>JAWNOI010000010.1:2548606-3822909 GCA_035046045.1 Zaprionus bogoriensis
AGCAGATGCAAAGATTAACTGTGATGCTCTAAGTTATGGTTTTGACCTCTGCAGTTGCCTCTAATTTAATGCGAGGCCTTTGCTTTGTCTGAGGTTTCCATGGCATTTGTTATCACAAGATCGTGCTGATAAGGCGCTGATCGTAAAACTTCTCGGGCATATGAGTATGGTTTTCTGCTGCTCGATCAGCATAAAGAGCACAGCCAATTGGGTCAACTGACAGTGATCGCAGCTCTCAGTTCGCAGCTGCCCTGCCCTCTCTGCCTACACACACACACGCACACACTCACAGCCAACAATAAATTCTCTAACAAAACGTTATTGCCACTTGGCAGCGACGCGATCGTGCCACATTCGACGTACCCTAATATCTACATATGGGCGACTCTCAGCGCACTTGGCAGATCCCAAAAGCTGCTGCAGTCGTTGCAGTTACAGCGCTGCAGAACATGTTGTAGGTTGTCTTGTTGCCTTGTAACCCGATAGTTTTGTAGTTTTTTGTGGTAGCGCACCCATAAATTGTGCCCCAGAGTTTGCGGCCGTCGCATCAGGTGTTAAGCGGGCAATGGATACCCTAAAAAGTACGGCGGATACGCTGAATTTGCCAGTCAGTCTGAGCGTTCTTGCATTACTACTAAAATACTTGAGAAATAATCTTAAGAATGCGGAACGCATTAGGTTAATGTCTTCTCTAGCTACCATATCTACGATCTTCTCTGACGCGCTGCGATTTCAGGTGAACTTCCCCCGTATAAAGAAATAAGCATGAATATGAACAGAATCGGACTTATCTTGATCGAAATTTGCATATGTAAATATGCTCAATTCTATGGAGCTTCGTTTAGTTATCTATCAAACAATCAAGACAATCGCAAAAACTGGTTATTCAAACGTTCGTCGCTAATAGTTTAATTGGGCTGCTCTCGACAAATTTTGTGACAACTTCTATGCATATAGTTAATATTAGATGCATAATCGCTGATATCAAAAAACCGCAAATTTATCCAGAAAATTTAAGAAATTCGAAAATATTTTATATAAATAAAGCAGAGAATATTTAGAAAGCAAAAGGGGTTTTTTTAAATTGTTACCTTAACGTTTGTTTATTTATAGGCAAGCATATGCATAATTCAGTAATTAAAAAATAATTTAGAAATAAAAAAAAAAAAGTTGAAAATATTTTATATAAATACAAATGGTGACATTGAAAAATCATCTAGAAATTTAAAAAAGCTGCAAATATTTTGTATAAATAAAACCGGGGACATTAAAAAAGTAATTGATAAATAATAAATGATAAATTGAAAGTTCCTTTATTTATATTCAAGAAAATGCATAATTTAAGAATTTTAAAAATATTTAGTAATTTAAAAGCAGTTGAAAATATTTTCTAAAAATACCATAAATTAGAACAGTTACAAAGCAAAGTACTTAAAAATCTTATCAAACGAATTAATTTATCATATTTATGTTCGAAAACTTTAATTAAGGAATAGCTTAGGAAACAAAAAAAATAATATTTAAATTATTTTTTATAAATAAATGTAAAGACACTTAAAATAAATAGAGTATTTAGAAACCTTAAACTTAAAGTTCATTCATTTATATTCTAGCACATCTATAATTATTCTATAAAATGTAGATATATTTTTAATATCGAAGAGCATTAAGTTGTCGTATATCTAATAATAAATTTAGATTTTCTTCTCTGCGTGTATTTGAGCCTCAAAAATTGTTGACTTTTTACAGTTGTTGTGTTGTGCGCACACAGTTTTGGTTGTTGTTGTTGTTGTTGTTGTTGTTGTTGCTGCTGCTGCTGCCGCTGCTCTGTCGGTCCGTCCGTCCGTCCGTCTGGCATTATTTATTGCACGAAAGTCATTCCTTTTAATAGTCATGCAAATTAATTTTGCTCATTTGTACAACAATAAAAATGTTAACTAATTAATTTTGATTGAAATTTGCATGCAAAGAGCGAAAATCAATTTGCACGCGGCGTTCTGTTCGCCGGCGATCGCCGAGCTCCGATAACTCTGTGCTCTATTAGCAACCTGTTGTAGTTGTTATTGTTGTTGTTATTGTTGTGGTTGTTACTGCTGCTCGTGTTGTTGCTGCGCTTGTTGTGGTTATGGAATTTTTGAAAATTCCAATGCAGTCGAAACAATAATGAAATATATATGAAATCAGGCAATAAGATAAACACAAAACAGGCCGAAACAATAGCGAAAGTTTTGCAGATAGGATCAGCCGGCAAGGTATATATAGTCTGGCATTGTATATATTATATCTGGTTTACAGGGGGTAGGGGGATATGCTCCTGCGGCCTAATTAGCGCAAATAATATGCGCATTTCGGCAGTCGGAAGTTATGCTAATTGCGAGCTGAAAACTTGCGCTGTCTGATAACGCAGGGAATCTCGCATCATATCGCATGGCATAATATTAATGATAGAAAATTAAGCAGCATTTTGTCAGCAAAAGTTTCGCCGGCTCGACGACGAGGCCTGCGTCTTCATTCTGCCAGCCGAAATGTATCTTTGTATCTTTTCATCGCTGTCGCTTCACTCTTCGCCGCTGTCTCTCTGTCTGTCTGTCTGTCTGTCGTCCATGTGCGACTGACTTTGCCAATTATAAGCTAAAGACATTGAATTTCGCTTTATCGCGAATTTTGCCAAACGAATGCGAAGCAAAGAAAGAAGACAACGACAGGACGCAGTGCAGACACAGGCTCAAGGAAAACAAACACACACGGCAGCGACATACACGTCTGTCCGTCTGTGTGTGTGTATATATCTCAAATTAGCCAACATTTTATATCTGTCAGCTACTGTTCTCCCTAATTAATAACAAGATGCCTTTTTAATTCCGTTTCGTGAGCTCTGCGCGCTGTTGCCCCTTTTAATTGCTCTCCACATGTCTGAGCAGGGGTGGGACCAGGAGGAGGAGCAGGAGGTGGACTGTGGTCTGTGGACAAAGGCGCCTTCGTGTTGCCATCCGCTCGAAAAGCTGTTGCCGGATAATTATAACTAATTTTCAAACTATTAATATTGTAAGAGCCGCGTTTAAGTGCCTCCAGTTCGACTGCATAACGCAAACTAATGAAGACCATAACTTTGGTTACTCCCCTTTCGGTCGAAACTATTACGGCCACATGCATTTTGCTTGCTCTAGAAAGTTGAAGGTATTTTGTGGCATAGAATTAACTATCATAATGCAGTAAATTTTCATAAACTTCAGGAATTAAACGTGGATTTAGCTCGAGATAGTGTAGAAAAAAAAACAATTAAGTTCAATTTAATTAATATCAATGAAACATTTTCATAAGCCTAACATAATGTAGAAGAAATAAAGAATTAAATTAAATTAATATCAATGAAAAGTTTAGATATATCTATATAAATTCTTAAAAAAGTAGAACTAAATAGAATAAGCGTATTTTTTTGGTATTATATAATTAATACGCATCCTATGCTATATCGATAGTAACTTCGATACATTTAAACTTATGCTTAGATCAAATTCTCTGCAAGCTTGTAACTTAATGTACCTCACTCGATATTTGGGCATATTAATAGTTAATAACAATACTTTATTTTTGGAAAAAGGTTTGTCCGTCAATTAAAACTCAGTCTTTATTTGTTATGTGATAGTACTATCGATTAATTTAATCTTAGCTGCAATTAAATAATTTTCTCTCAATAATAAAACTTCCTCATTATTATTGACCATACTGCAGTCTATTTAAATATCGATACTATCGATATTTCAAGTTTTTGCTTTCACTATAATCCCATTGAATTCACTCGTTAGCCAGGCATAGCAGCAATAATTAATTCTTGCAAAAGGATTTGTTGAAATTTTTAAACTTATCCTGCAATTGCTATGCGAAAGTAAAATCGATTATATCATTGTTACTGCAACTCAATGATTTTTTTTGCAGTAATAAGACTTAGTCGTATTTTATCTCTGCAATATTTACCTTTCGGTAATATGACTTAGACATTTTTGTTTCTCATTTATTTATCGATAGTATCAATATATCAAGCGTATGCTTCGTTTATAATGCCTACACAGTAACTACTTAATAGATTTTATTCCATAGCAGAGCCTTTCGATAGTAAAGTATATTTTACATTTAAAGTACATTTTCCTTTTTTGGGAGAACTTTTCCAATTATTTAAACGCATAGCTCTATTGACAGCTCTATGCGATAGTTTGACTTCTTGTACATTTTAACGATTGAATAACATTAACATTTGTCGCTGGAGCGACTCTCGTCGTTCCCAACATTTAACACAGAGTTTAAACCATCTGGAGACACATAAAACCGAGAGACTTGAGTTGCTTGGGCCTCTGCGAATTACATATGCCGGCAATAAACACTCGATTCGAATGACACTAAATTGACGTAAATTAGATCAAATGGTCATGACCAGATTTAACTGCCGACGGCTGCCAAGAGAGAGAGACAGACAAAGAGAGAGAGGAAGAGAGAGAGATATAGAGACTGTTGCTGTTGTCGCTTTGTAAAACCCATTCGAACGCTCAGCTCAAGTGTTACTGACCATAACTCAAGTCTGGACAGGCCTTTTAGCCAATATTCTGTGCAGACTTCGCCATATGCTGGCCAAGTTTACAGCGTGTTGAGTTTCCCCTCTGCAAAACCAGTTTTGGCCAGTCTTCAGTCTGTGTGTGTGTGAGTGTGTGGCAAACTTGTTTCTTGATCGCGTCGGGGTAACGCCTACCCTGCGCTGGTAGGTGGAGCTTTCGCTTGGGCCGCAACGGTCGAGCGAGCCAAAGATGGTGGTGCCTGCTTGATTTCGAAAATGGTGGACACGCTATTAGCCCGATCGAATTTATGGAATTATTTCATTGTTCTAGGAATTTGAATGCAGCACACACGCACACACACACATCGACTGCTAAAAATGGTGTGCCTGTCCGCGCAATGGCTGCAAAATTGATATAGAGCCCGCGCCTACACAGAGAGTGAGAGAGAGAGCCACAGAGAGAGAGAGTGAGAGGGAGTCTCATATTTATTGGATGATTCAAACAATTGCAGGATGTCGAGCGGGCCAGGAGTGGCGAGTCGCCACTCGTTTCGCTTTGATGGCTTCATTATGCAGCTGCCTGTTCGATCTTGGCGTTTTTTCCTACAAATTGGCTGTGTGCAAAATGCTGATTTAATATTTTCGCTCCAGCTCCAGCTCCAGCTTCAGCTCCATCTGCAGTGCGTCGTTGCAGTGCAGTTGTTCAGTTGTTGCCAATTAAGATTTGCCCGCTGGACTGCAGCTCGTCCATAATTGGTTTGCAGGCATAAAAATCACATGAATTGCATTTCCGCTCCGCATGGCAATTAAATGTTATTGCCAGAGTGTGTTCTGCTCTTCTGGTTATCCTGGCGTTGCAGCCTGCTGCCTGCAGCCTGATTTAGGCCTACTCATAACTCGTTCCCAGCACTCAGCTCGCTCGTTCGCTCGTACGTCCTCGTCGACATCGTTGTCATTAAATGCTCGAACAAAATTATCTTGTTAAAATTACAAATAACACGAACATGAAGTAATAAAAACGTAAGGAATGAATAATGTGCGCCACGTTAAATCGCCGCTGACTGACGAGCAACTGGACAGTCGGACGGACGGACGGACGGACGGGACTGAACAACTGGCCGAGAGTCAACCTGTCGACCGGTTGTCCAGTCTGTCCGTCCGTCCGTCTGCCTGCCTGAATGCCTGCCACACTGTCTGTCTGGCACTCTGCCAGGCTGAGCATCATCATCCTGTATCTTCATCGCAATGTTCTCTCTCTCTGTCTCTGTCTCTCTCTCTCTCTTCCCGTCTCTCTCCCGCGTGCAGCACATTCTCAAATGACTTCATTTTATGTGTCGATTTTTAGTGCGCAGCGTGGCGCGCACTGCGCGGTTGCAGTTTGCCGTTTCGTGAACTTTCCGAGTTAATTGGTCGGTGATTTGAGAGCGGCCTTAACGACTCCAGCGTTTTCCTTTAGTTTCTTAACTTGCGCCCCTTTTTCGTTGCTCCTCGTTGTTGTTGTTGCCGCTTTTGTGTTTGCTCGATAAACGTCGATTTGGTGGACATTCAAATGGTAGTACGCTAAATGCAAGTCTTATTTGTGTCGAGTTTAAATACAGTTAGAGCACCCTGCAGTCGGCTGTATGCATATATATTCGGCAATTAGTTTGACAATATTATTATATTATATTGAAATGAGATTAGAAAATTAAATCAGCTTCAATTCTGAGGTCTTTCAATATATGACTAAATATCTTAAAATATTTTAAGGAATCCAATCAGCTCCAATTCTACATTAAATTAGCTTTCTAAGGATCTTGCTATATATAACTGAATATTTGTATTTAATTCTGCATTAAGGACTTTGCTATATATTATTGAATATTTCAAAATAATTAGAGAAGTTGAATCAGCTTCATTTCTACGCTTTCTAAGCTCTTTGCTGGGTATTACTAAATATTGTAAAATAAATTTAGAAATCAAGTCATTGCATTAAAGAAAATTAAACATTATATGGTTTTAAAATATGATAGAGCTGCTATATATAACTGAATATTTGTATTTAATTCTGCATTAAGGACTTTGCTATATATTATTGAATATTTCAAAATAATTATAGAAGTTGAATCAGCTTCATTTCTACGCTTTCTAAGCTCTTTGCTGGGTATTACTAAATATTGTAAAATAAATTTAGAAATCAAGTCATTGCATTAAAGTAAATTAAACATTATATGGTTTTAAAATATGATAGAGCTGTAACCCGTAAAACCTAATAAAATATTAATTAATTTAATTAATATTGGCTTATGTCTAGATAAAACAAATTTATTTAAATTTTGAGTACAAACGACTTTATAATTTAAAATAATATGAGAATCATGTCTTTTTAATATCTTGATCATTTTTAAAAATATACATATAATATATAATATAAGGTTCTGTATAATACTTGATCACACAAATTATTTTAAGATTTCAAATTAATATGAACTCATTATCGTGTTAATTTTTATTGCGTTATACTCATATAATACTCCCTTATTAAAATACAAAATGTTATATCATATCATATTCCATCATATCGTAACCGTATTAGCATATTAAATTTAATTACTCATATATTTTCTTTTCATTTAATATTTACTATAATTTTTTTTGTAAAAAAATTGCAATATTTTATCACAATACTTTACGTTTGAAGTTTATCTAAATTAAATATTAAAGCAAAATTTCGAGCATCAAGTTCTCTCTCTCTCTCTCTCTCTCTTGCTCTCATTTGCTTGCCGATCGTAGCGCACCCAAATTTCCCTAATGTCGCATCTGATTTGGTAAGCCACTGCCGGTTTGCGGTACTCGGCCTCAGACTCAGACTCAGACCATTACCCTTCTCTCACATTCTTCTTTTGCTTTGGCTTCGGCTGTGTTTAGTGCATAGTTAAAACTATTTTATGTCTTAATTAAAGTTTATAGCGCGTCTTTTTAGGCGTCAAAAAAGAGTTTTTAAGTGCTCATTGGTTAGCCAGGTCAAGTCGCCAGCCCGCCCGCCGGGCCCAGTTACCGCCACCAAAGCGCAAGCCGATGTTGCAGCCCAGGCAAAACCTACAAGTTGGCAATATCAACGAAATTCATCCCAAATGAGTTTGGCTGCTGCCTGAAACTTTAGCCGGGACCAAGCTGTATCTACGTGTGCTCATGTATGAGTAATGTGTGCGAGTGTTGGGCATGTACAAATCGCTTGATTGGCTTGCACTTAATTGCCAATGGGTGTAACAGGCCGCCTTGCCCGTCCGCTCTCTTGCTCTGGCTATGGCTCTGACTTTGGCTAGATGCCTTCTGGGCACCGTCCATGCTGTTTTTAGTGAGGTCGTGTCTGTGCCTGCAGCAGCTCCTGCTAATAGGCAATTAAGTTTCGAGTGCTACCTGCCATTTTGTGCTAAGAGCCGAAGCCTTCGTTTTGGCCATGTCCAACGAACGAACGAATCGCTTGCCTAATGGCAGCACACTGTCGGGTCAGAGTTCACGGCAGCCTCGCTAAAAAAACGGGCTGCAAAGTTTGCTTCACACTTGAGCTGTTGCGCTCGTGTATCAATCTATTAATTATCTTTAGAAAATGAAGTTAATTTGAATTCTGTTTATAACTGATTTGCTTCAGATATGCCAAACAAAAGTGGATATAGTCATTTATTCTATTTGTTCAATTAAGAATTCATAACATTGGAAAGAGAAAGGCGAAATATCAATTTGTTGCCCACGAAATCATACAGATTTCTTTCAGTTGATCAGTTTTTAAAATACAAGATCTTATCTTATATATAATCGGAGATATTTTATGTTAAGCAGAACTGACAGAAATATAATTCGAATTAGTAAACTTGTTTTGAGCCGAGAGAAGGTATTTTTGTTATGGAATTATGGAAGTTTTATGATTTTGCTTAGATTTTGATTTTGTCTTAGCTGCTTTGAAAGTCTTTTAATATTTTTTACTAGATCTTAGATCAACATAACAGTAGTCTTATCAAATCTGAAGATATATGATCGTTTTATTGAACAAAATTTTGAAGAGAAAAATACTTTGGAGGAGAATTTTTGTATTAATGTTATATAATATTTTTTGGTTTTATATTATATGATTTTGTCTTAGAAGCTCTGAAGGTCTATGATCTTAAAGATATTTTATCAACATAAAAGTAGTCTTACCTAGTCTGAAGATCTGTGATATTTGTATTCAGAAATATTTTAAAAAGAAAAGGAATTTGCAGAAGATTATTTGTATTAATGTTATGGAATTTTTTCTTAATTGGCTTTGTGATTTTTTTTTATGATCTTTTAAGAAATTATGTCAATATAAAAGTAGTCTTACCCAATCTGAAGATCTGTGATCCTTTCATTGTACAATATTTTAAAAATATACAAATTTAAAAAAGAATATTTGTATTAAAGTTATGGTATATTTTTTTCATTTACTGAGATTATCATTTTGTCTATGATCATTTATGCTCTATCTTCTATGATCAATAAAAAATCTGAAGATCTGTGATCCTTTTATTGTACAATATTTTAAAGAGAACAATAACTTAGAGTAGATTTTTTGGATTTGATTGAAAGCTCAAACACTTTGGGATTATATTGTAATAATAAACAGATAAATATAGGTATAGTCAACTGATCTGTAATCGTTTGAAGGTTTAGTATATTATATATTATATCGACAACCAAACTTTAACAAAATCCAATCTCTCGCTCACATAATGCTCCACCACTGCTGTCCCACAGGGATTCACATGCTTGTCAGACTCTTAATGACTCGAGCTTGGTCTGCCTGTTCCCACTCAGTTCCTTCTCGCCTCCTTCCTCTTCGCATGCTGCTCCTGCATCGGCTCCACTCTTGCCATGTCGCCTTGCACGCATTGCGTAATTAGCTGCACTTCCGTTCCGTTTGGAACGTCGCTGGTCGTTGGATCGTCATAGTTATTACCGTTGTCGCCGCTTCCGAGGCAGCTTTCTTCATATTTTGAATGCTTGCGTCTTTAATTGCGTATACGCCGCGTGTAACGGTCGTTGGGCAAAGCGTCTTAATTAACTCGTTAACAGCGTCGCTCTCTCTCTCTCTCTCTCTCTCTCTCCCTCTGTCTGTCTGTCTGTCTCTTTCTTTGGCGGTTTTTTATTGCGCCTCTCGCTGCAATTATTATGATTACTTATTACTGCTGCTGCCTTTTGTTTTGTTTCGTTTCGCTCGTTTCGTTGTGCTTTGTTTGCACTCGTCTTTTCCCGTTCCTCTCTCTTTTTTTTCTTGGCTTCGGCTTTTTTTGTTTTCAGTCGGCAACTTAATGGCGGCGCAACCAATTGCAAATATTTTCCAAATTGTATTGTGCATTTCATATTTTCAAGCCATTTTCCAAAAGGCTGCACATCCTTTCAAAAGCCGCCGATCGCTTTGGCTTATTGTCACAAATTAAGACAAGTTTCGCTCGGATCGGCCGATTTAATGCTTCAGCAAATTGCGGGCCTCAGTCGCGGCTGCCCCCGGCTCGCGTTGCTCGATGCTCGCTCTGTGTTATTTGCGCCAATAAAATTACGAAGTTGCATTAAAGCCCGAACTAACAGCATATAATTTGGGCGGCCTGCAGTGCGACGTGCAACGGCAACAACTTATTGAGTTGTTGTGCTGCAGATCTCGTCGTAGCGCTCCCTTCATAAATCTCAAGCTCCGACACCGAATTCCATCAATATGCAAAATTTTTCAATTAAAATTGCCCAGCCAAATGGCAGCCGGGATACCATATACAAAAGCTAAAAGATAACTTCAGCATATGCGCAGTTGACAACAACCGCAAAAGGATTGCAGCAGCAGGGTAGAAGTATGCGCGACTCTAGAGTACCCTTCATATTAATAAGAAAGCTGCTGAGAAGTTGCTAAATATAATTTTTAAAAATTGATAATCATACAAAAAAGAAGACTATTTTTTTATTTTAGTATTTGATATCTAAAAAATATTTTTGAATTTTTTAATATTCTTTATGCGTTTAACCTGATAATATGCCGCTATACCCATTTTGATATATGTAGCTGTGTAAACAGCAACAGCACACACACACACACACACACATACACTCTCACACCCACTCGTGCACCTCATCCCGTGCAGCAATCGGCGTCAATTTATGTGCAGGCAGCGCCATTTTCACTTCATTGTATCGCGACCAACGTCAGACAGCAAAAAATTAATAAAAAAGCCAAGTAAAAAATGGAGCAACAATAAAACAGAAATGGCACAAAAAGAGGCTAACGGAGAGTGCGAGAGAGAGAGGTGGAAAAAAGAAGAAGGCGTAAGGCACAGAGAGGACGACGAGGACAATAACATCGAGAGGAGAAACAACAACTGACAGGAAATTAGTTTCCATTTTTTGATGAATGCTTCGACAGGATTGCTGTGTTGATGCTGCGATGTCTCCTTTTTTTCTGCCTGACGACTGCCTGTTTCGTCGTCTTCCTGTTCCCGGGACCAGAGGGTTGAGACTGGATTGGAGCGCCGTCGAGTTGTTGGGGCTGGGCATAAATTGCCAACGATGTGACAACTGCTAGCCACGCTTCAACTCCTGTCAATACACAGACACAGCCACGCACACATACTGGCAGAAAAAAGAAATAGCTGCAACTTCCTTTCGTTCATTCACGCAACAATAATAAAATATTAACAGCGGGTAAATAAAGCGAGCGAAAGCAATCAACGCGCAAGTCGCTGCTCGGTTACTCCTGACATTATCAATCGACGTTATCGGAAAAGTAGCAGAGCAGGGAACTCTTCCATAGTCAACAAATAGGCATATATAGATAATTGAGTAACAAACAGCAGCGACAAAAGATAATCAAAGATGGGAACGAGCTGAAAGCTAGCAAAAGTTTTCTCATTATAAAGTAGAAAATTTCAAACAGAATATATGTAGTATTCAAATATGAATACTTCACTTAAATTTTAAGAATCTATATTCTCAAACATTTTTTCTGATGATAAATATATTATTATTATATTCCCAAAAGTAATTCAATTTCTATATATTTTTGCAAATATTTGAAACTGAAACTTCAGCAGAAATAATCCAAATATATATTATATTAAAATTTAAAAAAATTTTTGGAACTTCTCGTAAGCGATGAAATTGGAATATTGTTGATTAAATTTATTCTACATAAATTTACTTATATTCTGACAATTTTTAGTATAATTTTTGAAACTTCTGGAGCAGTAATCAAAATAAATATAGTATGCAAATGTGAATAATTATTATTTTCCTATACATTCTAAAAAATTCTGTTTACAAAACGTTTTGCTATAAAAACATCGAATATTGTGAAGAATTTATATACTTGTATCTAATTAGATACAAAGAAAGATTTTTCAAATTGTTTAACTTATAATATTTGAAACTATAAGAGCAATAATTGAATATAATATTAAAATGTAAATACATTTTGGCAATTTTTCGTAAGCGATAACATTTGAATATATTTTAACAAATTTATATACTTTAATTGATTCTGACAAATAACTCAACTAATAATATTTTTGAAACTTCAGAAGCAATAATCCAAAAATATATAATATTTGAATGATAATACTTTTTATTTTCTGCCTTTCAACTCTAAAAATTCTCTTTTTCAACAACTTTTTCTTAGTATGCGAAAATGAATTTAACTTCTATATATATATTTTATAATATATATTATATTTTGTAATATTTCAAACTGAAACTTCTGATACAATAATTCCTTAGCATACTATCCAACTCCTGTTTGTATCTAATGCTGCGAAATGTTTGCCGTCCCTTCCAGGAAGTGCCTGGAGAACATCTGAGGGCCCTCTAAGGAATGTGCGGATAGTTCATAAATGCGATTAAAGCTTCATTTCGAAGACATAAACATCCGAGCTTGTCATTTATTCGGGCATAAAATGCGCCATGTGTTGCGGCAGAAAACAAATTAACAAATTAAATAGGCGGGTGTCATAAAATCATGCCAGCGGAGAGAGCGGAGAGTTGTGGGCGGGACGTGGTAGACGTCTCACTCGCGCCCCTCCAGGCATATCTCGAATTTCGTGTCACAAAACATTGATTTATTTGCTCAGAGACGCGCTGGCATTTAAATGCGCTTTTGATTTACAAATAACAAATAAATGTTATGATGAGTGGGATCTTTGGTATGCCGCCGGCAGCTGGAGAGGCACAGGGAGTTGGCCCGGGATTGGGTATGGGAATGGAGATGTCGCTGGTGCTGCTGCCTGGTGTTGGCCTTGTTGGTTACGCTCGTAAAACGCCAACTAAGCGTTGAGAGCCCGAAAATGCTGAACGTTGTCGGATGTTGATTGAAACATCTTCGCTACAGAGAGTTATGATCGGTCGACTTAAGTGTGTGTGCGTGTGTGTGTGTGTGCGTATGGATGCTTCCACTTAATAGCCCATTAAACCGCATGGCAGCTGGAAAGCTGAAATTATGGATGCCTCGCCAGGCGGGAGGCTCTCACATCTAGCGAGAAACAATAAATCCTTATTAAACGCTCAGCGAGCGAAGCTATGAGCGAGCAGTATTAACTGATTTTCCATTGAATACGCGAACAGATCGTAAATCAGTTTTACAGCCGATCGAGACCAAAACTCTTTCGCCTATTGTTATTGATATTAGTTTGTGATCTCTCCAGCTGCATGTGGCGCGTTTTAATTACTATTTAAAATTTTTGATTTACAGACTTCGAACTGGGAGTTAATTTAACGAAGATCGCATAGAGAAATTTGTACGTGTATATAATTTGTTGTTAACGACTTCATAGAACCCAGTGATGATCTAAGAGTAGATCGGGACTAAAAAATAAAATTGCATAGTAACTATATGTAGTTATTTTAATGGGAAAAATATTAAAAGTTTCCCTTAGAGTTTATCCAACAATTTAAAATCGTTTAATTATGTCAAATATTGCCCTCGAGACACTTATGGAGCTCATCATAGGTTTGGGAGGTGCGCTCCCAGTAGACTCTCTGCGCATCGCGGGCACACGCGTCGGCAACGCTCTCAGCAGCGCGATATTCGGCTCTAATTTCTTCGGCATCTTCCATTATTTTGGATTGATCGGTACTATGTAGATAGTGCTTGAGGCTCTTGCGTGATCGTGCGTACTTAGCATCTAATTGCTTAGACTCCAATTTGAAGTTGTGCACACAAACTTTTTTATCCACTTTATAGCGATTGGTTATGCGCTTCAGGGCCGGCAAGTGCGGATTGAAACACTGTTTCTTCAGTTCGGTATTTCCAATAAATCCATGTGACTGCAATAAAAAGTTGATTAAGTCTTGATCCGACTTGATCGTGGGCTCCAATGAATTCAATGCTGCTCGGGAAGCTTCTATGGCAAGCAGCAATGTTAGAACTTGTATGAACATTGTTACACCTCGAGCTATAAACTTCGATTGTTCAGTGGCAAAGTCGTGAAACGATTTTTATATTATTTTTAATGTAATGAGATATGCATGATTTGCCATGGACATACCATTTGCAGACGCTTATCAGCTGACGTTTTGCGATAGTTTTCTACATATATCGTTGATTTATATACGATATTATTTATGATATGGAAGTATCTTATGTACTTGAGATATCAGTCAAGTTTGATTGGGGATATCCTACAATTAATGTGGATCTTTTGTGTAAATAAATTATAAGGAAAGCTTTGTAATACTATACATATGGAAGTATCTTATGTACTTGAGACTTCAGTCAAGCTTAAATCAGGAAAGATCGCAGTTGTCTACGATTAATGTAGATCTTTTGTCTAAATAAAATTTAAGGAAAACGTTGAAGTACTACGGCAATCTATAGAAAATATGGTGTGTGCAACCTTGCATTATAGAAAGGGAACTCACGATCAGTAATTATTATATTGAAAATATCGTTTTGTACCATATTATGTATAATTATAATTAAATTTTTGAATAATATATTTATATATAATTTACAATTCTCAGTGCGATCGCAACGGATGCTTTGTCCAAATTCCCAAATTAAATGTCTCACTGCTGAAGTGCTAAACAAACTCACGATCAGTAATCATTATCCTGAAAATATATTTTTATATAGCACTATTAATTTACAACTCTCAGTGCGATCGCTAAGTATACCAAAGTATTCCCAAATTAAATGTCTTACTGCTGAAGTGGCAACAAACTCACGATCAGTAATCATTATCCTGAAAATATATTTTTATATAGCACTATTAATTTACAACTCTCAGTGCGATCGCGAAGTATACCAAAGTATTCCCGAATGAAATGTCTTACTGCTGCAGTGATAGCAAACTCACGATCAGTAATCATTATCCTGAAAATATATTTTTCTATGGATCACTAAAGCTGCCAAAGCATTGCCCAATGGTAATGTCTCACTGCTGAAGTGGCAACAAACTCATTTGTTAATTATGTTGCCTAGAACAGGGATTTGCGCAATAATTATGCCACGATCAGTAACACGATCAAAGGCCAATGCGGAGAGCATGGTGAACCCATGCCTTCTGGCCGCGATCGCTAAATACTTGGCCTTAGCTGGCGGCACTAAACGATCGTGAAAATCAAAACAACATAATCATAAAATGCGCAAACTAAACGTGGCGTTCCTGCTGCTGTTTCAGCTCGCCTTGCTGTGCTGCTTGTTGTTGTTGCTGCTGTTGTTGTTGTTGTTGTACTGTTTGTTGTTTATGTTGCTGCTGCTGTTGTTGTTCATTGGTCTCTGCGTTTAAATGGCACTTGGCCCAAACCCAAAGCGTTGACTCTGGCAGCGATAAGATCGCAGGCAGCAACAACCACAACGATCGACAGTAGTGCGCCGGGATTGCTGCCGCTGCCGCTGCTGCTGCTGCTGCTGCGCTCGCTGCACTTTTATTATCAGCCAAGGATCGCGCTGGGCATGCAAATTTCCTATGGTAGCGCGGACAGGAACAGACAGACGGCGGTTGGGGGCTAGAGTTTTGGGGCCGGCATCGGGACCGTGCCCAATGCTCAACGCATGCCGTAAATCACCAATCCGAGCAGCAGCAACAACAGCAACTACAACAACAACATGAAGTGCAGCTAACCAGCAGCTGCAGCGGCGGCCAACAAATTTACAACAACTATGCCGTGCCTGGGATGCACGACGATCTTCCTGCCACAGAGGCGCAGGCAAGTCACCGGCGCAGGCGCAGGCACAGGCACAGGCGCAGGCGAATGCGGCCCTCTCGAGAGTCATGAATCAGTTTTTCATACGGCGCAACGCTTTTGTTTGGCCGCCTGGCGATAACTTCATTTTGCGGCTTAATATGCTTGTTGAAGGTCTGGTAAGTAGTTGTTGTTGTTGCTGTTGTTGCTGTTGTTGCTGTTCCCATTGTTGTTGCTGCTCTGCGCTGTTGCCTGTTGGCAAAAGCGTGAACTCGCCAACACCTTGAGCATTTCTGTTGACACAACCTTCCACTGGGCAAGCATGATAATAATTTTCCTTAAGGCATTTTACTGCCTGCTGCTGTCGATTAAGCGCAGCGCGACAATTTTCCATAGTGTGCCCGTTGTCAGCCCCTTTCCCCTTGCCCCTTGCCCCTTGCAATGCCAACCACCACCCACTCCTGCCGGCTGTACAAGTCGCTGCGCTGAGTGTTTTACAGCCGCCAGCACTTGCCTCTGGACCATGCCCCTCAGCCGTGCCCATACAGCATGCTGCCCGCTTTACTCCTGTCCCGTTCCCTGTGCCATTTGGGCGAGTCGTGAGCTGTCGGCACGACTTTCCACAGCACATGCTGCGTTCTACTTGAGGCCTGGCGAACTGTTTGTTGTCTTTGTTAGTGGTAGCAGTTAGTTGGCCGCACTTACCACTAAGTTAAGATGTTTTGTCTTCGGCGCGGATGCGAGCGCGGCTCCGGGTCCGGCGAGGTGTATGCGCAATTATCGTGGACAGGCATTTGCAGGCCACAGACAGCCCGAACGGAGCCAGAGCCCAAGTCTGGCCTGCTCTGGCGCGACTCTGTGCTCTGTGCCTCTGTGGAATGCTGCTGCTGCTTAGTTTTTCTTTTTATTGATTTATGATTTGTTTAACACAAAGGCGCATTACAATGCACTCGAGTGGGGCTTTACGTAGAATTTCCTTCTCATAAGCCTCTCATATCGCGCACATGCATTTCAAATTGTCTTTACCAAATTTGATGGCAGCCTTAAACTTCATGCCACATTTGGTTGCAACAATAGTTGCAATCACGCTGCCAAGCCGGGGCTATGCCGCGCTGCAACTCATAAAACAGGCTTAACTTAACGTGAATACAACTCAAATATCAAAATATTTTATATGCTGCCTGCCTGCCTGCCCGCGCGGGCATTTGTATGGCTCTTGGAGTCCGGTTTGCGACTAGGCGGAGACTGTCTGCAATTTAGTAAATGCTGCGAAAATTAGACAACTGAATTAATTTTGCACAGTGACAAAAAGCTTGAAATATTATGATCGCGGCTTAGAGTCTGTGAATGAACTGTGCGAGCTGAAATGAGTTCGTTAGCCAGCTGGTTGGCTGCTGTATGGCTGCTGTCGGTTGAAAGGAGAGCAGAGAGACCCTTTCGGTTCTGTGCTGCTCGGCAGGCAACCCTAACTAATTCCCATCGAGCCTTTGTCTGCCGCGATCATTAAGCCTGTCGATTTTCTCCACTTCAGCGCGAGCTGCTGAAGAAGTTCTATTGACAGAAGTCGAGTCTACCGTTGCGAGGGCAGAAAGTGCCAACTAAGCATGAATTGTGATAAGTCAAATTGTAAACAGATCAACAAGCGATCCGACTGCGGCTCCAAGCTGTCTGGCATATTGGCCATATAGAGCGGGCCCGAGCGGGGCACGATCAGCAGCCAGCCGCCAGCCAGACAGTGAGTCTGGCATGGCGATCAGTCCGAAATATCGGACTGGCCTTGGCTGCATTGTTGATTGATTTATTGTGGCGATCGCGTCGATCAGCTCGGCTCAGAAATTGTAATGATGAAAAATTAATTCTACTCAATCGGAGGATCGCGATCGCTTTTCATGCAATTGAAAAGCGATTGAAAGGGGCAACTGGAGAGCCGTCGAGCCTTCGAGCAGCAAAAGAAAAGTTCTTTTCAATTATTTATTGCTGTGCTTATCGCTTGGAAATGTCTATTGTCCAGGTCGCACACACTTTCTTCTTTCGGGCTAATCATCGTTTATTGAAATTTTCGTCTTCTCGTCGATCGTCATCGTGATCACATCATGGGAATGGGAAAGCCGAGTGCGCAACTTTGACAATTGCCGCCCCCGACAGAGGGCCGAATGGACAGTCATAATTTACGAAACTGATTAGGCATTCAAAACGTGCAATGATTAATAACAAATGCAGCCAAACATTGTTAACCCCAGGTTAATTCACGCTTTAATCAATTGGGTTCATTTACACCAGCCAGACAATTCGTGAGCCGCCCCGGGGCTCGATCATTTGTTCTGCTTGATGACGCGAGTCCGGAGTGGAGCGACCCAACGATCGACCAGGCTCCCAGTGATCCATCGGAGTCAAAACACTTGGGATGGTACTATGGTGAGAGGGAGGGGGGGATAATTGCAAATTGAATTATTGCTGAAAAATATGTATATTGAAAATAACTATATTTTGTGCTACAACACATTCAAATTGATGACTTGATTGATCGTACCCGGCCGCCAGAGAGTTGATTAAAGAGGCACCGCTCGGGTTTCCAGCCGCGTCAGCCACAGCCATCTTCCCGGGCCTGCCTGGCTTCGCCTGATGACGGCGCTCGCTTAAATTAAGTTAAAACAAATTTTATAACACCTTTTGCTCCGGCACATTCGACGATCTGCCGATCGCCACTCGCCACTTGCTGCACACATGCGCCGCGGAATGCAATCAGTTTTTACAAATGATGATGATGCTGCCGACCGAGAGAGACAGAGAGAGAGACAGAGAGCGAGAGAGGGAGTCGAGATTACGCTCGTACTTAACCTCACTCACTTATAACAATAAACTAAA
The DNA here is from genome assembly GCA_035046045.1 of Zaprionus bogoriensis. NCBI lineage: Eukaryota > Metazoa > Arthropoda > Insecta > Diptera > Drosophilidae > Zaprionus > Zaprionus bogoriensis. The sequence continues at coordinate 2,567,172 of JAWNOI010000010.1, forward strand.
TTGCAGTCGGGTCCGCAGCGCTCGATCAGAAACAAAGTGTGCAATAAGTACGAGCATCTGAGTATCTCGTAGTTACATCTCTGCAGTTGTTAGTCGCGCCTCCTGCCGCTTCCACCTCCCCCTCCCCCCACACTCACCCCTTCGCTAACTGAAACTGAAGCCGAACAATGCGCGCTGTGATTAAGTTGAACGTTCGCTGAAAGATCACAAAACATTGGACCGATCATTTTGATCATGCAGCGGCGAGGCAGGCAAACGAGCAGAAGGGTCGCCGCAGTTGTTTGTGGTGCAGGGCAAGCTGAGAATTGGTAATTGGCAATAGTATTTTCAATACTTTCAAAGTGTGTTGTGGGCCGTGAAGTTTAATATACTGTATAGTATTTAAGTAGGTAAAAATACTTTATTAATGTATATGTACTTTGCCCTATTAAATTTTGTTTTCTGTAGTTTTTGGATTCATTTATTTTTTTCCTTATTTTATTTTATTCTTTATCCTTTAGACTTATTTATTTTTTTCCATTTTCTGTTTGAATTTTTGGCCTTTCAATTTATTTTGTTTTCTTTTTATATTTTTTATTCAATAATATATTTAAATATTTTATATTTATATACAAAAATATCCTTTTTATAATTTTGTTGTAACTTTCTACAGATTTTACAAAAGAAACAACATTTAATCAAATTTTATTTTAAGCCTTTATTTATTTATTCGATTCTTTATCACGGCTTAACTATTATTTTAATTATTTATTTTTGTTTTTATTTTAGTTTTTATTTACAATAAAATCCTTGTAAAATAACTTCATTTTGAAACTTTTTGTAGTGTTTTTTAGTTTTATTAAGTTGTCAAAAAAAGAATATTAATTTGGAATAACGATTTTATAATAGATTTGAATATTATAAATACTTTACTTTGCAAATTTCAGTTGTTTTCCAACTTTGGTGGCAACCCTCGCTCTTCCTGCGCATGTCTGCACATAATGATCGGCAATTTCAAAAAACACCTCAAACGCCGCTAACGATGGTCGACGGTGGGCGACAGGAGGCAGCACAAGTTCGCAACGGGCGGACGCCCGCGCCAGCACAGCTGCCCCCGCCCAGTTGGCCGATCGGTTGCCCAGTTGATCAGTTGATCACTTGGTCACTTGCTGTGCCCGGCCAGACGCGCAGTCGGTTATTTATCGCGAATTGAGTAGTTAAATTACTCAATTTTGACGAGGCAGCGCGGCAAGCGTGCGAGATCAGTGAAGATCCCGATAGAGATCGAAATGGAGAAGGAGCTGTGGAGAAGCAGAGCTGCAGCGAGTGCAGAAGCTTATCGATCGGGGATATGTGTACGTATACACATCTCTGGCCAAAGCTGTGCAGATAAACTAGTCAATTATTTTTCGCTCGACAACTGCCAGATCTAATCGAGCGGAAATGCACTTGGCCAGCTGCCGAGGATCGCAGCGGCTCGTATCAGATCAGATCAGAATGAAATGGGCTGGAATGGGTATGGGTATGGGGTATCGGGTTTGGCGTCTCATTGAGCTGCAATTAGCTGACTCTTTCGCGCTGACAGAGCACCGGGTCGCTTGCACTTTAATTAAAAGACGATAAATTTGCCAATCTGTGGCGTAGTGCGCAGTTGCCCTCGAAAGGTGCCCCCAAGGTGCCCTCAGGAATGGGCCGGAGCCTGATGCCTTGACAGGCCGCGCCGCGTGAAGTGATATTTATTTATTGTTTGTACCCAAAGTGGCAACACAAAAGCCAAGGTGTTAATTTGTTGCTGGCCTCGGCTAGAGGAGGATGCCTCGTTTGCAGCCGGCAGCAGCTGCATGCTGCATGGCTTCGATATGGAGATGGAGATGGAGTCGCGTCTGCTTTGGCCCCATTCATGCCGGCCCGAGCGCTGGTCGCGCTTTTGGCCTTTTCATTGACGCTAACGAACATTTTTGTGCGATTTAATCCCATTTCATGGTGATCCTGCACAATTGCCACCCGTGCCCCAGCACCGTTGCCGGCGAAGCTTCAGCTTGAGCGGCAGCCCGTGCCTAAGCCGCGCGGACCAGTTGCCGCAATTTATTTGCCGCGCATGCAGACGACGACGTGGACGCAGTCGCGGCACCGGCAGCGGACGAGGACGCGGACGCGGACGACGACAACAAATTCGAGCGCCAAATGATGCCGGGCGACTGCGCTGCTGCAGCTCCCACTTTAGGTTGACGTGATTTATTGGCTCGCTGGGCAGTACCTGAGGGCGTTTTGTCGCAAATTAGTTGCATTCGGCTTCTGTTAATTTAGCGACTGCGCAGCAGCAGCAGCGGCAGCAGCAACGGCAACTGTAGCTGCAGCTGCAGCGCAAATTGTGATAATTTATCGAATCGTAAAATATTCAGCTTGGACCTGAGCATAATTATGCCTTGATTGCATAATTGTGCGTTCTGTTTATATGCGAATCTCGTTGCAATTTTTCACACTTTGTCAGCGAGTGTAGCGAAATGAGTGAGTAAGTATATATAATATGATACTCTTAGCCAGGATTTATTAAAGATTTATTTTCTTTTAACTTTTTCAGGGACTGCAGTTTGTGACCATAATGCAGCAGACAGCCTCGAGATCAACAACCTTGAGTTTATTTTGATGTTTCTGTTTCAACAGACAGGCAATTCTATTGGCCAAGTATCCAAAAATGTCCAACAAGGTAGGTAAAATGTGAGCAGTTAATAATTTTAGTTAAACCTTTTATTTAAAATTAGCATTTCCTTTAACGAAAAAAAGATAATAATTTTAATAATTATAATTATAATAAATTAGCTTTCCCTACTATTTAAAATATGCATTTCATATAACGAAAAAAAAGACAGAATACTTTCAAAAATTATAACTATAATTAATTAGTTTACGCTTCTATTTAAAATTAACATTTCTTTAATGAAAGAAAGACGCTCATTTCATACCAGTTCACGTGGTACTATTTAAGCTTTTATTTTTGTTTATTAATTTTTTTATTTTATTTGCCAAATCTTTTATCTTTTTTTGTTAACATTTTTTGTTCTACAGCTCACATTTCAATTTTTATTTTCATTATTTCTTTAAAAGTATTTAATTTATTTTTTTTAATGTAATAAATATTTTTATATAATCATACTTTTTAAGAGGTTTCTTTTAAAAGCTTATGCAAGTTTAATTATATTTAATGGTAGAATTCTAATTATTGTTTTATTATATTTACTGCATAATTTAAATTCTAAATTCCAAATAAACCTATACAAATTGAAAAACCTCTATAACTCTGTGAATTCATATTTCTGAATTTTTTCTAAATTAGAAGTCATAAGCCATAAAGTTCGATTCCCTCGTTTTTCCCACTTTATCAAAATTTCTAAAGATTCGCAAGAATCATAATAGCCATAAGTAGATCTGCCTTTATAACCCCTTTGCAGCTTTCTAAAAGCCTTTGCATGAGAATCATGCCGAAGATAATTAATCAGCAGACTTTGAAGTTGGCTGCGACCCCTTGTACATATTGTACATTTGCTGCGGTTTACCTATAATTCGATGCGGGGTATATCAGCCTGTTAGCAGTGCATTATGGCGGCATGACGGGTCGAATGCCCTTCCCAGCACATGTCACTTATCAGCCAATGTCGGGCAACTGTCGAGCCGTGTGACATTTTGCCGCGGCCATTGTTAGACGGCCGAGAGAGAGAGTGAGAGAGTGAGTGGCACGGGGGGCAGGGGAGTACTCACAGCAGTGTTTGCTAACCCCGACTCTAGAGTTGTTTGCCATTACCATTTGCTCGACATCGGCATCGGCATCGGCGCTGGGCTGCTGCACGCTCTCATGTCTTAATTATGTCACAGGGCAATCGAGTGTTAATAATCGCATATTTATAATCGCATTACACGATGTTCCTCTGCCGACGCCGCCGGTCGCCCGTAAAAACAAACAATCATATTTCAAAGATAGAGATAGAGAGAGAGAGAGAGAGTAAATTTGTTCAATGGTTCTTGGCTCATAATGAAAACTACACCACGATTTTTTATGCCATTCACTTGGCCAATTCATAATAATGCACGAGCTGCTCTCACCTCTCGCTCCTACCATATACCATTTGACATTTATTATAATGCACTCGATTTCGATTAGGCTTGGGCCATAAAGTACAATGGGAAGCAGCAGCTGACGATCGAACGCAAACCCAATTAAAGTTGATCCTAAACTATATTGATATCATATCAATAATATATTTAATTTGTATGGTGCTATTCAGACCTTAGCACATGTCACTGGCGTGTAACACGTGTAAGAGTCGCACTTCTAAATATCAAAAAAAAAAAAAAAACTATAAAGAGTTCTTTAAAAAAAAAAACTGAAATCTTGGAAATTATTTGACACCATGGGGCAGCGGCAGTCCAGCTTTCATCTGTTATCCTTTTCCGCTGAAATGGGACGCCAAATCTATGGGCAATCATATTTACGGTACAGAGCGCTAAACGCTGGCCATGTCCTTTCTGGCTCATTGACTCGCGGTGCATAAACATCAATTGGTTCTGGCCGTTTAGGTGCAGTCGGAGCAGTCGGAGCAGCCGGCGTATTTGGTTGTCCTTTGAAATCACGCGCTAACAATTGAAAGGATTCATTAATAAAATGTTTAATAGCATCGAGTGGAAGCACACACACACACACAACTCTCATCTATCTATATCCATTTCTATCTGTATCTCTAGCTCCATCTCTTTCTCTGTTGAGTTGCGCTGCAGCCGCCGCATGTCCTTTTGTGCAGCTCCTGTTCGCGTTTTTCCCCTGCGCGGCGTAAAATGTTTTACGCTTCGTTGCATTGAAATTCATTTGAAAACGATTTTTCTTTCAGGCCACTTACACAAAACACAACTACACTCGCACAAACACTGAAGTGAAGTTAATTTATTAGACATTTTGTACGCATTAAATGCCAGAAGGACATCATCATCATCGGCTCATCCTCGGCTCCGGGGTCTATTAAATGCGTGTTCGGCCCATTGTCTGGCTCGAGTGCCTCGAGTGCGAGCGCGAGTGCGAGTGCCTCCTCCCTCCGAAAGTGGTTGCTATTTGTTTGCCTGACTCCGGCAGGATCAGCATCAGGATCGGTTCGTGAGGCAGCCGCATTTATATATTTTCGGTTTTTCAGTTTTCGCTTTTGGATGCTGTGCTACCCTTCTCCTCTCCCCTCCCCGCCAGCCTTTTCTTTTTTTTTTACCGCCATGCATCTTTGTCGCCTTTAATTTCTCGTTAATTGTGAAAATATTTATACTCATTTGTGCATTTTGCACCTTTTGCTCGGCCCGGCGGGCAACCCCTCAGCTCTCTCTCTCTCTCTCTCTCTCTCTCTTTCTGTCTATCTGTCTGGCTAATTTAACACTGGGGGTTGGCTGGGCGACCGAGAGGGTAGAGGTAGAGGGTCGCGCTGGTTTGACTTGATTGCCCAAACAATTTCTACATAAAAGTCATTAGGGGTTACTAAAGTGGCGATGAATTTTCAAATTTTAACTTGATTTATAATAGCAGCAGGCTAGCCATCTCACTCGCACTCACACTCGCTGTCTGCCTGTAATGAATTTCATTTAAATTAAACATTTTAAAATTTACTGTGGGCAGTTGTTGCCCGCCTTGTCTGGGCATCTTTTGCGTATCTTTGAGATCGCCAGACTGAGATAGTTGCAGTCCGGGCTGCTGGTGGTTCGCAAACAAAGCCAGAATTATCGATAATAAATGAAATTATAATCAGGCAATTGTTCATATTGGCTGTGGGAAACACTTGGGGAGGATCGAAACAATTACCACTTATTTCTTATCTGCTTAAGTCAAGGATGTACGACAAACTGCAGATAAACTCGAGTGCAGCCTATTGAGAAGGCATCTCTGAGTACTGTGAGGCTGTTCTTCTCGCTTGATAATTAAATTATAATTTATTGCAGTAGGCAATTTAGTAGATATTTAATGAGACTAAAATGGGGATTATGTTGGTCTGTAATTTAATTTATTTATATTCATATGCCGATGTTCTGCAGTAAGTTCTGAAAATATCGTGTCATATTCGCTCGGTATGTCTTTTTTTTATATATCTTTTATATATATTTAAATTTAAAAAAAAATGCATATTGATTTGGCTTGAAAAAAACTTTTTAATTTGTCAAAAATATATAAAATATATATATTAAAATTTAAAAAAATGCTTATTGACTTGACTTGAAAAATACTTTTTAATTTTTCAAAAATTCTGAAATTTCTATTTTATATTTACATATATATTTAAATTTGTAAAAATTCTTAGATTTGCGTTTGATTTTATATGTAAACTTCATATATTCAAAATTGAAAATTTTATTAAAATTCAAATGTATGTATGAAAGGTTCGATAATTTTTAGATATTTAAAAAAAATAGAATACTTTTATTTTTTGGCAATTCAAGCATGTAGAGAACGACATAAACCCCAATTTCAAAACTTTTGGCCAGTAAAATTATTAAAAATAATGAAAATTCTCTGTTTTTTTGAGTACTTTAAAATAGCTTTATAGGCTGTGCGCGCCTGTAGCTTATGGGTTGAAAAAATTTAAAAATACTGAATATTGAACGAACTTACAGTTACAAGTAAAATTTGAATGGTAGTTAGATTTAGTTAAACCAATACAAATAATAGTAGCAGCCGCGACCCACGACCAAAAGTGGCTGTTGTAGTTGTTGACACGCCTGACACGCGATGATTTATTGATGCGGTCAAAACATGTGTTGGAAATGACAGCTACTTGCAGCATCTGTAACACCGCCGCCGAGGAAGACGATGCAGACGCCTCCGCCACCGCCTTCGCCCTTGCCTCTGCCACTGCCACTGCCACAGCCACCGTCAGCGCTAGCGGCACCTTAAACGCTGCCTGCGCCTGGAAACGCCGCGTGTGGTTGCCGCTGCCGCTTTGAATTTGCTGCTCGTTTCCCGGGAATCGTGTCGTTGCGGTTGCGCCCAACTTGTCTGCCACTAACGATCCTTGCAGCGGCAATCAGTCTGTCACAGATCCCCGAAGAGCTGCTCCATGCCGTTCGCACTGCTCGTATTTCCGCCCTCGTGTGAGAATTTCCGTGCTGTAATCGGAGCAGGTTTGTCTAACACCCGAGCGCCGGCGCAGTACGACATAGGAATGTGTCTATAATTATCAATTTTGTTCAAACAATTAATAAACATTTTGGGGGGTAATTTACAATTCGCTGCGCCAAGTTTGGCGGAAGCAGCTGCAGTGCCAAAGATTAATTAGATAATAAAATTATATATTGAAAGCGAAAACTGAAATTAATAGAATTAAATAATATATAATGCCATAAGTTCAGATTCTGTATAATAGAGTTTAAGTCTAAGTATAAAGTATATTTCTGTAATTTTATGAATAGATATGAAAATTAAATAATAATAATAATAAAAATAATAATATTAAATATCGATTCTCTGCATTAAGCGCCGAAAAAATTGTGTGATATTCGGCATGTCAATTTTTTAGTTCTGATAAAAACTGAAGAATTAAAAATTACGATGCTGTAGTGTAGTTTAGTGTCGTTATTAATCTATGACTCTGCTAAATTTGAATTTCATCTGATTTTAAGTATAAAAATTTATTTAAAAATCGATTAATAAACTGAGTTTTATATAAAAAATTAAGCTTAAACTGATTAATAAAATTAAAAAAAATACTTGCCTTCTTCTAAGCTGTAGAACAACTGACAAACTACACGAAAATTGAGTTGTATCAATTAGATATATACCAAAGATACTATAGATATAATATAGATAATAAAGATATACTATTGATACTATAGATATACTAAAGATACTATATATATACTATAGGTACTCTATATATATAATAGATGCTATGGATATATAATATTTAAGCTTAAGCTTTTGCTATAGTTTGATATTATCATATATTTCTTTAAAAGTTCGTTTTCCACAGCATTGTCCAATTACGGCAACTTTCACCTAAAGTATTTAGCTATAATTATATTGCTTCTTCGCCCAATCTATTTGCACTTAAGTCGACTTCTCTGGCCTGGCCATATCAGATGATAAGTCGAGAATCTAATTTATGTGTATGCCAAAAATTTCACACCACGTCCGAATGTTTTGCATAGTAGCTTTTCCCAGGCGACTTTCTGTTTTGTTTTCTCGCTGAGATTTTAATCGCTCGCCGTCAGCTGCCCCGCTATATGTACCACCGCCCCGCCACCCCGCTGTCCCGCTGTGATGCTGCGAGGCGCGTTGCAGTTCGGCACGCACAGTTAGCTGGGAACAATGGCGACGGCATTTGAATTTCAGAATTGCGCCTGTCAGGCGGCCATTTTGTGTTGAAAGGATAACAATAGTTGTACACGGTATAGTGGCAATAATATCCCCCAATCTGCTTAGCATGCTGTGCATGTGTGTGTGTGTGCTATAATGACAATGCTTTTTGGCAATTGACCAGCATGAATGTGCCCAGTCGAACACTGCTCGCTCATAGCCCTCCCCTGCCTGCCATTAGCCCCGTCAGCGTCCACAGTGGGCTGTCAGCAGCATAATGCCTGCATAATGAGACAGACGACGCCATTAATGCAATTGCCATTTGCATGTCGTTTCCCCCGACTCGCACTCGCACACTCGATCGCACAACAATAACAATAAATTTGATGGAAATTGCATTTCATAGCATTTCATGCCTTGTGTGTCAGTAGGTTGATTAACTTGCGCCTGTTTCATGTTTCACAGAGCAAAATGGCGTCAAATGCGCCATGAGATCGCCAATTTCAGATTGCGAGGTGCTTTTCAGCTGCATATAAAAGCAGTCGATGCATGTGGACATTGCGGGAAATTGTGCGATTTTAGAAAATGTATGTAGATCAATGAAAATTATAAACATAAGTCTGACTAAACGGCATTAAATTAATGATCAGCTTTTGTAGCAAACCAATGGATCTATAATATAATGGATTAATGCACATGAAACTTGTCGAATAACAGTTTTTTATTCTCAAACAAGTAGTTGCAAATAGTTCAGAATAAAGACTGATAGGACATCTAATTTATGATTAATCTATCGACTATGATCTTCACATACTCTATAAATTGCTTGAATCTTGACTGTTCCCTCTGTGTCGGCAGAGTTATTTTTGTCCCTAGAAAAATTGTTTCATATAGTAAACCATTATTCTAGATGGAAAAAAAGGCTGCCGACTTAGAGGATTTGATATCATATCTGAATATGGTATGATATTAGAGTTAAATTAAATGAATTTTATTTCTACCCCTACAAATATTTTTACGTATGTTAAAAATTCTTTTAGGGATAGATATAAAATTTATTACATTTAACTCTAATATCATATCATATCTAATCATCACACTTAAGCTTTTCTATCTTTTTCTATAATCTTCACATAACCTTCAAATTTTGTATTTATATGTTTGCATTTTTTAACCCTCTGAGCAACTTGTCAATCTACACGGCATTCTCAATTTTTCATATAGTATATAGTTATTTTTATTCTCACAAAAATAGTTGTAAATTGTTAAGAATTAAAATTAAGTACACACAATTAAGTACATATCATTTATAATCATCACACTAAGTCTGTTGTACCATTTATAATTTTTAAATAATTTATAAATTCCTTACATATTTTAACCCTTCGAACAATCTTGATTGCTCTCTCTATTGTTTGAATTCCCCTCAAGCGGAATTTATTTGTATCCCTAGAAAAAATGGTTGCAAATTGTTCAAAATTAAAACTGGGAACCTACAAATAAAATGTCATATCATATTCTATCTAATTATTACACTAGAGCTATTCTATTGTGTATGATCTTATAAATTGCTTGAAATTTTCCAGCATATGTAACAACCCAACAATTTTGATTGGTCTCCCTCTATTTTCCATATTTCCTTCAATCCGAAGAGTTACTCTTATCACCAGAAATTTTGTTGCAAATAGTGCATAATAAAAATTCATTACATACAACATAATATCATATCATACCCAAATATCATTAAAACTGTTATATCGTCTATGAACTTCAGAGAACTTGCATATAATTTGAAATTTTCTAACTCTACGAATAATCTCTCATCCTTAACTTCTCTCTCTCTCTCTCACTGTCTCTATTTTCCATATTCCCCTCCGAGCTACTACACGATCAGTTGCCTGCCCCTTTCTCGTACGTTTTGACTAGACCCATTTATCATAGCGACTACTCTGGTTTCGCTGGAAACTCTTTGACACGAACTCATTAGACGGATTTCGGGGCACTGGCAGTGGCGTGAAAAATATGAGTGATATTAATGAGGCGTGTGAGCGAGCTGCAACTGTTGCTGTTACTGCAGCAACTCCCACAACTCCCTGAGCTGAACTGCACTGAAATGCGATACGAAAAGAAAGCGGCGCGTCGCAGAAAGCGGAATCTGGAATGTGCGACAAGTGTCCACCTCTGGCGCCAGTTCTGGATGCGCATCAATGGAACTGGCGACTCTGGACTAATATTTACCAGGCCTCGACGCTGCGGCTCGATCTCACTGCTAAATCGCACTAACTACCGTTTAATGTTTGGGCAGACGAAGTGCCACGCCCACGTCTAGGCCATGCCACATGATAGATGGCATGTATATATATAGTATATGCATATGTAGTCCAATAATAATTGATAATTACCAGGCGACTTTCAACCATTGAACTTGACGCAATAATTCAAGAAATTAGACAGGCAATTTCAATTTCGATTTGGTTTTTCGATTTTGGATTTTCGTTTTTTGGTTTTTGGGTTTTCGGTAACAGCAACGCAGACGCCAAACCGAAAGTTATCAGCGCTAATTGTCAGGCCGCAGTCCATAAATCTTGGCCAGAGCCAGAGCGATAGTTTGGGTCTGTGACTAGCCCGACGAGGGTAAAGGGGGTTATCTATTGCACATAATTACATGGCAAGCGCGCAAGAGAGAGAGAGAGAGCGAGAATCTGGAGTGTGAGAGCGGGAAAGGGAGGGAGCGAGTGTGTGAAGCGATAAGCGTTTGCCGTTGGGGCTAGTCAAGCGTTATGCCGGCTGATTAGAGCGGAAAGGGATCAGATTGGACGGGGATGTGGGGTTGTGGATGGTGGATGGTGGATGGGGGAATGGAGGGACACGCACACTCAACGACAGCCTCAATTACACGAGCGAGTCCGTCGATAAGGAACGACGACTCTCCCAGTGCTATCCTGCCTGCCACGGGCAATTACAAGCGCAATGTTTTAATTTGAAGGCGATAACAGCGTGAGGCAAGAAGCGTGTGGCGAGTCCCGCGGGAGCGTCTATAGCTGCTGATATGCTAAGTTGCCTCTGAGGCTCTTGAGACTCGAATTTATTTGGGAAGTTTATTGAACTTGCCACAAAAATATTAAAAAATACAAATCTGTTGCGATAACTCAAAGCGGAGAGTTCGATGGCAATGGAAAATCCATTGCAAATGGGTAAAAATGGTATATTAGTTTTGTGTAAATGTAGCAGATAAAAATAGACGATCACACAATATATTTATATTCATATAGTAATAGCCGAATTACCCGATTAATGTCCGTTCATCTCTCTGTTTTAATACTCAGACTTAGCTATTTTTATTAGTTTATTTTTTTATATTTATTTATATTTATTTTTTATTTTTTTTTTTTTATTTTTATGTTTGTAGAAAATCGATATTTTAAATTTTTAACTCGAATATAAGACGAAGTTTAGATTTTACAAAACATTTCTTGCAATTTGAGTGCACGAAAAATATGTTAAGTTTTGAACTCAAATATTTACCGCAGTTTTTAAGTGTAAATCTTGCCATTTGGCACACTTGTAGCTAACTATATTTATAATACTTGTTGCATATTTAAACATAATCGTACAATAGGAACAGAAATTACAGTACTACAATTTAGGTGAACGGTATTCGACTGTGTAGTGCACAGAGCTGCAGCTTTCTTGCATGTTGCTGTTGTTGCTTTTGCTGTAGCGCCTGGGCACAATGCGCTGGCATTGTTGACTGTAGGTGTATGCTAGTATGCTAGTATGTGTGTGTGTTGTGCACACACCTTTCTGGCCGCGGGTCGCCGCGTCAGCGTCTTTTACACGCTTTCAAATTGCAAAAACTGTAGCAACAGCGTCTCGGCCATTGTTTGAGCCCGGCTCGGACCAGGCCTGCATCCTGGCTGCGGGACCCGCTCCATTGTTTCAATCAGTGGCCGTGCATTGTTGCACACACACACGCACACACACACACACACGCAAATTTTACACCTCTTTTGTGTGAGCTTGTGTTTTTACTAGCAATTGTATTTTAAAGAGGTTCAAGTGAAGCGCATCTAATTGCCAAGCACCCGCGGCCGAGTCCGAGTCCGAGTCCGCAGCGAGTGCCGAGTGCCAAGTGTAGTAGAGTGTAGAGTGAGTGTGTGTTTTCCAAAAGTGTTCGGCCGTAGAGCGCCCCCGGGCGCAGACCTCGTTTCGGCCCTGTTTCGGCTGTTGGCCAATTTTCCCGGAAATCAAAAAGGTGCGCTCCGCTCTGTTGTTCTCACCTTGATATATGAAGCGTGTCAACGGCATCTTTAGTGGTTTTTAATTTGAAAATTGTTTTGCACACGCCCACAACGCCAATGCCGAAGGGGCGTGTGCGTTTGTCCAACAACTGGCGGCATCGGCAACGCCGTCAGAAATTTACACAATGCTCGAGCCTCCAGTCTTTTTGTGCAGAATGCGTTGTTAGCACCTTTGGCCCGCATCGCAGCAGCGTGCAGCGTCCTTGACTCGCAATTTAATTGCCTGTCAACTGGCCAGAGAGGCGCAGAGGACAAGCTGCAATTAAAGCATATGTTCACAATGTCGATGCGCTGCGAATCCCCAGCCGGAGTCCAGCATTATCATGCGATCAGTCCCATTATGGAGATGTTTATCGCCGCATTTGTTTGTCCGCCGTTTTGATTGCCTCGCAATGTATAGTAGGAAAATCAACCTCCTACTCCCCCCGCTGATACCGTTGCTATTTTCAGCATGTACCAAACACCCTCATTATTTCTGGCTTTTGTGCCGTGCAATAAGCCAATTATGCCTGGATTAAGCGGGGCGGCAGCTGAGGCAGGCGCTTAATTGATTTGCGAACGGCACAAGATCTAGTCGATATGAGAGTATATGAATAATATGAGTGTATTCACATGCAGATTGCTCAAATCATCTCCAGCTGCTGCTCGGTGTGAGTGTGTGTGGTCAGCTCACGTGTCCCGTGCCCAGCTCCAGTCCAAGACCAAAGAAATGATTTAATAATGAACTCGACTCGTCTGGAAGTGCCTGCTCCCTTGACATCCACGCATTGTTGACAGCCTCGGGATTGTTTGGCATTTTCCATATTGTGCTCTTCTGGCGAATTGCTGTGTGAAAAATCGCCAACAATCCATATGCAAAAGATACAAACACTCACACACAGCCATACACACACACACACACTCGAACAAAGGCACTTGAGTTTGTGAAGTTGTTCGGGCATTTGATGAGTGTCAAAAAGGCAACTGGCACTACAAGCGGATTAGCCGGATTTGGCTCATTGTTGCCAACGGATCAGCCAATTTGGGAGTCAAAGTGCAGACGTGGCATTATGCGCTTATAGAGACTATAGACAGCAATACTCCATAGAGATTGCACTCTTCGCTGCGCTGCGGCCTGGTGCCCAGGTAGGACCTTTGCTGTTTGCCCATTGTTTGGGGGCTCAAGCAGCTGTCGCAGTTCTGCTTAAGCACTTCAGCCGCACATATTATTGATCGGCTGTAATTAAAAGATATTTTTTGGCTTCTCTCCTTTTGATCTCGTGCTGAAAAGCGTAGCAAAATGTCACTGCAGCATAATTCTAAATTAACCTGCAAATCCCTTGACATGTAATCGGTTTATGATTTCTGAGTTGAAAATGGAATTCATTTTTAATAAGTCTCCGATTCTCGAAATGAGTTTTTAATTGGTTTTCATATAATATAAAACAAATGAAATAGTAGTGAAAAATAGTGTATTTTCATTTAAGAAACATTTTTTGCAATTTAATTTCTAAACCAATTTTTAATTTAAAAGAACAGCTGAAAATTATATTTTGATTTTTATTTATTTATTTTATTTCAAATTAATTGCTAAACCAATTTCTACTTTTCAATTTAAAATAAAAGCTGAAAATTGTATTTTGATTTTTATTTATTTATTTTATTTCAATTTAATTACTAAACCAATTTATACTTTGCAATTTCAAAAAAAAACCTAATATTGCATTTTGATTTTTATTTATTTATTTATGTCTTTTTTTTAAGTTATTTAAAAAACATTTTTTAGAATTTAATTTCTAAGCCAATTTATATTTATAAATTTAAGCTGAAAACGGAAATTTTTATTTTCATTTATTTATTTTAGTTTTATTTTCATCAATAATTTTTATGGGAACGGAAAAAATATTAAAAAATACATTTTTTAAATAGCTACAATATTTATATGAAGTTAGTCATGTCCATACATATTTTTACATTCTGCATTAAAATCGTTTGACTTTTGAGAATTCTGAGACTTAAATATTCTGATTCTAAGGCTGTCATAGCTAAATATATACTTATGGTACAGAATACAATATATAAAAAGTATTAAATTATTTAAGTAATGATCTATCAGGCTTTCCTCTCTCCTTGTACCTATAACTCCACACAACAAATATGCCTATTCTGAACTATTTTGAATGCCTGCCGGGTATTATTAGAAATTAATTCGCTTCCGATTATTTTGTAAACTTTCTAATAAAATGCAGGCGAATTAACTTTTAATCAAGAGGAGTTTCACCCCATAGCAATACTTGGGAGCACCTCAGCTGTTGGCTATAAATAGTTCCATTTGTGTCTTTCTATTATATGCTATATTTTCGATCTTATCCGGCCCGAGGCCAATGTCATAATCCAGTTCAGAACTGGATGACTATCGAGTTTGTGTTATTTCGTTTTTTTTTTTTTCGTTGTTTGGTTAATTAGCAATCCATAAAGCCAAGTAGCACACAAATTTCAATCAGGCAAGGGCCAAGGGGGAACCCTACACACACAGGCATACAGCGCGACGGCTGCGACTAGGGCCAAAGTGTCGACATTGTGTGCCGGACTATTGATATAGTAAATTTCCTAGGAAATCTTTGAGATACGTGGCGGTTGATAAGCGTGGAGCGGCAGCAGATGCAACTGCGCTTTACGACAGCGCATGTGTATCTGTATCTGTATTTTTGTAGCTGTGTATCTGTATCTGTAAATGGCGCGCGTGTGTGTTCATTAGCCGCCATAATTTATAAGAGCCAACATATTTATTGAATGTTTTGGCAGTCGTTTTAACGGCTAACGCGCTGCCCGGCCAACTGGCTGCAGTACTGGGATTAGGCAATAGGCCTGGGCCACAGCTGCCATGTCGGCGTCATAAACTTGCCACAGTCGGAGCAGCAGACAGACGGACAGTTGCCACGAGGTCTGCCTTCGCTGGGTGTGGTGCCGTTGACGGTGCCTCAGCGTCTGCAGCGGGCTAAGCTCACAGCATGCAATTATTTTCGAGTGTGAAAATAATAAAACTGCCAAACTGTGGCAATGGGCAAGAAAATGTGTCCTGCGGTTCCCAGACAATCCCAGCAATTGTACGAAACACAGAGAGAGAGAGAGAGAAAGGGAGAGGAAGAGAGTACGCGACACTTGTTTAACTACTCGTGTTGCAGGCCGGGCGCACAGCTGCCTCCTCCTGCTGCTGGCTAATTCCCAATCCCGATCCCAACTACCTACACTCGAGACGCTGTGGGTGATGGATGAGCCGCTGGCCCCGGGGCCACTCCGGCTCAAGTGCTTGTGGTGTGCTCCTTTGTTTGAGCTAACATTATTCTCTACTTTAAATACCAATTAATAACTGCAGCTGAGAGCGAGCGGCCCAGAATCCGACTGGAACTGCAGTTGGAACTGGAACACACAAGTGGCCGGCGGGCCTGAGTTTTCTGCAAATATCGACAGATCGATTGATCGCTCCACTCGGCTTGCCTGCTGTTGCTGTTGTAGTCGTTGTTGGTGGTGGTGTCGGTGGTGTTGGCTTAGTGGCTGCCGCTTGGCTGGCGTGAATGCGTCATAATCTTGCCACTTGAAAATGAGCGCAAATATTTGCTGCGCGCAGCCGCAGCCGCCGCTGCCGTCGCGCCGTCAACTTGAAACAATTAATGTGGCATTTGTGTTACGCCGTATGACTTTCGGCTTCTTCAGCTTCACAAACAAATGCTAATGGGTACGACAAGTCGCCGCCGACGACGACAACGTCGCTGCCACTTACTCAATTACTTTGCCAAACAGATGGAGCCAGTGGACAGCAGCGCGCTTAGGGTATTTATGATTTATTTGCACCGTCGCCGCCGTCGTCATCCTCTTCATCTCTCGCGCTCTCTCTCACTCTCTACCTCACTCTTTTACTCTTTCTGGCGACTACAACTACCAGGTGTCAATATTGACTATGCAAATATGGCAACAGTGCCCGGCCACAGTGTGGTGGTCCCCTTGATCGCCCTGTCAGGTGTCTCTGTCTCTGCGTGGCCATTGGAAAGTCGGCACTTCAGTCGGCTCTCCGGCTCCGTCTCCCACTCCGACTGGATCGCCTTTGGTCATCTCTCTCTCCATCTCTCTCTCCACATCTCGCGAGCCTCTCGGATACATCTATTATGACTTCAAAGTGCCGTCACGCCAATTGTTTGTGGCAGATTTCTATAAACTTTGACTCACATTTGCCAATTAACTGCGACACTTTGAGTGTGTGGCATAGCTACCGGGCTCTATAAATAAACCCGATCACAGTGCGCATACACACACACACACACATATGCAGATTGGCAAAGCTGGCAATTGGAACTAGTCGACAGCGCAATGCTCTATAAAAAGCTTGATGGATGCTAGACAGAATTTAACTATGATTTTCATAGAAATCTAAATTAAAAATTATAAAATGTATTTTAAAATTAATATTTAATAATATTAATATTTTGCTATATCAGTCTTCAATCGAAAAATAAAGTTAGAGGAGAGAAGGAAACTATTTATTTAATTTATAAATGATAAAACAGATTTATAAATGAAGTAAATAGAATAATCTTATATATATATATTTTTCAACATTTTATGCAGCAAAAAATTGCATTGAAATGAAGTTTTTAAAAACGTTTAATAGTTTTAAAAATAAAACGACATATTTCTCTGGTATTTGAAAGAATTTAAAACGTTTCTTGGCAGAATTAGAATTTGTTCTTGAAACTATCCCCGATTATATTGAAAGAACAATTTGTTAAGTTATGTAAAACAATTTGTAACATTTTTAAATCGTTGCAAATTTGTATTTAAAATTTAAAAATGAATATATATTAAAATATATATGTAATATATATATTAATGCTATTTTTTTTTTAATTTTTAAATTTTTTGTTTGAGTTTTCCATGTGTCTTTCTTTATACAAATTATAGTTGTTATTATATAAAACATTTTTGAATATTTGTTAAACTTTAAAAATTCGAACTAGTATTTGAATTTATGTATTCTTTTGATATTCTAACAATATTAATAATTAACTAAATAATAATTTTAATAGCTTATTGTTTTTTTAACTTATAAAATTTGAATAAATTTTTCAATTTATATATTTTCGGAAGTACTATTTTTTATGCAAATATTCCGAAATTTTTAACCATACCCTACGCCTTTTCGTAGCGCAACGAAACGAGCCGCGCGCGCATTGAAATTGCATCAATGGAGCCAGGAGCAGGGACGAGAACAATTGAAGCTGCAGAGGGCAGCAGTAGCAGGGAGATGGCACGGACGCGCTCTGCCCGGCGAAGCTGCTGCTGCTCCGTCTCCGGCGACTGTGTGCGATGTCAATTAGCAGCTACGGAATGACACTTTATGTGCGTCGCGCTCAGAGCGCGAGATCCTCGAGCAAAGTGCAATCAGTGCAAAACAGAGGAGAGTAGCGAGAGGGAGTAGAGGGCAGCAGCAGGAGAGTCAGCGACCATCACGGCACAGAGGCTACGCAGTTGACAAACAAATGTGGAAGCCGACTGGTCAATAAGTGAGATCTGAGCCAAGCAAACAATTGATGTGCTCCCAGAGCCGAGAGCTGCAGACAACAGTTAAGCGAATTGTCTGCGGAGTAGCTGCAGCAGCAACAGCAGCCACAGCAGCTTCTGAAAGCGGGCACAGACTCAAAGTGACTTGTAAACATTTTAGCAACTTTTCAACTTCAACATCAACTTCAATTTCAACTGCAACTGCTGCTGCTGTTGCTGCTGCTGGAGCCTAATGAACTGCCCGTTCGGGCTGTGATTCGCTGTGATTGGCATTGGCAATCGGAGTTGCTGGCTGCAGCCTGCTGCAATCGCGTCTGCCAATTGACAAGATAAATACATTTAGCTAATTTGATTCAAGCTGTCCGTCGCGCCAGCGCTGCCAAGCTGCAAATTTGTAAGCATAAAACGCAATTAACTTGTAATTAAGCAGCACAAAGGCCATTGCCGACGACGGAGCTGCTGCTCCTTCTCCCGCTGCTCCTCCTCCTGCTCCTGCTCCTCCTCCTGCTCCTGCTCCTCCTCCTCCTCCGCATGGGAAATGGCCAAGACAATGGCAATCAAAATTCATTAGCCGCACGGCGACAAATAAACCCCAGGCCTATGAATTCGTCTATATACCGAATAAATATGTGCACAGGACGAGCTCGAGCAGATCTGCTACAGAGGCGAGGGCGGGCGCGGACGCGTCACATGAAAGGCGACAGAACCGCACATCCTGCGCCCGGAAGCAGCCGCCAGAAATTACAAAAGTCAAGCAACCCCCAGAAGGCACATAAAAACGCTCGAAAAGCGTATGCTCCATTCCAGTTGCTGTCGCTGGGCGGGGTCGGGGTCTGGGGTCTGGGGTCTCTTCAAACAACTTGAACGTGCGGCGGGGGCTTTTTGAAAAATTGCAAATTGAATTAAGCCAAAGTTAAATGGCTAAATGACTCGAGAGCCAAGTGGAGCCCGGAGAATGGCGGCCTGGCCATGGCTGGCATGTTCTGGCACTATGGCCCGCCATGGCATTATATGGCCCGGTATTCAGACACCAGCCGATGCCGATGCTGGGCTGGCCGTGGGGCATGTGGGGGTTGCGGTTGTGGCGCACGATAGCAGCTAATATGCTGAGCAGGATAAACGCGCGCTGCAGCGCAAAGCACAGTGGTGCAAAGAGTAGGAAATTAATAAGTAGAGATATAGAAGTATAGTAAGAAGTCAAAACTTATTAAGTATAGTATATATATTTTTTTCAATTTAAAAATTACAGTCACATAAACAATAATAAAATATTTCAATACACTGTGGTTTCAAGCTATACAAAAATATATAAAATATATAAATAAAACGTAATATATGTATTTAAAAAATATGTAATTGTTAAAGCACAAAATAATTTTAATATAAAAGTATATGTGAATACAATGAATAATATTAATATCAATTTAATATAAATATTCCTTAACAAACAATTATGTTAAATTAACTCAACTGTTTTTCCTTAAAAAAAAAAAACGTAAAATATCACATTGAAAAAAAATATTCATATTAAATTGTCTTTTTCAAAAAAAAAAAAAAACTGTTTTTTAAAAGTATTTACAATTTTGTTACAAAATAATTGTGATTTTCAATAGAGAGTAATGAATAAATTCAAGAATCCAAATAAAGTGCTGTTTTTTCTCATTGAATTGGAAAAATTTCTATATAATAACTTAAAATTCTTGATTATTCTTATGAAATTGGAAAAAAAATTAATCTGATTGCCATTTTGTTAACAATCAAGAGCTGTAAAGTCATGGAAATATATTTAGTAATATATACTATCTTATTACGTGAGTAAGATCTTCACATAGAACTTAGCGTACATTTTATCCGGATAAGTAAATTGGTTTGGTTTTTATAGCATATACATCACTGGTGAAGTTTCTATTGAATGAATTCCAGACTAATAAATAATTTAAAAAATTTTATTATATTTAGTATGATATAAGATAATTCGTGCTCATTATGTGCAATTAAATTTCAGCAACTATTCTCATGCCCTTGCCCCACTGTGGCCAAATCAAAGACCCGCGCAGCAGCAGTCAACAAAGCCCGAAGCTCTACCCCCAGACGGGCTGCTGCCTGAGTGTTAGTGTTATTTACCAGGCTAAATTATTAAATGATTGTTAAACGAGCGGATAAAGGATGAGCGTGAATGATGATGATGATGGCTCAAGATGGGGCGACGAACAGGGTGGGCCATTGCTGGTTGTTGTTAGCTGCGACGCAGGGGAAATTTGATATTAGGTAAATTTATTTGATTTACATTTTTATAGGGTTGCTTGGGCTAGAAACGCACAGAGCAGGCAATGGCATGGGATTTGGGATGGCAATGGCTATGGGGGATGGGCAAGCCTGTTGTTTGCCAACGTCGTTGTCGTTGTCGTGCTCGTCCTGTGCTTATCGCATTAACTGCCGGCAATGAAGATAAGAGAAGTTCTCTGTCTGTCTGTCTGTCTGTCTGCCCGTGGAGCCGTGGAGCAAATAGAAAAAGTAGAAAATAAATTAATAAAATGGCCGCGTGAGGCTGAGCGTACGTTGCCGTTTTGTAGGCAATTAAGCGAACGAGGGGAGCGGGAGCGTGTCAAGCAGGGGGTTGTGCAAGCGTCTGGGAAATTATCGAATTCAGTGCACACTATGATTGACTCGCCCGGCAGCGAGCTCCCCGCCTGGGCAGCCCGTAAAGCAATCAGCGCCAAATCAGAACTTTATTTATTTGTTTGTTGTTTGGCAAACATTTACGCCATCAGCAGAACGACACCCAAGAGCTCGTTAAATGCGCAGTCATGCGGATGTAATTCAATAAACGAGCGCGCCATCATCGGAGTGGCAACCCTGCCCAAGCGTTTAGCAGGCTATATAAATGCTCTCACACACATACACAGATCTATATGTATATAGTGCTACCACAACAGCCGCTGTGTGACTAAATGACGGACTGACAACCGCATTGTGCGCCTGTGTGTGTGTGTGTGTGTGTGTGTAAGGGGGTTGCTTTATTTACTTCTGGCCGGGCACAGCAACCCTGCCATCGACCCCTCAATAACGTTTATTGAGTAAATTTCGCACCAGCTTCGGGCCTGGCCTCAGCCAAAAATCTCGACTGTCAACACATCAAATGGGGGGTGGCCCACTGTGCACGGTGGTGCGGATGCGGGTGCGGGTGGCTTGGTTCGTTTGGTTGGCAGCGTTTTTAGCATGTTTAAGCGATTTAACGCATCGCAGGGATAATGAAATTTTGATTATGTAGCGCTTGGCTGCGTCGACGCGTATTTATCGCTCCAAGTGTCAAGTATGTGTATTTCACTTTGCCCGACAGCGAGCCAGAGGGGGGGGGGGGGGAATGAAGAGAATCGTGTTGGGGTTTTCTTTGTCAGTTTGCTAATTAAGTTGGCTTGTTAAGTCCTTGGTATGTGTATGTGATTTGCTTTTGAGAAATGATCGCAATATTGCGAGCATGTGGGAAACATCGATGTCTTATCATTATCATTAGCTTGAAGAGACAATAGATGACAATTTCTTTGTTTTCTTGCTATGTTCTATTAATTTCGTAGAAAACAAAAAACAAAATTTCCAAGCTCTGAAAATTTAAAAAGTCCACATTTCTTGGAATTTTTCAGCTATTTTTATTTAATTTCAGAAGATTATATTATTAATAATTCTGCTATATTCACATAAAATTTTAAATACATAATGAAAAGCTCTTTTTTATGCATATTAAATTTTAATAACGTAAACCAATGAAATATATACGAATATTTTTATATAATCATCAATTATATTTTTCTGTCAATCAGTGGTTTATTTATATATTTTAATTTTTATATGCATATAACAGAACTTAATTTAAAATAATCTTTTTTAATTAAATTAAATTTCTTTAAGCACAAATTTGATAGTAATTGAGCAGGAATTTTTTTTGGTTTTATTATTTTGTTTTGTCGCAAGCATGACTCTTCAGTTTCTAATCTGTATAATTTCTTTCAAATGCCGACAGTGACATGAGTCAGTCTTAATACTACATATATAAATATATCAAATGCTTTCTGTTATCTACTGTATTCTAAGTTTATGATATTTTAAAAGCTATCGAAGTTCAGAGTGTAAGCAGCAGATTAAATTTTAGCATTCACTTTTCTAAAATAATTATTAATATGCAATTATAAATATGCACATGTTTTTTTATTTTTTATAACATCTATAATTATTTCAATGTGCATGTGTTTTTTATTTTAAATACAATTTATATTTAATTTATTTTTATTCACAGAAAAATAGAGTTATTTACATATAATGAAATTAAATTAATTTAATTGAAAATAGTTTTATGTCAATTATTGTTAAATACATTAATTTAATCGAAATAAAATATAATTTTATGTGTCTCTTTAAATTCGGCCAACTCACAGAAGGTAATTATAGTTAAAGACAATATATATGTATACTTTATATGTTATGAAGGATTTTGATACAATTCTGCCAACTCTCGCACATCAAATATAATTAAATACATTAAATTAATTCAAAACAATATATAATTTTCAATTATAATTAAATACAGTAATTTAATAGCAAATAAAATTAAATTTGATATGTCTATTTCAAGTGGATTTGAGAACAATTCTGCCAACTCACGCACATCAATGGCATTTTTTATAGAGAGCTCAACTCGGCGCTTTGCCAATCAGAAGCATCTGTAAATCAGGCAATTATGCAATTTAATTATGAATTAATTGCACCATCAAATAAAGCAATCTCGTTTAATTGACGACGGCGGCACCGACTGTTTGAAAGCGGCTCAGACTGCCCACACGAATGTGCAACACCCCCGCACACACGTGCACGCATATACCCCAATATACCCACTGCTCCCCCCGCTCCGCCCACAAAGCAAATCAAACACACAAATGGCAGTCGAGCCAAACAAGCAGGAAAATTGAGAAAAAATTGAAAAAATTATGAAAAACTATCAAAACATTTACATGCGGCGGCACTGTGCGCGGCCAACGCGTTGGCCATTTATCAAGAGACCAACTTCCCAAACTTGTTGTTGTTGTTGTTCCCGATTCTCTCGTTGTTGTTGTTGTTGCTGCCGGCATCGTTTCATCTTTGGCCGCAAAGCAAAAGCTTCGAGTGCCCGTCGAGCGGGTGTAGGCAAAGCCGAAAGAGATAGTGCCATAGATTGGTAAGAGGGAGCCGGGAGCGGGGCAGATCCGCAGCAGCAGCAGACCGCGTCGGATAAGTAGTATATGATTATGATGTTTATTGAAAAATTAATTTGCGCCTCGTTTTGGCTGCGGGTCTCATTTGCGTATTTCAAAGCGCAATGAATAATGATGAATAACGCCTCGAACTCGAGGATTGTGCAAAGCTCTCGACGCGTCGCGTCTGGGAAATTAATATTTGTAATTGGCAATAATTGTTCGGGCCAAGAGTGAAACAGAGCGAGGGAGCGCAAAAGAGATAGCGCACACTTTATTAATGAGGCTCGCCAGGGCCTTTGCTTGTTCCAATATTTTTAATTGAAAAGAAAGCGGCATTTCGGGGGCCTTTTAATGATTCAATTGTTGTTTTTCATTTTTATTGTTTTGTGAAATGGAAAAACTGAAAAAAAAAACCGAAAGAAGAATAACAAACAACTTGGAAACTTGCCCGATTAATTAGAAAATATTTGAATAAATATTTCGGCGACACGTTGCGAGCGTTAGCAAATTTCCCCAAGCAATAAAAGACAAATTTAAATGGAATTTGTGCAAATTCCACAAATTTGGTTGCTGTCGCATTTTATTATATTCATTAAGAGTGATTATATTTAGTGTAGGGTTGTTGAAATATCAAAATTTATCGATAGTTTTTTAGAAAAATATTTAAATACATTTTTCGGTGACACGTTGCGAGCGTTAGCAAATTTCCCGAAGCAATAAAAGACAAATTTAAATGGAATTTTTGCAAATTCCACAAATTTGGTTGCTGTCGCTTTTTATAATATTAATTTAGAGTGATTATATTTAGTGTAGGGTTGTTGAAATATCAAAATTTATCGATAGTTTTTTAGAAAAATATTTAAATACATTTTTCGGTGACACGTTGCGAGCGTTAGCAAATTTCCCGAAGCAATAAAAGACAAATTTAAATGGAATTTGGCTAATTCCAAAAATTTGGTTGCTGTCGCATTTTGTAATATTAATTTAGAATGATTATATTTATTGTAAGGTTGTTGAAATATCAAAATTTATCGATAGGTTTTTAGAAAAATGATATATTTATATAGAGTTTTTTTCAAAATAAATATCACAATATTAATATTTATATATATAAAATATAACTATCACAACATTTTTATTTGGTATTTCAATATATACTTTGTTGAGCATTACGTTAAATTTTTTTTTAAAGAAATTGAACATGGCATATTACTAGAGTGAGTCAATTTTGGGTTTCACTGGTATTTGCTATAGAAACTATAATCTCTATAGTAAGTTTTTAGTTAGTTTTGATTTGATTTGCAGCCAGCTTGCAGCAGAGTATGTATTTTTTATGGAAATTCAAAATAATAAAAATTTTGTATAAATCTATATTTTAAAGCGATATTTTAAATATCATTATCTAAAGCGCCGAAGAACATAAAGTAGTGT
Source organism: Zaprionus bogoriensis (assembly GCA_035046045.1). Lineage (NCBI taxonomy): Eukaryota > Metazoa > Arthropoda > Insecta > Diptera > Drosophilidae > Zaprionus > Zaprionus bogoriensis. The sequence continues at coordinate 2,591,957 of JAWNOI010000010.1, forward strand.
TAAGGTATGCCCGTCTAGCTGAAAATATCAAAACCAAAAACTAAAAAAAAAAAAATATAAATTTCTTATATTTAAAATTACTCGACAGCCCTAATTAAATAGTTAATTTGTTTTTCTTTCATAGCATTTTTCTAATTGGCAATAAAATGTGTGCGCATTCGCATTGATGAGAATCGCCGAGAGGCGCCCGCTCGCTTGGGAAGCGCTCTAATTGAGCTGATTACGCTGCAGCATTAGCTATGTGTGTGTGTGTGTGTGCGTATAAAGAGCCAGACCGCCCACAGTGCTGCCCCACGAAATATAGCTTCATTATCATTAACCCTTGGCAGCCCCCCATTTCCCCCTGTCAGGCGAAAGTTTGCAAGCAGACAATTTTCGCATAATAATCCTTAAAATGAGTTTAATTTGTAGAGTGAAATGATAAGCAGAGCGAGAGGCAGACAGGAAGCAAGAGAGTGAGAGAGAGATATAGAGAGAGAGAGAGGAAGACCGCTGCCTTTTGTGCTCATTTATGAAATACATAATGAAGCGCAAAGTTTCGCTTAGCCGGGCGAAGCTTTTGTTGTACCAGGCCCTAACCCCCCTACCACCCCCCCCCCCGCTACTGCATATTTCCAGCTTTACTTGTGATTGATTTGCCATGCTGGCGACTCGATTTATGCGCAGCGATAAGCGTTTTATGGTTTATCTTTGAGGTGCGCGGCGTAGACATAAATTTCGGCAGCATAAAAAAAAAACATAATTTCCTGGCCGAGATTGCAGCTTGGCGATAAGTCGCCAACGGCCGTCGTCAACGAATGCGCTTAATGATGGGCTTATTGTTTATTACTGCGACTTAAAAGAACACACAGTACGCATATAAAAAAAATATACTATACATATATATATATATATATATATATATATATATATATATAAATATACATATGTACTTACCGATATCCAGCGATCCGCTTGGAGCACCAATTAAATTTTCCCTTTGCGCCAAAGACGGAAAAACTGACTTCAGTGCCGCGCGCAGCAGACAGCGCGACGGCGACGGCGACGCTGCCGCCAATTACGTTGACAGCAGAATTTAATAAGCAGCGGCAGGCAGCAGGCGTCGTGCGGCAGGCGGCGGGCGGCAGGCAAATGAAGTCATTGCATGTGGAGGCTGCGACGTGTCAGAGCGAGACGCCGCAACGCAGTGGAGACAACAGCAACAACAACAACAACATGCACAGTGGAACGCTGCCGCCGTCGCTGCTTGTTATAAAATGCTAATACGCGCAGCAAAAAGCGCTTTGAAGATTGAATTATTCAATAATAATTAGGCGTGCGAGCGAGACGGCAGCGCATGCAGCGTCAACTGTAGCGTCGACTCGCTCGCACCGCACGCACGAACTCACCACACTGGAAGCGAGACAACGAGGCCCAAAAGAAGGCGGCGCAAGCAGCAGCCAGCAAAAGGTGAACGAAGCAAAAAAAAAAACACGCTGCGCCACAGAGAGCAAGCGAGAGAGCAAGGCACACACATAGTGAGGCCAATAAAAATGGTGTCGCTGCCTGCGATTGGGCAGCGGGAGCGAGCGAGAGAAAGGGAGCGCGCCAGGCAGAGCGAGAGAGCGGCCAGTGCAGGCCGGTTTACACACCACCAACACAGCGTGAGTGAGTTTGAGTGCGAGTGTATGTGTGTGTGTAGGCAGCCAGCAGCGGCGGTGGCGGCGGCAGCAGCAGCGCGGCGCTGTCAGCGTGTTCAGTTGTAGAACAGACGTGATCTCAAGAGGACGTGTCTCTCTCTCGAGTCTCAGAGCCGCCGCAACGTAAACCGAAAGCGCAGAGCAAAAGCAAAAGCAAAACAAAACACACAGCGACAAATGAGCGTGCGTGCGTGTGCGTGTGCCAGTGCCAGTGTATTAGCGAACGTGTGCGTGTGCGTGTGTGTGACTTACTTACACTTACTGCAACCAAGCGCGCGTGTGTGTGTGCGTGTACGGGTGTGATGAACGAGCAAAATTAATTAAAAGATAATCAAAACAAATTAACGACACAACTACAACTACAGTTGCCAGTGCAAGCAGCAGCAACAACAACAACACTGCGCTGACTTTATGTTAAGCCTGTCCAGCAGCAGCAGCAGCAGCAGCAGCGGCAGCAACCCGATCACGATCCCCAGCAGCAGCCACAAGATTAAGTGCAGGAGCAGGAGCATGACTGTGACTGGCCTGCGGCAGACGATGACCAGCCCGACGGTGCCGCCAACCACAGCGCTGAGCAACAGCAGCAACAGCAACAACAACAACAGTAGCAACAACAACAGCAACAGCCTCAACAACAGCAACAGCCTGAGCAACACGCTGAGCTCAGCGGCAGCAGTGGCTGCAGCGGCTGCCGCGGCCGCTGCCGCCGGCAGTGGTGCACTGCATCCGCTGGCGAGTCCCACATCGCCGTCGGCTTTGCTGCTGGCGCATCAGCAACATTTGCTGGCGCAGCACCAGCAACAACAACAGCAGCAACAGCAACAGCAGCAGCAGCAGCAACACCAACAGCAGCAGGCACTGCACTTGGCTGCAGTGCATCCGGCGCCGCATCATCTGCACAAGAGCAGCTCCAGGCTGAGCAATTTCAGTGTCGCCTCGCTGCTGGCGGATACGCGACCGCGCACGCCTCCAGCCAGCGATGCGCCCACGAATCTGTCCAGCTCCGCCGCCACATCGCCGATCTCGCAGCAGAGCAGCGCGGCGGGCACACCGCCACCGCCGACAGCGACTGGGCCGCCAGTGGTGCCGCCAACGCATGCGTTTCATCCCGCCGCCGTAGCGCATCACGCCCACTTGCTGCATGCAGCACACGCGGCAGCCGCAGCGCACGCCCAACAGCAACAGCAGCAGCAGCAGCAACAACAGCAGCAGCAGCAACAGCATCAGCATCAGCAGCAGCAATTGGCCATGGCGCAACTGCGTCAGGCGCAAGCGGATGCACGTGCCGCCAACAGCTCCCCGCCAGCCTCCGCCTCAGCGAGCTCCACGCCCAGCTCGACGCCCGTCGCGCCGGGCTCAATGCCCGCCAAGCATGAACGCCACTCGCCGCTGGGCGGCGGCAGCAGTCACACGGACTCGGAGCTGGAGTACGACGAGGACATGCTGCACGATCACGAGGCCGAGCACGACGAGGAGGAGGACTCCATTGTGGACATCGAGGACATGAACGCCGACGACTCGCCGCGCTCGACGCCCGACGGCCTCGACAGCAGCAGCAAATCGCTGGAGAGCGCCCATGGCGGTGCGCCCGGCTCCGGTGGTGCCGGCTCCGGCGCCGGCGCCGGCCAGATGCCTGCAACGATACTCTCGCCCGCGGCGCTGGCTGCCAGCGGACATGTGCCCATACGACCGACGCCGTTCAGTGCCCTCGCCGCCGCTGCAGTCGCCTGGGGCGGCATGGGCGGCGGTGTGCCATGGCCGGGAGCGCGGCAAATGCCGCCATTCGGACCGCCCGGATTGTTTCCCGGTCAGGGATTCGGTGGAGGTAAGTGTCGCCTTTTGACTGCGCGATTAGCATAAGATTCCGTCTGACTAATTACTTCCTGATCGCGTTTAATCGCTTCTAGCTATAAATATGCGATTAGTTCGGGTTTGTTTTTTGGCAAGGTGCTACCGGGGGCAGTGTTATGCGATCATTATATAACTCAAAACTCGGGCTTATAATTGGGAAGTGTTTTGGGTAATTACGTAGGGAGCAAATTGAATTTAATCATTTGCACAAATGTTTGCTGATTGTGCTATATTATGGCATATTCCGGGTCAAGCTGATATTCCGATTATATAGCTCAAAATCTGTAGATCACTTGCAGCTTAATTTTTGGGTTTTTTTTTTTTTATTATTAGTTGCTTTTGGGAAATTTCATAATATGCAAATTTTTTCATATTTGTATGGAATTTAATATGAGGAGTACTATATATAGCTAAGACTTTGTAGATCACTTGCAGCTCAATTTTTGGGTTTTTCATAGTTTTCATTTGTTTTGAAAATTTCGTCATACGCAAATTTATTACAATTATGCTACGAGTATGTCACTACTATACTTTTTCTTTATGTCTATGGCATTTAATATGCCGATCATATAGCTGAAGCTCTGTAGATCACTTATAGCTTAAATTTTGGTGTTTTATTTCGAGCTTTTTAGGGAAATTTCGCACAATTATGCTGCGAGTATATCATTAATATACTCTTTCAATATTTTTCGAAAATTTATTATACCGATCAAAACAACTGAAACTCTGCAGATCACTAGCAGCTCAATTTTCGGTATTTTGTTTGAAAATGTTTAGAAAATTTCGGCTTTTTAATTTATTTGCAATTTTATATTGCGTTTTAAGCTTATAATTTAAATTAGTATAAGCATATAACGCAAAAAAGTGTAAGTAAATTAATTTCATTTCCTTGCCCTTTGCATAGATCTATGGAAGTTAATTTACTGAAAGTCTGTAGATCACTTGCATATGAAATTTGTTTATTTCAATTCGCATTTTTTGGAATAAGTAGGAAAAAGAATTTGATAGCATATCATTGATCTTTCCCTTTCCTTACTCTTTTCTTTATACTATATACTATAGCTCAAACTTTGTTTTCTATGAAAGTAATATGCCTATTATAATGCTAAAACTCAGTCGATCACTTGCATATTAAATTTTTGCATATAATTTGCATTTTTTGGTAATAAGAAGAATTTATTGCAATTTGTAAATTATGTACTGATGATGCTATATTTATTTTCGTAACATATTGCCACATACTTGACTATGGGGCTATTGCAAGTATAGAACTGAAACGCTGTAGATCAGTTACATATCAAGTTTGGGGTTTATTATAATGCGCAGAAAAAAGAAAATTAATTGCAGTTATTTATGTATAGGATATTAGTTATATCTATATATATACGATCTGTATTTTAAGTATACCTAAGGAAATGATTATACTAATTTTATTAGCATAATATATTTAATATAATTAGTATTATCATTTCACTTGGCATATTTCAAAGACCAGACATATAGCTATAACGCTGCAATAACTTAGAAAATATCGTAATTGATTAGCTCTGACATGTGCGCATATAGTGCTGATATATATGCGGATATATATCTTTTCCCGCCGTGGACAACTCCATTTTGTGCGTGCGGCTCGATTGTTAATTGAATTAAGTTAAGCTCTGGCCCGCGCCTTAATTGACACCCAGCGGCAATACGATAATGGCTGCCATCGGCCAACGGAGCTGCGGGTGCAGCAGCCTTCCGCTGCCTCAACGCTGCCCTCCCCCTTGCACTGCCAGCCCCCCTCGTCCAGTGTCTGCTTTGTTGTGAAAGTGCGTGGCAATTATTCCGTCGCTTTAAATAAAACAATGAAATGTTCTTGATTGCGCTGACCATTTACACTCACGATTACCCACAACATCATCATTATTATCATTTGTTGCTATGCCTATGTGCTTGCAGTTGTTGTTGTTGTTGTCGCGTCGCTTTTGATTTAACTCAATTGTCGCGTCTGCTTATTCACTGCATTGGCGTTTGTTTTTTTTTTTTTTTTTTTTGTTTTTTTTTGGTGTTTTCCGGTCTGTGGCAGCCCCCCCTAATGCAATGCAATATATTTATATTTATATACAGTGTATATAGTATATATAGTATATGCGCTGACTGGGCCGACTAATTGAAGCGCGTCTGACGGCGCGGTGCGATTCGTATCAGCATGTGCACAGTGCACAGTTCACACTTTTCATTTTCTTGCAATTTTCCGGCACAAAAAGTGACCGAGCGCTTGCTTGCAACACTTGCAACACGGTCACACCTTGCTGCAGTCCATGGCAGTAACAAAAAGCCGACGGCTGACAGACATGTGAACTTTGCGCTGGGGCAAAAAACCTATCGCGAACTTTGCATTTCCGCACCGGCAACAGCAACAACAACAACAACAAAACAGCAACAACAACAGTGTATAAAAAAACAACTGTAGTTGTTGCTACTGTGCTGCATTGTTTTATATAGAGCTGTCAACGGGCAGACGCCCCTGAGAGGCGCCACATTCAGCGTGGCTTTTTCTATGAGTACCACAATAACAATTAACATACTTATGAATGCAGCTGTGAATAGGTCGTTTGAGTGTTTCGAGTGTATTTGGAAAATGTTAGCAAATCATTAGCGCAAGTTTTAGTGCAGTTTTCGTACAGAAATCCATAACTTTTACGATAAACTGCTGCTAATGGTTGTATAATTTTAGCAAGTTTTAATTATTTTAATTTTGACAGCTCAATAAACTTTTTTAGTATATGTTCAAACTTAGTTTAAGCCGAATTGAACTAAAGCGTAATGCAGCTGACAATGTTTTCGCGATTTTCTTGATTTTTCTTGATTTTTAAGCTGATTACTCTAAATATACTCTAAATATACTTAATTTTGAGCTAATTACTCTATGAAAATATATGCAAAATTTCATTTAAAACTTAAAAATTAGCTTGAAAAAATTTATTTTTAATGAAAAAAGATTCAAATATTACTTATTACTTTAAAAAACTCCTTATATGTTTGTATAGAATATGTTTTTTTCTAAAATTGTTGCAATAATTTTTACATCATTAAAATGTTCCAAATATTTCTATAATTTCATTTAAAAAATATATATAACTATTAATTTTAACTGTAAAAAAAAGTATATACTTAATGATTTTTGCTTCAAATTCTTGCACAAATCTTCACTCATCTCTACATTATGATTTTTCAAATATTCATAGAATTTCATTATAAAAATATATAGCATTATTACTTTTAACTTCAAAAACTGTAAATACTATATGATATTTTCTTTTAAATCTTGCACAAATCTACACTCATCTCTTTATTTCATATTCATATTCATATTCTTCAACTATTATTTCGAACTTTAAAATTTTGCTGAAATCTTCATTCAATTATTTATTAAGTCTTCTCAAATATAATTTCATCAAATATCTAGCAAAATATTTAACAAATTCTCAATGCTCGTTAACGTTTCACGGCAATTTAATTGCCCGCATATTAGCCTGAGCTCTTCATATAGCTGACTGCTGTCTGCTGCTTTCCACACTTTATTAGATCCCGCTCTAAAGAGCCCATTTAAATTGTCAGCTAAACTGACAGCGGACAACAACAAGAACAAAAAAAAAAAATAAAAAAAAACAAAAAAAAAAATATTTGAAACATTTGCCGCTTATTTTGTCATTTGCTGTCAACTGCAGCTTCACATAGACACCTGTGTGTGTGTGTGTGTACGTGTGTGTGTGTACAACTTCATTTCGTTTTGGCAGCTGTTTTTATACCCTGCCTTTTGGGCTCATCCTCAGCAGGTCTCATTAGCACAGCAGGTCGCCACTTGCCGCTCGCTCGCTCGCTCGTCTCCCGCCTCTGGTGGCCCTCGGCTCACCCGTTACTCTTCTCTCCTCTGCTCTTGCTCTGCTTGCCGTGTGACCTGTGCCGCTATCTGCCGTCGCATTATGTCAAGTGTTAGGTACTTAGTGCCTCGTTCTCTCTGTGTAGCTGTATCTCAAGCTGTAGCTGTAGCTGCATCTGTATCTGTATCTTCAAACGGTAGCCAGAGCGCCGGCCTTATCGGCGGGGTTTAGTTTCATGGCTTATTCAATTAAACGAAATACCACAGGCGGCTCGAATGGCCAGCGATTAGGGAACACACACAGACAGCCGCTCTGGCCGCTTCCCCCACTCTACACTCTGCCGCTTTGAGGGTCTTGCAATTGATTTACATTTACGTGCAGTTTAAATGCCTTCAGCAATGCCTTCATAATTTAACTAATTGCAAAGCGCAGGCACGCTCAAAGGGGACAGGGAGGGGGCTGAGGCTTGGGGCTAATGCAGCTGCAGTTCTTGGCAGCCATTATAGAAATTAATTTTCAAGCTGAACAAACGAGCAACAACCTGGGAGTCATTGCATAAACACAAACAACACACACACACAGATACACACACAGGCACAGACGTAGTGAGAGCGGAGCAAGCGAGGCAGCACGATAGCGTCAACTGGTAGGTGTGGCATGTCAGCTACGCCCACCTAAGCACGCAATTTTATTTTTGCAGCCAGGCAGCAATTTCAACGTTGACAGACGGCGACAGCCGACGGGCTGCTGGGCAGGGCCAGAGAAGAGGTAACTGGGGGGGGGGGGGGGCAGAGGAAGCTGCTTGCATGCGTTTTAACACCATTCGCCAAATGGCCCCAGCGAAGACGCCAAGCTAAAATAATATTTGCATTCTGCACGCCATCTAACGTGCAAAAGCTGTACTAAATACACACTCACACACACACACACATAGCTGCATGCCATGTTAGCTTAGACTGTAGCGAGAGCAGGGACAGGGGGTGTGCGGCAGCTTTGGGGTGTGCTGGCGCAGACATTTTGATGTATGTTTTGGTAAATAAAATTTATTTGCATTAAATTACGAGGCAGACAACGCCAGCAGGCAACAAAGGGAGGGGGCAGGGAGTGGGGCAGGTCGCTTGCCAATGACTTGCATATGTGCCGCAAGGTGTTGCAGACAGTTGGACGTGTGAACTCGCGCGCGTGTGTGTGTGTGTGTGTGTGTATCTGTGTGTTACAAGCAGACAACGGCAAACATTTGCTAAATGTTTGTAGACAATTGGTAGTTCAACTAATTTGAGTCACTGTAAGTGAGACAATGTGTGTGTGCGTGTGTGTGTGTGTGTGTACAGCTGAGTAATTAAATGAGCGCTGCAGCAATTGAACTTGTCTTTAGCCCACGCGCCCCCTTCGCTGCTTTTGGCTCTTTTTCGCCTCACGCTCTGGCCTCGTTATCGCCGCTTATCTTGCACAGAGGCAGCCATTGGTGATTAAAATATGCACTTCATTGCCACATTGCGGCCGCAACATCGCATTCCATTGGCAAGCACTGGTCCGGTGGCAACATGCAATGCGACAAGATTTGTCCAGCGATCGCCAACAACCACTGCCAACTTATCTATGGCAGCCGGTTTTAACACGCTCGCGGCTAATTAATAGACTCTAATGGTCTCTGCTGCCCCATGTAGGTGCCACAGTTCGCTCGCCCGTAATCAGGTTTACAAATTATAGCGAAAAAAAGGGTTCTGCTCGATGCCTTCGTGCTAGGCAGAGCCTCATCATTTCAGTGAGTTTAGTAGTTATGAAGCAGTATTAACTGAAGCCTAGAACATCATTTGTTGCAGTTTGCCATAGACAGACTTAATTCTCTTTTCTGCGTGTGCAACTTTATAGGAAACTATAAAAAAGCTATAAAAAAAACAGTATTGATTGTTTTTTCAAATTTTATGTTAATTATTTTTCATTCCTCGAATTTTTCTAATTATTCAGCAGTGTTTGCTATACGCTTAGCGATCTAAAAACGTTTTTTTCGATTTCCCAAACTTTATTTTATTATATTTTGCGCATAGCGATCTAAAAACGTTTTTTTTTTTCGATTTCTCAAGCTTCATTATATTATATTTGAAGCTCAGCGATCTAAAAACGTTTTTTTTTTTGTAGATCTCTAGTCTATGCTTAATTTTCTGCATATCAAGCTTGACTTCATTAATCACTATAATCAATTTGTTTAAGAACTTTATTTTTAAGCTATTACATTTAGCTTGAGCTATTTACATTTAATTCACTGCATTCAATTTATTTTTATATATTTTTCCCCATATCAAAATTTTTTTAAAAAATGTGTTTTTGCTATTAAATATTTTGCAATTAATTTTCGTTTTCTTAAGCTTTACAATCTGCTTTCCTATTTGCGAACGGAGATCGCAATTTTTTTTGAGCTCTAAACTAAACTTTCGGAGTTTAAAGTTTCAATTAATTTTTTTTATATGTCATATTTGGAAAAATATTAAGGTGCTGCCTTACGATTGGTGTTAAAAATTAAAACTTATTTAAGTATCTAATAGATCGCTTGCGATCCAAAAAAAAAATTTTTATTTAAAAAACTTGCTGTTTTTCATGTATAACTTTATCGCTCACTATTTTATAGAAAAAAATTTAAAATTGAGCTAGACCGCTTTAGATAGCTTAAAATCTCTTTTAAAACATGCACAACTGCTCATTGCACAACTAGGACTATATAGTAAAGCATTTAACACATTTTCTGCTCCGCCAACTGGCGATCTACGATCGCTTCGATCACTTCTTCATGCACTACACTGCAGCACATAGCACAAGTTGCCATGCTTGACTCGCGCTTTTATGGCACTCTGTCGCCAGCTAATTGATTTCCACTGTAACCCAATTAACAGTTCGATCAGTGATCGCGGCATGTGCGTTCTGTATGCCATTCCCTTGGTCGCCCACAGGCACAGGCACAGGTACACACAGAGACACGCACTGCCATACATATTTGGTGCTAATTAAAATCCTTCATTATGAAATCAGCTTGGCCCAATCAGCCGACAGCTCTCGCTCTCCATAGATCTGCCAGTGGTATTGCCCGTAAGCGTGTAATTGCATTAGCCAAACGCTCGGCAACGATTGCAAAATGTTTTTTTTTTTTTCTTATTTTTTTTTTTTTTCACAACAAAAACGTTGTTAGCTGCGGGGCCTGCCTATTTGGCTATGCGAAAACGCTTTAATGAAGAATTAATTGCCAGCAATTTGCAGCGCAAATCAATCCCAACGTTGTCACCATCGTGTCGTGTCGTATCGCCCGGTATCGCCTGGTATCGTATCGGCTACTATCGGGTGATCGATACGCGCGAGTTTCACAATTGCTGCAGCTTTTATGTTGTTGTCGTTGTTGTTGTTGTTGAGCGAGTCTTATATGTCGTCGTCTACAATACACCGGAGAACTCAAATTAATTGAAAATCCATTACAAACATAGGCTAAATGTCACAATTGGCGTTTGTGGCATGTATTCGCGCTGGCAATGGCGACGGCGGCGACGACGACGGCAACTTGCAACTGGGCAAACGGGCAACAACAATGGCAACAGCAACAACAGCAACAACAATGCCACTAAAGGCAGCACAAAAAGGCGAAAACAAGTCTCGCACTCTGGTCCGAACGTGCGTGCCCCTGTGGCAAGAGTAAGAGGCAAGAGGCAAGAGGCAACTGCAATACCAATTCCAATTGCAACTGCAATTCCACTTGCTACAGTTTGGTCGCTGCAAATGGAAATCGAAACCCCATTCCAGCAATTTAGCGACAAATGAGCAATTAATTTTGAAATAAATGCAAAGAGCGAGAGAGCGACTGAGAGAGAGCGAGTGATCGCGAGTGATCGCCAGATAGAACCACATATATGAAGCTGATCGCAGCCGAAAAGCTGTAAAACGCGACCGCATCGTTTATATGCTAATTTGCCAACTAATTTATGGCCATCACAACAAGAGCGACAACAACAATAAACGCAGCAGACACAAATATTTAAGGCAACAAGCTAAAAGATACATATATTGTATAGGTATAGGTATAGCTATATATATAGATATATATATATAAACATATATATTTATAGCTGGCAGCGCCGCTGCGCGTCTGCAAGTCTGTAACAAATTTCCGTGCACTGCCGTCGATCGCGATCATTATTATTTTAATCAGGGATTTTCACATTTCGTTTCACCTTGTTAGGCCATACAAAACGATCTTCAACGATCGCAGGCACACAAATAAATGAAATTATATGCATATTGCTGCGAGAGTCGGGAGAGTCCGCGAGATAAGGCCGCAATCTGTGCACGATCGAGCTGGCCGGTCCGCGCATTAACATAACTCTGACATGTCACACTAATTACTTAATGAGCTGATCAGCCCCACTGTCCAGCTGCAGGCCTCTCCAGACGGGCATTACGAGGCAAGCGACACATGTTTCTAGCTGACATTTATTTGTTTATTGATAACATAACGTGTCACTGTGTGCGTGTGTGTGTGTGCACAGGCAGACTTTGCGTCTTGCCCCAGCTGCTGTTGCATGCCTCATTTGTGGCGCAGCAAAAGCAATTACAAGGCCGAAAAAAAAAAAAACCCTCGAGATTTTTGCTTTGTCACTCGACAATTTCAATTTGCGTAATTATGCGTAAAATTAAAGCCTTGCATATCATTTGCCTACACCCGCTGCAACCCGCGCGCGCGCGCCTCTGCTCTGCTGCTGTCTGTCTGTCTGCTGCTCCATAAATTACGCGTGCCTGCGCTGCGAGTCTGCTGACCCGCGGATGCATCTTTAAAATGCCATTTGCATCTTTGTGGCAAGCTCATTACTTTCATTAACAACACTCCGCTGCGAATGCCACAGGCGCACGATGCTGCAGCTGCCTGCCCCTAGCCTGCTGCCTGTATATGGCATGCACATGCACGTTTTTCGCTGCGCTTTTTTTTTTTTTTTTTTTTTTTGCTGCTGCTGCTGCTGCTGTCTCCGCTCGTTCTTTGTTTGCCAAAACAAAATGCCCAAATTAAAATTGTTTTGCGAATCGAAGCGCAAACAAGCGGCTCCAAGCAGTAGGGAGGAGGGTTAGGGGGTAGACATTGCATTTCCCGTGGCGGCAACTGCGACTGCGACTGCAGCTTTGTCTGACAAATAGTTTAGACAGCAAATTTATTGGCCACTTAAAGGAGTAATTACCGTTGCCAGCAGACGCTGCCACGACAAGGCCAAGGACAGACGTCGACAACGTTGTTGTTGTGGCAGGCGCAGGGGGCAGCACAGACAGTTGACAGCAGCTCAGTCGTCGCTGCAATTGTATGCAAATTTAGTTGCTTTTAATTGGCCCCGTGGCAGCCTGGCTGCAACATGCGGCTAATCAACACCCAAGCGATCAAGCTAATCAACACTCTCCCTCTCTCTTTCTCTCTTACTCTAACTAATCAACACTTTCTCTCTCTCTCTCTCGGTCTGTCTTGCAGATGCCAACGAGCCGCCGCGCATCAAGTGCAATCTGCGCAAACACAAGCCCAACCGCAAGCCGCGCACCCCCTTCACCACACAGCAGCTGCTCTCGCTGGAGAAGAAGTTCCGGGAGAAGCAATACCTGAGCATTGCGGAGCGCGCCGAGTTCTCCTCGTCGCTGCGGCTGACCGAGACGCAGGTGAAGATTTGGTTTCAAAATCGACGCGCCAAGGCCAAGCGGCTGCAGGAAGCGGAAATCGAGAAGATCAAAATGGCGGCGCTGGGACGCGGCGCGCCCGGTGCACAGTGGGCCATGGCCGGTTATTTTCATCCCAGTCTAATGCATCTGGGATAAGTGACGGCCCAGTTGGGCAACAGCTGCGAGCAGACACAAACCAAATAACTGAGCCACGCCCCCAAAACAAAAGAAAACATAAAAAAGAAACCCCCAAAATTTTGCTGTGATGTAAAGCGCATTTTAATTTACGATACTTCCAAATGTTGTTGAACAAAAATGCACTCTGTAAATACTGTAAGCATAAAGAATGCCAGTGGAGGAGCGAGACAGAGAGAGAGAGAGTGGGAGAGAGAGAGAGGGAGAGTAGCGATATCGAACTCTGTAAATATCGTAGCAAAGCAAGCGAAAATGTTTCCTAATTGTACATAGAACTAGCGTCGTAAGCCTAACATAATCCAGAATTCTTTGAAGCCAATCTGCGTTTGAATGGAAGATGGAACTCCCCGTTAATTTATTACCGTACAACTCAAGTCAATAAACATAAAGCTAAAATCAGCGTACACGATATTTCAACGTATTGTAATTTCTATGCTAAGTCTAGAGCAACATAAGCCGTGGGAGAACGCATGTATTTAAAAAATACTTCTAAGGAACTTAACTAAACAGCTATAACTATGCCGTTAATTATACATTAAAGCCTATTATAATATACACACACACAAACACACACACACAGCCCTAGCCCCTATATACATAGCTCATACATTCATACGAACTATACTACCATATAGTGTTAATCCTCTGTAGTTGTTTACACTTAAATCATAAAACGAAATCCCAAGAAAAAAAAAAAACCGAAAAAACGCAAAAAAAAAATAAAAAATCGATGGAAAAAATATATAATTATACAAAAAAAAAAAAAAATCATGACTTTTTTATTGCATTTTTGCAGAGATTAATGTAGGTTTTCTAGCAACTCAACTAGAATTTGACCTTGTTTACACACTAGCAGCAGTCTTCTCTAGTCTGCCTGTCTATCTAGCTGTCCGTCTGCCGTTGTAATCAATATGCCGCGCGACTCTGAATGAATTCGTAATAGCCTTAAAAGCGAAATCATTCAGATGTCATTACAATGCATACTATATAGTTTTATTTGTAGCCGATCGCATTTGATTACGATCAATATAATATTATATTATTGTATATATTGTGTATTGTGACAAGGTGCAAAGTTTAAGCCGATTTCGTAAGCTACGTCAATGCTGCACTGGCAGCTCTATTAATTTTCTGGGTAGAACTATTTTTTTTTTACATTGCACTATATATTTTGTGCGATATCGGAGGATATAGCCTGCTTATCTAAAGCGATAGTAAAAATACTAACTTAATAAAGGCTTTCCCTAGCATTTTCTACTCACTCTATTTTCTTAGTATTTTTTAAAGCAAAAACTCACTACATTTATAGCATTTTATTCAGTTCAAGATCCCACGCAATGATATAACCGGGTCAGCACAGTGCTGACCCTTGCCGGCAGCTGACGAAAATCAATAATGATTCCCGATTTCGCACTGAATTTCGCAATCAAAGCGTCAAGTGCGAAATGCAAAAGCGCCAGCGCGTGCTTATCAACGATCAATTAATATTTAATTAATCAGGCGAGGGCGCTGCGGGAGCGGCGCGACGCTGCGGTACTGAGCGCTGCGATACGAGCCGGCACACATGGCGTATGCGTACTCTTGTTTACGCCAAACGTATGTATATATGTATCTGTGGCAACTAAGTGGAGGTTAGACACAGACATCTTCATCATCGTTGCCAGCGTTTTGAACGTCATTAGCGCTGCGATTATCATCGCTATTAGCGACAGCGACAGCTCGAGCTGAATTGAATGATTATCAAATTGTAATTTTTATTTCTATGCGATTTGTCGAGTGTCAGACGGGTTCAATAACAGACTCTAGCAATAGGCTGCTACGTTTTGTTTCACTTTATTTATTTCTTGTTGACAATGTGCGAGCTTCAGTCTCTGTTGTTGTTGTTGTTGTCGTGCCGCTTATCGCGCTGAATTAAACCTCAATTAATTTAATTACAAATGGAATAACGCGCCGCATTGGAAACTCTGCCTGTTCGCGCAGCATGTCAAAACTTTGTGATGTTGATTTATTTGCCATTTGTAAACGCCTGCAGAGAGAGAGCATACACATACACATACACCCTATATACACGCATGCATCCATAAATAAATTTCAATATTATTTGCCACATTTGCAGCTGATAAGCGGGAATCGAGCTCGTAGTCATATTCGGACTCGCTTTCGACTTTCGCATGGAAACGTTTTGCGCTCAATAAAAATCTCGTTAATTTCTGATTTCAGTAAAGTGGGCATTTCCTATCTCTTATGGCAATATATTTTATGACACTTTTTTGCAAGTGTGTGCATTATTTTTTGGTTTAATTTAATTCAATAAATAAGTTATAGTTGGCAGCAATAAAAGCAGGGAAATATTTGTAGTGGAGCTAAAATTAAAATGCGAAGTAATTGGGAAACAAATTTGGAATACTCATAGTTTTTGTAAGTTATAAATTGAATAAAAATTTATTATTTCTTATTAGACTTAGAGGAAAATGTTTGTGGTTGTGCAGCTGAAATTAAAGTATTTGATAAAAAAATAGAATAATTATACTTTTAGAAATTTTAAAATTGAAATTTTTAACTTATATATTTTTTTGTAAATATTTATTGACTTTGATATTTTAACTAGGCTTAAGGGAAAATATTTTTGGTGGCGCAGCTAAAATTATTATTATTTTATTATATATTGCTTAAGAAATTTTATTGACTTTGTTATTTTATATAAATCAGCGTGTTTTTATAAGTGGAGTTTTTTCAAATACAATAGAGAGTAGAGAAAGTAGAGTAGAGTAGAGAGTATTATAATTGTATAATAATTGTTTTTTAAACAGTTATTCATCTACTTAAAACTCTCTATATAGTTTTTTTGTAAATCATTATTGACACTTATATTATTCTTACAATTTTACTTATTTTAAATAGTTCTAAAGCCGAATTCAATTGTTTTCAAGTTTCTATAACTAATAACCTTATGAAACACTTATTTTTTAAAATGTAAGAATATATTATATTTTTTTGATATTTTTTTTATAATTTTTTGAGTAACTCTTTTATATTTTCATACTGGTAAATTCCTGCCTTTTTGTAAAATACTTAATTCAAATTTAATCACACTTAACATATAATTATACCTCATACATCAACACTCCATCAATCAATCATCTAAAGCGGTTGCCTCTAAGCTATTAATAACTGCAATTAGATAGGGTATTTAGCAGTTGCTGTGGCTGCTTAGCGCGCGCCACATTAATTGAAAATTAGTTAGCAATTAAGGGGTAAGCGCAGTTTGTCATTTTATTAACCAGATATCAAATAAAATACATTATGGAATTATATACGCATTAATTACCCCTGTCTGTCCGCCTGTCCGCATTGATAAATGCTTTTGCCATCCGCATGCAAATTTCCACAGCAGCCGCGCGCTTTTTATCTCGAATGTCAAATCGATTGTCTCCGCAATTAATTACGCGTATATAATTACAGTGCTGCCCACGCCGACGCCGACGCCGACAGTGACTGCGACCGCGACTGCGACTGCGACTGGGGCGCCCTGGTCTCTTTATTAATTAGGCCTGATGCGCCTGCAGGTAGCCACAGGTGGCGAAGCTGCATGCAAAACGCGCCGCGGCGGAAAGTGCAACGCGTTAATCAAAACGTAATCAAATCATTTGGCAAGACAGAGAGAGAGAGAGAGAAAGAGAGTGGAGAGGCAGAAAGGGAGACCTCGCACAAGGCAGAAGAACATTATAATCACGGCCCGGTCACATCGCTCGCCCGCTGCGCGTTCCCGGGCCCGGCAATTAAGCTTTATATCTGGCCTAATGGACCGAGCGCCGCCTGCGCTGATTGCGCGCATTTGTTTGGCGTCGACTGCACGCTCTGCACCCAATCAAATGGAGTATGGTCTGGCGCGCAGTACAGCATATACCCAGTGCCCAATGCCCAATCTCGGCGCGTCTCCAGCCGGACGGACGGTGGCACAGCATGATATTAACGCCCCACCGTGAGGCGGCGCATTTACAATGATAATATTTGTGTTCAAAGTTATCAATGGGAGCGCCGCGAGCTCGGGCAACGGCACTTTCAATGGGTGCCGCGATTGAGTTGCGGAGATCTTAACTTTTATTGAAATTTTATTTATTTATTTGAAGAAACTAAAGTTTTTGACACAACAAGGTCCGCTTTTTCCCAGGCCAATAAAAGCAGTTTGCGTAAAGGGTTTAGAGATAGAAGATATTTCTTAGCAACGATAATGTCATCTAGTTTAAAATAATCAATTTCATTATATTATTTGAAAAATTTCTGAGATTCAATTACTCCGTCTAATTCACAGCTTAAGATGTTTATTCTAATTTTATTTATTTTTTTTATAGAACATTTTCAACAGAACAAATTCTGTTTTTGCCAGGCCTATACAAGAAGTTTGCTTAAACGGTATATAATTGGAAGATATTCCTTAATTTTCTTAAAATTGCAGAAGAACAATCACTTCATCTAATTCACAGCTTAATGTCTTTATTCTAATATTAATATAAATTTTATGACACAACAAGTTCTGCCAGAACAATAAAAGCAGTTTGCTTCACTGGTATAGAGATGGAAAATGGGTTCAATCAATCAATCAAATTTGATTATTCGAAAAATTCAGGAAGAAAAATAACTCCATCTTATTTTTTTCAAAGCCACTATATTAATTTATTATTTAATTCAAATACTGCTTTTGCTTAGTGTATACATGGAAGATTGATTATACCAAAAATCCGATTTAATCTATCTAATCTACCTTTTTTTTATAATTAATCAAATTTTAACATGTAGCCACAATTTTTTAATTCAGCAAATTTTTGCTACAGCTTCTGCACTCTAAAACATATAAATTTAAGACGTGGAAACCATAGTTACTTTCACACCATATTTCCGATTTCAAAAACATTTTAATCTTGTTCAAATAATAAGCAAAATTTCAGATAATTTCGGTTGCCATACGAAAGTTTAATGAGTTTTGCTTGAATTTCCCGTTGCATTGTAACGCAGGTGACGCCTCCACAGTGCCCCACAGCAGAGCGCAGACCACTTTGCCGGCCATAACATTTTTAATTAACACTCCAGTCGCCCCTCACACACACACACACACAAACACACACACTCATACACAGAGCCATGCAAATGAGCTCATTATGAGCTGATTATGCAAGGCATGACCATTTCAGCTGAGTGGTACGTGTACGACGAGTACCCGTCGTCGTACTCACACTCGCACTCCCAGTGGCAAGCATTGCACATCAAATGAAAATGAAAATGCAAATACAGGAGAAAATTCATTCATAAACGTAAGCGAATTGGAAATCCGTTTGCTTAACCTGCTTCGCCGCGGACTCTCAAGACGGGAACTCTTCGCCAAAAGGGGCAACACTCACAATTACCGCGAATAAATTGAGGTAATTAGGTAATAAAAATAATGTTTTCACCTCATTACAGCAGGCAGCGAGCACTGAGCACTGTGAGTATGGCAGACGCGGCGGCAGCTGTACATCAATTGGGGCTGCTCGTTTTTCCAAGAAGCCAAAGTCAACCACCTGCCGGCCACCAGGCCACACAGGCCATCCACCATGCACCACAGACCATCGACCATCCGCAGGCCGCCATCGGATTGGAGTGCAGCTCCACAGAAAGCAAAGTGGGGCACATGCATTGAAACTCCTTTGGATCGCATTTATAATGTAATTCAGGGAAATCGCGCACATTAATGAGATTGCAATAGTATGGAAATAGATTCGAAACTGGCACACAAAGTTCTTGGCCTGACAGAGAGTGGACAAATTTAGATATACCCTGTAAAATATACTGACAAATTAGTACATGGTGATAAGAAAGGAATACTTTGACGTTTGGACTGATTAAATGAAGGGTTATAGTCGTATTCGATTTACTGAGATCAGCGTAAATTTATTGTTTTAGATAATAAAGAGTTATAATACTATAATAATAATAAAAAAATAATAATTATAATAGTAGTATTTATAATCATAATAATACTAATAATAATATTGATCATTTTAATAATATCAATAATAATAATAATAATAATAATAAAATAATAATAATATAATAACAATAATAATAAGAAAATTAAATACTCTAAGCATACAGTCTTTAAAATCGGAAAATATGAAATGTTTTTACCTAATAAATAAAATAATAATAAATAAATAAAGACCGGAAGATATGAAGTGTTTTTACCTAATATATCAAATAATAAATACCCTAAAGATTTGTCTAAGCATTTAGTCCGTAAAATCGGAAGATATGACTTATTTTTACCGAATAAATAAAATATTAAATACTCTAAAGATTTGTCAGAGCAGTCAATAAAATCAAAAGATATAAATTGCTTTTACCTAAAAAAAAATGTATAAGTACTCTAAAATAAATAAGTACTCTATCGAAAGATATGAATTGTTTTTACCTTATAAAAAATAATAAATACTCTAAAGACTTGTCTAAATATACAGTCTAGAAAATCTTAAGATATTAAGTGTTTTTTTTACTTATTTGAAACTAGCTTTAAGACCTGAAAACTAAATTTTAGACCTATTGTAAGTGAAGCCTAATGAATTAAAGACTAGAACCCCTAGCTCTATCCATTATAACGATATAGCATAATACTTCAAAATAATTACAATGAAACGCCTCGCTTCTCTCTCCTACTGGTTTGGGTATTACCAATATTTCTGCAGATAATTCCCATTGCAATGGTCAACGCCAGAAAGGCGTGACAAAATACAAAAAAAAAAAAAAAATTTGACGACAATATTACGCTAAGCACTCGTATTATGCAAATTATTCAGTTTTCCCGAGCAATTACAATTTTCCACGGGGTCGCAGTTCGAGTGAACTCGTTACATTGGCAGCCCCAGCCGGAGTCGTGGCTTTAATTGGCCGAAAATGTGCGCATAATTATGATATAAGTCGGGTGCGCGATCGTAAGAGAGTCGTTCATAAGTTTTATTGCCATTGAAGTGCTTGTGAGGCGTTTAATGAAAGCGGAATCGTCCCGCTCACCCTCTATCCCGCTTCCTTGCTCACTCTCTCTTGCATTAATTTTGTGGTTAACTGCAAAAATTCCGGGAAACAAAATGTGTAGAATGCAATTAAACAAAATAGCGTGAGATACGCCTGCGATAGGCGTCTCGGAAGCAACAACAACAACAACAACCAGAACAACAACCACAATGTCGTGGGCAAAGAGCGAGCAGCGAAGACTGAAAACTGAAACTGAAACCTAATTTCCAAGTTTAGAATTCTGCGAAAAAACTCCACGCGGAGTCCTCAGCTCCTGCCCATGCTGCATGGCCTGCTTCCAGCTTCCCCTCCTCGCTGCTCCTTGCTCCACGAGCGGAGTTTACGTTTTTGAATACTCAATTAAATTTTTGTGCCCAGTGGCTGATTGCCGATGTTGCTCGTGTTGCTGCTGCTGTTGTTGTTGTTGCTGCTGCTGCAACAGTTTCGCACTATTTTCAATTGAATTAAATGCGGCTGTTGCTGTTGCTGCTGCTGCGGTTGCAGTTGCAGTTGCATTTTCATGCGAACAATTTCAAGGAATCGCGCATATCAAGCGCGTCGCCGTCGTCCTCCACGTCTGCGTTCGCGTTGTCTTCGCTGCCGGCACGCTCCGTTTGGGCGCACAATTAATTTGCACCCCAAAACGAACGCACGTATCTGTGAGATACATTAGCGAAAGTGTAGGCCGCCGTTGCGAATACAATTTAATTTTCTATACTCTATGCAAAGGGTCCGTTTCGATCGGAAGTTTGCTTAAATAGAGTCTAAAATCCATCTAGAAATATAATTCTATAATTCAATTCTAATACAAGTAAATTTTATTGGTAATTGAATTATGTAATTTATTTCGAATATTATTTTAAATATATAAATTATAGTATTGAAATCTTTTATATAATTTATTTAATACATTTAATTATTATTTAAATTTTTTTGTAAAAGTTTTCCAAATTGAATCCTGTAATTTATCTTTAATATTATTGCAAGTTTTATAATATTTTTTATTTATATTTATAATATTATTGTAAATAGAATTCCACAATGTATTTCTAATAGTTTTGCAAATTTATTTTTAATATTAATTATTTATTTAATTAATTTTATTATTTTATAATTAAATAGTAATATTACTACAAATTTAGTTCTGTAATTTATTTTTTATATTATTGCAAATTGAATTGTATAATTTAAATTCATTTGTATTATCAGTAAAAAGTCTATCGTTACAACTTTTTTCTCATCGGTTTGGTAGCTTATTTAATTAGTTCACCAATTGATAATAAAACAGCTATCGATTATTATCCTAATTATTTGTCAAATATATACACAGAAGAAAAGTTCCATGTAAAAATGAAGTACTTTAAACATGATTTTAGTCGGGATTTTTTAAGTATAGTAAGAATAAATTTGTTAAATTAGTACGGTTTTAATACTAAAATCTAGCCTTGTATAGACTAACAGATTTTAATTTAACTTCTTTTATTTAACTTCTTTTTATTGCCTATAGTGTCAATTTTTTTTTTAATTAATTATTTTGACAGTTCCAATCGTAGGCAAGTCTTTAAGAGAATTATTTCCTCATGCGTTTAATTAATCCTGTATTATATAATTTATTCAAAGTTTTATTTAACTTGCTTTCACTGTCGAAGCTTTTCAGTTTTTTAAAAAATCAAATTCTGAAGCGGAAAGATCTCTATTGATAGCCTACAGGCACTTTTTAAGATACTTTATCTTGCTGCCAATTTTCTAAGCAGTTCAAGTACCCCCAAACTCTGCGAGTGTATACAAACTTCGGTCGCACACTAATCGCTGCACTCTCACGTATTTTAATTCATGAGGCCGCGCTGTGTGCGACAGGGACGCCAGCGAAATGCAAAATTTGTCTGAAGATTTTAATCGTCGGCATGCGCGCCCAATACGGCCCCAACCGAAGCAGCAGCAGCAGCCAATGATTCTGAGATCCATGCCGGGTGCGCTGTTCCCATTGAGTTGGGCCTGGCCAACGATTTCTAGGTTGCGCAGCTCTGGCGAGGTGGCAGCGGCGGCGGCGGTGTTGGGCGGGGCATGGCTGGCTGGGCAGAGAGCAGAGCATGTAATGCCTGCTCGTTTCTCTAGTGCCATGGTTGTTGCTGCTGTTGTTGTTGTAGTTGTTGTTGCAGTTGTAGCTACAAGACAATTCACTTTTGTGCGAAATTAAGTGGCATCTGCAGCATGGCATTCCACTTGACTCCACCAGCAGCAGCAGCACAGGGACAGTGCTCCACTCTTAGCAGCAGCAGCAGCTGTATTTCTAGTATCTTTCTGTGTGTGTATGTGTGTGTGTGTCTTGCTCTGTGTGTGCATTTCTCGCTCTTGTGGGCAATAACTAATTACATTCGCAATTATTTCATGTTTTGGCCAATTTAGTGGGACAAATTTATCTGCGCGGTGTCATCTACTTAGAATTGATGGCTTGCCATATGAAGCCAGCGATGTTCTTCTCGTTGTTGTCTCTGTTGTCGTTGTTGCTGTTGTAGTTGTTGTTGTTGTTGCTATTAGGCGCCCCGGCCACTGAATGACGTTGATTGTTCTCATGCCAAATAGAAAAACTTATCTATCTGTCTGCCTGGCAGTTTCTAATGCAAAGCGCTGTGCAAAATGCAATTATTAAGCAAATTAGCAAACATCGAGATATTCGAGCCAGATAAACCGACCACCAACGGGTCTCGCCATTGATGGCCATATCTCTCATTCATGAATGCCTCGACGGAGGAGTCGGCCCAGTAGATTATGCCATTAGGCATAATGGCTTCCTCAAGATAAGCCCTGATTGAGCCGCCGATAGTTGCATAAATGAGATGCGTGAATGTTGCAAATAGAAAGAAGCCCGATAATCACAGTTCAACTTCATTCACATATTCCCCAATGCAGGAACTGAACAAAAGTGTGAGGCAAAGTACATACAATTTATAAGGAACTGGGAAAAAATTAGATATATGTTTTTGTTTATGCGACGGAATTGATTATTAATTGAAAATATTAAAAAAAAAAAACAGTTAGGTTTAAAAATAACATGAAAAAAGTAATGAAATGGAAGAATTCTACAATTTTAAAAAATTAAGAAGTAAATCAAAATAATTTAAAATCACTTAATTTATAAATTATGGACAAGATAAGCTGAAGTGATTCCGCAGCAAAGCTTAATTTTGTTTTCTCTTTGGCAATAAGCTGCAGAAGGGGTTAAATATTAATTTGTACACTGTGATATAATTTATAGGTATGCCGATAAGTAAAAAAAATTGAATTTCCAATGTTTAATTTCAAAATCAAAGTTTAATAATTTAAACTAATTATAACTAAAAAAAAATAATAATAATAAATGATGATTAATATAAATATTAAAAAAAAGAAATTCCTAAAGGCAATAATATTTTTCTGTAAAGCAAAATTTAGTTGCTTAAAATTTAATTTTTAATTTTTAGAAAAATAAAAAAAGTTTTGATTTATTTATAAAGAAAGATTACACCAGGCGCTTAGAAGTAGCAATAGGCAAATATCAGCAGATCTGCTGCTGCAGCTGTGAGACTGTCAAAGAGAGAGAGAGAGAGAGAGAGAAGTAAAATGCCACGTGCAAAGCTCGACCAAACAAAATTATACCAGGCGCTCAGAAGTGCCAGAAGAGGCAGCTACTGGCGAACAATAAGAAAGCTGACAGGAGTGTAAGGGCAAGAGCGAGAGAGAGGGAAAGATAGACTAAGAGCAGACGTGCTAAACACGACCAAAAAATGACAGGGAGAGTATTTTACACCAGCCGCACAGAACACCCAGCAGGTGGCGTTTATTATTTGGGCATAAAGAAAAAGAAAGAGAGAACAGATAGAGAGAGGAGAATCGTGCCACGTGCAAAGCTCGACAAGCGCCAAGCAGTCTGACGCGATCAAAACAAAATTATACCAGGCGCTCAGAAGTGCCAGCTACTGGCGAATAATATTAAAGCTGACAGGAGAGCAAGAGCAAGAGGGAGAAAAAACGAGAGACCTTCAATACACGTGCTAAGCACGACCAAACATACCCAGAGAGAGTATTAAACACCAGGCGCACAGGGAAATTAAGAGGTGGCAGATATTTTCTCAAGATTAAGCAAAAGAGAGAAAGAGGAGACAAGTGCCACGTGCAAAGCTCGACTAGCAAAACAAAATAATACCAGGCGCTCAGAAGTACCAGCTACTGGCGAATATTAAGTAAGCTGACTGGAGAGCAAGAGCGAGAGAGAGAGACTATGAACGCACGTGCTAAGCACGACCAAACATAGCCAGGGAGAGTATTTAATACCAGGCGCACAGAAAATCCAGCAGGTGGCGGTTATTAGTTCGGCATTAAGAAATAGAAAAAGAGAGAGAGAGAGGAGATAGAGAGAGGAGAAAAGCACCAGGAACAAAGCTCGACTAGCGCCAAGCAGTCTGACGCGATCAAAACAAAATTATACCAGGCGCCCAGAAGTGCCAGCTACTGGCGAGTATCAAGTAAGCTGACTGGAGAGCAAGAGCGAGTGCGTGAGAGAGAGAGAAAGACTATGCAGACACGTGTTGAGAGCATTTAGCACCAGGTGCACAGCAGCAGCAGCAGGCCGCATACAGCAACAGAAACGTAAAGGAGAGAGCGCAGGGAGAGTGCAGTTAGGCTCGCACACATGCACGCGGCGCCTTTCTCATACTTTGTCCGCTTGCTTCCTAAACACTTACACCTGCTGCTCTCTCCTGTGCGCCTGGTATTATTTCAGCACAGCTACAGTGCCTTGCAGCGAAATAGCCCTATGCTGCAGTCGAGCGTGCCCGACTGTTGGAATACCCAATACTTTTTTGCTTACTGATTTTGTTGTCTATTCATTCTAATATTTCTCTCCCACTGCTGCTGATTAATTTTCTTCTGGCACTCTCTTCTTTTTAATAATTTCTTGACTCTGCTGATATCTCTGTGCGCCTGGTAATATTTTCTAAAAGGGAGCAAATTTGTCATCATGACCAGGCGAATGCTGCTACTCGCTTCGTAGTAATAAAATGTACATTATTAAGGTTTCTATGTATCATACTCTCCTCCCAAATGTTTAACGTACTGTCATTTTCAGAAGGAACTGAATAATTGCTGCAAAAATAAATATTACAAAAAAATAAAAATTAAATTAAATATACTTACCTTTCTTCTTTTTCAAATTTTTAAGACAGATAGAACAAAATATTATATAGTGCCTTCATATAAAATCTCATGGCACTACCTGGACTTGATTCCACACAGCAATGCCAATGTATTTTACATACTTACGCTCTCAGGCAACTAAACAGTTGTCCGGATGACAAAAATAAATTCTACAAATAAATAAAACTTATATAAAATATTCAATAAAATACTGCTCTAATTTAACGATTTTTTATATAGTGCCTTCATAAAAAACCTCATGGCACTACCTGGACTTGATTCCACTCTGAAATGGCAATATATCTTACATACTTACGCTTTCAGACAAACAAACAGTTGTCCGTCTGCTTGTCCGTTAGCCTGCCTGATGATTTTCGCAGCGAAAACCGCATGAATTTTGACAAAGCTGTGGGCGTTCGAAAATTGGCAGCAAGTCCAAACTCATTTCTCTTCCCTGGCTATGCCAGTACCTTGTGTACTGCCAAGGAATAAACTCATTTGGTTTTCTTATCAAATTTAAATTGAAATACCACAAGAATAATTCACCCCATTCTCATGCAGTATTTTGTTTCTTTTGCGTAATCTTCTGCAATCGGTAAGTCATACATAAACACACACATCTATGTGTGTATGGCTGTGTGCATGTGTATGTGTGCACACATTTATTGCTTTACACTTCCAATTATAACTGAAAATCCGCGCCAAGTAGAAACAATAAAACACACAAACACACAGAGATTATTGCCCACACACACACATACACATACAAGCACACACCTTAATTCAAGTAGAGACGATTTAACTCCCCCGCCTTCATTATGAAATTGCTCTTCTTGTTATATTTTATTTTATACGAACTTAATTTCGCTCGACTCGACCACATGCACATATTTTACAGCACACACACACACCGCACACACATACGCGAGCTCGCACACAAAGCCACTCGTACAAACGACAGACAACCCTTTTAAAAAGTAACGGTAAACGCAACCATTTATTACAGCTGCCCCACAGCACGAACGAGTCGGAGCAGTGCGTGCGTGCGAGCGAGACAGCGCAAGGCCAGCGCAGCGTCGGCCGCAGTGAGCGAGCGAGCGAGCACGTGGCACAGGGCAGGCCAAAAGGATATGACGTTTTGCTTTTCACTTGGCAAGTGAGTGGAAATTTGTTTCATTATAATTATTTTCCACAATTGGACATATTAGTATGGTTGCGTCGACGACAACGTGCGCTGCGCAGCGCTGCCGGCGTCGACGGCGGCAGCGCAGTCGCTGGCAGACGCCATTTTTGCAATTCGAATGTGCAAATAAACGCAGCGAGGTGAAAGCAATGCAAAGGACAATGCGAGAGCGGGAGAGCAAGCGTTGAGTGGAGTGGAGTGAAGTGAAGTGGTGTGGAGTGGAGAGTATGCTGGCTCAGTCGCTGCGCGACAGTTG
Organism: Zaprionus bogoriensis; assembly: GCA_035046045.1. Lineage (NCBI taxonomy): Eukaryota > Metazoa > Arthropoda > Insecta > Diptera > Drosophilidae > Zaprionus > Zaprionus bogoriensis. The sequence continues at coordinate 2,618,870 of JAWNOI010000010.1, forward strand.
CTGTCCCTGTTGCACGCGTGCGACAAACAGCGCATGCCCAACAAAACTCAAGCGTGGTGAGTTTGGGCTGCCCCCAGTCCCCGCTCTCTGCACACACACATACTTAGCGCTGCGCTGCGCTGGGCTCTTTTTGGGGTTGGTTTTTATCGATTTCAGTTATACATAGCGTTGTGTACCCCCCGCGCCGCCCGCATGTACCCCACGAGAATGGAAGCTGCCGCTGTATGCGGCTTCTACGACGTGCTGCGAATGACAAAACATAAAGTTATAATAATTTTTCTTTCCGCTTAATTGTGCCCCTGCGCAGCAGACGGGCAGACAGATAGCTGCCCCAACCCCCTCACCCCACTGCTTTCCACTCAAAGGACACTGCAGCGCGCTCGCTCGCGCTATTGGCGCTGCGCGCTCTCACACACTGGCACCCTCGCTCTCTTTCTCGCTCTCTCTCGCACATTGTGACCTGACGTTGGCACTTTTAATTTGATGCTTTTATGTACCACGATGGCATCTGCGCTCATCCTATGCACAAACCCCCTCACCCCCTCTCCCACTTGGTTTATGTACAGCTTGAAGGAGCTGCTGCTGCTGTCGCCGCTGCCGCTGCTGCTACTGTGCGTGTGTGCGTGCGTAGTCCATGAGCGTAGGAAATACAGCAATTAGAGCCATATTAACCGTAATTAAATTTAATTGTTTAATTAAGCGCGAAAAGTGAGGAAGGCATTTTGTGATTTTGCAATGGCGTCACTCGTACATAAGCCCGCTATATATATAGTGCGACTAGGCCACTACATAAGTAGCTGTATGCGTCTGTCTGCCCGTCTCTCCGTCTGCCTGTCTGCCTGCCTGCTTGCCTGCTGCTGCTGCCGCTTGTGGGTGGCGCTGTCTGTGCGTGCATCGAGCTTTGCGTGTCGGCAGTCTCTGACTCTGTCTCTGGCCTCGCTGGCCCCCACTGCCGGCACGCCCTGCTCCTGCCGCCGGGCAACGCTCTTGGTGTTGATGTAACAAATAGCCATGTGATTTGATGCGACGGCTCTGATAGCCGGGCAATTAAGCATTCAAACGTACATTTTAGCGCAGTTGGCATTAATTAGGCGCTTGGGCAAGCGTTGCGGGCGTTGCGTAAAGTGTAGGGTGTCAAAAGGTTCATCATTTTGGTCACAGATTAAAGAAAATGATGATAGAGATAGAGCAAGTGAGTGGTGCTATATATAGTAGTTCCACTTAACTGAGCTACATTGTTTTACAAGACTAGCTAATTCCCAAAATTTTTAAGCTATTTAAAAAAAAAATTGTATTTCAGTTAACACAAATAGAGCTGAACTAAATGAATTTTAATTTAGTTGCAAGTGATTTTTTATTTAGCTGTAATGCTATATGAGCTATGCAAATGGTAATCTGTAAAATTTCAGCTATTGCTAGCTTAACAAATCCCTTGGATGCTGCATTATTATTTTTTATTTTTTTAAGAAATTGTTTCATCATTGTTTTATTTTGTAGATGATTTCGAATTCAATGAAAGGCGGCAAATCTCAACTCAAAGGTTATTTGCCTTTAAATGAAGTTTAAAAAGTTGTAAAGTTTGAAAAGGAGCATAACTGAGTACAGGCGAGTTGATTTTGTTTCTTTTTTCTACGAGAAGTACTCAATGCTATTAGTATGTTTTGTATATGAATTTGTTAATAAATATTCAAAGAATAAACGCAAACAATTCGGTTCGATTTGCTTTACTAATAACTTTTCTATGCAGGCCAACATTTAATAGTTGCAAACATGTTTTTTTGCTGTGTTTTTTTTAAAGTATTTTTGGAAATTTTTGTTTTGTGGCTAACATAGCTTCAACCGATTTTCCAACACATTTTTCGATTAATATTGAAAGAAATGAAATTATTACATATTTAAAGTATACGCAAAATTGTATTTAATTACTTTATTGTTCCGACTTTGTCAATCAAGACTTAAGCCATAAGTTAAAAATAATATAAAGAGATTAATTTATTTTTTTAAAATACATTAAAGTTATTTTAAATTAATATTTTGAGCAGTTAAATGCAATGTATATTTTTTAGGGTTTTTAGCTAAAGTTATAACTCAAAAGCTTAAGCATATGAAATTTTAAATAATAAAAAAAGGTATTTTCTACAAAACCAAAGATTTTATAAGGAGTAGGCGCTCTTATTTCTACGAATTTAATTTTCACGAGGTACTCCAGCAACGAAATAACCGTGTAAATTGAGGTTTTAAGCTTCCATGTGAATATTACAAAAAAATTGAGTTATTTAAATAAATACCTGAAAATCTAAAGCAATTTTTGAGCTATAATTGAGCAGGCATAACTCTAAGCAAAAACTTAACTACCATCATGCTCCCACACGTCATTATGCAGCTAAAACCGTCTATTTAAAATTCCCTTAGGAATGAAGACTTAAGCCAAGATAATTGATAGTTTCAGTTCCCACAACAAACAAGGGAAATGGCCAGTTAAAGAGGCTCATAGATAAACCATCTACATGCAAGGGTTGCAGCTGCTTTGGCAAGTACTTAACATAAATGGATATAATATATATGTATACTATTTAGAATCCTGGCTGACGACCCACATGGACATCGATTAATAATAGAAATGGAGGTTATATCGCTGCATCAGCCGGAGACCTTCTGCACTTCTACAGAACTCTTGATGAACTTGCAATAATGTCGTGTAAAATTAGCATCAATCAAATGCAGGTGCAGACAAGGAAGGACAGGGGCGGGGCGGGGTGAAGCAAAGCGGTACTGGGTATTAGAATGGGAATGGGAACAAAAACCAACAGCGAGGAAGGCAAATCTCGTAGCACTGTGACAGCCAACAGATGTCAAGTGGCCCGCATGGTCGAGGCCGGACACGGCACAGAGGAGGGTGAAAGAGGGGTATGAGAGGGGCAACCGAGTGCAGCATTCACAAATGTCAACCACAAATGCTGACATCTTAATAATGATGAATTAATGGGCAAACAAGCCGCACAACAACGAAAACAGGCATTTCATAATTTTTTTTTTTTTTTCCCAAGTCGAGAATCTATGTGTTGTGTATTTGGGCATTGATTGAGAGCAGCAGCATCAATTACAGAGCGAGTTGCAGTCGGTATCGAAGACCAAGTCGCTGCCGATGGCTGCCAACAAATTCAGAAATATCACTTAATTTTTCACATGTTGCCAAAGACTTTGACTGCGGCGCGGACGTTGTTGCATGGCTGCATAAATCATGCGAGGCGAACATGTCAAAGCTGCAGCAAGGATTTGAATGCGCCGCGGAGACAGAGACAGAGAGAGAGAGAGGGAGAGAGAGAGCGGGAAAGCGCTGAAAATATGAAGCCATTGTTGCACATGCCGCATTTCCATATAAAACCGAAGCGTGGCAGCAGAGCTGCTGGCGGGGTATTCGCCGGCTGGGCATATTATGCATACGGCTAATGTAGTCGTCGGCCGGCGGACAGGCAGGCTGTATGCAAAGCGCACGGGACGCGCAGGGCAGCAAATAAGAAACCCATCAGAATTTCTCACTCCGAGCAGGCGCTACGACAAATAAATATTTTAGCTCACAATAACAAAAGGGCAAAGGCAAGGGCGGGCGGGCGGTCGGTACGGGGCAGCTACAGCGAGGGTCGCCAGTAGAGTTGTGGGCGCCTCTAAGCATACGACAGCGTTTGGCATTGAAGCTAACCTCGCGCTGCAGCTTGCAGTGCCGCCAAATCTGGCCATCATTTGTTTAAATATGCGCCTGCAATTCACAATAAAAGCAGCAACAGCAACGACGACGAAGACAACATTCGAAGTTGCACGTTTAACAATTCAATTTATTTGCAACATCAAAATTTAACGAACATGAAATTGCGAGAATTTTAAGATTTTCAGCAGAAACAAACGAGCGACACGATCCTGCAGACTGTCAGAATGTCTCAGGCTCAGGCTCAGGCTCAGGCTCAGGCTCGGACTGGCTTCAGCTTAACCCTAGCCCGCCCCCTAGCAGCGACTGCCTTGCTCCCTGTCGCTCTGTCTGTCTGTCTGTCTGCCTATGCGATCACTCGCTCCGTCGAGTATGTTTGCTTTTGGTTTTGTTTGTCGCGCGCTTTTGTTCTTTTGTCTCTTCTGCTGTCGTGTGGTTTGTTTAGCTGTTTTCTTTGCTGCTTTGAACGGCTCCGGACCGGGCCGGCATCGGGACAGCTCTCGCTCTCCCTCACTCTCTGCGCGGACCTCGCTGCCAAGAGTCAACAATTTAGCATTCAAAGAAATATTTTAAATTAAAATTTCTGAAATTTTCGTCAATAAGCCACAAGCAGACAATGAATGCAACGAACATGCGATCGTTCGGACTTTCCGCTGCTACATAAACCCCTTTAAATACTTGCACATATTTGTAGTTGCTTTTGCCGCTGCTGCTGTTGCTGCGGCTGCTGTTAGCTGATTTATTGGCCTGCTACGCGCTGTCTACGCTGGACACTCGCTGAGGTTCTCTAATTGGCTAAGCTGGCACTACGAAATCATTTCAGATATGTCGTGATTAACTAGACGCACAATAACCTCGCAGCTTTGCGTAGTGTTGCTTTTTTTTTTTAAATGACTGCAAGGCCTTTGAGAAAATCAGTGGCAGTTTTGACTTGGGAGATCATATTTAATGATAATATGTAAATATATAGATTGTTTACTTCTTTAAAGTAGTTTTAAGTCTTGGAAAAAAAATTAACTTTCTAAAAATTATATGTTTGAAATGCATGATCATTTTCAATGCCAAAATATAACCATAAAGATTATTTTTTTAGAGACAGTTTTAAGTCTTAGTTGAAAAAAATAGTTTTAAAATAATTTTATATATATAATTTTAAAAAATTTGGGAGTTAGTGTGATAAGGTATATTTATTTGAATTCTATACAAGTTTATGAGCATCTTAATCAGAAGTTACTTAGCAAATCGATCAAAAAATTAAGTAAAAAGTTGGTATTTACATCCTGAAGGCGTGTTCTACTATTAAATTCAGTTTGCAGGAAATTTGTTATTATATTCTATTGAATTTAGTTTAAAACTCTCGATTTACACTATATTGTCGTATATAAGTCGTGAAGTTTTAAAATAATTTTTGAAAATCTGTGATATAGTGTGGTTATAATTTGTATTTTATTATTTATTTATTCGTATTTTATACAAGTTCAATAGTTGATAATTCAGAAGTACTTTATACAAGATTATAAATCTTGGTATACCAAAATCTACAGTTTGGGAAATTTAAAGACGCTGGCGCCGACAAATAATTGCAGGTCGGATACTTTTCGAACAGACCTCGTATTTTTTTTTTTAATCAATTTAGAAAATTTTTTGTACTTTTAATACTTTTTTTAAAATTTTCTTTAAATATTTACTTGTACTTATTCGTTAGCAGATAAGTCGAGAGTATTATATGGTATACAAGTTTATTGGAAGATAAATTAAAAATCACTTAGCAAATTAGAGCAAAAAGAAAAAACTTTTAAACTTCATCCTTTATTATCAAAAAAACTAATTACTTGATATTCAAAATTAGTTTTAAATTAGTATACAACATTTTACAAAATTATACCAGATATGATAGTAAAATAAATTAATTAATTTACAAATTATTTATAAATGCATATATTTGCATTTTTTGTTTACTAATTCCGCTCTTGCGAAAAAAAATCAATGACTAAGCAATAAAAACTATAAACTCATAAATGCTTTAGCCGGAAGATATATGCTATATGTGAGATTGGGCTATCCCACGCCTGACTAACGCCAGAAGGACATTGGTGCTGGCAGCAGCTCATCACGTTCAATATTTACGTTTCTCATCATGAGTTTTGTGCAGCGATTGAGGCTGCGTTTTTTTCTCTCTCTCTGCTGTTGTTTGGCTAATAGGCTAATCACACATCAAAAAGCGAGGCGCAGGGCAACAAAAACACACACACACACACACACAGAGAGGCAGGCAAGGATCAGGGGCAGAAGGCCAGAGAGCAACCCCTAAGTGATGGCCATGTGAAAGTCAACAATGCTAAGCGGCTTAGCGCTTGTAACTATGACAGGGAGCAGCAGGCGCAGCAGCAGCAGCAGCAGCAGCAGCACCAGTAGATGGACAGAAGGGAAGGAGTACCTGTACCAGGACTTTGCCCAGGATTACAGTAACTTTTTGTAATTGCTTGTTGCTGCCTGCTTTGTTGCCCAAGGCGATTTCTTGGATTATTTGTGTGTGCGGCACGCGGCAAATATAAATTAACGAAGTTCGTGAGACAAACTCACAGCCAAGAGATAGAGACAGCAGAAGTGTGAGAAAGAGAGAGAGAGAGAGACAGGGAGGAGCGGGGAGAATTCTCAACGCAATTGCATATTTGATTTGGCTGAAAATTGTCAGCGCACGTTGATTTGCATATTTGCATGTCTGCCAGAATGTTCTTTACGACTGTCGTGTCCTGTCTGCGCCATGCTGCCCCTGCCCGGCCTGCAGCATGCCCCATCCTGAGTGCTCCGCTGCTGTCGGCTTCGATCTTGTCCGCGTCTGCTTGCAAATTGAAATGTCAAGCCTTCCCCTGAGCGCTTTATGACAAGGCAGCAAGGGAGCAACGTCTGAGTGACTGATATATCTGCATAAGGCTGTCGATCTTCAGCTCCATCTCCATCTCCATCTGCAGCTCCATCTCCCGCTGCAGCTCGTTGCTGACATCGCAGATTCCCGTCAACGCATCGCAACGCACACTAAATTAACATTTCTTCGGGCGCTTGTCAGGCAAATGTTATTGCGAATGCAAATCGCGAAACCAGTTGGCGGCTAAAGGATATGAAAAGTCCGCCGATTGCAGCCAAATTTAGCTTTTTTTTTGGCTTTAAATAAGGCTTAACGCGTGCCGAAATATGCGCTGCCAGCGTCAGGTTGATCCTTGCGTAATTTGCATAATAAAATGTTCACAGTTTTCTTTTACGACAAACACAATACACACACTCGCACACTCCTACACACAGCCATCAACACACACACACATCAATTTCGAGCGCACAGCATGAAAAATGGCAAATTAATGTAAATCGCAGCGTCAACATTTTCATAGGCCTGCTGCCAATTTTATGAGCTCCACTAGAAAACTGCCACTCGACGGTGCTAAACAGCTCGCAGCACCTAGCGGGCATAATAAGTGGCGAGTGCTCGACGAGCAGTTACCCTGCAGCCAGTTTCAGTTTACATATTTCTTTTAATATATGTACAAACTTTGCTGTATGTTTTATAGCCTAGAAAGCAATTTAAATGCTGGACGACAAAAAATTTTATGTAGTGAAAAATATATATTATTTTCCTGAAAGAAAAGTAGATTTTTAATTTTTTACTTTTATATGAAAGTGAAATTTTTGGTAGTTTTCTTTTAGATTTATTTATTATTATATATTTATATTTATATATTTTTATATATTATTATTATCAAACTGCAGGGTATTGCTAAACGCATATTTTTCTATTAAATATTGTTGTCTAAATATTTTATTGTCCACAAAACAGTGCGAATTCTTGATGTGCCTGGTGATACCCTGCAGTGGTGGGTTTATCGCAACTTGCTGTATATTTTGTAGAATTTCTGTAGAATTTAAGCTTGCATTTTATAATCTAGGATTACCAGTATCTTATAGATTAACAAACAGAAACTACAGCTTAAATATATAATATTAATGCATATTTTATAGATATGTAGTAGAAAAGATATAGTAGCTTTCTGGGAAAAAAATAATTTAATATGGTAATATGGAAATCAATTCGAATTTAAGCTTGAATATTATAAGTTATAATTGGTAATATTTTGTAGATGTACAAACTGAAACTGGAGAGTATCTGCATAATAATGCTTCTTTTATAGCTAAGTAATAGAATATTTATGGTATATTTCTGAAAGTCGAATTTAGGCTTGAATATTATGAGCTATAATTGGAAATATCATAAAGATCTTCAAGCTTAAATTGCAGAGTATCTGAATATTGATGTATTTTATATTTTTACATATAGAAATATCCTAAGAGAATAATTTTTAAGCCATGCCTTAAGATCTTTTGCCTGAAACACAGGGTATATGAACACGCATATTGACAGATTTCTCTATTGAATATTGTTGCATATTTTATGGCCTACAAAGCAGTACGAATGCTCGACTGACAGATACCTTGCAGTGCTGAAATATAAATAATGTCCAGGCAGAAAAGTCTGGTAATTTCTTTTAGCTCTACAATCTGAGATTACAGAGTATGCGACTACGCATATCGAGCAACTTCTCTATTAAACATTGATGTATATTTTATAGCCTCAAGTTATGCGCCTACCCTTTGGGGCTGTAGCACTCCAGCTAAGTTTCTGCGCGTGTTCCATCGAAATGCTCCCCTTTTGCCAGATTGGCGTTGGGGTGGTAGTTCCGGGTGAGGGGCTGGAGGCCGCTTTCAATATGTTTCGAACATTTTTGCATTATGTCGCAAGTTGAAGCGATAAACAAACCGACAACTGGCACCCGCAGTCCGCAGCCGAGGACAAAGCGCCCGCAAGACGCAGGCGAAAACTTTGTCCTTACATGTGCGCCATTTTGTTGTGTTGCTGAATTCCCCTGGCTCTGCTACCCCCTACCCCCTGGCCCCTCAAGCAGTTGTCGTTGTCTGTTATGTAAACGGAAAATGACAAACGAATTAGTTATTGACAACAACAGGAAGCAAAAAGTTTCTGTTGCTGCAAAATTTCCGTTGACTATTGCAGAAAAAAGCGTAGGAGCAGGAGGAGAAGAGATACAGAGAGAGAGAGAGAGAGAGAGAGAGAGAGAGGAGGACAGAGAGGCAGTGGCAACAGCAAATCGAAGTCCATTTGACGTTGCGACGTTGTCGAAGTTGTCGATAGATGTGCATGTATGTGCTAATGATGCCGGATGCCAGCGAGTGTGCGTGTGTGTGTGTGTTGAGTGTTGTCTTGTCACAGGTATGCGAAAAGTTTGACACTTTCGTCAATAAACAGCAAATTGTGGCTCATGAAACGACTTGAAAGTGGCCGACGGCAGAGGTAGAAGACGAGAAGAAAAAGCCTGTTTTAGTAAGGGTATTGCTTGTGATATACTGTTGATAGCTGGAATAAGATTTAAAATGTTTAATAAAGTATGCAAAAATAATCAAACAAATGTTAAGAATATTCTAAATTTATTGCAGTTATTTAAGTGATTTTAAATGTGTATAAAACATAAAAAATGATACAAATGTTTTGGAGCATGTCTTTAATTTATTGCTAAATTCAAATATAGGTTTTCCTATATATATAAAAATATATATAACCAAATAATAAAATTAATTTAACGAATATATTTAATTTACTGCTTTAGTAAAATATGTTAGTATATTATATCGTAGTTTACTAAAATATAATATAAGTATAAATTTAGTTATTTAAGAACGTTTTTAAATTTATACAAAAAGTAAAATATAAACATAATAAAAAAAAAAAATGTTGCAGAATGTTTTAAATTAATTACAAAAATAACTACACAATTTTTTAGGTATGACTTTTAGTTATTTCATTATAATTTTACATTTTTACAATAACTACACATAAATATAGTAATAATTAAATATTTTGGAACATGTCTGAAATGTATTGCAAAATACAAATACAGTCCTGCCAACTCGAGAAAAAATAACTAGTTCGCCATCTCAGGCCCGCGAATTTTAAATTGAAAATTCACCTTATTTTTTGCCCACAGTAGTACACGAACTAATATTAATTGATAATATACAATATATGATGAAAGAAAAATAAAAATATTCTAAAGAATATATTTAATTTCTAGCAGTTAGCTTAATTATTTTAGCATGATTTTGTATTTATATAAAAAATTAAATATATAGAAAAAATAACTATGAAGCTAACTTTTACCAAAAACAAAATGATAATAAAATAAAATACTTGCAGCAATACCCCTAATCGAGAAGGTGGCACACTAAATTTGAAGTTATTTCTTGAGTTTCTTTCTTTCTTTCTTTTGTGGCTAAAAATACTTTCCCCACAGCTTTGCTAAATACGATATATAATATCGCATTATTGCAATCACGGCCAGCGCCGTCGCTGTCAGAGCATCCACACCATTTCCCCTCGGTGCGCGTCGTTCGCGCTGAGATTCAGGTCCAGTCACGTGGCGGCAGTCAGTCAAGCCCTGCTCGACTGGGAACGAGTGGGAACGTTTGGCGGGATCGGCGCTTAGGATCATTCATCAAGCTGAATGTCAATGGGACACGTTTTTTCATGTGCCTTTTGACAGTCGTTCGTCGGCCGAGACCAAGAAATTAAGCCTCTTAGCACAGGTCCTGGCTCGCACCCCCGTCACCCCCTTTGCCATCAGGCTGGCAAGGCCTTTAATTGTATTTGAGCGCAGTTGACATTTATAGCTGATTTGGCGTGTGTGCGAGAGTTTACTGTTTGCCGTATGCATTGATTGATTGGTAATTGCCCGATTGATTGAAGGACTCGCAAGACTCTTGCAAATCGCGCATACGCAGCGTTTGCGCGATTAATCACTTTACGGGCGGCAAAATGAAGGTTGAAGGTTCTTTCTCTCCCGCGCTCTGATCTAAAATATATATGTATATATATATATATTTTTTTTTTAATATTTGTGGGCGTTTCGTCTTACAGTTTCCTGCGCGAACTCAAGTGGTTTCTGCCGCAAAGAGCGCCGCCGACTAATCCGCAGGAAGCACAGTACATCAAAGGTGCCTGCGGCGCGGCCCCGCCCCTTCGCCGCGTCTGTGCCTAATTAAATATTGACAAATCAATTTGAGTTAAACGATTTGTGCGCAGCTGACAAACGCGAGACGGCGAGGACATTAGCGAGGACATGTCCCATGCCCCTTGTGGCATATCGCATATCGCCTTGCAGCCGCTGCAAAGGCAAACAAAGCTGCGATTCGTTTGCGATTTGATTTCATTTTAATCGATTTCAATTCCGTTTTACGTTTTCTGTTTCTGCCGTTTTCCTTTCTACGCCATTTTTTTCTGTATTTTTTTTTAGCCATTTTACCGCCAGTTTTGCATGCGCAGCCAATGGCAAAGCTTTTCACATGCAAATTTAGCCGGCGCAAACATCACGTAGAGCCATCATCAATATGGCGGCAGCTGTGGGGGAGTGGCAGTGAGGGGGGAAATCACTTTGATTGCAATGCGATTGGCATGTGATTTTATACACGTTGCTGCTTTGCATTTCTTATGCGCGCGAACATTTGAATTTGATTTGATAAATTTTATGGTGATTGAAAAACGCTGCTAAATGTGTCCCCAGGTGACGACTTGGTCGTGGAGCAATACCGAATTTAATTTGATAATCCTCCTCTCTTCCCTCTCTCCCCAGGTGGGCCATTATTGACTATTAATGCGAACGGGGAATGCGCACAATCCCGGCACTGCAGACCATCAAAGGCAAACAATGCAGCCTGATGAATGCGTTCCCTGTCGATTGCACTGGAGTCCCCATCAAATTGGCGAGCCGTGCATAAGGCCGGCTCTGTGGCGTCCCACAAATTGCCGTGCGCCTTGCCTGATGTCTTCATAACACACACACGCACGCACACACACACACACACACACACACGCTGACTTGCAGCTAGCAAAACTAAGCAGCTAACTGGCATGAGAGTGCAGCAGGCTGCCTCCCTGCGCTTCCTGCCTGCTCCGCCAGTGGCTGCAGTCCATATAGAGAGCTCAATTCGATTACGTTTTCGTTAAATGTAAAATTTATACGCCCCACGTCAATTGTGACAGTTCACTCACTCACATTGCAGCCCCAGACAGGGACAGCAACAGACAGGGAAAGACACAGAGAGAGAGAGACAGAGAGAGAGCGCGAGAGACAGACACAGGCGATTCATTGAATTGGCCAAAGAGTGCATGGAACCCGATTCCGAGTTGGCCAACGAAATTGTGAACACTCGCATTGCACGTACAGTGCGGGCTGGCTAAATCGATTGCACGTGGAATATGGAAAAGACTGCAAAATTTTGCGCTTGATTTGACATTTATAGAAGCTGCAACTTTAGCTATAATATACTGCAGGTATGTTTAGCAAGCGTAATTTATATTCGAGTTTTGCAGACTTTTCAAAAATTAATTTATTTATTATTATTATTAAGATAAATTGAGTAAATATTAATATTTTATAAGAATATTTTCTAAAAATTGCAAAGGTACGTTCAGCAAATGTAAAATCTATTTGAGTTTAGCAGATTCTTAAAAAATGATTTCTTTTGAAAATGTTTATTACAATAAATTAATAATTTATAATAATATTTTCTAAAAACTCTACAGCTATGTTCAGTAAGCGTAAATTATATTTGAATTTTGTAGACTCTTCAAAAATTATTTTTTTGAAAATTGTTTTTAAGACTTATATTTTTTTACCGATACGTTCAGAATGTGTAAAATATATTTACGTCTTATTACGTATCATACGATTGATATTATTATTGTGTTTCTAATATTCTAAAAAGCCACGGTTAGAAAAAGTTAAGTAACTATTGCAAAAATTGAAAATTTAGATTTAAATATATCGAAGTTAAATATTGTTCCGTTATTAATTAATTAAAGAAAATGCAATGCAATTGCATCATACAACTTTATATTTTTAATTCTACTAAACGGTCGAGCTGCGTATTACATCAAATATAAATATTATAGTATTTTAAACAATGGCTAAATAGCATATGAATCGCTTAATATTTAAAAATAAACAAATACTATAAAAAATATATGTAAATATGTCTTGGCAAAGTTCATGGAAGGGCATTTAATTTTAGAAAAATATTCTAGAGCATATATAAAATATTGTCTCAAAATATTTAAAAAATAATCAAATCAAATATAGAATATTGTTTTTTAATATCTATATTCTTACTATTGTATTGTATATATAGAAGACTATTTTCTCTACTTTGGGAGCACCCACTGTAGCACAGTCGCACATATATCGTATATACAAATATGCACGTACATGCATAATGGTCATTCTAGCCCTTGTCCTTGTGCTGCTCTAGTCTGTCCGTCCACACTGTCCGTCTGTCTGGCTGTCTGTGCGCAATTTCGCATGCAGAAGGAAATTGAATTGGAATGCAGAGAATAACGCAAAAAAGGAGCTCGTTACGTGCGCTGCAGAGGCGCCAGCAGCATCCAGCGAGGGCTTCCAAGTCAATTGCAGAAATTAGCCAGCCTCAGACACCCCTTTCGGTTGCTGTAGCTGTTGTTCTTGTTGTTGTTGTTGTTGTTGTTGCCGTTGCATGTGGCAAACTGTAAAAGTATCAAATTACGCTTCCGGCGGAAACAGCGTCGACTTGGCATCGCTGTCACCGTCACCGTCACCGTCACCGTCGCGTCCTGCGGCGCTTTCAGCTTGTTATCGGACATCCTAGCGAAGGTTTCGATTTCTGTAAAATTTACAGAGTTGGACGACGGCTTGCGGTTTCGCTAGATACAGCAGCCCCGTAATCCCCATGTGACACACTCAGCCGAGCATATTGTGCCCGCCTGCGATAAGCTGCAGCAGGAGTCGCGTCCAACCACTAAATGACTATAAAGTAGCAACTTCCGCGACTCTTGCGCAAAATCATTCAATTTCCGTTCGGGCACACGTCACTGCCCCGCCCCCACTGCCCCGCCCCCACTGCCCCTCCCGCTCTCCACTGTGTGGGTATGTGTTATGTTTGCGCATCATAATCGAGGGTGTGATTTGTCCTTTGCTGCGTGCGCCTTTTGCCAGCATCCTTATGAAACATCACCGCAATTTAGTTGCCTTTTGCCAGCCCATGATGCCTGCCCCTGCCCCTGCTGCTGCTGCTGCCCTCCCCTGTTTACTGCCACCCACCCGTTGGCTGCGAAAAATTTGAATAATTTTTATTACGTGGCGCGTTATGAATTTTTGATGAGGCCAATGCCACAATGCTGCCCCTGCAGAGGGCGTGTGGCCAGTTATCCTTCACTAAGCCAAGTGACAGTGGCACAATTTATTAGATTCTCAGCCTCATTGTGGGCTGCCTTTGGCCTGTTTTCTTTTTTTTTTTTTTTGCTCTCTCTCTCTCTTTCTTTCTGTTTTGTGCTGTGCGTTTTCTTCGCCGGCGACGACAACGTCAGCTTCTGCTGCTGCAAGTTTCCGGTACGTGGGGCAACGGCGAGTGGGAAGGGCCGAGCTAGCAAATGGTCTATGGCACGTCGGTCAGGGTGAGCTGGGCGTGTGGTGTAATAAAAGCAAATAAAATATTCTTTAATATGCGACACTCGCCAGCATCGCATCGTTTCTCCGCATCCCTTACCCTGCATCGGGTATCCTGTTTGCCTGTCTTCCTGCATGTCTGCCTGCCTGCCTGCCTGTCGTCTGCCTGCTCGCCCGCCGAGCTCTGTTTGCAATTTGCATATATATTGGCTCGACAAGCATTAATATGTGTAATCCCGTAATTTTTTAATTAAATCAAATTGTTTTTTTTCTCTCACTCTTCCCCTTCTCGCTGTCTGCTTCGGCGTGTGACTTTCGCCTTGGGGGATGAGTGCATCTATTTACAAGGATTTTATTACAGTATATTGTGCAAATAATTTTCAATCACTTTGCATAGGCGTTGTGCAAATGGGTAAATGGGCGGGTCGACAGCAAAGATCAATCAAAAAGTGAAGCATGATGATAGTTGACAAATAATACGATATTTCTTATTATGTGTTATGATTTATTTAAATATTTATTAGACATTTTTAAAATATGTTCGTACGCAGTATATTTGAAATTAATACATTTATTCAATGAAATCTTTTTTTAGAATGTTTTAAACTATTTTTGTTAGATTTCTATAAATGCTAACCATGATTTTTTAATTTCATTATGTTTCTAGCAATGCAAACCACCATATTTTAAATCGAAAATTAAAAAAAATATTTTTCTCTTAGATATAAAAAATATATATATATAAAAAATATATCGTTTGCTTGATATTTTTTGAAGTGAAACAAAAATTTGTTTTGCTATTTGTAACTACATAAAAAACTAAATAATGATTTGCTAGCATAATTAATATTTGGCTAGAAAACATGATAATTTTGAAGCATAAATAAATTTGGCTTACTCAGCTCAACGCTCAGCAGATTTTTTCGAATTATATAAATCTTTAAGAAATTTAAATATGTGTACATAGACTTGAAACATTCAGCAAATAATACAAATAATATTTACATATATATTTTTTATCTTTTTACTAATTCTTTTTATTAGACTGTCGCGTCATTTAAATAATATTTATATAGGACTAAACATAAAAATCTTTAAATGATTAATTCTGTTTTATTCCAAATTCGACAATGTGAACAAATTTAATTTTATTTTGTTTTTAATATAAAACCCAAAATGTAAATCCGAAAACATATTAATATTTAGTTATTATTAAAATTAAAATTTCTTACTTTCACTCTTTCATTGAAAGGGCGCCCTGTCAACTGGCCCCTATCAATCAAGCTGCCCCCATGCTAACCCCATGGCCGGCAATCGGAACTATCATAACTATGCGTGCATAACTGCAATAACCTCTCGTTGTACTGTAACACGCACGCACACTAATGCAAACATAGCACAGTGTGCGGAGTACGTGCGTCATTGGCGACGCCTTCCGGATTCGAGGCGATTAAGTGATTTCGTGCACACTGCATGATAATTGGATTAATATGCGCTGACAGCGGTTGGGACTCGGCCCAGTCCAGCAGTCAATTCAACAGGATGAACCATTGGGGTGGAGCAGCTACTGGCTGAGGGGGCGCTTAAGCTGTGGGCTACGCCGACTTTTACGAACTGAAACTGGTTAGGCGGGCAAATTACCAGCGGTGCGGGGGTGTACGGGTTATTAAGTAGATCAAGCGAATGCTCACTGAGAGTCTGTGTGTGTGTGGGTTAAATGCTCTCGTTATCGTCAGCATCAGTACGTAGAGCTCGCTATATATCCATATATCAAAGCATCATTATGGGCCAGCGCCAGCGCTGAAGGGTGGAACGAAAGTCTGGCTGGGTGCGTATACAACGGGGATTTGCCTTTGGCTACGGGTGGTTAACACTAACCCTCGACTTGTGGGGGAACCAAGGCATATGCCAAGTGCGAGGGTCTCAGCATATGTTTGTGCAGGATTACGATTTGATGAAGTTGACTTTGATTTGCAGCGAGAGAGAGAGAGAGAAAGAGAAAAGAGAGAGTGAGTGAGAGAGAAGGAGTGTAGAGTGAGACAGCGTAAGCATTGCTTGTGGAGACGCGCACAATTTGTCAGTGGTGCAAACATTGCGGCGTCTTTGTTTCACTCGTCCTCTCTGTTGCTTTTGGCCAAACAACTGTTTTGGCCACTTAGCTTTCCATTACCAATCGCTGCCGCCGAGCAAACAAATTAAATTGCTTCGGTTTGTTTGGGCCACCAGAAGCCGCTTCCGAAGTGCCCAATCGCTCAAGTCGTCATCATATTTGGACTGCCCGACGGCGGCGGCGGCGGTACGATCAAAAAAAAAAAAAAAAAACTAAAGAGCCGAAAACTGTATTTGACAATCGCCGCTGCCTAAGTGCCCGGCGAGCTGCTGCCTAATTTCTTGGGTAAATCGCGCTGGAAAATTAGCGGGCCGCTTAAAGAGCTGCTACTCCTCCAGCTCCTCCAGCAGCTCCTCCGCCTGCTCGTTCGCCTCGCTTGCCTGCCCGCTGACGAGATTTCCCACTGATTAATTTATTTGCCCAATGCCGCGCTTGACGATCAATTGCCCAAAAGGCAAAGGCAGCGATTTTAACACCTGCTCAGCGGCTCATTAGTGGGTCAAACGCGTCGTCGTTTGAACTGACCGCGACGCGCTCTTTAGCCACTTGTTGTCTAATTACCAAAGCCACCCGCCACGACACGTAGTGCGCCTTTTCGCCAACTCGGCCGCTTGCCACATCGACATTTGCCACTTGCCACTGGGCACTTGCCACTTGCCACTTACCACTGGAAGTGTGGCAGCGGGTGAAATCGTCAAGCGAAAGCAAAGTTTCACTTCGCGCCTGCTTGTTAATCCGCGGCTGTGGCTTTGATGCTGTTGCTCCACTGCTCTGATGATGCTCTGCTGATCTGCCGATCTTCCAATCCAACAGCCTATCTTGGGCTCCGCTCATGAATCTAATGATTTGCTGCTGCGCTTGTTATACAGTTGTGCGCCATTGTGCCATTTTTGTGGCTGCTGCTGCTGCTGCTCACAAAAAGGTCTCGATCTGGCCGAGATAATGATCTGGCGCAATAAAATTGAAATGCGTCTGTTAATCGCTTCGAGATACATAATAATTTTGTGATCAAACATACGCGAGCGGCGACAACCCCAGCATGCCCGATCGGGGCCCAATCGAAGTCCGATCGCAGCCCGAACGCGGCTCGCTGCGCGCATATCGATCACTTTGGTCGTGGGGGAACCGCACAAAATACGCAAAAATCACAGCGGCAGTTCGGTAGAATTTTCAATGCGGCCAAGTTGAATGCTGAAATGCGCTACATCACTGAGTTTGCTAAGGTTACTATAAAACATTTATATATTTGCTATATATTTAGTTTACTTGGACTTTAAGTAGGCGTGGAAAAACATAAAAAATGCATCTGTCCGTCTGTCTGTCCGTTTGTCTGAATGAATGCCTAGATTACAGTTATTTATAAAGGGAACTATTTATCAGAAAAATGTTGGCTATAGATTTCGTTTACTTAGACTTTAAAAAGGCGTGGAAAACATAAAAAGGCAGTTTGTCCGTCTGTCGGTCCGTTTGTCTGTATGAATGCCTAGATTTTAGTTGTTTCAAGTGCTAGAGACACCAAATTTGGCATAATGATTACTGTCTACCATACGCACATAAAGTTATATTCAAATTTTGAGTGGCACGTCTATCAACTTCACAAATCGGAAACGATTTTTTTTCATTTATTGCAAATAACACAACTATACTAAAAGACTTTTTTTAATATTAATATTAATATTTTGTGAAACAATGGTATTATTTAAAATGTTTTTGGTTTTTTTTTTGTCAATTTTTACTTTTTATTATTAATATTAATGAACGGAAGAAAATGAAAAGAAAACGTTCCGCATTAATGTATTAACTATCCACCATGTATTAACCTTTTTTACATATTTCACTTATTTTCTATATTCTATAATCTACGTTCTGTATTTTATATTCTATGTTCAATATACTTATTCTATATTTTATATTCTATTATCTATATTTTTTATTCTATATTCTATATTATGTGTTCTATACTCTATATTCATATTTTTTATATATTTTATATTCTTTATATTCCTGTGCATTCTCTCGTCCGACTGTAGCGCATTGAGCATAATAAATCTTGGGCCCGGCGCGCATTTCTGGCTCTTCCGTCCGCTAAGCAGAGTCAAATTCAAAGCTATTGTTTACCCAAAAACGCCGACAAAAGTCCGCTAAGCTTCCAAAATGCAGACAAATTCGAAACCCCAAGTGAGGGGCTGGCCAGAGGGCAAGGGTGTACAGGACTCGCCATGATAAGCATCGCCGCCTGCGCCAGATCTTAACCGATCCGATACGAGGCGCGCTGCTGCGATCCTTTTAACGATGCCACAAGTGAAATTTATGTTGCAGCCGACAAAAATGTCAACCACGACTTGTGAGTAGAGAGAGACAGAGGAGGGGGACGCGGGACACGGCTGCTTAGCTGGAAATTAGAGCAATTAGGCCAAGTTCGTTCTTCATACACTCATAAAAAATGCGACTAATCAGTAGAGGCGCAGGGAGAAAAAAAACGAGCGCCTTGTGGGCGTGTCGGCTGCAGGGCGCAGCTTGTAAACAGTTTCGTTATCAGATGATTATGTAATTTATAGAGCCGCTGGCTACCTGTGCCGCCTCGATCTGCGCGCACAGATAGCAGACGAGCGACGGGGCATCTGCACACACACATAGACACTCACACACACACACACGCAGAGCAGACATAAATGTCAAAGGGCATTTAATGAAGTTATTTAACGCTGTTTGGCCCTAACAGAAGCCCGCAGGCGTTGCCCCGGCAGCCCCCGAGGGGCAGGGGCGTCGACCGGCAGCAGACATGGGCGGGGGCGTTTGTTGGGTCTATGCGCTCGCCGATCATAATCGGGCGAGTGCTGTCTGCCTGGTTTTGCATTGGCCCAAACTGGTTGGGCAATAAAACGCTTGCTATAACGAGCAACAAAATTTGTAACGATTCAATTTAAGGCCATGTACAAGCGTCGGCAAAAGATGAAATAGTCAAATAGGCGCAAGTCGCCGAAAGGCTAAAGGAGGCTACCCCCCTGCCTGCCTCACTGCCTGCTTGCCTGCCTGCCTGTCCCACTTCGCTGCAGCTCCTCCTCAACTCCACCCTGCGCCTCTCTGCTAGCACAGGCCAACACGGAGCCGTTTTGTATGTTGGCCGTCGAGCGGTTCAATTCAATAAAATTTATGAAGACATGACTGGCAATTGTAGTGCCCGTCGAGCAGCGAGTTCGACGATCCTGCGCAGCGGAGAAACAAAGCGAGCAAAAAGAGCAAGCCGAATCGCTGCCATTGAGAGCCTACGTACAACTCAATTGCGGCAATTGTGGCAAAAATTCCAGATTAATTAGGCGCAAAATTTGGACAAAAGTCATCAAAGGATGCCGTCCAACTGATTTGCCGCTACCTGTTGACCGACCTTGCGCAAGGTCATAAATATGTTACCAAGTTGAGGCAAAGGATACTGAGAACGCACTGCGCGTTCATTGATATTTGCCCCGATAATCGGCATATCGCAAGTGTTATCTATTGTGCCGTTTGACCTCTTGCAGTGTGTGTGCTGGTGTCTGTCTGTGTGTGGGAATCTTGTGCCTCTTTTGTTGCCGCAAATTGTCGTAAAATTTGACATAAAAAACTAGTTAGTCGTAGATTTCGTTTGGCTCTCGGGTGGTCGATCTTCGAGTATGAATGCAATAATTAGATACTACTGTGGGCAAAAAGTAAGGTGAATATTTTTGTAAAGTCAAAATTCTTTATTTATTCTCCTAAATCAATTTCATCCCCTTCAAAGTAGTACAATTCGGAACTGATTTATCGACAAATCAATATATATATTTACAGTTACAATGATTTTTCAAATGAGGAAAATATGTAGCACCGTTTTCATGATCGTATCTCAACACAAAAATACACTACTTGTGCTTAGTTTGGAATTAATATGCGTTTAGAAAAATTTTCTAAAATTCCAAAATATATATGGAATATAATAAGATATTCAGCAGAATGCTTGAAATTGATTTTTAATATTGTCAATTGATTATCAATCAAGCAATCAATCAATTGATTACCTTTTGAAATGAGTAAATAAAAAAAAGAATTAATATGCGTTTGGGCAAATTTTCTGAAATTCCAAAACATATATAGAATATATTAAGAAATTCAGCAAAACTCTCGAAAGTAATTTTCAATATTGTCAATTGATTGATTATCAATCAGTATACCTGAAGTATACCCCAGTTGAAGACACTACGTCAGATCAAATTCAAATTATACACAGGCATTGGCATTTATTAACGATAGTCCAAAATCCGAACTATGCCTTTGGCGTTGTGCCGAAAGTTGGGGGAACTGTATCTGTATCTGTATTGTATGTACTTTCTGGACCAGCGGTACTTCCTGGCGTCGGTTGACCGAGCTCTAATTTACCACTGAGACAATCGTTCAAATACTCATAGGTAGAGGTCGTATCCTGGACGTAGAAACGCTCAGCGTTATTAATGCAAATGGCTCTGGCTGTGTCCAGCGTTTTGTAGAGTTCCTCCACTTCGATTGCCAGTTGGGTTGCGTTTGCTGATAGTTCGTACATGGACTTGGATTGCTCCGCAGCCTAAACCATTTCAATTCTCATCAATTTCGAATTCTTCTCAATGACAGCATGTTCGACTTACCGTGAGAGCAAAGCATTCGAATGCCTCCACATAGCCGACAATTGTGGAACAACCACTGAGCAGAGTGCATGAGGTTTTGCCACTTATCTCCATCTGCCGACGCGGCTGTTCCCATTTGCTGTCCTCCAGCGCTGAATCTGATTCGAATTTCTGCACACAGAAGCTATACCGGTACTCATATTGTCTGATAATAGCGTCCAACTGGGGGCTAAAGTAGTCGAAACACTGCTTAGAGTTAACAGTATTCTGTGCACTCAGCACCTCCGATGTCTGCTTCAATTTCTGGATCTTGGGTATCTTAGGTAACTGCAGTTTACCTGCCACCACAATGGCCAGGCCCAGGAGCAATAAGAGCGAGCACATAGAAGACATTGCAGAGCTTTCAGTTGACTTTATGCTCGACGCTCGAAATCGACGGCTTTTATAGCACCGTGATCCATGCTTCTCATGCTGTTTTTCGCTAAATTACACATGTATCTTATCATGCTCTATGTTCTTCGATAACCGACTAATTAAATGTTGTTTGCGAAATTTTTCCCATTGCCTCCGCTTGCCTTTTTTTGCACAGCAAAGGTCTTTGCTTTGGCTTTACAACTATATAAGTGGTAAAATGTCTAATTGATTTTTTGACGAGCTGTTACCGGATATCGTTCATCGAGATACATACTATATGTGCTCTCTTTTTCAAAAATTTGTCAATTACGAAATTGTTATTTCCAACAATTTTTATTTATACATCATAGTAATTTTATAAAGTATATAATATAATAATATATTATAAATAAGTAGTTGTAAAAGTTCTTAATGCGCAAAATTTATTTATTTATTCCAGTATTAAAAACTAAAAAAATTATTTACCTATTGGGAGTCAATAATTTTTCTATATTTTTTGAAATTCAACCTCTATAAATTTTGATATTTTGATGTGACTTTGATCACATAATATACAATTTTTAATTTTTAATAGTTCAAACTAAATGGGGGGCTTTTTAGGAGCTTTCAACAATAGTTTAAGCTAAATTATAGTTTTAGCTAAATATTGAATTTCTTTAAGAGCTTCGAGAAATTTGAGTTTTCCGCAGAGATTTTTCTCTTCTATTTTCGATTTCTTTAACTCCCAAAGCCTGACGTTCTCTCTATCAATTTCGTTTAAAAAAATTATAGTTTCAGCTCTTTATATGTGTTCATATTTGTTTCAATATTTATCGCTTTAAAAACTTTAAGAAACTGTAGAACTTTTCTCTTTTTTATTTTTTATCTAAAGGCTATTTATATTTTTTTTTCGTAAATTTTTTCCCCTGAATACTGTCATCATTAAACCCCAACGTTTACATAAAGTAGAAATCCTAAATTAAAATTTCTCGGGTTTTTTTTTTTAATAAAAAAACTCATTTTAAAATATCTGCAAATATCTAAAGCACGACGAGACTAAGAAAGAACTGATCATTTTATACCACATGTTAGCCAAAGCATTACAGTTAAATATTATGGAAAAGTCGTGATAGTATTGATATTGTATTGCGTGTTGATTTTTATTGTTTTATTTTATTCAGAAGGATCTACTGTGGGGGCGGGAACCGGAGGGGGCCAATCTGTAGCTGTGGTCCCATAATCCGGCGGAGCAGTAGCAGGAACGTCGCTCTTGCCGAGGAGACAATTATTCAATTCTGTGTAGTAGAAAGTATTGGACTCGACATATTGTCTTTCGGCATCGCTAACGCATACGGCCTTGATGGAGTCCACCTGGCGATAGAGCGCCTTGCTCTGTTCAGCGGCAATTGCGGCGGTGGCCGAGATATCGTAGAATGTTTTGGAGCCATCGACAGCCTGGAAGGGAAGTCATGTCTGTAGTAATCATATATAATGGTATAGTACAAGTACTTACCACAGTGGAGGCGCACTTGAAGGCTTTGTAGGCGTTCTCCGTTTGATTGCAGCAGCTTATCGTTTGGCAGGTATTCGAGGAACTTGCCTCCAGCGAAATACGCGTTGAGCTGAAGCTGGCGGTCACCTCCGAGGTGGCCGCCTCATAGGCGAGCATGCAACTGTTGTAGGCTTTCTCGTAGGTGGTCACAACCGCAACCAGCTTGGGGTTGTAGTAGTCAAAGCAGATCTTCGATACATCCTGGTGCAGATCGGCCAGAGCCAAGCTCTCGCTGCGAAGTCCCTGAACCTGTGCGCTCGTCTTAAAAGACAATTGCACGCGAAAGGCCAGCGTAATGCTGAGGCTCAGGCCCAACAGGAGCAGAGATAGTTTGAGGCACATGCTCGATAGGTTTCTGGGGTATAGTATGGGGTGTTGTATGCGTTGCGGCAGCGACGCTTCTCGATCTCACACGAGTTCAGCGCTATTTATATCGATCCCGACGTCTGGAGCACACAGTTATCTTTTAATTATCCATGTCATTGCAATCTTAATACGAAAGAACACGCGAACGTCGAACGCCGAACTTGTTTTCATGTCTATAAATTAACCTTTCCTATCAGTGTGTTCTAAAGTGTCCTACAAATCCAATATACATTGAACTATAGCCAAGCTGTTCAACACTATGCTACAAGAAACATTTTCCAAAAATGAACATTAATATTGTTATACACTTGTAGAGGGTATAATAAATAATAAACCCTTTAAAGTATGTATGTATGCAACAGCAGCCTAGTTGATCTAGCCTTGTCCGTCTGACTGTCCGTATGGCTCTTTCAACGTAAACTACTCTCACAGTTTTCAAGCTATCTTGATGAAACTTGGTACACATATTTGTTTCTTCTGCACGCTGAAAGTATTTTGGAATAATCCAGTTGAGAACGATATATCGTATAGCTGCCATATAACCTATCGGCCGATTTTTGTTATTTTTCTAGAAATCTTAGCCAAACTCGCCACATCCTATTTTAATTGTGTCACTAATATTCCCTCAAGACTTGATAAAAATTGGTCTACTATAACATATAGCTGCCATAGAAACAATCGTTCGCAGAGTGAGTTTTCTTATAAAAACACAATTAATTTTGCATGTCACTTTAGGTAAGCTACACATAACATAGGTAACCCACGTTCCTATCCTATCCTATCTCTCTATAAGAGATTGACATGAAAATTACTCTTTTTTTTAAAGCTCAGTATTACATGGAATATTCGAAAAATACTAGTCTGAAAATGTGAACTATATAACTACGTTTAGCTATATGTATATATAGTAACTGAAGCAGCAATATACAACCGTAGTACCAGTGTACTTTTTAGGGTATGCAACCTTCGGTGCGCCGAAGAGAACTTCCAAAGATCATAAAATCAGATTTTAAAAATAGTAAAAAATATAATTAAATAAAAAATTTTGTATTATACGTCCACGCTACCAGAGCCTTCAAGCTTGGCTTTGCCATTGAGGCACTCGCTCAACTCTTCGTAGGTGCTCAAGGTGTTCTCCCAGTACTCCCTTTCGGCTTGACTGGTGCAGGCATCACAAATACTTTGCGCAGCGCGTCGAAGTTCCTTCATTTCTCTGGCGAACACACCAGCATCGGCGGACAGCGAGTACAGTCTCTTCGATTCCTCAGAGCCCTGAAAAGAACCAAGAATCAAGAAAGTCTTATCTCCGCAGAGCAGAGCACGTTCGCCTTACCCTAGCTGCGAAGCACTCGAAGGCTTCCAGCGTGCTCGCATGATCGTCACATTTCTGCAGCGATCGGCAGATGCTCCGAGCGTAGTGGTCAACCTCCTCTCGAGGAATGATGTATATGGCGTCTATGACTTCGCACTCCAAGTGGAAGGCCACCACACAGTGCTCGTAGTCTTTCTCGTACTGATCGGCAACAGCCTTCAGTAGCGGCCGATAGCGGTTGAAGCAGTATTGATTAAGCTCACTGTTTCCACTGCTTTCGTGAGATTTCAGCAGCAGATCGAGCAGACGCTGCTCGGAACTGATCTTCAGCTGCAATGACATCAAAGCTGCCAACGAGCTGCCCATGGCCAGCAGCAAAATTAGGCTTTTCAACAACATGGTTGTGGGTTAAGCTAAAATATCTCAGTGTCCAGTTCGAAAATCGCAATCGCCTTATATGCACCCCAAAATTTTAATAAGATATGTAAGATTTATGGATGCCTGCTAATGGCTGAGCACCTTCCGCTTATCAGTCGTGGGCTGGAGCTGACTTTTCGTGTTCTACGAGCAGTGGAACACGGCCTTCACACACAAATGTCAGTGTACCCAGGCGACATGGGGATTACAATGCGGGCCAACGACACTCACCGGGAATTCTGAGAACTAATTATCTCAATTCTTATTTCTGTTGTAAATTTTGCAGCCTACCAACTGCGTATCTGGTATATAATCATTAAGGCCAATTAAATTTATTGGAATCTAAGCAGTTTTTCGTGCAAATGACCCCCAAAAGATATTAGGAGATATTTTTCTAGCATGTATTACAGTCAAGAAACTGCGTAAATTTAATTTATGACAGTAAGATAACAAAATTATTGTCAAATAAAAGTGGCATTTAGTTAATTGCACCTTTGCGTATTTCGAAATGTAACATTTGCTTTGACGACGCCACCTATCGTTTGATTTGGGAAACTAGGAAATATACGATACATTACGATATCGCCCAAGGATCTTAGAGATCAGCGAGATCAGTTTTTAGTCAAGTATTTAAATAGAATTGGCAATTTCGGACAAAACAAATAAAGTACAATTAAAAATAGAAAATTGGATAGCATAAAAAATATATGATAAATTTCAGGTATTTTCTACTTTCTCTAGCATGTGAACTGCTATTAAATAAAAAATTCCCCCATTAAAATGAATTTTGTGAATTTAAAAAAATATAAAACAATAGGAAATTTTTGTTCTGATTTTAAAGTTCACTAGCAGATTAAACCCACAAGAAAAAAGATAAGTTATGCGTAAAATCAAAAACAATAATATTGAACAGATGATAAATTCCAAGAATTTCTATAGAAGTTCAATAAACTGAAAAATGTCCATTAAAATGGTCAAAAACCTTTGAGAATTTATAGAATCAGCCGGAAACCACCCAAACATATATATTTTTCAATCCAAGCCAAGAAAATGTCTCGGAATATTCAATAAATAATTAATTTCCTACAAAAAACTCTCAAATAAAATGATCACAGCCTTTTGTGATCAGAGTGTAAAATTAATTAGACACCGCATGTTTCGCCAAAAACAGATATAGTTTTCAATCGAAGAATAAAGAAAATGTCTCCGAATATTCAATAGATGATTAATTTCAAGCAGAAAATTCCCCAATAAAATTATGAATTTATGGAACCATAAAATAAACGGAAGTATGCGTTCAGAGTTTAAAAATACAAATTCCCCTGCAGCTTTCAAAATCACAACAGTTATTATTTTTATTATTTTTATTTTTTTTTTGAAGGCCTGCAACAGCCACATAAATATTATCTAGTGGGTATACGAAAAATCAACTCAACGACTTGACTGATAAGTGGAATCTAATCGGGCATTAGTTCACGTCCATAAATCTTGCGTATCTTAATCACATTCGACGAATATAAAAAGAGAGTCTGCAACACTTGGACGACACATTAACAGTTTGAAGCCTCACGTAGAACCATGTTGTTCAAGTCCCTAACTTTGCTGCTGGCCATCGGCAGTGCCATGGCGCTGATGCCATCGAATACCAGGCTGAATACCGAGCAGAGCCTGATTAGCTTTCTACTGCAGTCTCGCGCATACACGGGAAATAGTCAGCTCAATCAATACTGCTTCGGCCGTTATCTGCCC
Organism: Zaprionus bogoriensis; assembly: GCA_035046045.1. NCBI lineage: Eukaryota > Metazoa > Arthropoda > Insecta > Diptera > Drosophilidae > Zaprionus > Zaprionus bogoriensis. The sequence goes on from JAWNOI010000010.1 coordinate 2,645,620, forward strand.
ATACTGAATGCACATTCGGAGCAGTTGGAGAAGGACTACAATCGCTGTACGGATACCCTGGATAGGGAGTACGACCAGATCGAAATCAGATACGAGAAGCCGCGTGAGAACATCACCGAGACTGCAAGGAACACCTGCCTGGCGCTGCAGAAGTGTGATACACATGCCAGCACCGTGGAGGCTTTCGAGTGCTTTGAGGGCACGGTAAGTCGAGTCTGACATTTTCTGTAGAAAATTATTATATGTTAATTGTTATTGCTTCCACGCAGGGCTCCGCACAATCCAAGATTCTGCTCAGCTTGTCCGCCAATTCCGGTAAATATGCTATCGAGCTGACGGAGCTGCGTCGCGCTGCCAAAAGTATTTGTGATGCCTGCACCAAGCACGCCGAGTGGGTCTACTTGGAGAGTACCTCCGACACCTATGCCGACCTGAGCGCGTGTCTCGATGGAAATGTCAAGCCCGAAGAGCCGGGCGTCGAAGAACCTACTACCGAAATCGATTACTAACTGAAAAAGTACTATAGATATTAAATTATTGACTGTCAAATAAAAAACCATGATTTTGATCATAAATAAAATCGCGTATGCCGGGTAAATGCTGTGGAAATGCAATAGAATTTCCTGGAATTTCTTATCAGTAGTCATAGATTGTGCAACTTGTTGTTAGCTATCATTTGGCTAGTTAAATCACGAGTGCGCTTGTAAAACTTCAGCTACAGTTGAGTGCTGCTCATAAATATATTAAGAAATAAATATTAAAAAAAATTATATAAAAAATCCCTACAAAAAAAAAATATATACAAAAATATAAATATAAAAAAAAGTATATAAAAAAAATATATAACAAATGTATATCAAAAAATATATTTGCTTTCTTACACACATTTGCACAAAACTAATATACCACTTGATTCCCCCTGTCAATGGTATATCAATTATCATAGTCAGCTATTACATTTTTAAAATCATATAATTTATACAATTTTATGACAAATTAAATTTTCAAATCATATAAGGTCTTATGACAAATTAAATTTTCATATTAATTTCCAATCAATACCAGTTGTCGCCATTTTAAAAATGCCTGAAATTCGACACACGATTATTAAAATCAAATATAACCGCCAATAGCAGCGCCCACTATCGGTAAAAGTCAGAAACTAAAACGATACATTTCGCAGCAGGCACAGGGTTGCTGTGCAACAACGAGCCAATCTAATTGCTATCGAAGCCTAACAACAAGAGCCAAAGAACACGATATATCGATATATCCATAAGATATCGTCAGATACGTCAGTCCGTTCGTTTTGTGCTTGTTTTTTTTTCTAATCAAAACATACACATATTTAATTTTGTTATACAAAAATTGCGTTTCCAAGATTCCATAGTGATTAGATTTCGGTCGATTGTGTGTATTTCGGAAGGTGACGCACAGATCAAACAAAGCAATTTTCGTTCAGCTGCAGCAGAAAAACACACTCACACACACACACACAGAAACACACGGATACACGCACAGTCAACACAAGTGAGTGCACGCAAAAAAACGCAAAAAAAAAGAAATACAAGAAAAATAAGCAGCAAGAGAGAAAGAAATAATAATACAAATCTTGAGGTGAAAAATACAAGAATGTATGTGTGTGTGTGAAATTAGTTCGTGCCAATCGAAAGGGCGTGTGCGTGATCGTAACTTTACGAAATATCTCAATGTACACACACACACATATATATATATATATTTATATATATGTATAGATGTGTATATATATATTTCCTCGTGTTTGCTGCCCCCCTGCAGGGAGCTGTCAACTTGGCCCGAACACACGCTCTCGCCCTAGTGATGAGCGATGCTCTGTGTATGTGCTGCCGCTGCTGCTGCTGCTTACTGTGATTGTGATAGTCAAATAAACAATGAGCTCACACCACAAATGCAGCGCTGGACGCTAAATACATATATAATATGCATACACACCAGTATATGCCAAGCATGTGTGCGCGCGCGTGTGTGTATGTGTGTGTGTGTGTGAGGTTGTGGTGGTATCCATTCTAGGCTTTCGAAATGTGTACATATTCGTGTTTGTGATTGCGTATCGATTTCGAAAATAATCGATAAGTGCGAGTCACACTTACGCGCAGTTTGCCCATCTTCAGATTGTTGCCGCAGCGCGCCTAAGTTGTAGCTGAAGAAAAATAATAGAAATAAATTAAAAAAATAAACAATAAGAGTCAAAACTGCAGCAGCGCTGCAACTACGCGCTGAGCTTGCTGTTGTGGGCGTGGCGCGCGACCCTGGCTAAATATAGCGGCCGTAACATTGTCGCCTTGACAAATCGATGTGCCAAAGGAGCCAAGAGCCCGCGGTAGCGCCAGCAGCAGCAACAACAACAACAACAACATTGTAGAGGCAGCGACGCTGCTGCATTGAGCGTGTGTAGGCGGCAAAATACGCATCCTTGATACCGTATGTTTGTGTGTGTGTGTGTGTGTGTGTGTGCGTGTCTGGCATTTATGGATTTTTGCGACTTTCAAGTTCACGTATTATTTGGTATTTTGTTTTTGTTTCTCAAGCTGTTTTCTCTCTCTCTCTCTCCCACACTCTCTCTGTCTAGCAGCAAGCGACGCCAAAAGCCAGCACCGGGCCGCACATTACTTCCAGCATACACACACACACAATTATGTTCAATTGACATGGGCGGATTCCTGGATAAGCCGAAAACTGTGAAGCACAATGATAAGGGTGAGGGCAATAAGCTGGTCTTCGGCGTAAGCTCCATGCAGGGCTGGCGCTGTGAAATGGAGGATGCCTACTCGGCGCAGGCCCGACTCTTCAATCCCCTGGACGATTGGGGCTTCTTTGCCGTCTTCGATGGGCATGCCGGCGACAAGGTATCGAAGCATTGTGCCACGCATCTGCTGGACAGCATCACCACCACAGAGGAGTTCAAGAGCGGTGATCATGTGAAGGGCATACGCACCGGTTTCCTATGCATCGACGAGTCCATGCGCAATCTACCCGAGTTCCGGCAGGAGGAGGAGAAATGCGGCGGCACCACCGCCGTCTGTGCGTTCATCAGCTCCACGCAGGTGTACATTGCCAATTGTGGGGACTCACGTGCCGTGTTGTGTCGCCAGGGTGTGCCGGTGTTCGCGACGCAGGATCACAAGCCCATATTGCCGTTCGAGAAGCAGCGCATCCACAAAGCCGGCGGCAGTGTGATCATCAAACGTATCAATGGCACTCTGGCCGTATCGCGCGCCCTCGGCGACTATGACTTCAAGAACGTCAAGGAGTTGGGACAGTGCGAGCAGTTGGTCTCGCCGGAACCAGAAATCTTTTGCCAAAGCCGTCAGGATAGCGATGAGTTCTTAGTGCTCGCCTGCGACGGCATCTGGGATGTGATGAGCAACGAGGACGTATGCAGTTTCATCTACTCGAGGCTGAAAGTGACCACAGACCTGATAAACATTGGCAATCAGGTGCTCGACACCTGCTTGCACAAGGTGCGTAGGGCAATGACATCGACTTAAGCCCATAACTTGGCTCTTAACGCATTTCTGGTTCTCTCGCTTACAGGGTAGCCGTGATAATATGAGCATCATCATAGTTAAATTCCCCGGAGCACCAAAGCCAACTGAAGAAGCGATAGAGGCTGATCGACGGTTGGAGAAACACATCGAGAAGATCACAAGAGGTTGTCTAAATCGTCTACTCTGTTTATAACTAATCGTAATCCTAACGTTAGTCGTAACCGCAAACGATAGTCGAGGCGCTCCGCCGTGCAGGTGTCGACGACGACTTTAAGCCGAATTCAATGTACCTTACGTAACGATAGTAGCGAAGATAGTCCCAATCGTTTGCCTAGATTAGCCGATTACAAGTATACACTACCACACATACATACGCATCAACCAGCTGCTATGTGTGTGCAGTTGTTGTTGTTAGCTAGTCAGTTGATCACGTCGGATCGACGAACAACATGTTCCTTCCAGTGAGAAAAGAGCAAGACCGAACAATTGCTAATACCATTGCCAATAGCAAGTCGATGTATACCTATACCTATACCTATATACCTACACTGTATATATGTGTATCGAAAGCAATCTATATACATTTGTCCTATCGCTAGCATATATAGTAATTAACTGAATAGCGTGCTAGTTTCTCATATCTACTTCCACTGGCTGTGCGTGTGGCCGAGTGTGCGTGTACGTGTGCCTGTGCGTGTGTGGGTGTCAGTATTATTTATTTACTATATATATATATATATGTATTAGTGCGCTACAACAACTGCCAAGCGAACTACTCCTTGTAGCTAAACAACCCCAAGTCCATGCCCCCTTTAGATCTAGTATGCCGCTTAGCGTAGTACCATAAGTCTATTAGCAATTCTAGATGATGTATCCCTACCCCAACCCCCGGTTCAAACTGTAGTTAAGGCCCCCTCAGCCAGTGTACATACACACACACACACACACACACTTACATACGACATACATACATGCTTGTACATAGTCCTTTATATACCACATAGTACATAGTCTAGTACACACATTTGATACGACATTTTATGGTAAATCGATTACATGGAGCTCTAGCCGATAGTTAACACTCGAGCCCGCAGTAGATAGCGCAGTTAATTAGCACTTTTGTGTTGCCAATTCAGAATTGGCCAGAACTAGTAGTAGCAGCGATCGAGTATAGTGAACATATTGCCACACGATTTGAGGGAATTGATTTTTATTTTGAGTTTCTTGTTGCTCAAGTATTAACATCACCTGCCATAATTTAGAGGGTATTTTCTAGTGTATACGTGATCGAGCCTAGAGTATAAAATTTGTAAATGCGCCCACAGTATTCATAACACCAAAGTGAATTTTGAAAACGTTCCGAGGCCACGTGCGGACGAGTTCTTTATATGTATGTATGTAGTAGTATATAAAATTTTAGCCAAACCAAATAATACCACGTAATATAATATACGTACATATATATATATATATATATATATATATATATATATATATTGTATATGGTTTACAAATAGCTAAAGCCACGCCCCCACGAATGGTCTTACTAGTCAAGTGCAAAAAAAAACAAAAAAGCAAATATAGTCTTAAGTACCTAAGCAAAAAACCGAAAGCAAACGCATATATATATATACCTAGTCAAATCGAATGTCCAGACAAATTACTTAGTATAGACCTAGACCCTAGGTTTTGACGCGTTTTATATCAAGTCGGAAACGAAACATTGTAAACCTTATGCTCACCAATTGTTGTGCTTGTTCTACTCGAAACGATGTTACAATTTTTTGAGATCAGTTCAGATCGAATACCCTCGATGCACTGAGAACGTTTGTACCTTACTGTACTATAGCAATCAATTCGTAATATTGAATTCGCAATAATAACTCATAGCATACGATCGAAAGAGAAATTAAGCGAGTTAATATCGTAAATGCAAAACAAAAGAAAACTCTGAAAATATTTAAGTAAACGATGAAAATGAAAAAAGTAACAAAAAAGAAAAAAAAAATAATAATATATAACTTGAAATGAAATGAAGATGATTCGAAAACCAATCCAAAAGTGTTTGTTTGCTGTGTTGTGTTCAGTTTTCAGTTCTCATCTGATAAAATCTTTCTGCTGCTTTCCATGCCGCCGCACGCAACACACACACACATACAAAACGAAAACAATTCACGCATTTCGCATTTCCTCAAGTCAATCAATATTATTATTATTTCGATCGTGCATATAACATTGATTTTCTGTTCGTAACTAATCACATATATATCTATATATGTATATATATATATTATTTTTACATTTTCTCAAGTATTCTTTTGTTGAAGTAAATTTAGGAATCGCGTTGTTCTTGTTTTGTTGTCGTTGTTGTCGTTGTCGTTGTTGTCGCGTTGATCGCGCTAAGCATACATTATGAAAATGGGCGTGTCATGTTGTCAAGTCAATGCCAGAAAACAGAAAGCAATACAAATTTTATGATGAGTGAGCATAAGGTAAGGCACATAGATCCTCCCACCACACAAACGAATCAAATCAAAAAGTAAACGATATGCATGCATGCTCAATTCAGCAAAACCGAAGCAACTACCAATATGTATATAACTAGAATATATATATATATACAATATATACATATTCGTATTTGTTATATCCAATCAATTTGATATATTTTCGAAATGTTTCTTGTACACTGAATGCTGTAAACAGTTTTCAACTTATAGATAATGTACCCCTTACTCCAAAAAAAAAAAAAAAAAAAAAAATCCAAGAAAAAGAGGGGGAAACCGCAGTACTCTGCCGCTCTTTTCTAAAAACCTTTCCTTTTTTTTTAAGTGTACTCCCGACCTATTGCCAGTTTTGCAACACTCCCCCCTATTTGTTATTATTTCTGATTGCGATAGTGCGATGGGTCGATGGAATCGCAGAAAACTCCCAATTCTTGCTTATCGGCCGGCAGAGATTCAATCGGCCCGCATTGTCGCCATTAGCCTCAAGCCTCACGTTGATATTGTTGCTCAATCATTTTTGTCGGCTCTCGCTGTTGCAACATCGTTTCGTAATTTCTTTTTTTATTTATTTTGTTTTGCTTTTGCGTAGCTTTAAACTATTTATAATTCGTATTTTACTGTACATACAAATTCCAATTACCAATTACCACTAAGCTTACGAGACGTTTTCGTTAATTTTGCAACTCTATTAATTAATCAATTTGTCTTTCACTCTCTGGCATTCTTGCAGGGGAGATTGAGAGTAATGAAGTCACGGACTACGTGGATCTGTTAAAGTGTCTACAAGACAAAGATGACATTGAAGGTCTTCCACCTGGCGGCGGTTTGCAGTCCAAGTGAGTAAACACTTGCAGTTGCCATTGAGTATATGCAGAGAGATTAATTTATTATTATTTTTTATTTTTTACAGATATCACGTTATCGAGCGCATATTCAAGGAGATGTTTCCGGACAGTCCATGTGAAGTACGAAATATTTTTTATAATATTTAAATGCAAAATTGCAAAGCTGCGCTTCCCACCACACGCTGCTCACACGTTTTTTTTTTTTTATTATTATTTCGCCACTGAGAATTAAATTAATCATGATTAGTCTTATGATTTTCTAGCCACATACATATACTTACTATGCTGCTGTTCGGCTTATCTGCATTCATTCATAACCATTGGAACTAGTCTAGCTGCTCTATACTCCTACTATCCACACTAAACGTTACTTAACATGCCCGAAAGCTCTCTACGTATTCTCTTTCTTTTATTTCTAGCTGTATGCATACGATGAGCTATGAATTTGAATTTTTAATGCTAACTCTTGTTCATTTCTAAACCAACCAACAACAACCAAAACAACCCAAACAACCCTACACCACAACAACAGTAAAACAACAAACAAAACGAAAAAAAAAAAAAAAAATACCAAAATTCTCGTAATTCATGTGCTCTGAATGTAAGAAGAATTGCGTTTGTGTTGTGTTGTGCCTCTCTTCGCTTAGAAACTAGTGTAAGCAGTGCCGCATGCCACGCCCCACAAAACCGAATGTTGTTTTTACGCCCTCGCATGCGCATCCAGAACAAGAATAATACTATATACAATAAAGATAATACTGATAATAACGCGTACGATCGATCAGCTTCTCATCCATCTCTATCACTCGCTCTGTCTCTCTCTCTCTACTTGTAACTCTGTCTGCTGCCTGCGTGCCTTGATGTCTCCCCCTCACTATGTCTCTCTGTCTCCCTCTCTGAATGTTATTAATCTAAAATTTTTGTTGTTATTCTTGCAGAGTCCAACGCATTAGTTTGCTAGAAACAAACAAAAGAAACAGAAACAGTCACAGTCACAGTCAAACAAATGCAATCACAATAAGTACAGTACGTTACTACAGAAACTACAACAACAACAACAACAAGAGCAACTGCAACAACAACAACAACAACAAAACGAAACACACTTACCAAACCGTTTTCTACTTTGATAAAAAACCTACTCCTAATAATATTAATAAGCATTATTATAATACATACATATATACATACATAGTGTAAACGAGAAGCCAGTCCTAAACACAACAACAACAAAAAAAAACAAAACCTTGTATTACGTAGATCATACTTATAGGAAGGAGCGAACCTTAACAGAGAGACCTCAGCCAACGAAGCGAATTAGCACAGGGTTTGGCTCAAAGCCGACAAGCGCACACACACACACAAACACACACACACAGAATAACTACACACACAGTAAGACTTACAAAACACAGACACATACACACATACAACACACACCCACACACACACACACACACACAGCAACTTCCCAACTAACTGCAATACCTGCACGCCAGCACCAAATCCAATTCCGATCCGGTTTTGGTTTTTACGTGTTATCAGCGTGTCCCAAAGCTCTATGTGTCAGTCAGTGCCGTCTGTCGTTCTGTCAGTCCTTCATGTCCATATCCCATGTCTAGAACTGTAGCCCGCCTTGCGCCTGCGCGTCCGCTACCTTCTGTCACAGAAGCAGAAGAAAGAGAAAGTCGCTCGGGTGAAGTCTGTACAAGTTGAGTTTTATTTGAGACTTTCAAACTGTCAAGATATATATACTATATATATATAGATATACAACTGATGCGAACTTTTGTAAGCTGTATATTGTTTGTTACTGCAGATTCATTTTTGTTCATTATTTTTATATATATATAAATATATATATATATATATGTATATGAGAAACCCATCTGAACGAAACTGAAACAAAAAAACCACAACTATTAATTTGTAAGCAGTGATTGAAACTTAAAGAAATCTAATGCAAAACAACAAAAACAAAAACAAAAAACAACAAATCAAAACAAAACAAAACAAAAGCCAACAAAGGAAAGAAAACGAAAATAATGCCCGAGTTTGTAGTAAATGTTGATAAAAATGAAAATGAAAACAAAAAAAAAAAAAAAAAAAAAAAAAACCGAAAATGCGAACAAATTATTTGGAAAAACCCTTGGATTCAGTCATTCGCCAGCTGCACCGTATACCAGTCGTATCACCTCCAGACGCGGCAGCTGTTGTCCTTGGACGCGGTCAATATGGCATCGCCTGCGTAGCTGTAGGCACAGCTGAACACCTCCGACTCGTGCCCGCCGAGCACCTGTGCGCATTGGCCCGTCTCGGTCAGCCAGAGGCGTGCCGCATTGTCCGCCGAGGCGGTGAGCAGCATGCAGCCACTGGGACTGAAGCACACCTTGTTCACCTCGTCCATGTGGCCGGCCATCAGCGCGAGCATCTCGAACGGCTGCAGGCTCCAGACGCGCGCTGTGCAGTCGCTGCTGCAGGTGGCCAGCAGCTTGCCGGCCGCATCGAAGCTCACGTCCAGCACCTCGTCGCTGTGCGTCGAGACCAGATGCAGCTGGCGATCCAAACGTCGCATGTCCCAGATGCGAGCCGTGCGATCCAGGCTGCCGGTAGCAATCAACGAGCCGCTGAAATTCCACACGCAGTTCGACAACTCCGCCGTGTGGCCGCGCAACTGATGGCAGCAGCTGTGCGGGGGGATGGGTGGTGAAACTTTAGAGGCAGGTGCTTTCAAATTCGATCGAAAAAACAGCAAAGTTTGAGCATGACTTGGAGCCTACCAATTTTGATTGCTGAATTTTTTCATTATCCTAAAATGCGTAAAAATGTAGATTATGTTCACGAGTTTACGGTTTGGAGGTCTATTTTAAAACGTATTAGGTTTCGATTTAAAATAGACCTCCATAACATAACCTCCTAAACATAATATACATTTTTTCCAAAATCTATCTTCTCAAAATATCATCCCAGAACTTTCAGACTTCATAAAATTATAGTCCCTGTGACTTATGCCTAACTAGAAAATAATGAAAAATTAAGCACAAGAAATTTTTTAAAGAAAAATATCTCGGATTTTTTTCGCTTATTATAAATTTTTACATTAACCATTACTAAAAAAAATGTTTCAAGAAAAACATTAATTAATTTTGTTTAGGTTTTTTTTTAAAAATATCAACTAGCTAAAAAGAATATCAAAAAATCAATAAAACAAAAATTGATAAGTATATTTTATTTGATCATCACATTAAACACAATTTTTTTATATCACTTAACTTAAAAAAAAGAGTAAACAAAATTTTACCGTAATTTGTTTTTTATTTTTTCAAATATTTTTTAAATAATCTGACATAATTAGAAAAAAATAAAACCAAAAATAATTGTATTAACATTTTATTTAATAATTTGATCTTCACTTTTTTTCTTAACTTTTACTTTCCTTAAATAATATGATCTTAATTTTTTTTCTAAATTTAGGCATAAGTCATACAAAAGGGTCTTTTCTTTCCTAAAAATTTTAAAAGTATTAATTTGATTCAATAGATCAGGCTGTGTATGCTTGAAGTTGTGATAGAAACCGAGATTAGGAGAAAATAATGTTTTTTTTTTCGAGGTGCTCAAATTCGATTAGTATACTTCATAATCATTATTCTTGTAAAACGCAAATTTTATGATATTTGTTCAAAAATTGGAAAGAGACTCCCCAGAAAGAGAGAGAGAGTAAGCATATTACTTACCGCTTGGTGCGCACATCCCAAATGCCTGCTGTGTGATCGAAGGAACCCGTCAACACCAATTGCCCGTCGCGTGAATAACGCGCTGCGATCACCTCCGCGCCGTGCTGATCGAGCAGTTGCAGCTCGTGCGCGGTCTCCGCGTCGAAGAGACGCGCCTTGCCATCGATGGAGGCCGTGAGCACCGCCTCGTCGTGCAGCGGATGGAACTCGGCGGCCACCACCTCAGCCGTGTGACCGTACAGTGTGGCCAGGCACTGTCCACTGCCGGCGGACCAGAGCTTGGCGGTGCCATCGAAGGAGCCGGTGATGATCTTGTCGCTGCACAGGCAACACTTTAACTGTGAACAATCTGGGGAAATGGGCGCATGTGGCTTACCAGCGCGGCGTGTTGAAGCCCACGGAGAAGACGACGTTGTCGTGGCCCGTGAGTATGTGCTGCACCTCAGTGTCGGCTGTGGCAATCACGTGGCAGGTGCGATCGTAGCTGCCGGTCAAGCAGCGTTCGCCGCTGCGATCGAAGCAGACGTTGGTCAGCGGCAGTATGTGCGAGTTGTAGCTCTTGTGCAGGTAGAACTTCTTCTTGATGGGTTCGCGCAGCTTGCTCTGCAGCTTGCCAATGGCCTGCTTGAGCGCGCTGAACGTGTCCTGCGAACTGGAGGCACGCGCGTTGCTCGGCAGGCTGACAGCAGTTGGCTGTGCCGACGAGTTCGCTGTCTCCAGAGTGCGTTCCGCTTCCACGGCCTGCAGCTCCTGCAGCAAAATGCTGTCCGCCAGCTCCTCCACATTTGTTCTGCCAGAGAGATGGGATGACTCGATGGTGAGTTAAGGATTAGGATAGGATTTTCTACTTACTTGGCATTCAGATCGAGCAGATCGAAGTGACGCAGGCGCTCGCTGCCGTTCGCGGCGCGATAATTCAAGGCGAGACCTGGGGAAACATATTATTAAATTAAATATAATATAAATTAAAATAAAAATATTATATTATTAAAATAAATATAATATATTTTTAAATTAAATATATATTTATTTTCAAAATAATTTCTACACTCACCTGGCGGATAATAGCGCAGAAATATCTTATTCGCGCTCATGGTGAATGCAGTGCCGGAATGCAGTGCGCCTTGAACTCTTGCCCTTGCTGACCTGCTTTAATTTGCCGCGCGTTGCCTTGTCAGCCACGCCTCACTGCGGCGCCCACTGTCTGTGGCTGGGCGCGCGTTTAGTTTGGTCGATTCGTTGGGCTCTAGGTCTGGGTCGTCAGGGCGAGGCCGAAAGCTAAACAAACTGTTGTGCAGGCGCATGAATTCCATTGCATTGTGCAGACTCGCAAGTCTGTCGATTTGTCTATAAAACTGTTTTATAATGTTCTCAGATTTTTAAGGAATTTATCAAAAAAAAAGAAAAATGAATTTATTGGCTACGAGTAAATACGCTAGTTTATTTTGAGATACTCTTGTTTACTCTAAATTATCTTTGAAATTCCATTGCATAGCGGAGCAGGCGCGTACGTCATTCGATTTGCTTTTCAAGTGTTTATAATGTACGGAAAAATTTTAAAAACATTTCATTAGCTAAGAGTAAATGTTTTAAGTTGCCTTGAGTAATTGCACTTGTTTATACTAAATTATCTTCGAAATAGTTGAGACACTTTGCCTAAACTTTATTGTAATGTTTCTACAAATTTTTAGAGAATTACAAAATTAAAAAAAAAACATCTCATTCGCTAAGAAAAAATTTACTAGTTTCCTTAAGGTAAAAATGTTTGTTTATTTCAAATTATATTCACTATTAAAAATATCGATATATAGAAAGAAACTTAAGTAGAGATTCTCCGGTATACGGCTGAAAATGAAGCAAAATTTGCGCATATTTCTTATTGAGTTATAAAAAGCCATACGAACTTCTGCTTTTACTCAATTATAAGTCATATATTAAAAATTAAGAAATATTTTTTATTTTCGAAAAATTTAAAGTCGCGTCTTCAAAGTGACGGAACTTGCCAGATTCCGCAGGCAAAACATGGTACTGCTTTGTCATATGGCCTCTTTAAAAATATTAAAATTAATATAGCTTTTTAAAGTTATTGAAATTGCTTTTCACTTAATAAATTAATAAATAAACTTAATACATCGATACAAAAAAAATACCGTTACCCACCACCATTGCTTAAATTTAGCGCCGCCATCTTGAGCGGAAAAGCTCTGCAGCCAGTAACCGCTAGCTGGCGCCACCAAGTGTTGGTTTGTGCACCCGCTAACTAGGCATAACTCGTATTTATGCCTAAGAAGAGCGCACAATTTGTGCAGTCTTAATTACAGCAGATATTATTTGGCTAGAAGTATCTTGGCTTAGTGCAGGATTTGCGACGTTTATCTCGTTTCCCGGAAAGTCAGTCACCTGCGCCGTGCGAGCGACAACTTTATTTTCTGCTCGTTAATTTGTACCTATGAAACCTAATTAGCTTGTTTAATTCAATTGGTCGCAGAGGCCAATTGATGCCAACACCTGTTCCACATTGTCGGGGGAAGCCCCCAACTGCCACCTGCCACATGCCTGTGTGCACATACAAAGTCGCATGTGGCAGCAGGCACTGTGTCATCCACTGGAGCAATTAGATTGCCTCTGCCTGCCGCTCTCTCTCTCTTTCGCTCTCTCTATCTCTCTATCTGCTTGCTTTTTCTTGTGTCTCGTGTCTCGTTTCGACATTTTCACTAATTTAATTTGTTCGGTAATCACTGAGACGTGGGCGGGCCACGGGTCGCAGGGCAGAAGGTGGGCGTGTAATGTCCATTAGGCTAATACAAGGAGAACAGATAAGGGCAGACGATTGCTCTATCTATCGCTCTCTCTCTCTCTCTCTATATCGCTGTGTGCGCAGGCAGAACGCCAAATGACCATAGTCCATAATGATAAGAAATTATTGGATATTATCACAGTCAATTTTATGGCACAGCAGCAAAGCGAAAGCGACAGCGCGTCACGGGGAAAAGCGTGTGAAAAACTCTGGCGAAAACATTGCTGCTTGTTTATAGTAAGACATTCGATTGATTGCTTGAACGATTGAGCGATTGAGGGGGCGGCGGACAACTGGCCAACAGCTGTTAACACAGATCCTGGCTTAATTTACTGACTGCTCGCCTCGTACATGTGTGTGTGTGTGTCGCAGACGGATATTGGACAGGATATGCCCAGCTAGCACAAGGCATTAGGCAATGGAGATGAATAAGAAATACGCATGGAAATGAAATCAATTTAAAAACGCATAAAACGCTTTCGTAAACAAAGCAAAGGCAGAGGCAACGGCACAGTCGTAGGGGGGCAGAAGACAGCTTCAAGCGGATTTAAATTTATGCTCAATAAATTTTTGTTGATTTCCGGCAGGCCGTAGGCAGCCAGAGCGACTGAGAGACAGGCAGACAGACTGACAGCTGACAGTGCTTCAGATTGGAAGCAAGTCCTAAAAATGCGGCGCTGCATAAATTAAAGCCGCTTCCACACGCAGCAGGCACCTCCTGCTCACACACACACACATAGGCACGCGCTGGGGCGCATGTTACCTTTATCCACTCACAAAAAAAAAAAAAATTATTATTGCCGTTTTTTATGGTTGTTTCGTATATGCTGAAATAGGCCCAAGGGGGTAGATTAGCTGTGGCTACTGTGCAGACCTCTGAGATTTTAATGCAGCGCAGTTATGAATAGTTATACTCTCAGTTATTAACTTTGCTTGCTGTTGTTTGTTTGTTTTCTCGCTTAGTTGTCAAGTTATAAGCTTGATCTTTGACTTAAGAACTCGCTAATATAAACTTTAACAGCGCTAAGAATTTTAATATATTCGCTATGAAAATTGCCTTAAAAATTAGCATACTTTCTAGACACTCAGGGCATAGTTGGTTTTTAAATGTATAACTTTTCTAAATGTGCTATGATTTATTAGCTTTGTGATATGTATATTGTTTGTTGTTTTTTTCGCTTAGTTTTTGAAATATTAGCACAAACTCTAACTTGCGTACTGCTTAATATTATCTTTATCAATGCCCAAAATTTCAATACTTCAATCGCTTGTAGAAAAATAGGGATTTTCAGGCTTCCAATTCACAGCGTATCTTCTATCAACTGCAATCGAGCAAGTAAGGTCAAAGTTCTCAGTTTTAATGCTTATAATTTATGCTAGTTATATATATATATATCTCTGTTACTTTATCTATTTTTATTTTATTGTTTTTTTATTTTAAATTTTTTTATTTTTTATTAATTTGTCGCATAGTCTGCAAAATATTAAAGCTAACATTTATTGGCGTTTTCATATGTATATTGTTTGTTGTTTCTTTCGCTTAGTTTTTAAAATATCAGCATAAGCTCCAACTGGCATACTGCCTAATATTATCTTTATCAATGTCTAAAATTTCAATATAATCGCTTGAAGAAAAATAGGGGTTTTTAGCCTTTGAACGCATAGCATATTTTCTATCAGTTTTTCATTTTTTTATATTATATAGTAATACTACTGAAGTAATAATACTTTAGTTATTTTTTCGCTTAGTCCTCAAAATATCTAGCTGAACCAATGCTGAGCGCTTCAATATAATTGCAGCAAAAATGCAATATGCTCTCCAGCTTACAGCGTATTTTCCAGTCTATCAGTTCAGCTATTTTGCTCGACAATTCGCGGCTCACTGCCAAACAGGCCCTGTCGACGCCAACATCATCGCACCTGACGCTCATTCTGGTTAAGCAAATTATGCTTAAATGGCATAAACTTGCGCTGAAGCTACCTGCGATTTCGGCGATACATCAACAGATTTTCAGCTCTTCCTGTGTCTCTCTACCTTCATTTAATTTTATTTTTTTTTTGCTCTCGTCAGGATGTTGTAAAATTCGATTTCACTTTATTTGTATCCTGCACGGCGCAGTGTGCGTGGGGGAATCTTGTACCGCCTGCCTGCATGCGCCTCGGGTGCGTTTTTGGCAGCTGCACACAGTTGGCCGGGCAGCTACGTATAATTGGGGGCACATACGCCTGATGTGCTCGTAATCGGATTCACAACCATTTGGCGACGACCACTTGACTGACATATTGGTTGGCCCCCCTGGCAGAAGGCTGCACTAGAAAAGCGAGCAGCAGCAAACAAAGTTTGCCAAATGATAAATGTCAGTGCATTTTGTCTTTGCCATGTGCTCGAAAAAGGCCACAGCAAATATCGAGAATATCTTTGACAGATTCAAATAAAAATGCGTGCAAATGTCTACAGTAAAATGTGCTTTTGACCAAGCGTGCAAAGGGACTGCAAATTTTACTCAATTAAATTATTGTGCAAAAGTATTTTTTTGGCATCATGTAAAATGGCAATTAAAAGTCAATTAAAATTGAATGTGACAGGCAGAGCAAAAAGAAGTGAATATTTGCTGCAGTTGCCTGCAGACTGGAGGCACATACGCAGCTCATCCAGGCTTACTGCCTGACTGTTGCCTGTTGGCTGCTCGGGCCCATCGCTCATGGAGTATCTTTCGGTTGAGTCATTTCGCAGTTTATGACTTTGATAAATTAAATTGGGCATGGGCATGAACGTGAATATGGGCGGGAAGAGCTCTACTGCTTCCCTTCATTTCTGGGCAAAGTTTCTGAGCCTTAAAACCGTTTATGGTCAATTGAAATGCAGACGCATCGAAATGTTATAAAATTTAATAATATCAAATACAAGACTTTTTGTCTCGAAACGTGTGTGTGTGTGTACACACACACTTTGAGGTTTGTTTTGCGAGCTTTATTAGGCGGCAACGAAGGTAGCCGAGCAGCAAGATTTGCTGCGGTGCGGCTTAGCGGCCACATCAAGTATACGCACCATAAATCAGAGCAACGACCCAGGCCCAAGCCCAATGACGTATTGAATGCATTAAAACTCCGTCTTAAATTGCCAAGCGGCGGCCGTTGTTCATGGCTTTAAGTGGTGCTTAAAATGAGTTATGCCCTGCCATGGATATATCCATGCTATATGTATCTGTATGTATGCCGTGTATCCGCATCCTTCAGTTCATTTATGTTTGTCTGCGCCG
This sequence comes from Zaprionus bogoriensis, assembly GCA_035046045.1. NCBI lineage: Eukaryota > Metazoa > Arthropoda > Insecta > Diptera > Drosophilidae > Zaprionus > Zaprionus bogoriensis. The sequence goes on from JAWNOI010000010.1 coordinate 2,662,293, forward strand.
ATTTGGTCCGACATTACGGCAGAGATTGCAGAGCAGAGCGCCGACTGGCTTCACAATAAATAGCATGTTAAGCATGTTAATTTGCGCGAATTATATTGACCATTTATCTGTGCAGCCAATACACTTCTGTCTCTCTCTCTCTCTCTATCTATATTTAACTTGGCTTCTTCCAGCTTTCCCTGCATGCATTCAACAAGTTTAAGCTTCGCCAAGTTGCAATTAATTCTACTTTATTTATGTATTTATTTTTGATATTTTTTTCTCCACTTGCAGCGCGAATCGGTTGCGTACTTTATACCCTGGTAATGCCGGTAATTGTGCAACAACTCAATTTTGGTGTAAGCCGTTGATAATATTTATGTATTTGCCCAAACATTCTAATTAATTAAAACTCACAAATTATTCATGCAGCGCTTGTTTATCGCAGCAAACACGCATAAATATGCATTTATCACTTTTGTGTACAGTGAGTGCTGCTTAATCGCTACGTTTTATGTTGCAAATTGTCAATAAAATAAAAAATTATGGTTGAAAATATAAAAAATTGGTAAAATATTGTACATTAACTGGGTAAAATCGCATGTAACTGACCATACAAGGTATATATATTCTTGGTAAGCATCAAAGCCGAGTTGATTTGGTAATTGGCGTCTGTCTGTTCACCTCACTGTGGATTTTCAACTTTTGGATGCCACGAACACCGCTCCTATAAAACGAATTTTTCGAATTATTAGAAAAGCATAAAAGCTAGAATCACCAAATTTGGCAGGAAGGTCGCTAGTAATATTAAGCAGAATGCGGATTTTCAACTTTTGGATACCACGCCCACCGCCCCCATAAATCGACTTTAAATAGCGATAATAGGAATTATAAGAAAAGTAGAAAAGTTACAAAATTTGTACGACATTCTCGTAGCTGTCAATAGTATATATCTATAAATAACAATCCGATCGGACACTAAACACATACACCAGTTAACATTAGCGAGCGCCCACTGTAGACAGACACAATTGCACATACGAGAAATTCACTTAATAACCTTCATCTAGCTGCATAGGAAGGCAAAATGTGCGTTAAATTTATGCAAACAAATGGCGAACATAATGAATGAACTCAGCTGTGCCGACGTCTGTGTGTGTGGAGTGTGTGTGGGTATGGGTGACTGTATTTGTAGTAGCACAGAGCTGGTCTTTTCAAATTTCTATGGCCGTTTATCATGGCATATGAGTACAACAGAAAAATGGAATGCAATTAAATCAGTTTAGAAGACTTTTTGCTGCTCAATAAAGAATTAAATTGATTGTAGAAAATACTAAATATAATAATATATAATTATAAGAAGCCGATCAGCTGCTCACATTATTTCTCTCGGCATTGAGTCACAGTTTTGAGCTGCGACAAATTTACGAAAATATTTTCCAAATTCTAAACTCAATAAAGAGAAACTTTAAAATAACGTTTTATTGTGCTTATGGTATGCCAACAATGGCAAACTGTCGCTTTCACTCGTCGCTACAATGTGCCTCTAATTGTGTGTACTTTGATGTGCTCTTGTGTGTGTGTGTGTGTGTGTGTGTGCATTGACGCGTAGTTGCGGTTGTGCCTGCGTGTTTGCTGCTCGGTCGCGTTGCCGCTGCCGCAAATTAAACGAAATCAGCAAATTAAGTAGCATAAATTTTACGATCCATGGCCGCAATATACTTTGGCAACAATGCCAGTGCCAGTGCCACGCCCACCGCTCCTACACACAGCTATGTGTTTGTCGGCGGCAAAGCCAAATGATTTATTTAGCTTTGAGCATACGCACAACAAAAGGGGTCCAATTACTACACGGTCCGAGAAGGGTTTCTCTGAAGTGCCGGCGAACCGTTGGCACCGACGAATTCTCTGGCATAAATTTGCACAGTGGAAATATGATTTTAATTAACATTAATTGCCAGCGTATTTCTCTTTCGCACCTGCGACGCGCTCGCCGAAATTGTCCAGTTAACTGCGTATTACGTATACGCAGCGTTGGCCACAGCGCCAGCAGGCAAATGGGTGTAGCGTTGTTGTTCCTGCTGCTGCTGCTGCTGTTCTTATTGCCACGGCACGAGTTTGGCACACTTGTGTTTATGGCCAAAGTTTCGGTGACGCGAAACTTCTGCCCTTTGGCGAAAGGCCAACGAATTCGCTGAAGAAGCTGAGATTTCTGACTGGCATGGCATCTCGAGCGAACCACAGCGGACAATGCTCGCGCCACTTTCTTTTACTGCTAGTTTTTTGCACTGCAATTCACTGCAAGTCAATTAAAATTTATTACACATACGCGCCGTGTGCTGCCGCACCGGGGAGACAAGGGTACGAGGGTCAGTGCCAGGTTCGTTTTCAATTTGTTTAATGGGTCACTTGGGCGTGCGGGCGTGGCGCTTTCACGAGCTGGCGAACAAGCCATAAAAGTAAATGCGCTGCCAGCGTGCGCCTTGTGTGAGAGACACACCTGCAACGCTGTGCAGTGCCACGCCCCGTTTTGCCACTGCGCCCGCGACGTTTGTATTCATAATCGAGAAATCCAGAGCTTGTTGGCATTCGTGCAAAATGATATTTGTGCAAGATAATCGCTATAATTCAATGATATCATGATATTACACATGCTGTGGAGAGAGGCAAAGCTGGGAGTAGGAAAAAAAGAGAGTGAGAGAGAGCGAGAGGCAGCGCTGTTGCTTTCCCTCAAAGCACAAAGTTCTCCTTTTTCGCGCGCTGCAGCCGTCGGGCTTACTTTCAAGTCAGTCCCAGCTGCTTCAGTGTGTGTGTTTGTGTGTGTCTGTGCGTGTCTATAATGCGCTTAAATGAATATACATGAGTTTGTACATGTGTGTGTGTGTGTGCGCTTCACGCTGTTTACTCGGCAATCACGAACTGCCTTGGGGCTCTGGCAACACACAAGCTGCTCCCCCGCGAGTAGAACTGAGCAGTGCAAAGCATACAGAGACTTGCAGCTTATTAACCCTTATTTCTATTGCACTTGTTTTGCCTTACAGTGCCATAGAGCACTGCATTATAATTGGGTTACAGACAGCTTTAGCAAATATTATTTGTTGTTTGCTTGCAGACATTTTCAGATTTCATGCACATAAACTATGGAAGTTGGCATCGTATCGTTAAGCTAGAAAAATTTGATTATGATTTGAAAAATATCAGAAAATTTTCTTAAATGTATCTGTAGACTGATAGGTAAAGACCTAGCATTAGTAGCAGTCCTAGCATTTTAATTTTGTCATTCTGTTACTCAAAATAATTGTATAGCTTTGGGGTTCATTGTCGGCATTATTTTTGATCTGTAATATGATTGGAACTTCGTACCCAGCTCCAGCAGTATAAAGCCACGTAAGTGATGTTGAACATTTCGTGTGAAAATGTACATATTTATTTTTGACTGTTATGTAAGATGAGTTTAACTCGGTTAATAATAAATGTACTATAATTTTTATTAATTAACTAATTTATAGTATTGTTAAAGGACAATTTCGTTATTTTCAGCAAAAAATATCAACCAAATAGAATAAGTCAGTTTTTTTTAAATCTTTATATATGAAAGCTCTTTTCTGTTTTTTCTATATTTTCGAAAAACAGAAATAGATTAGAAAATATAAAAAAAGACTATCAACCAAATAGAAAAAATAAACTGTTTTTCGCATAAGAATCTTTATATATGAAAATTATTTTCTGTTTTTTCTATATTTTCGGAAAATAGACCCATAAAAAGTCGAAACAGATGGATTTTATTAGCTTAAGCTTTAAAACTGTATAAACACACTTCCTATTTATCAAAAAAAAAAAAAAAACTATAATTTGGAAATAAACATTGTACCTTGAGTTTCATTCAATTTTTTCCATATCCCCCTTTATCTCAAAGCATATGGTATTAGGACGAACTTTTTGGAGCGCATCGATGGCTTTAAATTTGATTTGTAGCTTAAAACGCCCATTCAGAGTGGGATCTGGTGTACGAAGAACAAGATTCAGATTGAACGGTTCGTGAATGAGTGTGATCTGAAAATAAACAAAGTAGAACATGAATGGAAAATACTAAACTAAACTAAACAGTTTACCCCGGGTTCATTAAGGCATTTGCTTTGGATCTCCTCTCGATTCGTCACATGTATTATCCAACTAGGATACCATAAGTCGTTTTTCATGTACATCACTTTGCAAAAATCCGGACATTTCACTGAGTATTGCGTTGGCTGCCACGATCCGCGATCAAAGCGAAATATATCCACAGTTGCCTTAAAAACAATTTATATGGCATATACATACGTTTCAATTGAGAAATACAACTCGATTTACCTGAACTCTATCTGTACGCTCGATATCCCAAACAGTGCTAATATTTCCAGATATTCTAACCTCATCTTCGTCAAATTCCTTATGAAAATTTGATAAATCAAATAGTCCGTTAATATTGAGCACATTTTCTGGCTGGTTTTCGCATTCCTCGTAAATTTCTGAGTTAAGTAAATTTAATTTGTAGTTGTGGGCTTCGATGCGGATCACAGAAGTGATCAGCATGGCGCATATCAAATGCAAAATAATATTACGTCTCATTGTGAATGGAGAACTATGCGGAACTGACACTTATATATCCAAAATGCTTATATAAGGCTGGAATTGGAAAAATCATTGATTGTAAGTGGAACTCTGGTTGGTTGCATCAATTAATTAGAGAGAAACGGTATACCGAAGATTGCATACACTTGTCAATACCTTCCTGTGTTTCATCCGATATATCTTATAATACATCTTATAGTACATGACTTGATCGACTGCTGTTGATCAATTATATATATATGTATAATTTTACAGGTCGGAATTACCTCCTTCTGAGCATGGCAAACATCTGTCCAAAATTATTATACCCTTTGCAAGGGCGTAATTATAGGCTAGCAATCAAGTTCATAGTATCTAATCCGAAATCAAAATCTAAATTCTATACTTGAATGTATAACCTTTACATGATATATATTTATTTTTATAGATATTTTCACTGATTTTTTAGTTATTATTTGTACCCTTGAAAATGACGATATTTGGTAAGTGGCAGTTATGGCACAAAGTATGCATTTTCAGCTTTCATCGTCGAGTTGATTTGACCCTGTCCGTTTATCTGTCCGTCAATGTGTATGAAAACACATATCTCAACTATTACAAGACATACAGGCACCAAATTTGGTATGTACGTTTGTTTATATCATACGTATATGAAGTTTATTTCAAATTTTAAGTGTCATACTCCCCGCCATTGGAAATTGCTTTTATTGATTTTCAGCTCTAATACCGAAAAAAGTATAATTGTTATATGGCACATAAGTAGCTCATTATAATGTTGACATTGATGCGGAATTTCGGAGCTCGATCAGTCAATAAAAACAGCAGTTATGGAGCAAGCAGTTTCCCAAAGAAAGATAGCAACAACGCAGCAGAGTGACGGCGTCAATGCTTGCGTTTGACTGTATGTGTGAGAACGGCAAGTGCGCGCAGCGTGAAACATGCGCGTTTGACTGTATGTGTGAAAAAACTCAATGCGTGTGAGCTTAACGAGCTTAATGTGCTTTGCTATTTAAGTATTTAATTTTAACTTTAAGTACTTAATTTTAATTTTTCACAGTCCAATTGGGTAAATGGTATCTTACTGTCCATTCGCTTCGACTGTACTTTGCTCTACCTCTTTTAAATTGCATCCGTCAATCTGTGGCGCTAACTAATGCTTGCTGCTTTCAAACTATTCAGCAACATTCAATCTGCTCTCTATGGCGGAGTTCAGAGTAGTTCGATATGTTTGTGGCGCCACCTAGCGTGCATAATGCGCAGCTCGCGTGTGCTGGCACTTTAATTGAAATTCGTTGCAGCCAGGTGAGAGCCGGGCCAATACCATCAGCCATCAGCCATGTGTGTGTGTGTGCCCCTGTTGCTGCCTGTTGCCGCAGCGAATGTTCCGCTTGGGCAACGTGTTGAATTACATAATTTAAAGTTTGTGCAACTGCATAATCCCTGGCCGAGATTGCAGGCGCTTCAACAAGTGCCGTAAATGGCGCTCGTTGCCACGCCCACACAGGTAGGGGGATGAGGCAGGCGGGCGAGTACCTTATTTTCTTTTATTAGATCAGCAGCAGCAGAGGCAGCAGCGTTGGCAGCGTCTGCGGTGCCGTAGCAAAGTTTGCCGGGGCGCAACTTGTGTGGCACATGCCAAACGCAAAAGTTGGAAATTAAATTCCTTGGACAAACACGCACGCACAGGCACAAGCACACAAACACACATGAAACACACACGCACACACACACACACACACACACTGCAGCTGGCTAAGTAGTTGTTGCTGCAGCCTCATCGATAGAAGCAGATGTGGGCGGGGTCGACCCGCTGCACATACTCGTAATATGCAAATGTAATCAGTGCCTACAGTTTTTCACGTGTGTGCGTGTGTGTGTGTATGTATGTGTGTGTGTGCGTATGTGTGCGTTCTTTGGAGTTTTATGTCTACATGCATTTGTTTATGTGCGTTTTATGCGCGCCCGAACTTTGTATGCAGCCCTCGCCACAGCGACCTCTCACGTGTGTGTGTGTGTCTGTGTGTGTGGGCGTGAAGCGAACGCATAAAAAAGAAATCCAGGCGTACGTGGCCAATGGACAGGCCAATTCGAGCTCACTGGCGATAGCCACGGCAATGTTGTCCGACAGCAGCAGCAGCAACAGCAACAGCAACAACAACTCCACAGTCTCGGCAAAATAAGGCTGAGCTGTAAACATGCAAATTGCTTTATAAAAAGGCATCCTTGTTGCAGCCAGCCACGCCCCCGTTGCCAGCTTGAGCGTCCACAAAGTTGCATGCTCAACAAAACAAAAAAAAAAAAACAAAAAAAAAAACATGAAAAAATTGCGCAGCAAAAGTTTCCCGCTGTTGCTGTTGTTTCGCTTTTTTCCCTGATTATGCTCTGCATTTTATTGGATTCTCACTAAACTCGCCTGCATGCAACCGCCCGAGGCAGCCCTAGCAATGGGGTGCAAATATAATTTAAAGTTGCGACGAGCAGTCGCTGCTCTGCCCAACTAAGTGCTAAGATACCCAACGCAACGGGAAATTGCATCAATCCAAGCCGGAATGCTGTCGAAAGTCTCGCAATGGCATGCGCTTTAAATAATGCGAGTAATATACAGTGAGTACCAAAAATATTCGAACTTTTTGCTTAAAAAAAAAAAAGTACACGTCAGTGGGGCCCAAAATAAGTCGAACTCTATTTTTTATTTTTATTTAAATCGCACAACATGCAATGCCATCTATTAAAATTGTTTTTGTAGTAAAAACATAATTTTATTATCGTTCAAACACAATTAATTAAGTGTACAAATGTTAAAAAAAAACAGCAAAAAGTATTGTTGAAATCGCTGAAAACACTGCAGATTTTCTTCATTGGATCATAACTGGTAATGGGACTCTACTGAATGGAAGTCAAAAGATGAGAAGAAACCAAAAAATTTACGTTTTCAGTCTCGATTCAAGACAATTTTGTGTTTTGAAGGGTGAAGTGTATTATCCACAAGAAATTTGTTCCAGAAGATCAAACTGTTTATGGAGAATACTGTTTATTTATAAAAATTTGTCGTATTAAATATGAATAACCAGCGAAAACAGTTGGGACACACTGTGTTTGCATATATGTATGTGTATGCATATAAAGCAGAAAAACACGCTGACAAGCTGTCGACCATGCTGTCCCAGAACTGTCAGCGCTCACGGTCGCGTGGTCAGCTGGACAAGCTTGCGGTGGCATTTATTGCTCTCTCGGGATCAATTTGCAAAAGTTTGTCGCGCTGACTGCTGTCGCTCTCTCTCTCTCTCTCTCTGTCCCTCTTAGTCTTTTGTTCATTATCTTTACCACTCTTTATCCTTATCCTATTTTTTCTGGCTTCAGTTCGCCTTCAGCCGCTCCCTTTCTAGCTTTATGCTTAGTTAACTCAAGTGCAAGCAATTAAGACACAAACACACACACAGAGTTCTGTAGGCTGCTTGAGGCTGTGCGCTCGCCGGGTCGGCGGGTCACCAGTTCAATAGTTCGCCCAAAAATGTCATTTCCATTTGCAAAGGAAAATCAAACCGAATTCTGCTGCGCTGCATGTGTGTGTGTGTGACGAGCGGAAATCAGGTATGAGTTGCAACGCGTTCCTCTTTTGCATTGCACATGCGAAATTGTTTTTTTTTCTCTGTGCTCCGGGGAAAACCAGCTGCCAAAATGTTTGCGTTGTTGGCGCAAATGAAAAATGAAAAATCTGCCGTGGCTTTCAAGTCAGTCCAGCGCTCGCTCTCACCACAGCATATGGCATCAGCTGTTTGGCCATGCCATGTCTAAGCATTTCGCAGTCAGTTGCAGTTTGCTTTCCGCTGCCAATTTTAATCAATTCAAACTGAGCTTGCAATAACAACGGCAACAACAACAACAGGCAGCAGAAGCAGCAGCAGCAGCAGGAGGATCAAGCGAAGCTGCCACTAGCGCTGTTACGCTTTGTTTACCATTGCCATTTCCCATTTCCCAGTTGGCAGTCATTAGGGGCTGCCTCGCAGCCAACTTACCGCTGTCCGCTGCCCTCTGGCCCCGCCCACTTCCATCATGCGTTGCATTTTCAATTCGCAACTGCTGTCAACGCGAGATCCGTGGGATTAGGCGGCACTGTAGCGTTTTAATGCGACCTTTTGACACTACAGCCACGCCCTAAAGGGGGCGCATGCTAATGACAACAATGAGCGCGATAAGCCAGTGCAAATGTACATTGCCTGTAAGCGAACGGTACAGTTAAAGGTGAGATATCCATATTTGTGTCTATTTAATTATAATTTGGAGTATTTTTAGTTTCAATTTGATTTATGTATGTCTTATCTTATATTATGTCTTATATATTAATTATACCCAAACTCTGCCAAAATAATTTTATCAAGGTTAACTTAAATAAATATTACTTTAGATAATAATAATATTTAAGGTCCATTGACTTATAGATAAAGTATTTAAAAAATGATGTTATGAAGGTTAAGCAGAGTATGGAGAGTTAGTATATACATTTTTTTTATAGATATAGTTAAAATAAACACTATCTTTATGTTTGTGATTAAATACACCGTACATATTTTTTTTTTAATATTTTCTCTGTTCTTTTAGTTATTTTAATTATTTATTAAAAATGGCTATAAATTAAATTATATATATAAATAATTTTATATGTATAAAACTCTTAAATATAACTTAAAAAATATAAAATATATAAAATAATATCTAATATTTATTAATTTTTGTATTGTATTGTATTGATTTAAATAATGCAGAAATACAGCGTTATGAATTGTTAATATTTATTGTTTTGTATATAATACTATATATTCATTAATATCTATATTAATGTAAAAAAAATGAATTAAATATTTTTCAAATTAATTTTAATAAATTTACAGTTGATTTGAAGAATTTGTATGAGCTGGCAAAGATTTTCGAGTGAATTTGCCTCTCGCTCAAATCTCATAATGCGAATGCTTGAGGCGAAAATCTAACCACATAAACGCATTAGCTCTGCTCTATTTTCATATTATTTCAACAGAGTTTTCCCGACATGAAAAGCCAAGCACAGGCAACTGCAGCGCGTCGGTCTTAGACGCATTTCTGGGAACTCGACAAACTTTTCCCATGAATTCAGGGGCAAAAAAAAAAAAAAAACACGGCTTTGTCTGTCTGTGTGTGGCATGAATGTGGGTGTTTGTATGAGCGAGTGTACCTGTCTATATGTGAGTGAGTGTTGCTGTGTGTGTGTGTGTGTCTGTGTTTGTGTGCATGCATTTGTAGTGGCATGCTTGAGTTTAATTGGAAATGTATGCCCTGTTGAGTCCGCACACAGGCCGAGTGCACAAATATTATTGGTAGCGAGCCGAGCTGAATCGAGTTCAGCCGTGTCGGGGCAATTTACACTTACACACACACGCACACACATGCACCTGCAAAAGTCAATCATGGACCAACAACAACTTGTCGAGCAACGCCGCATGCATATTGCGCTGACTGAGCAAATACTTTGACTGCGCGCACTTCCAGCTAATCAAAAAAAAAAAAAAAACGAAAAGCTAAGAAATTTAAAAGGAAAGTGAGACCGAAAAAAATTGGCAAATAGAAATTGGTATAAAAAAAATACAAATAAAAATAAAATGAAACGAGGGGCCGCTTGCAACTGGCGCCTAATTGCCATGGCAGCTCGTTATCTTCGAGGGTCGCCGAGAGACTCCGCTAATGCCAATGGCCGCAGGTTAAACGGCCACTTGGCCACTTGGCCGCACGGCCGCATGCCCATCAAAGCCGAGGCAGGTAAACAAGACGCAGTATTATTAAATGAACCGCAAAATTGTGCAGCTAACCAAAAGCAGCAGCAGCAACAACAATAACAACAACAACAACAGCGAGGCAGCAGCACTGGGAGCTAGATGCGAATCAAGCATAAATATATATATAGAATGAGTGGCATATTCAGGCTCTCGCACGACGTTGGCCACAGTTGTCCTTGGCGCAGCTCGAAATAGGTTGCGCCTCTCCCTACTCCTCACACACACACACACGCAGCTTACACATTTATGTAATTTAAAAGGCCTTAAGCCATTAAACCCAAATTTTATCTTTTTATTTAGACCCGCTCCCCCATGCCTCGCTGGCCATGCTAATTCTCACTCTGGACACAACTTTCAATTGGCAGCGTTTTTTATTGTGCCTCGCCAAGCGCGTCCAGCCACAAGCATTATACACTTAGTCCAGCTGCCCGCGCGCGCTGCTTTCAACTACAACAGCAGCAGTAGCAGCAGCAGAAGTAGAAAAAAGCGTTGCCTACTTATGGGCGTCGCAATTGCCCGATAGAAATTGCCTGGCAACGCAGCAAATGAGATCGCCCGACTGCAACGCACTGCGTATGACCTTGGTGGAAATGTTTTAATAGTAAAATATGCAACTATTTTATATTTTTAAGTATATATTTATATATAAATATTGTTGTTGTCTTTTAAGATAGAATAATACAAATATTTTTATACAAATGCAAATATTTATATATAAATAATAATATAAGTGTTTTTATATATATATTTGCATTTGATGATCATACTTGTATAATCATATTTCTAAGTCGAATTTTTTTCTATTTTAACCTCTCTCTTTCGCTCTCTTTAATTCTAATTGTACTTCGTTTTCTCTATTTAACTAGAATATATATTTTTCTTTTCATCGCTTTCTCTCTCTATTTCTTACTAGAAATTATTTTTCTCAATTTTTTCTTTCTCGTTGACCTTTTTTTGCTATTTCTCTATCTAACTCTATTTGTTAACTTTTTCTTTCTCTTTCTAACTAGATCTTATTATTTTTTCTCTTGTTTTCTCTCTCTATCTTTCTTTATCTCTCTGTTTTTTTTACCTTTCTCTCCCTCTATCTCTTCCAAACTATTCCTCTCTCTCTAACATCTAGCTTACCTTTGTCACACACTGTCTTTTTCATTTCCTCTCTTTTTCCCTCTTGTTATCTTCTTTCTCTCGCTTTCTTCATGTAGCTCACTCACTTTGCAGCTATACCCTATACCCTAGGCAGCGCATTTTGCGAGACACTCTCGATATTGCCGACGGCAGGCCAATCACGCCCTGCTCCATCGTCGCCTTCGCCTGCCTTGGCACTTTCCCTGGCAATCGTCGCAATTTGTATTATGCGCCTCAGCGCCTCGGAGCCCTCGCGCTTAATGCCTTATTTGTATTTAATCGCGGCTTCCGTTTTATTGGCATTCTCCCTGGCCCTGCCCCCTATTCCGCTGGCTGCGGGCTGATTTGCTGCGCAGCTCGCAAGTTGATTCAATGAAGTTCGAGCAGGCAGACAGACAGGCAGACAGACAGACAGTCTTAGCTGTCTGTGGATGCCGTTACAGTTACAGCTCTGCCTATAGAAACAGATACAGATACAGATAGAGTAACAGTTACACTTGCAGATTAATGAAAATGACACAATTTAGCGCTGATCCCACCGCCCAGTGATGCGATGTAGGGTATACGCCAAGTCGCACCGGAATCAGCAGCACAAGTTTCGGCCTGACCTCGAGGCATGTGTCTTACGTATGACTTGAGAAATTATTACGTGCGATAATGCCAAGAAAACAAAACAAAGGGTGATACTCTCTCTCTCTCTCTCTGTCTCTCCCTCTCGATGTGGCATGATTCGCATCTGTTGGGCAGTTTAAAGTTTCGCATTTGTTTTGGGCAGCGTTTACATTTGCCGCGCCTCATGGCACGGAAATTGCGCCAGACAAAGGACGCGGCAAGTCAAGGCGGCTGAAACAACGACAACGTTAAGCTGGAATGCGGCACAAAGGCGCAGCGCCGCCTTGCGGTATGCAATAAAAAGCAAATGTAACGCAAAATGTTATTACGCATACGCCATGTGCGTCGGCACATTGTATATGCGTGAGTGTGTGTCGGTGTGTGCATGTGTGTGTGCGTGTGTGTCGCCAACGTCATGTTTGTCTTTAAGTCCATGCCCTTGCTGATGTTATTGTTGTTGTTTTTGCCGTTGCTGTGCGTCGTCAGGCACGCCCCCTCGCCTTTTAAAATGCCATTGTTTGCAGCTGCGCTCGACTGCCTCCCGGGCCGCCGCCCCCGGTCCCCCGTTGACCTTATGATCATCCGCTTGGCCTGCGCTCCATTTTTTTGTTGCGTTCCTTTGCTGGATAATGCCACTGCCAACGCTGTAGATTAATTTTTTCCAGAGTGTGAAAAACTTGCCCAACTCTTTGAGGGTTAAGTTGTATTCCATGACAAATTTTGTTGAAGCTGCAAAATAATTTTAAATATATATATTTTTAATAAAGTTTAAAAAACTCTGCATTTTTTGATAATACATATATAATTATGTAGCTATATATTGGCTAGTCTTTTCGTATTTCGTTGAAGTTTTGAGAAATACGTAAAGACTTTTTTAAACACCCTATAATATACTTATTAAATTCAATTATATTTCGACCACCTAATATTATGTTTATCAAGCTCACCTAACATTATTTTGTGTAGTCGAAAAAGCCTTTTTTATTCAGTTGAATTTTTAGAACTACGAAAAAAGACACCCAATATTAGTAGTATATTTTCTACTTTAAAAGTTGAACTTCACTGTTCTAAGTTGCCGCTCAGACATAAAAATTCCAGCTCAATGAATGGCAAAAAATTCTTAAGTTAAAAACAATATTATTTACTCCATTAAATTTGAAATTCCATTAAAATTAACTGCAATCGCTTCTCGCATCTGTAGTAAAAACTTTTGCATACTATTAAAACTATATTAATTTTCCAACATCTCCATTTTTTTTCTTTCAGTCAACTGCTTCAACTTTAATGGCATAAAAAATAAATATAATTTGAGATCAAATTTGCATTAAAAGCCTTTTAAAACTTGTCTCTACATTAAATAAAATAATAGTTTGTCACACACCAGCGACGACTGCTTTTGCGTATGACTCACCATGTGTATTTGTATGTGTATCTACAGTGTATACGCGCTTAACCCATTGCTCGACGCCGGGACTATCAATCACACACTGCGCCAATGAAAATGCGAATTTTGTGCCTCTTCAACTTGTAGAACGGCCCAAAGCTGCTGCTGCTGCTGCTGCATAATAAATCACAAATGGAAATGACGACAGCGAATGACGGCTGAGTGTAGCATGTGTTGTACTCGACTGTCGTATACCTGCACCGACTGCATGTAAAAAATACCTTAAATTAAAAGAGGATTTGCTGCTTTCGAATTGCTCTGCTCTCCATGCTCAAATACAAACGGAAATGCCTTCTCAGACAGTGCACCAACGCATCGTACTCGACTGTCGTATACCTGCACCGACTAAAGGTAAAAAATATTCTAAATTAAGAGAGGAATTGCTCTGCTCTCCATGCTCAAATACAAACAGAAATACAAACAGAAATGACTCTTCAGGCAATGCATCGTACTCGACTGTCGTATACCTGCACCGACTGCATGTAAAAAATACCTTAAATTAAGCGAGCAATTTTTTAACCTCAATCAATTAAAGCAGCAATTGCTTTCGAATTGTTTTGCTCTCTAAGCGTTGTATACGACTGCCAAATACCTGCACCGACTGTACCGAAGTGCCCGAGGTGATGTCATAAATTCAAAGAGGAATTCCTGTATCTCAATTGAGTAGCAGCAGCTGCATGCGACCAATTCGAATTGGTTGGCACTCGGTAAGCTCTGCTTACCGTTGGCTACTTTCGGCAGCAATACACGCACAACACACACAACACATACACACACATACACACGCACACACTTGAGCGTTTCGAGTACCATTTGGGTTCGGCTTGAGGTTTGCTGTTGTTGCTCATATTGCAAAAGTGGTTTTAGGTAGCAAGATGTCTGCAGCAGAAATGAGTTGACCAAGAGCCCCAAGAGAAAAAGCAATAGAGAGAGAAAGAGAGAGAGAGAGAGTGAGTGAGAGAGGGGAAGGCAGCTAGAGCGAAAGGCAGGCATGTAACCCTCTTGCCATTAGCACCATTAATTTTGTAGCTCAAACTATGCCTGGCATTTCGGCTGCTGCGAGTGCCCGCTGTCTGCCCCTGTCTGTGGGGTTTCTGCACAGCCGCCCCTGCGCTGCCCCCTCTGCGTGCCACTGTTTTGTTTCGTTTTGTTTTGTTTGTGTCGTCTAGTTTTGTTCACTTTGTTTGTTGTTTTTCGGCCAGCCGAAGACAAGAAGTGGCCGAAGTAAAAGTGTTTCATTTCCAAGTAGCACAATGCCCCATTTATTTGTGTGTGTGTGTGTGTGTGTGCGGGTGCCACATCAAGTTGCAGCCGCAGCAGAATTCAACTTTTTATCTGGCATCTGACTTCAGCTACAGACCGAAGCCACAGACACAGATATTTCAGCTACAAAGTGGCTTAGTTGCTGGAGCACATGACTGAGCTGCTTTTAATTTATATGGCCAAAAAGTGTAGCACACACACACACACACAGCGCACATTGGCAGCCATAAATTCTGCTACTTAATCAGCGTATGCGGCGTATACGCAACGCTGACACCTGGCTGAGGGTGCGTATACTTAATCGATATGCATATAGAAAGCTAAAGCAAAGAAATATATACAAGATAAGCTGGCGTGCATAAAGCCGGCCAACTAATATTACATTTAATATAACAAGCCCATAGACAGGCACAACAATACAGCAGACGGACAGACAGAGGGACAGGCAGACCGACAGACAGAGAGCTGGACAGACGCACACATAATTTCTCAGCGTGCTGATGCGCATGTAATCCCCGCAGCAGCACCACTTTCACTTGCCGCTCACACACACAATGAAGCCGCCAAGTGGAGGGCGTGGGCGTGGCAGAGGCGACGCGAGCTGGCGACAGTTCGCAGTGTTTTGTATTGTATTCGCGTCGGCGGAAGCGCATTGTCAGCTCCATTAATGTTGATTATACGTTAATGTGCAAGCGCTCAGCCAGCTGGCCGAAGCAAGAGACAGAGTGGGAGACAGAGACAGAGAGAGAGAGAGAGACAGAGCGGAAGCGGAAGACAGCGAGCATAAGGGCTTAGCTCGACCGCAGTGCAGCGACTTTAAATGGCGTCGAAAAGTTCTGTGCAAAGTTTTTCATTTGCATTTTAGAACGTGCTCGCTCACCTGGCTAAGCTCCCCGCAACCCCCTCGGATAATTATAATGCCATTAGCGTGTTTAGTCCACAATCAGATTTAGTTGGTTATGCCTGAACCTGCTGCTCGCCACGCAAATTGGCCCTGGCCATGTTCACTCTCCCCACCTGCCGCCTCCGGCGTCCTGCTTTTGCCATGCAAATTCTAATGGAATGCTAAATGTTTATTTACGCAGCGCCCCCTGGGGGGCGGTCAAGTGGCTGGGCGTGGCTGGCGCTCGGCTGCTCGAAAACTACTATATTTTGTCGTTTTTTGCACACTTTTGCAAATGGCCAAAGGACGTCGCGCCCGGCTTCGCCCAAGGCAATTGGCAACCAGTCGAGGGGAATATTTCTTTCTGGCTGCACTGTGGCTCCCAGCTTAAGCCTGATTGCATTAGAACGGGACGGCGGCAACTTTCAATGCAGCGAGAAGCGAGAGCAAAGCCGAGCCGCGCTGAGATGAAAGGAAACCACTCGAATTGGCGCTTGCTCTAGCACTGCTATTGCAGGTTACAAGTTGTGATCTGATAGTTGTCGCATTATGTTTGCTATGGCCAGCAATTTGCAGGGAAATTCTTATAATTGGATTGCTTTCATCGGAAATGCTACGCTTTTTAGCAAAATGTAAGAAGTTAAGCATTTTAAAAAAATAAATAATAAATTAAATAAATATTTTCCAGCTACATTTTATTATTATTTATGACTATACCATATACTTGTATTAAAATTGTGGTATTTAAATTCCCTTTGACTGAAAAGAAATTACAATTATTTATTATTTTTTACAAATTCATTTACAAAATTATGGTTTTCCCTTTAACTGAAAAAAAGTTTTGAAAGTTACTGCTTATAAATTCCTTTTACCTTTCAATTATTTATATAGTTATTTAAATTCACTTGTAAGTTATTTGAATTCCCTTTAACTAAAACAAAGTTCCATATTCCCTTTAACACTTAAATATATGAATTTTTAAAATTATTAAGTAATTTTATAGTCATTATTATATTCAATTTACAAATTTAATAAATTAATAATAATTAATTTCAACGCTTCATCTGAAACTTTAATAATTATTTCTAAAATTTCGCTCGAATAAAGTATTAAATAATAAAATAAGGTAGTTTTAAAAACTATTATAAGTATTAAATAAAAACTTTTTTTTTTATTTATTTAATGAAAATAATTTCAATAACTATTCGAAATATTAATCAGAAAAAGTAATTCTTAAATCGACTATTAATGTTTTATAAAAATTTATTTATATTTTTAAGAATAAAATATTTTTTTGAATGACTTAAAGTATTTTAGCAAAAATTCATTTTATATTCATCCGCAGAAAGTAGTACATAAAATTATTTTAAAAATTGTATATACCCTGTTTTTATACAGTTTTTCTAAGTGTAGAAAATTAAAGTTTGCTTTTACCAGTTCTAAGAATAGTTTAATTGAACTGTTTCAGCTACTGCCTCAGGCAAAATAATACTACAATGTTTTTCTCCAAGTGCAGCAAAGGGAAGTTTGAACTTGACAGATAATTTGTTTTCGTTTTATGAAGGTCATAAAAAAGTTGATAAAAATCGCCAAGCGACAAGCAAATGTTTGCAAATTTGTGGGCGTCGCACTCGATTTTTGTTTTTTTTTTTAGGGGGCAAGGAGGGCAGCATAATTAAAATTTAACATGCGAAATTATTAAGATAATCTTTACAGTCGAAGCAGCTCGAAAATTGCGTGAACTTTCGTGTCGAAAGTTGGAGCACATCTTAAGTGGGTTTTTTCTCCTTTGGTTTACTGCAAGTCTTGCTTGCACTATGACCTTTGCCTTTGCACACAATTTGGCGTCAGTTTATGGTCGACTTGTTATGCAATTGCGAAATTGTGAAATTTTTCATATAATTTTCGATTTTTCCAGAAGTAAAGCGACCTTTGTGCGGAACTCAAGGATGCTTGTTGACCGAATCGCGGGCCAAGAATAAACAATGGTAGAAAGGGGTATACGTGGGGTGTGTGTGTGTGTGTGTGTGTGAGGGGGGAGTAAAAATAAATGTATTTTCGTTTGGCAACGCACGAAATGCTTCCAGTCGATTTGCACTCCAAGCCTGCTGCTTGCCAAAACTCTTGCTCCGGCAGCTTACCTGATCGCACGGATACGGGAATTGGGTTTTGGGCACTAACGCATCACTGGGCGGAGTCTGTGGGGGGAAGCTGCACGAAAATAAATTTCACAGGTTGCAGATGATAAACTCGCTGCCGGCAGCGCACATGAGTTTTGTTTGCCTGGCGCACTGCCTTCAGCTCACTGCCTCGCCCGCTGCCCCCTCCCCTCTTCACCTTTTGCTCTCTCTACACTGTTAAAATTAGCAAGTGACGCGGCTGCCACCGGCGCCAAACTGTTGATTCAACTCGGCTTTGTGTGCTCAGCGACGAGAGATGCTATAACGAGCGACCTTATCATTTTAGCATTTCACACAAAAGCTGGCGAGCAGCCGCCTGCCTGCCTGCCTGCTTGCCTGCCTGTCAGTTGGCCTGCCTACCCGCCAGGGACGCTGGCGCACATGGATTCATTCAACTTTACGCTAATATCACATGCTTTGATTACAGCAGCGTGAAATTTTATTGATTGGCCAAGCCAGCGTCACATGAATGCTGCCCTAGCACAAAGCCCCTAAGCTACACTTCCCCTTGCTACACTACACTACACTACACTCGCTGGCTGCCAACAGTAGTGGCAACTGAGTTAATCGATTAATCAATAATACTAAAATTAATTTCAGTAAATAGCAGCATTAATATTGCACTAGTCGTGCATACCCCACAGTCTGCTCTGCTCTGCTCTGCTCTTCTCGTTGGCCACACTAAACGTCCGAGCATTCAATTTCACTCACAGTGTCCTTCACACTGAATGCATGTAGCCACGTACGTGTGTGTGTTTGTGTGTGTGTGTGTGTGTGTGCTTGCCCGCTTCGCGGCCATATTAACTGTAGCTGGAGCCTTTTACCACTGGCACGAGGCCATGGGAACACCCCCTGCCTTCCTGCCAGTTGAAGATATTCTTCTTCGTTTTCTGGCTTTTTCTTTCTGCCACTGCAGCTTCATCTGATTGCTTCCCCTTTGCCTGCTCCGCCTGCTCTTTTGGTAGCAAGCAGAAAAATCGGAAAATACGAAAATACGAAAATCCCTCGTGGAGGCAGCAAAAATGTCGTCGTCGCTAAAATTCAATTGAAATCGCTTCAGCTTCAATGGCAGGCAAGCGACAGGCAATCTGTTGAGTCTCCGCTGATTGAATGAAGCGCGAATGCGCGCCGCGCACTGCGCTTGGCTGCATAACGCCCTCGCACTGCAGATGATTGAGCCTCAGAGACTATATACCATATACTATATGCTCATCGCATATAATAATTGCATGATAATTAGCGAGCAGAGCAGCATCATGGCAATTGCCATGAGAAGTTTCGGTCGTTGGGCTTCAGGGATTAACTGTGAGTTTAGTATGGTATTTTTTACTTAGAAGTTACTATTTTATTTCTTGGGAAAAAGTACGTTATTTGGTTAGTGAGTAGAGTACTACCCTAAGAAAGACATTTTTTTATTATTTATTATTTAATTATTATTTTCATTGTGGTAGACTATAACAGCTTTTCTTGAAAAAAAAACAAGCAAACAGAAAATTGTTATACAAAGAAAATAAACACGGTATTTCCAATTATTTTCAGTTTTAAATACTTGCTAAAAATAAGTTACAAAAAATTAAAAAACATTATGCAGTGCTCTGCATAACTTTTAAAAAATACTTGATAAAAATAAGTTTTACACAAAAATAATGAAAAGCAATGCACACCATTTTCAAGCATTTAAAAAAATACTTTTTTTAAATAAGTTTAAAAATATGCATTAAACCCTACGAACCTTTTATAAAAATACTTGCTCAAAATAAGTTTAAGCAAATAAGACAAATTAAAGCAAACAAATGCACAAAAAAAAATACACATTAAAAAAAACGCATCAAAATCCATCACTAAGTTTGGAAAACTTGATAAGGAGTAACTTTTAGGTCGCCATTGAAACTTAAAGAATACTACCAAAACTTGGCTAATGTTTCAAATTCGGCAATGTCCTTTCCTTACATTTTTTTGGATATCTTAGCGCTAGCGTTGTTAATAAAGCCAAAAAAAAAAACATTTTTTTATTCTTCTGTTTCTTTGTAAAAAAATTGATTTTTTACATAAAATGAGAGTTATAGTATGTTTCGAATTTTTACATATTTGTGAATATTTATGCCCGTAAAAAAGCAAAACAAATAAATTTTAGAATTAAGGGGAAGTTTTGCTGCATTTTTTAAAAAATTCAAATTTTTTTTCATAAAATGAAAGCTACACAAACGATCAATACGATGTAAAAATATTAATCGATTTACAGTGCATAGAATTCACCAACCTTCTACGGGCTGAGGAACACCGTAAAAAGCTAACGATAATGAATAACAGAACTATGTACACACACCTTCTGTTAAACGCATGTTAAACATTGCAAATCGCTTCTGCAACCGGTTCTTGCTCTGAGCAACCACCGGTTGCAGGCAGCGCCCAGAAAGTGAGAGAGAGCGAGATCAGTTGCAATGGCAAACGATGCGAAGAGACAGTCACTCGCCCGAACAGCTGATGCAGTTGCGCTTAAGAGAGCGCTGTGTGCGTGTTAAGAGAAGCTTCAAGGCAACAGAACAGTGTGCAGATTTACTTGCCTCTGTTAATAACAACTGTAAACTAGGCCTGTTAAAGATCTCTTCATCTGTATTACAATCGCATTGATTAAGCCATTTACACGATTATTCGATTTTTCGACATGTTTATATGAGCAGCGGTTATAAATAGCCACAGCAGGTGTGTGCGTGTGCGTGTGGCCCACAATTATTTATGACCAAACTCGAGTACAGACATCTGTTTTGGCCGAAAATACAAAAAATGCCACTGCCACTGCAATTAACAGAGTGCTGTAAAAAGAAACTGAGATTCGGCTAATCGAATCAGTCCACACACATGTATTTATATGGTGTGATTAGAGTAATTACGATAAAAAGCTGGCAAATACTGCGATAAACAGACGCTAATGATTCCAGCAACAAAGCAGATAAAGACTACAGACATACATACTACATACATGCATGCGCGCGTATAAACATGCAATGAAGTAAACAGACAAATACATATGTATGTACATACATGCAGCTCAATGCATGATTGAGCGATAGTGGTGTGAGATGTTCACACTTGCATACATACATTGAACATTGTGTGTTACATTTGTATATAGGAAGACACATAATTATAATCATGTATGTGTGTGTATCTAAATTGAACGCGCGCTCTTTGCTTGTACAAGCAAATCATTTAAAGAAACTAAGAGCGGGGGGAAGGCGTGTAATACGGGGAGCAAAGCACAGCTGTTTAGCGTTTAACAACACCGTCTCGTTGTGCACCAGAGTGGGGAAGAGAGAGAGAGAGCGTGAGAGCGAGTGCGAGCGCAGCTGAGAGACGAATTGCGAGCCAACGGTCGTACAGGGTTGCCAGCTAGACAACACTTTTACCTAAAGTTTGCGCGCACCAAACAAAACTGATAATGGAGCAATAAAATAAAAATAAGCAATGGAAATATTAAATATAAATATATAAAAATATGGAATACTAATAAGCACAATAATACAGCTTACTATTTTTTTTTATATATATATAATACTACTTACAAACTTTTTAAATGCATGGTTTTCGCCAGCAGCTGACAACTCTGTTGCGCTCTCGCGCCGACGCGCCGTGCCCACACGTCATCAGCTGAGCGGCCGCTAGCTTCAGCTATGGCACTGTTGTTTTTGTTGCACTGCGTTAAGTTCTCGCTCCGCGTTCCCATTACAATTCGCAATTGTGCAATAATAAAAGTCGCACAATAAATTGCAATTTGGGGCAGGCAACAGCAGTCGCAGCGGCGCGTAAGGCCTAAATATAGCAACAGCACTTGTGACGACACACAGCACGCACAGTGTCCGTGACATTGGTTCACATTCAAAGAGACGTCGGCAGAGAGAAAGCTTCTGCTTCTGCCACTGCCACTGCGAAAAACAAAAAGGCAAAAATAAAACGAGGAAGCGCCAGTATCAGCTGCTCGCTCTGGGCGTAAGCAAAAAAAAAAAAAAAAATTCCAAATACCAATTGCGGCATGTGCACAGCGATCTAGAGCATCCCACGGTCATAACAGCACATTAAGCGTAGCTAACAGCGCATTAACAGCGTAGCCAACAGCGCCTTAACAGCAGCAGCAGCAACAACAACGAGCGCAACTGGAAGGCAAGGCAAAAGCAGTGCAGTGTAGTGTTTTTCTAGTCAAATCATTTGGTGTTGTGTAATTGCTCGTGGAAGCGGCAGCATTTCCAGCTGTTTTAAGGCATGGCCAAGCCTGTATTGCCAGCCAGTGAGCCCACCAGTGAGCCCGTTAAGCCGCCGCCGGCCAAGAAGGCGCCGCCCATCATGAAGTACATCATTGGTGGCGCCAGCGGCATGGGCGCCACGCTGTGTGTGCAGCCGCTTGATCTGATCAAGAATCGCATGCAGATCGCCGGAGCTGGCAGCGGCAAGAAGGAGTTCCGCAACTCGTTCCACTGCATCCAGACGGTCATCAGTCGCGAGGGACCGCTCGCGCTCTATCAGGGCCTGTCGGCGGCGCTGCTGCGCCAGGCGACATACACCACGGGCCGTCTGGGTATGTACACCACGCTGAACGAGGAGTACCGCAATCGCTATGCACGTGATCCCAATATCGTGGCCAGCATGGTGATGGGCACAATAGCCGGCGCCGTGGGCGCATTTATTGGCACACCCGCCGAGGTGGCACTGGTGCGCATGACCTCCGACGGACGCCTGCCGGTGGCCGAGCGGCGCAACTATGCGAACGTCTTCAATGCGCTCACACGCATGGCCCGCGAGGAGGGCATCACGGCGCTGTGGCGCGGCTGCATACCCACCATGGGACGCGCCATGGTCGTGAACATGACGCAGCTGGCCAGCTACTCGCAGTTCAAGTCGTACTTCCGCAACGGTCCGCTCAAGATGGACGAGGGCATCAAGCTGCATTTCTGCGCCAGCATGCTGAGCGGCCTGCTGACCACGATCGCCTCCATGCCGCTGGACATTGCCAAGACGCGCATCCAGAATATGAAGACGGTGAATGGGAAGCCGGAGTATCGCGGCACCGTCGACGTGCTGCTGCGTGTCATCCGCCAGGAGGGAGTCTTTGCCCTGTGGAAGGGTTTCACGCCCTACTACTTCCGCCTGGGACCGCACACTGTGCTCACCTTCATTCTGATGGAGCAGCTCAACTCGGGCTTCAACAAGTACGTGCTGGGCGTGGAGAAGCGCAGCTCTGGCCTGTAAATATCTGTACACATATATATATATGTGTGTGGGTGTGTGTGTGTGCTAGAACACTACACTACACTACACTACAAGGTATATACATTATTCCGAGCAGGCAGCGGCTCCGCCAACGATTAATCGAACCATGGACAATACACTGTAGACAAGGATGATAGCGGGGCCTATATACATATATATATGTTTAAAAATATTTGTAAAGTAGAGCATTTAATGTCGGAGATTCCGGTGACAATATTACAATACTATGAAATTTTATGTCTGTTATGTCAGGTTTTATATCAAGCATAAGTGAAAATTCTCAATAAAGCACAATAATGGATTGAAAATGTTAATTGAAAGCGTTCCTACTCCTCCTGTTTCAGTTTGTCGTAGATCCCACGCTGATAGCGTGCTTATCGCACTTGTTTCATATATGGTATATTGTACCATATACCATATGTTTGGGTCTTGTGTCTCTTGTGCTTCCAGCACTTCCCTGTTGACCTGGCACTAGGTATTTTTGCATATTAACTTCGATTCAGTCGCTCGCTGCGACTGACTGCCGATTGCTAATTCCGCTGATAAGCCTTATCACAGCGTGTGGCACAAAGTACGCCGAAAGCTTTACGGCTAGTTGCCGATAACCCACGAAGAGAAGACAACTACTGTGTTATAGCTGGGACTTCGGGCTTATCTGGGATAATCAGCGTCGGCTGATTAGCATAAAAAATAACAGAATGATCTTATGCGTAGATAACTTATTTTTATGGATATGCTATTTTATTAAAAAAAAACATTTACAAGAGCGGTAGGTGTGGCGGCAAGAAATAGAATATCCAAAAAAAACCTTTGGTAAAGCTAATTGAAAGATAGATGCCAAGTTTGGTGCTTCTTTTCGTTTCTTTTCGTTACTTCAAATAAACCGAAAAACGCATTTTTTTAATCGTGGAGGGGGCGTAGGCATGGCACTCAAAGTTTGAAATAAACTTGATTTACGTATGCTATACAGAAGTCTTCATACCAAAACAGATGTCTCTAGCTCTTATAATAGCTGAGATATGTGCGCTTAAACAGCTAGGCGGACAGACGGACAAGATCCATGCCGCTTGGCTATCAATGCTGATCAAGAATATATATGCAAGTCAATTAGTTACTTTTTCACAACATTAATTTACCCAATTTAATAGGAAACTGGTATACATATTACATGTAAAAGCAAAATATGGAGTAAACAGTATGGAGTAATGTTACTATATAGTGCGCTATTTGCTAACTGATCGTGACAAATTTCGAATAACTTAAAGATAATTCTTCCTTCTCAAAATATAGCTGTTTCCGGAGTAGTCTTCTTGCGTTTGTAACTTTTGGAATGCTTTATGGACAAATTTAAATTTATTCTAGGCAAACTTATTAATTAATTCAGCAATACGTAGAATTAATGTGTAAGTGTGCCTAGAATAAATTCTAATTTTACTTATTTCGACACTTGGCCCCATTTTAAGTTTGTCTTCTTGGAATTTCGTAGCACAGTTGAACATGAAATTTCTTTTATTGCGCTTGAGCCATAAAATATTGTGTTTTTTCACAATTTTTGATTTCCTAGCTGAGAGTATGCCGAATTGTCAAGTGCATAAATGTAAACAGAAATGCTTAAGTTTTGGGAAAGGACTAATACTTAAAACAGTAATAAACTTACAATTTCATTTAACTAAAATTTTTTTTTTTTTAATATAGGGTATCTGGCGAGCCAGGCAAGCGGCAGAACATATGCATTTACTTTTTGTTTGGTTACTTTCTGTTTGTTGCTTAAAGTTTGTTTACGTTGTTCTCCTCGAGATTCAAAGCGAGAATTATGCCTTCGGGCGGTTGGAAGGAGGAGCGGAAGTATCGCATATACCATAATATTCGCTTTACGGGCCTGTGAGGCAGGAGGCAGCAGTCTGCTTGGCTGCCCGGTCGACCGGCCTTCCGCGACGCCTGAGCTCATTTCGCGGCGTCCAAATAGTATTTGTGTAATAAAATTTTCGGCTGGAAGAAGTAACAAATCAAAAGTTTATCGCGTATATAAATGAAAATAAAATGCTTATTGCCAGTGGCTGCACTTAACCAAGCTCGGGAAACTGTTGTTGTTGTTGTTGTTGTGGGGTCAAACGAGCTGGCGGGGAAGTTAGAGAAAGCAGAGGCTCCGTGGTCATGCAGTGCTGAAGTAGCTATGCTTTGGATAATATCAAGTAGAACACCCAGTGATTAAAATCTTCCGGCACACACACACACATGCAACGACACACACACACAACAGGTTGGCAATGCGTTTGCACTTTGATTGCACTTGAAGCTCTTTCTTTGTGGCTTTGTTGCGCTGGACGGACTGCACTTCCGTGAATGGTCCACGGTCGAGGACCATTTGCCATTCAGGTCCCGGGAATTTCTTTGTCATGCTCAGCGACGCTTCTTGCGGCCAAATCTATTTAACATGCGCTTTTAATTAATTTGCAATGTGCGCCAAAGACAAGCACAGGCACTATAAATCCACGTAAATTTAATTTAATTAACGATACTCACACACACACACACGCACAATAGCCTAAATCCCAGAAATACTACGCTTTCGTTTGGGCTCGTTAAAATGTGGCTCAGATTTCTGCGAGGCCAACGGGAAATATGCTGCGCTTGCTTTAACACGTAAGGGAGCGGGGTATATTTGTTTAGACGAGCCGTTTGTAACGTTATTGCAAAAAATTGTCTTAAATTAATTCTTATTTGCGATAAGTAGAGAAACCGCTTATTATGTTATGATATGTTTTATTATTTTGTTATACTTATATATATTATTTATATTATAATATTTATATTATTTATATTATATTTATTATTATTTTGTTAACTTTATTTTATTTTTATCTGTGTTGTTGAGCTGGCCAAGCCCTTTTTCAGTGATTAATTAGGGAAGCTGTTGGACGATGCTGTTGAGTAGGAGAAAGAAAAAGATAGTAAATTATGCGACCCCGAACCCAAGAGCGTGAATGGCCGACTGCTTTGTAAGATGTACTACGGCTAATTGAGCAGGAGAGGAAGAGTTAATTATGTTCCCTCGATCATCAAGTCGATAAACTCATGAGCAGCGCCGCCAGCTCTTTATCAGAAACAGAAAGAAGAGAAAAAGGTACTTAAATTAATAAATTAGGCAAAATAAATTCTAATTCTCTTTGTTTTAAACTCGCTTATAAAACTATAAAATATTGAGGATCAGGCATTCCTAGTTCTATACAACACACTTTATAGTTAATTTCACAACAGTACCACTTACCTAAACGTCCATCGCCTGCGACTGTCGTGCACCAACTGAGGCGAGCTGCAAAGTGCATGACTTGATATATGCAACTGCTGGGAGAGCGATAGTGACAGAGAGAGAGGATCACACGAGCGTCTACTGCGTGCGCAGCAGGCTTTGTATGTCTTAGTGAGCTCGCTAAGCCCTTTTCGGTAGTGTTGATTGGAGAGGGTGACGCGCGCACAGCTTACGCTCTCGCTCCTGCTCTTCAGCTCGTCTATGATTAGAGTACGCTCACGGCGCTCTCTCAATTTGCCGCAGTACATCTCGCAATGCAGTCGGCGTTGCGAGCTCATGCACTTTTGTTGCACGGAGGTGCAGAGTGTACTCTCCCTCTCCTGTTCAGCTGCGTGCTCTCTCCTCCAGTCCTCTCTCGCTGTCACTTTCACTCTTGGTCTTGGAACGCGCACAGCTTACACTCACTCTTCGTCTATGCTTAGAATACCCCACGACGCTCTCTCAATTTGCCGAAGTGTATCTTACAATGCAGTCGGCCATGCGAGCTCACCAGCACATACAAAGCCTTTTGCGCACGAAGCAGACACTCGTGTGATCCTCTCTCAATGTCACTCTCACTCTTGGTGCTCGCGGGCACACAGCTTACGCTCCCTCTTCTGCTGAGGCTCATTGCGCATCAGCTCGGCTATGCTTAGAGTACCCCACAGCGCTCTCTTAATTTGCCGAAGTGCATCTTACTATGCAGTCGGCCTTACGAGCTCTCGTGCTCCTGTCGTTCGGGGGCGCACGATTTACTCTCCTTCTCCTGTTCAGCTGCGTCACGCATCACCCTCCATAATGGTCACTGAAATAGAGCTTAGCGCGCTCACCAACACATACAAAGCCTGCTGCGCACGAAGCAGATGGTCATGTGATCCTCTCTCGCTGTCACTTTCGCTCTCCCAGCAGTTGGATATATCAAGACATGCACTTTGCAGCTCGCCTCAGTTGGCGAGTGTTCGCTCTCTGATGATTGTTTTTTTTTTTTGGGATATTCTGATTAGCTGTCAAATAGTAAGCGAGCTTACTAACACATACAAAGCCTGATGCTTACGCAGCTCTCACTCCTGCAATTGAGAGCTGCAGCGCTGCAATTGGTCTATGCGAGCTCAGTCCATACGCCAAAACCAATGCGTGCGTAGCTTCCAATCGTAGGATTTAGCTCTCTATTTCTCTCTCTCTTACGCATACGATCTCAGCAATTAAGCATTGACAGCCTATCATAGCTGAGAGTCTCCTATTGGCTCAAAATTAACAGTAGGCTGAAGTAGGAAATTGCCTGCTGCATATCATTAACTACCAATTACAGGGCATGCAGCAGTCGAGCATAGGCAGACATTTAATCTGCTATAGATTTCAAATTCTGTCGAATTGATATTGGAACTAATGCAACAGCAAAACCAGCTGAAACGCCGAAACAAAAGAGTGGGACCGAAGGGTGGACGCAGATTTTTACAGGCATAGGCGTAGCGCTGGCGCTGTCGCTGGCGCCGGCATCGTTTGCCTGGCCATGGCTCATAATTCATCGCACTCAGTTAACTGGTTGCTTGGTTGGTAGCTGACCATTTTGCCGCTGTATTGTTTTTCTGCTGCTCGTTTTTGCCACGTTAATTGCAATACGATGCTCTGTGCGGCCCTCGGCGGCAAACTAATTGCTTTTGCAGCGTATTGTGAGCGCGCAGCGTTGCTCCTTTTTTGTTTTCTATTATTCGAAATTTATGAGAGAGTATTTAGCGGCGTAGACGAGCGAGCACACATGCAGCCCGTTGTCGGGCATGTAGTTTTCATGCTTGCTCGCGCGCCTCTTCGCCCTTGCCTACTTTCAGGCGCCGAGCGGAAGCGGAAATGCAAGAGCAACTGTTCTGTTATTGTGTTTTGCAGTTGTCGTCGCCGTCGCTTGTCGTTTCCTTTTTCTCTCACATTTTGTTGTAGTTGTTGTTGTTGTTGGTTATTCGGTTCTTTTGCGTTGCGTCTCGGTGAGCTCAGGCGAAGCTTCCGCTCTGCCATTAGTCGCGTACATGGCGTTTAACTAGCTCTCCAGATTTAGTTGGGTAAACTTGAGAGTAGACAAGAGCTCGCAGTAAAACTTTGCGCTAGTGAAAACTTTTAAATTGATTAGTATGTTCTACTCGTTGCCCGGCGCAACTCTCTCTTTCTCTCTCTCTAACTCCCCGCCACTTCATTCCATCAATTGAGCCACACCCATTGGCAGACGAGTGCCTGTATTTCAATTAGCCCGGCCGAATGCGTGTGTGGGAGGGTCTCATGCTAATGTTTCGTGTGGCCAAAGTTTGCGCAAAGTGTCCTAATTTGTTGGCTCAAGGAGTTTTTCGCAGAAATGAGAACTTCAAATTTCCCATAAGTCCATTACATGTATAGTATCACAACTTTCTCTATGTTTCCTAGAAGAAAGATATACCTAAGTTGCTAATCTAATAAGCTTAAGTTTGATTTAAGCAAGCTAGATTAAGCTTTATTTATATTTTTGTACTTTTAATACTTACTGTAAACCTAATTTCTAAAATTAGTTATATATTATTTATAAATAGTACAAAAATAGCAAGCTTTAATTTTAGTTAAGATCTGCTTCATTATATTTTCTTATTATATGTTCTACCTATATTAAATACCGGAAAACTTATGCCAAAATAGACTCAAGTATTATATATAAATATTAAGTTTTTACTTCAGCTAGGGTCAGCTTCATTCGCTTTATTTATTTAATTTGATATTTATAATACTAACCGTAAACCTTTTTTCATAATACAATTATTTTTTTAATAATACCGAGCTTTAATTTTAGTTAAGATCAGCTTCATTCCCTTTTTTTTATTATATTTTAAACTCATAATACTTACTGGGAAACTTATGTCAAGAAATAATTCAAATATTAAAAAATATTTTAATATTAGAAAAATAGTATGCTTTATCTTCTATAGTGATCAGTTTCATTATCTTTCCCTATTATATATTATATTTATAATACTTTCCGAAAGCTCTCGGCCAAAAATTATTCAGATATTATATTAAAATACCAAATAGTATAAATATATGTTAGATTTTATATCTGTAATATTTACCGGAAAATATTTGCCAAAAATCACTCCGATAATTTATTTAATTATAGAAAGCTCTATCTTCCATTAGGATACGTTGTATTATTCTTCTTCTATTATCCATTATTATCGGAAAACGTATTCCAAAAAAATCTCGAATATTATATATAAAAAGTATAGAAATATTAAGCTTTAACTTCTGTTAAAATAAGTTTCATTATGCACTCCTATGCTGCATTATATACTCCTATGCCATACATAAATCTTTCTCATTTGCCAGCATCATTTTCCGTTTTGGTAACAATTGATGGATAACGAGGCACATTGGGGAATACGGAAAACTCCCTCGAAATTCTAATGAAATGCAGCACACTTTTCAGCGTAGCCCCCACACTTTTCCGGGCCCCTGCCCAACGTGAAAATGAACTCGTTGTTTGTGCCACAAAATTAGCAGCGGATCGAATGACTTTTGTGTGTGTGTGTGTGTGAGTGCATGTGTGTGTTTGTGTGTAGCGCAAATTATCATTTGTCAAGTCAGGCTGGCACTGCCGGGGGCTGCCGCCCCTGTCTGCCGTATTCCAATCTCGAACCCGATCCTAATGCCATTTTTAACCCGTTGCCAAATGAACTTTTTTATTAACTGAAAAAGTTTGGGCGCATGCGAACATTTTATTAATGCATAGTCGAATCCTCATTTAGGCTAAAAAATACTCCCCCCGCCTCTTCCCTTCTACCTTCCGTTGTCACCTTTAACTTTCAATTGTCTTTTGTTTCAACTTTCGCTTTGATTTCGCTGCGCTGGCAAAGTTGCTTGTGCGCAGGCAGCGGCACAGACAGAGACAGACCCGGTGCCCTCTGACCTCTGCCTGTCTATGTGCGCTTTGGCGCACTTCTAGCTCTAGCGCTTTATGCGCTCGTGACATTTAAAGTGATTTAATTTAGTTTTATTGCGCTGCAGCGTCGCTTATGCAAAATGCACTTTAATCTATTTAATTGAATTCAATTTGTCACGAATTGCCGAGCGAGTCGCGCACACCCCACGCGCATTTATTAAAGCATTAAACTGAAGACTTACGATTTGGTGACAAAGCGCCGGGATTTTACGACAAGCCGGGGGAGGGGATGGGCACGGACCACTCCCATTGGCAGTGTCAATGTCGCTTGTGGCTGCCGTTGGCACTGGACCAGCAGCATTCAGCGTGATTGCCATGGCAGGCCGCACTGCAGCAGCGGGCGGTCCTTGGCGCTTGGCGGGAATCCTGCCGGTGCTTTAGCTTTAGCCGTTTGGCCAGTTGAATGAGCCTGTAATTTGTACTTGCATTCATGAAATGGGCGTGTGCTCGAGTGTGCCACACTCACTCTGTGTGTGTGTGTGAAGTTATTTCAACAGCAAACACGCAAGAAAAAATGTCGAGGCTGAGTCTGCTGGCAGCCAAGGTCAGCCCAAGGATAACGCATATTTACGTGTTGCCCCTCGCAGCTCCCTTGCCCCCTCCATCACTGACAACCGCCCTGAACTTCGACACTTTGGCGAGCGGCTGCTCCCTGCGATATTTCATGCTTTTGTTTTGCTGCCGCTCACACGCACACACACACAGCCACACACGTACGGCGAGTCTTGCCTGTTTTTTTCAATTTTATATATTGCAAAGGCGAGAGGAAAAAAAATGTCTCATGTTTGTGTTTGTCCCGATGCTGGCGATAATCCACTGATGTCATTTGTTTGGCTCGCTGCGTCGACACTACATCCCCAACCCCCAAATACCCTCTCCCTTTACAGCTTATCATGCAGTCATTCCCTCACTGCCAGCCCGACTAAACCATCGCCCCGTTTATATCGCTTATATCTCTATCAACAGCTTGAAGCCGGGCGAATTGCTCACTGACGCAGAGTGAAATTTACGCTTCAATTGCAAATTGCGTGCGTGATATTTAGAACAATGTGTTGTTGTTGTTGTTGTTGTTGCCATCGCAGCCGTTTCCCCGCTAAAAATGACACGAAAAAGGCCAAATACCCATAACACAATAGCAATGCTCTCCACACACACACTCACTTACACACACACACACACATATCGATAAAGGTGCGGGACAGTCGCCTGGCTGAGTGTCAATCTTTGGGCTGCACCTACGCGCGTAGCCAAATGTGGCATCCTTTTTGTACCCTGTAAAATGTGTTTACTTGCCGAAGGGGTATACTGATAATGAATAATGTTTTGGAAAGATTCAATATTATTTTATAAATATATAACTGAAATATTATATATTAATATATTTTATATTTATATATTAATATATATATACATCAGTTAGAAAACGCTTTAATATCAGTCTTAAGCCTGCTTTGAGTAGCTTTTAGCCCTAAATATATGGCTATTTTTTATTAAATCATGTATATATTTTATAAATCATTCAGAAAAAGCATTAATATCAGCGTTGAGCCAACTTGAGTAGCTTTTAGCCCATATCGCACTTATTTTCAAATACTTAAATCTTAGTCTAAGCTATAATACAGCTTAGACATTTTTAAATGACAGCTATAAATGAATATTTTTTTTTTAAATCATATATATCTCTTATATATTAGTCAGAAAAAGCATTAATAGCAGCATTGAGCCAGTTTTAGTAGCTTTTAGCCCATATCGCACTTATGTTGCCCTTTTTAAAATACCAAAATATAAGCTTAAGCTATAATACAGCTTACACATTTTTATATAACAGTTATATATGACTATATTAAATTATATCATATATATATTTTATATATCAGTCAGCAAAAATCATTAATATCAGGTCTTTTTCTTGCCGACTGTGAGCTAGCGTTAAGCCAGCTTTGAGTAGCTTTTAACCCACTTTTAAGATATCAGCCTAAGCTTTTATACAGCTTAGAGATTTTTATGCTAAATAAGACTACTTAATATAATATCATATATATATTTTATATCAGCAAAACATTAAAATAACCTTTAAGTTGCTTTTGGCCCATATCGGACTTATTTTGCCACTTTTAAAACACCAAAATATTAGCTTAAGTTATAAGACAGCTTGTAGATTTTTATATAATTGATATATATATAGGCAGTTAAATGTATTTTAGTTATAGTAAATGAAAGTACTTTGCACTTAAAATTAAAAAATTGCTTTCCCACTCACGCAACTTTGAAGCTCTTACGGGGTATATGTCAGCCTGTATCCCACTCGCACAAAGCAACCACTTATTTCATTTTATCAATTTTTATGAAAACATTTACTCGGGCCGTGTCGTTTGGCAATCATTCAAATGGCTTCTAATGACGCTGCGGTGGGCGTTGCCATATTTATAAAAATGGTTAAATATAAGCCAAGGTACGCCGAGCATAATGGAAATTGGCGCTAGCTGTGAAAGCATCGCAACGAAAATAGCAACGTATTGTGTATAGATATGGAAAATCGGTACAGAACACAATAAGGCTGCGCTTCAATTGCCCCAATGGAGCAGGCAACAGGAGGGCAAAGCAGCGGCAGCCGGCAGGCAACAGGCAGCAGGCAGAGCGCTGGACGGGCATGGGAATAGGGGGCGGGAGTGTACTGGGGCACAGAGGCCGAGGCAGCATGCTGGCAGTGGCAACTTAATGCCGAGACCAGAATTCAGTAGCAGTAGCAGCGATAGGAACGAGGGACGAGGGACGCGACGCTGCTCCGCACAGTTCATTGAATTTGACTTGTTGTTTGTTTTATTTCCAGACGCGCTTTAATGTCGTTTATATTTACACAATTTTGACCTGCCGCTCTCGCCCTCTGCGACACAGTGCTGTGGCAAGTGCAAGTGGCGCTTTGTGAGGAGCTCAACATCATTGTCTATGTCCTTTTCCACCTCTCGACCGCGCACAATGAATCGACTGGATCGATGGGTTTTTCTTTTTACAGCGCACTTTCCTTCCGTTTTACGACAAGGACACACACACACACACACACACATACAGATAGAAAGAGAGTGAGAGCGACATCCAACTCCTCGCAAGGATCCTTTGTGTTTGCGCATTCGCCACAGTTCATCAATTTATTTAGCATTTTTATGCGCACTGCCAACGCGAAATTGTTTAAAACGAGCGATATTGATTTAATTAGCAACTCTCAAATGCCACTAAAGGCAGCCGAGAGCCCAACGCAAACAGAGACCCTTGTCGACCCTTGCTGCCCCTTGCTTCCCCTTGCCCTGCTCCTTCTGGCCGTGCTTCATTGCATATTCAATTGCATCAGGCACTCGCTGCTCGCAGTTCGCAACTCGCAACTTTGCCCTGCAACTGTTGTTGTAATGAAAACAATTCAATTTTGGCCCCACTGCGGCAATATCAAATTTTCAAATTGATTTTATGCATATGTGTGTGTGTGCCGTGATTTTTCTCGTTATTAAAATTGCAACTTCCTTAAGCTGTCATAAAAATTGCAGTATATAATTTTTTATATTTATAAAAATTGTAGCATACTTTTCTGCGCTTTTCTCTAGTTCTAAATTGATTGCAGTAATTTCATTGTTAAGAAAAATTTTAAATAAAATAAACAGAAACAGCTGTCTATTATTATAAATTGGAAAATATCTTGGATATTTTAACTATTTTTCTTGTATTATTATATATATATTATGAATTATATATACTAACATTTTTCTTAGAGATTTAATTCAGAGTTTTTAGAAAAATTATTTAAGCTAATAATGTACCTTCAAAAAACTTGCTGCGAATTTTATTTTGAAGTACTTAAATATTTTTTTCTAATAAATTAAGCTGTCATATAGTTATATAAATATACAAATTTGTATTATAATAAACCATTACATTTTTTGCAAGAAATATCTGAGATATTTTGCCAAAATTTAAGTTAATAGATTATTTGAAAAATTCGGATTGCTAACTTTATTATAATGTATTTAAATAATTTTTTTCTTGTTAATTAAGCTGTCATATATTTTTTATTGTATTTATATTTATTTATTATATTTATATTTTAATATATATTTATATACAAAATTTTTTCAGAAAAAAATTTGAAACCATAGAAAAAACTACTTTAATAAATATTTTCCTAGAAAAAATCTTGGTTATTTTAGAAAACTCTCAAGCAATTCAGTTTTCTTAAAGTACTCTTTAAAAATTTGTTAACCGAATTTGATTTTAAATTATAGTTTGTTAAAAGCTCATTTTGCTTAGGCTGTAAGCAACTTCAACTCTGAGGAATATTTTTGGTTAATTTTTTTTTTGTTTTTTCTAACTTTCTCATAAAGCTCAAAACATTATGAAGCAGTTTCAACTTATTCCATGCTTAGCCTGCAACTGCCTTATCATTTTTATAGATCTTTGCCATTGGCTTTAAAGCTCAAAGCAATTCATGGCAGTTACAGCTACTACCAACTGCTTAAGCCATTTTGCAGTTAAGTCTCTAATAGATGTTATCTACTGGAAATTATAGTGTCATCATTATATATATCTATATACTATATTTGTATATTACGAGCTCAGACAATGAACTCGATTAATGTTTATAATTAAAGATTTTATGAACTAACATGGCAGATACAAGCGATTACGCGTAACTGTGCGTATGACTATGATTGTGGCTTTGATACTCCCACACACACGCACACACACACACACAGGCACACTCAGCGAGCTTGCAGCATAAGCTCCACACAATAATGGAAGCAACGGAATATTCTTGAGCTGCGCAAAATGCGGGTCAAACTTCCACTCACACGTTCGCAAATGCCCCGAGGGAGCAGACAATAACGCCCGCGCATTTGCCCCCGCCTCCGGGCGCGGCACTCCCTCCACGCCGG
This sequence comes from Zaprionus bogoriensis, assembly GCA_035046045.1. NCBI lineage: Eukaryota > Metazoa > Arthropoda > Insecta > Diptera > Drosophilidae > Zaprionus > Zaprionus bogoriensis. The sequence goes on from JAWNOI010000010.1 coordinate 2,697,616, forward strand.
CAGGAGCAACAAAGTCATCAGCACAATGATTGCGTTGCCCTTACATATTGGCAAACAAATTCTGGGGAACAGCTGAAGAAGCGCAGCCGAACCCGTCCGTCCGTGCTCCTTCTACACTCCCTCCCTCCCCCTCCTCGTCCATTGGCAGAGACAAACACGCATTTCGGTTCATTAACCAAGCCCAACAAAAGCAGCAGCAGCAGCAGCAGCGCGCAGACTGCAAAGAACTAGCGGGAAAGCAGCAAAGCGAGAGCAAATAAAATGTTGTCGAGGGTTCGACGTAGCTTCGAATTCAGTTCGGGTGATAAGTGAGCGGCAGCATGCTCTATCCTAGCCCCCGCGTCCCGCTCCATCTCGCTGCTGCGGCTGCGGCGATCTGTGCAGTTTGTGCGATTTGATGGTCGCCATTGCTCGCTCCGCCCTGCGCTATGCAACGTTTTCTTTTTTTATTAGTTCTGCGCTTATCCGCCATTTTGGCAGTCGTTATTCGCCTGATTACGACAAGGACAATGCGAGGGAAGCAACTGGCACTTGGTACTGGGATCGGGCACGGGCACGGGCTCAGGCGGCCAACGTTTTGTCGTCGCGTTGAGGCGTCGTGTCGCGTGAGTCGCTCACTCGCCGTTGTCATTGTGTTGTGGTGTCGAGTGCAGATATGGCAGCAGTGCTTAACACTGCACAACAAAATGGGGTTTGATTTATAGGACCAAGAGTTCGCTACGTTGTTCATTAATTTTCTAAAGTTTTTTTGCACTTCTTAAAAATTATTTGTTGGAAATTTCGTTTTTTGCTCTTTTCTTTATGTTGATATTAAATAATTATATTAATTAAATTTATTTACTGTCAGAAAAATTCAACGTTCTTGTAGTATGGCTGATTAAATCAGACGGCTAACAGTTGAATCATATCAATGGGCAAGCTCATATTATTTTATTATATTTTACTATTTATTACAACTTATTAATTTTCCTCTTTGTTTAGTTTTTAATTTTGTCATAGGCATTTTGTTCAATTATTGTATAATTATATTGTTCAATTATATGTTTATTATTATTTGAAACTCTGTTTTTTTTCAAAAACATATTATGTGATTCATTACTATTGTTTTTAAGTCTTTATTTTATTTTAATTTTGTCTATACATCTTTTGTTTGATAATTTTTTGTGTTTTACATTCTTATTATGTTTTAACTACTTTGTTTGGTTCTATAAACTTGGTATACAATTCTGTATAAATATATTATTAAGATACAGTTATGTTATTAAAATTATTAAGCATTAAATTCAATTATTTATGATTATTAATTTTATTATTTTTAGCCCGCTTTAATTTTTCAATTTATATTTTATTTTAATTTGTTAACTCATTTTATTTTATTTATTTATAATTTTGCAATTTTTTAATTATGTTTGTTTTTATTTTTAACCTGTTTTATTTTAAATTTACTTTTTTTTAATTTTTTAACTTATCTTATTTTTAATTTCAAGTTTTAATGTCACCATTCCATTTTACCCAATTAAATTGAATGCACCTTTTATGTTGTAATGTTTTGCATGATTATCTACCCAGCAATTTATAATACTTACTCAGTTCTGCCTTATTATAAAAATTTGCATTTGCATTATAAAAACTTATTGTGATTGCATTTAATTTACTTACCACTTGCCTTCACCTGCTTTTACCTGCGCTAGCAAATCAACTGCACTCACGCCCATTTCCTGCACCGAACTTGTTGCACAGTGCAGTTCCTTGACTTGGCCAAACTGCTTTGGCTCCAGTCGCTTTTGTGGGTCATTAGCGCGTTCTGTTGTGTACTTTTCGGCGGGCTTCCGCTTGGCGTTGACTTGCTGTTTCCCGCCGCTCACTGCCGCGCTCTGGCTTATTTTCTCATTAGTTAGTCGCCGCACGTCGTGCGATTTGTCCCCACAATGTAGTGCCCGCTTCCCAGTGCTCGCCAGGAGTGTGCACACTCAGCTTAAACTTTATGGTGTGCCAGCGCGACGCAGAAGGCAGCTGCTCCGCCAGCTGCTGGTTGTTTGCCTTTTGCGAGAGGTTTTAGATGCGTTTTACGCGTTCGCAGCGCAGTGCTGTCTCCACGCTCCTTTGACCAGCGAACCAGCTGACTGACGGGCAGACAGACAGACAGGCAGACAAACATACGGACAGAGTGCAGAGTGTCTGCTTGAGCGACAGCTGCACAATGCAACTCACTAGCTGCCGGCACTCGCAATCGCAGCTCTAATGCTCGCCCCGGAATTGTAAACCGTAGCCCGTAAACCGTAAACCGTAAACTGTAAACTGTAAACTTTATGTCTGTAGTTTGGCCTTCGCCTGGCACACAGTTGTGCAGTTGTGTCTATCTGTCCGTCTGTCCGTCCGTCCGCTTGTCCGTCACAAAGATGAAGTGCAGCATTTCTTGTTTTGTGCTGTACTGCCCGAAAAGTTGCCCGGCAACCACTTGAATAGTTTGTTGGCCAGCTGAAATTTGAATAATGTCGGCTCAGTATTTCTCTGGCTTTAATCTCAATACACATACACATACACATAACTAGAGAGCACACATACATATATATATATATTGTAGTTGTCGTAGTTAAACACATACATAGTATATCGTTCTTACGCGTTAGTATGGCATACAAATCTGCTGCTTAAAGGTGCCGATTTGGGTGCCGTGAATCTTAGATAATACAGTGAGTACTTATGCAATAACTTGCCCTATAAATTCTCGCAATGCTCGCTCTCTCTCTCTGCACACATACATTTACACTTTACGAGAGAGCAAAAGCACACACTTAGGGCTACACTTAGCGCTAAATGTCTATGCACACAGTACCATATAGTAATTACTCTACGAGCTGTGAGCCATGAGCTTAGAGTGCTAGCCTATCGGATAATCGTTATACATATAGTATATTGATAATTGCCTTGGGTTTTTGCTTTCCGTTTTTTTTTTTTTTATTGTTTTTTTTTTTGTTTTTTTTTAAACAATGAGCAATGATTTTTACTATTTTTTTGCTTAACTATTTCTTTGTTGTCTCAGGTGCATTTTTTTTCTACTGCTTGAATTTCCTCTGTTTCTTTTATAGCTTTGCATAGACATCGATACAATGCTATATAAGCACTTATGTATAAACAGTTAAGAACTATTGTATATGTATTTACTGTTGCTGCAGAACTATCGATAGTAAAGGCGATCGAAGTATTTAAAAGCAACAGAATAAGTAAAAAAATATTCTATAATTTTGAGGTATATTCAAAAAATATGTTGAAGGAGATCTCATGAAATCGATTATAGCTTATTTTCAAAAAACTTCAAATTTTGTAAGAAAATAAGGCAAAGAAAATTTAAAAAAAAAATGAAAAATAACGACAACACTTTCTATCGCTTTCACTTATCGAACATAATATCGATAGACTTTAAAATTTGTATCAGAGATAAGCATAGAAAATTTAAAAAGCTAAAAAAATAGACAAAACGTTCAATAATACCTATAAACTTCAATATTTGTATTAAAATTTAGCATAGAAAAATGAAAAAATCGAAAAACAAAGGCAAAACTTAATATCGATAGCACTTGCGATAGTTCCGCAGCAGCAATCGGCGTGATTATCATTATATGCATATGTCTAGTCTATGTCTATGTTTATATAGGTATGTTACGTAGTCGGAACTTTGCCCACTTTCGCGTGTTCATTATTTAACTATTGGTGTTGTATCCAGTGATATCTGCGTATGCCTGGGCAACCAGTTTAGAAAACTTTACGCTGTCTGATAACTCGGAACTGAAAAGCTCAAAACTTGCCAACTGAAGACCTTGTTATAACTAGCTTACGTGTACTTTCAAACTTTCACTAGTTGCACTACTTTACTTTGGGATGAGGGTGGGGGGGAACCTTCGGGTCAGCTTAGTTAAGTTCGGCGACAAACTTCAGCTGTATTAGTTGTGATTTGCGGTTAATAATTCACTGTATGCTTTAGGAAGGGAGACAGCTACTAGTATATGCGCACTGGATGGGTTATCGGTGAATATTTCTATATTGTTATATTTTTTGTTAATTGTAATAAGTTTTGAAGCCTTTGGTATCTGATTGATTGAATGCATTTGCTGAGGCTTATCGATAGTTTTAAATTCTTTTGCACCCGTAATATTTTGCAGAAGGTTGGTAAGAAAGTGTTACTATATATATATAGAGAGAGAGAGAGAGAGAGAGAGATATTATAAGTTTGAGACAGAAACAGACAGAGAGATAGAGCGAGGAAGTGTATCAGGTACGTGGACAGGTTGAAAACGTAGCTTTCAATCAGAACGGAACTCAACTCGTAGATGAGACTCTATGTACAAGATGGCGTTAAGGAACTTAGAGGATATAAAATCTAGTTATGGAAGAGCTAAGATATGACAAACTACTATTACGAATAGTCGAACTAACTGTAATTATGCTAGGCAACAACTGAAGGAGCCCATCGATATGGCTATCGATAACTATCGCCTACTATCGATAACAAGTACCTAGAGTCGTATCACTAGCAGTTGCATTTACGTGCGCTGTGGGCGAGTTTACTTAACCGAACCGCTTGAGGAACTCGATGCCATCTCCCGGCGGCACTCCAGCTGCGGCGTCGTCTGCACCAGCGCCACGCCCATTTCCTCGCTGTCGCTGTCAGCAGCGCCGTTGCCAGTGCCTGTGCCTGTGCCTGTGCCTGTGCCGTCGTCGTCGCTGTTCTCCACATCCTCCAGTGTTGTGATCTGACTCTGCACGCTCTGGCGCAGCTCGAGCGCTGCATGTGCTCGCTTCTCCGGACTCTCGGCGACCTCCATGAGCGACGGCGCTGAGCCGCTGGGCGCACCCGTCGCCGGCGTCGTCGTGGGCGTGCCTAGCGATGCATTGGACTCCCGAAAACGCTTGACACCCATCATGGGCAGCGGCATGGGCATAAATGAGACATGATGCCCCGTTGCCGATGCCGATGCGGAGCTCGCTGCTGCCATGCCGAAGCTGGCGTGCTTCGTCGCCGGCGCAGCGAGCGGCGTATTGGCCGCACTCACGGATGCCGTCTGCGGATTAGCATCCAGCAGCAGAGACTGCGGCATCGAGGCCAGTGTCAGCGTGGACACCGACGAGGGTCGTCCGCTGCTGGCCAAGTGTAGGGCGCTGGCCGAGGCTGCCGCCGCCGGTGGCGCTGTGATTGTGACGATTGTCTTGGCGGCGCTGTTGACCGCCGACGTGGAGTTGTAGTCGCCGCGCAGCTGCATGCCCGAGCTGCGGCGCCGCGCGCGATGGTGATGCCGATGGAAGCTCTGGCAGCGCGTGCACGAGCGCTGCGACGAGGAGGGCGTGGCCGCCGCCGACGAGTGATACTGGTGTGAGTTGCCGCGGGGTCCGCCGCAGTTGCTGCTGCCGCTGCAGGTGCTGCAGCTGCTGGGCTGCCGTCAAATGATGTTGCGATCCAGCTGATTGACGGAGTGGTAGCCGAACGAGGTGGAGGCGGCCACCATGGCGGCAGCAACGTGACACTGCAGAGAGAGAGAGACAGAAAGAGCAGAGGGCAGGCGGGAGAGACAGAGAGAGAGAGAGAGAAAACTTATGAGCATATTTTGTAGTGAAATTTCAATTTCGCGCGTGTTGCATACAATTTACAGGCAGTGTTGTGTGCGTGTGTGTGTGTGTGTGTGTGTTTGTGCCCCCAAAGCGCAACAAGAACAACAAGATGAACAACAAATAACGACAACAAGTTGAAAATGTTGCGGATTCGCTTTCGGTGCACGTCGCATTTCCCCTGCTTTATCTGGCATTCCTTTTGTTTCAATGGAGTTTTTCTCGTTTTTCTTGTCGGGTGCAATAAAAGTCAAAGCGAAATGCATGATTGAAAAAGAACAACATGAACAACAGCAACAACAGTAACAAACAACAACAACAACGAGAGCGCAGACAAAGCACAAAAAAAAAAAAAAAAAAAAACAATGCAATGCAACACAATAAAAGCGGTTTTTGGCCAAGGGTACAGCAGCGAAAAGGCAGAGGGGGCGTGGTCGGTAGTTCTTACAATACACAACACAAGAACACAATTTCCGAATATTAGCCGTAGCACGTATGGCTTGCTGGCCAGAACCAAATTTCAATTTTGACTTGGCCCTTGGCCCCTCGCACTTCCCCTCGAGGCAAGCGGAGAGCCATGAAATCATCATCATCGTCTTTATCAGACGCAAATGGCAATGCAATTTCGTAAGCAAACCCACCATGTGGTTTCTTCTACTTGTAACGTGTGTGCCGGGTGTATGTCCTGTGTGTGTGTGTCCTCTGTGTGTGTGTCTGTGTGCATGTGTGTGATTGTGCGATTCACTCTCATCGAGCGGCATTCCAAGTTGATTTTGTGTGGTTTTCTGTGGTTCCTTGGGAATTGCATATTACAAGTGCTTCCCCTTGTGACAGTGGGGTATATTAGCTTATCAGCTGAAAAGTTTATGTTTTTTTACTATATGATAACTAATTACTATATATATAATTATTAATTATATATAATTATTTGACTATTTTATTTTGTGTATCATTAAATAAATAATTTTTATTATACTATTTTATTTTCGTATTTATTTTATTTTGTGTATCATAAAATAATTATTTATTATTTGCTATTTAATTTTCGTAATTATTTTATTTTGTGTATCTTTTTATTTTTTTAATGTAATTAATAATTATTATTTAATATTTTTTTTGTATTACTATATTTTTTTTATCATATATAATACATAAGTATTATTTTAGTAATTTATTTTTTGTATGTTATTTATTTCATTTGTATCAAATTAATAATACTTATTATTTTAGTAATTTATTTTTTGTATCATATAGTAAATAATTATTATTTTACTATTTTATTTGTTATATTTATTATATTTTTTTTGTCACGCTTCTTTTGAATATTCATTATATTTTCTTCAAATATGTTTGCAGCGTTTTCTAGGGTATCTCTTTATTCATCACACTCACGCAAGTAACGCGCTTCTGTTGTATTGTTTTTTTTTTTTTTTTGAGGGCAGATTGGACTTTCGATTCAATTACAAGCTGACAAGTTTTTGCGGTAAATTCTAATATCCATTTGCTCGCAAGCGATTTTTATTACGCATACGCAACGTGTTGCCCGGGGTGCTTGGGCGTTGCACGCAATTTGATTAACAGCTCGTGCTCTGTGTGAATTGAATTCCTGTCTTCATTTCTGACAAAACGGAAATTGTTGTCTCAAGTTAAAATCGTAGTATTTTTTTTTTTTTTTTTTTGATTGCAATAATGTTGAAAAATTCGCAATTTTATTTTGGTATCTTTTTGTTAATTGAAAGGCTCGCGAACTATGAACAGAACTATAAAGAAAGTTTTTATTTTTATGGCCCATATGACTCACCCGACCGATCAGAGCTGGGCGCGGCGAGTTCAAAGTTCAGCGAACTTCGAAGTTGTGCTACACGCACAAATTTGTCACGGAAACGCGCCACCTTTTTTTTTCTTGTTGCTTCTTTTTGTTTGTAATTTATTACTGAAGTCACTACTTGCGCAGTAGCAGCGGCTGTCCGTGCTTTGGTTTTTTCGCTTTTCTTATGCTCAAATTGCGCACAGCACACACACGATGTCGGGGTATGCTCAGCTGGAAATTACCCTGACCCGCAAAAGAGTTGTGCGCTCAGCCACGGAATTTCAAGTGGCCCAGCAAAGTTAATTACCGCAACGCAGTTGCGCCTCCTTTTTCAGCTCAAACATAATTAACTGCTACGCTCTCAGGCAGCCGCATACCCGCTCAAGCGTGCGGTCGCGCCGCAGGGTATCGGCGGCCGAGCGAAAGTTTGGGCCACTTTCGGTGCGCCTGTCACATAATTATAAACGTTAATTTCGCGTTCACAGTCCATTAGGGATAATTGATGTTTTCGCAACATTTGTACTAAATTACATTTTGATGTGCTGCCCCGCGAGAGGCAGAGAGAGATAGAGGATTGGGGCAAAAAGGAGTCTGCGACAAGCGTTTAATTTGGCTGTCACTGGGGCGAAGCGGTCACCAGTTCGTTTGATTGATTATTTTAACAATAATTTCGGGGCGGGCCAAAAAGCAACCGGCGAGTAATTAATGTGATTAGCAGCGTTTAGCAATAGCATAATTCCGATTGTAGTACGTGTGTATATATTTGTGTGTGTGTGTGTGATTGTGTACGTTACGGGCAGAGTTGCGCTCGTCTTCACTCGAAGGCGCCGAAGCGCAGCAGCTCCGTTGTAGGTCCCGGCCTCAGACTGGCCAATGAGTTCTTCTGCAAACATTTAGAATTACAATTACATGTGTGTGTGTGTGTGTGTGTATGTGTGTGTGCATGCATGTTTGCAAATGTGTTGTATTGGTATGTTCGTGCTATGTGCCAGTGTGCACTTCCTGCGGCCAATGATTGAATCGTCGACTGGCCCAGAAGGCATGTCTGGCGTACGCAGTGCTACGCTTATGCACATTTCAGATCCATTAAGAAATGCCAGAGCATTCGGCTCATACGCTTGAGTCGTTTCGAGTGTACACTGAGAGAAACGCAAGAGTGGTTCTGTTTAATTTCAGTAAGTGCAAGTGCTGAAACCATTTGACTTAAGAGTTTCCAGAATAAAGCCTGACTATCGAAAGTATTGATAATAGTTATAATATTAAAAAAAAAATAATAAAATTATAAAAAATGTTTACAAACATATAAGGAAAGTTTTACTTAAAACTTTAGTATTGCAGCTCGAACCAATAAATACGCTCTGCCTAACAATAGCTATGCTATCGATAGTAACAGCTTTGAATTTATTATTTATTATAATTATTTTGGCTTTATATGAAGCACAACATTACCTAAAAAGTGGTAAGAATCTTTATGAAATAACTTCCGACCAGCCATACATACGTAAACGTTCTACTTTATAATCCCTGACTATCGATAGCTATGTAATCGATAGTATTGTTATATAACTCATTGTATATAAATTTTCGATATGTAGCATAAAGATCTAGAAAATTTATAGACTCTTTCAAAACTGTTTTCCAACTATCGATACCTACGTAATCGATAGTATACAGCACGCGAATTTATTATCCTAAAAAATCACTGAAATTAATATTATATTAAATTTTCTTTAGCTGTACGACAATTTTAAGGCTTTCTACTCTTTAGCCGGAAACTAATCAGTGCATCTGTGTGCTATCTGTATATTTGTTTACTTGCGTGTGTATGTGTGAGAGAGGCCATTGGACAAGCCCAGCAATAGGCAGCAGAAGGACAGTCGAATAGCAAGTACAAAACGTCAATGAAGTTAATTTTCAAGTGACAACAGAGCTGACAAACTTACACCCTCGTACAACCGTATACCCACACCCCACACACACTCAACTTTAGGCTGACCGCAATGTGCTTGAAGCTAAGTGCGACGACAATGAACTAGGAGCAGTCTAAGAGAAGCTGACCACGAAGGAACTGCTGCAGAATCGGCAGAATGACACACACACACACACACCCCACAGACACACTCTTTCCACACAGACACACTCTTTCCACACAGACAACACACACTCGGCCGCAAGTCGTGGCAACTTTATGGGTGCCGGTTAACGGAACCCATCTCCATTTGTTGTCCGTTCTGTCCGCTCTGTCCGTGCTGTGTGCCGTTCTCGTCCCGCCTCGAATGGCCGACGGAAGTTGAACTCATTTGTCGCTAATTTAAGCAATCACCGGAATTTGTGTGTATTATTTTAAGTGTCCGTCGTCTGCAGCCGTCCTTGAACTGTGCACAACAATTGCGCACAGTCGCAACAGAGCCGAGAAAAGCTCGGAGTGTTGCCCTAAGACCTGATAAGTTGTGAGTTTCCTCTGTTACTGCTGAACTTCCTCAACTTTGTTAAAAATAAACCGACTCTTAAGAACAATGATTTATTTCGGAAATTCCCTACTTTAAGCATGCTTTGCTTAAAATGTTGAAGTGGTAGATGCATATTTTACCTTTTTTCGCATCAGAAAACTTTTTTGTAGGAAAATATATTTTAGAAAAATTTCAAAAACTTAAATCAGTCTGAACTGTGACTACAAAAATTTTTAAAAATATTTTTGATAGCGCTTTTCACTATTTTGAATATTAAATCGAAAGACTCCTCCTGGCTTCTGTTAAATTTCCTTCTCTAAGAATGCTCAGCTGAAAATGTTACAATTATAAATCTGAGCTTTTTCTCTATTTGAAAAAATCTACACATGGTAGCTTAAAACAAAATTTAAAAATATAATTTTAATAATTTAATAATTTTAATTTTAATTGGAAATTTTAATATTTGTGCTAGGCTTTAATGCTGCTCAATTTGAAAGGTTAAATTTATATGTTTGAACATTTGTACACTTTCAAATAAAAGCATAAGTTTATTTCGGTTGGAAATATACATTCAAGTTTTTTATATTACTTCAAGTTTTTATTTGATTTTTCAATATTTTCTATTTTAAATAAAAATAATCAAAATTTGCCTTCTTTAAAAAAGAACTTTAAATAATATTTCAAAACGAAGTCAGAAGCTTAATTTGTTCTCAAATATGACTATACAACTTTTTAAATTATTTGAATAATTTCAATATTAAATGGAAAACCCTCAATAGTTGTGCTAGACTTCCACTCTTTTTAGAATGATATTTAAAACCCTTGAATAGAAAATGCGAATTCGGAATTTTAATTTGACTGCCGCTTACTTCTTCGATTAACGTATCGAAACAATGGCAATTCGATATGCTCTTACGATCTTCCGGTGCTTTTAAGTGCCTGCTACCGAACCCCTCCCCCCGCGGTCCCTGTACCCAGCACCGATAAGTCGTGACCCTTTTCAACAATGCCTTTTCGCAACAATACAAACGGAAAAGCGAGAGGATTGGCATATAAATTGGCCTGCTTTTCGGGTGTAATTGATGCGTTGCCTGCCAATCGAGTGCCCGAGCAAATACTCACTCGACTCACACACACACACACGCTTTCGTATAGTTACAGTTCGATGCGGGCCGTAAGCAACATCATTTCATCAATTTAATTGTATAGCATGTGTGTGTGTGTGTGTGTGTTTGCTTCTGTATTGTTGTTTGTTTGTATCGCACATGCGAAAATTGAGTTGGAAATTTGGAGTGCAAGAGGGATTTATGGCCAAGTTGATAGCATCTGCGAGAATATCGGGTGTACGCAGCGAGTTGATTTGCCAAATATGTACGGGCTACTTATCGATGGAAGCGGATTTTCATTGAGTACACACACACACACACACACACACGCACACTCGTGCGGTGTAAGCCAAACAGCCAACAAGTTAAAGTGGAAAGCATAACAACAACAATGGCGGCTCGAATTTCCCAACACAAACACAAGCAAGGCGCGCACAATGGCGGCCAAGAGAGGGAGGGAGAGAAGGCGAGAACTTTAAGGTGTGTGTGTGTGTGTTGTGTGTGCGAAGATTTTTAGTGCACGTTTGGCTTAAACAATAACAACGACAACGGGGAAAATAATAAGAAACGACAGCAAAAATGACAAAAACGCAGCAAGCACAGCGCGTCCTTGGCCTGAGTGTGTGTGCGTGTGTGTGTGTGTGTGACTGACTGATTTGCTTGAAAACTTTCTCACAGCACAGTGCATAGATACACGAGCATGTACGTAGTATACTCTGCCAGAGTTACCGCACTTTCCTATTGAAATTCTCCCGTTCACGGGCTAAAAATACTGCCGGGCATAGGGCAAAGGTTGAGCACAGGCAGCATCATCACACGGTCTAACAGTTTTTGCGCAGCGCATTTAACGCCAGCTGGAAAACAACAACAACAACAACGAGGAGACACCTGGGGGCGGGGCAGGGGCGGTGCAGGAAGAGCAACAAAAGCACAGTTGCCATGCCAAAGGGAATTGTTCAAACAGAGACATTAAGCCAAGCCAAAAGCCGGAGGCAGGACACAACTGCAAGGGGGGGGGGGGTATAGTGTGTTTATGTTTGCATTTGTGTGCGTGGGCGTGCGCTTTTGTGTGTGTGTGGTCACGGGTTCAGGTGCAACGCATTCAACAGGTGCCAGAATCACAGTTCGTTTTTTGTGTTCCAAGCGCAGACAACAATGTCGCAGTTGAGTCCACAACAGAGAAAGAGAGAGAGAGCGAGAGAGATAGTGAGACAGACAGAGACAGCGAGCTGACAGCGTGCAATCACGTAGTTCGTGTCGTTGTGTAATATATATAGTTATACGAGTATGTGTATAAAGTTGTAGTTTATATGCTTATGTTTACACTGTCCCCTCGATATAGTTTGACATGACAGAGAGAGCGAGATCGAGAGACAGAGACAGAGACAGTGGACAAACACGAACAAACGCAAAACGCAAAAACGAACGAACATGAACATCGAGATGAGCACATCAAATAAGTCGCTGCTTACCTTGTCATCGACTTACAAAGCGACTCTGCTGCAACTTGGGTGTTTTTTTTTCTTTTACTTTTTCTGTTTTTTTTTTTTTTTTTTTTTTGGCTGTTCGCTCTGAGACAAAATCTACGCTAAAACTATATATAAGTCTGCTCGCAGGAATTGTGGCGCACGTGCTGAATGCCGTGCAGCGAGCAGGTGGAGTAACAGCGCCGCGTCGCGAATCTCTGTAAGAACACCACGAAATCAGCAAAGTCATAGGCATAATCGGTCGACATCGGTAGGTATTAATGTGCACAGGCCCAGTGGGTCCCCCAAATATTCCCATTGAACCAAAAAAAAACCCAATATATTTAAGCACATTGGGTGGGTCGAGTGAACACAGCAACAAGAGATATACGCACTATTCGAATACTTAGTATAATATAATATTATAATGTATTGTTATTGTAGTATTATTGTGATGCATGTTTTTTGATTTTTTTGATTATGGTGACAATTTAGGGTTGCTGTGGCTACACAATTAAATAATATAATTAAATAAATAAAATATATTTAAAAAATAAAGTATATATAATCTATATTATATATAATTATACTTATACATTAAAAAAAAATTTTGTAAGATTTTCTGCAATTTTTCTTCTCTGTAGAAATATTGCAGACATTTGAATTTATTTGTGACTATGGAAATTAATTAATGAAATTAAATAAATATATTATATATATTTATTATATATATTTATGTGTAAATAAATTTATAAGCGATGAGTCTACTCAAATTATAAAAATATTGGCCAAATTGAAATTAAATTGTTTAAGAGTATCTGCACTTTTTTTTTTATTTCATAATTATTGTATGGTAGATTCGGATTTGTGCCTGATTTTTATATTATTTTTGATTATGATGGCAATTTATTTATGGGTTGATATGTCTATAAGATTTAGTTAAATAAATTAAAGAAATATATGTATTTTTTTATATATGAATTTATAATTATATGTAATTAAAATACATATAATGAATTCGGAATAAAATTGTACGCGTTTTTTGATTAAAGAAAATTTTCTAATATTTTGTGTAGGATTTTGATATTCTTTTTAAATATTGTGAAAGTTTGATAATACGTAATTTAAGTTGTTATAGAATTAAATTAATTAAATTAAATAAATAAATTTAATCTTTGATATTTTACTGAAAGTAATTTTGAAAATTATTAAAATCGAATCTGCTACAAATATTTTTTGTCGAAAGAAAAGTTTCTTCTATTTTTCTGAAGTTAATTTTTAAAATACTTGAAATCGAATCTACTACAAATTTATTTTAAATTGACTTATATTGTACTCATATCAGCTTAAGTCTTAATTTTCGGCAAAAAAAAAGCAGTGTTATGCTCTGAAATGTTTGGGGTTTGACTTTTGGGCTTGTTGGGAGTGTGGCTGCCTCTATGCAGAGCGCAGAGACGGCTTAAGAGATTATTCATTAAAATCAGAGCCCAGATAGAGGGCTGGGAATAGCGCAGAGTAGGCAGAGAGCAGGGGCGGGGGGCAGCCAGCGTTGTCGATGACGTTGACAGATCCGTTGGGCTGGAGGCAGCGTCAAGCTGCAAGCTGTCTGCCATGTGTGAGTGCTGATGGGAGAGGGGTAAGAGCAGCAGCAGGAGGAGAATGAAACTCATTGCTTAGTTTTTTTTTTAGCTGCTGCTGCTGCCTGCATATTCATTAAATTTGCAAATTAATTTTGTCGTTCGTTGAGTTTCGTTTCTGGAGCAGACGAGAGTGGGGTAGGGCAAAGTCTGAGTGGGGGGCAGGGCAGCAGATGTGCATAATTTATGAACTGTTTGCAGCCCACGCGAGTAAGTAAAGTTGATGTGGAAATAAACAGAAATCTGTCGCTGGCTTTGCCAATGAGACCGAAAGAGATAGAGATACAGAGCGACAGAGACAGAAGAGAAGTGAAGAGAGAGAGCATGGGAAATCCCAGCAAACCGCAGCCTGGGCGCAAATGGACCGCAAGCTGGGCAACAACTCACCTGCGACTTGGAGCGCATTGTCGGCTGATATTTGCGGCGTATCTTGCGGGGGCAGCACATGCACAGCAATCGCACAAAGGCCCTGCAAGTAATCCGATAAAAAAAAATATATACTACTGTGGGCAAAAAGTAAGGTGAATATTTTTGTAAAGTCTAAATTCTTTATTTGCTATATATTTGCAGCTCGTACCTGCGAAAGTCCCTGCTCCAGCAGGCATAGATGACGGGATTCATGCACGAGTTGATCCAGCCAAGCCAAGTGACAACCGCGGAGACAATCTCCTCGTGCTCGATGCACTCGATGCAGAAGCCTGACAGCAGATTGACCACAAAGAACGGCAGCCAGCAGACAATGAACACGCCCATCACAATGCCCAGCGTCTTGGCCGCCTTCTTCTCCTTGGCGAACTTGGCCAGCTTGCGCGACAGTGAGAAGTTCTTGCCCATATGCCGATGCCGCGCCAGCCCATTGTTGTGCAGCGCCGACAGAGGCTCGTCGTCGGGCTCCTCGGGCGTGGATGTCGTTGTGCCGCCACTGTGATTGCCATGATGATGCGAATGTGAATGCGAGTGCGAGTGACTCAGCGAACCACCGCCGCCACCACCACCGCCACCGCCTCCGCCTCCAGTGCCAGCGCCGGAAACTTGATGCGGATTCGTGGCCGGATCGCGCGTGGTGCCGCCCCGATGAATGCGCAGCGTGAGTTGCAGTTCGCCCGAGGCCATCAGCACTTGCTTGGTGCCGATTTTCAGGGAACGCGTCTGTATGACCGCGGCTCGATAGATGCGGCAGTAGGTGAAGACCATGACGAGCAGCGGCAGATAGAACGATATGGTGGAGGAGAACACCAGGTAGCCCAGGTGCTCGGTGAAGGTGCACTTGTAGGCGGGCATCTCGCCGTCGCGTGCTGCCCGCCACCAGACAATGGCCGGAAAGCTGATGGCACTGGAGCAGATCCAGACCGCTGCGATGAGGCCCGCCGCACGCTTCACCGTCATGCGCATGGGATAGCTAAAGGGATCCGTGATGGCCCAGTAGCGATCCAGCGAGATCACACACAGATTGAGTATCGATGCGGTGCTGAAGAGCACGTCCAGCGAGCGCCAAATGTCGCACCAGTCGGTGCCGAAGAACCACGTGTTCTCCAGCACCTCGTACAGCGCCGAGAAGGGCATCACCACGAGGCCGACCAGGCAATCTGCCACCGCCAGGCTGGTGATGAAGTAATTTGTCGCCGTGTGCAGATAACGTTCCCGTATGACGGCCAGTATGACCAGCGAGTTGCCAAAGACGGTGGCAAACGAGAAGAGGAAGAGGAAGGCCAGCAGGCCCACGCGATCGTTGGGCAGTGCCTCGAGGAACTCCGAGAGATCCGGTTCGCGCGTCGTGCTGCTCACCGCGCCGCTGCTGGTCGTGTTCAGGCTGAGCGCCAAGTCGGTGCTTGTCATCGGCGTCGAGGTCGGCGGTGGCGCTGTGAATCCATTGAAATATTGATAGATCTCATCCGAGATGTTGTAGCTATTGTAGAAGGGCGGTGGGCGTGTCTGGTTAAAGACCTCACCGCCGGAGCGTAGCAGCGCCAGCACGGGCTCCCCGAGCTCCGTGGATGCTGCAGCATCCGCTTCCGGTGCCACATTGTTGCCTTCAGCTCTGGCCATGGCCGGCTACAGACAGACTACTGCGAAGTCTGTGCAGCTGACACAATGCCCAGTTCCAGTTGCAGTTGCACTTTCAGTTCCTGTTCCAATTGCAGTTCCACTTGCAACGCGAGTCTCTGATGTCTGCAGCAGCCAAGCGAACTAATGAGAAGCATTTTTACTGCTGTCTGCAACAAAAGAAAATAGCGAAAGTTGCACTTATGAAGTTTTATTATTAGAAAATATTATTCTTATACCCGGTAAAGGGGTATACTCAGCTTGTGGCTGAGCACTGAGACTTGAGAAACAAAATACAATTTTGAGCTTCATAATCTGCAGCAAGGATAGTATTTTTATAGCTTATAATTATTTAATATGAATATATAATATTAATATGTATATATTAATATGAAAATATGTAGAAAATAAAAAAATTTTAAATTATTTTCTGTAACTTTTATGAATTTTCTCGAAACAAATTTCCGAAGCGAATTTTTAATTTTCTTTAAAACTCCATATTCCATTTATAAACTCTTATTTTTTAACAAAAAAAAACATTCCGAAACATATTTTTAATTTTCTCAAAAACTCAATATTCCATTTTAACTTATAATTTTTTAGTAAAAATTTCTTTATGAATTGTTATTTAATTTTTTTTAACTTCCTGTGCCATTTTAATACTAATATTCATTTAATCAAAATTTGTTTTTTAATGGCATTTTTAAATTATTTGTAAATTTCAAATTTTAGTTTTAGACTTTTGTTAAAATTTGTTGAAAAATATCATATTTGAATTTCTTTAAATTATAAATTCTATATTTTACTTTTATTTATTTATTATTTGGTAAAACTTAATTTGACAATTGGTTGAATCTAGTAAAAAAAACCTTACAGCATAACCAATTTTAAGTAATCCCCAAAGTAATTAAATTCTGAAATACTCGCTAATAAAAAAATTTAAATTTAATTACTTCATTGAGTGCAAGGTATATGCCAGTCGAATGTATTCTACTGCAACTTTCTTCGCTCGTTTTTATTAGCTGTACGAGGCCAAATGTAGCGACAGCTGAAGAATGCATAGCATATTTGACATCCTAATGGAGGCTGCCTGCGCCATGGGCTCATTGAATTAAAATGTTGCCTCGCTTCCGGAGCCACATCCGCGTGCAGGGCTAACAAGACCTAACAAATTTCCGAAAAAAAAGCACAAAAAGCTGAACAAACACATTAATTACAGAGTTGCCAGCCAAAGTACGTATATCTATATATACTTATGTAAATATATACGTATTTTCGGCGCTGTCGTCGCTTCCGTAACACAAACAGAGGCCGCACACAAGGTGCACAATTAATCCACCTGCTCTTGGCGTCGCCCCCGGCCGCGCAAATAAACAAATTAAATTACATTTCAAGTGGCCGATGGGACAGGAAGTCGGCGCCGAGGACACTTGGCGAAGCCCGGCGAGTGCAGCCAGCCAGCCAGCCAGCCACATAAGTAGCAGCAGCTTCTCGGCGGCGCTCGAGAGCGGAAGTCAAGCATTTAACCAAGTTGCCAGTTGCCTGATTGCCTGCTTGCCTGATTGCTCGATTGCCCTCAACGCGCTTGATTGACCCAGATTACACGCTGCCTGCACTGTGCACTCAATTGTTTTGCGAAAGTTTGCAGAATTTGCGAAACTAATTTAGACTGGTTTTCGAACTGTTTGTTGTTGGCCAAGTTGTTGCAATAATTTGCTGAGTACTTTTTTCGTTTGAATTTTTAATATGCTTAAATTTTGGCTGATGCTCTCAGGTAGCTGGAGCTAGTGCTTCCGGCTGCCGGGGGGGGAAAACTCAATTATGCGGTGAGAAATTGCTAACAAATTTCAATCTATTTATTATGTTGAGCGGAAGTGCCTGGCTCGAGCATGGCGAAAGGGTTTGAACCCGCCGCAAGCTTTTCTCTCTCCCTCCCTTGAGTGAAATTCACACCTGTTGACGCAAATCTGTTGATATTGCCCAATGGCACTTGGGAACCAGTTTTACTTAACCCCAATTCCGATTCCAATTCCAGCTAAGCCGACTAAATTTGCCCACACCTTGAGCCGAATTTGTTGGCCATAAATAAAGCTGGCGAAGAAGCTGCTGGAATTGCGATTGAAATTGAGTGAATAATCGCTTGACTGGCTGCGAGTGGCTTTGGCTCGCACTCTCGGCCAGGCCAGTCAGTCAGCCAGTTAGCCAGTCAGTCAGCCAGTCAACCCATTTGGGTCAGTTCAAATCTGTTTTGCATTCCAAATGACTTGGGGCTGCTGTTGGCTGCCTGCCTGCCTGCCTGAGTTTTTTTTTGGCCAGATTTCTTTGGCTTTTCGACACGCGACGTCTTCGCCTGTCAGAGCGTGCACGTGTGTGTGTGTGTGATTATCACCTGTGTGTCTAAGGCCACAGTGATAAGAGGAAGCCAAGGTGTACCTTGACTTGGCTCGACTCGCCTGGCAGCATTTTGCTGCTCATTTCCTGCGGATTCGCGTCGCCTGCATGCCATAAATTTTGCTGTCTTCCTGCCAGTCTTCCCGGGCTTATCTGGCTGCCTTCTGCTTTCGGGCCCAAATGCTTGGCTCGTTACGCCGCTTGCTTCTACCGGGCTACCAGGCATGCTCTTGCGTTTACTTTGCCAGTTTTTCTGCTGTTTAGTACAATTTCCTGGGGCATTTCTCACGCAGCAGCACAAAGCAGAAAAAAAAAAAAAAAAACAAAATAAAACACGTACATTTTTTTCACTTACGGCGGCCATGATGAGGCCAACTCGCACCGTGCGGCCGTAAGTCAAAGTGCCAGCTCGCTGGGGCCCGGCCCAAAAGTGTTGACTCTTCAAGTAAGCAAAAACTCACCGCATGGCCTCAGTCTCTGCCCATCCTGGAGATTTGGGCAAAAAGCACAACACTGCACGGGGATAAAGGCGCATTCATATGGCCTACGCACACGACCGCCCCCTTGTTAGGCGCTCACTGTTTGTGTGGGCGTGGCAGCGCCCCACAACAATTTAATTGAAGCAACCTTAAAGCTGCCCTCGACTACGCCTCGTTCCATGCACTATGCAAATGCGATGTCGGCCACGGCAGCAATTTGTACATTTGTGCTAAACCCTTTCGACCCTCAATCTATCTGGCCAACAAGCAGACGGCACCGACGACCCCCCCTGCCGCCGGCTAACCCAATTTCGGTTTTCGGGCTGCGAAAAGGCCGCCCGGCAAACTGGTTAAGTCATTGAATGGCCGCATGAAAGTTAACCGAAATGGTTGCAGAGCCTCATTCATTCGCACTGATTGCTGCCCTCATCGACGGGGTATAATCGCTGTCAATGCTGATTTGCTACATCAACAGTATAGTAGGGCGTGCTTTAGGGCTACGGAAGTACTTAGAAAAAATGTTCTCTATTTCTTTTTAGATATTTCTAATAATTCGTATATACTGTGAACTTAACATAATATTATAAATATCTATAAAAAAAACCAATTTCAGATTTAATTATTTTTATACAGTAATATTTTTTTAATTTATGTAGTGTAGTCGGTTGAAAAATTCTTCCAAATATATTTTAAATTTGTGGTTATTTAAATTATTACATAGATAAATGATACGTTGAAAAATAAGTAAATTTATAAAAAAAATAAATATTTCTTAGATAGAAAAAGATTATACTAGATAGAAAAATTATTCCAAAAATATTTTAAATTGGTGATATTTAAAAAATTTTTTTGAGAGATAATAAATTGATGAATAAATTAATAAGTATTCCTTAAAGAGATAAAATATTTTACGAGATGGAAACATTTTTCCAAATGTATTTTAAATTTGATAAATAAATAATTAAATATATAAATAAAAATAAAAAAACCTTTATAAATAACTATATAAATAAATAAAAATTTCCTAGATAGATAAAAGATTATACTAGATAATATTTTTATTATACTACCCATAGTTGTCTACACCATTTCCGTATCTCCATTCACCAGTCTATAATTTAATGCGATAAAAATCTATTGTATCTACTGCAAATGCTCTTCAACTATCTGAACCTGATACAGTTTTCAATTGAAAGCGACACTGCAGACTGTCATTAAAGGCGCCTCCAAAAGCAAAAAGCAAAAAAATAAAAAATAATAAAAACGCTCCGCAGACAAAAGTGTTTCAATGGCAATTCAAGTTTGTCAACCACTGGGAGCCTACGGGCTCAGCTCCAGCTGTAATAACATTTCCGAAATTTACATGTAAACCAGATTCAGATTCAGATGCTGATACAGATACAGATACCGAGACAGCTACAGATACAAAAGCAACAAATGTCCTTTTTGCAAGGGGCCTGCTGTCATTTTTCTGTGACTCGTAATTACATGACGGGAATTTACTTATCGCATTGTTGTTGTTGTTGGTCCTGCCATTTATATAGAAATTTCTATTTTGCCATTCGGTGCCGCCTGCTATTTTTAATGGCGTTCACAGTGGGTGACAGCAGCACTCGCCACGCAGGAAACTATATCGGGTTCAGGCCAGTGATACACTTGCTATTTTTATGGGCAAACAAAGCACTCCCAGGGCAGTGCTGGTCCAACATGTGTGTATGTATGTGCCTCTGTATCGTGTGCGATGCCATATAATATCGAGACCCTGTGAGAACCCTCAAAGCTGCTTAATGCCATAAATTTATTAGAGGCTTTCGGCATGCCGAATTTTCGCTGTGAATTGCTAGTTGCGAGTACATGCATTAATTTTATGCACTATCATTGAATTGGAATCGCAGTGCGAAGATAATGCCGAGAGCGAGGCGTACCCAAGTGAGCTACTTAGGTGCGCCGTGCAACCTTTTCTTTTGCCGAACGCGTTTCCTATGCAAATTACCTGAGCCCAGGCACCCGATGCCGTTATCAATGCCTATGAACTCGTCTCTACGATGGGGGCTGGGAGGGGTTAAAGCGATAAATCGTTGACGAAAATCTCTCGAAATGCTCCCCGAGCGTTTTTAAGTAAACGCTCGAATGTCAGGCAACTGCGAGGGGGGAGGGTAGAGCAGGAAAGGCTCCTCGGGCCGCAAGAAAATGGCGCTCAAATCTTGACAATCTTTATGTGAGTTGAGCACTCAAACACACGCACGCATGCACGCACACCCACACACACACACACACACACGCACGCGCCAAGGCACTAAAAGGCACGGTAAATATCTCGATGCGGCTCGGTTGTGTCTACAAATGGAATTTAATCACGCGCTCGCCGTGCTATCCGCACAATCCGATGTTTGCTTTATTTTCGGCTTTGCAACTTGTCCCTTTCGCCTGATTTGATAATGCTCTACCGCTTACGGTTTTATTTCAGCCACTGTTTCTCCATTCCGCTTGACTCCCCGGCGGTATCATGCCGAGCGTCGCTTAATTATGTCACAAATATTTACACCGTGTGCCAGAACCTTTCGCTGTGCTGGCACGCAACGCAGCGCAGTGGCAGCCTGAGCAAACAAAGGGGAAGCGAAAGTAAAAACAAAAACAAAAACAAAAACAAAAGAAACCGACAAACCGGAGACCCAAGCAAACCGAAATCAAATGTATTGGGGCGGCAACTGGGGCTAGGACTGCAGCTAGCCGTTGAGCGGGGGGTACGGGCAGCAGAGTGTGTCACAGTTTCGCGGCGATCAAGGACGCGTAAGGACAGCAGCAATTGCCACGACAACTGATGGCAGCGCGAAAGTGGATTCCGTGATAATGACAGGCATTAATTTCAGTCCCATGGTAGCGTCAAAGAGACAAAGTTTATCAGCGTTGCGATTTGTACGGTAGCTTGCAGTGCGCATACCCTGTAAAGGCATGCGGCAGGGTATGAGCTCCATTAGTCACTTGAAAAGTGCTCAAAAAATCAACTTGTGCGCAGAGCATATCGATAGCAGTGAAAGCTCCTACGACTGCGCCTTGAGGTATGCTACAAAAAGTTTTTCCAGCTTCGCCACGAATTTTTTTTAATTTTTTTTTTATGTGTTTCTTTCGATTTCGCTGCAATAAAACTGCTGAATTAATCTGAAATTGATTCACAAATGGCAGCACGATCTGCGCTGACTCATCGCGTTTCGAGGGTGCCGCGAAGTTTTGGCCAGTTGCGCCCCACATATTTATTGCTTTAATTTGTCAGATTTGGCGATTTCGTCTGGTCTGGTCTGGTCTGGTCTTGCCAATTTCTATTGTCCGCTGTTGTTTTTCGCTTGCGTGACAAAATTATTTGTTATACCTTTGGCATGTTCAGAGCGTTATTGACAAGCTTTGGCGCGGCGCGACACATGGCGACGCACACACATTTAGCGCGCTTGTCACGCAATGAATAATGATTGGACAGTAAAAACACCAACAACAACAACAACAGCAAGAAGTGTGTGCTGGGTGTGCCCATCATCCGCTCGGCGCAATCAACGTCTGCCGCTTGTCACTGGGCCAATCGAGCGACCGTTAAGTGGCATATTGCTCATACGACATGTTGTGCCGCACAAATTCGCATAGCATTCTCCCCAGAGAGAGAGAGAGAGAGCGAGGCAGGCGTCGCATTCAATAATTAAATACTGTCGCAAATATGAAGTGTGAAGCGTGATACTACACGTCCTGCTGCTGCTGCTACTGCTGATTGGCTACTTGACTGACACCATGACGACTGACAGGCAGGCACTTGCCGCGCCGTGAGGCAAAAGGAAAACACGCTTGAACCTGCGCTAGTGCCCGTCACAAGGATAACAGATTGTTTTATTGTTTTCCATCATCGCTGCTTAAAGCGAAATTCGTGCCGTATATAACTGAACTATTGACACTGCTATGCCGTCTCCAGTTCCGCTCTAATCTCGAAGCAAATCGGCGCCGAGCTGCGTATGTTGCGCTCGTTGAACGGCGTAAAAGTCATTTCCAACTTATAGAGGCCGCTGCGGAGACTGAAGCCCAAATTAAAATCGAGTTTCAACTCGAAAGGCCTGTGTATCAGTTTGGTCTGCGAAAAAAATCGAGCACTCTATAACAGCAGACAATTACATATTTCTCAGCCTACCCCGGGCACACTCAAGCATTTGTCCCGCACTTCATCCACATTGATGACGTGCTGCAGCCAGAACTCATACCAGAAACGATTCTTCTCGTACATGTAGAAGTCTAGAAGTCTTTCAGCACAAAAACGTAGGCTCTCTGCTGCCAGGCGAAGCGTTCGTAGTAGAAGAACGTGATGGTTGCCTACAGAATAGTAGATACTCTCACTGAATATTATCTAAATGTGTAGCTACCATTTACCTCTATGCGATCCTTTATATCGACAGACCACTTTAGTGTTGTATTACCCGAAACGAAAACCACATCGGACTCCATACGAAAACGCAGCTCGGACAGATCGAAGAGGCTTTCGATGCTGTTGTAGTGCGGCCTGCTGCACTCGTCGAAAACTTCTTCGTTCAATAATTTTGCTTGGTAATGATAGCCATGCGATAAGCGCAGGCAGGCGATTAGTAAACACAACTCCACAAAAGCTACCGGATCGAGCGACATGATTGCAGCAAAACTTGCCAGCAGCAGTTTTAACGCTTTATATAGGCACAAATGCACTACAGATTTGATCAGTGTGAAAAGCGTGTGTGATGTTGAATATTCAGTTCTTTACACTATAATTTGTAAATATTGTTATAATTACAAATTTGCCAACGATAGTGCCAACAGTTGTGTTTTTTAATAATTAATAGTTGCGTGAGAAGTGTTAGTATATAAAACAATTGTATTAAGCTTCAATGTGTTGACGCTCAATTTAAAATGTTTAACTGCATCAAGGAAAAGATTAGATACGTTAAAGCAGTTAACACAAACATATATATTATTAAAAAAAAAAAGTAAATTAAGAAAAGAATTAATTATCTCCACAAGCTAAAAACAGTTAACACAAAATGTATATTATTTATAAAAAAACAAAATAATTATCTCTCCCACAGGCTTGTCGATTTTTTGGTTATTAAATATAAAATACAAATTAAATAAAATTATTATTTCTTGCCTACAAGCCAGAAGACTTTGCTGTAAACAAAAATATATTTGTTGCTCTAGATTTTCATACTGGAAAACACAAAAATACATATAAAATGTTGAAAAAAATACATAGGGCAATTATTTCTCTCCCAGAAGCTTGTCGATTTTGGTGTGATAATCAAAAAATACATTTTTTGCTTCCGTTTTTTAATAATCGTGAAACAATCTTAAAAAACTGGTTAAGGCAAAAATACATATTAAATATTAAAATCTAAGAAAACTTGGTAACTCAAAAATACATATTTAATAAACATAAAATAAATCAAATAATTATTTCTCTTACCAAATGTACAATCAAAAAACTGTTTGCACTATTTAGAAAACTTGTTAAGACAAATATGCATAATAAATATAAAAAAAAAAATAAAATAATAGCCAAGCTTGTCGATTTGGGTGAATATAATCCAAAACAATTTTTGTTTGAGTTTTTCACAAACCGCGAAACGTAAAGCAGCATCAGAAAACTGGTTAAAACATATATACCATATATATTTTTTATAAAAAAAAGTAAGGTATTTCTCTACTGCAATCTTCTCGATTTAGCTGTGGCAATAAAAAAAAAACATTAGCTTTAGTTTTTGATAAATCGTAAACTTTTGAAAAAAAAAAACACTCGCATCGCATTTCGTTTATTAACTCTTTTTCTGTCGCTCTCTTTGATAATTTCAGATTTACAACGCTCGACACCTACTCCCCTTGCATCCCGCGGCGCAATGATAAAGGACCTTTCGCCGACCCGCAGGGTTGTCTCCCCCCTGCCCGTTCGCCCTTGCGCCGATTTACCTTTCCGCTTCACTGAACCACGCACTGCTGTCAACTCGATTCACTTTCTACTATTTTCCTCATTTCTTAGCTGTGCTTTCATTTGAGTCACGCACACACACACACACACGCATACGCACGCACAAGCACGCACACACATGCTTGCACACACACACACACACCCACACACACGCGTGCGTTTTATTTGATGCCCGAAGGACATATTTAAAGTTGAGTTTTTGATGAGTTCGCATATGTTTTATTAGCAGCGTGCCCAGCGCTCCGCTCCGCTACCGTTCCGCTCCACTGCAAGTGCTGCTCGCTCGTCCAATTCATGAGCTGACCAACTTTTGCGTAGCATTAATAAAAGTCAACGGCAATAATTTAAGGGGTATCGCAACATTTACTGGCAGCCAACGTCTCCGATTACACGCAGAGGCGCCCTAACCCAGCGCGCTGGCATATTTTTGAGTTTGCATCCAAATTTTTGGCCGGGCAAATAAATTCCAGTCACACGCGCGCCAAAGCTGTCTGCCAGTCGTCGCGTATTACTGTATATATATATGTATATATAGACATGTATATATATAGTAAAATAAATAAGATTTGAGGCTAATGAAAGAGTGGCGCGACTAGCAGTTATGCTGGTATTGTATTTTTTTAAAAAATATTTTAAGACTTCAGAGCTTGCAGTCGCTGCTGTGGCTTAGAGACAAAAAAATATGTATTGCTGCTACTACTATAATCATACTCCCCTTTTAGTCATGTTTGCAGGGTATAATTACTTATAAAGACAAAAAATAAAAACCGGGCGCCATGAGCACGAGCATGAGTAAATTACAAATTGGCCAAGCACAGCCATTTCCCTTTCGCGCTGCTCTGCTGCCCCTCCCCCCCCCCCCTTCTCATGCTTCGTCGACCCGTCAGAGCACGTGTGAACGCAATAACTCCATTGCGAGACAATCCAACTTGCAGTGAAAATAATTCTGATATAATGACAGACTGACAAAGTCACGTCGCTGGGAATAGAAGGCAAATTCATCAGCGGACCAATATTGACACAGGTCCCAGACAGGCGACAGGCGACAGGCGACACAAGAGACACTCGGAGACTCGGAGACAGCGCAGAGCCACAAAAGACAAGAGAAAATTGCGCCCCAGGCGAGCGAGACAAGCCGTTAATGACGAGCGGCAGAGCGGTAAGGGGGGCATACTCGCAGAGACAATGAAAGACGCTGTTTCCTGCGGTCTCATCGCGCTGCCTGCCTGCCAACTGTCTCTAACGATGCCACATAACGGCCACTTATATATTTTTATTAGTAATATCGAGGCATATCTATTCTGATTTACTCACAGGCAGGGCACGAAAACAATTTCTCGGCCATAATTTGTTCTGGAAATTGCGCATACGCCACGTATGCGTGTGCAGCAGCATAACAGGATTTTACACAATAACTACAAGCACACAGTCAAGCCGAGTTTATCGCAGTTATGACAGCATTTCTTGCTCCGTTTTTTTGTTGTGTGTGCGGCCAGCTGGACTTCCCGGCATATGTGTGTGTGTGTGTTTGTGTGTGTATCAGTGTCAAGTGTGTGTGTGTGCTTGGCCTTTTGGCCGTCGCAGCACTTTGGAGTGACATTCTAATCAACTGCACATTAGCATGTTGAAATGGGGCAACATGCAACACACAGAGACATGTGCATGCCTCGCTTGCAACGTGCAACGTGCAGGCAGTCAGGCAGCCTGCACTTGATTAAAGTTGCATTTATCGCATTTGCAGTAGCTGCTCTCGCCTCATGCTCGCTGCTGTTGTCGTTGTTGTTGTTGCCGCTGTTATTTTATGGCTAATTAAGGCGCAAAATTAACATTAAAAGCCAATCTGGCACGAAAATGCAGCCGGCAGCGTCTGACGCGCACACACATGCACATATAGTACATGCACACATGTGCCATGTGCTAACACGCGTTTGCCGCAGATAACCCGGATCGTTGCCTTGATTCGTTTAGCTGTCACGCGGGCCAAGGCGCATTTTCATTTCAGCTTAATTAGCTGAGGCAAGACATACGTGCACGTACGCTGACACACACATACATGCACACACACACATACATGCACAGACACCCTCGCACGCACGCAACTGCAGTTAAAACACCTGAGCGTACGCTGCGCACAAAAGTAGGCAACACTTTTTCGCTAACACTTAGCAAGGCTGCTGAAGTGCAAAACGCACGCATACCCTGTTATTTGCTATGCGTTAAAAAATTCGCAGTAAATATTGAAGCTATTTGCATGTCAGAGTTCCAATTTTACAGCTCTATTAAGGCCTGCAGAGCGAGAGGCGAGCACGTTGGGCGCCTGCTGCTGAGCGCTTTATTATAGCCCATTGTCAGCGCGATTGCAATGGCTATGGCAAATAAAAGCAAACGCTCAGAGTCGCCGGCGTTATTATTTGTGAGGAGCTGTTTTTATGCCAACTCAGGCGGTTTATTAATGCCCGAAATTATTGCGGCGTGTGCAAGTCGAAATGTGAGAATAAAATAAAATTCAAGAAATAAATACACGCACACACACACACAAAGACCTTCGAAAAGGCCGGAACAAATGCAGGCCATAAAAACTGCTGAGAAAAGGTGAAAATTACACAGAGCGAAAAAAAGGCGAACGCAGAGAATGTGCGGGGTCAGCATAAACAAGCAGCACTAGAGCTGCGCCCGCACGCCGCGCCTATTTGCGATCATGAAAATATGATTTTAATTTCTACAGTAAAAAATAAAAAAAAAAAAAACATAATTCACGAGAGCTGCGAAATGTGTATCCTTGGCTGAATGAAATGAATTTAAATACCTGTGCGAGGCGCGCCCCCCTTGAGCGGCGCGAGAATCCAGCTGAGGCGCGCTGCGGGCGCTCCACTGGCGACAGGGCCTACTGAATGTGTAAGCCACATGGCCACACGCACAAGCACAACACACACAACCGCACACACAAACAGACAGACAGGCAAGCGGACAGACTGTGTGCCAGCAGCAAGTTTATGTGAGTGTAAACCACGGAGCGAGCACTTGTTTCCCTCCTCCATTCAAATCTGTCGCTAAGAGGGGGCGTGGCAGCAGCGCACTGCAAGCAAAATTGCGTGTGTGTATGTGTGTGTGCGTGTCATTCATTATTTTCAATTTTTCAATTGAGAAACTTTGGGCAGACACAGCGAGTTTTCTTTGCACAGCGATTGCCCCTGCCTCCTTGCCCTTCTCCTGCCTGCCTTGCAGCCTTCGAGCTCTGGCAATTTTCATAAATATTCAAATTTATTTTGATTTACATTTAATTTTGCCACTGCTCACACTTCAGCCGAAGACGCATGGCCGGGCCGCAGCAGGCTTAAGCTTTCCTGGAATTGCGATTCGGATTTTCGCAGCGTTCAGTTCGATTATTGCATGTTAATTTGCCTTATACATCTGCAATTGTTGTTGTTGTTGTTGTTGCTGTTGCTGCTGTCGTGGGCGTCGCAAAGTTTATTTGTTGCTGCGAAAGTTAAATTCTTTTTTTTATATTTTTTCTTTTTTGGCGAGAGTTTTCGTTGTCGTGTTCGCTTGCGCTCCCTGCCAGCGGACGAAAAGTCAATTAGCACAATTGAACCTCAGTTCGTGGAAATGGGAAAGTTTTAAAATTATTTATTGGCTGCCGAACGGCGACAGCGCTGGCCAAGCAAATTGTTAAGTGAAGGCACGTGTTGGGGATTTGGTGACAAAAAACGAAGGCAACAGCAGCCACAACAACTGCAACAAAAGCAGCACAAATTGAAACGTGTTGGGGATCAGACAAAGTTGAGCTAAGTAAGTATGATAATTCGTACACCGCGAGAAATTAACAGCTTAACTGCAGGAGTGTACTTTATTTTTTTTTATTTATTTATTTATTTAAGATTTGTCCTATATGGCAAATATATTGTCTCTAGCAGAAAAAGGGGAAAAGGTGGTCGACCAAAAGGGAAAATATATAGTTCAATTAATTTCATTATTAAATATATTAAATTATATTTTTTTTAATATATAAATGCGTTCAAGTTTGATTAAAAATACGAAGACTTTTCGACCACTTAATATTTATATGCATTCCCTCTTATGCTGGCAATGTAAATTGAAATCACATTTGTTCAGCTTCCAAATTTTTCTAATAGTAAGATTGAATTTCTAAATTATTTTTGTCAAATTCATTAGGACAATAAAGTATTCGGTAAATAATTCCGGCTACTTTATTTTTCCTAATAGAATTAACATAAATAATACTGAAATCCATAATTTAGCCATAATTTATTTCAAAACAAATGTGATAGCTATATCTTTCAAAACTAAATCTAAGCAGTAAATTCCTCTTCTTTTCCTGCTGTATATTAATATATATAAATTATTCCTCATTCATATAGTTTCAAGAAATGATCCTAGAATTTTTCGGTATTTTTTCCTTCGGTATAATTTTATATATAAAAACATTTTTTATTCATATGGGTTAATGATTTGATTCTAGAATTTCTCGCGCTTCATTTCGCTTTGTATATTAAAAACTGTAAACAGTATTTGCGTGCTTCCTATTTACAACTATTTGGATAACTATATTAAAATATATAAATTATAAAAACAGAAAAAAATAAGTAAAAATACTTTTCTTGCAGTGAAAACAGCATACGTAAAGCCTTATATTCTTGATATTTTTATTAAGTTAATTTGATCACTTGCAGTTCTTCCCGTTAGTCTCTATGTTATTTTACCAATGCAAATAGTAGTCATTAGCAAGATCAGAATACTATAGCTATATATATATTTATGCTTAAACATATCTATCTAAAAACAATAAAATTGAATTTTCTTAATAATTCCAAACTCGTTTCCCTTAGTGTAGCAGTCGCATTTCCCCTCGAGTTGATGCCAACTCGTTTCTTATTATTTATTATTATTTATTTATACTATATATTGCCGGCATTATGGCACACACTACTACGCTCTGCTCTCCTTCAGCTGTATGCCTCGTCGGCACAATGATTAAGCTGATTTCATCGAACCTTTTCGCATCTTCCTGTTGTATTTTATGTAGTTATCAATTTGCTTTGGCTGTCGGCAACAAAGGCAAGTTCGCATTCACATTCTTGCGGCTTCAATCCTTTTGGCCAAATGCCCAGAAAAATGGTTACATTAATCATTTCCAGTCGACAGCGGTAGCAGCAGCAGCAACAACAAAACCATAACAATAGCCGCTGCAGCTGACTGTGTCAAGGTGGCTCGTTGCTGCTGCTGTTGTTGTTGTTATTGCTGTTGCTGTTGTGGCAACGCCTTCTGCCCCGGCCACCTGTCATAAGTTATTAACAAGACGAGCCTTTGGTCGGCCCACATACACAGTAAGGCGAAGCAATTCTCAAAGTGCTGCCACGTGCTAACCTCGACTTCGTCTTAGCCCACACAACCATAAGTTCCGCCCGCTTTTTGGCTACAGTGGAAAACAATAATTTTACTTTGGCAGCAGCAGAAGCATGAAAGTTGCAACGAAGCTGCCTGCATTCCTTAACTGGCTGTCCATCTGTCTGTCTGTCCCCCTCTCTCTCTCTCTCTTTCTCTGTCTGTGCGTTTGTCCTTCCTGTTTGTCTGTCTGTCTGTTCGCCTGTCGTTGGCCAAATTATGACCACTCGGACACAATTACTGGCAGCCTGCCAAGGCCGTCGGTCGATGCGGCCCTTGTGGCTGACAGTTCATTGGAGTTTTCATTAGCGTGTTGCAAGTGCGTCGCCATTGAGACGCCGCGCCGCGCCACACCAAACCCGACCAGACACCGTGGAACGACCTTTGGCAAGTCCCGACTGGCCACACACACACATATACACTGTGACACACTGTCTGTCAATGCGACTGTCTCGATGACGCGCCGCACTTTAAGAGTCGGCGCACCACGGCACTGGCCACTTTTCGCTGACCCGAAATTTGGCTAACGAAATAATGTGCTCCATTTTCGTTGATTGCAAAGCAATTTCCATTTTCCGTGTCTGTTTCTGACAACCTATTCCCGTCTCAGCCCGCCTACAGTAGCCTACGTAGGGCCTAACAAATCTTAATTGCCCGTCGAAGCGCTCAAAGCCTTTTCTATTTTTTTTTTTGGTAAGAGGTTAAAAGTCGAAAATTAGGTCGAATTTGTCGACCGTTTCAAGGCTTTGGGGGCAGTAATTAAATGCTCTCGTGCAAGTGCTGCTATTAAATATTTCTCAAATATGCGATAAACGCCGAAACGTGCGCGCCAACATCTTGTGGCCTGTCAACTTTTCTCTCACGCTAATGGCTGAAACATTTTAAGTGTCTTCTGGCTACGCACACACATGTGCCCGAACATTGTTGCACTGTTAGTTGTTGTGTGTGTTGTTGTTGTGGTAATTGCACTTGTGCTGCTTTATGAGCGATGCAGTCGTAAAACATTATGGACATCATGTTGATGCTTAAATGCGCCATGCTCTCTGATACAGCTCCGATTTGTATACCCTGTAGCCATAAACGGGCCCAAAGGGTTGCCACCACAAATGTGGCAGTTTAATTGGCGAGCAGCAGAAGTTTGTGTAGAAGAAGCTGCACAGAACTGAATTCTGCAAAAACTATAGCATACTTTTGAGCGCGCAGTTAAATTGCGTTTGCTTTGTTCGATTGCATGCTTAAAATATTATATTTAATATTAATTCAAGTACACAAAAATCAAGGCTGGAAGTCTACAGACTCTTTATATCAAAAGGAAATTTAAAAAAATATTTTTTTTTTCTATTTTCCTTGTGTATCATGTACATATCTACAATTTTATAGCATACATTTGTACAAATAAGTTTTTGCTGCTTTGAGTGCAAAAATCAGCGACTAACATTTAAAGTACAAATAAAAACCGAATTATAATATGAAATTCAATTTTTATATTAACTGCCAAATTTTTTTTTGCATTTTAATTACATTTTTTATTCTTTGAATATTTGTTGTACTCATTATATTGTTCAAAAGAATAGATAAATAAATTTGCCTGGCTTCTTTGAGTATTAAAAATATTAAATAGCTGTGAAAATGGCAAGGATAAGCTGCTTACTAATCATAAATCAAAAGCCCATTAATTATACTAGTATGCCATAATTTTATAAATTTAATTTATTTATTATTTTATGCTATCGCAAATGCAACTTAGTCTGCGTAGAGAATGTCTTCCCTTCGAGCAGCATGCAGCACCAACATTTATGTTTATTCTGACCGTTTAGCATTTAATGCTTCCTCTTTTACTCGTACTGCCGGCTGTCAGCCTCTCACTCTCTCTCTCCCTCCCCCATTTGCTTTCGTTTTACATGCCATCTCTCTGCCTTTCTCTTCTGAATTCGCAAATATTTTCAATTGCATTGCCCGTTAGTCAAGTACGCGTTGGTAAAACAAAAGGCCACATGTGGCAGGCCGCAATACAAATGCATAACATAATATGTAACAGAAGCACACACACACAGGCATACATTTGTGTGTTTGTGTGTAATTGACGATGGGCTTTTATTGTGCTTGTGCGGCGCCTAGACTTAAAAATGCAAAACTAAACGGAATTCAAATCGCATTTGCCATAAAGCAGTGCGGCACAAATAAATTGTGACGCGTGCGAGAAATGCACAGAGCAGCTGGCGCTGTAAGTGTGTGTGTGTGGCAGGTGTAAATGTGTGTGTGTGTGAGCGCCTCATTATGTTTGGGCAACGAGCTCGACAGACCGTTGCATAAACAATTTCTTCTCTGACAAATGGATATCCTTTTGTTTTATTGAAAACATGTTAAGAGCACCCATACACACACTCACACTGTCACACACACGCACACATGAGCATAGGTGAGCCGCATTGCTGGTTGGTAAACTATTTCAATTACAACTGTGCGCCAGTTTTGCCATTCACCTGTGCCAAAGCGCCTCCACTTCCTGCCCGTTTATAGCCTTCTTCTGTGAGGGAAGCAACCACAGCTCATTCCCATGCCAAGTGGCTGCTGTGTGCGTGGGTATGCGTGTGTGTGTGTGTGTGTGGCTGAAATGAGGCTCTTGCCTTTGCCAGGCATTGAAATATTTATATGCAAATAAATAGTTTACCGTGCTTTCAGCTCTGCTTGCGTTGTCATTGTGCACGCACACACAGGAGCAGTAGTGTGTAGTGTGGGTGGGGCGTGTCATAAGGCAAGTCGTAAAACGCACACACACTCACACACTCAGCCACTCTGGGCCTGGGCCTGGTGTATTATTACCCGTTAATTGTGCGTGGCATTTAATTGTTAATCTATTGCACTAGCATGGGGCTGCGGCTTCAACTTGTTGTTGTTGTTGCCGCTCTTTAATTGCCACTAAAGAGAGGATAAGGCATTCCACATTGCTCTAGGTCATGTGGTGTGAGAAAATATGACTTGATAATTCGATTTAATTAGCTAGTATTCCACATGCTTCTCTCTCTCTCTCTCTGTCTGTCGTCTCTGTCTGTCGCTTCAGTCTATCTTTAACATGGGAAAATCAATAATAAATGTGGGATAAGAGCGTCGACGGCGTTGCCGTGTATCATTGATTACGCCACACTCACAGTACAATAATAAATTGTCTGCTGCTGGAATTTGTTGCCGTAATTGGCCAAGTTTTAAGTAGATCGCTTTGTTGTGTTGGCCACGTTAATTAATAGGCACAAATACGGCTTAGCCTTACAGCGAACGAATTCGGCAGCAAGTATAAGCCTTGGAGTCAATATAATGAATACAGTCTGAAGGAAATTTGAGACTGGGGCTAATAGATACTGCGACTCTTGTCGGTTCAATCGCAAAGCAAATTCCTCAACAATTTGTGGCTGTTAAGTTCGTTAGCTCTTGAATTCCTCAGGCACGATGCGCCCGAAAGTATGCAGCATGGCATTGAGCTTTGCCTGTGATCAACATTATTAATAATTAAAACCAGTTTCAATCGAATTCCCTGCCCCTCATTGTACTGCAATAAGCTGCACGTTTTGTTTACCTCTCTGGTTATTCAATCTGCCTTTTATGTTGGTTTTCTCTCCCTCTCCCTGTCGCTCTCTATCTCAGTCTCTTGCAATCGTCGCCCACGAACAGCTGTAATCAAATTCGATGTGAAATATTGTGCAATATTGGCACAAAGCCAATTAAAACATGATTCAGGCGAATAAAAACACTAATAGAACCAATAATAACATACAACTGTAAACTGTAAAAAGCAGTTTACAAAAAGGTTTAACGGCCTCGAGTTTTTTTTTTTTTTTTGTGCAAATATGCAAATATCATAATTATATATGGTATTTATATTTGAGCAATTCGCCGATTGTTTATATTCCGCTGGCTATTGTTTCACGCGCTTTAAGTATTTCACATTTTTATGGCATTTTAAAGCTCGTAAATAATTTTTTAGTTTATTATTTTATTAAGGTAAATGGGTTTACCTACAACTAGGTTTGCGAACCATACTATTAAAAATAGTATTATACTGTTTTTGACTGCTTTATACTTTTTACTGGTAAACAATAAAAGTATATAAAATACTGTTTTCAGCGTAAGAATTCTTAACACTAAAAATATGTATATATATTTTTACTTAAGAAATTTCATTAATGACAGTGTTGTAAGATAAATTAGGATTGCTGATATTTCAAATATATTGATATTGATCCTATCGTAACCAGTTCACAAGAAAGAAATAAGGCGACTATAAATTTAATAAAAAATGGGATCCTTATATATTTTATTTTTAATTGTGGAGAAGCATATGATATTTTTAAAAAATTTTGTAAATTAATAAATTGTGCGAAAAGTTCTAAAAAACATGTATTTAAATTAACAAATAAATTAAATACTGTTTACGTTCTAAAATACTGTTTAAAATTCTTATCAGATCGAAAAACTTATTTTCTCGTAAAAAAGTTGGCAACCCTACTTACAACCCCTTTATGACCTAAGATAGCTTAGTATTCTGCCGTATTGGACTCGCCTTAGTGTGGGCATAGCTTTATCTATTCTAACAGTAGGTACACCTTATCGTTGTCTTGGCCAACGGCTAATTTCAAATTTTTATGGCATTTTAAAGCTCGTAAATGTAATAATTTAAAGTTAAAGGTTAAGACTTTAATTCACTTTTTATTGTAGCGCAATATTCATTCAAATGGACCCGCAAAAGTCGACCTGGCTAAACGTGAACTTAGCCGAGAAAACAATTTGGCCAGAAAGTCGTAAGATTTATGCATTTGCATCTCGAGTAGGAGTAGCGGAAGGGGGGCTGAAGGCGCATAAACATAGTTACGCTGTTGACTTTCATTACCTTGCGCAAATAGAGAGAAAGTCATTAAAATTTTTAATGAAGAAACTTTTTTTCTTTTGTTTCCGGCAGCGTCATCGTCATCGTCATCGCCAACATCTCCAGCATCAGCTTCGACGTTGTTGTCATTGTTGTCGCTGCTTTAATTTTCTATTTAAATTTTGTTTTTTTGTCTGCACTTCTTGGCAACATGCTCGCATATTGTTAATAACAATCAAGCCAAGGCAGTGCCCAAGCAGAGGGGGAGATTGCCTGAAGCGAGGACCTCAGACCGCTCAGTTCTGCCGACGCCTGCTGCCGGGTGTGTGGCTCATGATTTATTAGAACGATAAAATGATTAAATTAAAATTGATTTAAATAATAAGCAAGTGCGACGGCAGCAACAGTAGCAGCAGCAACAACAACAGCAGCAGCACAACGAGAGCAGCAGCAGCCGAAGGTGGCACTAGCGGAGCCGTGGGCAAGGACGCCTGTCGCTTGCTTGTTTTACGGCACGTTTATTAGCCACTTTTTCCATGAATTTTATTTCTGTCAATGCCAAATGCCAACTTGACCGAGAGCCACAACGACGCGCCGTCGACTTAGGCGACGCCCGAGTGAAAACTTACTAATTTATGCTAAATAGTCAACAAGCGTCGTTGTCGTCGTCGTCGTCGCCGTGCCACGCGGCGTATGATTAACCTAAATGTTCTGTCCGTCCTGCCACCTTGTCGCCTTGTCGTCTGCGTCGTTTTACATTTAAATGGCCAAACTAAAAAATAACGCTCAGGGCTTATAGTATGTATTTTGAGTAACGAAAAAAGGTTCCTCTTTTGGGGGCATGTGTATGTGTTTGTGTGTTTGTGTTTGTTTTGCTTGTTTGGGCCCATTCGAAAAGGGCAACAAATTTGTGCAGCAAACTTTCGAACAAATTACTACGCAGTTTTCCAATTGAGTTTTCATGCCGACAGTTATTCACTGTTGTCATCGCACGCTCAAAGTGCTCACAGAAATGCGAAAAAAAAAAATACTTAAGCCTATCTGCATTTGCACACACTCAAGACTCACCGTGCTGCAGGCGCTGTCCTTGCTGCCGGACCTCGAACCCGCACAAGAA
This sequence comes from Zaprionus bogoriensis, assembly GCA_035046045.1. NCBI lineage: Eukaryota > Metazoa > Arthropoda > Insecta > Diptera > Drosophilidae > Zaprionus > Zaprionus bogoriensis. The sequence continues at coordinate 2,733,960 of JAWNOI010000010.1, forward strand.
GCTTTGGCGCTCTGCTCTCCTGTCGAATGCAATTTCTCGTCTCGCTGCCTGCCGCCTGCTGCTGCAGCTCCCTATCCTCGTTTCCTGCTTCCGTTTCCTGTGCTCTTTTCCTGTCAGGCTGCAGCCTGCACCCTTTGCTGATCCTCTTGTTATTGCTGCTTTCGCTTTCCAGCCCGACTTGTTGTTGTTGCCGTTATATTTGGAAATTTTTCCTATATATTGCCTGGTATCCTGTCGCTTGGCGCCGTCGTGTTTATGGTTGTTGTTGTTGTGCCGTCGCTTCTTACTCCCGTTGCGGTCGAAATTGAATTTCACTTGGAAAATATATGAGCATGATTAATCACTTAACGGAGCGACCGGACAGTGTATACACTGCGCGAACTTCGAGCAACTTTTGGCCTTTTTTTTAGTGAGAGTTTTTGCTAATTAATGATTTAATTTTACTTCCACCGGAAAGCATTTAAATCTGTTTTCGAAATGTACAGCAACTTCAAGTAGAAATTTCGCTGCTAATATTTTTTTTAAAAAACAATTCCATTTAAATCTAAAATAATTTTTAGTTTCTTCCGCACATTTAATTTAACTCAAAACAACTCAAAAATGTCTTTTAAATGTTTCAAAACAAGTTTCGTTTTGCAAAATAATTTCGAAAAAACTCGCAGCATTTTGTAAAATTAAGCGTATAAAACATTTAATTATTTAAGTTTTGCTTTATGTTTTTTTTTATATTTTTGATTGTATTTTTTATATATTTTTGTTTTTTTTGCGACACTGCTTCAAAAATAAAATTCTCGATATTAATTTTATTTCTATTAAAAATTATTTTCTATTATTTTTCACTTTTTGCACACAATTTTTAATTAATCTTTTTTCGATTACAGTTCCAATTCGGTTTGACGCGCTTCATTCATTCATGCGTTTCACCGAGCAAATTCATTAACAATATTCGGCAATCGCAATCGCGAACTAAGGGCCAACGCGTTCTGAACTTAACTGAAGGATGTAACTAACGCGAATAGCTTTCAAAATCAACATACAAAGTTGGCGGCGACAGGACCTGCTGTGACCACGACCACGGCCACGACGACGACGACGACTGAGGCAGCCGACTGAGGGAATAACGGGAACGGCAACGACAACGACAACGACAATGCTAACGGTAACGCCGCCGCCAACAACGATGGTGTTCGGCTTCGTGCTTGGCACTGAATGACGAGCCAAAACATGCGCTGGCATTCAAGGCGCTCGGCACGAGGACGATGATGGCAGCTCTGCCTGCAAGAAGATACCATCCAGCCAGCTCGTTCACTCACACACACACACACATTCAAACACGCACGCACACATTTGTTGCAGCGGGCCGCGGGCCGCAGTCGCCAGGAAGTGCTGCGCCAGGCATTTCATTCGCGCGCTCCGGCAAATCGCACGCACAGCTGACGGCTTGGCGCCAAAATTCTGCCGGCTTGTGCGCAGGCGTCGAACTGTTATACGCCAGAATGCAGTCAGTGCTGTAGCACAGTTGTAGCCAGGTCCGTTTCAGCAGAGTTCGGCGCCCAATGGAGGGGAAAGACCTGGAAGTATAAAAATGGTTAATATAAATATAAAATAAAAATAGAATAAAATAAAATATTATATTTTGTTATATATATTATGTTATATATTAGATATTATTATATTTTATTATTGTTATATATTCTATATATTATAAAAACGAGTTTATTGAAATTTTAATACAGACTACTATGGCTGATTACAAGTCTTTATATTATATTTATATTTAATTTTATATCACAAATAAATTTAATTTATATTATTAGCCATTTATTGAAATTATATTCTTCATATTCCTCAGCAGATTATTTATTTCTTCTGCTCAGATCTTAAGATATTAGGGAGAATCCAAGCTAAATTGCAATCGTTGTGGCAAATGATTCCTTGTCTTCCAGCAAGCGTCAGCTTCCTGTAACCCCCATCCCGCTGCCCTCGCCGTCAACAGGTAAAGGAGTGCTCTTCGCTCCCAAGAAGAAAATAAGTACTACCCAAATCATATTTCAATTCCACTTACAACTGTTGCATTTCAGCAGCAGGGAATGCGAGTATTGCATATTGATAAATCCGAAATGCACACGTCCATAGGCCAGACGAAAACTGCACGAACATCACTCTCTGCCATGTCCAGAGCCTCGTCTGGCCGTCAACAGTCAGAGCATCCAATTGGTGGACCAATCAAAATCGAAGGCCCGCACTGCAATTGCCCAGGCGTTGTTCTTGCTGTGTGCCTCACTCCCACCTGTGGCCGCTTCGACCTCTTGGCAAGAGAAAAGCGGTAACCAAAAATTTTAAAGCTACGAATATAATTTAAAAATAGCTAAATTTCTAACGTGAATGATTGGCATATCGAATTTACATAAGCCAAAATAAATGCAAAAAAAATAAATATTTATAATAAATTAAAAATTACACAAAACTTGCAAGCTTCCTGTATAATATCAAGTACAATAATACAAAAACTGTTAAGTTGCTGATAATTCGCATGCCGAATTTACATAAGCCACAATAAGTGAGAAAAAAATATAATATTAAATTAAAAACCCAAATAAACAAAACTTTGAGACCATAAAGTACCAAGCAATAGCGTAAAGCACGACAACAAAAGCGTTTACTACAGGCCCTGCGCTCGGCCGAAGTTCGCAAATATAAATTACTATAGTATATCACAAGGCAGCATAATGCCAGAAAGGGCAAACTTTCCCTGCAGACAGTCATATGTGAACAGTTGCCCTTGTTGCTGGAATTTCCCGGCCAAAAAGTGTGACATGCCGACGCTTCTGAGAGCGCGTCGGCAAAACGGTATTTAAAAAGTTGCCAAACAAACTTTCAAATGAAATATCCAGGTGCTTAAATTGTGCGAATGCCTTTCACACACCCACATGCACACACGCACACACACGCACTCATGCAGGCAAGTCAGCCAGACACGCTCAAGATCGTGCAGAATGCTGACGTGCGTAGCTCGAGCACATGCCCTCACAGACCCTGGCCTAAACACCTTAGTTGTCTACACTCCGCCCCCCTCTAACTCTCCTCTCAACTCCTGCAGTTTGCACACTTCTCTTCTTCGCATTATTATCATCACTCTACACCTGACACGACGCCAGTGCGCGGAAACAGCAAATTAATATGCCACGATAAATTGTTTTTGTAATTAAACAAGCGTAAGCTTGGCCCTTCCATGGGTTCGAGCACATTTCAGTTGGAAGCTTCAAAGTGCATTTAAAAGCAGGTAAATATGGCGAGTGAGCTAGACAAAATTGCCTGTAAGAGAGAAATGAAAAAAAAAACTAAAAAAAATAACACACGCGAAATGTAAAAAGCAAAACCAAGGAAAATTAAAATCGCCCTAGACAGGAAAAAATGTATGCGAATTTAAATCTTAATTAAAAAATTAAATTTCATTTTAAGCAAAAGTTAACTAAATTAAAAACTTAATTTATTCCTTGATAACAAGAATGACCAAGCAAAATATATTTAGTTATAAGAAGTAAAAAATGTCAAAGAAAGTTAGAATATTTTTTGACAGAAAATAGGTTTGAGTTTTTAAAAATGCAATTTAATATTTAAAAAAAGCTTTCTAAATTTGAAACTTAATTTATTTCTTGCAAACGCTATGCAAAATAGAACAGACGGCTAGTAGATATAATTAAAATTAATTAATTAATTAATTAATTAATTATAAAAGGTAGAAAATCTAAAAAAAAATAGTATATTTTTTGACAGGTAAATTTATTTATTAAACTTTATATATTCCTCGAGAAATTGAACACCTGAGCAGCCGGGTAGTAAATATAATTAAATAAATGTAGAAAAACCAAAAATAAAATTTATGTCTCCGTGTTTAAGATTTTAATAATTAAATTTCATTTTAAATGAGAGTTTCCTAAATTCAAAACTTAATTTATTCCATGACAAAACTATAGACCAAGCAAAACTGAGCAGACTGCTATTAAATATATTTTAAAAGAAAAATCAAGGAAAATTAATATTTCTCTGCGCAGAAAAAGCAAGAATTTCTGATTTTACAGGCTGTAACTGCAGTGATTTATTTATACACCCAAATACAATAAATAAAAAAGAAGAAATGCAAATCGAATTGCCAACCGAAACTAACTAAGCCTTTGATTCTGAGTTTGGGCAAACAAGCCGCATATTTTACTTGATGGCACAACGGACTAAGCAAACCTGAACAGACAGAACGTAAATGAAAAGTGAAAAGCCAGAGGAAATTAATAAATCTCTGTGATTGCTACAGTCGCATGCCAATGCCAATAACATTCGAGTGCAGGAACAACAATAAATACGCCACATTTTGGCCTCAACTGGAGGCCAAAATGCAGGCAGCAGAGCAGAGTAAAGCGGAAACTAGTTTACGACATAAATAAGCGAGATTTAAAATGCATGGCATCAATTATAAAAAGTTTTTCTTAATTTTCTCAAGTTCATAATTCAAATTGCGGCGCACACGCATGCGAGCGCTTTCAAAGGCAAGCGACAAGGACAAAGGCGACAACTTGCTAGGGCATACGCACTGGCACACACACACACACACACACACAGATAGATACACAGATACACCGACACATGGGGTGTGCATTTGTTTATTTCTTGAATGCGTGCAAACATTTACATACACTCGAGCTCCAGTAGCAGCTCCAGCCAGACAGACAGACAGAAATACACAGACAGACTGGCCGACAGACAGACAGTTGACTATATGCCAGCGACTTTTGCCCTGCTGCCGCTACAGCTACAGCTCCAGCTCCGACTTCAGCTGCAGCTGCAGCTGCATCTGTATCCGCAGCTCGTTCGCATGCAAAATTTGCAGATTTTATATGTAAATTTTGCACTTGTTCGGAAAATTATTCAAATTACTTGGCCCAGAGACGGCAGCAAGCAGCAAGCTGCAAGCAAGCTTCGGGCGATCCACTGCTGCTGAAAAATGCCATTCACGAGTAGCGGAAGTGGCAACCAAAGCGCAGACTGTGGCAAGTGCAACCTTGGCCGCTTTTGCAGCTCATCAGTAAATTGGCAAATCTTTGCTCGACGGCCAAGTCAAATATGCAAAGTGTATTTGCCACGTCGTCATCAATCAAGCGTGATTGCCCCTGGCCCGAGCCAGGACATCGCATGGCATGGCCTGGCAGGGCCTGGCATTATGGCTGGTAATCCTTTAATATTATTAAATAATTAACACGCGGCATTACGTGGCATGTTTATGACTTTGCCAGCACCGGCAAGGACTCCGATTTACGGCCACGCGGCGGGGATTCAGTCATCAAAAGATAAACGCAATTACAGCGCAGTTAGGTGCCCGACCAGGCCAACCAGTTGGTATCCAAATGAAGACAATGCCGCGGTGCTAAACATGCAAATTAGCGTGCAAAACTTTGACACTGACGAGCAGTGCGAAGGAGTTGTAGCTAAAGCTCCTTGCCTGCCTGCCTGCCCGCCTGCCAGCCAGAATTTGCATATTTAAATGGCTCAAATGCGGCACTTGGCCCGCACCCCCTTACACCCTGTCAGCGGCTTGTTGTCACGTTTCTCTTGGCTCATAAAAGTAAGATTGAATTTTGAGCGGACGAGCGAGAAGCAGCTAAAGGGGCAGGCACATGAACTTGGCTCTGGCTGTGGCTCTGCATGTCTAACCAGCAAGTTTACACGACTGTGGCCCCGTCTGCGCTTAATAGGCCAAATGAACTTGAACCCGTGCAGACAAGCCGTCAGTTAGTCAGTTCAACAGTCTGTCAATCCGCACTGAAAATTGTTGCAGGGGGAAAGTAAAAGTTCTTGATGCTGTCACACAAACCGGAAGTTATTAACGAAGTGTGTGCGTGTGTGTGTGAGTGTGTGTGTGAGTGTGTGTGTGAGTGTGTGTGTGAGTGTGTGTTTGCATGTGTCACTTCATCGAGCAGGAAATTAAGTGGATGCTTATCGTGCCATAAATAATTTAAAGTTTTACGCACTTTTTACAACTTCTGGCCTGCCTGACGTAATTCAATTTACCCTGCGTTACGTATACGCAACGTGTGAGCACTCGGTTTTTGGGACTTGCATGCAAGACTGAGGAAAGACCTAACAATACCATTAAAATTGCAGCAAGTTTTTGGGCTACGTGATTGACCTGCACACTTCAGTTGCAGGCACTGTCCAGCTATTCATTAGTCTCGACTCTGTATAATTGGTAGAATCACAGTCGAAGTGTGCCCGAGCGAGAGTTGAAAGTTTGCCCAGAGCAGAGCAAATATAGTAATCCGCAGGGCCATCACATCGAAGTCATCGGCAGCAATGATAAATCGAAAAATATTCCTACTTGTTTACACAAAGTCACGCCCAGTGGGGTTAGAAGTGCTCGCTCGTCCGGCACTCAATGTAGCTTCTACTACTACTACTACTACGACTCCCGCCCGTGCGATGACACTCGCCGGGGACAGTCGCTTAATGAACGAGCAAACAGGAGATTATGCTGCCAGCGTCCGCCGTGCTGCCAGACCAATCCCCGATCCCCGCCAGAATTGCTGGGTAAACAAGTTGCGTGGGTGCCGCGCCCGCTGCACCATTCAAGTGTTAATTGTGTGCGTGATTTAAGCTTTGGCCAGCGCTTGCATCGAGTCCAAGAATAATTGCTTTTTGATTGAGTTCAATGTACATGGCGCTGGAGCTTAGTTGGGCGCACAAGCTCAATTTGAATGTTTAAAAACGTCTTGGTGCCCGCGCGAGTGAGACGCACGCAGTCCCCGAGAATGTACTATCCACAGGAGCTGTATCCACGGCCACGGCCTCGCATTCATGAAAGTGGCCTGCTGATGCCGCAGAAGCTGGCACAAAGGAACTCAACTAGCAAATTTCTGGGCCGGATGTTACCGTACTTCAAGGAGTACTGCGCCTGCTCCTCTGTGCATGGCGTACGCTATTTGACCGAACCGAAAATGCGCCACTTTGAGCGGTAAGTAGAGTTAATTCAATATCGTAAATTACGATATTCGCTAAAATGGAATATCGTAAACTACGATATTCGCTAAAATTGAATATCGTAAATTATGATTTTCGCTAAATTGTCAATAGTAAGTTCCGACATGCCATTAAATTGAATATCGTAACTTACGGTATTCAAAGCACGTACTACAGCAGATTCTTTCTTCAGACTCACATGGCTACTCATACTGATAGGCACCTGCATCTGTGCCACAATTGTGTACGTCGATCTAAGCGAGCTCTACACCTCGAATCCAATTCACACGACCATCGATAATTCGATGCAGCCCGTCTTCTATGTACCCTTCCCGTCGGTGGGCATCTGTTTGCGTAATCGTGTCAACTTGCAGCGACTGGAGAACGAAGCGTCCGACTTCTTTCTGGGTGTGAATGCAACGCCGGAGCGAAAAGACATCTTCAAACGTTTCGTCACAGCCGTTTCCGATGTGCACTTCGATGACTTCCGCAGTCTGGCGAGTTTCTTTGGCAACTCTACGCTGGCAGCAGGCGTCGGTCAGCTGGACGATCTGAATATCAGGACCATTCTGGAATACGTGCACGTGGGCTGCAGCGAAGTCTTCCTGGAGTGCACGTGGCGTACGCGTCCGAGGAACTGCTGTGAGATCTTCGAGGTGCAGCGCACCGAACTCGGCATCTGTTGGGTTTTCAATTCGGCAGTCAGCGAAAAGATGCGACAACGGGAGGTGTGTGCTGGAAGCTATAGGAGCGTAATGCTCCTTATGGATTATTATACCTTAGCAAAGGATATAATAATTTTGAAGAAAACACTCTAAAGTATTGTTGATAAGCCTCCTCGGCCGAATAGATTTAAGCACGTTCATCCGCCTGTCTGTTTGTCCGTATGTTGTCCGTATGTCTATTGCAATGCAAACTAGTCTCTCAGTTCTGAAGCTATCCTAACGAAACTTGGTACACATGCTTCTATTTTCTGCATTTTGTAAATAAGTCGAAAGGAGCCAGATGGAACTGATATATCGTATAGCTGCCATAGAATCTATCGGCCGATTTTTGTTATTTTTCAAGCTATTGTAACCAAATTTGCCACATCTTATTTTACTAGTGTCCTTAACATTTGCTCTGAGTTTCATCAAAATGGGTTATCTATAACATATAGCTGGCATGGGAACAAGCGTTCGATATGTGAGCTATCGTATTAAAATACAAATAATTGTTTTAACAGCCTATTATTTATATCGCATAATTATTCATTTATACCGCATAAAATTGTTTAACTATGCTAAAGCTTCTACAGAAGCGATCAGACGAAAAAAATAAATATATATACATATTTGTATATAGTATATATTGTATATAGCCTGCAAACTTCGGTAAGCCGAAGCTAGTGCTTTTTTCTAGCTAAGAAATAATTCATTCCACTCACTCACATAGAAAGAAGACAAGTTTTATCCACTTCGCACTTCGATGTCTGGTCCCGGCACCGGACTGGATGTCTATCTGCATCGTAACAAATCGGAGATTAGGCCTGGCATGCGGGGAGTTTACATTATGCTCAAGCAACCGGAGCAGTGGAGCGACTCGGCGCGAAAGCTGCCAACGAACTCGAACAACAGGATCAGCATGATGCCACGTCACACCGGGTCCGATGAGCGTACACGCAGTTTGCCGCCCAAATCCCGAGGTTGTTTGTTTCCCGATGAGACCGACGATCCACACTATCGGAATCTGCCGGGTTTTGTCTACTGGCGAGGCAATTGTCGTAGCCGCTGCCATCAGGAGTACGCCGTGGATCTGTGCAACTGCTCGCCATCGCTGCTCTTTCCCAATAGCGAGGAGGGTGAGTGAGGTGGACATAAAAGGATAGTTGTGGTTCGGTACAGTACATCTCTTCACAGATAACTTTACGGACTGCACGGCCTCGGACTTTAAGTGCCTCTACGATAACAGATGTATGTTTAGTAGTGTGTGTTCAGCTAGTCCTCGATTAAAACGCCATATACTTACAGTGACCTTTGCCATTGAGCTTCTCAATCAGGAGCAGGAGTATGTGAATAACATAAAAAGGGACAGCATGACCTGCAACTGTCTGAACAGCTGCACTCAGCTTATCTACGATTCCGTGCACAGCAGCACTGCCATTGAGTAGGTAGCAGTAGTCGTACTTCTGCCTCACACTGTATCCCAATCGAATCTTTATTGTAGCTTCAGTGATGTCAGTCCTGATATGGAGACCATGCACATCGATGTTTACTTTCAGTCGCCCTGGTTCATCAAGTATCAGACACATATGCGCTTCACATTTGTCGAACTGCTCGGTAAGCTCTGACGGTCAATCCATCAATCAATCAATCAAAGGATATCCTTGATTATTACAGCCAGCTTCGGTGGCATCATTGGACTCTTTTTAGGCGCCTCACTCCTGAGCGCCATCGAACTGGTCTACTATTTCACCATTGGCCTATATTTCTATTTATACAACGACAAGGCGAGCCACAAGCTGCCACCACCACCACAACCAGCAGCAGCAGCAGCAGCTGTGCCAGCAGCCCCCATCACAGTACACTTTCGCCACAAAATAACACCAAATAAAATTAGTTATTGATGAAAAGAAAGGAAGGGCAGCAGCAAAAGCAGCACATAACCAGCGAAATCTATACCCTTACACATCGAAATTTACTTCAAAATTAAAGAGAATTCAATGTTCGTTAAGGCATTTAATATATTTTATGGATTGACTTTAATCTCTTTAATTTTCCTCAAATTTAATTCAGAGATTTTAACTCAATTATTTATGCAATAATTTTCAAAATATTCAAAATAAATTAAAATCAAAGAACAAATTTTGAATCGCTTTTTTTAAAGCTTTAAAAATTATACGAAAATATTTAGGCCTATAATATCGACTGTAAGTAGTTCTTGTTGTTAGCAAGATTTTCGAACCACTGCAGATTAGGACGACAAAATGTGTTACCCTTGTTAAACACACTCTCTAATCAGATCGCATCAAATATTCACCAGGCGTTCGGCCTGTTATTAAACGGATGTCGCAGTTTACTTTTGGCTATTGCTTCCGCTAGCGCCACTTCCTGCTGGGCGTTGCTGATTTCATTGCGGAAATAGCGCTTCCACTTGGCCCACTTCCCCCTGAGCGCCGTCCACAGTCGCCCATAGTAGGCATTATCATAGAGATGCAGTGCGAAGCCCACAGTTAGGTAATAGATAAGCTCCACTGCGCTGACCATTGAGGCGCCCAGGCACAGACCGAAGATGCCACCCAGATTGGCTGCAGTTGAAATACATGCTTATACCTCTATAGCTTATCTGAGTATATATATATATATATCTGCGGTGTGCTTACCAATCAAATCGATGCTGCTGAACTCAAGACTGGTCCGATAGGTCATCATGTTCTCCACTTGATAATGCACATCCAGCTTGAAAAAGTTCTGATTTGGCGGTCGACTGTAGGAATTGAAAATTTCAAATAATTTTGAAAAATATATAGATGTGGATTATAGCTTACCGCACACGTCCGGTCAGCGGCAGCGTTGTCGTCGACGTGTAGTACTCCAGCACATTGCAGCTGACCAGACAGGGGCAGGTCATGCCCGGCTTGTTGGCACTGAAGTAATCGTCCTCCTTCAAGTGTTTGTCGTAGCTGAAAATATCTACGGAATACACATTTATTGATGCCCTTCGGCGGTGGGATAAGCCAAGCTTCGGACTTGCCATTGTGACGCGAGAGACAGCGTAAGCTGGAGGCAGTGCACTCCTTGACTGAAAGCAGAGTACGTAAAGAATGACATAAGAATGATGTCATTGCAGTGGCGTCAGCCCCCGAGGGGGCTGAGATTGTGGCAAAATAAATCGTTAGTTTTATTTCTATAGAGAACAAGTTAAGTAAGCTGCAGTTAAGTGAACTCAACACTAAAACCCCGTTTACCCTATATTGCCATCAAAAATGAATTATATTTAAGAAAATTCACTATAAGGTATAGTATTGCACATATTCACTCACACGCATTGACTTTTTCACACATACAGTCAAACGCGCATGCAATAGCGCTACACGCACATGCCATTCTCACACATACAGTCAAGCGTTTGCATTAAAACTGACAGACAGGCGGACATGACGTAACTGGTATTTAAGTGTAGAAATAAAGAAATAACTTAGACATAGCTTAATCCCCTCCAGTGAAGTTTCCAGCCACAGCCTTGTGCTGAGATGCTTGCCCTGTGAACCACTCACCTTTTTGATTGATTAGAAAGAATATTGGCATGGTGCAGTTGCAGAGCCTGACCAGATACGATTCATGGCAATTATTCAGGCAGTTCGAGAGCAGAAAACTCGGGCTGAAGCGTCGAGGGGCATCGCTGGTGCCGAAGTCCTTGTGCTCATCCGTAAAGTGGCAATTGCGACGCTCCGCAGGAATGTTGCGTGTCGTCTCGTCTGTGCTCGTCATCTGCGGTCGTATGGTCACATAAGTCTCCGTGTTCGGTGTGATGGAGTAGACCACATTAGACAGCTGGTCGGGTTTCTTGATCATGATCTGAAAATCAACTGTAATTTGAAACTCATTCAATCTCAAAATGAAAACTCAAGTAACAACATAGACATTATCCGTGGCCTTGGTATTTGGACGCTTGAAGCGATCGTGTAGCAGTAAATTGAAATTGAGACCAGTGGTCTGACCCGCTTTGGCAGTATGCTTCGGATAGTAGTTATCACCCTCACGCTTACGTATCGTCAACGATGTCGGTGACAGCATCGAGTTGAACACCAGACACAAACCATATTCCGTCTTCTCGGTAATGAAATAATCGCAGCAGTTGAAATACATGCGTCGCCAACGACAGGAACCAGGATCCAGTATATCATCACAGCGAAGCGTTAGAAAATGCGCCAATAAAGTAATATTAATAAAATCCAAGGCCTCGAGGTTCTGATCCTCCAGTTCAGAGTGGCTATACTTGAAGTTATCGAAGCGCAGCGTCTCCAGATACGTGACAAGCGTGGTAAAGACCTCAACGAGCTCTTCGCTGGCATTCACCGGCAGAAACTCAATCTTGGCTGCATCCAGCTTGCTCCAATTGATGCGATTGTCTGTGCAGACTCCCACAGCGGGGAATTGCACATGAAAGACAGGATATTGAGGATCCTCAATCACCGTTTGCAGCTTCTTATCGCCATAGCGGTGCGATAGCAGCAGGTAGAAGGAACAACAGAGTGACACGCTGATAACGAGCAACACGCTCCAGATAAGTCTAAACAAAAAAAAAAAAATTAGAAAAATAAATTTATATTCTTAAATTATACTCTGCATACCTTTCTATGTTGTGCAGCCTGGGATCGTACAGATATCGCACACAATGTATGGTGGATCTCTCGCAGTAGTAGCGAAAATATTCACGTGCCAATTCCCTGAATGACTTTTCCCCATGCTTTCGAAGCCGCTTAGTGTGCTCCTCTATGGCCATTTTCAGACTGTGCTATCGCACGTATGTACTCATGTCCTATATGCACCCGATTGTACCCGGGAATGAATGAACTTGTAATTGTAGTGCTATGTCATATACTATATCCATTACTGTGAACAACCCTTGTAATTGAGTTGTTATGTTTTCTTTTGTTTTTTTATTTTTTTTGGGGGCTCGATAAGCCCGCTTACAGATATCCGGATATGAATATTCGAAATTGATATCACACTCGTAACTCGCGCTGTCCATTGATTAGCGGTCGCGCCCGCCAATTAGTCGATTTGATTCGGCAGTTGGTGAAAATGAGTGCAGTGATTAAGTCGCCCGATAATGATGATGATGACCAAGTGGCGTTGGTGAAATACAAGAAGGACTTGCACATCTATGTGCGTCGGTAAGTGCTGCAGAAGCATAAGTATACAGAAATTATGTATTTGACTTCATAGAAACTACGGCTAATTCGATTTAAAATCTATAATATATAAATTAGTAAACAAATTCGTCATACTCATCAGAGATAACTTATGGCATATTAAGTAGAAATTCGTAATGCGTAAAAATATCAAAAGTATTCTGAATAAGTTAATAATAAAAATTCTATTAAAGTAAGCGCAAATTTAATAAAATAAAATATTCGTGTTTTCTGAAAAAATTAAAAATATATTCCATTTAAAAAAATACCAAATTTTTTATGTAGAAAAAATAAAAAAAAATTTGGAGGTTAACCAACATAATTTAAAATATATTCTGCTTAAAGCAAGATCAAATTTATGGAAAGAAAATCTAAAAAAAATAAATAATTTTGCGATTTAGAGATTTAATTATAATTTCAGAGCAACCATAAAATTCATTTATGACTCACACTTATCGTGTACTATATATCCTCAGCTTCAGTCGACTTTTTTTGCAAATGCTTGCGGCACTGTTGACGGTTTATGTGTGTGTTCTATCGTCGGAGCGCTACTTTATGTACTGGGTCCAAACTACTATCGAGCGTACGGATGTGCACGTTTCGGAGATTGCTTTCCCGGCGATTACGATCTGCCCCACCCACTTGACACTGAACAATCTAAATGGGACAAGCATAGAGGAAGAGCAGGAACTGAATCGTCGGATTAAGCTCTTCAACTACGTGCAGGAGATACTTTGGAACAAGGTCATGAACGATCAGACAAAGTCTCGGAATATTGATCCGTTCATGGATCTTAATAACATTTCGCTCAACGATGTTATGGGAATTATCAATGCCGAATTCAAGTGCGAGGATCTCTTTCTGCAGTGCAAGTGGCGCCGTCGTATCGTCGACTGCTGCAGCATTTTCCGACCCTTCGGCCTGGGCATCACTTGCTTCACATTCAACTCCCTGTTCGCTTATGGAGCCGATTCCACCTGGCCCTGGTCGGTAGCGGGTGCCGGTTTCTTAAGTGGATTGAATATAATGCTTAATCGAAACGTGGCAGAGCACCGTGTGGAGAGTCTGGGAGTAAGTGCAGCACAGATTTTTTGGGATTTATTGTTAATATACTTTTGCTTAACCAGGTCATTGTGCAGGAGCCGGATCAGTATTTGGGCACCAGTGTCACATATTCCTCGGACGATCGCATTGTGATTCCCCTGCAACCTCTGCGCTTCACAGCTGAGACAGCCGTCAAGGCGCGGCCTGTTAACATGCGCTATTGCTACTTTACGGTAAATAATGAGATATATATTTATATATATACTACATACATCTGTCAATAGGACGAGCTGGAAAACGGAGAGTCTCGATCCGAGTGCATACACAAATGTCACATCAAATACATCACCGACATGTGTAAGTGCCACTACCAACTTCCCATCCAAATGAAAAGCTTAGGCCAGAATGCTAACACAACAATAACTCGAAGGTGCTCCATAAAGGATCTGCCATGTTTCCAGAAACATAAAGGTAAAACATTAAAAAAAAAATCATATTAATATTATATTATTCTTATTATTATTCTTATTATTATTATTATTATTTTTAATATAATTATTATTATTAGCCTTATTATTACTAGTATAATAAAAATTATTATTAATTTTATTATTTTTTGACTTATTATTATTTTTATTATTAATAGACTTATTATTAATATTACTTTTATTAGTATTCTAGCTATTTTTAATATGATTAATATTATTATAAATTAATCTCATACTTTTTTAATAGTTTCGCTCTTCTCCATGAGAAACATTATCGAGGAATCGGATGACTTTGTCTTCAATACCACCGACTGCCAATGCTATCCGAACTGCAATCACATACAGTATCATGCGTCCATATACACGGATCGTCTGAGCGGACAGGAGCATAACCACAGTTTTTTGGAGCTCGATGTCTTCTTTCAGGACGAAACACTTTTCTCCTATCGCTCCACGCTGCACATCACAATGCTCGACTTGATCGGTTGGTCAAATCCTCATAAATATCTACCAATTAGAGTCTAACTTTTTCCATCTGTGTAAATTTTGTACTTTTCCGATTTCTGTAGTATCATTTGGCGGCATAGCTGGCCTGTTCCTTGGCTTATCCGTAGTCGGAGCCATCAACGGACTGATTGATCGTATTGGCTGCTGCGGCAAACCAACGCCGCATGCCGTTTAATCTGTTCCTGAGATGGAAGGATGCATATATAAATAAATTCAGCATAAATTAAAAAAAAAATTGATGTTTGGTTTATTAGATTTTTAAAAAAAAGTATAAAAAATCAATGAATAATTTGCGTAATTTAACCAAAGCTCAATAACGCCTTTATTAACTTGGCTATAGCACTTTTAAGACCAAGTATAGCATCTGGTATAATTTTAATTAATTGTAGTACTAGATGTTTAGCTTGGCTTGGCAACTATTATACACGCGGTAAGAGCGAATTTTTAATTTTTTTATTTTATTTATTTTTTTGCCATTTGCGTAACGAACACTTGTTCAAGTATTAAAGAATAACTGCAGTATGCCATATAAATAGTAGTTCTAGCCGCATTTGAAAACGCATTCGTAGCACGATCGTCTTGGAGTTCACTTCAAAATGAAGTTTATAATTGCAGTCTGCTTTTTGTTTACTGTGGTAAGTCTAGAGAGCGTTACTTTCTGGAAAAAAAAAACCCAATACTAAATGTGACCGCCAATAGGCAGCGGCAGACTATGTGATCAAGACTACTGAAGATTTGGCAACCTATCGTAACGAATGCGCCAAGGAACTACTCGTGCCAGACGAACTGCTCGAGCAGTATAGGAATTTCGAATATGAGGAGGATGCGAAAGCCTACTGCTACCTGAAGTGTGCGCTCACCAAGTTGGATCTATTCGATAGCGAAAAGGGCTTCAATGTGGCCAATACGCTCATTCAACTGACGCACGGCAATCCCGACCAAGCGCCCAGCACGCTAAAGACCGAAATTATGAAATGTTTCGACCAGAACGAACAGGGCAGCAATGCCTGTGAGTGGGCCTATCGCGGCGCCACATGCTTGCTGCACAACAATCTCGACTTAATAAAGCGCAGCCTGACGCCCTGACGCCCCCAATTACAGCTTTCAACTTTCGTGGCTAACTGTTAATTTGGTAATTAGCATAATAAACAAGTCAATAAAGTCAATTTCAATGCACTCAAGCAGTTCGTACTGTGTGCCTCACTTGCAATGTTGCTCTACACCAACGAACTGGTGGCTCCGCGCTCGAATCGCCGCCAGACTCTGCTGCGCTTCAAGCGCCATCCGCTGCGGGAGAAGTATGCGCGCATGCTGCGCGCTTCCTTCGCCCGCTCGACAATTCACGGCATGCACAACGCCTTCGAGGAGGAGCATCTGTGGGCGCGCTACTTCTGGCTCATTGTTGTGCTGGTCGCCAGCGTTGGCTTTCTGGGCATGTACTCGCTGCTGGAGAAGCATCACAACGAGCAGCTGCTGGTCAGCGTGGTGGCCAACACACAGCTGCCAGTGTACAGCATCGAGTTTCCGGCCGTGGCCATCTGTCCGTGGAATCATATTAACTGGTTGCGCGCCTCGACGGCCGCCGAGCGCTTTCTGCCCCCAAATGCCGATCGCTATATGCACGAGACTTTTCATCAGATACTCATCGGCATGGAGCAGATGGTCTTTGGCCAGTTCGAGGCACTGGGCACCTTCTCCCATCGCAATCTCTCCTCACTGTCCCAGGTGAGTCTCTTCAGGTTGGCCAGCTATTTGGCTTATCGCTGCGACGAGCTCTTCGTGCCGGATTCCTGTGTTTTCGACGAGACCTCGTACGATTGCTGCCAGCTCTTCGTGGCGGAGTACACGGAGAAGGGACGCTGCCTGGTCTTCAACTCGCTCATCTCGGATGAATCGCGCAAGAAGAAACTGGTCAACGAGTTCTATCCCTTCAAGGTCAGCAAGGCCGGCGAGCGGTCCGGTCTACAGTTTGTGCTGCGATTGAATGACTCCTTCCTGCGCAAGGGCACTCAGGTGCCCTTCGCAATGCATGTATGTACATAAATTTGAGTAGAGATATGAGATGTAGTTAGTACTGTCTTCCCCCACAGCTGATGATCAAGCAACCTCGTCAGTGGTCACAGCCCATTGTCTACCATCTGTACGCGAATACTGAGAACTTTGTGGCCATCGATCCCATGGTGATCGAGACCTCCAAGAATACCTGCGATCTGAGCCCCGAGGAGAGGCGATGCTATTTTGAGGCAAGTAGATGAGATGTAATTATTGGAGCTATGATTTTATGCTCTAAAAGTCGGTAGACACCGATTATATTGACTTTCAACCATCATAAAAAAAGTAAGCATAATAATTTTTCACAATTGTGCATGTCTGCTAAAAATTAGTTTTATGGTAAATCTCCAAAGTTGTAAAAAAAACGCAGTTTCATATGGCTACACCTGGTAGACTTTGGTGCAGGGTATTTAACAGTCAGACTCTAAAGAGCCAGAAACTTTTAAAAGTCTAAACTGAAAAGATGTGTTACCTAAAACGCTGTTATCCCGTTTTTGCGCAGAATTATTCAGAATTATATTTTGCCATCCCCTAACGTAATATTAATTTTAAAAAAAAAAACTTAATTTTCGACGGATCTATGGAAGTAATAGAATATAGAATATGGTGATCTGATTTTTCGAAATTTGCAATATGCTGTATGAAAATGTTGGAGGACCAAGTTTGAGCAAGCTTCGTTATAAATACATAACAATTTATACGTTTATTATATGTAAATATACGAGGTCTGTCCGAAAAGTATCCGACCTGATTTGAAATCTTGGTATACCAAAATCTACAGTTAAGGAAATTTTAAGACTGGCGCCGAGAAATAATTGCAGGTCGGATACTTTTCGGACAGACCTCGTACATATTATTTCTCATATTATTATATACAAGCTCGCTATAACTTGTTCATCCAGCATTTTCATTTTTTTCATACAAAAGCTCATGTCTAAGACCGATTGTTCCTAATGCAGCTATATGTTGTAGCGGACCGATTTTAATAAAATTTGGAGGAAATGTTAGTAGTACTACTAATATAAGATGTGGCTAGTTTGGTTACGAAATCTTGAAAAATAACAAATATAGGCCGATAGGTTTTATGGCAGCCCTACGATATATCGCTTCGATCTGGCTGGTACCGGCTTATTTTAAGCTTGTCGACAAACGTAGCAAGTGTACTAAATTTACTCAAGATAGCCTTAAAACTGAGAGCATATTTTGCAATGTACCGGACAGGCGGACAGATAAACGGACAGGCCTAGATCGAATAGAGTAGACTAGGTGTTGATCTATAAGTTATATACCTTATATGCTCGCGTATGCTTTCCAATGCGCTTTCCTCATATGCATTTGCTTTGCTTGGCAGAAGGAGGCACATCCCAACTATCCATACCCGGAGTCGTCTCTGCCCTACAGTCGCCACAATTGCATTGCCGTATGCCTGCAGTTGTCCGTCTTCGAAAACTGCAAGTGCACGATGCCGCTTTATTTGCCGCCTCTGGGTAAGTTCTAGATACTAGATGCTAGTATAATAAATAATCACTATTTTTTGTAGAGGGCACACGGGAGTGCGGCATACTGGATGTGCCATGTGTGTTCAATCACAGCGATGTCTTCAGCTATGTCAAAAGGAGCGGCCAGGAGAAGTATGTCAACGATACGCGTCGAGGTCAGCTCTGCGCGTGTCCCGATAGCTGCAACACGCAGCAGTACAACATGCTGCTGAATGTGCGCCAACTGGACGTGTAGGTGGCAATATATAATATATATATACCTATATCTATAACTATGTATCTAATTATATAACCGATAATAGCGAAAACAATACGAAGCGCATCAGGGCGGAGGTCTACTACGGGCAGCGCGTGATAACGAAGATCGAGACGAAGCTGAAGTACACTTTTCAGGATTGGGTTGCCAGTTTCGGTGGCATTCTGGGCCTCTACATAGGCGCCTCGGCGCTGAGCTTCGCCGAGTTGGCCTACATACTCGGCAAGCTAATGTGGTCATTGCTTAAAGATGTTAACGCGAAAGTCGTTGCCAAATAAGTCTGTATTTGATCTTGCGCACGATCGTCAATATGTTGAGATATAATAAAGTTTGCTCTCGCTACGCAGACTTTCAGTTGAGTATATCTTATGTCGTTATCAGTATTTATTGTACCCGATTGTCTAGACCTAAGGGTAAAAGCCAGAGCAGCAGAGCTGCTGCTGCAGAAGTGCTGAATTTAAGAACAACTCGTAACAGAATATTTAACACTTTGGGGTTGTGGAAGTTGCCACGAAGCTCTGCTGCTCTGGTGCTTGCTATAGAATCATATACGCGTGCGCTCACTTATTTCTGCTTGGTCTCCTGGTCAGTGGGATAGCGTATGTAAATGGCAGGCAGGGGCACTGCGGCTGGCATCTCTCCGAAGTGAAACATGTAGGAGCAGCCGATGGCCAGAGCACTGCCGTCGGAGCTGAAGTTAAGCGATGAAATGGAGGTGTCGTATTCGTGGAACTGGCACAGACGCTTCTTGTTGAAGCCATCCCAGATGTTCACTATGCAATCGGAGCCGCCGGTGGCGAATGTGTGGTAGACATTGTGGAAACTAACGGCATTCACCGGATAGATTTGCTCCACATTGTGATCCCGATTGCGATGGCATTTGAAGGCAAATTTACGGCGTTGCACTTCGGGATCATGGTCGAGATACTCGACGGCCACACGACCCTCGATGGAGGACATGACGTAGCCCTCCTTGTTGGGGAACAGACGAATGCAGCGTGTCTGATACTTGAGCGACGACTCGCGCTTCATCACATAGCTGTCCGTCTTGCGCAGATCCCAAATGAGCACCTTGCGATCCGAGGTGGCCACCACGATCTTCTCGTCGATCACCGACATGGAGTACACCTTGCCATTATTCTGCTCGAAGCATCCCACGCAGCGTTTCTCTCGCATGTCCCACAGCTTGACATTGTTGTCCCAGCTGCCAGTGAGTATGCCATTGACGAATTCCGCATGCTCCACACAGCGGATGGGCTCATCGTGGGCGCCCACCAGCGTCTCGGCCTGTGTGTTGACATCGTAGAGGCGCAGCTGATTGTCCAGGCCGCCGCTGACGACGTGCACGATATCCTGCAGGTGAATGAGTGATTAGTAGGTGTATGTGACATATGTATGTAGCACTATGTATTTTCTATGGCGCTGGCAAACAAACCATGAAGGCGCAGTCCAAAATGGGCGCATCCTGTACAAACTTTTGGCGCATTGAGTTTGCCGCCACATCGTAGAAGCGCAGCGTGCCGTCCCACGATGACGCCGCCAAGTATTGGTTTGACTTCGATCCGAATTTCACAGCTGATATTAGATCCGCGGGCGGGTTGTTCAATTTAAACTCAGACGGTCCCATTTTGTTTCTTTTAATTGCTTAATATTAACAATGAGCAAATTGCGATGCCGGCCGCCGCACCGAAGCGTTGATAAAAGTATCACAAATGCCGAGCACTTCGCATGGTCACTCTAAAAACCATGAAATGCAACTCTGTGGGCATGCTTGCAAGCTGGCTGATATGACACTCAAACCGATTGGCGGTTTGATTTGAATTTATTTTCTGTTTACAATTATTATTGACGGTTTGATTTGAATTTAGTTTCAGTTTACAATTATTATTGATGGTTTCATTTGAAATTATTTTCTGTTTACAATTATTATTGACGGTTTGATTTGAAATTATTTTCTGTTTACAATTATTATTGACGGTTTGATTTGAATTTATTTTCAGTTTACAATTATTATTGACGGTTTGATTTGAGTTTATTTTCAGTTTACAATTATTATTGGTTTGATTTGAAATTATTTTCAGTTTACAATTATTTTATTACTTCAATTCATACTTATTGCAGCTTAAAAAATTGAGCGAAATTTCTTGAAATTGGCATTTTTATTCTCAACAAACAAATAACTACTATATCACTACTAAATGGCATAGACTATTACTCTAGTATCTTGGAAGTACTTATTTTGGTGGTTGCGTTATGGTTATTAATTGAGCATTTAACGGCATTATTTGTGCTTATACTTGAACGCCCCCGCCATCGGCCCATCGTCGGCTGTGCTCAGCGCAATGGCGAGCTGAGCGGCATAGTACGTTATCATGATCTGCAGCCGAGCGCCGGGCAGCGGCACGCGCAGAAACATTGTCACCGCGATAAGAGCATCGGAGATGACAAACAAAGCAGCGCCGACAGCGCAGCAGGTTGCCAGCGTACTCTTTACAGCCACAGCACGAGCCAGCGAACGCCACAGCATGGTGGTAATCAGAACACAGTAAATGGGCACGCCCACAGCCAGAATCTCATCCAGATGCTTGTGCACGTAGAGGACAACTGAAATGCAAGATTAAGTCGGAGTTCATAATTATTTTATTTCTTTTTTTTACTATACTTTTAAATATAAAATATAAATAAATAAGGAAAACTACAGGCAGGTGAACAGACAGGCAGACAGATGGACAAATAGACAGACGGACGGACAAACAGTCAGATAATTGAGCATGCAAGCACACAGACAGACAGACAGACTGGTGGAAGGATGGATGGACAAACAGAAAGACAGACAGACGGATATACAGACGGACAGAAAGACGGACACACAGTCAGGCAGACGGGCAGACAGACAGACGGGTTAACAAACGGACAGACAGAAAGACATACACACAGACGGACAGATAGGCGGACAGATAGGCGGACAGACAGGCGAACAGACAGACGTACACACAGACAGACAAACGGACAAACAAACAGACGGACAGACAGACAACCAGACGACGGACAGATGGATAGACGGACAGACAGACAGACAAACAGAAGGACACACAAATAGACGGACAGACAGATAAACAAAAAAAGGACAGACACGGACAGAGAGGCTGACGTATAGACGGACACACAGACGGAGGGGCAGACAGACGGACAAACAGACAAACAATGGGAACCGCAGACAGACAGACACACGGACAGACAGATGGACATACAGACTGTCAGACTGTTAAATACTTAAAATACCTAAAAATTCGAAGTGCAAATAATACTTATAGCACCTGGTACTTACAGAGTGTTACGGGTAAATAGAGACCAACTCCGAGCAGCCACTTGCGGGGTTTCCAGCCAAACGCGCTTATGTAGAACACATGCGCCACGCCAAACGATATCATGCCCAAGGGGAACATGTTGATGTTGAGCAGCGCATCGCCGCCGCAGGAGAAGACCAGGCCGAGCAGAATCAACTGCGAGCGGCGATAGCTTGAAGGAAGAAGCAGAAAGCACAATAAATCATAATTCCAGCAAAAGCGTTTCGAAATCCGAGCTTACTGCTTATTGAGCGAAAATCCCTTGGCCAGCACATAAAACATCAGCGCCACGATGGGCAGGCATTTGAGCAAAGTTGTCCATAGTTCCCCCTGCGGGTCTCTACGCACGAGACCAAAATAAAGCACGACAGCGAGCAGAAACGGTGCTAGCTTCAGGCATTGCTCTTTCCCCTTTAAGATTGTAAGAAAAGCAGAAGGGGAAAAAAATAAAAAAAAAAATAAAAAAAATAAAAAAAGAGAAAAAAAAAAGAAAAAAAAAAAAAGAAAAAAAAAGAAAAGAAAAAAAGAAAAAGAAAAACACTTGTGTATTAGTCGATTAGCGTTAATCGCTGTGCAAGGGTTGCCGGTACAGCCGGTACACAAGGCGATAGTAATCAATGCGATTAGATTGGCTAAGCTAGTTAGCAACTCCCGCGAAGGTGTTAGTAAGTGCTACTAGTAATTTGCATAATGTGCCTTTGCATAGATAACTTTTACTTTTGACGCTGTGCCGATGAGCTTTTGGCAGGCAGCTTGTCCAGAAATAGAGAGAGAGCGAGTGAGAGCGAGAGAGAGAGTGAGCGGCGCGCAGATGAAGTGAGCAAGGTCAAGGACAAAAGCTCCACAGACTTTTTACTTTTTGCTGCGGTTAGATTAAGCATCTGCTGTGCATAAGCTGCACACACGCACACGTGCACTCAATTTACACACACACACACACGCAGACAAATACAAAAAATTTCACTGCGAAGCCAATGGAAAACGCAAACAATGCAAAGCGCAACAACAAAGTGTATCAAATTTCGCTGTGCATGTGTGTGTGTGTATGTTTGTTTGTATGGCATGCATGCACAAAGGAACAGCGAGTCGAGATTTTCAATTGAACTGAAGCACTCACGGAAAGGTTCATAACTGCTGAGCTGCTCGCTGGGGGCGATTTCCCGACGTACGTTGTGAATGGGGCACGCTGTCGCAGCGACTGACCAACCGACCGACCGTCCGACCGTCCGACCGACTGGCACTTGACTAATTGGCGAGCGTTATGGTTGCTACAAGCTGCCGTTTCGCACGCTGAAGCAGGTACAGCCGGGCTGGGGGGCACAGGCGGACACACAGACAGACAGACAGACACGTTGCGCACTTTTGACCAACGTCAATATACTGAATCAAAGCGTATAATTCTGCTCGCTTGCTGGACGCTAGGCTCTGGCTGCGACTTTGATTGCCATCTCTTCTACCTGGGCCGCTCACCTCACCACTCAGCCGCACGGTGGGAAACCTCTGAGTGCGCGCGCCGTTAGGCCATGTGCAGCATAAGCAGCATTCTGCCAGATACACAAACAACTGCAGGCGATGCCGATGCCGATGCCGACTCCGAGCCCGAGCGCGCTTCTATTGTCTTCAGTAAAAGCACGAGAGTGTGAGAGCGGAGAGCGTAGAGCAGAGAGCCAGCAGTCGCTCACCACAGTGCGACAGAGAGAGAGAGAGAGAGAGAGCGAGCAAGATAGAGCGAAAGTACCGAAACTGTTAGCGTCGCTTGCTCACGCAACAGGTTAATTTGTGGAAGCAGTGCGCTACCCCCAGCGAGTACATCAATCCGCAGCAGAGCTTTGGCACACTGGTAAGCTCATGCGCACTGCCGCTCTGCGCTCGCACGCTCTACCTGCTGGCAAATTCAAAACAATGCAACAAACTCTGCACACTTTCACTGCAATGTGCGAGCTTTAAGCTTCGCGCGAAGCTTTTCCATTTGCCATGCGACTGAAGCTCATTCCCTTTTAAGTTGTGGCATTTTTCAGGCGTGCGAAAAATATCTCTGTTTCTTTTGTTGAGTTCCATCGAAAAAAAAAACTCCAAATTAAATGCAATTCTTCTAAAATATAGTGAAAAAAGTAATTCTGCAGGACTTAAGAACTCAGGTAAGACCATGAATAAGCAGCAAGGGCAATACGAAAACTGCTGGTCAGTGCTGGAAAAGTGTGTGTATCCATTCTTGGGTCAAGTTCTGGCTTATAATTACTTTCGTTGAAAATAAGAGCTGAAAATTTTAAATTGGCTATAAAAACGAGGAATTTAAAAATACTGCCTAAAAGTTGGCTATGAAAGCAAATAAGTACAAGTGTTTTTAGTACACTCCACTTTTGGCATAACTTTATATGCATATTGTGCAGATTCCAGCATTACAGCAAAGCAACACTACGAAAAAGTAATATATATAAGAACAAATTTGCATTATGCAAATGGGCTTTCACTTAATGAAATCAGATGTGTGCCTTATTACGAGGTACATACCTTTGACCTCGAGACACATACACGAGATGTGCGAGAGAGAGAGACGGACGAGCTCTCCTGCAACCACTCGAGAGCACACGGAAGATGCGCATCGGCCATGGCTTAATGGGCCAGTGGGGGGAGCACTCACGACCCTTTATGACCCACGCATACATACAGAATATATAAGTGCACGTTGAACTTGAACAACTTTCTGCATTTAAAACTCTGACATCACGAGCGCTCCGAGGCATCCAATTACTGTAGCTTTATATTATATATAAGCATGTATCCATATCTATCGACTTTCTGCAAAAAGTTCCAGTGCTCTAGATAACAGATATTATGACTCACTTTCAAGCCAATGAATAAACTTTAACTACACAGCAAGAAATTCAGTTGGAGAAGTATTATAACTTCAGGTGTACAAAACAAATTCTTTGAAATCTGAGGAACTGAAGCTCTCAATGAAATAGTTTTCCATAACAACACTCTGTAGCTGCACTTTACCGAGTTAACTTTGTTTACACACAAGTCATTTTCTTGCATATCTCTCCGATTTTATACCAATCAACCATTAAAAATGGCTAAAAATTCACATGTCCGCCTGTCTGTCCGCTAGTTCCTTTAAGTGCACAAAACTAAGCTATTATAGCAACTAGAAACACCAAATTTGGTATGAATATATATGAATAGCATACGTATTTTTAGTTTATTTTTAATTTTAAGTGCCATACCCACCGCCTCTGAAAATCAATATTTTCTATTTTCAATCCGATCGAACAAAAAACATAGGTCAATGTATCAATGTATGTATAGTATGTATAGTATAGGCACTCGACTGTAGCTTTCTTTTCAACTTTTTTTCTGTAGCATAATATTAAATTTGTACAGTTATCTCTCAGTGCATAATCGAACCATGAACCATTTTAAGGCCCATAATATCCCATCATATTTCCAGCTGTCAATAGATCAATAGACACGCAACATGGCGTGTCCGTTCTTTCGTCGGGCTGACTCGTTGTCACGCCAGCCATCGGTCATCATTGAGCCGGGGGCCCACTGGAATCTCGAGGACGAGGAACAGTTGTCCGACGATGCGCTCACGCTGACTCATCTGCAGATGGCCATCCAGCTGCTGACAGCGCCGTCGAACGAGGATCTCAATACGGCGGTCACCTCGTTGGTGGCCAAGTACCGTCAGAGCTGGCCGAACATCCATAAGCTGTAAGTTCGCTCATATCCACGTAGCATTGGCTCATTGTTCTCAATATGAGCGTCTTGCATTCAGTAAACTCGATCCGAAGATCTTCAAGAGCTGCGCCAACTACGACTACCTGGCGGACATACAGGAGCTGCTCTTGAAAATGGACGAGGCCAGCGCCAGCGAGATACTGGTGCTTCTCGGTGAGGAGCTGATCACGTGCTGCTGCACGGGCATCATCGAGCGGGCATTTCGCTGTCTGGGCACGGACTTGCAGGAGTTTCTGGGCTCACTCGACGGGGTCTACGATGTGCTGAAGCTGCAGGAGGTACACCTAATATTATTTTAGATCAGACTGTAAGACTATAAGCTCTCTCCTCACTCAAGGACGATGTAACCGACACGGGTTTCGTGTGTGCGGGCGACGGTGAGCTGATCTTCACCTCGGAGCGTCCGGTCATTGCCTGGTTGTTGCTGGGCTCCCTCAAGGCCCTCACTCGCATGCTCTACAAGGTGGACGTAAACATCAAAATCGAGCCGGTGGAGGGGGATGCGCGTCGCTATCGTTACCTCTTCTCGCTGGTCAAGGACAGTTCGCAGTCGCTGCAATTGGGTCGTCCGACTGTCTCAGCCAAGCCACACGAGACGGTACAGCGCAGCAACTCGGGCAACGCCTCGGATCTGCAGATGAATTCCGCTAGCTTCTGCAAAATGTTCCCATGGCATTTCATAATGAACGACCAGCTGGAGCTGGTGCAGTTGGGTCGGGGCTTTAGCAAGCTCTATAAGCCCTATTTGACGGACTTTGGCTGCCAGGCTAGCACCTATTTCGACTTCAAGCGTCCCAAGGGCCTGACCATGAAGTTTCGCGACATTGTGAGACGTACGTATACGCCCTTCCTGATCGGGCTAAACAGTCCACCGGGTGTCTCGGATTTCCCAGCTATCGGGCTAGAGATCAAGGGCCAGATGGTGCATTGCCCGGAGTCGAATTCTCTGCTCTTCATTGGCTCACCCTTCTTGGACGGCTTGGATGGTCTGACCTGCAATGGTCTCTTCATCTCTGACATTCCGCTGCACGATGCCACGCGTGAGGTGATACTTGTGGGCGAGCAGGCGCGTGCCCAAGACGGATTGCGTCGTCGCATGGACAAACTGAAGAGCAGCATCGAGGAGGCCAACTCCGCGGTGACCAAGGAGCGCAAGAAGAACGTCAGTCTCTTGCATTTGATCTTTCCGGCTGAGATTGCCGAGAAGCTCTGGCTGGGATCGTCGATCGATGCCAAAACCTATCCGGATGTGACCATACTATTCAGCGACATCGTTGGCTTCACCAGCATTTGCTCGCGGGCCACACCCTTCATGGTCATCAGCATGCTCGAGGGCTTGTACAAAGACTTCGACGAGTTCTGCGACTTCTTCGACGTCTACAAGGTGGAAACCATTGGCGATGCGTACTGCGTGGCCAGCGGATTGCATCGCGCCTCCATCTACGATGCCCACAAGGTTGCCTGGATGGCGCTGAAGATGCTCAGTGCCTGCTCCAAGCACATAACACACGATGGCGAGCAAATCAAAATGCGCATTGGACTGCACACTGGCACGGTGCTAGCTGGTGTCGTGGGTCGCAAGATGCCCCGGTA
Organism: Zaprionus bogoriensis; assembly: GCA_035046045.1. NCBI lineage: Eukaryota > Metazoa > Arthropoda > Insecta > Diptera > Drosophilidae > Zaprionus > Zaprionus bogoriensis. Next base: position 2,761,391 of record JAWNOI010000010.1, read on the forward strand.
TTGCCTCTTCGGCCACAACGTGACCATTGCCAATAAGTTCGAGTCGGGCAGCGAGGCGCTCAAGATCAACGTGAGCCCCACAACCAAGAAGTAAGATGAGCACTCCCGTCTCTCTAATTTTAAATCGCTTCTTTTTTTTTGAATATTCAAATAACACAATTTCTATCCCTGCAGTTGGCTTACCAAGCACGAGGGCTTCGCCTTCGATCTGCAAGCGCGCGATCGCTCCTGCCTGCCCAAGGAGTTCCCCAATTCGAATGGCAATGGCACCTGCTACTTCCTTGAAGGCTACCGCAATCCGGCCCTGGAAAGTAACCGGACGCTGGACGAGCACATTAACGCTTCAATGAAGACCATATCCGAGGGCGGTGATGCCTAAGACACAGCGAAAATCACTTGCTCAGTAATCAATGCACCACATACATATGTAGCCGAATTTTGTTGCCCTCAAAAAACAAAAACAGAACACGCAAATAAATTGAACTCTCCCTCAAACCGTTGCGCTCAAAGTGCACAACTCTGTTGATCTTTAATGGTGTATTTGAGCTACCATGGCCCTATGGTAAGCCCTGAATCGTTCGCCAATTTTGGTGGCCATCACGCAGCTGAGTACGCGGTAAACCCATACATCCGCAGGACTCTTCTGCTCGTTGTTGTCGATGCAGCCTTGCACAATTGGCCGGGCTTCTTCCTCGCTCAAACCGAACGTGAGATGCTTGACTAGACGATCCGCATGGAAGCCCTCATGAGTGCTGAAGATTTCCAGCTTGTTTACAATGCAAAACGCTAACGGGCGTAACTCGGTTTCCTTCATCTCGGGCCCCGGCGTATGCTCCCTCAGACACTCGCTGCTTATCTGCTGGATTTGTAGTTGTGTTTTGGGTACCCATTCATCTGCATAGGCCTGTATTAGGTATTACCAAAAATTGCATAAAAAGCATACAAAATTTGGAATTTTTTTTCACGTTTTACTTTTTGTTTTGGATTTTTTTCGTTTTATTTATTGGTCACTTACCACAACGAAAAGAGACAGACAAACGATTAGAAGCTTGAACATGTCGATTACTTTCGCGTCGAAGTAGAACAATTTTACTGAATAGACAGAGAGTCGACTTCCTATATTTATAGCTGAGGGCGGATGCCGAATTCGACTATGATAGGGTTGGTTGCTCAAAACAGAGCATCGTCAGCTTACAATGTGTCAAGGTTCACAGATAAGACGCTCTACAGGCATATTTCATATACCTCGCTCTTGCTCGCTAATCAATCCCGCCGAACAAAAATTAGCTGATAATTACAAAAATCCAACACTGGCATTGACTTTATCACATTTTGAAATTTTTATTGGTTTTCTGCCTTAGCTGCCGCCTCAGCACGCTTAGCCACCAGGTAGGCCCTGACGCGATCACCAATTTTGCCCGCGGAACGCCCATACGTCCGAGGGACTCTTCTGCTCGTTGTTGTCGATGCAGCCCTGCGCAATTTGCAGGGCTTCCTCCTCGCTCAGATCCATCTTGAACTGTTTGGCCAGACGATCCGCATGGTAGCCCTGGTGAGTGCAGAAGACGTCCAGCTTGACAGCCGTGCAGAGCACATAGGCGCGCACCTCGGGCTCATCCGGGAACTGCACGATGTCCAGTTTGCTATATTGATCCTTGCTCAGTGGACGCTCCTTCAGGCACCCCCCGCTTAACTCCTTGAATTGTGAAGCTGTTTTGGGCACCCATTCGCCGTCAGCATAAGCCTTTAGGGTATACAAAGAAAAGTTTCATAAGTTTGAACTATATTTTTCGCTTTATATTTTTGTTATTCCATTTTAAAGTGCATAATTATTGAATTGCAATTTAACAATCCTAATAAATCAGAACTTATCACCTACCAGCGCGAAGAGAGCCAGACAAACGATTAGATGCTTGAGCATGTCGAAGTAGAAAACCTTTACTGAGTAACCAGAGAGTCGGCTTCCTATATTTATAGCTGATAACGGATAGCAAAAATGACTCCGTCTGTTTTTTTTTTGCTTAAAACAGAGCATTGCCAGCTTTAACATTGTCAAAAGTTCACAGATAAGATGCTCCACAGACACAAGCATATAATTATTATATTAAATTTTTGCTAATATTGGAATTTTATTTCTATTCACTATCGGTGAAAAGCCGAATCTATGCTATTTCAAGTAAATTTCACTCGTGAATTAGCTTCTTGCATATATGCAATGTATATATGTATATATACATATAGCATCCTTATCTGCTATACTACTGTGGGCAAAAAGTAAGGTGAATATTTTTGTAAAGTCAAAATTCTTTGTTTATTCTCCTAAATCTATTTCATCCCCTTCAAAGTAATCCCCTCCCGATAAAATACATATAGCATCCTTATCTGCTATACTACTGTGGGCAAAAAGTAAGGTGAATATTTTTGTAAAGTCAAAATTCTTTGTTTATTCTCCTAAATCTATTTCATCCCCTTCAAAGTAATCCCCTCCCGATAAAATACACTTATGCCAACGTTTTTTCAAATCCTCGAAACAGGCCAAATAGTCCCTTTCCTGTATAGCCATGAGCGCCCTCGTCGATTTTTCTTTTATCTCTTTAATCAACTCGAAACGCGTTCCCCGGAGTGGTCTCTTGAGTTTTGGGAATAGCCAGAAGTCACACGAAGCCAAATCAGGAGAATACGGTGGTTGCGGAACGATCTGCGTCGAATTCTTGGCGAAATGGTCACGAAGAACGAGTGCAGTGTGCGACGATTTCGGTACCAAACGAGATTTGACTTTTCGTAGGCCCAAACGGTCTTTCAAAATGATTTTCACAGTTTCTTCTGATATTCCGATCATATCAGTGAGGTCTCTAATAGTCAACCGACGATTTCTGAGCACTAATTCCTTCACTTCATTGACGTGTTGGTCATCTGTTGACGTCGATGGTCGTCCGGAGCGCTCCAAGTCATCAACACGCTCCCGACCCTCTTTGAAGTCTTTGTAACACTTACTATACATATGTAGCCGTATTTTGTAGCCCCCCAAAAAAAAACACTCAAATAAATTAAACTCTCCTTCAAACCGTTGCGCTCAAAGTGCACAACTCTGTTGATCTTTAATGGTGTATTTGAGCTACCATGGCCCTATGGTAAGCCCTGAATCGATCGCCAATTTTGGTGGCCATCACGCAGCTGAGTACGCGGTAAACCCATACATCCGCAGGACTCTTCTGCTCGTTGTTGTCGATGCAGCCTTGCACAATTGGCCGGGCTTCTTCCTCGCTCAAACCGAACGTGAGATGCTTGACTAGACGATCCGCATGGAAGCCCTCATGAGTGCTGAAGATTTCCAGCTTGTTTACAATGCAAAACGCTAACGGGCGTAACTCGGTTTCCTTCATCTCGGGCCCCGGCGTATGCTCCCTCAGACACTCGCTGCTTATCTGCTGGATTTGTAGTTGTGTTTTGGGTACCCATTCATCTGCATAGGCCTGTATTAGGTATTAACAAAAATTTCACAAAAAGCGTACAAAATTTGGATTTTTTTTTCACGTTTTACTTTTTGTTTTGGATTTTTTCGTTTTATTTATTGGTCACTTACCACAACGAAAAGAGACAGACAAACGATTAGAAGCTTGAACATGTCGATTACTTTCGCGTCGAAGTAGAACAATTTTACTGAATAAACAGAGAGTCGACTTCCTATATTTATAGCTGAGGGCGGATGCCGAATTCGACTATGATAGGGTTGGTTGCTCAAAACAGAGCATCGTCAGCTTACAATGTGTCAAGGTTCACAGATAAGACGCTCTACAGGCATATTTCATATACCTCGCTCTTGCTCGCTAATCAATCCCGCCGAACAAAAATTAGCTGATAATTACAAAAATCCAACACTGGCATTGACTTTATCACATTTTGAAATTTTTCGGAATTATTTAAAAATTGCAGCATTTAATATGAGCTTAGCTTGAGTGTCTAAATCATATTTTATATTTAATGAATTTATTTCATTGCAAATGTATTGCAAATAACGCAATTTTTGAACTACTTGTAGCCAACACCTAACAAGCTTGAGCTCGAGGGCTACCGCAGTCCGGCTCTGAAATATACATAGGTGCACGTTTCACCATTTGTGAGGGCGCTGATACCTAAGTCTCTGAAAAAGCCTATAGTTATATCGAATTTTATGACGCTCAAAAAAACAATAAAAGAGAAACAAAGGCACATGGAAATAGATGTAGTAGCTTTTTTAAACATTCTATCAAAGCACAAACGCTCCGAAGATTTTTATTGGTTTTCTGCCTTAGCTGCCGCCTCAGCACGCTTAGCCACCAGGTAGGCCCTGACGCGATCACCAATTTTGCTAGTCATCAAGCACTTATGCCCGCGGAACGCCCATACGTCCGAGGGACTCTTCTGCTCGTTGTTGTCGATGCAGCCCTGCGCAATTTGCAGGGCTTCCTCCTCGCTCAGATCCATCTTGAACTGTTTGGCCAGACGATCCGCATGGTAGCCCTGGTGAGTGCAGAAGACGTCCAGCTTGACAGCCGTGCAGAGCACATAGGCGCGCACCTCGGGCTCATCCGGGAACTGCACGCTCTTCAGTTTGCTGATTTGATCCTGGCTCAGTGGATGCTCCTTCAGGCACTCGCCGCGTATCTCCTTGATTTGTGCAGCTGTTTTGGGCACCCATTCGTCGTCGGCATAAGCCTTTAGGGTATAAAAAGAATATTTACATAAGTTTGAAAATTTACATACACTGATACAACAATTTGATTAAGCAGTTTAATTGCCTGTTGTTATTTTAAAATTTTTCGCTTTCTATTTTTTTATTCCATTTTGAAACGCATAATTATTGAATGTCAATTTAATAATTCTAATCTTCATACGCATAAATTAGAACTTATCACTTACCAGCGCGAAGAGAGCCAGACAAACGATTAGATGCTTGAACATGTCGAAGTAGAAAACCTTTACTGAGTAACCAGAGAGTCAGCTTCCTATATTTATAGCTGATAACGGGTAGCAAAACAGACGTCTGTTATTATTATTATTTTTTTTTTGCTCAAAGCAGAGCATCGCCAGCTTGAACGTTGTCAAAAGTTCACAGATAAGCCGCTCTACAGACACAAACATAAGCATATAATTATTATATTAAATTTGTGCTAATATTGGAATTTGATTTCTATTCGCTATCGGTGAAAAGCTGAATCTATGAGATTTCAAATAAATTTCACTAGAACTTCTTCATCTACGTGAATTCAATGTATATATGTATGTATACATATAGCATCATTATCTGCTATAGGTTCTCTGTGAACTCTCGTTTCATCTAAAATTTAAATGACCTCGCCCATGCGTTCGCTAATCAAGCCCGTCGAGAGAATAATAAGACTATAAAGAAAAATTATCTTTGGCGTACCGAATGTTACATACTCTTTCATATACTTAATACATTTACAATGAAGCTAAGATATTAAAGTTTTCACGCTAATATTTAGCGAACTCGGACACAATATCCAATGTATTATTAAGTATATCAATTAACGATATCTTAGAAAATATCAAAAAATCAAGCGATAGACTCTATGGCAACTATGCGATATATGTTTTCGATCTGGCTCGTTCCGACTTTATTTATAACGTGCAGAAAATAGAAGTATGTGTACCAAGTTTCATCAATAAAGCTTTAAAACTGAGAGTATAGTTTGCGTTGCAACAGACGAACGGACAGACGGACATGCCTAAATCGAATCAGCTGTTTATGCTTTAATGATAATTATATATTATTATCATTAAATTACTACTTTACTATAATTATGCTTATATATGGTATATACTCTATACAAACAGCGATGCTTCTGTGTGTTGCAAACGTCTGGCTAAAATTAATATACTCTTTGCAAGTGTAAAATAACAGATGCTACTCATCTCGTCGCAGATAACATTAGAGAGCCACAGCTGGCATTGACATTAAAGCAGCTCTTAAATATTGTTCGGCCGACAGCGAGCAAGTAACGTACTTTTAGTCAGAGTACAATATATTACTGAGATAACGCATTTGGCACACGTACTCGTTATAGATGTTCAAAAATCCCGCTCGACTGAGAGTAAGTTGTAAACAAATCGATTAATCGACAGAGCACCGATAGTTTCACAGCACTTTAATGTTATGCTCGGTTGGCGCTGTTAACTGTTAACATAAGTGTATTAGAATTGGTCACAGATCGTTCTGAATTTATTTTATTTATATAACTAATGCATTGGTCACGACATTTGTTTTTACCACAATTGTTTGCATAAAGTTATATTTTCATTGCTTCGGCACGTTATCGAGCAGGGGTAACGGTAACTACTACTTATCGTCATAAGTAAACAATGGTCGCTGTTAATAACAGCGAACTGTTTAGCCGAGTTGGCATGACGAACCACACTTCGGTTCAGTCGTTCGAATGAACTGCATTCAAACGAACGACTCGCCTCGAGTCATCAAAAGAATTTTCGACAGGAAAGGAAATCTCGCCGAGGGAATGTGATTTGCAATTGAGCACAGTTTCGCCCGATGCCAAAACAAAGCTAGCGATGTGAACAAATTGCTGTCGCTGCCGCTTATAGTCACTCCCATATCTATGACGGCGTGCCGCTGTCTGGCCGCATCGATTTTTTTTGCCGTGTAGCAGCAGCAGCAGCAGCAGTACCTCCGAGTGTGCAGGCTCCACACTCAAGTCGCACAATAGTTTGGATTTTATACCGAAAATGTCGAAAAGCGATCACGTTGCGCTCACCCTGTCGTCGGCCTCCATAGCGGGCATAACAGGTGGCGCTGCGCTCGACGAGAATCAGCTCGGCCGCAAGAGTTTGCGACGGGTAAGCGGAACGGATTTTTCCCCAACCATAGCCGACGGCGATATTATTGCCACTTTCTATAGCTACGTGGTTTTTGTTACCAATTATTATTTTTTTGTATATATTTTTTGTTTTTTTTTTTTTTAGTTTTTTTGTATTTAATTTTTGTTTTTATTTTTTTTTTTGTATTTTTATTTTTTTTGTTGTATTTATTTTGTTTTATTTTTTGTTGTTTTTTTTTTTGTTTTATTTAATGGTATTTTTTTGTTTTTTTTTTTTTATTTATTTTATGTATTATTCTGTTTTGTTTTGTATTTTTTTGTTTTTTTTTTGTTGTATTTTTTTATTGCTATAAATTAGTATGTGCATGCAATTAACATATTACCATATTCTCGCCTGGCCTTTTGTAATCGCATTGGCAGCAAAAATCTCTCCCAGTTTTATATAATGCATTTTTTATATATTTCCGCTGCTAACTTCGATTTCTTCTGCCATTCGTCATTTAGTCGTGGAATCAGCTGCCCCGCTGCCAACGGAATCTCATCATCATGGGCGTCACAGCGTTCTGCGTGACGCTGCTGCTCTTCCTGCCTGGCGATCAATTAATCAACATGAAGTCCGTGCAGCTGAAGCCCGCCGCGGCGCCATTTCACATGCGACGCGAGAATCCGCATCATCATCCCAAGCTCGAGAACGATAAACTGCCCGCCGAGATATTGGCACCGGTTGCCTCGCCAATGACCATCGAGCACCTGGCTAAAGATAAGGTAGGGGGTATCTCATAACTGTGACACACGCTAGCCTATCCGCAGGTGGCGCTTATCGGAACACCGCACACTTCAATTAGGGGGGGGGGCGCGGCCCACTTCAAAATTCATTGTTGTCACACTGATAAGCGCAACAATCGAAACATGCACGATTATTGCTCTTTATTGACTTTCTGGATACCCCCCATAAAAGCATTATGTAGGGGGGGAAATCAGTTCTAAGAATTCCCAGACACTTTTAATTAACTGCTTGCTGTCTTGCAGATCATTAGCAATGCGGCGCTCTACTCCGATGGCAATTCAGAGGAGAACGCGGTCAAGTTGCCTGAGGCGGACGCGGACACTGCCGCTGCCAATGAGAATATCAACGGACTGATTGATATAGTCAATAATGTGGAGCAGCCCATTGACCGGGAGCCATCATCGTTTGCGCTCAGCGAGCTGTCGGATTTGCGCGCACAGCTGGAGGAGGCGATCAAGCAGCCGACGCAAATAGCCGGCGTTAGCATCGAGTCGCATTTGGAGCAGCTGCAGTCGAAGTTGGCCAAGCCGCAGCATTTCCATGGCGCCACCAATGAGCGGCAGGCGGCTGTCGTCGCTGCCTTCAAGCACTCCTGGACAGGCTACAAGAAGTACGCCTGGGGTCACGACAACCTGAAGCCCGTTTCGCAGAGCTCGCACGAGTGGTTTGGCCTGGGTCTCTCCATTGTCGACTCACTGGACACCATGTACATTATGGGCCTGGAGGATGGTGAGCTCCGAGTAGTAGTGCAATATTAAATTGATTATATATATATATCTTTTGCCCCCTGCAGAGTTCAATGAGGCACGCGACTGGGTCAAGCAATCGCTGCACTTTCACACCAGTCGCGATGTGAATCTCTTCGAGGTGACCATACGCGTGCTGGGCGGGCTGCTCTCGGCGTATCATTTGAGCGGTGACAAAATGTTTCTGGTCAAATCGATCGAACTGGGCAATCGCTTATTGCCCAGTTTTCTCTCGCCCTCGGGCATACCCTATTCGGATGTGAATCTGGGCGAGAGAACGGCACACTCGCCCAAATGGTCGCCGGACAGTTCGACCAGCGAAGTGACCACCATACAGCTGGAGTTTCGTGATCTCAGTCGATCCACCAATGTGCCCATCTACGAGCAGGTCGGTTGGGTGGATTAAGCCATAGTGCCCAGAAATGCATTAATATTATATCATAATCCCGCCAGGTGGTGAACATAGTGAACGAGAAGGTGCATGCGCTGGACAAGCATCATGGTCTGGTGCCCATATTCATCAATGCCAACACGGGCACCTTTAGAAACTATGCCACCATATCACTTGGCGCACGAGGCGATTCCTACTACGAGTACTTACTGAAGCAGTGGCTGCAAACGGGTCGCAAGGATAACGATGAGTGAGTGCAGCGTGCATACGTTTTTCTCCTAGTGCAGTGTACTCATTTGGTATTTCTTCTCCTCAGTCTGATACTGGACTATCTGCAGGCCATCGACGGCGTGCTGACACAGCTGATGCGTCGCACGCCACGCGAGAATTGGGTGTACATAGGAGAACTAATCAATGGGCATGACTTCAAGCCGAAGATGGATCATTTGACATGCTATTTGCCTGGCACGCTGCTGCTGGGGCATCAGAACGGCATGCCGGACTCGCATCTCATGCTCGCCCGCGACATGATGGACACCTGCTATCAGACGTACATTAAGCAGCCCACACAGCTGGCTGCGGAGATCTCGTACTTTGCACTGAACGACAAGGAGGAGAGCGACATCTATGTGAAGCCGAACGATGCGCACAATCTGCTGCGGCCCGAGTTTATCGAGAGTCTGTACTACTTCTACGCACTGACCGGCAATCGCACGTATCAGGACATGGGCTGGACCATCTTTCAGGCATTCGAGAAGCACTCGAAGGTGGCGGCCGGCTATACGTCGCTGGGGAATGTGAAGAATACGCTGAATACGCGTATGCGCGATCTCATGGAAAGCTTCTGGTTGAGCGAGACGCTGAAGTACTTCTATCTCTTATTCAGTGACAATCGCAAGGAGATCGACCTGGATAAATGGGTCTTCAACTCGGAGGGGCATCCGCTGCCGGTGTATCAGCACTAACTGTAAATACTTATCATCAGCGATATTATTACCTAAGCGTGCACAATATATATATATATGTGGTATATATATTTTATCAGGCAGCAACACTTAGTCGTAGCGAAGCGCAAAATGCCAAATATTATGCCAAGCTTAGGATGCACTTGGCCAAAAGCAGAATAAACACTAATAATATATCTTATCGTTTAGCGTACTGTACTGAGTATAAGCCCATTATTATTTATTTCAATAGAATTTATTGTAACACACACACACACACACATCTCACACATCACACAGCAACTGCTCTCGAAACTCTGGTACTGCAACTGCCGCAATGCTAAGCCTAGTTAGTCTGTAAGTCTATGAGTTGGTAGGTACTTAGTACACGTGTATGTAGCTCCAGTACACCGTTTAGCGAATTGAACATTAAACCTTAAACTTTGTAGTGCGTTTTTTAACCGATTTAATAATTTAATAAAATAGTATGTGTCAATCGAGCGGCGACTGTATGTTTGTATGAATGCAAATAATAATAATAATAAACATAATGATAATAATAATATTAAAAATAATTATAATAATAATAAAAATAATAATAATAAAATCGATATGCGAGTATATATGGTAGATACAATACACTCCCAAGAATAAAAGACGCCGATAATAAAAATAAAAATAATAATAAAAATAAAAATAATAATAATAATAATAATACACTCCCAAGAATAAAAGACGCTGATTTAAAATGGTTTGAATTTTTACTTTATTCTTATGAATACGGTATTTTTTTCAATTTTTACTCTTTTTTTGTGGCTGTTTTTTTTTTCATTGCATACGATTTGCACCTGCACCCAACAAAACGCATTGAATTTGATTGAATTCCTTCACTTGTTTTTGGGCTTTTTTCTGAGTGTTTTTCTTTTACGATATTTACTTTATGCACTTAATGTTTATGACGACTATGAATGGATGGGCTTAATAAACTATGAAATATTAAACTTTGCTTGATTTCGTTCGCTTTTTGTTTAAGTTTGCTGCTGTGTGTAATAAAAACTCCCAATGTTGCATTAAAAATCTTTGTTTTTTGCTTTAGTTTCGCATTAAATTACACTTAGACACATTTAGCTGAACAAGTTTTATATTACGATATTGGGACTTTTTTTCACTTATTATTTTTTTTTTTTAGGGGGGAGGGGGGGAAGGTTACTGTTGAAGCCGATTTGAATAACCGTTTCGTTCTGAAGTTCAAGTTCAAACAATGCGCATATTGTAGGCCGTAGGTAAAAAAATCAAACATTAATTGAATCGGGCTCCTAGCGAGTGATAAGTTCGGTTCTTGCTTTATTTCATTTGCTTAGTTAGTCTCCAGAGCTACGTTTCCATCGTATATATATTATCGAATGCAATTTTCCTTGACTAACTTAATTTATGCTATTACATATAAATTTTTACACAAGTTTTTTGTTTTTTTTTGTTTTTGCCATTAATTATTTGTCTTTGTATAACAACTAGAAAGTGTTGCGTGCGCATCTCTGTGCTACAGTTATATAGTCGGACATGGGAAGTCGAAGCCAATTGGAACTCGATAGTATCGATAGTATCGAGATATAGTACGAGTAGTATTATACATGCATACGCCTACGCGTCTCTCCCCATATAAATTGTAGTAGTTCGGCGTGGTGGTATTTAAATTAGTAGTTGTAGTATTGTAGTTGTAATTGGTATGCGTTAATACGTGTCGGACGACTACTATATACTATATATATATATATTTAAGTCGCAGCATGCTTGTGTGTGAGTGTCTCTGTGTGTGTGTGAATTGAGTGATGCGCGGCCTTCTAACATTTACAATATTTGGATTAAGTTCGTAGTACTTGCTTACTATGGGATTTATCGGCTCTAGTTATAGTTCTGGTTTTCGTAAATCGTATCGTAAATCGTGTTACAAGCTAATCAGACATCAATATTTAAAACGTGGCACAAATCACAAATCAGATTTGTGGCAAGATCAAGATCAAGATACAATGATACGATTCGTTTGCGGTACATGTACATATATAATATATATAATTTTATTTTTATATATATATATTTATATATATATAGTTAATAATCAATAAGAGTTTAAACTAAATTTGCTAAAATTGTGATTTCTTTTGAACTGCTTTTGGTTTGCTTCGTCGACTTCTTCCGCTGCTGATGTCACCCGTAATCGGAGCCATATCGCAACTTGGCTAATAGCTTTCTAATTCAAATTGAGCACATTGTTTATTCGAGTTGTGTGTGTGTGTGTGTGCGTTGGCTCAAAAGCAGACAGACGTTAAGCGCTTTATAAATAATAGTTGTAATTGCTTAGAACGATTTATGAAATTATTTAATTTAATTTTATTTTATTTCATTTAATTTAATTTAATTTTACTTTACGTATTCTCGCATACTCTACACTAAGAGCAAATCCTTCTGTCTTCTATGCTGTATTAAAAACGGCGATTGTTGAAACTGTATGCTTAGTTGTATTTACAATTTGCTTAATAATAAATAATTTAATATATTTCTCTGCTGTATGCATATATATATATATATATTTGTAATCTAAATCGATTTGCTGTGCTTGCCCTAATCAACAAAATTGGCAACGTGTTTACATTTGTTTCGCATCAATCAATTCAATCAATCAAAGCCAATCAGTTCGCAGTTGAATACTATGCAGTTGGTGGTACAGCTTTGAGGAGTTGGCTCGCACCACAGTGGCACTGCAGCATTTCGATTGACTGTCTGACTGACTGACTGATCTGCAAGGGTATTTGCTGTTCGGCGTGCCGAATTAAGTTTTCCTTAGGCTGCTCGATTTTATTAAATTGTCTAGGCGATTTTTCACTTATTTATTGTAGCTATTTAATTGGTATTACATTTGAATTCATTCAGTGTACTTCTCTGAGAAGCATTTCATGCTATTCGTCGTTTTGTTTCAATTCTCAATTCTCCACGTTTTTGTTTTTGTTTTTTAATTTGTTGTTTAATTGCTTTCCTATTGACTGTTGGCTTCTTTATTGTTTTACATTGTTCTTTTGTTTCTTTTGCTTTTTTGTATGCTCTTTGCTCTTTCGATCGGGTTTCACACAAATCATTTTCCATTTCAAAATTATGGTACAAACACATTGGACTAAAAACGAAAACAAGATTTAAAACAATTTACGCTACACTTTTTTTTTCTCCAACTTAGTGCTAAAATTAAGAAGAACTTGTACAGGGCAGGCTGCTAAAATTGGCAACAAATAAGTATAGGTGCGGATGGGGTTGTGGCTAAATACGTTTTCACTGTACAATCAATGTGGTTTGGTGTTGCCTTGGGCAGCGCTTCACAAGGTGGTTGCATTGAACTCCAGTATCAGACTGTTGGCAATTGCCGCTGTTGCCGCCGGCGGCAGCCCGCCGCCGCCAATTGCTGTCGCCTGTGCTGTGCCGCTTGCAAGTCAAGAGGTCATAATCGACTTGACCGCCTCGTCCAGGCCGGCGGCCACACAGCTAAAGTCATTCAGCTGGGCATGATGCTGCGGCTGCGCCTGCGACAGACTATGATGATGCTGTGCATGATGCTGCAGATGCGCCTGTTGCTGCTGCTGCTGCTGTTGTCCCATGTGACCCTGCAGCAGCTGCTGCTGTTGCTGCTGTTGCTGCTGTTGTTGCTGCTGCTGCTGCTGCTGGTGATGATGATGATGGTGATGATGATCCAACAGCAGATTACCGCTGCCATCGGCTACGGCAGCAACAGCTGCTCCTGCGCCGCCACTGATCAGGCAATCGCCCATGTCGTCGCCCAACTGACGCCGCCTGCTGTTCGCCTGCTCCTGCTGGCAACTGGGCAAGTTGGCCGCCTGCCGCTGATCCTCCAGCATGCTGTCGCCCAGGAATGAGCCCAGCGAGAACTGCAGCGAGTCGCCGCTGTTCTGCAGATTCAATATGCTGTCAATGGCGCTGGCAACGTGGCGGCTAATGTCGTCGTCGTACTCGCCGGTGACCACAGACGCTGCGCCCATGTGGTTGACATGCGGCTGCTGCAACTGTTGCTGCATATTGTGCTGCTGATAGTGCTGATGTTGCTGCTGCTGTTGCTGCTGATGTTGTTGCTGTTGTTGTTGCTGCTGCTGCTGCTGTTGTTGTTGTGGGTCAAGCATATTAGCAAACGCCTGATGATTGGCAAAGCTGTGCTGCTGTTGTTGCTGCTGCTGTTGTTGCTGCTGCTGCTGCTGCTGTTGCTGGTCCATGAGCAATTGTGAGAAACCGCTCGGTCCATTGGCCGTCACACCATCGTGCAGTCCCAGCATTTCCGGATCCAACATGCTGTGCTGCGCCACCTGCACGTGTTGCTGCGTGGACAGAGGCGACGACGACGTGGACGAACTTGTGCACAGCCGCTTGCTGCTGTTCTCGTCCTCCAGATCGCTGCTGGAGCCCATCATCTGGCCGTTCCAGTGGCGCTTCCTTGACTCGCCATTCACCAGCAGATTGTGCGACTGCCCATCGACGCTGCTCGTGTTGCTGGGCATGTAGTCGCTGTAGTGCGCCTCCATGCTCTGCATCCAGCGTGGATTGTTGTTGCAATTGAGCTCGATGTGATGTTGCTGCTGCTGCTGCTGCTGAGAGTCTTGCTGTTGCTGCTGCAGCTGCTGCTGTGCATGTGCATATGCCTGCGGCTGCTGCTGCTGCTGTTGCTGTTGCTGTTGCTGCTGCTGCTGATCGCTGCTGCTGTAGCCCGCGCCAAAGCCTGCATCTGGCGCCCAAATATTCATTTTGGTTTTGTGATTCGCCACGGGCGACTTCGAGTCGCCAAAGATTTCATCCAGATCCGATTCAATGTCGTGCGCATCGCTGCTGTTCTTCACGTCCAAGTGCACCGGCGACTCGCCGAACATGGCCTCCAGGCGCGTCTCCACGGACTTCTGCACATCGGAATCGCTGTTGAAGAACTCACTGATGGCCGGATGATGATTCGTTTGGTCGGCCTGCATGGCCTGCAGCGGTTGCTGGCGCTGCTGACTGCACGAGGAGCTGCCGATGGGCACGTTGTTGCTGCCGCCGCCAACATCGCCAGCGCAGCTGCTGCTGCTGCTGCTGTTGCTGCTGCAGTTGCTGTTGCTCTGGTTGCTCTTGTCGATGCAGCCGTTGGGAAACAAATCCGACAGATGATTGCCATTGTTCAACATGCTGTTGCCGGCGCCGTTGTTGTCGTAGAGCTGTTGCTGCGCCAGATGTTGCTGCTGATGATGCTGCTGCTGCTGCAGTGCGGCATGCTGTTGCTGCTGCTGTGGTTGTGGTTGCAGCGCATCGCTGTTCATCAGATTGAGTTCCTTCTGCAGGCAATACCAGCCATCCTCGTGATCCTCAGTGGCCAGCGAATTGCTCTTTATATGCTGCTGCTGCTGCTGTACATGTTGCTGCTGTTGTTGCTGCTGCTGCTGCTGTTCTTGCAGCACATTGTCGGCATAGCAGTTCTCGGCATTCTTGCCAACTGTCGGCTCCACTTTCTTCATGATGAAGGACGGCGTCAGCTCCGACTCGATGTCAAAGTTGTCGTAGTCCTTTTTGATGTAGGCTGCATTTGGCTTGACGTTGTTCAGCTGCTCCTTCTTGACGGCATCGTTGTCAGTGGTTTGCCCCAGCCAATCGCCATTCTCCTCGCGCTTCACCTGCTGCTGTTGTTGCAGCTGTTGCTGCTGCTGTGCTTGTTGCTGCTGTGGCTTGCTGCTGTAGGCCTTGTTTACATCGGCGCTGTTCTTGAGCAAATCAAACTTGTCGACAACTGCAGTTGCTGCTGCTGCTGCAGTTTGCTGCACTTTCTCCAGCGGCTCCTGCTTGATTTCCTCCTTCACCTTGGCCTCCAGCTGTGTGTCAAGCTGCGCTACTGCCGCCTCCTGGCAGTTTTGCTGCTGCTGCTGCTGCTGCTGCTCCTCCTCCTCCTGCTTGAGCAGTTGCTGCTTCTGCTTCTCGAGCTCCTTCTCAGCGCTGCGTATGTCACTGATCTCGCCCTTCAGATCATCGATCATCAGCTGTTGCATTTGCAGCAGCTCCGAGGTGCGATGCGGCAGCTGTAAGTCAGAGAAAAATATTATTATTATTATTATATATTATTATTGTAAACTGTGCTGTACTGTGCAGCACTTACCGTTGACTCCTGCAGCAGTATCTCCTGGAATTTGCCGTTCAGCTGACGGAACTTATCGCGAAAGCCCAGCGCAGTCGCCTCGAACTCCTCGTCCTCGTCCGAGGGCAGCTCCATGTCGTTCTCGTGCATGCAGTGGTATCTGCAAGTGCAAATATAATACCAAATTATTTTTATAATTATAAATAATAATTAAAAAATAATAAAAAATTACTACTGTGAGCAAAAAGTAAGGTGAATTTTGAATTTAAAATTCGCGGGCTTGAGATGGCGAACTAGTTCTTTTTTTCTCGAGTTGGCAGAACTGTTGATGACATTTGGCGGGAATTTCATGTCAATGTTAGTATGAGTACTATATTTACGCTTTTGTTTACCAAACGATCAAGAGTGCATTTGGCGATTTTTACAATGTCTGATTTAATTGAGCAGAGATAAAAAAAAAATCGACGAGGACTATCGTGGCTCGTGGCTATACCGGAAAGGGACTATTTGGCCTGTTTCGAGGATTTGAAAAAACATTGGCATACGTGTATTTTATCGGCAGGGGATTACTTTGAAGGGGATGAAATTGATTTAGGAGCATAAATAACAAATTTTGATTTTACAAAAATATTCACCTTACTTTTTGCACAGTAGTAAGTAATAATTTTTTCAAGTATTTTATATGTGTGCGCGCTTACCTGATCAGCCGCTTGACCGCCTCGTCCTTGGTGCGAAACGGCTTCACATAGTCCGGCTTGAGGCAGCTCTCCTGGTCGACCTCCAATTGCCGCACGAACCTGCGAAAGAAAACACGGTTATTGCTGCAGTTCTACGTGAATTCCCTAGACAATTTAATTATTGTGTTGGCCTCTTTTTTTCGCATTAAAATCGGCATTTTTCAACCAACTACTCACAAGGAGAGGCGTGCTATTTTTGGTTTCGGCGTGGGCAGCAACTCCTCCGGCTTGGCTATGGGCAGCGGCAGTGGCAGCGGCAGCGTTGGCAAATACACTGGCAGCGTCGACAGCGACGGCGTCAGCAGGTTGCTGAGTGCGGGCGCAGCAACAGTTGCTGCTTGCGTTTGTTGTTGTTGCTGCTGCTGTTGTTGTGGTTGCAGCTGTGGCAATTGCTGTTGCAGCTGCAGTGGCGGCATTGTCAAAATGTTGTTGTTATTGTTGTTATTGTTGCTGCTGCTGTTGCTGTTGCTGCTGGAGCTGTTGCTGTTGCTGCTGGAGAGCAGATTATTTGTGGAGCTGGCAAAGATCAGCGGCGGTGGGCCATTCTTTAGCGCCGTAGCAACTGTTGGCTGTGTGAGCTGCTGCTGCTGCTGCTGTTGCTGCAGTGGCAACTGCAATACATTGGCTTTGGACTGCAGCAAGTTGAGCGTTGCAACTGCCTGCGGCTGCTGCTGCTGCTGTTGCTGTTGGCTGCCTGCAATCACTTTGCTGCGGCAGGGCGACTCCTTGGGCTTCTGCTGCGTTGTCAGCTGTTGCTGCTGCTGTTGCAGGTTGCAAGCAATTGGCACCTGTTGCTGCTGCTGCTGTTGTTGCTTCTGTTGCGTGAGCTTCTGCTTGTTGGCCAATTGCTGCTGCTGCTGCTGATGCTGCATGGGATAAATGTGTATGCGCTGCGCCACATTCAACTGCTGCTGCTGCTGTTGCTGCTGCTGCTGTGCATTGACTGTTGCTGTTGTTGCTACGGTTGTGGTGCTGGTGGTTGAATGATTATTCGGCTGCACCACATTGGCGAGTATGACACCAGCAGCTGCTGCTTTCAGCGTGTCCGCCGATTGTTGTTGTTGCTGCTGCTGTGGCGCCTGTTGCTGCTGCTGTTGCTGCTGCTGTTGGAATTGCTGCGGTATCAGACTAAAGCTGCCATTGCCATTGGGCGTGGCAACCATGCCCTCTGGCGTGGGCACCTCCTTGCCGGAGGCCACAATGCGATGCTGCTCGGCAAAGAGACGCTGCAGTGCCACATTGATTTCCGCATCGCTCATGGGTTTGTTGTACACGGCTATGGCCGCCGGATCGATGTCCGGCGATATTGGCAGCGTCGGCACAAACGACTTGTTCTGCAGTTTGATGGTGAGGAACTGAATCTGCATCTGCACCGTGCGGAACACCTGCTGCATCTGCGGCGTCAGCTGTATGGTCTGCACGCGCGAAATGGTATTCTGCTGCGGCACAGGCTGCGGCTTGTTGCCCGCTTGCTGCTGCTGCTGTTGCTGCTGCGTGGACAATTGCAGCTGTGCGATAACAGGCGCTGCAGCTGCTATGCCGCTGCTGCTGGGTGTGGCTGTGGTTGCTGTGAGGCTGAAGCTGCCGCGTTGCTGCTGCTGCTGCTGCACTGTAGCAACAATTGCTGTAGGCTGTTGCTGCTGTGGCTGTGGCTGCAGCTGTTGTTGTTGCTGCTGCTGTTGCTGCTGCTGTTGCAGTTGCTGCTGCTGCATGGGCGCTGTCACGCCCACCAGCTTGGTGCCATTGGTCGTCTGGAAGGGCTGTATGCTGCTGCTCATGATGGTCGTCGTTGTTGTCGTCGTCGTCGGATTGCCGCTGCAACTGACCACGACAATCATCTGCTTGCCACTGGCAACATTCGGCTGCACAATCTGCACGGGATTGTTGTTGGGCTTCTGCGACAGCGGATCCAGCTTGGGCATGGGCTTCACCACGCTGGCGTTCTTCAGGCTGGCCAATTCGGCGGCGGTGGGCGTGGTCTTGGGCTTGCGCACAGGCTTCTTCTTGGCCACGGCGCCAGTGCTGGCGGCAGTTGTGCTCGATGTTGTCGTCGTCGTCGTCGTCGTCGAGCCCGCCGCCGACGCCTTGGCCGGCTCCAACTTGGCCTTGCTCTGATCGATAATGGGCGCCACATTGGCCACCTGCTTGGTCACCGTTGTGGTGCTGCTGGTGGTGCTGGTGCACGTCGTCAGCGTCGTGGTTGTCGTCGTGCTAATGGGCAGACCCAGGCTCAGACCATGCCCATTCGTAATGGGCTGTATGGGATGCACGATCTGCTGCTGCGGCGGCTGTGCACGCAGCGATATCGGCAATGTTGCTGTGATCGTCTGCTGCTGCTGTTGCTGTTGCTGCTGCTGCTGCAGTTGCAGCTGCGTGGGCGGCAGTGGATTCACATCGTTGAAGTGCAACTGACCGAGCTGCAGGCACTGCGCCAACTGCTGCGCATTGATGCCCGCCGGCGCAATCAGCAGTCGCTCCGTGGGTCCAATCGAGGCCGCCGTCTGGCCGGCACTGATGGCCGTAATCTGATTGGAGACACTGTTCAGGCAGAACAGTTGCTGCGTGCTCGGATCGATGGTGGGCAGCGCCACATAGCGTTGTCCATTGTTTACACTGGACGAGGACGATGAGGACGACTGCTGCTGCTGCTGCTGCGTTGTGGCTGGCTGCAGCAGCTGCTGCTGCTGTACGATGAGCTGTGATGTTGCTGGCGTCGTTGCAAGTGTTGCTGCTGTTGCTGTTGTTGCTATTGTCGTGGTTGTCGCTGTGGGCAATTGCGCGAAGCTGATGCTTTCGTTTGGCTTTGTGGGCAGTGTCGGTGGTTTGATTGAGTTGCTGTTGCTGCTGCTGATGTTGCTGCTGTTGCTCAGCAGATTGCTGCTGCTGGGCGCTGCGGGCTTGCGATTGTTGGCAACTGCTGAGAGAGAGAGAAAGTCTTAGTAGAGTTTTAATTTTTAATTCCTTGTACTTACTTTTAATCTCCGCTTTGCTCGTCACTTTGGGCAACTGCTGCAGTGTTGCTGTCGTCTGCTGCTGCTGCTGTTGCTGCTGTGGCGGCGGCGTTGGCGCTGGCGTCTTGCTGCTGTCCATGCGCGTCGGCTCATTGATGATGGTCACGTTGGGCAGTGCGCCCTTGAGCAGCGCCTGCAGTATCAGCTGCGACTGATGATCCTGCGGATTGTTGGGATCGTGGCGCAGAATCAAACGCTCGCAGTGCTCCGACACCGCCAGCGTCAGGCTGCCCGTCAGCTGCGGCGCCAGCGCTGCGGCGGAGGCTGGTGAACCCACCGAAATGGACACATTGCCGGGCATGCCCGTCAATTGTGGTGGCAATATGGTTGCACCGCCAGCTGTTGTTACCGCAGCAGCTGTTGCTGCTGCTGCTGCCGACGTCTGCGATTGTTGCTGCTGTTGCTGTTGCTGCTGCTGTGGCATGCTGACCAACTGCATCTGGCGGCCATCGCTGGACAATTTGATGGTGGCCGCTTCGGCTGTGGGCGTGCCTGTTGCTGGCTGAAACACCAGCTGCTGTGGCGCAGCAGCAACTGTTGCTGCTGCTGTCGTTACTGCCGCTGCTGCTGTTGCTGCTGTTGTTGTCGCTGCTGCTGCTGCTGGTATGCCGCCCATGACAGTGGCACCCGGCGGCAATATTGGCATTATTTGTATCTTGTTCTCGACGGCGCTGCTGATGGGCAGCGCGGACTGATGATGATGTTGCACCTGCGATATTTGTATGTTGCCAATTTGACTGGGCACCGTTGTCGGCGTGCTGCTGTTGGCCAGGCCGAGACCGTGTGGCAGCAATATGCTGTTGCTGCTGCTGCTGTTGCTCACGGGCGTTGTCAGTGTAATGGTGCTGATGCTGTTGCCGCTGCTGTTGATGATGCTGTTGATGTTGCTGCTGCTGATGTTGCTGCCAAGGTTGCTGCCATTGCTGCTGCTGTTGGTGGTTGTTGTGGTGGTTATGTTGCCATTGATATTGCTGCTATTGATGATGATGTTGTTGCCGTTGCTGATGATGTTGTTGCTGCTGCTGCTGTTGCTGTTGCTGGCGTTGCCATTGCTGAGCGTCTCCTGCTTCTTGGTGTTGCGTCGGACGGCGGGTTTGCGTCGCGGCTTCACAGCAGCAGTTGTTGTCAACGCTGCCGCGGATGTTGCTGCTGCTGCTGCTGTTGCTGCCGTGGCTATTGGCGCTGCGCATGTCACTGTCGGCGTGGGCGTTGTCAGCGTTATGCTAGCCGCAATGGGCGTCACAGCCGGCTGCAGCGTCACACTGCCAATGGTCTGCGTCTGGCCGCCCAGGCTGAAGCTAATCGTCGGCGCCGGCGTCTGATTGCTGAGTGTGGCCTGCATGTTGCTGGCGTTGCACAGCTTGTTGCCCAGACCATTGCTGCCTGCTCCTACTCCTCCTGCTGCTGCTGCCGCTGCTGCTGCTGCGGCTGCCTGCTGCGCCAGATGCTGCTGCGCCTGTCGCTGTATCTCCTCGGCCGTGGGCAGACGCGGCGTCGACAGCGTATACGGTGGTACAGTTCCAGTTCCGGTTCCAGTTCCGCTTCCAGCTGCCGTGGCCGTGCCACTGGCAATGGCAGCGGCCGCTGCTGCATCACTTGGATCAATCTTGATGAGGATATTTGGTATTTCGGTGGCTTCGTTCACCGGCTGCGGCGCCGGTATGGTCAGCGTGAAGGGCAGGCCATCGCTGCCGTTTTGGCTCGGTATGGAGATCATGATGTCGTTGCAGCCCGCCGCCGCCAGCCCATTGCTCAGCGGTGCAGCTGCAACTGTTGCTGTTGCTGTAGCTGTTGTTGTCGCCAGGGATTCGGCATCTGTGCACTGTTGCTGGTGCAATTGTGGCTGATTGCTCTGGCCATTGATGCTGCCAACAGCAATGCTTGCTGCTGTTGTTGTTGTTCCTGCTGCTGCTGCTGCTGCTGGTGCTGCTGTCGCTGTTGCTGACGGCACTGCATCCATGCCGTAGTCCTCGTCATCGTCGTCATCCTCCGTGATGCCGCAGAACTTCATCACGTCGCCGAGATCGAGTTTGCCATTGCTGGCGCGTTGTATGTGCGTTGGCGGCGGCGACGGCGACTTCGCGCGTCCCAGCTGCAACTGCAGCTGCGCCTGCGGCGTGGGCGTGCGCGCCAGCGTTGGCGCCGGCGATGCGGCGGGTGCGGGTATCGTCAGCGGCGTGCTGTGGGCAGGAATTGCAATCTTTTGCGTTATGCTGGCGCCTGTCGGCGACGGCGTTGCCACTGTGATAATTGCGGGTGCCGCCGCCGCTGCTGCTGCTGCTGCTGTTGGCGTTGCTGTTGCCTTCTTTTTGCGCGGTCGCGGCTTCTTCTTGGGCTCCGCTGTGTGCTGCTGGTGGTGTTGCTGCTGCTGCGCCTGTTGCTGCTGCTGCTGCTGTTGCGCCTGCTGCACCTGCGTCTTGGTCTGCTGCAACTGCTGCTGCAGCTGCTGTATCTGCGCCTGCTGCTGCTGTTGCTGCTGATGCTGCAGCTGTATGGTGGCCAGCGCCGCCTGCTGCTGTGCTGTTGGCTGACGCAGTGGCTCGGGCGTCACCGCAAGCGGCACATGCGCTGGCGAGGATTGTGTGAAGTGCAGCTCAGCGGTGGCAGCGTTGCTGTTGTTGTTGTTGTTGCCCGCTGCAACAGCTGCTGCTGTCGTGCCTGCTGCTGTCTGTTGCTGCTGCTGCTGCTGCTGTTGTTGCTGCTGCTGTTGCTGCTGCTGCGGTGGCTGCGGCTGCTGAAAGGCCGTCGCAATCTGCTGCAGATGCGCACCGTTCAACTGATTCAGATTGATGGTCGCACCGCCCAGGGTCTGCTGCAGCTGCGAGATGGCCGCCAGGCCATTGGGCATTTGTATCTGAGCGATGCCGTTGCCATTGGCGGCAGCAGCGGCAGCCAGTTGCAGGTTCTGCAGCTGCGCTGCCACGCTGTGGCCCAGCAGCTGCGTGTTGATGGTGGCCGTCGTGGTGAACGGCTGAGATCGTGGCGCCTGCGCGGCCAGCGCCGCGTGCAGCCCGCTCAGCTGTGTGCCCGACTTGATGGCATTCTGGAACTGGCCCGCCGCTGCGGTCTGCTGGATGAGGTTGCCCTGCGAGGACACTATGAAGGTGGGCGTGGCGGCGGCCAGTTGCATGGTCGCCCCATTGGTGCCCACGATGCGCAACAGTTGCTGCTGTGCCGGCTGCTGCAGCTGCGTCTGCCCCCGCGGATTCTGTATGACCAGCGAGGGCGTCGCCGTCAGCTGCGGCGTTGGCGGTCGCAGTATCAGCTGCACGCCCTGCGGATTCTGCTGCACCAGCACCGGCATCTGATTCAGCAGCAACTGTTGCGGCTGCGCTGCCGTTGCCGGCAACAGTATCTGCTGCTGCTGTTGCTGCTGCTGGCCATTGGCATTTGCTGCGTTTGCCGCGCTCAGCTGCGCCTGCTGCGGCTGCGGCGACTGCGAGATCTGCGGCAATTGCGCACTGTTGCTGCTGTTGCTCTTGTTCTTCGATTGCTGCTGCAGCTGCTGCTGCGACTGCGTGCCGCCCAGCTCCTGCTGCGGCTTGGGCAGTATCTGCTGCGGCGCTTTGCTCGTCTTGTTGCTGGCAGTGGAGAGCGCAATGCTCGCATTGCTGCCAAAACGTTGATGTTGCTGCTGCTGGTGGTGTTGCTGCTGCTGCTGTTGCAGATGTTGCTGCTGCTGCTGTTGTTGCTGCTGCTGCTGCTGCAAGGATGGCTGCTGCGTTGTGGCAATTAGCTGACCCTGCGGACCCTGAATGAACTGAAACACTTGCTGCGGCGCCTGCTGCTGCTGCTGCGGCCCGCTGGTGATGGTGAATTGCTGCGGCAGCATCTGTACGGCCTGCGGCTGCGGCGTTGGCGGCTTTATGGCCGCCGCTGCAATCGCACTGCTCGGACTCGGTGTGGGACTGTCCGCTATCAGCGGACTGCTGCTCTGATAGTGCTGGAACTGCTGCTGCTGTTGCTGCTGGTGTTGCTGCTGCTGCTGGTGTTGGCTTAGCAATGTCGTAGCACCCTTTTTCGCTTGACCTTTTGGGCTACTAGCCACATTTGCTGTCGCAAACGAAATGGGCGTGCTGATTGCCGTTGCGTTCGGTTGCCCATAGCCGCCGGATACTGTCGAGCAGATCGATGTTGGCGTCGCTGCGTTGCTGCTGAAGATTTGCTGCTGCAACTGTTGCTGTTGCTGAAGTTGGTGCTGCTGCTGTTGCTGTAGTTGTTGCTGCTGTAGCTGCTGCTGCTGCTGCTGTTGTTGTTGCTGTTGTCCGGTGCGCTTGTTGCCCTTCTGTAAATCAAAAATCGAGAGTTGAATTCACGATATGGACGCTGCTTAGGAATATATATATATATATATATATATATGTATATATATATAGAAATATAAAGCTTATGGCTGCGAGTTTGTGGTACTAAAAGCCAAAAAAAAATCAGCTAGATCCTTGAATTCAATTAACGATATCACTGCAGACTACGAATATATATCTATATATTTATCTGGTATATTTTTCTAGCTAGGAAAACGTAGCCTACTGCTAAATAATATAAATAAATACAGGAATATACATATATAAAAAACTGATTTTTCTGAATTTATGTTAGTAAAAACACAATATATACCTATAAAGCTATATATCCATATAAATGAAACTATCTATATATATAAAAGAAAGTCGTGTTAGTTACACCACTTATAACTCAAGAACGGCAGAACAGATTTGGCTGAAAATTGGTAGGGAGGTAGCTTAGAGCCAGGAGACGGACATAGGATACTTTTTATCCCGTTCGACAGCGTTCCTCTGTGACTTGACATGAAACGTCAGTCACTATAAAACGTGGTATAACAAAAAAGAATCAGACTTGGAATAACAAAACGCAAATGACAGCTATCTAATTGACGTGAAATGACAGCTATGTAATGACGTATGGATGACAATTTGATATTTGTAAGAAATCAATATTAAAATTATTTCTATTAAATAAATAATTAACAAGTGGATTGAAGTGAAGTGAAGTTTAATTAATAATGCCGCGACCAAGACGATCGAATCTTTTCCGACAAAGCCGTAATGCAAGAAGAATACAAAATACTGCAAATGAAAGGACTGAAGAAGAACAAGAAATTGCTTCTGAATCACGAGAGCAAAGTGAAGTACCCGTGAAACAGCTCGGTTGGCAATGCAGAATCGTCGAGCGAACAACAGAAGTCAACAAATAGATAATTTGCGACGCAGAGCAAGATATTTAGCTGATTTGAATCGAGCTGCGTTTCGATACGATTGCAGCAATGATTACAGCTTGCATCCTAGCGTTTGCATTGGGCAAATGGACGTTGTTTGCGAGTATTGTGGTGCTGAAGATTTCTCGGAGCAATTGCTGACTATTGGTAATGGTCAAGTACCTGTCGATGAATCGAGCGGATTAATATCATTTCCAAATAATTTCTGTAATTTTGTCTCATCAAAAGACGAACTTATCAACAATGTATTTCCAAATATTATTTCTAACTACAAAAATAATGAATGGTTGAGTGAGCGAGCAATTTTAGCGGCTAAGAATAAAGATGTAGATGACCTGACAATGCATTCATTCAAATCTATTGACTGCGTCACAAATGAAGATGAAGCCACCAACTATCCAATTGAATTTTTAAACTCTTTGGACGTGCCTGGCTTACCACCGCCTAAAGGTTGGCTCTGTAGTAATCATGCTTCGAAACATAAACCAACCAAAACTGTGCAACGGTACGCGTTTGGTGGTTAGTAAATTGATGAACAATGTCATTTACGCTACGATAATGATAGGAAAATTCAAAGGTGAGGAAGTTCTCATTCCGAGGATCCCGAGGATCCCGATGATCCCAACCGATATGCCGTTTGAATTTAAAAGACTTCAATTTCCGATACGTCTTGCATTTGCCATGACAATCAACAAATCACAAGGCCAATCCTTAAAAGTTTGTGGTTTAAATCTAGAACATTCATGTTTTTCCCATGGTCAATTATACGTGGCATGCTCACGGGTCGGAAGACCATCTGTGTTGTTTGTTTTTGCGCCTGATAATAAAACAAACAAGTGAAGAAAGCTACAGTCGAGTGCACTCGACAGTAAGATACCATTTACCTTTCGCTGTTAAAAACTAATTCTTTATATTAATTACTTTTATTCGGCGAATAACAACGCATCGCATATTTTCGAGGACAAATTCACATGCATTGACGCTAATGGCACATGCCGACTGCACACTGACTACACGACGACTGTGCGTGCGCAGTCGGCGTGCGCAGTCGGCGTCGGCGTCGGGCCTCTACTGCTGTGAGCGAAACTTCTCGTGCCTATAACTTCTGTGTTTATTGTCCAATCGGATTGAAATTTATAGGGTAGATCTGTACTATGGTAAGCTACAAGAGTGTTAAAAAAAATGTTTTGTTATTTCCCTACTTTTCTTAAAATGCAATAGTGTGGGGGCGGTGGGCGTGGCATCCAAAAGTTGAAAATCCAAAATTCTCCGTAATGCTACCAGGCACCTTACTTTCAAATTTGGCGCTTCTAGCTTTTCTAGTTTTCTTTTAAACTATAAAAATGTGTTTTTTAGAGGCGGTGGGCGTGGCATCCAAAATTCTAAAATCCAACTTCTGCATAATGTTGCAAGACACCCTCCTACCAAATTTGGTGCGTTTATCTCTTTTCGTTATTGAATTATTTGGAAAAAATCGAAATACGCATTTATCGATTTGCGGAGGCGGTGGGCGTGGCACATCAAGTTTGAAATAAACTTCTTGTGTGTATTGAATACACGCACACTCCCACCAAGTCTGGTGCCTCTAGCTCTTTTAATAGCTGAGATCTGTGTGTTCATACAGACGGACAGACGGACAGACGGACAGACGGACAGACGGACAGACGGACAGACGGACAGACAGACGGACATGACCAAATCGACTCGGCTATTGATGCTGATCAAGAATATATATACTTTGTATGGTCTGCCACGCCTCCTTCTGCCTGTTACATACATTTGCACAAAGTTAATATACCATTTTTTACCCATTTTCAATGGGTAAATGGTATAAAAATGTCGTGTATCACAAGGTGCTTAAGTGAAGAGCAACCTATGTACTAAAATACAGAAATAATAATGAATGATTAATGTAGTTATTTAATTTTATTTTGTATTTTTTCGAATAAAATAAAAAAAAAAAAAACTGCTTATTTATTGCCATTAAGGCGGAACAAAGTTCGACGAGTCACTAGTATCTATATATTTATCTAGTATATTTTTCTAGCTAGGAAAACGTAGCCTACTGCTAAATAATATATATAAAGATGGGAATATACATATATAAAAAACGGATTTTTCTGAATTTATGTTAGTAAAAAACACAATATATACCTATAAAGCTATATATCCATATAAATGAAACTATTTGATATATTTTTATAGCAAGGAAAATGTAGTTAGCCTGCTGCTAAAGAATATATATAAATATAGAAATATACATATATAAAAAACTTATTTTCCTGAATATATGTATGCAAAAACCACAAAAATCAGTAGAATTTTTAATTCACGTTATCACTGTAGACTAAGAATATATATAAATATATTCTATATATATATCTATATAAAATAAACTATTTCATACATTTTGTGGCTAGAAATATACCAACACTTGTTGGTAATTAAGTTATCAAGTAATTATTTTTTTGAAGAGCACAAAACTAAAATTATTTAGAATCGAAAAAGAATTGCATGATATTGATGCGGAACAGGAATATATATGCATATGCTTGAACTTTAAGGACTAATAACAGAAACAGACACCATTGGTAACTGCTGCATTTGAAGTGGTTTACTAGGCACATATACAAATATCAAGTATAAAATATTTAATTTGAGATACTAGAAACTGAAAAAATAAATTTACAATATTAAGAAATCAATATCTTTCTATATGGTATCACTGATATACCTCAATATGCTATACCACTCATGTCTGTCTAGTCTTTTAAAATTGAAACAAAATCAGTCATCCTTATCGACCACTATGCTATGTCTATGGTATTTAGATGTATCTATAGTATCTATAGTACCCATCGAGCTATCATTACTTGCTCCGCTGCAACGTACGATTATAATAGAGCAATTTCAACGATTCTCTATGCTATCATTGAGATAATGACGACGACTACGACGACGAGGGGCCTGGCCAGCTCGACTTTAGTATTTACAGATAATTAAAGCTCTGCCTCGCATCGATGGCATCATGCTATAGTATTGCTAGGTCTATCAGACTGCTCCAATTAGATACGAGTAGTATCCAACTTCTATCTTATCTTATCAGCGTACGTAATGAAAACGCAAAAAACGCACCTTGTTCAGTTGAATGTTGTTGGAGCCGACAAGCGTTGCGTTCAGCTCGTTGCCGATTGCATTGCCGTGTGCAACACCTGCACCAGTAGCACCACCAGCACCACCACCACCAGCGACAGCACCACCACCACCGACAGCGTTGGCTGCAGTTCCGGCACTCGCACTCGCATTCGCACCGCCAGCGGCGGCGGCAGCGGCAGCAGCGGCGGCGGCGGCGGCTATGAGACCGCCAGCTGTCACGCCGATGACCGTCGTCGCAGCGGCCGGCGACTGTGAGGGACTCGGCTGAAAGACAACGGTGCCGGCATTGGGACTGCCATTTGTGAACTGATGTATGGATTGTCGCCTGCCAGGCGTCGCCGCCTTGCGCTCCTGCACGACAGAGAGAGAGAGAGAGAGAGAAAGATAATGTCGCTGTATGCGTACTCAATGCTAGGAGATACTCACGTGTTCCTGGGGATTACTGTTGGCGTTTAATGCGTTGCCACCGGCTACAAGCACCACATCCTGTGGGAATGGCGACAGCGATGGTGATGGTTGCAGGCGTGGACTAGCTGAGATCGATGGCGATGGACTGGGCGTCAGAAACGGACCCGGAGGAGACAATATTCCTGCAAAAGGCGCACAAGAGCGAGAGAATACAAATTAATATGAGGCAAAAGTGCTGTCGATTTATTCATTGTGTTTATTGAGCCACCATTGACCCACTAATGTCCCCCGACGGCACACTCGTGCACATACATAAACATATCGGGTATTCGCAAACTATAGAGCAGAGGAGTGTGACGGGGGGGAAAGTGAGGGGTGCTGCGTAATGAACACAAGCTGCACACAAGGCATAAACATCGACAACCATTTGGGGCCAGCAATCTTGTACGTGACCAGAGCGCAACTGGATACATGCGATACAAAGAACGTCGAGCGCAAACAACAACAGAAGAGGCAACACAAGCGCAAAGTATCTCGCAGATACACACACACACACACACACACACTCGGGCGCACAACGAAAGTGGGTAAAATTGCGCGCCATTTCAAAGTTGTTTATTTTGAAGCTAGAGCGCTTATATTTGCCTCAGGCAGCGCCAGCCGCCTCTTCCCTGCACCTGCCCCTGCCACTGCTCCTTGCCTCATGCTGCTCCTTGCTGCTGCTGCTGTGCTGCCTTTGTGCATACAAAACGAGGCAACTTAGCACATTTCCAGGCACCAAATCAGCTCGCAGAGGCAGCAAAATGGACTGCCAGCAGGCCACCACCACCACCAGGCAAGGGGCAGCGCGAAAAGGGCAGCCTCAGCCTCAGCCTCGGTGAGGCACCTCACTCAACGTCACAGTCACATATCGGGCCGGCGCTGCAAGTCCGAGCGAAGCGAAACCAGTTTCATTAGTGCTCCAAGAGTTCTTTGCACTTCTTCATTTCCAAACGCGTTCGCGTTCATTTACTCTCTCTTTCTATCTATTCCCCTCTCTTTCTCTATCTCGCTGCGCGATACCCCGCAAGCATTAGACGCTACCAAAGGGGTATAATAAAATTAAGGCGCATAATAAAGTTATGTGCTGCAAGTGGCAAGTGGCAGTATCGCAGTAGATGCTATTACTACTACGACTACAACTACACTAGAAAAGTAGTAGTAGTAGTAGTAGAAAAGTGGTAGTAATCGCAGTTGTAATAGTAGTAGAAAAGTAGTAGCAATCGTAGAAGTAATAGCAGTAACAATAGTAGTAGAAAAGTAGTGGAAATCATAGAAGAATTGAAGTAGTAATAGTAGTAGAAATCATAGAATTAATAGAAGTAGTAGAAAGTAGTACTAGTAATCGTAGAAGTAATTGTAGAAAAGTAGTAGTAATCGTAGTAGTAGTAGTAGTAGTAGTAGTAGTCGTAGTAGTAGTAGTAGTAGTAGTAGTTGTAGTAGTAGTAGTAGTAGTAGTAGTAGTAGTAGTAGTAGTAGTAGTAGTTGTAGTAGTTGTAGTAGTAGTAGTAGTAGTAGTAGTAGTAGTAGTTGTAGTAGTAGTAGTAGTAGTACTAGTATTAATAACAGTAGAAAAGTAGTAGTAGTAGTAGTAGTACTAGTATTAATAACAGTAGAAAAGTAGTAGTAACCTTAGTAGTAATCGTAGTAGAAATCGTAGCAGTAATAGTAGTAGTACTAGTATTAATAACAGTAGAAAATTAGTAGTAACCGTAGTAGTAATCGTAGTAGAAATCTTAGCAGTAGTAATAGTAATAATAGTAGTACAAAAGTAGTAGTAATCGTAGTAGTATAATGGTAAAGGAAAATATGCTGAAGTCGCAATAGTTATTATAGTAATATAAGATGAGTAGTAATTGTAGTAGAAAAGTTGTAGAATTCTAATAAAAAGATCGATAGTAAAAAAGTAGTAGCAATCGTAGTTGTAATAGTTTAGGAAAGTAGTAACAATTGTCGTAGTAGTCGCTGTAGTAATAACACTAGAGAAGTAGTAACAATAGTAGTAGTAATCGCAGTAGAAAATTACTTATAGTCGTGGTAGAAATAGTACTAGAAAAATAATTATTCTTGTAGAAAAGTATTTGCAGTCGTAGTAGTAGACAACTAGTAGTAATTGTAGTAGTCACAGGCTGAGCTTGAGTCATAAAATCGCGCTTGCTGTCAATAATTATAAATCAATTTATTTTTAGAACTTAATTTCGCAGCTTGTGCTCATGTTTTATGCCTCAATTTAAGCGCGCGCTGTAATAATAGTTAATTTGCGAGGCCTCTTCAAAGCACTGAGGCTGTAAAAGTATCTAAGAAAAAAATAACTATAAAAAGGCTTGCCAGAAAGTAATTATGCTTTAGCAATCTCTGCAGTTAACTTTAAAAAAAGTATCTTCAATTATATAATTAGTATTTTGTTGCCGCCAGCAAAAGTATCTTTAATTGATGTTGGCTTTGTCTGCGGCACGTTCAAGTATCTAAACAACTTGCTCTTCGAACTATATTTTATTTCTATTAAGCTAAAGTATCTACAAGTCGAGTACGCCTCGCGCCTCTTGAAAGTGCTGATCGGGCTCTTAACACACCTTCAAAATATTGGCCAAGAGGCAGTCGTTTGTCTTGGACATATTTATACAGTTCTGCTTGCAATAAAGTCCGAGGAGTATCCAATGGATACAAGCAGTTATAAGTGTACTTCACGCGTGTGTGTTCTGACAGCAGCTGCGATAAGAGCGCTAAATGAAGACTAAATAAACATAAAGATTGTAAAATTGTGAGCTGCAACAGTTGCTGCCAAAAAGTTGAGATTGCACGTGCTGGCGCTTATTAAAATCCGCTTTAAAATATATACATATAAATATATATATCGATGTATATATTTGTGTGTGAGCTCAACCTAGACAAAGGTGTGTCTCTCAGGTAGTTTTTCAATTAAAAGTTCAACCTGCTGCTGTGGTTCCGCCTGCTCCTGCTTCTGCTTCGGCTGCTATCGTTGAGCCACAACAATATGTTGCCAATGTGCAAGCAGCAGTTCAGATACGAACACGTAGATTTTGTTGTTTAGAAAACGAAATGAAAAAGCAACAACAAACTGGCAGAAATTTGCATAATGCCGAGCTGAGTTGGCGCTGCCAACATTAATTTGCATACGCCCAAAGACGACGTAGCGGCGTAGCGGCAGTCCAGACACAAAGGGCGCACAAAAATGAAGAATTACGAGCAAGTCGAGGGCAAGGGGAGCAGGGCGGCGAAGGCGTAGAGGTAGGATAAACGAGCATAAGCATCGAGCATCAAAAGAAGTCGCAGCGTCTTGAGCTCGACGATTGGAATTGAGGCAAAAGCAAGACCCCCCCCCCCCTTACCACCTACCCACTGTCTGCGCGTAAAGCGTAGCTATATACTTATATATGCCTGTATCTTGTGTGTGTGTGTGTGCGTGTGTAGCTATTGCCGCCATTATCGACAGCAAAACAAAGCATAAAAGAATTTAACAAGCACCTCCCGCCCGTTTACAGCTGCCCTGCCCGCACAGCGGGAGACGCAGCTCTTCTCATCAGTCACACACACACACACACACACATATATACACACACTCTCGCAGCATCCACATCATGTTGAGCTTACTGTGAAATTGTCCTGGCAACGCCGAGTTTTATATACATATATATTTTAGGCACTGGGCACAAGCTCAAGACGGCGCCGACAGTAGATGCCAGCGACGCCTTAGGGCAGTGTGTTGTGCCAGGAATCAGCAGAGTGAAGGGCAAGAGGGCTGTGAGAGTTCCACAAAAAAAAGGTTGCCACAGGCAACACACACACACACACACAGAGAATAATTCAAAAGCCGCGCCGCGTGTGCGCTCAATAACAATAAGTGCGCCGAGTGGAGTCAACATAAATACGTATAAACGTACTTATAAGAATACCCCGAAGTGTTTTTCGATATGCAAGCGTAACGAATTAAATACAGAGTGGGAGAGAGAGGGGGATGAGCGTTGGAGCTGGATAGAGCTGTACCCAGAGCAGGCAATTTTCGTTTAGCTCGTAGGCAGCTGCAGTTGATCAATTAACACGTTGGCATTAATTGAGGAAAACTTCATAGGAAAATGGACGGAAATTGGAGCAAATCTTTTTGGCTACAAGCTACAGATACGATATGATCAATTCTCATTAACAACGTTGGCAATTAACAAACGCATACTAAATGGAAAACAAAAACAGAGTGAGAAAAGTTTTCGTTTAATTAACAATCTCTCGCTCTCCCTTTCTCTCTATTGCTCTCTCTATCACTCTCTATTTACTCATTTGCTTGTGCTTTGAAAACTGAAAATCAGTCAGCGTATTAATCCCCAGACAGTCCAGACTAGCTGTCTATATATGCATACACACACGTATGTAGCCATAGACAAGCGTAATTTTATGCAAACCGCAAATGCAACTGGCGCGCAGTGTGACAAAAATAAGCGAGAAAGCCAGCTACACTTTACTCTTCCATGCCATATATTATGCATTATATTAAAATAATATTAATAAAAATAATATTAATAAAAATAATAATTAATAAAAAGATACATCTTTCTATATTATGCTAAAGTAAAGAAAAGTAGTAGTAGTCGTAGTAGTAATCGTATTAGTAGTAATACTAGTATTTAGTATTGCAATAGAAAATTAGTGGAAATCTTAGTAGTAAGAGCAGTAGAAAAGTAGTAGTAACCGTAGTAGTAATCGTAGTAGTAATCGTAGCAGTAATCGTAGTAGTAATCGTAGAAGTAATTGCAGTACAAAAGTAGTAGTAATCGTAGTAGTAATAGTTTAGTTATCAAAATGCCCTTCTATATATTATGCATTATCTAAAAATAATAATGGATAAAAATAATAATAGATACATTTTTGTATATTACGCTATAATAAAACTACAATTAAATATAAATTCATTGCGTTTTCGCTAGCATTTCGACAATTAAGTTAACGTTACAATTGCGGCCAGAGCAGAGCACAAGCAGAGCCGAGCAGAACAGCGAAAATCGAGTAAAAGATATACACGCGATATGCACGTACAGACAGACAAGCTCAAAAGTTTCGCCAGCCGTAGACGACGACGACGAGGACGAGGACCAGGATGCTTGGCTTGCAAAGGATAGCGGCATGGCAGCACAGACGTACGGACGGATGGCTGGATAGATGGCTGAATGGATGGATGGATATTTGGTTGGTTGGCTGGTTGGTTGGTTGGATGCTTGGCTGCCTGGTAGTTAACTGACTGCCCGACCTGCCCAGCCCCGGCATCATCATCGGCTTGCTTGAGTGTCTGGCGCAGCACAGAGGCGACTGCTGACTAGGAGGCAGGGCACAGATGTTGCCACATTATTTTGCATTTTGTGCGCAGCAAAGGGAAAAAGTAAAGAAACAGAGATAGAGAGAGAAAGAGAGAGAGCGAACTGAGTCAAGAAGATTGGGGCAAAAAGAACGCGGCAGGCGCGCGTTGCAAGCTGAATCCTATTTACGAGGCAAAACTCTGACTGACTGCACAGACATCGCATCGCAATGTATCTGTGTGTGTGCCTGTGTGTGTGTTTGCACTCGAGTATCTGCAAGTTCGCTGTGTGTGCGCTGCCTGTCAAAGTCAGTAAAAATTTTGTCGGTTGAGAAGCGCAAGCGAAAATGCAACAACAAAACTAAGGCGAATGCATGCAGAGTAAACTGCAAAACGTAATGGAAAGTGTGGTGTAGTTGGCAAGTTGTAGTTGCTGTTGTTGCTGCTTTTGTTGTAGTTGCAGCTTCTCCTTTTTGCCATCAGTCAAAGACGCGTCCTGGCCGCCAGCCGCTTCCCCTCCTCACAGAGCGAGGGGGGTTTCTGTTTCTGGCGGCGGCAGTTCATGTTTTTGGGCGCGCCTCGAAGGCATTTTGACTTGTTAAGCAGGCAAATTGAATTAAGCTAAATGCGGCAAGCTCAGAGAAAATTGTAAAGAGTATTTGATACACACACACACATACACTCTCACACACGCACAGTGCAAAATGGACGTATGACGATTTCCGCTTTCATTTTTTTGAGGTCGTCTCGCGTAATTTAATTATGCATTTTGCACTCAGCTTCCTTTGAAAAGAGTCAACAAACTGCATAAATGGATCACACACACACACACACACACACACACACACACTGCATTCACGTTGAGTGCGACACCTGTGCGTGTATTGGTGAGCTTTGCAAGCTTCTGGCCATTGCAATGCCGCTGCAAAGCTTATGCCGCGTAAGCCGCGTTAAGTGTGCCTTGCGTCTGTGTGAAAGCTTCTGTTAGATAATTCTGATAGGTATTACGAGTTTCTTATGGCAAAATTGTGAGAGATTTAAAAAACTTATTCATGGATTGGACAAGCATTAATAAATATTGTCAGTGATAATTGTTATAGATATTATTTATATATTTTATGGAAATATTTGTTGGAATATATTGCATATATTTCAATATTAAAATATTGTAATAGGTTTTACGATTTTTATAAAGCATATTTTTTTAATATAATAATAAATAATGTTATAGAAATCTATTACAATTATTTTTATACTTTGTCTGTGCATATTTTTTGAATTACTAAATATTGTCAAAGATAATTGTAATATATTTTCATAACTGTTTTGCCTAATTAAGAAATGTTGTCATTGATAGATCTTTTATGGGAATATTTGTAGGAGAATTAATTATATTTTAATATTTCGAAGTAATACATTTTGCTATCGATAGATCTTTTATGGGAATTTTTTTGGGATATATTCAATATTTAAGTATGTAAATCGTATGACAAAAATTATATATTCATGTTATGGGAATGTTTTGCCAGTTTATACCGTACATAATATTTAAGCAAATAATAATATTCATATATGAATATGCTGTAATATTTTTTAATAAGTAAATAGACATTATTCACAGTTTATATTTTATAAAATCGCCATAAAAACTAAGGCATGTTATTATTTATAAACATATTTTTTCGAAATATTTACATATTTAGGCATATTATTATTTATATATAGTTTTTTTCGAAGTAGGTATTTAAGTATTAAATATCTTTCGACCATTTATCACAAGCATTACGACTCTTTATGTTAGTTTTCGCAAAGTTCGAGTGCGAAAACTTGCAAATGATATTTACAAATGTCAAAACAATTTCGAGTGCATTTCAGACACGCCAAAAGCTCGCCGTCATTCCGCAGATTTCAAGTTTCAAAGAACCGAACAGAGCAAAAAATTGTTTATTTATGGTATATGCACACACACACACACGCGCGCACGCACGCACACTCATACAACCATACACTTAGGACACTCCAGCGCTGTCGGCTGCTAATGGGAGCAGCCACAGCAAGAGAGCGTGAGGGGGAAGCCGTCGGATTGGGAGCAGGCAGGAGCAGTGTGGAAGCGGCCGCCGAGTGGAGCCTCGGGAGTCCACCTTATGGCAACTCTGTTATGCTTTCGCATGTTTTATTCGCTCTCATTCGCCTGGCGTCTTTGTTGTTTCATTTATTTGGTTGACTGGCATAACCTCAGCCGACGACGACGACGGCGACGGCGACGCTCCCCCAACCACAGGCAACGCTAAGTAGGAGCCAAAAGCAGAGCAGAGCAGAGCCGAGCCGAGCTCGACTGGCCTGGCCTGGCCCGGGCTGTACCGTTTCTATTGTCAGAGTCTGCAACAATAGCAAAACGACAGACCAAGCGACCGTGTGACAATCCGACCCCAAAAGCAGCAACAGCAGCAGCAGCAGAACAACAACAACAACAAGAGCAGGCAGAAGCAACAACAAGGAGCTGAAAGCAGCTCGCTTTTTGTCGTCCTGTGTACACTTCGCGTCGCACTCGCGTGTAGTATGAACTGTTGATGGTGTTATGGCGATATGTCGCCGACTACGGACTACCGACTACGGACTACCCAGTTGCGTCGTCCATTGCCACAGTTCAAGTCTCTGTCTGCGAGTCTACTCTGCGCCCGCTGCTGCGTCTCAGTTACAGTCAGTACCCGTCAGTGCAGCCACGCCCACAAGTTTATAAGCAGTAAGCAACATACGAAAATGTTTGTGCAAAAACAATGTACAGGCAGGCGGGCGGGCAGGCAGGAGAGCAGGCATACAGAGCATAGTCTTGACAGCAGGCAGGGCAGGCAGGGCAGGCAGAGCAGCAGGGAGCAGCGCTGGCAGCAGCAGCAGCAAAATAAGACAGCGTCGAGCACGGATAAAAATGAAATAAAAATCGATAAGTGTAGGCATGTTTCAATGGTCGCGCTGTGGCAGGAGATGCGAGTGTTGTTCTTAATGTTGTTGTTGTTCCTCTTGTTGTTGTTTTTTTTGCCTGTGTCGTTCGCAACGGCAATGGCAAATGTGACTATTGTGGCGCTGGGCAGCAGCAGCAGCGCGGCAGGAAGCAAGCAAGGAAGGAAGGAAAGCAGGCACAGGCAGGCGTACGACTTGGTGAAGGCAAACACACACACATACACTACAGCGACACACACACTCACACACACACACACACACACACCGCTGTGATGGATGATGGAGCTCTCGCTGTACTTGTCCTGCTGCTGTTTGTTATTTCTTGGAAAGCAGCGCACATTATGCTGCCTGCCCGTCATTATCTTGTTGTCTACACCTTACACACACACACACACACAGATACACACTCACTAGCTGGCACACCCACGTGCGATTTGCAGCGCCTCTAATTAAATATGATTATTTATTGCTAATTAGACACATTTTCAATGCCATTCAATAGCGCGAAGCAGCGCAGAGCGTGTACTTCTGACTAATATTACGCATACGACATGTGAGCCGCAGACAAAAGTGCATTTAATGCCTGCCAATTAGGCAGACTGGCCGTCAGACAAAAGCAGTTGCCTGCAGTCTGTTGGCTGCTGCAATTAAAAAAAAAAAACTGCTGCACCGCACCACCGCGCTGAAGTGGTCGCCTGGCAACGGGCGACGGCGGCGGCGTCGGGCAACTGGAAACCACTCGAGCCAAATAACTCATGTCTCGAGTGCTGTTCAAAATGAGTTTAGAGCTTTTCTGCATTTTTGTGCCCCTACCAGCTGGTTGTGTGTGTGTGTGTGAGTGTGTGTGAGTGGGGCATGCAAATTCAAACAGCGTAGCAGCAGCACCACCAGCACCACATCGTTATCATCATTATCACTGAGAGTTGCTCGCGCTGGCAGCACACAGCAACACTCAACGCACAACGCATTCATTCATTTATTCATTCGTTTAGTCTGCTTGTCTGTCTGTCTGTCTGTCTGTCTGCCTGTCATAGTCAACAGATTAGCCTAATTACATTCGGTAATAACTCAGACGCAAAAGATAAAAGCAAAAATTCTCGCAGGTTTGATTTAAGCCGCGACCATGACTGTATTTTTCTCTCTCTCTCTGTCTCTCTCACTCTCTCTCTCTCTCTCCCCCCCTTTGCTATCTTTTTGTCCCTCTTTCTCATGCGCTTTTTGCGCTGATTCATTAGGCGTAATTATCAATAAAGCGAGTCTATAAAAGTCACATTTTTGGTCTGCAAAACGTGAAGTAATATTTGTATCTAGCGAAACTACAGATAGCTTATCGCACAGATACATGTACAGATAAAGTTCGAATATCTCGTAGATACATGTGTATTTTTTTTAGGCGTATTGTAAACTCAAACTGATAAGCCAGCGATGGAAAGCCGTTCAAATCAAAGATAGACTATCCGACAGATAGACGTAAAGTATCTGACAGATACAAGCATAAAGCTCAAATTGATTTTCATTCCAGCTGCATTGTTATTTATTGGAAAAAAAAAGATAGTATATCTCACAGTTGCATAAATTACATAAGATAGAATATTTCGCAGATACAAGCAATTTGTAAGCTATCTATCACTCCTAGAGATATAATATCTGACAGATACATGCAGCACAATAATAATGCGTATTGTATGCTCAAATGCACTGCCCATTCGAGGTTAATCGTTGTGTTTAAAGTAAAGTATCTTACAGATACATGCCTCATTAATTTGTTCAAGCTCGAGAGTTGAGTTCCAATAGATTTCCCATTCGAGCCGTAACTCAAGATACAATATCTCATAGATACATGCATTACCATTATGCGCATTGTAAGCTTGAGTTGTTCGCTCAACGCTCTGGACAAAAGTTTGTACAACGAGCTTAATGTAATTGCCAAGGGCACAGCGGGGAGGTGAGGGCAGTGGTAGGGGTAGTCGGAAATACATTAGTAAATAGGTAGACTGAGAGCGAAATGAAGCGTCAATTGTATTTGTTGCCGGTCGACAATGAAAACAAATACACAAGCAAACAAACAAACACACAATGCTGCAGCACAGCGCGTTGGCAATCAAATTAATTTACTTTATGCATTCTCAGCTCCAGCTGCAATCGCAATCGGCAATCGGGCAGGCAATTGGTAACTGCCATCGAGACGTAGCCCTGTTTTGTGGACATGGCGTTAAGTGTAAGGCGCATTAAATATGCATTAAATGGCCATGGGAAAAGTGGCAACTGCTGTTAGCGGGCCGACAATAACCGCTGACATTATCCAAAGCCAATGGCAAATGCTCGACGTATTTACAATTAATCAATACGTAACAACAACAACAACAGGCAGAACAACATGCTGAACATGCTTGCAAATGAGTCATGCCCGCGCGTTTCAAAGCATTTGTCAAGTCATGGCAAACAGAGCATATTACACATACGACCCATGTGACTGCCAAAAATCAACACACGCATAGGTGCGAAGTGATTGCCAGTGCTTTAAAAACCGCACCACACATACATCACACACATGCACGCACACACACACGGCCCACGCCCAACCGCAGGCGGAACCACAGCTGCGTGGCAACATACCCGTATTTATGTACTTATGTGGCATGCAACTTGCTTTGCTTCAGCCTCAGTTCGAGCTGCTCAGACTTTGGCTTTGATGTTGGCAGTTGCTGCTGCCAAATGGCAACGTCATTAGCACGCCAGACGGTGCTCTACGCTGCAACAACAAGAACAAGAACCACAACAACAATGTGGCTCAAAGAACCTTTTTCCGTGCTGTTGTCACCTGTCCTAATCGCAGTGGCATGCAGCAACTACTGCAAGCTGCTGGATCGCATTACAAACTTATAAAACTTGATAAATTTGCTTTATAATTACTTTGTGCAACATCTAAAATTAAAACTTATATGACAAAAATTTGCAGTCAAGTGTTTTCGCACTCAAATTGAGTTCTCAACTTATCGACAACACCAGAGTTCTGTAAATAGATTTTCAAGGTGTTAGATCTAACAACGATAGATCAAACAACAGTTAGGTAGCTTCTCACTTCCGAGCAGCTTAGAAGAAATAAGTGCCAAATTACGCACTTGCTTAGTTGCGAAATAAATACGACATAATCGCACTCTAATTATACAAACAAATTGAAAAGTTGATTAGAAAAGGCGTGACATGCCATACAAAGTATATATATTCTTGATCAACATCAAGTCGATTTGGTGATGTCTGTCTGTCCGTCCGTTTGTATGAACGCACAGCTATTAAAAGAGCCAAACGTGGTGGGAGAGTTGA
This sequence comes from Zaprionus bogoriensis, assembly GCA_035046045.1. Lineage (NCBI taxonomy): Eukaryota > Metazoa > Arthropoda > Insecta > Diptera > Drosophilidae > Zaprionus > Zaprionus bogoriensis. The sequence continues at coordinate 2,801,408 of JAWNOI010000010.1, forward strand.
GTGGGAGTATTGCAAATAACGCAATTATTCTAAAAGCTACAAGCATTAAATTTGCTAGGAGGATTCCTTGCAACATTATGCATAAGTTGGACTTTCAACTTTTGGATGCTACGCCCACCGCCCCTATAAAACAAATTTTTTCAAGTATAAGAAAACCCGAAAAGCTATAAACACCAAATTTGGTAGTAAGGTCTCTGGTAATATTACACAGAATGCGTATTTTCAAATTTTAGATACTACGCCCAACGCCCTTATAAATCGACATTTTTTCGAATTATAAGATAAAATAAAAACTTTTTTGAAGAGAAGTATTGTAACAGATTCAACAGATTGTCAGACTAGCAAATCTATAGTTTATTATCAGAAATAATTAGACAATATTGTCAAATATATTAAATATCATACAAGGTATTATATCCGACATTCTTCAATATTTATAAGTGATTTTCCCTTACACTCACAAAATTCGATTAAACGCCTTCCCCGCAAATTGCCTATCGAATTACCCCGCAGACAAACAACCACCAAAGACAAGACCAACACGAACAACAACAGCAACAACAACAACAAGAAGAACTTGCATTATGCCACACCAAGTTGTCGCTGCTCGACATCGATTAAATATGCCCATCAATTGTAGTCGGAGCTGGAGCTGGAGCTGTCGCAGTTGCTGCAATTCATAAAAATGAAACCGACGCCCGCAACTCAATAAAAAAAACACACACACACACAGCAAACGAAGTGTAGAGAAGTGAGAAGAGAACACATAACGGTAAACCGAAGTTAACAAGTTATTTGGGGCCTCAAATGAAGCGCAGGCCCCACAACAAGAAATCGGTGTGAACAAGAAGGTAAAATCGAGACAACGACGACGACGACGACACGCACTTAAGAGCAGAGGAGAGCGAAGGCGGGAGGGAGACAGCGTAGCAAGCAAGCGAAGACCACAGGTACAGAGTATCTAATGGATACAAGTAATGGACAGCAGCTGAGATACTCGTATTTTGAGAGCTGCGCTTGAGAATTACTTACACACACATACACACACACCGAGACACACAACGTGCCTAGATAAAATACTTACACACACACAACAACAACAACAACAACAAGCACAACGTGCAGGAACGAAAAAATGTATCTACATCTTATTTGTTTTGCTTTACCGCGGCGCGGGGCAAAAACAGAGCGCGCTGAGCGGCAAGGGCACATAGACACAGGCGGCAAGAGCAGATTGTCTGTGTGTGTGTGTGTGGGGGGGGGGGAAGAGGGGGTGCTGAGAGCTGCAGAGACTATGGGGTCACACGAGCGCGCATTTCTTCACAATTTACGTCGTCGTCGTCATCGACGTTCCGCCACTTCTTTCACTTCTGCTTGTTGTGCTTGAGCTATCTGTATCTATAGACATGCACAGGCATGCGTCTGTATGTGTGTATTGACGTATCTAAAGACGTGCCAGCAGCAGCAGCAGCAGCTCGCTAGAAACAACAGTAACAGCGCAGCAGCTACAACAACAACAACAGCAAACGGCCCAAACATCATTTGCACGCGTGCTCTTTCCCACACGCACATTGTTTATAGCCAGAAGCAGCAGCAGCAGCAGCAAGGGCTCGGGCCGTCGGCAGGCAACTGTGAGATACTTACTAAATATTTGCGGATAAATGGTGAAAATTTTGACTGCTTTTTATGCACGGCACACGACGCGAAACACATGCAACTCACTGCACCTCACTGCACTTTATGCTTGTTAATAATAATAATTATTATTATTTATTTTATTATTATTTATTTTATTATTTTTTTTATTTTTTTTATTATTTTATTTATTATTATTTTTGTAGCTGCTTTGCTTTGCTTTTTCGCTTATGCACTTTGCACGTTGTCTTTCATTTATTTTTTTTTTTAATTTTTCTTTTGTTATTGTTGTTGCTTGTGCTCTTGCTCTTGCCTGCTGTTGACACTTTATACGCGCCAGCAGCGTTTAGGCCAATTATGCGCTCAATTCATTAATTGCTATTATCAAATTTGAGTTGACCCGCGAGATACACTCACACTCACACGCACACACTTAGATATTAACGAGAGCAGCAACAACAACAACAATAAGCACAAGGCGCTTGTAGTTTAGGCTAAAGCGGCGAGACACGCGGACGACAATATTCATTGCGAGCCCGGCACGTACACACGTAAGACTAGTCGCGGCGAAATCGTACAAAACATTTTTATATCCCTACAGCGTCCTGTCCTCGTTCGTCTCCGTCGACATCGCCGTCGCCGTCGTCGTCGTTAACATCGGGCTGTTGTGTTGTTCTTGCTTCGCGCGCGCCGCAAAGAATGAGAAGAAAAACTCAGCGCGCGACTCAAGCCGAAAAATAACAGAGCGCAAAAAATCACTCACGAGCGAGAGTTAAACGAGAGCGAACGCGCGTGAGAGGTAAAAGACATAGAGAGAGAGAGAGCGAACGCAGCTGAGAGCGGCAAAGCAAAGCAGGCAACAAAAAAAATATACAATATCGAAAGCAAACGTCAACGCTGCGGACTAGCAGGAAGTGGGAGTATGAGTAGCAGCGCGCGAGAGAGAGAGAGGGGGACAGACTGAACGTGTGAGGTGCACCAAACACGTAAAATCACTTAGTACCTCGCAAGAGCGCAACCAGAGCGACAACAACAACAATGAGTACGTTGAGAACAACAACAAGAACTATGCATACAATAACCGCTGGACAGCGTTGCCAGACTCAATTGAAAGGTCGCACAATAAAATATAGCGCTCGCTAAACTGTTTCCGATAACAGGTGGGTAGCTCTGTTGGCTCTGTTAGCTCCGTTCAGCATGTCTGAACGCAGACGAACGCCACGAGAGACACTTGATAAGTTTGTTAACTTCGTGTGGTTTTTATGGACTTACGCAAATTGTGCGGCACAGACATGTGTGCGTGTATATGTAGAAGTCAAGGCGTAATTTGTTTGTTTACCTGCAACGAGAAAATGTTTATGTAAATTAGCTCAGTTTGTGGTCAAGCATATTATTATATTAAATTATATATTATTATATATTAAAATGCAAATAAAATATATATTGATTATTGTGGTTTTTCATATTATAATATTAAAGTAAATAAAATTAAATATATTCATACTAAACTATATATTACTAGATATTAAAATGTATATATATTTATTAATAAACTAGAAATTGTCAATTGTTAATCAATAATCAATAAATTGTGAATTGTAATCTTTATTATTATATTAAATTTTCATATTAAACTTTATATTATTAGATATTAACATGAAAATAATATATATATTTATTTATAAACTCATGTATGAGTAGAAATTGTGAATTGTAAATCAATAATCAATAAATTGGGAATTATAATTCACATTATTATATTAAATTAAATTATATAGTTTTATATTAAACTATATATTAATATATATATATATATATATATATATATATATATATATAAAAAATATATATTAATTCTTAAACTTATGTTTCATTAGAAATTGTAAATCAATAAACTAGTTCCGATAGTTTTACTACAAAATAAATGAGTGATTCATTCCCACATTTCATTCAGTTCAGCGACTTAATTACAAACCCATTGCTAATTGAACAGTTTCCGCCCTTTTCCATGTCTTTTGACCCGCAAAAACTTTGGGTGCATCAAGCTGCAAGTCGAGCTTGGGAAACTTGAAGAAGCACACAAACACGAACACATCATTAATCAAAAATTTCAAGTGTAGAAGAGAAAACAACAAAATGAGAATCTGGCAACATTCCGAAACGCACTCAAGGAATATGTCAAAAGTTGAAAGAGTAATCGCATAAGTAGCCGTTGGGGTGGTCTAACAAAGGGAAAGTTAACTGGAACTTAATTTTCATGATTTTTCCATTAACTCTCGCAGCAAATAGATGTGGCGCCATCTATTGGCCAAGCAACACACACACATTTCCAAACGTTGCCCAAAATACAAACACGTGAATGCGAGGCGCGTCGGTAGTTAGGGTAAAAGAACGATAACGAGATGATGCCAGAGAGAGAGCGAGAGCGGCAACGGCGAGAGCACGTCTCAGAGAGAGCACATACACACATGCACTGCTACACACTCTCTCTTTGGCTCAGAGCGCGCGAGAGAGTGAGCGTGAGCTGACTTGGGCGCAGCGAGACCACCACCACCACCAACACCACTACTAACACCATCATAAGCAGTAGCAGCAGCAGGATACAACAAAAAGCAACCCTAAACGAACAATACATGAATCAAAATACGTATGGATATGGATTATTATAAAAATGGGACACACGAATTATAAGAGAGCCCCGGCCCCTGGGCCACACACACAAACACACACACGCATACTTACGTGTGTATCGAGTATTTGTGCTTGTACCCGCTAAACAACAATAGCGTGCAAAGTACTCGATATTACGCACTAATACTACTACAGCTGCAGCTGATAATTTTTGCATAACAAAACGAAATTGATAAACAAAGAGTGGCAAGCAAACAGACACACGCACACAAACCTGTTACGATTTTTTTGCGTGTGTGTGTGCCGCTTTTTGATCCTGCTCAAACAAATTTTCTCGTTTAAAGCGTAAATATTTCAACGCAATTCAATCAAAATGCAATTAACACATTGGCTCTGTGTGTGTGTGTGTGTGTGACTGCGTGCGTGTGTTTGTCTGCATGCTTTGCATTCTCACAAGATAAACTAACACAATCAAGTCAATAATACCAGCAGCATGAGACGGCAGAAATACACATGAAAGAGAAAGAGAGAAAGAAAACACACCTTGCTATCAGCATTGTTGTTATTGTTGTTGTTGCTGTCAGTGCAGATTTGTTTTGTAGCTCAATGAGCGCAGCTTTGCAATGACATTAACAAACTCAACACACACGCATACACACACACACACGCATACACACGCACAAATCGAAGACAAGTCGCGTGAGAGTCAACAGACCAAAAAGTTGTCGACATCATCCTCGCTCTCCTGCTCCTTCCTGCTCTGCTTCTCGCTCTTGCTCACGCTCCCGCTGCTCTTATTGTTGTTCTTGTTGTTTGTGCGACACGCAAAATGCGAGTGATGATAAACAGAAAGAATTAATAACATGTACACACACACAGCAAACACACACATACGCACACAGACAGTGTCGACGACATTTGTTTTACGGCCCATTGGGTTATACCGACGACAAGGCTTATCTCTCTTGAGATAAAATACGCGCCTGACAAGGACGTTGTGGGGCTCAAAATAACTGTGCAAAACGTAATAATAATAATTATAATAATAAATTTTATAATAATCTTAATAATAAATTTAATAATAATAAAAATAATAATATTTTATGCCACACTTTATAATGATTTTCGCACAAATTCTTTAAATCAAAATCGATAAAATAAGTTGTATGTATTATATTAATATGCTTGCAACAACTCATACATACATCAAACAAACAGAAATCTATGTGTCCGTCTGTTTATGTGTGTGTGAGCTGCAATATATTGCTGCACATTTGGGCAAAAAGCACACAGATAATGGTCAATAAAAGCAGCATGCAGAAGGCAAAGCAGATAATGCTACCAAAGCCAGCGAAGCTGACCAGTAAACAACAAACAGAAAGCAGCAGTCAAAGTGGCAAGTGTTGGACTAGCAAATACCCTTCACCATAGAAAAGCTGTCAATTTAAATCTCTAAAAATCAAAGCCAGGCAAACACTAAAAATATACAAACAGCAGTGGCTAAAATGGCAAAGACTAGACTCTAAAATACCCTACACCATAAAAAAGCTATTAATTTAAATTTCTAAAAATCAAAGCTCTGCATAAGGCTTAAAAACAATGAAAAAATAAAACAAAAAGCAGTAACTACAGTAGCAATTGATGGACTATAAAATATCCTGCACTAAAAACAAAATAATACATTAAAAACTACAAAAGTCAAAGCAGTAACCAAAAAACAGCAGCTAATGTGGCAAATGATGAACTAGCAAATACCTTTCATTATAAAAAATTGATTAATTTTAATCGATTAAAATTTAAGAAACAGATTTAAGCAGTAATGCAGCCACATTTCAACTTAAAGCCAACTCTATCGATGCAATGCGACAACTGCAGGGTATTCAAGCGGCGGCAACCACAACGGCAAGAGCAAATGCAATGCGCACAGTGAAATGCAAATGAAAAGCCGTGAAAAACAATCAAACAACAAACATGGCGCTTAATTTTGCTTTATGCTCTTCGCTTCCTCCTGCTTCTCCTGCTCCTCCTCCTACTGCTCATCCTCCTCTGTTTTTGCAGTCGTTTTTATTGTAGTCAATGGCCAGCGTTTAACAGCACAGTGTATAAACACAGTCGCACACACAATACACGCATGCAGTGTCTGTGTATGGGTGCGACAGACGAACTCAAATTGAGTCGCGAGTGGAAAACCAATGCCAAAAGCGCCGCCCGCCCAATTGGTACAATATCCGCGAAATGCATTCGCATTCACTTCGGGCCGCTGCCGCCGCCTGCTGTCGGTTTTAGTTCCATTCAGCAGTTTGGCCCGAAGCGAGCAGATGGCAGCGGGGTCAGCTCAGGGGGGGGGGGGGTGGTTACTTGCAACTCGTTGAAATATTCTGCCAATGATAAGCGCGAGGGGGAGGGAGGCGCGCGCGCTCACGGGCACAGGTGAACGTGACTCGGAGCAATTGAAATGCTCGCTATATTATTTACCATCGGATTTTTATCGGAATTTCATTGAAATTTAATTAATATAGACATGAGTGTTTTGTGTGCGGTGCGGTGCGGTGTGGTGCAGCAAATACCACTGAAACAAAGTGCCGAATCGCAGTTAGAATATTTTTGGTAAGCTTCTCCAATTAGCGTATGAAATACTAAATGTTGCGATTTCGAAGCATTTTAGCGTGAAAACAAAAAATTCGAGTAGAATTTGTAAAGCTATGACTAATTGAAGCTTTCGTAGTGGGTGGATAGAGTTAAGCTAATACTTTCTATATTTAGCAAATATTTCTAAAATATAACAGCACCCATCAAAATGTTTCAATGTTACTATAGTTTCTTAATTTTTAAAGTTGGAAAATCTGTTTTTTTTTCTGTTTTTTACAAGTTTTCTACCTAATAGAATCAAATTCGTATTATAATGAAACTATGCTGAGAACTTTAGTTTTTCTAGTACTAGATTTTGTAAAATATGTCTTTTTGTTAATTATTTTGCTTAAAAATTGACTGAAATGATTATATCTGATTAGTATTATTGAATTTAATTGGGGAATTTAGCTTTTCAAGTACTAAAAATCGAAAATTTACGAAAAATGTACAACGAACAGTAGTTTATCTGTGATATCTGTGATTTTGTTCAATCTAAGTATAGTTCCAAATATTTACATAAACTCATCATCTAAAAAAAGAAAAATAAGTGCTACTTAAATAACGAAATAATTATGAAATTTCATCAATATTTATTTCTAGATCTTCAGTTGGAGAAAATGCTGTTTATTTTCCCAAAAATATGTCAATTTCTTTTTATATTTCAATTTTTGTCTTTAAATTTAGTACATTTTTAAAAGCTTTTAATTATACTGATATAATTTTGAAATTTTGTAGCGAATTTTTTAAGTGTGAGAAAATGCTGATTGTTTTGCAGAAATGTTTGTGATATTTCAATTTCAACTTTTATCTTCAAAGTTTAACAAATACGAAATCTATATATTAAATGTGCAGCATATTATAAAATGCTGAACAAAAAAATATGTATAAATATTTTGAAATAATGATGAAATTTTATCCGGCATTTTTTTCTACAGCTCAAGTTTAACAAATTGTTGTTTCTATTCCAGAAATTTGCCTAAAATGCAATAAACTGTAATGTAATAATTTATTAATGTATGGTTGCATTGGTTTTTTTCACTTTATGGCACTTGCTATGGACTCAATCTGTGAACCCTCCCCCAGCACTTATAGCTAATTTCATACAGCAGCTCCCATGATGTCATGCTGCGCCAATTGACACCAGCTGACAGAACAAGCAGCTCATCATTATAATTCCCAAACGCTTCCCCCACTCTTCACCAGCAACTTGACCATTATAATAATCGCAATAATTTTGTGGGCAAACGCGCATGGCAATTAATGCAAAACTTGCATTAAATCACATCGCCGCGATTTGCTTTAATGAATTTGAACTGAAATTGCTGCGAAATTGAGATTTCCTACTTGAGTGCAATTAAAATTAACTTCGAATGGAGCCAAATGAATAGGGCATGCGGGGAGATGCAAGCTGGGCGAGAAGTTGCGCCTAAGTCGAGCTGAGAGCTGAGCGGAGGGTCATGCCCAGCAGCCGCCCTAAAAAGGGCCCCCACCATTCGTATGTCTACTCAGAGATTCTCCAGCTGAGAGCCAGCGGAGCGGCACTCAATTTGTGCGACTAATTGACATACATCAGAGAGAAAGAGAGACCTGAGAGAGAGAGAGAGAGAGAGGGAGAGGCCCTAGCCAAGGGTACTTGGGAACGCAATGAGCATGGCCAACACATACATATGTGGTGTATTTTTAGACTGGGAGCAGCAACACACACACACACACAGTCACTTTATTATGTGCTAATGTGTGCGTGCCTGATGGCATGCAACATGCGAGCGGGGAAAGTAAAAGTAAAAGATTCTATTATGCCATTAGGCAATCGATGCGAAACTTTTGCTAGTAATAAAGTTTCCTGCTAAATAATTAAGGCCGAATAGCAGCTGCGCTATATGTGCTATATGATAATACCAATCAGAGCTGTGATTTCAGCGCCTCGCGCCTCAAATTTTCCGCTTACTATTTTACTTTATAGATTGCACTAATTATAGACGCTGCTTTTAACTTTCCTTTTTCCTCGTGCATATGTCGAGCACAATTATCGCATCTGCCTGGCGGCACTCAATGTCTTCCCACCATCTCCCCCCCCCCTCCCCCCGCTTCCGCCGCATACTTTTTCGTCTCCATCGGCAGCTGGCTGAATGCTTGACTGCCTGACATATCATTAATTAAATCCGCTTTGTACACATAGCCGCCGTTGCCGCCCCCTACCCATCCCTGTTTATTGCCACCTTCCAATTGGAGGCGTCCTGCGTCCTCCCTGCTCCCTCGTCGTCTCATGTTTCTCTGCGCTGTGTGTCTGAATGCTTTGTGCATTTTACGAATTGAATTGAAGTAGAGCAGGCACAGAGCCAGAGGGAAGCAGGCATCGGGGGGGGGGCATGAGATGCAAGTACAAATATGAATATGCAGTTGCAGTTGCTGTTGGAGTCAGAATCGCAGAAGCCCTTGCACAATATACAATAAATAAGCAGAGCAGCAGCAACCCGAGCAAGACGAGCGAGAGGAAGAAGCAGAACATCAATGGAACTGAGTTTACATTGACATTCATAACGCTTCGCTCAGTCGGTCGGTCGTTCGGTCTGTCTGTCTGTCTGTCTGCCAGTCTGTCTGTCTGTCTCTCTGTCTGCTTGTCGCTTTTTGTCTGTGCACATTTCTCTTCTCACAGCATGGGAATCTCAGCGCTCTGCACGTTATTTGCGCACAGATTTACGCAATCTACTTACAAGCCTACTCTATTTCCCTCTCTCTCTCTCTCTTACTGTTTCTGCTGCTTTGCTGCTCGCACGCACTTTGATCTTTGTCAAAGTTATTGGAGCTGCTGCGGCGCATCCGTCGAGTGCATATTAATTGCATATTCGTGCGCCTCTGCTCGGATACACAATTATTCGCTATTGTTTTAAGTAAACACAAAACTTACACACATGCAGGCACACACACACACACACACACACAATTTAATCAATTGATGAAGGGCTTTATGTCCGCCAGGACAAGGAAAACAAATTAAGAGATTGTACGCAAAAAGGGTTGACACTGCGCATAATCCTGTTCCTTCAATTATGTAAAATCCCTAAGCGCTTAAAGTGGCTACAAAGCAGCTTTAAGGCAGAGATAGCAGATATACGATATACTATAATACATATGTTTACTCTTGTCACAATCTCTGCGGCTTATGCAAAATCCTTGCTCTTTAAGTGAAAACATGAAGGAATTATTAAATAATATAATAAGATATTAAATTAATATTTCTGCAATAATAAAAATTCAAATTAAAATAATAAATAAATAATAAACAAGTAGAGAAAACTAAAGTCGAGTTAAAAAATAATTCTTAATTTTAAAAACTATTATTCGAGAAATTAACAAGAGCGCATCGCATATTTCACAAAAACTAAACGGTATAAAAATGCTATTTTACTACTGTCACGATTGAACGAAGAAGAAAATTTCTGTTTTTTGCTCTCACGATTGAAAGAAGAAGCACAGCTACTGTATATGCTTTTTCGATTGAGCGAACATTTCGTAAGCCTGCTCTCACGATTGAAAGAAGAAGAAGCACAGCTTCGGCACTACGCTCCTACATTTTCAGAAGACGCGCTTATGATTGAAAGAGGAAGAACTACTGTCACGATTGAACGAAGAAGAAAATTTCTGTTTTTTGCTCTCACGATTGAAAGAAGAAGCACAGCTACTGTATATGCTTTTACGATTGAGCGAACATTTCGTAAGCCTGCTCTCACGATTGAAAGAAGAAGAAGCACAGCTTCGGCACTACGCTCCTACATTTTCAGAAGACGCGCTTATGATTGAAAGAGGAAGAACACGACTGAAGCCGAAATTGCAGCTCGTGCTTTTGCTCTCACGATTAATAGACGAAAATCAATTTCTTTTACTTCGCTCGCGATTGAAAGAAGAAGAAAACTTCGGTTTTACTGCTCTCGCGATTGAAAGAAGAAGAACAGTTCGGTGTGCTGTGCTCACAGTTGATAAAAGTACAGCTCGGGTAATGAGCTCACACAATTTCGTGAGATGCGCTCACGATTGAAAGACTTTAAATAGAGCCGTCAGTCAAGCATTTTCTTCAGTCGACTTTTAAGTGTAGTGCAGTGCAGACGTGTTTCAAAAAACTTCTCCTCCACCTCGGGATTAGATTGGATACCTTCGTAGGACTCTGCTGGAAACGATGTCGAAACGTTCTCCACGACTGAAGCAGGAAGACCAGCTCATGCTTTTGCTGTCATGATTGATAGACGAAGAGAAATTCTTCATACTGCTCTTAAGATTGAAAGAGGAAGAAAAAGTACTGTTAAACTGTTTTCGAGTTTAAAAGATGAGCAGCTCAGAGTGCTATGCTCATGATTGATAGAATTGCCACTGTAGTAAAAACTGTAGCTCTTAATAATAATACTAAATAAAATTTACTACTATTACAATTTTTGTCGCAATTGTTTTCAGTGATAATCCTCTTCGTCTAGGTATAAAAAATCCCTCAGCCTAATCACGTAAAAGTTAAAGCTTTAATCCAGTTACATATAGTAAGATATATGTACCTTTACGTTTGATGCAATCTTTGGCAATTAGCCCCAGTGCAGACACACACATAAATCCATGTCTATAACGTTTCTATAGCCTTTGTGGCGCCACACACGTGTAAGCCCGAATAAAACCTTGATTGTTAAGAGCTAATTAGGCGAAATGAAATGTACGTGTCGCTGTCGTTGCCTAGATTTATGAAATAAATATGAATTCATATTTATGGGCCCAACAAGAACAGCAAGAAACAACAACAACAAAAAACCGTGATTATTGAGCAAAAATATTTGCAAACATTTTTGTTGAACGTCGAAAGCGACGCCGGCGGCGGCGGCACCGCGGCATATGCAGCACACACACACACACACACACGGGGGGGGGGGGGTGGGGGGAATCAATTGAAAGGCGGCAACTCTGGTACATGTGTGTGATTGTGTTGTGTGCGTTTGTCAAGTTTTTAATTAATTTCGTTGCATAATACAACATCGAACTGACAATAGAGCACAGGCCCGACCTGGCAGGGAGCCCAGACCCCAAACCCCAAACCACATTCCAGTCGGCCGGCCGGCAACAACAATAACAACAACTACAACAGCAATAAGTACAACAGCGTCACAGGCTATGCGGCTATTGAAGCGCCCCAGGACGAAGGTCCGTGCACACAGACACACACACACACACACGATGATTTTTAATAACTTTAGTTCGTTTATTGCAAAAATTTGTATTTATGCACATATTGAAAATTTGAAATGAAAAGCGCAAAAAAAGCGATGAAATAAAAGCAATGAGAATATGTAAAAAGAGCTAAAGTCGACAGTAAGATACCCTTTAAAAATACTTTCAGCTATAACTTTTGTATTATTTTTTTTATTTTGTAGTTAAATTTATTTTTTCTAATTATAAATGCTGTAGCTTTGCTTTTTATTGCAGCTCAAAATCGAAAATATGGATTTTTAGAGGAGCGTGGGCGTGGCATTTAAAGTTTTGTATAAGCTTGCTCCACGTATGCTATACACAAAACTGCATGCCAAATTTGATGTCTCTAGCTCTTGTAATAGCGAAGTTCTGCGCGTTTATGCAGGCAAACGGACAAACAAACGGACAAGGCAAAAGCTAATTAGCAACATATACACTTTGTATGCGCTCCCAAACATTTGCGCAAAGTTAATATACCTTTTTTGGCATTTTCAAAGGGTAAATGGTATTACAATAACTAAGAAAAAACGCATGTTTGGCAAATTTCAATAAAATTTTTAATTGCTGTAGCTACTACCTGCCATAGACCTTTAGCTGGTTTCTCAGTTTACCAAGTTAAGTGATATTTGAGCTTTTAGCTTTTGATTTGTCGAGACTTTTTGAAAATTCAACACTCGTTAGATTTTTATGACTTCTCAATTCCAATTCCATAGCCGCCTTCCCTCTGCTATAGAGTCAACTCTGGGTCTAGTATGTTCGGTTCGTTCAAGTGTGAGTTGCAATTTGTGGCCGCAATAAAGCGACAAGTCAGTCGGTCGCGCTGTCTGTCTGGCAGTCTAACCTGCCACGCCCTGCTGCAGTGGGATGAGTGTTTGTATGTGTGTGTGTGTGTGTGTGTGTTGGCATCGTTACAGCTGCGACTCACGTACTCAGCATTCAAATGCAATTAACGTTTTGAGTTTGTTTTAATGTTATTTATTTATGTTATTTATATGCGGGCCTCTTTATGACGTCTGCTTAAGTGTGTGTGTGTGTGTGTGAGTGTGTGCCATTACAGCACACAGATACGAATCGGCTGAAGAACCGTTTAAAAGCGTAACATGGCGCACCTGCAGTGCAATAAACACTTGACTTGACTCCGACAAAAACAACAATAACACCACGCAACCACAAGCAGCTGTACCTGGGGCCATCTTTGCTGTCTCCTTGCATGTGTACGTTTGTGTGTGTGTTTGTGTGTGAGCGAGAGAGAGTGTGTACTTAATGGCGTCATCAATGGAGGCGGCAACAACCCGGCAAACAGCATAGCCAACATTTTGTACGTCTGTTTTGATTATGTTGATTGCAACAAAATTGTTGCTGTTGTTGCTGTTGTTGCTGTTGCTGCTGTTGCTGCTGTACCTGGCTAACTGGGAGGCGGGTCCGCTTCGCTGGGCTCACGTACTTGCCGGGCAGCCTCATCGTCGTCGTCGCCGTCAGTCAAACGTTTATTTGCACTTGACATTAGCAAAGTCATAATAAAAATTTCCCGCAAAAGGCACGCACAGCAGCAAAAGCAGCAGCGACAGCAACAACAACAATAGCAAGTGTGAGCTCAACTAACTGCCTGTACACACTGCACACTGGTACAAAGTTATGCAAAAGTGGAAAACAAATATTGCTTGAAAAGTTTATTTGCTTGGTGCCAGAACTTAAAGACGTGTATAAGTTACTTTGTATTATTATGCTGCTCAGTTGCATACCCTGTAAATACAAAGCGAGTGTAAGTTGCACAATTTTAAGGCAACTTTTTCTCAAAATAGATTTTAACGTTTGCTATTAACTGGTTTAAAAGCTAAACAGCAAATTATAAATTTTTGAATATTCACTGAGAATTAATTTTTTATGTATAATAAAAAAAAATTATATATTTTATAATTTTAGAAAATTGTAAAGCAATGTCAATAAGCAGTCCTAACCGTAAACCATGACTTTTGAAAAAGCTACAAGTCAATATGCAGAGAAATAGACTTGCACGTCTACATTATTTTAGTCGAAAACTATTTCAAAAACAATTTTTAAATTTCGACTAGCTTCATAGACTTAAATCAATAGAAGAAATAAAAAAATTTAAAAATCATTCACATTTTTAAATTCCATTATAAATTTCATTAAAAATTCAGTAATATGTCAGAAATTAAATTTTCCCCGAAATTGTTCAGATTGCGCTGAAAGCCTTCATATCTCAAGTTACTGCAGCACGCAACCACTGTGCAACAGTGTCTCGCAACTTCAACAAATCGCTTGGCCCAGTCTAAAAAGTACTTGAAAGCGGGCCACAAAACCGAGGGGGCCGCAAAACGGTAAAATTGTCATTTACAAAGCAACGCGCGCACTGGTAACAAACCCAGCAGAGATTCAGCCGAGCAAGCAACCAACCCAGAGACTACACAGACCAGGCAAACGAGCAGCCAACAGAGCGACCAACCAACCAACCAACCATCCAACTAAGCATCCAACCGACCGACAGACCGACTGACTAACCAACCGGCGAAGCGGCCATCCCGGGCGCACGTGAGAGTCAACGAACTGGAACTCGGATTTGCCGGCTCTCTGCTCAGTCTCTGCTCAGTCTCTGACGCTGACTCTGACTCTCGACATTTGGCGTCTGCCGGGGCTCATAACAAAAAGGGTTCCGCTCTTGCTGCCAAATTACATGCACAACAGGTTCAGTTCAAACGGTAATGCTCAGTTCATTTTATCCGTTCGTACCCCCGTCCGGCTGTCCGTTTGTCCATTTGTTCCGTCCTCGTCTCTCCATTTCAGGCCACACATTGCAGCTAATTTGTTATTGTCGCACAATTTGCACTGGCCAATGGTACAACGGGCGGAGAAAATGCTCAAATGGGCAACGTGTGGCCAGGCAGGGGGGGGAGGGCCATAAAGGCGCATCGACATAATCAACTTCAAATAGCAACAATACTCGTAAAGTGTCGTCTATATAGCCAATTGATTTTTCCTTTTGACTGAGGGCAACCCTGACAACGTATCGCTTTGGAATTGGTTTCGAATTTTATGGCCCTGCGAGGGTCAGGCACACACATACACTGCGAAGCGGGCCAATAGACAATTGCAGCTTGATTTGGATAGGATCTAAAGCACATTGCGATATAAAGAAGATTAAGAAAAGGTTTTACAATAATTGAATTGTCGCAGCAACCTTATTGAAAAAGGTGTTGGGATATTTTATAAAAATATAATAATATATATTTTTATAGGATTAAGCACTAATTGATAAAATCTTTTGAAGTTCATGGGCAAACCCAACATGGACAGACTTTCTTTCGCTTCATACGGTTCTTACCACCTTGTGTATGGCTAAATTCTCCCTTGAAATGTAACTGTTAAAACATTTATAACAAATGGCGTTCAATTCTTTGGCAATTTGCTTTGAAATGTGCACTTTGTGTGCGGCTTTGCTGCCTACGTGCGTTTTATGTCAAGTACGTGTCCTGCTGTCGCTCCCGTTCCACCGTTTTTTTTTTTCTTTTCTGATTTTCTGGCAACATTCCCCACTTAACTGTTTGTCGTCTAACCCTCGGGCAGTGGCGAGTAGCTTGGCTAAATGTGAAAGGCACAGACACATTTTATTTTTATTTTTATTTTCCTGCCATTCTCTCTGTGCCTTCTAATAATAGCTGAAAATGTTCAGTCAGTGCTAGCCAGGCCAAACCGTACTGAGCCAAGCTGACCTGCCAGTTGCGAGAGGGCGCCCTTTCAGCGATCATTCCACTCATGCGCTCAATTCATTTATTCAAATTCACTGCACACATCAAAGCCAGACAACACACACAGCACAATGACTGGGTTGTGGGGGGGACATTGGCATGTTCTCGACTCGGTTAGCCCATCCTGAACACGTCAGCCATGTAATTAGATTGTCACACTGTCAAGTGCTCCGTTCGTCCATTCGACCATTATGTTCGGCCGACTGAATTGTCCGATTCGCTGCTGCCGTCTGGCTTCAAGTGCACCCACACACACACAGAGAGACACGCATAGTCTAACACACTTTGACCTTTTTATCTATTAACTAGTAATATTCTCTTTCATTTAGATACCCTATACACATTGTCAAAGGGGTGCTGCGCACAAATTTAATATCCATAACTGCAGAGCGTTTATATTTATGCAGTATCAAGCTACCAGCACTGCAAACTATTGTGCACCCTCGCTGTTAATATGCCTGCACTTGCATTACGGTTTACCCTCAATCAAACTAGCCCGCTCTCGCTTTGTCATCCTTATTTGCGTGCTCCTTTCGACAAAAGGGTTGGCCGCCCTCTCGGCCTCTCACCCTCTCTCGTTGCTAGCGGTAATTTGAGTGCGGCGTGAGAAAGACAAAGGCTCGATGGACACGCCCAACTTTGCATGCTATCAACACAGTGCCGCTACGGCAGCATATTGCATATCGTAGCAGTAAATATTTATGCCCAAATGCACGACAAACGTGCGAGTAATTGTTATATAGTATTCCGGCAGGGCATGAGATGCTCGCAGTAGCGTGGCCAAGACAAAGGCCAAGGAAACCCTTCTGTTTTGCCAATATTCAATTGCTATACATGAATAAGTAACTGCGTCTGTGTGTGTGTGCGTAGGTTTAACTTGAGTAATTGCACAAATTGCAGTGCAGCCAAGCAGCCTGGCAGTAGCCCAAGCTCAACGCTATCAACTGAGACCTTGCACAAGATACAAACCAACCAGTACTACCAAGAAAATGCATAGCAATAAAATGCTGAAAACTTGCCCCTTAATTACATTTTGCTGTGCATTCATGGCAACTCAATTTTGAAGCAAGCAAATAGCACAAGCAAATGTGCATTAATTATGCATTGATATGGCCAAATGGCAATTGTGTAAATATTTCTGGCCATCAATGACTTCTACAATACTCAAATATTTTTTTGTTAGACGTTAATAAGCATGGCCCAAAATAAAAATTATTTCCCCTTCTAAGCATTTTCTATATTTATATTAAAACTCAAGCAACCATAAATACAGCTTAAGCCGAGTTGTAAATCATGCTTGACGTGCCCCCAAGGCGGCAGCCTGTTCAAATATGTTGCAAAACCTTCTATTCTCAGTTTCTCAATTAAGTCCGGAGTTCGTCTGGCCAATGCCAAAGAAAATCAAATATCACATGCGAGTCGAAGGAATGCCCAGAAAACGCAGCAGCAGCAACAAAATCATAAATATGAAATGTCAAGTCAAATGAAAGTCTTCTAACCAGTGTGCGGGCAGGCGAGGAGGAGGAGCTAAATGAAATAAATTCCCCAGTGATAAAATCTGAGAGCAGAAAACGCACGAAATGTTTGTGCAGAAGTGTCACATAATCCGTGTGCAAAGGACACCTTACCACACACACACACACACAAGCAGAGCAGACACACACACGCACGTTCATAAAATGAAATGCAATTGCATGCATCAATTTTGGGCGTTGCCGGGCCAACGTTGCGTATGCGTAATTTGCAGTCGACAATTAAATTTATTAAATTTGGCACGCTGCAGCAAAGTGGCTTTAGGTAAAATCAACTAGCAGTTAGTTTTATCTTACTGAAAAATATTTAAATTAAAGCATTTAAAAATATAAATAAATTTTTTTAATTTTTGCTAGAAAATTGTATAATATGAAAAACCCAATTACAATTGTACAGAACTAAAACTGTTTCAGCAGTTAACAATATCCGATAACTACCACATTTCATTAAGTTTTTTCTTCAGCTTGAAATAGAACCACATATATATATTCTTCTATGACTTTTGCCGACATGTGAATGACAAGAGTTAAGTCCAAAATTAAACATTTTCGAAATGATGCGAAATTCCGTGCATAGCACAAGTGCCAAAAGCGACGCCATCAAATGCTCCTCGCCCAATTAAAAATAACCCAAATTTATTATTATCTATGCTAAACACTTGAATTGACAGGCATCTGCGTGCTCTTTCTCTCTCAGCTGTCATCACGGATACAAGCACACACATATATACATCATTAAATGCGGCAATTTAGAGGAAGGTAAACGTTTGCCTAATTTAATATCGGTAGCCAAACAAAACCAAATACTACAGTGTAATGACAATTTGCTGCAACAACAAAAAAAATAAAATAAATAAAATAAAATAAAACTGTAACAAGAACAACAACACAAACAATAACAAGCAGCAAAACGCAGAGCATATCAAATTCGCAAATTTGCCTTTCAAGCTGTTTACCTTTTTTCGCAATTAGCGGAAAATTCATATATTTATTGAGTTTTGTTTTTCCCCCAATGCAAGTGTAAAAAACGATGACAAACAATGCGCGAGCATTTGTAAATTGCAAATGAATAAACAAATGCAAAGCACACAAAATCAAAAAAAAAAACAAAAAAAAACGTAAACGAAAATTTATTACGTTGATTTTGTTTTGTTGCTGTTGGCAGTTTTCTAGCGGCTTTTGTACGCTGTAAAAAGCTTTAAGCTGTGCCTCTGAAATACCCTGTAATAGCTGCATACAACAAGCATTTATATTATTCCCCGTTTGTTTGTTTACACTAAAGCATTAAATTGCTTTTCAACAATAACAACAACAATAACAAACAAACTGTTGATTTAAGGCGCGTGGGCGTTTTGTTGTTTTCGTCGCGACTTTTCATTGTTTGTGCCGGAGTTAACAATAGAAAAACAAAACGATTTCGCACAACTTTTATGCGATAAGTTGGGGCCATTGTTTTGCGATTTTATTTCAATCTGCCGGCAATCAATTGAAATGGCTAAGTGCACGTATTTATCAATTATGATTATTACAAACCATTAACCCGCGCATAGGCGCCCATTTCAATTCGCTGCGCTGCGAATTCAGTTAACCCCAAAGTATGGAACAAACAAAAAATGCGGGCCCAAGCAAAAAGTCGGCAAAAAGTGTTTACGTACACACACACACACACACATTGGCATACACCCACACTGGCACACGCGTGCTAGTCACATTTCCGAAATTCATGTCGATACTCGAAAATCCGACCCAATCGATGGACGGGGGGGGGGGGGGGGGAGGGCATGGGCATCATTTCTTCAATGGGTCACACCGAAAATTGGGTGGGCGATAAATTCGCTCAAGCTCAAATATTTATAAGAAGCACAAGAAGACGGCGAAGAGCAAACGAAATGGGAAAGAGAGAAATATGCTGACAACGATGAAAAGGCATTTCGTAGTTGGCCTAATAAAAGGCAAATTGGCAGCCAGGCAGGCAATGCCGACAGCGACAACACCAACAATAACAACAACAACAAAAGCTGCAAACAAATTCAGCAAAAATACAAATTTATTATTTATCATTTTTAGTTTTTCGCACAAAAGTTAAAAATACGTTTGCCAGGGCGTGGGGGCATTGCCATAGGCCAAATACAAAATAATAACAACAGCAACAACAACAAGGAGAACAAATTTCGATATACGTTTGCTCGCCTGCAATGTTGGCCAACAATTGGGGTCAAATTTGGGCCAAAAGAATGTGTTTTTTTTTTGTTTTTTTTTTTGTTGTTGTTGTTTTTGGTAACGTGTTGGCACGTGATGTGTGTTAATTGAGCGACTCCACCAACGCCAGTCCTTTCCCCCACAAGCAGGCAGCAGAATAGGCGTTAATGCCATTGAATTGTTTCGTGGGACGGGTTCATTGGCACGACATGCAAAGCAATCATTTGGCTCGAACTACACACAATAAAAATAGCAATTTACATTAGCCCGCAAAGAGAACGCGCTGAGCAGCAGGCAAACTACCAAAAAAAAAAAAAAAAAAAAAAAAATACTAACTCCAGCCCATTCATCATAAGCCGCGCCAGAGGCAGAGGCACAAACGGACTTACGGACAGATGAACGGACAGAGCGGCTTCATGTGCGCGCGCTACATAACGCAATCAAAAGAGCGTTAAACAAAAGCATTTCGAGAGGCATTAACAAGAATGAAATAATTATAATAATATAACAGCAAACGGAGGTATCAAAACCCCCCCTAGGTATTATTGACCTATCTGTTTACTGGAGCCGAGCGAGACTATCGATGAGTCGATTAATGTCGAATTCATTAGGCAAATGCTCTGCGCGTTAATTAGCCAAGAGTTTCCCCTCGTTAAATCGAGAAAATAACACCATAAAAAGCTAAAAACTGTATATCAGACGAGTACATACACCGCAGCAGTGTCTACGTATAGCGAAATAAGCCGCAGAAATAATGTTTCTAATCTCGACAGAGCTCAGAAGGCAAGCCCTAAAAATATTACGGTAATTATTTTTTTAACCCACAAATGTCAAAGCTACGAAAATAGCAACAACAACAGCAACAACGAGCCGAACAACAACTACAGCACTTGGCTAATATCATAACGTTAGGAGCGAACTTTGTAGGTAAAAGTACTCAAAGTAATTTCAGTGCCAAAGCTTCGCTACGCTGCTCGACGCCTCGGCACCCTGCATAACCTCCAGGCCTGCCGCGCTCTGCCTCTCTCCGTGCTTCTCACTCTATATATTTTCATTTTATGACTGTTTACTATAGTTACTTCAGTCGTTGTTGCTGGAGCCCGACTCTTTGTGGGGGGGCGGGGAGCGTTGGCTTTGGGTTCTGCGCCGTTGACCAGCGCCGGCAATGGAGAATTCGGTCGGTCGTTGGGTCTTTCGGTCGGTCGTTTCGTTGGTTTGCCTTTGATTGCTTTGTGTCGCTGAGTTCTCCTGACTGTAGTCTTCTCCAACTCCTCCTCCGCAACGCCCGCTCTGGCCCCGCTGCTGTGCTCGTATATGGATTGGCCTCTGCTTGGAACAGCAAAAGCGTTTCGTAGGAAATTAGTTTTAATCTACTTCCGCTACCCTCGCTCCCCTCTCTCTCTCTCTCGCTTTCTCTCTTTGTCTCTCTGCTTCGCTGGTGCTGTGTTCTTGCGCTTGACGCACAGTTTGATGTGTGTGTCTGTATCTGGGATTTGTGTGTGGCATTTAAAAGTGCGTTATAAATAAATAAGGTAGTCATCAGCAGGTCTTTTAACGTGACATCAAGAAACCAACGACATTTCAAAGTCTCTTTCGAAATGCCTCCCACGACGACATCCTCTTACCACCTACCCATGTTGACCAACTTAATTAGATGAGTTAATACAGACTATGCCTATGAAATCTGCCCGGCCAGCATAAAATGACCGTTAAGAACTTTTGTGACTGTCGTTAAACTAGGCGTGGCACTTACAGCCTATGGACCAGCGGGATTTAGAATGCATTAATAGAGCTTTGCGACACTATTCCAAAGTTCTATGCGGTCCGCTCGCCAATCGTAAAATAGTACATGTTAGATAATTACCTGAAAATAGAGAGAGAGAGAAACACATTAGCAAAGTTACAAATTTAATGGAGCTATATTTATGTGCAGAGATTCGCTGGCATGTAATCTGTATAGCATTTGTAGGCCTAATTAAATTTTTTTAGCAGTCAATGGCCAGCAGCAGTCGTAGAGGGGAAACTGACGGAAAACAGAGAACAGAGAACAGCAAAACGACGAATTCCCACATTTAATGTGAGATAATTTCGCGCCTGAACCGATCATGAAAAGCGTCCGACAGAACGACGACCTGCAGACCGGATCGCATCAGGTAGACAACCGACAGCCGACAACCAGTTGAGTTCAGTTCGGACACTAACGATGCGGCACCTAAGTCCGAGCAAATTACCATTTTAGACGCGCTTCAACGGCGCTCGTCGCACAGAAGGTAGCCGGAGGTAGCTCAACTTAACAGAGACAAAGAGAGAGAGAGAGAAAAGGAGATGCAAAACGAGGGACAGCTAAAGACATTTCGGGAGCAGCAGGAATGCAAGTACGTAAGTGTGGCCAGCTTAGCCTATTTATAGCTTACGCATCTAGCTGTAAAAAAGCTGAGCCAACTTAAGCTTGCTCTGAGGCATTAAGAAGGTTATAACTAAAGATACTTCTGCAATTTATTGAAAAGATTCACTGCCGAATTTCCAATAAATTGCAGTCTTTTTATAATATTTTTCAGCCTATTTATAGCTATGACTTAAAGCTCACAGAACTTGAGCTGCCTATGCCGCATAAATTTATTAGAAATGTTTTTTTTTTATCGATAATTTTCGATTTAAACTTCGCGGCTGTAATATTTCGAGCTAGTTCTTTTTTTCTTGAGTTGGCAGCACTGTTAATGATATCTGGGCCAAATTTCATGTCAATATCATTGTCAGTAATATATTTAAGCTTGTGTTTTCCTAACGATTTTCGATTTTTACAATGTCTGATGTGACTGCAGTCGTACTTTATGAGCATTTCGCCAAAACCACAATATTCGCTTTATAAAAGAAGGCGCTGCTGGCTATACCGGGACTATTAGGTATGTTTCGAGAATTGAAAAAAAAAACATTGGAATAAGTGTATTTTATCGGGATTGGAATTGATTTAGAAAAATAAATAAATATTTTTCAATTTACAAACAAATACATATTGCTCACAGTAATTGTAACTGATAAGTTATATAAAGAATATTCCTACAATTCACTTCAGCGAAGTTTGGCAACGCTGCAATACAACAATACAAGAAGCATTAGCAAGTATGTAAAAATGGCCAAATTTACCATTGCTTATTTATAGCTATAAGCTATGGCTGTTAAAAGCTAAAAGTGCTTGAGTTTCCTATGCATTATTGATAAGTGCATGCAAAACGAATTTAATCTTGAACTGTAAACGTAAAGAGGTAACAGATACGTTCTACAAGTTACATATTTCCTGCATTTCACAGCCAGTTTATTTTTGAAAATCTGGCAACGCCGCACACACACACAACTTAGTGCCATTCTTATATGTTGTTGTGCATACAGCACGAAGCACACACACACAACACACATCGTAGCCTGCAGCTAGAGCTCAAGCTGCAGATGTATTATACTATATGCACGGTAAGTCGTGTGTGCGAGTGTGTGTTGTCAGATTCCTAACAACGACTAATGGATGTGAGGCTTATGTTACTTTCTGAGCGATGTCTGTGCCGCTGGCCAACCGCCTGAGCCTCCTCTCATTCAACTGGCCACTGCTGCTGCTGCAACAGGCAAATCCGGTAAGATGAAGAATTCAGATGCAAATTCACTAATACACCCAAAGGGAAAGAGAGGCAGGTTAATATTGAGCTGCATTTGCCGAAAAGCGCAAAGACAATAGCAGCACTGTATGAGTGTGTGTATGACTGTGTGTTTATGTGTGTGTGTGTGTGAGCTGACACCGAGCAGAGCCAAAGCCTGATTAATTTTACAGCAGCAGCAGCACTAGCAGCACGTTGACTGGCAATCAATGCTCTCGTCATGGCAGCCAGTGAAAGGATTTGCGTGGGCGCCAGCAGGCAGCGTTGCCAGGACGACAAGCTGCTTGCAGTGGCTCGTCAAGCGTGGCATATAATTCATAGTAGCCGGAATACAAGTTTACATTATGAGCATCACACATACACTCAAAGAAATTTGCAGAAGATTCATTTAATTGGCAGTACTTAGCTCTAAAAATCCTTTGCTTAATTTTTAAAAGCCAAATATCGTATTCAATTATAAATAACAATAATAAATATAATAATAAATAATAATAATGAATAATAATAATAAATAATAATAATAAATAATAATAATAAATAATAATAATAATAAACAATATAAATAACAACAAGCATGCTCCCCTGTAGTGTAATCTACTACACTATGCTTCACCCCAAAAAAAACTAGACTCTAGTTTGTGCTGGTTTGAACGACAACAATTGGAACTACCCTCGGCCATTTATGCATATCGTGGCATCAACATTATGCTGCCAATTATCCAACGCAGTGTCGGTGCTCTTTTTTTCTCACAGTGTATGCCATGCCATGCTCTGCGCTACAACAGTTGCCAACCGACTGGGCAAACGACTGCACAGCAATTATGGCAGACTAAAACTGGCATAAACAACCTGGACAAAAAGAAGCGCACACGCACATAAGCATAAATACAAATGTGTGGATGTGTGTGTAGAGTACGGGAGACAGCAGAGCGAATTCAAAGAGCTGAATAGCAACAACAACAGCAAGCACTAAGCCGAGCTGCAGGCACAGCGCAGCGCAGAAGCCATTGACAGCTGATGGACCAAGCACAACAAGAACAACAACAGTACTACCAAGAAAAAAAAAGCGATGCTGATATTGCCGATGATGGCTAAAACAATGGCCATCGAGAGGGCCAAGCAGAGAATGCACTCAGCTAACGCGAGTGTGTGCGCGTGTATCTTACAGATACAGATTCGACAACAGGTAATAGTTTGCTGCCGAGGCCGAAATAGCCAAATGCTCGAAAATTGGCTAAACCAGCGCACAGAATGAGAGAAAGAGAGAGAGAGGAAAGTGCCTGCAAGTAGCTATACTTCCAGCTGCTTCCCGAGCTACCTGTGTGTGTGTGTGTGTGTGTGTGTGTGTATCCTGTGACAGCTCTTAAACGTCTGTTATCCTTGGCTAAACCCTGCAATGTTCTTGTTACTGTTCAGTTCTAGCTCGTATCATTTTTCTTTTTATTTTATTTTTTGTTGTTGATATTCTTTTTAGTTTTGCCATATTCCCTTTGTCAATAAGCTTCGATTCGCTTTTGTGCATTTATTTCGGTTCATTGTTCTCGCTTTGGCTTGAGCTCAGCTCAGTTGAATGCTCAAATTCCTTCCTATAGCCGGCAGGTATTGTTTAGATTACATGGAGAGCAGGAGCAGAAGCAGCTGCTGCTTTTCCCTCTCTCTCTGTCTCTCACGCTGTGTCTGGCTATCTTCTTCGTATCCGCTCTGCCCACAAGTTGTGGGCCCGTCTGACAACTTTACGACTGATTGTGTTTCCCTCTTTGTAATCATTAACCGACCATTACACGTTCTTTTTCGTTTCTCAGATCTTTGGGTTACCAGCTGTCGCTGCTGCTGCGTCTCTCTCTCTCTCTCTCTCTGTCGTGCCGCATCGTCGACGGTTGATTATGAGCCATTTTTGGATTAGCCATCTGAGATTCTCGGCTATTTACAGTTCACGAGCATTTTCCATTCAGCTTAATTGCCAGTAATTAGTCGAGTACCTCGGCATTTTCATTATGAACAAGTACAACATGAATAGATCGATGAGAGAGAGAGAGATACAAGTACGTGAAGTAGAGTATGAGCCGGAACGGGTTATAAGCCAATTACAGGCGTTTTAATTGCACTCAATTGAGTACGTATTTATAAGATACTTCTTGTAGATACAAGCGACAGCGCTAATTTCAGTTACAGATACTTGCTTTCGCTATAGCTTGGTTAAACTTTTCTAATCCTACGCTCGTTGGCTTGTTCAATCGTTTAAAACTGACGGTCAAACAAATCTCAAATCTCAGACACATCAATAACAAAACAATGAAATGCTACGAAACTTTCATCTAGCATTCGAATTAAGAACAAACAACAAAGCACCCACACAAGAATAACTGTGGTTAACTTGGCAGACAGACAACAACAGCAACAGCTATGAGAAACGAGAAACGAGAAAAAGCCGAGCCAAAGAACGTGGGGATAAAGAGTAACAGATACGCCGGTGGTAGAAACTTGAGTTGAAAACAAAGTGACCTCAAGGATTGCTCGTAAGTTTCGGTTTTATGCCTGAGTGCGGCCAATTATCCACAACCCTCGTTTCAGCGTGAGGTAGAAGCAGAGACATAGAGTGAGAGAGAGAGAGAGAAAGGGGAGACTGGGAAGAGCCAAGCCAAGTGTTTGGTGTCCAAACTGAAAACTGACACCGAGTTGACACTCAATTGGATTATGAGTTGGCAGGCCGCCGGCGGGCAATCAGTTGACCTGCCAAAAGCACAGCAAAACAAGCTATACACGCTGACTATAGTAAGTACTATATAGTAAGCCGACTTGTACAACAGTTTCAAGTCTATATTAAACACATACATAATATTACAGATATATATATATATTTGCCTTTAGCACTTGGAATTCATGCAACTCCTCGTCGTCGGGAGCATCTGCTTTCGTACTATGCAAATTCTTCGACTCGGGGTCAGTTTGTCTGCCGGTCACTTTCAAAGTCAAAGCAGCCTTTCAGTATTTGCTGCTCCTCCCCTGGGAGCTCATGGATTTATCGCATTGCCAAAGCGAATTTGGGTCAGCCCAACTGTGTGTGTGTGTGTGTGTGTGTGTGTGCGTGCGTGTGTGTTGGAAAAGGGAAAAACTCCAGGCTTGTGACCTTATTTAGTGGTAATTTACTAGCTTTCACTTTAACCCTTTGATGTCATGCATTTTCCAACAACATCTCAGATTATTGCATTAATTTCTGTCAACTGTGTAGAGCGCCCTAAGGGGAAGCATCATTTGATCAACTTGTTGCCAATTAATGCGTACACTCTCTACATATAAATTTTCTCTGTTCCCAGAACTTTATTGTAAACACCAAAAAGCGTCAAAATACAACCACATAAATTTCAGCAACAAAAGCACAAAGCTACTCCTTGCCAGGCCCCACGAGAAATTGGGGGGAAAAACGCCGCAAAACCACTACAGCCATTTGTGTAAATGTTTACCATACTGAATTTATAATGAAGCTAACCGAAAAGTAACATCAACCATTGCCAGTTTTGTCGTACAGCCAGCGCAGTATACTCTCAAACTGAACGCCCATAAATAATTAATATATAAAGCTAATTATTCAAATCGGTCAAGCACAAAGAATAATTGATCACAGCCAAGTTCTTTAGAGCGTTCTTAAGTCTGCCTTGGCAATTAATCAATTAAGTTGGCAGACACATGCAAGTAGCTCGGAAAAGTATCTACAGCTAATAAAATATATAGTTACATTTTCTTTTTGAAACAGCAAGCAGACACTCATAGCTAATATACCCCTACCCTACCAAGCATGCGCCTAAAGTCATTTCATTGCGTCTGAAAATTCACCAAGTGTAGCTGAAGTACAAAAACAAAACTCAAATTCAGCGGATTGTTTTATAATAATAACCCAGCGGCGGTTATCAGACAAACACACACACACGCACACCCATGCAGCATACATGCTTGTAATTTATTATGCGCCTGATTCATGCTCTCATTTCTCATATGCAAAGCGAGTCGACTGGAACAGAACCCAGCCACGACTCCTGCTCCAGATCCAGATTCAGATTGCGGCACATTACACAATTACCCATTAACCATTAGCCATTGCCGAAACACAGTCAGTCAGCGCATCGGGCGACGGGCCATGTTAATGCGAATGTCAAGTGGCATTGTAAGACTGCGCACATGACTGACTTCTCTGGAGCAGCACAAGAGCAGCCTGCAGAGTAGTCGTAGCAGCGGCAAACGGCATGTGTATATGATAGAAATGCGCTCGCTCAACTGTAATAAGACGCTCGCTCGCTCACTCGCTCGCTCGCTGCCGTTTCCGCTCCCACTCCCGCACGCCTAACGTAAACGTATTTAATATATATACTAATGCTCGCCCAATGGCGCCGCAGGCGACAAATGCGAGCGCACAATGCACACAAGTTTGTGTCCATTATGTTTGGGTATTTGTGGCATGTGTAGGAAATGCAATGTGGCCGACGAGACGACGACAAACCGGAAACAGGCCAGGCAAATAACAACACGCAGTTGTTGTTGCTGTCGATGCTGCTGTTTCTCTTCTTGTTGTTTTCATTGTTGTAGTGGCGACTTTTCGCTTCGCTCGAATAATGATAGTAATAATAATAATAATTATTATTAGCGCTATTTCCATTTAAAAACTTTTGCCTGCTCGGGCACAATTTATAAATGTTCAACAAAACACAATCAATTGTAGCAAAAAGCGAAATTATCAATAAATAATTAGAGTCAAGCTGTTCGTTTTTACGTAATACTATCGATAAATAAATCAACGACAAAAATAAAACCTGTCGATAAATAAATAGAGTCAAGTTGGTCGTTTTTAGGCATTACTGCGACTATCGATAAATAATACAACGACAAAAATCAGAACAACATGTGGCAAGAATAACTTAGTCTATAATTAGTTTAGTCTATTGCTGAAATATTCAAATTGATTTAAAATTACAGGATATACCAAAGCTACACGCCCGCCTAATTGTTTTTAATTGATTTTTTGGCTGCTAAAAAAAAAAAAAACTAGTTCAATTTTTTTTTCTGCTGCAAAATCAAGCGCATAAAACAAGTACCAACTTTGCCAAGTGTGAAACTGAGTTAGCAGCAATTTGAATCAGTGTCAAAGTGTACGAAATCTGCATAAAAACATACCAACATATGCCATACAACGAGGGCACCTTTTTCAATTAAAAGCAAAAACACATACACACCCCTTTGCATTAATCATAATTACTTAATGTACAGCACAAGCTTTAGCTGTGGCGTTGCCAGATGTCAGAAATGCTAAAAATCAACCCGAATCATTATTTTGTTTTTTTTTTGTTTTAATTTTTTTTTTATTCATTTTCGCACAGGCCAGAAATTAATTACTCTGCCATCATGCCACAACTGCTGAACCCTCTCGAAACAACGCGGCAAAACAAGAGCAACATATGCAGCATATGCAGAAACAACAGACGCGTTTGGGATGGAGGACAGGATGCTCGCACAGGACGCCGAGTTGAGAGTTTGCGCGCCAGCACAAAAACCTGTACACAAATTATCTATAATAAATATGCAAAACTTTGCATATGTGAGCGAGTCTGTGCGTGTGCGTGTGTGTGTGTGTGCACACGGCGAAAAAGGGTTGAATTCAAGCATCAAGTAGTAGTCCGGAAAGGGAGAGAAACACACACAGCACAGAGAAAGCATATCAAAGGGGACAAGGGGCAGGACAGGGCAGGGCAGGGCAGTAGCAATGGCAACGGCAACGGCAACAGCAACGACATGTCGAAAATCAAAAACTCCCGACGACGGCGACGATGAGGACAAACTCTCCAGAGAGCGGCGGCAGAAACAAATGGAAGCTGCACACGCACGATGCCATGCCCGGCCACGAGACGAGGACGTGCGTTCGTCCCGTCGTGCACGAACCGTCGCCGGGCCTGGGAGCAGGAGCAGCACAAACGTTTTAGTTTTGCAGCTCTACGGCGGTTTGCTGCTCAGATCAAGCCGGCATAACCCTTAATGAAAATAGCAGCAGCAGCAGCAGCAGCAGCACAACTGTTACCAAAATCGATTAAATGAACGTGTGTCACACAAGGCAAACACAATGCAAACACTCTCTCAAACACACGCACACACTCTCGCACACTCGCACACACACACACACTTGCATACATTCAAAGACCGAAGTAGCAAACCGCATCCGTTGACGCCATATTGGGGTTGGAGTTGTCGCCCGGAGCTGGGGCAAATATAATTTATGCCCCAACAAAACATCTTTGTGCGCCGTTGGCAGGCATCGGAAATTGCACGAAATGCGACTGTCAACTGGGAATAGCTGGAAACGGAGTTTGCTTGCAAATGATTAAGGCGATTCGCAGGCTGTCGAATTAATTACTCTCTATAGGTGTGTCCCCTTTAGCTAACATAGATTATTGTGCTACACATGTAATCAGACAAATATCTCTATAATGTCTATACATATATCTGTACAATTCTATACGCTTATTCCCTTTAAGCTAGAATAAATTATTGTTCTACACGTGTAATCAAACAAAATTCTGTTTAATCAATTTATTGAATTGAATTTTAGTTTTTCTTATTTATTTTTTATGTTTTGAATTATATGTAGTTTATATTATTGTATTATATTTCTTAATTATTTTTTAAACATATAATTATGCATATAATTCTTTTTATTTTTATTAGGAATCTTTTTTTTTATTAGGAATCTGAATTTAATATCTCAATTTCTTTTATTTATTTTATAATTTTTGTATTTTAGATATATACTATTATTATTTTATATATACTTTTTTTACTTTTTTAAATATACAATTTTTGTAAATATTTATTCTTATTTGAAAAATATTGCAATATATTATTTTTTTTGTTTATTTTTTAATTTGTTTATATATTCTGTGTAATTATATACTTTTCTTATTATTTATTTTTTAATATTTTTATAATTTCTTTTTATTTTTATTTGGAATAGACTTCAATATCTTAGTTTTTATTAATTTTTTTATTTATTTAAATTTTGTTTCATTTTATATATACTTTTTTATAAATTTTTTTTAAATATACATTTTTTTATATATGTTTTTTTTAAATATAAATTTTTTTATATTTATTTTATTTGTATTTATTTATGTTTGTATTAATTTTTTTTAGTATGCCCCTGTATTCAAATTTGCCTAGCACAAAGTACATCAGCTATATTCGAATTTTACTGGGAAATTATTTTTTTGGAAATTATTTGATTTCAATAGTAAAAAAACGTTGCCTACTTTTGTGAGCCACTGCAACGACGAGTGCGAGCAAAAGAGATGAAAACAACAACACAGCGAAACGAAACAGTTGCAGCCAAAAAAGCAGCTCTCGCGCTCGCATTATTATTGGCGTTAATTTCGCTGTCACGTTTCTGCCTGTTCCCGCCACAAAAACAATTTCCTGAGAGAGCGCGACGCACTCAAAAATATTTGACGCCATCGTCGTTGCCGTTGCCATTCCCATTGCCGTGGCCGTCGTCTCTGGTCGTTGTCGTCAGCGGCGGGCAGCAGGGCCATCGGCATCGTCTTTGCCCCATTCCGGCGGAAAGCGGGACGAACGGACGCGCGACTCGCTCGATTCGCCTCGATTTTTTAATAGATAGATACACATCGCAGCGCAGCGCATCGCATCGCCCACCAGCAGCAGCAGCAGCAGCGCCAGCTCAAGCAACCACTTTGACGCCAGCGATTAACCCCCAAAAAGTGTAAACTTTTAATGGACACTAACACAGCCGCAGCGACGCACAGCACACACACAGATACACACCAATACTCTGCTCTCGCAGACAAAAGGACGCACGCACACAGCAGCCGCAGAGATTCGTGTAATTTTTCGAGTGCGTTGCTCAAATGAGAAAACTTTTGCCCGACTTCAAATCAAAGCCAAGTTTATTTCATTAACAGCGACAAAAGGGACAGACGGCAACAAGATGAAACAAGAAGCGAGACGCTAAAGAGTTACAAAAAGAGATGAAAGCAAAAACTTTTTCGTTGGACTTTAGAAGAATTTAAATATTTTTTTTAATATTATTTATATTAATATTATTAATATTAATATAATATAATTATAATGAAATTAATATTATAATAATATTATAATAATAAAATTAAAATTATGCCAAAATTAACAAACCTACTTAAAACAGTT
The DNA here is from genome assembly GCA_035046045.1 of Zaprionus bogoriensis. Lineage (NCBI taxonomy): Eukaryota > Metazoa > Arthropoda > Insecta > Diptera > Drosophilidae > Zaprionus > Zaprionus bogoriensis. Next base: position 2,832,866 of record JAWNOI010000010.1, read on the forward strand.
CAAGTATTAACAGCATGAACTGTTATCGATAGTCAGAACAGAGTCATCGATAGTATTGTGCACCGGATTTACAATAATCCCACGGCTAAAACCTGTGTCAAGCGCACTACTTAACAAGTTTATACACTTGTAAAATGCCTGCCTTTGGCTTTTGGCCAAAGTACAGCTAAAGGTTCAACGAAGCGCATGCATTTTTCGCATTTTAGTGCTTGTGTGTTAATAAATCATTGAACAGGCACAACAGAACAGCAACAACCACAACAATATTAATTCAATGATAAGCTCAAGGCGCGAGAGCGCACTTAGCACAGAGAGCACCATAAACAATGAGAGTGCAAGGAGAGGAGTTCCGAGCACAACCTCAGAGAGTAGCCTTGCTCGCACACTCACTGTGCCTCTCTCTCTCTCTCGCTCTGCCTCTGCCGCGCTCTCTTTCTTTCTTGTTGGCATGGCTTTGCCTGATTTTATAGTTGGGTTTAACTGATAAGCGCAACATTCTTCGACGTAGCACATACATACACATGCACATACACATGTGTTGTCAGTTGTATACATTTTTAGGCGGAAAATCGAGTACAAATTATGATGAAATAATTGCACTAGCAAAACGCAGATAAATTATCTTTATCTTTGCGTTATCAGTGCGATGATTCAAGCAAAATGACGCCAGAATTAAATAAATAGTAATAATAGTCTAAGTTGGCATTAAAGTGAATATAAAAATTAAAATAATTATAAAAATAATATAATAAAATTATTAATTTATAATAATAAAAAATTAAAATAAGAATAAAATTATTAGCTACGAGTTTTCCCCAATTAAAAATCATAAAAATTCCCACTAAAGTATTTTTTCAATAATTTATTTATCTATGGCATCAAAATTCGCTTGTATGTCATAAAACAAATAAGCTTATCAATAAAACGCAACCTTGAAAACAAACAAAAGATTTGAACATTTGGAAATGTGTGTGAAAAAAGTTAAGCGACAGCATGAGACTGCAGCTTGCGCTTGTCTCCAGAGAGAGAGACAGAGAGAGGGAAAGAGAGAAAGACAATTTGAATAGGCGTTTAATAGCGTGGAAAATCGATTCGACATTTAAAATTCGTTTAATGAGCTTTTGGCACGCTTTGACAGAGAAAACAGCGTGACTGAAATAAGTTAACAAAAAAACATGTTGTTTACACGACTATAACTAACGAGAGACTAGACTATAAGTTGTCATAGTTCAGTAAAGCTACAAGTTTTGGAGGAAAAACAATGCAGTAATTGTTCTGAACTGAAATGCATTTCAATTTTATATGCGAAAACTAGGAAATGTTTTCGAAATAGTCTCGATTTTAGCATAAAACTATTTCGCTGGTAACTTCAACACTTGCTAAACATATCGAAGAATTCTACAAAATATTTTAAAACAACTCGAACATAGATGAAATCCCGACTGTTCCTTTTGTTTCTATATAAATTATAAATTTAAAAAGATAACAAAAATACGCCGGTAGGTAGTAAGACTTCTACACTTGCTAAACATATCAAACAATTCTGACAAATATTATTAAAAGACACAAATATATATAAATACTAAAAGTAAAAACCTTCTGATTGTTCCTTCTGTTGCTACCATATAAATTATCAGATATGACCGGTTATTTCAATATTTTAAAAAATATCTAAAAAAAATTCAAAAATTCTATATTATTTATAAATTGTGCATAATTATAACAATATTTTAAATAATAAAAAAAATATATTCCGATCGATCTCATTTCATATTAACATAACCCTTGCAAGGCTATAAATATCAAGTAGAAGAATTCAAAGAAAGTATCTTGAGAGAATATTTTTGAAAGCGATTTCGAGTATGGTTATTATTGCAGTTGCATCGCGTGCCAAATGTTTTCTTGTTGCATTTTATTTTTTTTAAATAAATTACGAGTCTGTGCCAAGTGCAAGGCATCGAACCCAAACCAAACTGAACCCTTTCCATGGCGCTAGCGATTAAAGGCGCGTGTTGTCGTTTATAATTTATGCATTTTGTTGCTTATTAGCCCAGTAGTTGCCTTGTTTGTTGTTACTGCAGTTGTTGCTATTGCCGTTGTGGCTGTTGCTGTCGTTGCAAGCAGGCAGACAGGGCGCGCGCTTATTCATTCAATTCGCTGGCACGTTTTGCATTACACGCGACAACCCTGACCTACAAAATATAAAACCCGGCTGCCTGCCCCAAGTTGTTGCTGTTTTGGTTTGGGTTTGTTGTTCTTGTTTTTATTGTATCTACTTTGCATTGAGAACGATTTGTGTGGCGGGTCTCGGGTCTCTGCCGCTATGCCGCGTGAACATTGAATTTTATAAATAAATTAACGGCTTGCTGCATTTCGTACGCGTGGGGGCGTCAGCGTTCAAACTACCGAGGGCTACTCAAAAACTAATGCGATAAGATTAAGCATGCTAGTCGCAACAATTTCACAAAGTCTAATAATAAAATAAAAAATATATAAATGTAAAATATATATAAATATAAAATATATATAATTATAAAATATATAAATATAAAAAACCTATAAAAATAAATATATAATTTGCCTTTGCCTTTAATATTTCTCATAATATTCCATCTAAATACGAGTTAATTGTTATTTATCTAGAACAATTAAATTTCAAATAATATTCTAATATGCCATTTTAAAATGTAAGCGATAATTTAATTTGCATAAAACGTTTAGCATTTTAATTGACACTATTTGCAATAGTTTTTCCCATTGCTGCAATTAATTGCACATGGTTAAATGGGGGCCAATGGGGGCGACCTTAGCCTGGCTAAAACAAGACAACAAGTGAAAATTGCAGGCGGCATTTAAAACTTGTTCGAGACGGATGTCCATGTGCTTCGCAAAAAGATACAAAAGTATCTCAACAACGGCAACAACAGAGCGTTTTTTTATCTCTTTTGCTTCCTCTTTCGACTTTTTGGTCTTTACCATTTTGTTTTGCTGTTGTCGTTGTTATTATTATTGTTGTTGTTGTTGTTGTTGTTGTTGTTGTTGTTGTTGTTGTTGTTGTTGTTGTTGTTGTTGTTGTTGTTGTTGTTGTTGTTCATAAAGACTGCTTTCTCATACTTATGGGCTTTTGGGTCACATTTACATTTTACAAAATGTTGCAACGTTCGCGACACTTTCTCTTTTGAGTGTTTTGCCGCCCGCCTGTCCGCCCGATTATTAACATAATTCGCATCAAAACAGAAGCAGAGCTAAATATAAAAGTAAAACGAAACCATAATTGCAATTGGCCCTCAAATTTGGAAACTATCAATGGTCAAATTGTTGGCACTGCTCACCGCAAAAGGTAGAAATTCACCACAACAACAACAATAACTCAACACGAACGGAAAGATTCAATGGTCTCTGTCATTATTTAGTACATTTGCCTTTGCATCACAACAGAGTTTTGGCGTTTTGTTGCTGTTGCTTGTTTTCACAGTTGTTGCTGCCTCTGCTGTTTCCTACAACAACAACAACAACAGCAAGAATAGCAAGAGGAAGAGCAACAACAGGCAACTGACAGCTCAAAGCAGCTGCGCAGAGCAGCGAGAGCGAATTTATTTATAGCAGCAGCAACAGCGAGAGCGAAACACAACGAGAGCTCTCTCCAGCCAGCACGAAGAGAGAGCGAGAGAGCGAGCGCATTTGAGCGACAGTACGTCAAAGAGAGCGTGGATAGAGTGGGACAGAGATAGAGAGCGTGCGCGCAAAGTGCACGTATGCAGGCCAATGATGCTGAGCAAATGGAATGAAATGCTAATTACAATAGGTAGGGGCATTCTTTTTTCTTTATTTCTCTTTCTTTCTTTCTCTTTTTGTTGTTGTTGTTGTTGTACTCACCTGGTCGATCCAATGACTGTCTGCGACTCATTGGCGAAAATTTATGCGCCTTGCTTAATGCTTGGGGATACAGATAATTGCGGCTTAGAATCGAACAAAATTTGATTGCTTCATTTGTGTTGTTGTTGTTGTTGTTGTTGTTGCTGCTGCTGTTGCTGCTTGTCTTCTTCTTCTGCTTGCTTGGCTATTTATTGCTTTTAACTTGCTTTGCGTACGCTTACTCAATTCTATACACTGCGGACACACACACACATAGATAAATACACATTTTACTGTAGAGATTGGCAAATTTACTGTTGACCACACTTTCTTTTCACATGGAGAATTTGCGCGCAATGCGACACGCGGCGAACTGCGCTGATGTAAATAACTTTGTTGTTGCTGCTGCTGTTGGTATTGGTGTTTGACTGATGTACATACGTCTGTATGCAGTTTGATGCTGCAGCGGCAGCGCGCAGCGGCTTTTGCTTTTGCTTTACTGCAATTGTGTTTTGTTATTGTTATTGCTGTTGCTTTTGTTGTTGTATTTCTTTGCTTTGCATTCGATTTTATTTATTTAGAAACAACTTGCAACCCGCACACACACTCAAGCATTCAGCAGCGCACATAAACATACACACACACACACGCACACATACACATACACATATATATCGGCACTCACACTCACGCGTCACGTCAATGAACGCAGCAGCACTAAGTTGTTGTTGCTTTTGATGTCGTCGTCGTTGTCGCTGTCGCCGTAGTAATCACGTTATAACGCTTTTTACGCATATTTCTCAATGAATTTAACGCACTCGTACACCGCATGTGCATCGAACATTTGTTTATTTACATTTGTGCACTATTTTCGTGAATTTCAAACACCGATTTTGTTGCGTTTTTTCTTCCTATTTTATTATTTGTTACGCACGCACGAGCGAGCGTCCATACGAGCCATATGACGAGACCCGCCGACGAACAAAGGGAAAATGCTGAATGTGAAAAATGTCAAACATTTGAGAGCGGAGCAGACTTTGAGTCTGCGACGTGTGTGTGTCGCGTGTGTCGCGTGCGAGTAGGCGAGATGGCTGCATGTGTTTGATCTGCCTCTGCCTCTGCGCCATACAGTCGTCTCACTCGCGCGCGCCCTTTTTTTGTGGTAGAGAAGAAAAAAACCAAAACGAAACCGAGAGATTTACGAAATTCACAAAAACATGCCAGCAATATTTTGTTGCATTTATTGAGTCACTGCGTTGCTAAAATTATGCATTGCACTTGGTTGTTAACAATTGAATGCTATTACCGCTCAACACCATGCGACAGTCTCGTTGCAACAGTTTCCCGCACTTTTCCCATACACGCAGTGCAGCACTGAAGCACTTAAACTATACTTTTTATCTTCGTGTGCGTGCAAGCATTTTGCAGCTGCTCCAACTGCCATTCACACAGTGACGATGCCAGACTGCATGACTGTGAAGAATACGCGATAGCGATAGCGCTATCGATAACAATATCGATGGCAACGCAAATGCAGCCGAGTTTGGCAAAAATAAAGTAAATATTCAATATATTAAGTTGTTTACAATTATTAAGTAAAATAATTAACAAAATTATGCTGCATAATTGCTGTTAAATAACAGCTGAGCAACGCAATGCTGCCTGCGGGGCGCTGTTATGCCACTGTTAAGCCACTGTTAAGCGTGTTATCGCACTGTCACAAAAACAAATCGGTCGAAAATTACAATCGGCCGCTCATAGGCGGAGGAAGTAGCGTTGATCCCAATATTCTCGGAGCATTCTAATTGAATTCCATAATTAAACACAAAGGTGAGAGGCAGAGCGACGCGACGCCACGACGAACAAAGCGACTGCAACGGCACCTGCAACAACATGCTGCGGACGATAGGCAAACGGGACAGGGACATCTTCGACGAGGTCTGGCCGGAGAAGCGGAAGATCGTGCTCAAGCTGCTGCGCCAGGAGACCGTGTCGCAGCGCGAGTGGCAGGATCTGTTCTTCGGCGTGCACTACGTGTGCCTGTGGGACGAGAAGGGCGCCGCCAAGATCTACGATGGCCTGCAGCAGGACATCGTCGAGTTCATCGTGCAGGCGCAGTCCAAGGTGCAGGCGCAGCGGGGCGAGCAGGCGCTCCTCGCCACATACATTGTGGAATGGCGTAAATTCTTTACACAGTCCAATTACCTGCCGCTGCCCTTTCGCCAGCTCGAGCAGTCGCCGCAGGTGAAACCTCAGTCGGGCTCCGGTTCCGGTTCCGGCTCGGCCAGCGGCGGTGCATCCACATCCAATGCAGCTGCCGCCGCGTCCAGCAGCAATCAAGCCTCCTCCAGCAGCAGTTCCTCCACGAATGCCTCCACATCGGCGGCAGCGGCCGCAGCAGCAGCGGCAACGACTGCTGCTGCTTCCAGTGCTGCTCCTAGTGGTGGTGCCTCCACTAGCGCCGGCGCCGCCGCTGCCGCTAGCAACTCAGCCTCAAGCTCCAAGAAGAGCCCCACAGAGGACAGTCCGGTGCGCAAGCTGATGCTGGACTCGTGGAACAAGCACATCTTCCACGACATCAAGGATCGCCTGCAGGAGTCCGCCATGAAGATTGTGCATGCGGAGCGCAACGGCGATGCCTACGACGCGCAGCTGGTGGTCGGCGTGCGCGAGAGCTATGTGAATCTGTCGTCCAATGCGGAGGACAAGCTGGAGATCTATCGCGAGCACTTCGAGAAGGCCTACCTCAAGGCGACGGCGGAGTTCTATCGCCTCAAGTCCGCAGAGCAGCAGCAGGAGAACGGCGTGCTGGCCTACATGAAGTATGCGGATGCCAAGCTGCGCGAGGAGGAGGTGCGCGCCAAGCGCTATCTGGAACCAAGCAGCTTCAATATACTCACATGCCGCCTGGTCAAGGTACTCATTGTGGATCATCTGAATTCCATAATAGCCGAGTGCCCCGCCCTCATACGGGACTACGAGACGGAGCGACTGAACCTGATGTTCCGGCTGATGGATCGCGTGCTCGACGGCGAGGGCGTCGAGGCCATGATGGGTGATCTGCAGCGGCACATCAAGTCCGCTGGGCTGGCGGACATGCAGTCCGCCTCGGAGATCATTACGCAGGATTCCGAGAAGTATGTGGAGCGACTGCTGGAGCTCTTCAACAAGTTCAGCGATCTGGTGCGCAACGCCTTCAACGATGATCCGCGCTTCCTCACCGCCCGCGACATTGCCTTCAAGATGGTCGTCAACGATACCAGTGTGTTCAAAATGGAGCTGCCCACGAGCATTGCGAATCGCGGCGTCAAGTATACCGCACCGGAGAGCAAGTGCCCCGAGCTGTTGGCCAACTACTGCGACATGCTGCTGCGCCGCACGCCGCTGAGCAAGCGCCTCACCAGCGAGCAGATCGATGCGCGGCTGCGCGACGTGCTGCTCGTGCTGAAGTATGTGAACAACAAGGATGTCTTCATGCGCTACCACAAGGTGCACTTGACGCGGCGGTAAGCGCAGCGATATCCCTGAGCGACTTCCAGCCTAATCCCTGCTTCTTCTCCTTGTTGCAGCTTGATACTGGGCACCAGCGCGGACAGCGAGAAGGAGGAGGACATTGTCGAATGGCTGCGCGAGGTGGGCATGCCGGCGGACTATGTGAATCGCTTGGCGCGCATGTTCCAGGACATTAAGGTGGGCAGACATTGACCCTCAGCTCAGCTCAGCTCTCATTGCATCCTCTTGCTCTCTTGCTCCTTGCAGGTCAGCGAGGATCTAAATACTCAGTTCCGCAACTCGATCAGTCGGCACGATGCCATCAACATTAAGATACTCAATGCGGGCGCCTGGGCGCGCTGCTCGGAGCGTGTCTCCGTCTCGCTGCCCATCGAACTGGAGGACTATATACCCGATGTCGAGGAGTTCTACAAGAAGAAGCATTCCGGCCGCAAACTGCAGTGGTATCATCACATGAGCAACGGCACCATTACGTTCGTCAACAATTTCGGTCGCTACGATCTCGATGTGACCACCTTTCAAATGGCCGTGCTTTTTGCCTGGAATCAGCGACAGCACGACAAGATCTCCTATGAGAATCTGCGGCTAGCCACCGAGCTGCCAGGTGAGTGGCTGGCAGATAGTCCAAGAGAGAGAGAGAGAGAGTTAGTCTAATGATTCTGCTTACAGATCCGGAGCTGCGGCGCACGCTCTGGTCGCTGGTCGCCTTTCCGAAGATCAAGAAGCAGATACTGCTCATGGAGCCGACGGCCATCAGTTCGCCCAAAGACTTTGCCGAGAACACCATGTTCTATATCAATCAGGAGTTTGCCATTGTCAAGAACGGCAAGTCGCAGCGGCGTGGCAAGGTATTGTTTTTTATACTCAAGTCGATTTGCTCATGTCCGTCTGTCCGTATGTCTGTTTGAACGCACAGATCTCAGCTATTCAAAGCGCTAGCGACACCAGACTTGGTGGCAGCGTGCGTGTATTCAATACACACAAGTAGTCTATTTCAAACTTGCTGTGCCACGCCCACCGCCTCAGCAAATCGATAAATGCGTTTTTCGATTTTTTGCTAATAACTCAATAACAATGGGAGATAAATGCATCAAACTTGGTAGCAGAGTGTCTTGCAACAATATGTAAAAGTTGGATTTTTGAATTTTGGATGCCACGCCCACAGCTCCTATAAAAGGAATTTTTTGAATTATAAGAACACTAGAAAAGCTAGAAGCACCAAATTTTGAAGTAAGGTTCCTGGGAACATTGCACAGAATGCGTATTTTCAAATTTTGGGTGCCACGCCCACCGCCTCATAAAAGGAATTTTTTGAATTATAAGAACACCAAAAAAGCTAGAAGCTCCAAATTTGGAATTAAGGTTCCTGGTAGTATTACACAGAATGCGGATTTTCAAATTTTGGATGCCACGCCCAACGCCCCCAGAAATCGATTTTGTAAATCGATAAATCGAATTATAGGAAACCTAGAAAAGTTACAGAATTTTTTTTATCACTTGTTGATTACTGAATTTTTGCTCTTCCAGCTGAATCTTATTGGCCGCCTGCAGCTGAGCACGGAGCGCTCGCAGCAGGAGGACAATCAGTCCATTGTGCAGCTGCGCATACTGCGCACGCAGGAGGCCATCATCAAGATCATGAAGGTGCGCAAGCGCATGAACAACGCAGCGCTACAGGTGAGTGGACAGCTTTGGGGGAGCTCTGGGAGATCTGAGAGTGACTAATTGCTGTACCCGCTGTCATTGCAGGCGGAACTCATTGATATACTGAAGAACATGTTTCTGCCCTCGAAGAAGATGATCAAGGAGCAGCTCGAGTGGCTCATCGAGCACAAGTATATGCGGCGCGACGACGACGACATCAACATGTTCATCTATGTGGCCTAACGGGCTGTCCATGCCATGGCGCCAGCTTGCCTGTTAACCATTCCTTCCGTTCCATACCGTTCCTTTTCTCTCCACTCCACACGGATTCTCACTTGGTTTTGCGTGCTCAAAGCGCGCACTTTCATTTCCAAAACGAAAGCAAAAAAAAAAAAAAAAGAATTTCATTGGCAACTATCGTAGGGCCTTGTTGCTAAACCGAATATCAGAGCAGTATAATTGTATATTTAAAAAAAAAAAAAAAAAGTCAGCACTGGCGATAGTTGCGACACCCTCATGCTGGAGCAGCATGCATTGGCAACCGCTAGTTGTATTCCTTTGTCATATTTTATATTGGCCTTAGCAGCTTAGGTATTATCCACTACACACATACATACATACATATATATACATAGTACTATAACTATATCTATAACTAACTGCTCGATTTGATTGATTGCTTTGTACACATACACACACACACACACACACACACACGATCATGGGCATATATAGGGATTGAACTGTTGTCTTGTTTTTCTCGACTTTTGTTACAAGTTGAATCTCACTTGTATACACACACAGATACACTCACACACACACGAAGGCGAAACTAACACTAGCATAGCAATATTATATGTTTAAGTTAATGAAATTATAAAGCATATATATTGTATTTTAAATAAATTAAGCATACAACAGGAAAGAACCTTGGCTTTATTTCCATAAATACCATAAATATAGTATCGTTCCACTGAGTCAGTAGACGTCCACGTATAACAGCTATACGCTCCCGAAAATACCCTTCAATAAAATGCATTATATTTTCTCATTTGTTTACTACTGCGCATTTTATTGCCGCCATAAACAGAAATACTCGACATAAAACAAAATTAAGAAACTTCCGACAAATGCGTGAAAGCGGCACTCGACTGTCAAATACCATGCACCCACTTTAGCTGTACGGTGTCAAAATACAGAAAGTTTTAGCTATAAAGCGCAACAGTGCTGTACCTTAGACTGTCTTTATAGCTATAATTTGGCTATTTCTTGCCCGATCGAGCTGAAATTTGCTGTAAAGTTTCCAAATATAGCCAGCTAAGCGTGTGCCCAAGCACAACGTTGTAGCTTCTAAACTGTGCCTAATAAACAACTTCAAAAATGAAAATCTCAATTTTACGCTTCACTGTGCGTGGCACGCAAAGTTTGAAATATACGTTTGCTGCGCTGGCTATACAGCCAGCTGCAGACCAAATTTCCTGTCGCTAGCGCGAAGCATAGCCGAGATCTGACAGCTAGAATACATAAATGTAGTTAGATACTTTACGCAAATGGTATAAAAACGTTGCAAAGCCGCCTTCAAATCGCACGTACAGTCAAAAAAAAAACTTCAAAAACATTGGCAGTAAAATTGTTAGGACTACAGTCGAACTAAAAGTAAACGCCACGCTGCATTTCATACTTAACTTAGCACTACATTTGGACCAAGAACGCACACACACACATAGAATAAAATACTAATACTACACAGCGTTGCGTGGCTGTGTGTGTGATGTGACAACATACAAAAATGGTTCCACAAGCCTGGACGAGCACTACGCGCTACACTTACGAGTACTACATGCCTAAATATAGCTGTATATAATATATATATATATATATATCGATATACTATATGCTATGCTAAAATACTATGGGGGGTGGGGGGAAGGGGGTCTATCTGCGCTTGCGCCCCTTCTTGTAGCCCTTGCCATACCAACCGGCCTGGGTGCGCGCCAGCTTGCGGGGAAAGCTATGGCTGAGCTGCTGCCGCCGCTTGGCCGTCTCCGCGGCGGCAATATGCGCCAGCGAGATGTTCTCATCGTAGTCATCCTCATCGTCACTCGTTGGACAGCACTCGCAGACGACGAAGCGACCGCTGCGCGCACGCTTCTTGTGCTTGCGCTGGCTGAGATGCCAGCGGCGATAGAACTGGCACTCGAGCTCCGCATAGCGATCGAAGCAGAAGCCGCAGCCGGCGGCCGAGCGATTCATGGCGAAGTTCGGCACCACCTGCGAGTTCCAGATGTTGAGATCAGCCGGCGGCGGTATCAGTATGCTGTGCAGGCCCGAGTACGCGTACTTGGCATCATACCAGCTGGGCAGCTGGCGCAGCAGCTCGTGATCGCTGTGACGGCGACGCAGCAGATCCATTTGTGCCATGTTCTCCTCCTCCGGCTGCTGCTCCTCTGACTGCTCCTGCTGCTCCTCCTCATCGTCATCGTCGTCGTCGTCGTCGTCGAACTCCGTGGCCGAATCCGCTGAGCAGGTGGCGCTATCGCTCTGCAGATTGAGCGCCTGCAGCGATGGCGGCAGCGCCTGCTGCTGGCATTGTGGCTGCACGAACGGCGTGTACAGTGGTGCGCCAATGGGCACCAGCGGCGGCAGCTGCAGCGGCTCCAGCCGTGGCTCCAGACGCAGCTCCACGGGCAGCAGGCACAGACCCGCACAGGGCTTCTGTATGGCGACTAGTTTGGGCAGCTCAACCGGCTCCAGCTTATGCTCCTCGTACTTGGGCGTCAGCGGCTCCAGCTTGGGCAGTGTCTCCTGCTTAATGCTGAGCGCCGTCTCCAGACTAGATTCAAGCGCATGAGCAGTGGGCTGCAGCTGCAGCTCCTCCTGCTTCAGTTCGTTTTCAGTCTCCACTTTGATGTCGGCCTCCAGCTTGATATGCGCCTGCTGCTCCTCCGTCTTAGGCGCTGCCTCCAGACCATTTTGCGCGCTTGCCGCATACTTCTGGCGCACCTCCAGATTTGTCTTGATGCGGCGACTGTGCTTGATGGGCGTGCGTATGCGCGGACCCTTGCCAATGGGCAGCTCGCTGTAGCTGTCGCCCGATATGGTCGAGTCCTGCGTCTCCTCCGTGGTCGTGGTGCAGGACTGCGTGTCGGCCGCCTCCTGATCCTGATCGGCATTCTTGAGCAGCGGCTGCGTCAGCGTGTGCAGCTCCTCGGGCATTAGCAGCGTCGCATGCGCGAATATGGGATCCTTCTCCTTGCTGTACACCGGCACCGCAATGTTGAGCACGTGCATCAGCCGCGCCATCACATCGTCGCACTTGCCATTGATCTTGATGCTGGCTATGTTGTCCTTGGGCGTCCACTGCAGATTCACCACACAGATCTTGGCCCGCTGACGTGCCGGCTTGTCCATCTGCCAGAGCCACGTGTACTTCTTGAGCACCTTGAGGCTGGAGCCGAGGCAGAGTATGACATCGGCGCGTTCCGCATGCCGTGTCGCCCCATCCCAGTTCAGCGGCCACTTGACATTGCCGCGCTCGCCGAAGTGCACGATGGTGTCGTACAGTGGCTCCGAGCAGCGATGGCACAGCCGGTGCGTCTTGTGGCAGTAGCGCGCCGTCATTTCGGTCACATCGAACTGGCGCCAGTAGACGGCGTTGGGCTTGCACTGCTTGCAGATCTCCACGTACATGTTGCCATGGATCTCGGAGAGCGACTGTCGCGGCAGGCCCGACCGCAGATGCAGTCCGTCGCAGTTCTGCGAGACGACGTGCCGCAGCAGCCGCCGGCGGTGCAGCTCGTACAGCGCCATGTGCGTGTATGTCGGATTCGCGCTCGACAAATCGTGCTCGCCGATCTCCTTGCCCTTCTGCAGCAGCGTCCAGATGCCCTTGCTGCCGCGATAGTCGGGTATCAGCGCCGCCGTGCTGATGCCGGCGCCCGTGTAGCATATCAGATGCTTCGCCTGAGCCACTATGTTGGCCAATTGCTCCACCTTGGCCTCGATCACGTGCGGCTCGTCCTCCTTCTCGACGACGCGCTCCTTGTAGATCTCCACGCGTTCGCGGCGCTTCTTTGTCGCCTTCACTATGTCCGGATGCTTCTCCAGGAACTGGCGATCCTCTGCCGTGCGCACAGTGTCACATTTGCGCATTATCAGCGACACCTGCAAGAAAAATATATATTTATTATTTTATTGATTAATTAAGCAGGAGTTTCTTATTTATTTATTATTCTTAATTTTTTATATATTTTTGTAATTGTTTTTATTTCTTGTAATAGTTTTGTGCTTATTTCTTATAAGAATTTATAGTTTGTATTTTTAATTGTTCATTTTTAGTATTTTTTTATTAATTAAGCAAGAGTCTAAATGCTGTTTGGATTTATTTTTATTGTTTTTTGTTATATTTATGTAACAAAAATTTTGAAATTGTTTCTATTTTTCTATTATATTGTGCTTATTTCTCTTAAAAAATATTTTTTATGTATTCATTTTTTTTATTATTATTAATTAAGTAAACCGTTTTCTAATTTATTTTGAATTATGTTTTTTTTTTTGTTAAAGTTTCGTGCTTTTTTCTTATAATAATTTATTGCTTGTAGTTTTAATTGTTTATTATTATTAATTGAGCAAGAGAGTTTTAATATTTTATTTATGTTTTTTTTTATTATTTCCAATTAAGTTTTATTTTTTTTTATTTATTTTTAATATTTTGTATTGGTTTTTTTTTGTGTTGTTTTTCTATTTTTTAAATTAATTTTATTATATTATTTTATTACAAAAAAATTTTATTTATTTGTATTTCTATTTCTGTTTATTTTTGATAGTTTTTGTTATTTTAAAATTTAATAATATTACAATAGTTTGTATTTATTTGTATTTTGTATAAAATTATTTGTTGTAATTGTAATGTAATTATTTTATTAAATATGTTATTATTTTGATAGTTAAAGTTATTTGTATTAGTTTTTTTGTCGTATTTATTAAGTCTTTAGTATATTATTTTTTACAGCGATTGCTTATGTTATTTGCTATTTATTTATTTATTTTATTTATTTATATATTTATTTAGTTAGATATTTTTTTTAATATTTATTACTTTTTTATATTTATATTTTACTTTATTGTTTTAATTTGTTTTTTTTTTATATTAATTTTTGAAATTTGTATATATTGATTTTTTATAATTGTTTATTAATTTATTTATAATAATTTTTTTTATTTTTTATTTTTACTGTATACTATGTTATTGTGTGCAATTGCTTATATTGTTTTGATATTCCTCTATTTTTGTTTTATATTCACACTGCGCGTTGAAAACTGTGGCGTTAGCAGCGCCTTCACACGAATTTGCATTTAATTAAATTATAATGTAATTAAATTCACCTGCAAGTCACAACAGGCACACACTCACACTCACGCACACAAGCACACGTGCGTTCGAACGCACACACACGCACACACACACACAGACGCGCACGCACTCGTTAATTACCTTTCGCATTGCATCCTTGCGCCGTCGCTTCTCGTTGTCCTTCTTCGCCGGATTGACTTTGGCCCGCGTCTTGTACGACTGCACCACGTCCGGCATCGCGGGCTGCAGCTCCGACTCCGGCCCTGGCGCTGGCTCCGGCTCCGGCTCGGGCTCCATGTCTGTGCCTGCTCGCTTCGATTTTGGACTCAGCTCGACATACATGTGTATATGTGTGTTGCGTGTGTGTGTGTCAATGTGCGTCTCAACGCACGACAAAAGCGAAAGGAATTGCCGCGCAGCGCAGCGCAGCAGCCAAATGTCAGCCGGAATCACGTAGAAACTATTTGCGCGGCGAGTTTTTTTGTTTACAACATTTTTTGGCCAGGTTTTTCGACCTCTTGGCGCGTGCAATTCCTGTTATTCCTTCACAACTTTAATTAATGTTTTTTTTTTTTTACTTTTTTTTTTGTAAACAACAATAGAGATGTGCGATACATGCGTTTCGCGACTTGGCGTAAAGTAACGAGTCAATCGCAGCGGCATACGCAGGCAGTATTTTTGCGGTCGCTGTTTTGATAAAAAATTTAATTTAAAATATAAATTTCACGTATATTGTATTTAATTACTGTCTGTAGATATTTTTATTTTTATTTTCATTTATTTTAATTTATTTTCCACTTTAAATTAATTTATGTCAATGCAAACTGTGACTTCGCGGCGTTGCCAGACTGTCGAAAGTTCAACTTGCAATCGCATGCATTCAAATTCCACAAGTATCGAGTACATTTATTAAATTAAGCAGTACATTAAATGCGCATATTTAATTATTCTTGGCCATAGTCTCTCGTATCCAATCCAGATAGAAATGCACTCGCGTATAGATGCTTGGAATTTTGGGCGTGCCACAGGATATGCCCGCCGACGTGATACCCATTACATGGTACATGCACGGGTAATCGTCGTGATACACGAGTATCGGTCCACCCGAGTCCCCGTTACAGGTGTCCATGGGTTTCGACGAGCCAACGCACATTTGGGTGATAGTATCGAAGCCCCGTGGGTAGTCCTCGCCCTCCTCTATTACCTTGCTGCAAATCTACGTGGAGCAGAAAGATCAAAATAAGTAAAAATTAATTAATTAAATAGTAAACAATTACATTCAAAATTAAATCTTAATTCTTAAATTTATATCAATAATATTAAACAATAAATTATAAATAAATTTATAAAATTAAATATTTTATACTGTTAAAATAAATAAGTTAATTCAAAAAATACTAAAATAAATTAAAAATTGATTCTTAATTTTGAATTTTATATCAATAATATAAATAAATTAAATTATTTAATACTGTTAAAATAAATAAATAAATTAACTCTTAATAAATTAAAATTAACTAGTAATATTAAAAATGATATCAATAACATAAAACAATCAAATTACAAATTAATTCGTAATAATAAATGTAATATTATATCAATAATATAAAACAATAATATTATAATATTAATATTTTCACACACATTGACTTATTCTTTATATGTATATAGTAAAATGCGTTTGTATTGGCACATGCCGATCTCACACATACAGCCAAACGCTGCTCTCCACTGCGTCGCTGCTACTTTTGTATGGTAAACTTCTCGTGCTTATAACTTCTGTGTTTATTGTGCGATTGGGCTGCAATTTGCAGCGTATATCAACATTATTATACGCTACTTATGTACCAAATTTCATTTCACTTTGTTTATTATTTAAGCATAAAAACGAAAATATGGATTTTCTCAAGCGTTGGGCATGGCCCTTCAAGTTTGATATAAGCTTCAGCTGCGCATGCTATACACAAATCGTCATACCAAATTTGGTGTCTCTAGCTTTTACAATAGCTGAGTTCTGTGTGTTTATGCAGACAAACGGACAAACAAGCGGACAGAGCTTCGGTTTATTACAAGAATTTTCCCATTTTTAATGTATAAATCGCATAAAAAGTCTAAAAGAAATAAACGCAAACATACCTCGGCTGAAACACGATCCAATTTGACCTTCAAGAGCTTCGGAGACGATCTTCCAGCCAAGCTGGTGCTGCCCCAACCCACGGCAATGAAGGTATCGAGCGAGTTGCCATCCTGGAAGGGCAAACAGGCCGGATGCTTGTACCGGTCGAACTTAACCGGTTCGGCCAGCTTGACCAGGCCAATATCGTTGTACAGCTCGGGACTGGTGAAGTTCGGATGGCGATAATAGTCCGCCACAGCGTAGTCCTTCGGCATGGCATCCTCCGTCTCCGAGTCGAAGTCCAGGTCGCCCAGGCGCACGATGTTTACTTCGCCTCTGCATTTAAAATAATAAATAAAATAATTATAAAAATTATTATAAAAATAATTAATAGGTAATTAATAGTTAATTAATAGCTACTCACTGATCCGCGTCGAAGCAGTGTGCGGCGGTGAGCACAAACCTATCCGTAATCAGTGTGCCGCCGCAGAACCAATCGGTTTTCCGCTCATTCTCATTGTGGAATCCCAGACGCGCCATGTTGGGGAATTCCTTGGGATCGGCCGGTTGGCCGCCGACAATGAGTGGTGTATACCGGCGGCAGTTATCCACAGTCTCGTAGGTTACTGGCGCGTTGGGGAAGAGGAAGCTGTAGCCCACCTGCTCCTCGAAGACGTCCTTCTTGTACTTGGTGCAGGCTGCCGAATAATTTAATATAATAAAAATATTACTATATGCTATAAATTAATATAGTTCACTTACAGCTGACGATTTCCGCATTTTGGCCAAATATCGGACTGGCCGACAGCAAGGCCAGCAGCAGCGTGCAGCACAACATCTCCGGCCAAAGTTTGTTTATCAAATAATCGCACAAGCCGCCAACCGGTTTTGTGGAAAACAAATGCCGACAGCCAGCAAATTCACTCAGTGCGCGCTCTCTCTCTCTCTCTCTCGCACTCTCGCTCTTTCTCTGAACAGGTTTACAGGTGGTTCACCCACGCACACAAAGGCAAAGACACGCACTATTGGCTAGTTGCACAGTGGCCGCGATCAGCTGTTCTTCGACTCAGCTTTGTCTTGTCTCTCTCTCTCCCTCTTCGTTGCGAATCCGCCTTGTTGACTGAGCGAATGATTGATTAGAACTGCAATGAAAGTCGAGCGAGGGCAAACGCTACTACAGTGAATGCACTGCTGTGCAGACAGCTGCACTTGCGACTCGCTCTTGCATGCTATTGGTTGTGTGCTTTCACTTGTATTAGTGAGCGCGTGCATGCAGCAGCGAATGAACTGCATGCAGACAGCTTGCCCTCTCCCATGCGTTCTATTACTTTTACTGCACTTGTATTTGTGCGAGAGCGCATGCAGCATGCAGACAGCTTGCTTTGCTTATTCACTCTCCCATGGGTGCTTTTACTATTACTGCACCTGTATTAGTGAGAGAGTGCGTGCAGAGCAGTTTCAAGGAGCGAATGTTCAGTCGTATTAGTGAGAGAGCAACTGCATGTAGGCTCACTTAGGAGAGTTTAATATAGGCAGGCTTCCTTTGCTGCTCTCTCACGAGCGCCAATAGCGCTACTCTCCTACTACTACTACTGTTGCGCTTGTATAAGTGTCAGCCACAGGTACAGTTCTAGTATGTGGATCCACTCACAAGAGCTTATAATAGGAAAGGCTCAACATGCAGGCGGCTTCCTTTTAACTCTCTCCCACGCTCTACTCTGCTTCTGACGATACTGCTGTAAGTGTATTAGTGACAGCCACAGGTACAGTTCTAGCATGTGGATCCACTCACAAGAGCTGAAAGGCTCAAAGGAAGGCTCAGTATGTGGGCAGCTTCTTTTTAACTCTCTCTCACGAGTGCTAATAGCTCTACTCTCCTTCTGACGACACTGCTGCAAGTGTATTAGTGATAAGCGCAGGTACACAGTACATACACATACTATGAAGAGCTTAAAATAGGAAAGGCTCAACATGCAGGCGGCTTTTAATTAACTCTCTCTCACGAGTGCTTAAAACGCTACTCCTCTTACTCTCTTGAAACTGCTGCTAGTGTATTAATACCACTAATATGCAGTTCATTCCAACTCTCTCTCTCTCTCATGAGTGCAAATTAGTGTGTACTTTTACTATTAGCGCACATGTATTAGTGAGAGAGTGCATGCAGCGGATGAACAACATGCAGACGGCGTGCTCTCTTTCATTAGCGCTAATGATGCTGCTCTTCCAGTACTACTGCACTTGTTTAAGTGAGAGAGAGCCTGCAAAAGAGCGTAAAACAGGCAAGGCTCACTCCTTATCATCAGTGCAGACAGCTTCCTATTAGACTCTCTCTCTCTCTCTCTCTCTCTCGAACGCTATTGGTGCTGCTCTGCTACTATTACTGCGCTTGTATTAGTGAGCGTGTACATTTAAACCGCGAGTTAACAAATAAAAACAGCTTCTGCCAAAATTAGGTTCATTTTAAGCAGCGTACACTGTTAGCTTATTTATTCACCTTTGACATAATTAATCAAACAATCGTTTAGGTTTCCCCCCGATAAGCCGCTGCCATTGTCCGATCAGCTTACTCTTGCCAGCTCCTGCCTAATCCAGGCCAAGTAGAAGTAGACACGCGTATAGACACTGGGCACATTGGGCGTGCCGCAGCCAATGCCCGACGACGTGATACCCATTACACGGTACATGCAGGCGTTTTTCAGTTGCTGCACCAACACAGGACCGCCGGAGTCGCCGTTGCAGGTGTCCTTCGCCTCGCTGGAGCCAATGCAGAGCTGCGTGCTTGTATTGAAGCCATTGGGCAGCTCCTCGAGCTCCTCGGCCACAAGGCAATTGCCGGCGTAGCGACGCAGCAGCACCTTTCTCAGTCCACTCGAATTCTCGCCCGCAAACGTGGTGTGTCCCCAGCCAATGGCTATGAACTGCAGGTACTGATCGCCGTCGTCGTTGGGCAGACAAGCGGGCTGCTTGTACACGCTCAGGCCGACAGCCCGGCTCAGCTCCACCATGGCAATGTCGTGGTAAAGCACGGGATATTTGTACTGGGGATGCTCCCTCAAACTCTGCACTCCAAAATCCTCCGGCTGCGCATCGTCCGCAACGCTGTCAAAGTCCAGCTCGCCCAAGCGCACCACATTGATCTCCCCGCTGTGGAAGAGATAAGCATTATCAGCTGAGCTGAGAGCAGGGCAGAGACACTACCTCTCCGCGTAGAGGCAATGCGCTGCAGTGAGCACAAAGCGATCACTGATCAAGGTGCCGCCACAGAACCAGGTCAAGACATTCTCGTCTTCGTTGCGATTGCCCAGACGCGCCATAAGTGGGAACTCCCTTTGGGCGGCAAGTTGGCCGCCGGCTATTTCGGGTACTTTGCCATATAACTGACAATCGGACAACACGCAAATCAATGAAATCAGCCAAAAAGCACAGACGAATTTCATTGTATCACAGATATACTATACTATATGCACATATAAATATATAGGTATTTCTTAAAGAGGAACGGGTAAACAGTTCTCGACGATTGCAGTATGTCGACTGAGCGCTCAGGTAGCTGGAAACCAGTTGGCAAGGCTTTCTTTTCGCAAATACGATGCTCATCGGGCTATCATTAGCGTTCTAAAATTACAGTTCGATGCTGGAATCAAAGTATATTGATAGCAATAGTATAAGTTATACATATTTTAAAAGATTTCTACCTACGATATACTTAAGTTTTCATTCCCTTGGAAATACTTTTATATTTTTCAGCCCATTTTTGCTTTCGATATAAAGTTATACTGCTTGTATAAGAGGCTTTAGACATATATATATATTTTTTTTGGCCTCACAACTTATAAAAATTCGGAATTTTCTGCCCATTATATATAAATTAAACAAGTGAAGAAAGCTACAGTCGAGTACACTTGACAGTAAGATACCATTTACCTTTGGCTGTTAAAAAATAATTCTTAATATTAATTTCTTTTATTCGGCGAACTAATAACAACGCATCGCATATTTTCAAAGTCAAATACACATGCATTGACGCTAATGACAAATGCCGACTGCACGCTGAATAAACGGCGACTGTGCGTCCGCAGTCGGCATCGGCGTCGGGCCTCTGCTGCTGTAAGGGAAACTTTTCGTGCCTATAACTTCTTAGTTTATTGTCCGATCGGATTTAAATTTACAGGGTTGCTCGATATTATTATTATCAACAACAATACCTAAAAAAAAATTCGGAAACTTTTCTACTTTTCCTATAATTTGATTTACCGATTTACAAAATCGATTTTTGGGGGCGGTAGGCGTGGCATCCAAAATTTGAAAATCCGCATTCTGCGTAATGCTATCAGGGACCTTACTTCCAAATTTGGTGCTTTTAGCTTTTCTAGTGTTCTTATAATTCAAAAAATTCGTTTAATAGGGGCGGTGGGCGTGGCATCCAAAAGTCTAGAATTCATCTTCTGCATAATGTTGCAAGACACCCTCCTACCATATTTTGTGTGTTTATCTCCTTTCGTTATTGAATTATTTGCAAAAAATCGAAAAACGCATTCATCGATTTGCGGAGGCGATGGGCGTCAAGTGCGAAATAAACTCGATCTGTGTATTCAACACACGCACACTTCTACCAAGTCTGGTGCCTCTAGCTCCTTTAATAGCTGAGATCTGTGCGTTCATACAGACGGACAGACGGACGGACAGACGGACATGACCAAATCGACTCGGCTATTGATGCTTATCAAAAATATATATACCTTGTATGGTCTGCTACGACTCCTTCTGCCTGTTACATACATTTTCACAAAGTTAATATACCATTTTTTATCCATTTTCAATGGGTAAATGGAATAAAAAGGCTTCTGCCAAAATTTGGTTCATTTTAAGCAGCGTACACTGTTAGCTTATTTATTAACCTATGACATAATTAATCAAACAATCGTTTCGGTTTCCCCCCAGCGCAATTAACATATCGATAAGCCGCTGCCATTGTCCGATCAGCTTACTCTTGCCAGCTCCTGCCTAATCCAGGCCAAGTAGAAGTAGACACGCGTATAGACACTGGGCACATTGGGCGTGCCGCAGCCAATGCCCGACGACGTGATACCCATTACACGGTACATGCAGGCGTTTTTCAGTTGGTGCACCAACACAGGCCCGCCGGAGTCACCGTTGCAGGTGTCCTTCGCCTCGCTGGAGCCAATGCAGAGCTGCGTGCTTGCATTGAAGCCATTGGGCAGCTCCTCCAGCTCCTCGGCCACAAGGCAATTGCCGGCATAGCGACGCAGCAGCACCTTTCTCAGTCCACTCGAATTCTCGCCCGCAAACGTGGTGTGTCCCCAGCCAATGGCTATGAACTGCAGGTACTGATCGCCGTCGTCGTTGGGCAGACAAGCGGGCTGCTTGTACACGCTCAGGCCGACAGCCCGGCTCAGCTCCACCATGGCAATGTCGTGGTACAGCACGGGATATTTGTACTGGGGATGCTCCCTCAAGCTCTGCACTCCAAAATCCTCGGGCTGCGCATCGTCCGAAACGCTGTCAAAGTCCAGCTCGCCCAAGCGCACCACATTGATCTCTCCGCTGTGGAAGAGATAAGCATTATCAGCTGAGCTGAGAGCAGGGCAGAGACACTACCTCTCCGCGTAGAGGCAATGCGCTGCAGTGAGCACAAAGCGATCACTGATCAAGGTGCCGCCACAGAACCAGGTCAAGACATTCTCGTCTTCGTTGTGATTGCCCAGACGCGCCATAAGTGGGAACTCCCTTTGGGCGGCAAGTTGACTGCCGGCTATATGGTAAACATCATATTGTCCATATTTCATTGATTTGGCATATATTTGACGATCGGACAACACACAAAGCACAGAAATCAGCCAAAAAGCACAGGCAAATTTCATTGTATCACAGATATACTATATGCATATATAGGTATATAGATGTTTCTAAAAGAGGAACGTGTACCCGTTCTCGACGATCGCAGTATGTCGACTGAGCTGGAAACCAGTTGGCAAGGCTTTCTTTTCGCAAATGCGATGCTCATCGGGCTATCATTAGCATACTAAAATTACAATATAATGCTGAAAATCACAGTATATTAATAGCTATAGTATGAGTTACCAGTAAGCGATAAATTTAAAGGAATACGACATTTTCTTGCAAATACTTGCTTATTTTTCAACCGATATTTGCTTTCGATACTACATAGATACTGTTTATACTTTTTACTGCTTGTGTGTGAGGCTTTTAGACATATATATACTATATATTTATTTTTTGGTGTCGTAACTTGTAAGAAGTCTGAATTTGCTGCCGATCAGATAAATAATGCGATTTTTGGGATTTTTAGGGATTCGACTATGCAGTAGATTAAATTATTTGTGTTTCTAGACAAAAACTCATGCTTACACCTATTTTGTTACAGCTTCACCAAAATACTAAACGACATATGTTCGCGCGATCTTATGACGCTCAGCTGCGACACAATTAGCCGACGGAAGAGTAATGTCATCCTATTTATGTCACTTTAAAAGGGCAGCAGTTAGCCCAAAAATTAGTAAACGACATTATTTCGCGTCTTATTATAATAGAAACATAAGTTCGCCTATATATAGCGGAGAAATTATGACGCCATGAGACTTTATACTAATAAGAATTTTTTGAATTACGTCTATTGAACCTACACATACGAGGTGTGTTCAAAAAGTAAGGTGACTTTGTATTTTCAAGAAAAACTATTAATTTATTTATCAATATTTATGTTGTCCCCTTCAAAGTAATCCCCCTCAGATACAATACACTTATGCCAACGGTTTTTCCAATCCTCAAAGCACTTCCCATAAGCACTTTTCGGTATAGCCTTGAGCTCTTGCAGCGATGCAGTCTTTTTTCGGTCTTGGCTCGCCTGGGCTCTTCCATTGGGACGATTGGGCTTTGGTTTCGATATCATAACCATATACCCATGATTCGTCACCAGTTATGACCCTTTTGAGTAAATCTGGGTCGTCGTTGACGTCATTCAACAGCTCTTGAGCGATGCTCATGCGACGGTTCGTTTGGTCAAAATTCAGCAATTTCGGAACAAACTTCGCTGACACACGACTCATACCCAAAACGTTTGAAAAAATTTCATGGCACGAGCCAAGCGATATACCGACATCTTCAGCAACTTCTCTGATAGTGATTCGACGATTTTCCAAAACAATTTTCGTCACTGCTTGAACGTTTTCATCAGTTGTTGACGTGCTTGGGCGTCCAGAGCGAGGCTGGTCATTGGCATCTTCCCGGCCATCTTGGAAGAGTTTGTACCACTTGTACACATTTTTTTTACTCAGAACAGTTTCACCGTATGCCACTGTCAACATTTCAAGTGTTTCAGAGCACTTAATTTTATTTTTTACACAAAATTTGATGCAAATCCTTTGATCCATATTTTTCGATAGCAAAAAATCGCCGAGCTCGCAAAATAACTTGTAACTTTACGCCTCTCACAACCAAACAAAAGAGGATGTTCCATTGAAACTTGGTACAGATGTTAGGGAAGAGTGTACCAATATAACAAAACAAAAAAATCGATAATCGAAAATATGTTGCCCGCGAAATTTGAAAAGTCACCTTACTTTTTGAACACACCTCGTATAAACACTAAAACACAAGGTATTATTACCACTTAAAGCCGGCGACTTCGTAGTCGTGGGCGTGTATCTGCGAGAACGTCAGAATATAATACATAATACATAGATACTACACAAATTTCACCTTTACACAGTTCAACATTCTTTGCTAGCTTTTTTTTCTGTTTCTCAGAAATCTATGGGGAACACTCGCTCTCTCGTTTATTGATAGCGCGTAAATCTCGTTTTCAATACTAATAAAAATTGTACGCTCAACGGTGAATGATCGCAGATCAGATTGTATACAGCGGGTCTCGTCTGAGTCTTTCATGTGTATGTAGCTAGGCTTTGTCTAGATCATAAAATTTATTGTCTTCGGTTTTATAACTATTACGTTTTAGAATTTACAATTTTTATAAAAATTTTATTATAAAATTTATTGTCTTACGTTTCATAACGTTTCACAATTTACAATATTTTTAAATATTATTTATACTTATATTTTATTTTTCTGCATATTAATAAAAGTCTGTATTTTGCTAACAATAAGTCTAACATTTTCCAAGACACTTATCCCTGCTTTTTCTTGGGCTTGGGCTTACTCCTGGCGATCTCACGCCTGATCCAATCCACGTAGTGGTGCACTCGCGTATAAATGCTGGGCACACTGGGAGTGCCGCAGCCAATGCCGGCGGAGGTAATACCCACTACATAGTGCTTGCAGTGGGGCTGCACATGCTTGATTAGCACAGGACCGCCAGAGTCGCCGTTGCACGTATCCCGGCGCTTGGTGGAGCCAATGCAGAGCTGTATGCTGTCGTCGAAGCCCCGGGGCAGTTCTTCGACCTCTGCCACTGCGCGGCAACGATCACCGAAACTCCGCAGCTGCACCTTGAGCAGCAGCGAGGAGTCCTCGTCCGCGAAGGCAGTGTTGCCCCAGCCGATGGCAATCAGATTGGTTCGATTGCCCACATTGCCTGTGGAGGGCAGGCAAGCGGGACGCTTGTAGTCATTGATATTTACCACGCGATCGAGGCGTAAGATCGCAATATCATTATAGAGCAGTGGGTGATCGTAGCCCGGATGCTCCCTTATTTCCTTCACACCAAAATCCTCCGGCTGCGCATCGTCCTTTTCGCTGTCAAACTCCAGCTCGCCCAAGCGCACCACATTGATCTCGCCGCTGTAGAAGAGTTAAGTATTATCAGCTGAGCTGAGAGCAGAGCAGTAGAGAGACGCTACCTCTCCGCGTAGAGGCAATGCGCTGCTGTGAGCACCAGGCGATCACTGATCAAGGTGCCGCCACAGAACCAGGTCACGACATTCTTATCATTGCGATTACCCAAGCGTGCCATGAGGGGAAACTCCTTGGGCTCGGCGGGAATGCCACCAACAACAAGACTACGAAGTACCCTTCCAGCTGTCAAATAAATGCAAGAAATATTTTAAAATTTCATTTGTAACTTTTACAATTTTTCTTAAGACTTACAAAGTTCATCGTTCAGTTCTTTGGCATATATCTGCCGATTTGATAGAGTGCCAAGCACAAACACCAGCCAAAAAGCACTCCAGGCAGATTTCATTTCTGGATTTCGCTTTGTATCACAGGTATATATGGGTGTTTCTAAGAGAGTACCAGGAACACAGCTCTACACGATCGCAGCATGCCGACTGAGCGCTCAGGTGGCTGGAAACCTGTTTAAAAGGCTTTCGCGTTCGAAAATACGATGATCATCGGGTTATCATTAGTATACTGATCTTACAATCTCACAGATAAGCTGCAAAAAGATCCCCGAAATATTGGAATTTGAAAGCAGAGATTATAAATAGCTGTAGTAGCAGATATAATGATTAACAGTAAACTATAAAAAAAAATGGAAATTTCAATTTCAAGTAAAAATTCCGAATGGGAATCCATTATGAAGTCAGAACAAGGATTTTAAGAATTATAGTATAGAATAAAAATATGTTTGTAGCACAAATACCTATAAACTTTTATAGTTTGCTGCTACTGCTCAGAGTAACTTCTACTATAGCAAAACATTTTAAAAAGAATTAATTTGAAATATTTTTTACTTTGAAAAAAAAAATAAATAAATAAAATAATAAACAATTCAAAAAAAATTATAATATATTACAGGAATTATTTCAAAATCTTACTTTGAAAAAATTATAATAGGAAAAACCTTTTCCGCCATTAAAAATAAGTATTTAAGCATGCTAGTTTGTTTAATATAAATTCAAAATATTATAGTATAATATAAATTATAAATAAACAAATTCAAAATAATTTTGTATGACTTTGATAAAAAAAAAAATTATAAGAAAGTTGTTTTCTACATTTGAAAAGAATTTCATTTTAACCATGTTACATTTTACATTTTAAATAATTTAAAATAAAAGGACTTTGTAAACAAATTTTAAGATTTTTGTTTATATATTTTGTAATTTATTTTTAACTGTAACCCATATAGTATTTAAATGTACTATGCTAATTTATTAGATATATTGCAAGAATATATGAACAAAATTTTAGAAGCATTACTTTAAAATTGATAATAAAGCAGCTATTGCCTTCTCTGCTGCTTGATCCAGTTCAGGTAGTAGTGCACGCGTGTATAGAAACTGGGCAAGTTGGGCGTCTCGCACCCAAAGCCGAACGAGGTGATGCCCATGACGTGATACATGCACGGATACTCGCGATGGTAGGTCAACACGGGTCCACCCGAGTCGCCGTTGCAGGTGTCCTTCTGCTCGTTGGAGCCAATGCAGATCTGTGTGCTGGCATTGTAGCCACTGGGCAGCTCCTCGATGTCCGTTGAGGCCGAGCAGCTGTTGCCGAAATTCTTGAGCTGCACCTTCAGCAGCTTGGTGGACTCCTTGCCGGCGAAGCGCTGATGCCCCCAGCCAATGGCAATGAAACTCTCGCTGCGCACGCCATCGTCGAAGGGCAGGCAGGCGGGATGCTTGTACGCGCTGAAGTTCACAGCGCGATCGAGCTCAAGCACAGCAATATCATTGTACAGCAAGGGGTATTTGTAGTCGGGATGCTCTGTAGCATTACGCACGCCAAAATCCTCGGGCTGCGCATCTTCCGTCTCGCTGGCGAAATCCAGTTCACCCAAGCGCACCACATTGATGTCTCCGCTGAAAGAGAGTGGCAGAGTTAAGCACTAGCAACTTCAGCTGCTGCCAGGCAACGCACCGCTCCGAGTAGAGGCAATGAGCTGCCGTGAGCACCAGGCGATTGCTGATCAGTGTGCCGCCACAGATCCATTCGATGGCATTGCTATTGGCGCCACTGCGATTACCCAGACGCGCCATGTGTGGAAACTCCTTGGGCTCGGCCGGCGTGCCGCCCACTATGAGCGGACGCGAAACATGACACGAGTCAATGGTCTCCCATGTAACCGGTGCATTGGCGAAGAAGAAACTAATGGGCACCTGCTCCTCGAAAATGGCACGCTTATACGCTGTGCAGGCTGCGTAGACAAAAGGCTAATGAGAGTTACCCTATCTATATTTAACTATAGTACTACTGTGGGCAAAAAGTAAGGTGAATATTTTTTATAAAGTCAAAATTCTTTATTTATTCTCCTAAATCAATGTCATCACCTTTAAAGTAATCCTTGGCCGATAAAATACACTTATGCCAACGTTTTTTCAAATTCTCGAAACAGGCCAAATAGTTCTTTTCCGGTATAGCCATGAGCGCCCTCGTCGATTTTTCTTTTATCTCTTCAATCGACTCGAAACGCGTTCCCCGGAGTGGTCTCTTGAGTTTTGGGAATAGCCACAAGTCACACGGAGCCAAATCAGGAGAATACTGTGGTCTTTTAAAATGGTTTTCACAGATCATTCTGATATTCCGATTAAGCCCGCGAATTTTAAATTGCAAATTCACCTTACTTTTTGCTCACAGTAGTATATACCTTGCTGCACCGCCGCATCCGGAACTTGGGCGAGCGCAGTCGCCGCACAGACGACAAGCGAAACTAATGCGGACTGCAGCATTTCTTGCGACTAGCTACAAGCGAGCTGCGAGCGCGACTGAACGCCATAGATAGATCAAGCTGCGCTGCCAGCCAAGTTATCAGTAAGACTCTCCAGAGTCGCTTAGGCTAACAACACTCTGTGTATGTGTGTGTAACAATTTGCATTGTTTTAGTAGTGCGATTAAACAAGTACTTAGCCTAAGTTATATAGGTACTACAATTACTCCAACTAATGCCACGGCATCAGTTGAAATGTATGCCCGCCGAGTTGAAGGCGAGCAGCAGGCGCATAAACTCATCGATGTCCATGGATCTGGCACGATGCGTGCTCATGCCTTGCTCCTCCAGTATGGCCACAACCTTGTCCTGCATGTTGAAGTTCTCCTCGATGGGCTGCAAGCAAGAAAACGTTAAATCTGTAGTTGTAGGCCATAGTAGAGGCCTTCGGCCTGCTCCCACCTCATTGCGCAGCGAGCGAAACAGCTTGTAGTTCTTCTCGAGCATCTCGAGCACGGAGTTGACCTTGAAGACGGCGGCCAGTGTTTTGTTCTTGCGCAGGAACGCGATGCGCGTGAGGCCATCCCATTCGGTGAAGTTGACCGGCGGCGGCGGATTCTTGGGCTCCAGTCGCACCACACTCGACTCCACCTTGGGCGGTGGCTTGAAATTGTTCTTGCCCACCTTCATCAGCATGTCGACGCGTGCCAGCAGCTGTGTATTGATGCTGAGGCGGCAGTACAGCTTATCGCCGGGCTTTGCGACCAGGCGCTGGGCGAACTCACGCTGGAACATGAGCACGGCGCAGCGGAAGAGCGGCCGATGCAGCAGCAGCTTGAAGATCAGCGGCGAACTGATCTGATACGGCACATTGGCAATGCACAGATCGAAGAAGGGCAGCTCTGCCTTCAGGAAGTCGCCGATGAGCACCTGCAGCTTCGGCTGCAGCGGCGTCGCCTGCACACGCTTCTGCAGCTCGGCGGCCAGACGCGTGTCGATTTCGCAGGCGATCACCTTCTTGGCACGCTCGAGCATGCGCACAGTCATGTTGCCGGTGCCGGGACCGATTTCCAGCACCACATCGGTGCCGCGCAGCGCCGCCTTCTCCAGCATGCTGGTTATGACCAGCGGATTCTTCAGGATGTGCTGGCCGAAATCCTTGTTGAAGACAATGCCTGCGGAGCAGTTGCATGAGTAATATTTTTACTTTTTTTCTGCCAACTTACCCTGCTTCTGCACCTCATTGTGTACGCGCGTTTTCTTCTCCGTTTTTACTTTCGGCATATTTTTATTTAAATAAATTTAAACGCGTTTATTCCTACAGCTGCTTTGTTTTGCTTCGTCCGCTTTGCACTTGTTCTTCTCGCTGCCATGTGCGCGCCGCAGGGTTGCTTTGACAGCGTGCAGCGTTGCCAGATCGTCGCACCTATGCGCGCGCATATTCAAAAAACAAGAGCGACTGCAAGTGTTACATTTTTATAGGTGTTACCTCTTTATTTATTAATTAGTTTCCTTCATTAAATGTTCACTTAAAATTATAAATCAATTTGTTTTTAGTAATTTTGTTTTCTTTGGTTAGCTTTCCACACTGCTTTTTCATCTTACACTGTTTTTTTTTACCATTTATTTAGTTGCTTGAATAACACTCACTGTCTTCCCCTTAGTTCACGTTTTTTTTTGTTTTTGTTTTTTGGTTTTGTTTTTTTTTTACAACATATCAACTGTTGACTTTTGACTTTTCTTTGTAGCTTATTTATGCACTCGTTAAACATAACTTAAATATTATTTATGCTTTTAATTCACTTTTCAATATAATTTTGTGTGTGTGTGTGTTTAAATACTTTGTTTTCTTCTTTAGTTCAAGATACTTTCAGTGAGTAGTTTTTTTTTTATCTGCTGATTTGGTTTGTCTTACATCAGTTAACGTTTTAAGTTGTTTAATTACTTTAAATGTTCTCTAGTCATAGAATCTAAATTGCAGAAGGTACATGAAAAGGTGTATATAGGTATGTATGACTGTAGTAGTACTGCCTACATAGATAGATGGGACAGTATACCCCACACTGCTGCTTGTACAAGTTACTCAAGCGATTTGGCTGCGTGTGCGTGTATCTATGTGTGTGTGTGTGTGCCTATAGTACTAGAACTATGGCAAACTCTTACGATTTCAATACGAATGTTGTTCTCTAGGACAGACTTTTAAAGCTGAATAATGGTGCCAAGGCCAAGGCGCTCGGCCAAGCTTTTGGTAGAGTATGCAACTTGTGGTGTGTGCTTAATGCAGTAGTAATTAGCCAGACAACACTGCCCTACAGTTGGCCGTGACGGCGCTTTTTTTTGTTTTGAAAATATTTGAAATGCTCTTACGGCTAACATTCTCCATTTTCCAACTCTATTGTGTACGTTTTTTGCTTTTAGTTGTTTATTCAGGTTACGCGTTACATTTTGTATTTGTTTTTTGTTTTTTTTTTTGTTCTAAATTTTTAGTTTTGGTTTTTGGTTTGCTTATTGGCTCACAATACGCTGCAGCTGCTGCCTCGGAAAATTCGGTAACAACCAACAATCTGTTTGCTTTGTATTTTGTCTGCTTGTCCCTCAGATACCCTACATATATGTATGTATGCATGTTTGTATAAACTAATGAAAATATGTATGCGTATGCTGGCTGGATGCGTATGTTGTTATCATATCATATCATATCATGTTCATAG
Source organism: Zaprionus bogoriensis (assembly GCA_035046045.1). Taxonomy (NCBI): domain Eukaryota; kingdom Metazoa; phylum Arthropoda; class Insecta; order Diptera; family Drosophilidae; genus Zaprionus; species Zaprionus bogoriensis. The sequence continues at coordinate 2,863,645 of JAWNOI010000010.1, forward strand.
TCATACTCAGTTGTGGTCTGCTGCCTAGCCTTGTCCTGTCGTCTTCAATTTGGTTTAGTAAAATGCGGTTTTTTTTTTTGAGAATACTTGAGTTTAACATTTAAATGGGTAACTAAAGCTAGCGCTCTGCTTGCTTGCTATTTCATAAATATGTATAGTATTATATTCAATTGTTGTTATTGTTATTATTACATATTACATATCGTTATTATTATTATTATTATTATTATTACACATTGCGTTTGCTGTTATCTCAATATACATAAAAACGTTTGCAATTTTCTGTTTGTTTAGTTAACAATGTTGCGCTTACAGTTAGTAATTTGTTCTATACTGCCATTTGTATTGGTATTGGTATTTGTATTTGTATTGTTTATCATTCTGTTGTTGCATACAAATTTATCAAACTTTGCTCTCTGCGCTCCTGTAAATGCAGCACAAGAATCGCAGTGTAGTACATTTTAAAAAGTCGATTTTCTAGTTTGCCTCTCAAATGTATGAACATTAAATCAAAAATACAAAAGGGCACAGAACTCGATTGATGTACATATAATACATACATACATATATATATATACTTATGTACATAAGCGTTATAGTGTTCTCAATCGTCAAATCAAAACTAACAAATTTGCTGCTGCTGCTGTTGTTTGAGTCTTTGGTTTTAAAATCAACATACATGTATATATATATAAATATATTTATCATTAATTCATATTGGTATTGTTACATACATTATCTCGGTTTATATACTTCCCGCTGCGCTTGTTCTACACAGTTTCAACTGCAGCAAACCACATATACATATACTTAATTTACTCTAATACATACATGTATAGCTGCATATACATACATATATAAATATTCAATGTACATACGGTATATACATAGGTATATACATATATATATATGCACAACTATGTAATTATAATTTACTGCACTTTTGTTTTATACTTTCTCCGGCTTACGAGCTAAACACATCTTTGTTCTGAATGTATTTATAGTTAGTGTTTCATAAAATATATATATATATATATATATATATATATATATGAATTTCGAAATGTTCTGGTTTAACAGCGACTAAGCTTAGTCTCTGTTACTTTACTTAGTTTTATTGTTTCATTTGTAATCTGCATTTCAACAGCTCTACATTTTACTCTGTCTCTTTGTGTTGTGTGTGTTTATGAATGAGTGTACTTTTGTGTGTGTGTGTGTATTATTTTTGGCTTTATTTTGTTGTGTATTATAATTATGTTTGTATGTATAACAATAGTTTAATTTTAAAATAATATCGCTTTAATACTTGAGAAGGAAATTGTGCAAGAGTTCGAATACGCATTAAGTTCGCTAAAATATTCAACTTATTTTCCTCAGTGTATGTGTGTGTGTTGTGTGTGTGTGCGTCTCTGTTGTTCTCTCTATAGCTTGACTATTGTGACATACTCTTGAGATTCGCATAGGAGCAAGTTGGGTGCGAAACTTGAGATTCGGCACATTTAATAAATAAAAAACTAATAACAAAAAATAAAACGCATGGCGCAGCATTTGCAATAACATTGACTAGATCAGGGGCTTATTTTGGCAATCAAGATACGATAATAATAATGCTATTACAGTGGGAGCGATAGACTGGGTTAGTCGTATTTTCAATCGTTTTCAAATGGCTTTGAGCATTACAAACTAGCGTAAGCGAAGGACTCGAAACGAGCTGAAGAGGTTGTGCGTTAGAAACAATTAGAAAATTATACAGTTATAATGTATACAATGTTTATAAACAAATTCTAGCATCTTGCGTGTGTGTATGTGTGCGTGTGTTTGTGTGTGTGTGTTTTTTGCATACAATTTACATATAGTAAGTGGTTTATTGGCACGGTCGACGACTGTAGGACTCTGCTGCACGATACGTGTTTGCCGTAGACATATATAGTATAATCATTTCTACCTATATATAAATAACTTGCAATACTTCTCCTCATTTCTCGCCTGCTTTCTAGTTCTGATTGGTTTGTTTGTTTTGGTTTTTCCTTTAGAGCTACGCTTTGTAAATTCCAACAGATAACTTAAAACGAAATAAAGATAAAGACGACAACTGGAAACAGACAACAATAAAGCGTTCGTAAAAATGTTCAACGGAAGCAAAGTTCGAGGAGTTCAATTTCAAGTGCTAAGGATAAGCTAGGGCTAGGAATAGGCTAAGAGATAGCATAGGTCTGTGCTGCTGTACCTAAATTGCATTGCAACAACCCGGCAACAAGTTGCCCTTTTGCTTCAAATTTCGACTGATCCAGTTGGGTGATACTACTTGGTGAAATTTCCCGCCAACGTTACGCCGTCCTTGTCCATGGGAAACCATTGCCATCGCATAATTAGAAGACCTTGCGCTCTGGCACATACTTGGGATTGACAAATGAGAATCCAGCGAATTCGTCCTGATTGATACAGCGTATGACATCATTGCCAATGGGTGTTAGCACCGGATCCTCTTTGGTGAACTCAGCATCGAAATTGTTGGCATCACGTGGGTTTTTCTGCGAAGACACAAAGACAGATACAGTTAGTTCGTTTTCCATGTTGCCTCTAAACCATTATCGCACTTACCATTTTGGGTCGGAATGGCGGCTTTATGTTACGCTTCTCCAGTTCCTTCCAGTCCAGTTTATTGAAGAACGCATGCTTGCGTATTTCATTCTCATCCCCTGTGCAGCCCAAGCGCTGCTCGGGATTCTTGGTGAGAAAACCTAAAGAGAGAGAGACATGATTAGAGCTATGGGGCTATGTTCTCTCTTCTGGCCTACCTTTCAATATGGACACTGCCTCGCGGGACAACCACACCGGGTAGAGCACATCGTCGTGCATGATCGAATCGAAGAGCTCATCCTCATTGTCAGCCTCGAATGGCGGCTGGCCGGCCATCATTTCGTACATGAGCACGCCCAGCGCCCACCAGTCGACGGAGGCGCCGTACTCCTGCTCCTTCAGTATTTCGGGTGCTATATAGTCGGGTGTGCCGCAGAAAGTCGCGGTCAGTATGCCGTTCATGATGCCCTCCTTGCACATGCCAAAATCGGCAAGCTTACAGTGACCCTCCTGGTCGAGCAGAATATTATCCAATTTCAGATCGCGATAGATAACACCATGGGTATGCAGAAACTGCAGGGCGAGCGTCACTTCGGCCGCATAGAAGGCGGCACGTGCCGCCTCAAAGCGACGCGCCTTCTGTATCTGAAACATCAGATCGCCGCCGTTCACATACTCCATGACAAAGAACAGACGATCGGGAGTCTGGAAACACGAGTGCAACGCCGTCAGGAACGGATGATTGGCGGCCAGAGCCAGTATACGTTTCTCCGTCATGGTGCAGTCCACATCGTCGTCCTGTATGATGGCATCCTTCTTCAGCACCTTGATGGCATAGATCTCGTCGGTGCCCTTCTTCTCGGCCAGCATCACCTTGCCGAACGAGCCCTTGCCCAGCACCTTGATAAAGTTGAAATCCATCAGGGAACATTTGCCAGGACGCGAATCACCGCCGCCGCCGCCACCGCCAGTGGCTAGGCTCATGCAGCTGCTGCTGTTGTAGCCGCTGGTCAGCGTGTTTGTCGAGGTGGCCAGACTATCTGCCGACAGGTGACCGCTGCGGAACGAGGTGCCCGCCGCACCCTCACCACCCTCGCCGCTCAGCGAGGCGCCGTAGTTGTCCTCGCCGCCAGGCTGGCTCAAGTACTTGGAGCGACGCGGCTGCTGGCCCTGCTTGTCGGGCGAGATGCCCAGCGAGCTGAGTATCTCGGCCATCTGCTTGGTATTGATGCCGCACGTGTTGGCCACGTTCTTCTGGCATCGCTTGTGGACGTTCATGTAGCATGTCTCGCACTGCAGGCCCTGCTTGATGAGTCCGTAGAGCAGCGAGCCGCAGTGGTCGCAGAATGTGAAGCGTTTGTAGCTGTGCACCACAAACCGATGCGGCACATTCACATTGAACCGCTGGCCGGCCGGCACCACCTCCACTTGCTTAGCTTGCTGCAAGTGCTACATAATGAATTTTGGGAATGGGCATCGAATGTGCACTTCCATATGCTCACCTCATCGCGCATGCCGGGACATTTGGAGACCACAGACAGATGGCATTTCTTGTGTACAACTAGGGTGCAGACTAGAGTGGAGAGATACAAAAAATGACATTAATATCGCTGTAATATAGCGGCAGCCTGCAGGGCTCATTCGAGGCGTAGTGCAAGACACAATTCAAATTACTCTACTAACGAATCACAGTGGTGCAGTACGTTTATAGAAAGAGTATATATATATATATGTATATATTGATCGATATTCTAGTTGCATATTTGTATATATATTTACATAGCTACCTTTAAAAAGAATTAATTTGGTCGTAAACATTCAGAGGTTAGACACACGTTAAAAAAACACACACACATATATAGAATTATTTAATGTGTAGGAAAAGGCAAAAGTAAATTGTTTTTTTTTTTTTTTTTTTTTTTTTAGTTTTTACAACAACATAAAGTTAATTACGTGTGCACAAAAATTATATTTAGCGTGCAAAATTGTCAAACCCTTTTCGAATGAATTGTTAAATTGCATTTTAGCTAAAAACATAAATGTATATTTTTTTAAATGAACTTAAAATATTGCACAACAGCGATTCTATTGAGGACTGAAGTCTGCGACTTCAGAAGACCCCCATATATATTAGACTAGACTAAGCTGCTCTTCTCATGGCATAAACATATATTGCAATTAATATAATATTGCTCGTGGAGGGGGTTTACTGGGTTAACACCCAATATTTCTGTCGTAACAGACACAACATTTATATTAGCTGAACTATGGTACTTAAGCTAGCATTTAGTATTATGTGATGCTCTCGGCCTATTAAACTTAACGCATAACGATTAGTACGTAGGCAAGACAGTGTAAAACAGAGTTACAACAAATGCGTGTGTGTGTGTATGGGTGTGCTTGGTGTGGATGGTGGTGCTGGTTAACACAACCATAGACAGCGTATGCTCAATGCAGTGCGCATTTAGATGTGCTGAGAGACAACAATATATAGTTGAGCGTATTGCAAAAATTTTTACAAGGTCCTTATGATCTTAAGGGGGTTTTGGGACAATGGCAAATGCTTTGTTTCTTCAACCGAAACGCTTTACAACAACAACAAACAACGAGCGAGCGAGCGAGCGAACGAACGGAACGAAACGTAACGAAACAAGCAAATGCAAGTGATGGATAGCTTTACTATTTTTTTTTAATTAAATTTAATTTAATTTAATTAAATTTTTTTTTTTTTTTTTATTTGTATATAATTGTAGATCTCTTCGCAGAGACCGTTTTGGGTCTCTCGAAGATATATTCCTTGTAAATTGTAAGCAGAACACATACCTTGACATTGATAGCCTTGTTTACCAATTCCCCTGCAAAAAGGCAAGAAATTCCGTGGCTATTGCATATATATTTTCTTTTTAACTGAATGGTGGGTGTGTTTAAGTTTGTATTTATTTCTTTGTCTGTGTGTGTGTGTGTTTGTTCTATGTATTAAGGCATGATTGCGATATGCGAGTAAAGAAACAATGAAAAAATTTGAAAAACCCTCAGCGCAAAACTAAATATAGTTTGTAAGTCAAGCATTTATGTGTGTGTGTGTGTGTATGTGTGTTGTTTAGCATGAGAGACCAGTCCGGCGAAGAAATCGTAGCCCCACGCCAAACTAAAACCGAGTTATGTGAAGAGATGAAGTTAAACTATAAGAAACTTATGTATACGATAGCTTAATTACTTGGTGGAGAACCCAAAGAGTTGTGTATGTTACGATTACGATAGGGCAATAATAGTAGAAGGAAGATACAACGAAATCAAGAGGAATCTATGTAGTTAGAGGTAATCAAATCATAAGTACATATGGTTAGGTAAATAAAGAGTGTAAATGCCAATGCTTTTTGATGTATGCGTGTGTTGTGTTTTCTTTTTTTTTTTTTTTTTTTTTTGTGGATAGTCTTTTCAAATCATACAAATCAGTATCCCAAAAAAATTATGTGAATTAATTACTGTAATTACAACTTAAGTATGAATACTGTCGATGTCGTTGACCTCGCAGCAGCGGGTTTTGCTACTCACCAAATAAACTCGCGGCAATGTGAACAGAAGGTGGGCTGACGCAAGAATGTTGCCATAAACTTATGACCATTGACCTGCCAAATGAAATGTATATGGGTTAAAGAGAGAGAGCGAGCTAAAATGCATAAGCCATGGACATTACCTGATGCACCCGACGACGCATAGCGCCGCGGCGTCGATTGAATCCGGCGCGCTCTTTGAACTCCTTGTTGACGGCCACCGTCTGCTCGACCTCGGCATCGGCCTTGGCTTGATCTACAAAATCGAGAGGGTTACAATGCTCTAAAGTGCTTAAGGCTCAACTAACCATAATGCTCATGCCTACCATTGCGGCTTTTAAGCTCAATAATGACATGAATTTTTCCCTGTGGCTCCAGGTTGATCTGCAACGCACGAATTAATGAATTACACACATTTTAGAGTTGCGCTTTGATAACCCACCCATAAGTCCGGCACACCCGACTCGCTCTGCATCAGATCCTCGAACGGTATAATGCAATTGGCGACAAAGTCATCCGGCGGCAAGGCCGCATCGTGAAAAACGGTTAAATTGATGTTGCGTGCATTGTTCACGTCGTGGACAAATTGCTCGTTCCATACCGGATCGAACGTCTTTGGTCTGGTTGTCGAGCGATCTGTGTAGAAGAGTATGAAATTGATTAATAAATAATACAGTCATAATTATATTGCAAGCTTACCAAAGTGACTCTCGTCGACATCTATGGACACGTAGGGATCGATGAGCTGCTCATCGGCCAATTTGCCAAATGTTAAGTTGTGGCGCTTCTGGAAATCTGTTGGACGCAGGCCGCTCGCCTCGCAAACCTTGATCTGCAGTTTACCCGTAAACATGATTCGCTGTTAACGACAGCTTCAGCTTCTGCTCCTACTTTTGTTGCCTTCGAATGTGTTGTTATTGTTGTTGTTGCTGTATGGATCTTGATGTGTATGCTGGCAGGAGTGTTCGGCAGCGCCGCGTATGTGCAGCTGCGGTGGTTCCAAAACGAAGAAACTGCCAATTGAAGGTGGTAGCAGTAGTCCTGCAAACAAAAGAGAATGCGGTTAGAGCAACTTGCCGAACAAACAAATTGGTAGAACTATTGTAGGTAGAAACGTTACCTTCGACGCACCGAAGATTGCATACCCTTACAGGGAGTTTGATATATTACAACCTGTTCTTTCTTTCATTACTATAGATGTAAGTAATATACACTGTATATAATATTTATTCATTACTATATAGGTAGATCATATGTGATATATATCCTTACCTATATATGTAAATAATATATATTATATATATAATAAATAATAATTACTATATATGTAAATAATATAAATTTTATATAATATATAACCATTACTATATAAGCAAAATATATATTATATATAATTTATATCCCGTTTTAGAGAGATTTCCAAACTTATATTTTCCCTGACTCTCACCCAATTTCTAATGTACTCTTGAAAGACCCTATCGATATTATTGAAGCTTTGAGCTACAATGTTTCGATTTGACGGAATTTGGTATATGCTATATTATTGGCTAACTTGTTTTATAGTGACATGATAACTTATTTATGTTTTCATATAAGAACAAATTTTTTCTATGGCAAATATAAGTTATAGTTATGCGATTTGAATGAAATTTGAAGAGATTACTAAAGGCACTTTTAAAATAGGATATGGAGAGTCTTGAATTATAACAAAAATTGACAATAGATTCTCTGGCAGCTATACGCTATATACGTTTGATCCGCCTTCTTCAGAAGTGTGTACCAAGTTTCATCAGGATAACTTCAAAATTGAGAGAATTACAACAGACGACCGGACAAGACTAGATCGACTCGTCTGCTCAATAATATACATGTTCTTTATATTTAATGTTGCAAACAGCTGGCCAAATTTGAATTATAACAAGTATGGGCGAGAGGTTCTATGGCAGCTATAAGATACACCCATTCCATCTGTCTGGCGTGCAGAAGACATGTGTATTTCTACGAAGTTTCATCAAGATTACTTTAAAATTGAGAGAATACTTTGCATTGCAAAAGACCCACGGACAGACGCACATGGCTAGATCGACTCCGCAGATCAATAATATATACATTCTTTATATTTTGTGTTGCAAACAGCTGGCCAAATTCCCTTTTACAAACGATGTTTCCAATCACACTCCGGCATTAGTTTTTGGGTACTATCCAGAAGTAAGAAATCATTGAGTTTGCAGAGCGAAAAACATTTTTTGGAAAGCATTATAACTCAGGGTCGACTCGACAGATCAATAATATATATTTTTTTTGGCTGTTAATTTAATTAGTGAAGAATCTGTACAGCAGAGAGGTACTTTAAGATCACAGGGATTTAATTTAAAGAAAAATATACTATATATAAATTTGTAAATCCCTTTTACAAACGATGTTTCCATTCACACTTCGGCATTAGTTTTTGGGTACTTTTCAGAAGCAAGAAATCAAGCGAAAACAATCTTTTTGAAAGCATTGTTACTCTAGGTCATTGACACTCTGGAATTGCGTCTATTATATGTGCTCGAATAAATTTCAAGGTCGCACTCGAAACTGACATTGATGGCAAATGGAAATGGGAGCAGCACGCAGGCAACGCAAGAAACGAACGAGCGAGCGACGAGCGCGCGCGCTTCTTCTTATCCGCTGCACTTCCGTTCAGCTCAGCATTGGGGCATCAAGTCGCTCGCCAAATTATGAAACGTACAAGAGGAGATAAACACAAAGATACACACACACACACACGCATGCAAACGATAATTCGCGCGCGCCTGTGTGTGTGTGTGTGAGAGATAAAGCTGAATTAAAGTTTCCCTCAACAATGTCGCGGTTGTGTCGTTTTGATTTGCAATTACATATTATTCTTGTACAATACAAATACACTCAAGTATAATTCTTTTATGTGTGTGTGTGTATTTACTACCTTCAACTCATAAGCACACACACGCACACATAGCTATGTACAGTGCATACATAGCAGCCGCAGCAGCAGCAGATATTTTTCACAAATAAAACAACAAAGAAAGAATAACAAGCAATCCTAATACCTCTGCGCCTGCACCCCGCAGCCCACACCCCCGCAGAAGGCAACACACACTCACACGCACACACACACAGTGGCAGTATTGCGATTGCTAACCTAGCGTACAGATGAACGCGCTCTCTTTTCCTCCTGTTAGCGCTCTCTCTAGCTACGTCTTGTATAGGAACACACACACACACACGCACACAGATTCCAGCACAAACAATACATAGACGGAAAATGCAAATTGCACAAGTATTTTTGACAATATGACAATTGCGACTAGTGCGTTCATTTACAATTACCGTTAAATCAACAAAAAAAAAAAAAAAAATATCCCACTCGAAAAACTTATGTGCAAGACGAGCGAGAGAGAGAGAGAGAGAGAGCGTGAGAGAGAATCGCGCAGCTCCGTCAAAGAGCGCAACAGAGAACAAACAGCAGCGAAAGCAAAGAAACAGACAGGCGCAGTACTCGAATGACCCAAATATGATATGAGTGCACACTGGTTGGAAAAGCGCTTTTCATAAACACGAAATTTCCACCAAACTCAAATCCGCAAATTCGCTGGCAAATAACAGCTATAAAGGGTCCAGGTTTATGTTCAGGTTTTTTTTTTTTTCTAATTGGAATATTTCATTGAAGCCAGCTGTGCGTGGAGTGGCGAGTGTTTCGAAATTGTATTCGAAAGCGCATTCCAGAACGCGCAGCACTGAGCAGGCCTGGCCAGACCTTCGGGCAAATCGGTGGACATTACATTACATTACACCTCAATTACTTACCTTTTCTCGCAAGGGTATCGTGGCTGTGGCTGTGGTTGTGCGCCTTGCTGCTCTCTCTCGCTCGCTCTCTCTTTGCCTTGCAATGTGTGTGCGCTCACGATTGTTGGTATATTAGAGAAAAATGTTCAGCTACATACATACATACATGTATGTGCGAAAAAATTAAGGATGGCACATACACAGGCACAGACACTGGCACAGGCACTGGCACACACACACACACATATACGCAAACAGACACCCTGTTTGCACAATTCCAATTGGAGAATACTTTCAACGAATTTTGCCTTTAGTCAGCACAATGGCAATGTGTTTTCCACTATTTTCTCACACAAACACACTTTCCAACATTTTTCGACAATAGAATTTCATTTCGAGCACGGTTAATAAAAGTAAAAATAAAAATTATTTATCGTCTCTCGCTCGCCTCTGCCTTTGACAATTACATAGAACAGTGTGGCTGCGCAACGAGAGTTGCGAAATACCAGTTAGCGTGTAGGCTTGTCGTCTATGCACCACAACGAAATACTAAAAATGTTTCAAGCATCTGAAAATACAGCATTGTTTGCTTTATTTTGGAAATATATGCCAAAACTCATCAACATGAATATAAATTTGTCGAAGTACTCAGAACTGTTGTTGTAACTTTACGCTAGTATTTAAGGCTTGCCTGTACGCGCTGCGAACGGTCACACTGGCAATACAGCTGATTTCTTTGTTAGGGGCAACACTGCTTGTTTTCTAGATATTTCCCTCGCCGCAGTCAAGAACGATTCGAAATAATAAGGCTATAAGTCCGCTTGGAATTCGGCCCGAAGAAATACCTGCAAAATGTCGGTGCGTCACGATTGGTATCAGTCCGAGGCCAAGGTGGTCATCACGGTGCTGCTGAAGAACGCCAGCGAGAAGAACTACACCGTCGAGATCGAGCCGCAGGACGTGCACATGACCGCCGACGGCTACGAGCTGCAGCTCCGCCTGCTGCATCCCATTGTGGTGGAGCGCTCCTCACACAAGGCCTATCCGTCCAAGGTGGAGATAACACTGGCCAAGGAGACGGGCATACGCTGGGAGCAGCTGGAGCAAAAGGCCGTCGCCGCAGTGGCGACACTGCCCACGCGACAGGTGAAGAACTGGGATCGCCTCGTCAGCGAGGAGGAGAAGATCGAGGAGAAGGAGGCCAAGGGCGAGGCGGCACTCAATCAGCTGTTCAAGAAAATCTACAGCACATCCACGCCGGAAGTGCAGAAGGCCATGAACAAGTCATTCTCGGAATCCGGCGGCACGGTGCTGAGCACCAACTGGAACGAGGTGTCCAAGGACAAGGTCGAGATCAAGCCACCAGAAGGCGCCGAGTTCCGCGAGTGGGACAAATAAAAGTCCCAAGGGGAAATTCACAAATGCATAGATTACCCACAAACACACACACACACACATACACCCACACGCTCATGCACAGCAGACACACATACATAATAATAAGTAATATAGAGCGCATAATGCAAGTGACAAGCGAGAGTAGCGAAGCAGTAAAGAAAAAAAAACAAAAACAAAACACTGATATAAACCAATAAAATGCCATTTCTATTAAATAAATTTGAAATTTAAGCTTGCAGCAAAAGTACTTTTGTTGACAACAGGGAATTATGGCAGTACCAAAATGTACCAAGCACCAAAAAAGTACCAAGTACCACAGCTGCGCAATTATGCCCTGTAAACACACTTGCATGCGTGTTTGTGTGTGTGCGGCGAGGGAGTAAACACTTGGGGGAAATTTGTGTATGGCGCGCAAACAGCTGATCGACAGCCGGCAATGTGCAGCAAGAACAACAACGCACAAGATTCTTTTCGTGCTGTTGGCAGCGCGAGTATTTCATTATTATAAAATTCCATTAAAATCGCAGCGCAATGTATCAGAACCTGGAGGAGCACAATCGCCTGGTGAATAAATATCTAAAGATATGCTTCGTCGTGGCGCTGTATTGGTGAGCAAGCGTTGCAGATACTTTTGCGGCAATAGATACATTTTTTTTTTTTTTTTTTTTTGATGGTTTCTAACACGTTGCATTTTGCACCAGGTGCACCTCGATACTGACGGTGTTCGTGAACAAGCATCTGCTGAGCAGCGATACGGTGAATCTGGGCGCACCGCTGTTCATGTCGTGGTACCAGTGCGTCGTATCCACCTGCATATGCTATGGCATGAGTCGCCTGAGCCGCAAGTATCCGAGCGTGTTCAGCTTTCCCGAGGGCAATCCCCTGGATATAGATACATTTCGCAAGCTGCTGCCGCTGACGGTGCTCTACACGCTGATGATTGGCGCCAACAATTTGTCGCTGACGTACGTCACGGTCGCCTTCTACTACATCGGACGCTCGCTGACGACGGTGTTTAGTGTGGTGCTCACCTACGTTATGCTGCGCCAGCGCACCAGCTTCAAGTGCCTGCTGTGCTGTGGCGCCATTGTCATCGGCTTCTGGCTGGGCGTCGATCAGGAGAGCCTCACCAAGGACTTCTCGTGGCGCGGCACCGTTTTCGGTGTGCTCAGCTCCCTGGCGCTGGCCATGTACTCCATACAGACGAAGAAGGCGCTCGTGCATGTCAACCAGGAGATCTGGCTGCTCAGCTACTATAACAATCTCTACTCGACGATACTCTTCCTGCCGCTGATCGCACTTAATGGCGAGCTGAGCACGGTGCTCGCCTATCCGCATCTGTGGGCAGCTTGGTTCTGGGCCGCCATGACGTTGAGTGGATTTTGCGGCTTTGCCATTGGATTTGTCACAGCGCTGGAGATAAAGGTGAGCGATTCGTCAGCGGCACTATCAGACACTAACTTACCCTCTCCTCCCTCCTTCTCTCTCTGTCTCTGGCTGACTGATTACAGGTTACCTCGCCGCTCACGCACAACATCTCGGGCACGGCCAAGGCCTGCGCGCAGACAGTCATTGCCACGCAGTATTACAACGATGTACGCTCGGCGATCTGGTGGACCTCCAACGTGGTCGTGCTGCTAGCCAGTGCCGCCTACACGCGCGTCAAGCAGTTGGAAATGCTGCAGCAGCACCAGCAGCGCAATGCGCCCACCACGAAGGCCTAAGCCAGCATTCCCCAGCAGTTCCAGCCGCTCCAACAGTTCCCGACAACTCCCAAGGCATTCTATCCCTGAATTTACATGCTACAACTTCTCTCTATACCCTATGTGTAAGTGTGTTGTGCATCGCATACCCTGTAATTGTCCAGCAGCACAAAGTTCTAGTTGCTATTTTATACATTTTGTACGCGCAACTATTTTATAACTAAGTAAATCCAAAGACGATACTTTTAACTCGTAGTACTATGGGTTTTCCGGGCAACAACAACGTGATAACTCGGTACAGTTGTGTTATGCCATGGGCTTGGCATGTGTGATCGGCTGTGTATCTGCAAGATACTGCTCTATTACTAGCTAGAGGCGGCCTAACTTGCAGATACTAGCGAAACCTTCATGCTGTTACTCTATATATATAGTTGGTAGTAGTAGTAGATCGCACACAATATACACAGCAACCAGTCCTAGGAAAGCTATACTAGTGATGCGATCTCATAGACATGCTACAGCATATTTTATAGAAATTATTTGTGTTTTCATGCAGTGGGCGTGGCATCCAAAATTCTTAAATCCAACTTCTGCGTAATATTACAAGGCACCTTTCTACCAAGTTTGATGCTTTTATCTCTTTTCGTTATTGAATTATTTGCAAAAAATCGAAAAACGCATTTATCGATTTGCGGAGGCGTTGGGCGTGGCACATCAAGTTTGAAATAAACTTCTTATGTGTATTGAATACACGCACACTCCCACTAAGTCTAGTGCCTCTAGCTTTTTTAATAGCTGAGATCTGTGCGTTCATACAAACGGACAGACAGACGGACATGACCAAATCGACTCGGCTATTGATGCTGATCAAGAATATATATACTTTGTATGCTTTGCGCCTCCTACGCCTCCTTCTGCCTGTTACATACATTTTCACAAAGTTAATATACCATTTTTTACCCATTTTCAATGGGTAAATGGTATAAAAAGGTATCGCGCTTAAATGAGAAATTATTTGTGATTTTCGGACGATATAGAAAAAGTATCTTTGGTTCAGTACGCTTGCAGATACTTTCATAGCTTTCGGTTAATTTTTTGCTTCAGTTAGTATATAACTTTATATATAGTTAAGCTGTTATAACATGGATAATTCGTGGAGGCTTTCAGATTTATATTTTACTAGCCTGATTTGATATTACTTATTTTTGTCCGATCGCATCCATAGATGATATAGCATATAGTAGTCCGACTTTATAAAAATCGTAGCATGCTATTGAAAATATTATTAATAATATTGTTAGACTCACTTTTGGCTAGTTTGTCTTTAGTTAAATGCGATATTATTTTGTTAAAAAAAAAACTCACATTTGCAGCGATTATTCCTATGGCCGCTATATGTTATAGTAGTGCGATTTTTTTTTAAATTTAGAGGGAATATTAGCAGCACTGCTAGAATATGATGTGTCGAGTTTTGTTGAGTTAGCTTCAAAATTAACAGAAATCGAGCGATAACTGCTATGGCAGCTATATATAAATATATATATGTAGATATAGCAATACGATCAGGCGTCTTCTAACGTGTTTAAAGTGTGCAGCAGTAGCATGTGTACAAAGTGTCATCAGCATGCTAACTAAACCATGAGACTAAGCCAGAAACGACTAGATCGGCTCAGCTGCTAATGCTGATCAAGAATATAAATAGGGTTGCAGATGTTTCCCACTGCACGTTGCAAGCTTTTGCTCAAAATGGATATACCCGGCCATAAATATACAGCGCAATTAGTGTGTAAGGTTTCTATATTCCGTCTGCCAGAGCACAAATGTATCCATATGAGATAATCCCACAGATCTGACAATGTTAAAGCTAATTTGCCGCTGCTGCCGCAGCCTGTGGCTCCTCCACTGGTTCCGCCTGCTTCTTGGCCTCCCTGCTGGCCTTGGCCGCGCTCTTGTCGTACAGCTCTGGTATATAGACAAAGGGATCGATCTTTAGCTGCTCGCTGCTGGGCGCACTCTTGAGCAGCACACGCGTCACAAAGCGGCCCTCGCGCTTCGGCCGCATTGTGTTGATGTCCTGCAGCAGGCAGCGAATGTTCTCCTCCAAGTGCAATGCGTCCATTTCGAGCGTGCCCACGTTCGCCTTGATCAGGCCAAAGTTCTGCTGGTACTCATCCTTCGCGGCGCTGTAGCTGATGCCATTGGAGAACTTGACAATCATCTCGGCTAGATTTGGGCCGAGCGTTTCGTTCTTGGGATTGGGAAACTTGCGCTTCATCAGGCCGCGCAGAGCAACGAGTTCCGGCAGTATGTTGGGATGTGCAATAATGTACTGGTAGTCCGAGAGCAGCAGCTCGCCCTCAGTTATGTCCTTGATCAGCTCCACGCCGCCCACGAGCGATGCGCCCGCCTCGCGCGCCTGCGTAATCTCCTCCTGCAAAATGTGGAACGTATTGGTGCTTTGTGTGAAGAGAACTGTATGCTGCATCAACTCACATGACCCTTGGTGAATACTATGATCTTGCGATCCTCGCCGTGCTCGAACTTGTGCGGAATCATCGCCATGCGCTGAAAGTTGTCCACAAAACGCGTCGCCTTCTCGCCCTGCATATTCAGCTCGACTTCGATGGAGAGCGGCGCATTGGGCACGTTGTACATGCTGGGATGATGCGTCTCCCGATGGCACTGTATGGCCTCGGCCACCGTGTACACGGGCCAGCGGTAGTAGCGGCCCACGTAGACGTCATCTCGGGGCACCTGCTTCCACGAGTCGTCCACGTGCTTGTCGGCGCGCTTTACGTTGATTCTGTGAATGGGCGCAGTTTTCGTATGCATCTAGGTAAAATATAGCTATTTTTGCAACTCACTTCTTGTCACGCTGGTTGTGCGGAATGAATCCCAGCTTCTTCACCTCCACTTTAACCTTCTTCTTGCGTGCCTTCTCGCGTGTGCCCTTGCGGGCGGCATCTGCCACTGCGGTGAGGTGCAGGCAGCGCAGCGCCTCGGCTGTTTGCTGGCGCACGGCCAGAGCGCGCATCGTTGAGAGCAGCGATAACATTTCAGTTATAATTATTAAATTTACTTATTTATTATATAATTATGCGAAAATCCGGCTGTGCTCGCTGCATACAAAATCATAACACAACAACAGTGTGACCAGCGCACAGTGGCGATTAGCCGCGATTGCATGGCCTATCGAAATTGAAAGAGCGATAATTATTTGCACTATCGGAAAGCAAAAATATGCATATATTTGAAACTTTTTGATTGTAATTCAATTTTTAATAGAGTAAACAAAATATTAATTACAGTTAGAGTGAAAATTTTAATGAACAAATGTTAATCTTGGTTTGAAAAAAATATTATTATTGCTAGCATGTGCATGAAGTAAGTACTTTATTCGAGTTAGCAACCAAGGGAAATTTAGCCAAGACACCAAAGCGAAAAGACAGTTACAAAACAACGTTAAGAAGTTTTCAAAAAAAGGAGTTTTGAAAAACCAAGAAAAAAAATCGAAAAAATACGTTAAAAATTTTTTTGACAATGCGAAAATTCATAATATTTTATTTGAAAATTTCGATTTGAAATTTTGTAAAAGTACCACACTCACTGAGCATGCGATCTATGCGCGATCTCAGCAGCAGCAGCAGGAAAACTGCTCGCCGTGTGAATTATCTGTGCTCAGAATAGCTTCGACCGACGGACGGCACAATACGTGATCCGATTATCGCGGCGTGAAAAATCGCGAAAAATCACCAAAATACACAGCGGTCGAGGGGCGCATAACAAAAGTGCAAGTAATAATATTTTGTTGTTTTCTTTTGTTATTTTTTTTGCATTATGCAAATACCTGCGTTTAAGTGCGTAGCGTGCGTCTAGAACTACGTTTGAAAATTGCTTTGGAAAATTGTGGAAAATGTGTGGAAAATGTGTGTATTCAATGTGGCAAGATTTTCGATATAACACACTGAAAGTGGCGAAGCGTACGCCTCTAGTGAAAGTAATGGCCCCACTCACACACACAAACACACAGACAGGCACTCTTTGTGCACCTAGGGGCGGCCTGCCCCCCCCCCCCCCTTGCAGGAAAATTGGAAATATTAATTGCGTGTAACCTAAAAATGAAATAATGGAAGTGCGCATACTTCACATGATTGCGGCGTGAGCTAAATGCGGGCAGGGGCGGAGGCTGTTTACAGGCTGTGGGGGGGTCAGGGGGGGCGAACGCAGTCGGGGGCTGCCAAACAAAAGAGTGTCAGCAATTTATAAATAGTTTACGCCATTGTTTCTATTTATTGTGAATTTATATTTCTTGCGGAGCGCGCGCGAGTTTTTGTTTTGTGTGCTTCTGCATGCTGCAAGTGCATTTGCGTTTCACACATACATAAATAAAAATGTTTTTTTTTTAATTTTCGAAATTTTGGAAATTTTCGAAATTTTCGCAAACGTGCTGGAATTGCGTTTTCCAAAATTTATTGCTTAAGCGTTACACTTTGCGGGCATTTCATATTACCAGTTTCACATATTTCCACATATTTTCACAAATTTATGTATATGTAGCACTTGTGTGTGTGTGCCTGCGGCGTCGGCGACGGCGGACGTTCCACATTTGTCTTCCTCTTTTATAAACAAATTTTTGATTTCGATAATTCGTGGGATATTCTTGTCTTGCGTGCGTTTCTAGTGCCCGTTCGCGCCGAGTAAACAAACAAAGCCCAATTGAGCACTGCGATACGCGCATGGACACACGCACACGCTGACAACACACCTATACATCTATACACACTCACACCCACACACACACACACACTTGCTGCTGGCATGGACAGAGCGCCACTGCCACCGCCGCCGAAACCGCGTCGCATGCGACAACGCATCCAATCGCAATCGCTGCCCTCCTATGACTCCCTGCCGACGGCTCCACCCGCCATGTGCGGTCGGGCGGAGGAGAACATCTTCCAGTTTCCCGCCGTCGCCTCGCGCGCACGCCAGCTGTCCGCAGCCTCGGCACAGCAGTGCGAGGAGAAGGATCTGCCCGTCTGTGCGCATGGCAAGCACAGCTGCTACTTCTGTCAGCCTTATCGCGCGGATCGCGGCACCATTGAGCCGCTCAAGAGTCGCCTCAACTCGGCCATCGAGGCCATGGATCAGCTGACGCGCACCTATGCGCTGCTCGAGGGGCTGCTGGAGCAGAAGCTGGCAACCATAACGGACGCAGACGAGGAGCAGCAGGAGCAGTTACAGTTTCAGGCGGCGGATGAGCAGCAGTTGGAGCAGCAGGAGCAGCTACTGGAACTGGCAGCACCCACAACGCCAACGCCAACGCCAAGCGCAGCTCCAGCAGCAGCAGCCACAGCAGATGCCCAATTCGAGCTGGAGCATTCGCTCACGTGGCTGGAATCGCTGCTGGGCACTGAGAAGCTGCCACCCACCAAGCAGGGCAAGTTCAAGCGGTACGTAGCGCACAGCCAGCTAAGCTGCAGCTCCCTTAACTTTCCTCTCTTTCCGCTCCCTACGCTTGCAGCATACGCGAGCGTAGCAAGTCCATGATGGAGGACGAGATCAACATGTACCTGAAGGGCGATCGCCAACTGAAGATGAGCTCGTCGCGTCCGTATCTGCTGCGCCGGCAGAGCACGTACAGCGACAACAAGTCCAAGGTCTCCAAGTGGACCAAGGTGAAGGCGGCCTTCAAGTGGGAGCGCGCCAATGTGCCACCCAGCAGCAGCAGCCAGGAGCCTGGTGTCCTGCTGCCCGTCAACATGGAGGTGGAAAGGTAGGCAAGGCAGTTGGCCACATCATAATCATTTTCACCAGTTGTTGCTGACGCATTGTGGGAAACTTCTGCAATCCTATAAGGTGTAGATATAATTGATCTTGTCCGTTTGCTTGTCCGTTTGTCCGTTTCATACCTGTTGCATTGCAAAACAGCCACAGTTTTGGAGCTATCTGGTTAAAACTTGGCACACATACTTTATGCATCTAGGCGCTATAAATAAATCTGAACCAGCCAGATCGAGCCGATATATCGTATAGCTGCCATAGAACCTATCGCCAAATTTTTGTTATTTTTCAAAATTTTTCAAAATTGTAAGCAAAAAAGGATGTTTATGCTTCAGTACTTTCTTTTTGTCAAGTTGTCCTTCCCTTTTGACACTACCATTGCTTTACAGATACCTCAAGGTGCCCATCAGCACGGCGGGCGGCAGCAGCTCGGCGGACAGCATCATTAGCTCCTCATCGGGTCATTTTATGAGCGAAACTGGCGGCACGCCGGGCACCATCAGCTCGGCCAGTTCAATGGACGAGCTCAACATGGAGACGGGCACTCGACAAGCTTTGCGTAATGCCCGACTAGTAGTTGCCCTGTAGTCTCCACTCTAATTGCTGCTCTTTGACTCTCTCTCACTCTCAGGTCGCCACTCGTCCAAGAGCGAACCACAGGCGTCCAGCTCGTACGAGCTGGAGCTGCGCAAGTGCGCAACCGATGAGCGCCTGGATGCGGCCAAACCAGCGCCGCCCAGCAAATCCGCCTCGAACAAGTCACTGCGGCGCTCCAAAGCCTTCTCCGACTTCGAGGTATTGCCGGAGGATCATGTGGCCGACATTAAGTCGACGAGCAGCCGGCGCACCAAGCTGCCGCCGAGTCCGCTCAACCTCAATCAGGTCTGCTGCGATCTGCCGCAGCTGCATTCGCCCCTCAAGACGCCCAAGGATGGCAACCAGACGCTGCCCCGCACGCGGCACGTCAGCTCGCCGGGCAACTCATCCGTGCCGAGCAGTCCGTCGCGACACTCGGATTTCTTTGGTGAATTCGGTGGGTTTACTTTGTTTGCATTTCAGTTAGCTGAGGAACGTTTTCCTTCTTCATTACTTGGTCTTGTCCGTATGTTTGTCCGTCTGTTCGTGTAAATAGACATAACTCAGCTACTACAAGAGCTACAGCCACCAAATTTGGCATGAAGGTTCGTGGATAACGCACACAGAGGTAGTTTATTTCAAATTATAAGTGCCACGCCCACCGCCCAACAAAAATCAGTATTTTCAATTTTTAGCTTCAATAATAAGTATAATGTAATGGTTAAGACATTGCTATTTGGCACAAGAGTAGCTTATTATAATGGTAAAATAAGCAAATTGCAGTCCGATTGAATAATAAATATAGAACTTATAGAATAGGTTTTCCCATACAACCCATATAAAGAATTAACTTTTAACGCCCCAAGTGGGTATATGGTATTCCACTGTCGAGTAAACTCGACTGTAGCTTTCTTTACTCGTTTTCATATTGTGATTGCTGGTCTTGCAGAGAGCGAGGAGCTGTCCAGCGGCGACTACTCGGAGCCGACAACGCCAAATCGTAAGACTTTCCTAAACATATCCGATGAGGTATTTCAACATTATCAACTTCTACAACTCAAACTAGATATGCAATTCAAGCAGAAACAGCGCGAATTCGAACGATCCAGCGCCAGTAATCGCAGTAAGCCTCCAACTAATCCTCTCTAGCACTGGCTCACTGTGTGCTCTCTCTCTCTCTCTCTTGCTCTCGCTCTGTCTAGGTGTGCGGCTGGGCAGCAGCAGCGGTGGTGGCGGCGGCAAACGCAGCAGTGAGGAGCATTCACCCACACAGCTGCAGCATAGCGAGCTCATGTCCACGGAGCAGCTGGAGCAGAACCTGACGCCGCAGTTCAAGAAGAAGCTGCACAAGTGGCGGGCCAAGCATCAGAACGCGACCTGCTATACCACCTCGGAGCCTGCGTCGAGTCCGACAGCCAAGAGTTTGAGCGGTGGCGACATTAAGCCCAAGATCGACTGGAATCTCTGGAGTTCCGGTGCCTTGAAGCTCGAGGGGCAGGGCTTGTGTGCGCTGCCGGACCAGAAGGATCTGCCCGAGAAGTTCCAAAAGAAGTTGGGTGAGTCTTGTGCTGTGACCGTATTGGTCCTAGTCTCATCTTATGCTTACCTTTATTTACGCAGAACAATGGAACCGCCTGAAGTGCCCTCCGAGTGGGGGAACCAATTCCGACAACGATTCCCTCAAGCGCAACTCCAAGCACAGTCAGTCCACGCGTCGCGGCTCCGATGATGATCGCTGGTACAAACACAAGTCGCACGACAAAGAGAAGTCTGTTCCATGAGTAACCTTGAGGCATACACTGTAATCAACTTTTGCTCTCTTCATCTTCTTGCAGATTGGCGCGACTTAAGGCCATCGTGGCACCTGATCATACGTCCAAGAACATCGAGGTAAAGACCTCCGACGGCGAAGTCATGAAATTCGAGGGCATCTCGCGAAAATTCACGCGCAAGCTCTACGAATGGGAAAAGGCCAGAGGCATTGGTCCGGAGGCCTCCACCTTTGCCCTATTGCATCCAGGGTATTGTCCCATCGATGTGCGACGCATCAATAAGGACTGCAATAAGGGTAAGTAGGTGTAGTAGTTTGTTAAAGCGATTGTGAAACTGATCATACGAAAGATTGAATACCCATAGATTTTTTCAAACTGAATATAACACTCACTCCTACAATTCACAGCCACCGCGGAGCACTCGCCGACGCTGAGCCGATCGCTTTCACTGGATAGCGTCGCTCCGAGCGTCAACCAGGCGCAGGTCATCTCGCAGCAGGCCTCGTCACTATCGCTAAACGATGTCAACGAGCTGAAGGAGATGGATGCCTGCGTGGGCTCCACCGAGCGCGAGTACAAGAAGTACGACGAGCCCGAGGCTGTGATGGTCGAGGTGGAGGAGCACATACATGACACCGCCTCGCCGCTGGTCACCGCGCACACGCTGGTCGAGCAGCAGACACCTATCTATAAGTACGAGGAGGTGCAGTGCAACGATTTCGTGTAAGCAGATATTATGAATGCCTTTGGGAGGGTGATATATTGTAAGGGGGGTTATTTGCATTTTTACCATGAGGAAAGTATCAAATATTTTCTGATTTGGGTATATGTAATGGTCATTACACCCTTGCGAAGTACTGCAAGAAAAGGTCGCTCGGTTATTGTATTAAAATCAATATTTTAGCTTTTATACTTTGCTTATTATTAAAGCCTAAAATTTAAAATATCGATTATCAGAGACTGTGGGCGTGTGACTTAAAATTTGAATTAAACTTAATCTGCGTATGGTATACACGAACCTTCATACCAAATTTGGTGTCGCTAGCTGGCGTAATAGCTGAGTTCTCATTGTTTAAATAGACAAACGGACAGACGGACACGCTAAATCGACTGATACATGCATACATTTGCTCTAAACCTTAGGCTATGTTCCTAATTCGGCTACATCCTTGCTCTGACGTATATTTAAATATCTACCATAAGTTTAAATCGTTCTATGTGCTTTCTTCCAGCAATTCGCGACGCGTGCAAAGCTTCGAGTCGCACACGAACCTCGCGCCGTTGCTCGGCGCACTGAAACGTGCCGACGAGCTGTTCGCCCAGCTGCGCCAGGTCTCCCCCGATATTGTGGAGCATGTCGCAATGCGGGACTGCCAGGCGGCATTGCTGAGCATACGCAGCATTTACCCATACTACTCGAACAATCTGATGCGGCCGAGCGTGCTGAACGCCGTCTCCGATGTGCAGAGCGAGCTGGGACGCCTGGCCGAGCTGGTACGTATCGCTCTCTCTCTCTCTCTCTCTCTCTCTCTGGCAACTTGTACTCATAGACTTTTGTTTCATTGTGTCTTGCAGTGCCTGAAGTCGCCGCTGGACGAGGCTTGCTGCCAGGAGACAATGCAGGAGCGCCACAACGAGTACATGGAGGAGCTGCAGGGGCTCAACGAAACGCTGCTCTTCCTCAAAATGAGCATACGTAAGACTATTACTGCCTGAAGTGATCACTCGAACAGCACTGACATCTCTCCCCCTCTCTCTCTTCCTTCCAGAGGGCGGCTGCAATCGCTATCCGCGCGACATTGTGCCGGACATCAATATCACTGGCGAGGATGGACAGCAGCTGCTGGAGACGAGCTCGTCGTATGCCACATGCGATGCCTCCAGCCGCGATCACCTGACGCTGGAGGAGCACAGTGCCGCCTCGCCGTCGCCCATGGAGCACGAGACGGAGACGAGCACCACGACGGGCACGCTGTGCCGCGCCAGCGCGCTGCTCAACTCCAGCAATGCGGCCAAGAAGAAGCTGCGTCTACGCAAAATGGGCTCGCGGCAGAACAGCAAGACGGAGAGCGACAGCAGCGATGCGGACACGCAGAGCGTGCTGGAGACGCCGCGACGCATGCGCCGCAAGAACTTTCGGCTCAAGCAGCGTTCGCTGGACGATGACTTCCGGCTGAGCGCGTATACGCCGCAGTCCGCTGCCGAGGCGGAGGAGGACATCATCTGCTCCTCGCTGAAGGTGAAGCCCGGCGAGCGCATCGAGGAATCGCAGTGCATTGCCAGCAGCAGCATGACGTCACAGACGCCATCACAGTCGGCGACCAGGCCAACAGGCTTTGTGCCGCCGCCGCTGCCGGAGCTGCATGCACGCAGCTACAACACCAATGCCAATGTCTTTGTGAAGACCAAGCGGAAGCTCTTCACCACTGTGCTGGAGCCCAATGCCAGCGAGGGCATTGCGCTCATCGAGAAGGAGCTGGAGAGCCCCACACTGAGTGTGCAGGAGGAGGCGCAGCCGAAAGCCAAGGCAAAGCTGGCCAGCCGTACTGCTGTGCCACGCCCACTCAGCCTGTACAAATCGATCAGCCTGGAGCGCCTGCAGCCGCCGCGTGCACGCGAGGAGCTGCGCCGCTGCCAGAGCCTGGACACGGCGCGTCGCGTCACGCTGACAGCAGTGCGTCCGCCGCTGGCCAGCGATAGCATGCAGCGTCTGGCGCGCTCCAAGCGCCAGCTGGCTGCCACGGCATTCCCGCAGGTGCCGCCGCGACACCGCGGCCATCTCTACAAGAAGCACTCGCTGCACAAGTCACAGAGCGCCACCGTGAGCAACAACATCGAGCACAAGATCGCCAAGACGAGCTCCGGCTCGGCGGTGAGTCGTGCCAGTCCAACGCCCACTGTGGCCTCGCTGGTGCTGCCCAACAAGCTGGACAACACGCTGCCGCGCATACAGCGCAAATGGGAGGGCAAGTCGGCGAAGCCGCTGCTCACGCCCACCAAGCCCAAGCAGTTCGAGTTTCCCGAGCCCGAGCGCCCCGCAACGCCGCTCTCGGAGCGTGCGCTGCGCCTGCAGCAGGCCAAGGCGCAGTTTCTGCAGAGTGCGCCGGTGACGCCCAGGCAGGAGCCCACCACGCCGCTGGCCATGCACGATGCGGCGCTGCTGCACAAGAGCGTCAGTGTGGGCAGCATGCGCGGCGACTGCACGGAGCAGGCAAAGCCGCACCACCACCACCACCAGCAGCAGCAACATCAGCAGCAGGAGGTGACCACGGATCAGGAGAGCATCAGCAACTCGAGCGCCTATGACAGCCTGCCGCGCTCGGTCAGTCGCTCCAGTCGCTTCTCGAGCAAGCTCGGCCTGGCCACGCTCGCCTCCAAGCTGCGTCGCGGCGGCAAGAAGTCCAAGGATGCAGCAGCTGCTCCTGCTGCGGCCGCCGGCAGCGGCAGTGCACTCTCCACGCTCTGCCGCCAGACGCTGCTGGCCGATGTGATTGCGCTGCCCGTGCATGCGGATCGCCCGCCGCTCAGTCCCGGACGCAATGTGCACAAGTCACAGAGCTCGCCACAGGCGGCCATGGGGCCCGGCGATGTCGTCGAGGGCATCAACAAGTCTCTAAGCGAACAGTATGTGCGCCAGCTCAAGGAGAGCGACGTCTAGTCAGCCGCAGTTAGCTACGCGTATAAGTCTAGCATCTAAGCACAGCACCGGAAATAGATCCCCACCCAAAATATTACCGAGTTATCGGCATCGTCACAGCCCCTTGCGCGGCAGAACCTCAGCTATCGAATTTGTTTTTTTTATATCTACACAATTTTTCGTTAAACTTTTGCACAAATGTAATTTGTATTATGAATATATATGATCCGTATGATCCTCGACTACTCTATAGATGATCATCATTGAGAATATTGCCCTCGAGACGATCAAATCAACATTTTTTAATTTCTCTGCAAATTTCCATGTTTTTATAGCATTGAAAACCCAAAAAAAAAGAATTTTTCAGCGTAAATTATTTTATTTGTACAGCTGAGGTATGAGAGATCAATGCCCAAGGAATGTTCGAGCTTGGCATGTCATGCAAAGAATGCACATTCTCGTTCAGCATTAATAGCGAGTTGCTTTGCTTGTCCGTCTGTCCGTTAGACTGCTTGAACAGACATAACTCAGCTATTACTGTCGCTAGAGGCACCAAATTTGGTATGCTTATACGTGTATGGCATACGCAGATCAAGTATATTTTAAACTCTAAGTATCACACCCACCGCCTCCGGAAATCGATATTTTGGATTTTCAACTGCAATAATAGGCATGGTATGTTATAACAGCTAAACCATTGTGACTTGGCTTACATATAGTTAGCTATAATATTAATCTTTACAGCAAATTTCAATTCGATGGGATGATAAGTACAGAAGTTATAAACAGCAGTAGTGACTACGCAGCAGAGCGCCGGCGTCAATGCGTGACTGTATGCGTGAGAAGGGCCTATGCATGCTGTCGCTTATGTATTCTCAATGCATGCGCATTCAACTGTATTTTTAAATTCATGAAACTTTAGTATTAAGTATTTATTTGTCACAGCTTATTATAAAATCATTGGTTTGATCCTCCTCGATAACTTGTGTCGCCTACTCGCTCTACCGATGATCGACATAGTCATCGGTGAGATCATCGTCAAGGTCGTCGTCATCATCCTCATCGACATCGTTCTCATGCGGTATTTCCTCGGGTGCTTCGCCAGTGTTCCAATAGCGCTCCTCCTCCGGCTTGGTGAACTCGTACTCCGGCTTCTCGCTGTCCACGTAGATAATGCACGTGGTCAGGTTCTGTGCCGTCTCCAGCATTTGCGGAATGCTATTCGCAAACTCCGTGCCACACTGCACTGTCTGCTGCGCTGCGCCGGGCAGCTGATTGTTGACCTTGTCGTAGCCGGCAATGCCCACAGCGATGATGTCGTGCACGCGACGCAGCGCACTCAGCAGGTTCAACGTGCCCGAGAGTATTTTGCCCAGAATGCTCTGCTTGGCCATAATCCGCTTGTAGATGCTCACCAGGTCGCGCACACAACGCTTGACCTCCTTGACCGATGCGACCGTCTCGTCTTGGATGCGCAGCACCAGGCCCATGGTGTAGCTGTAGCAACCGACGCCATCGTTGATGGCATGCAGCGCCTCGGTTAGCTGCGGCACATGCGAGTAGCTGCAGTAGGCCGCCTGTGAGCCACGGCCCCAGTAGCTCCACATGGTCTCCAGTGCACCAATGGCGGCCAGCACAATCTTCGGTTTGTTGAGTGCCAACAGATTGATTTCCATATCGCTGGCACGCCTCACCAGCTCATCGATGCCGAGCTGCGCCTCGTCCAGCACCTCCTGCATTATGTCGCGCAGATCCTGCAGCTCCACCTGCTGTTGCAGGCTGAGCTCACCACTCGAGGGCGGTATCAATTCCTCCAGGCTGGGCAGTGTTGTGTCGTAGACAATGCTTGGCTTCGCAATCGCATTGCCGGAGAACTGAGTGCGCAGCTGCTCGAAGGCCTGCAAATAGTTCGGATCCACTGGGAGGGAATTTTGCTGCTCCTGCGCACTGCCATCGCCGTTCTGCAACTGCAGATTGTACAGATAGTCGTGCTGTTTCTGCAGTTCCAGGTAGAAGGGACGCAGTGCAGCCACCTCTGCGTCGGATAAGTCCAGCTCCACGCGCTGCTTCTCCAGCAAATCCAAGAGCTCTCGATGCGCCCAGCAGCTGTTGCAGCTGAGCACCAGCACCAGCGAAAGCAATAACAATGACACTTTCAACATCCTGCCGCTTCCCATGAAGTTCGTAATCCAAGTGGAGGGTCCGATACGCCTAGTCCAAGTGCTTGGACTATTTTGTTGGCTACACTATCGCGGCAGCGGGCCATAAACCCCATATCAGCGGCCACACTTGGATTTTCTTAAATGCCAAACGGTCCGATAAGTTGGGGCTAATCTTGTTTATACCTATCGCCGCTCGATTTGCAACAGCAACAACGAAAATTATTTAATCGCTTGTACTTGTACTTGTTAATCAGTTATAAAAAGCAATAGACAGTTAATAATGCATAATACAATAGTATATATATACCCATACCCTTATCAATTGCTAACACTACATGAATTGCAGCATCATCAGGTTGTTTCCGCACTGGGGAGAGTTCATTCCTAACCTAAAGAGATCAAGTAGATGAGTAATATTTAATATTAGCTTTTTTCACATGTAACAGAGAGAAAAAGGCTTAAATATACTCTTTATCAGCATAACAAGCTGATTTCATTCCTTCTTGTCCGTTTGTCTGTCCGTTAGGCTGTATGAATGCACACAACTCAGCTGTTAGAACAGCTAGAAACACCTAATTTGGCATGGAGGTAACTGTATAGCATACTCAGATCAGGTTGTAGTGCAACTTAAATTAATAGACCCAACGCCTCTGAAAATGCAATTTTTGTATTTTATCTAGCATATTTAACAAGGTTTTCAATATATTTATGCTTTAAAAATCTATTATATCACAATTTTTTAAAAATCTATTTACACATTTTCGGAGCTCTGTCAATAATATCTCAATTGGCAATAATTTATACCAATCTATAGATTATATCTACTATATATCAATATTGTAAACAATAACAAGTTCGTGAATAGTAGAAGTTGTCGCAGTTTCACTTGACTTTTTGTACTAGTAATGTTAATTACGGTTAGTGCCCCGATTACGTCAGTAAAATAGATCGTTGGGAAATACATATGAATCATACGTAGCGAACATGTAGGTTTTTTCCTTAGTAAAGGGTATATATGGGTACTGATGGCATAGTGTATGAATTATATACTATACTATATCATATACTATAAAGTGCATGTAATTTTTTTTAATTGTAGAGAATATTGATGCAATTCTTGCAAATATTATGTAGTATATACCATATTAATAGACCCGCGGTGAATAAATCTAAATATTTTTCCAAAGAAGTGTAACCAAACAACGTCGTGTTGGTGAATATGTTTAGCGCGATTTTTCTCATTAGCTAAATTGAGAAACTATGTAGAGCTCTTGTTTTGCCATTATCGTGTGATACAAGTAAGTCATAAGCACCATATATGGTATATATGTCTATACCATGACGGCGCGACCAGCAATAGAAACTGAAACATCATGAGCGTCACACTGGGAATATTCGGCTTAGTTTTGCTGATTTCGACAGTGAGTAGCAGCACTAATAATTCATCTAAAACTCTGTATATAACTGCTATATCCTCAGCCTGCCTTGGGTCAGACAGTCAGCACTACGGAGACCTACACAGAGAGCACAGAGTATGGCCCCATAACTATGGTGTTCAATCAGCTCGCCGATATGGCAGTCGATGTGAGCGATCAGACATCCGCCCAACTGCAGGAGAACATCGATCGTTTGCTGGCGACAATAGCGCGTAACGTGGAGACGATCTCGTCCGATGCCATGCTCGAAGTGAGCAACGTTATCGATGAGACCAACGCGGTGATCATGGCCAATCCCAATTGCATGCCAGCCTGGCATCTGCAGGAGTTCACGGCGAACGTCAGTCAACAACTGAGGATGTGCAGCATCGACGCTGGACGCTTGATCGAGGCTGCTCGTGCGGATGGCCAGCAGGCGTTGGTCACGCTGCAAGGCCTTGTGCAGCAAATGGCGCAGTTGCCAGCGCTGTGCCAGGGCCAAGAAGCCATGGGCAGTGTGGCATTGGCTCCGCTGGGCATCGAGCTGAGCGGCGGCGGCAGCAACAATTGCTTCATGGACGGCATAGCGCAGATCAATCAGGGCATAGCGCAGGCCATGCACAGTGCCTCGCTGCTGCTGGAGCGCACGCGTCAATTGTCCCGGCAGCAAGTGAGCAGGCAGCAGGCATGCAGCGCTGCTGTAGTCCGCCAGGTTACGGCGTATCTGAGCGAGCAGCGCGAGAACTGCACTTGAATTGCTCGATCGATCGATTGTGCTCGTTTTTAGGCAAATAAATATGCGCAATTTATGCACCCAAAGGATATGCCTGCCTGCCTGCCTGGGCAGGATGCGTATCCCATTGCTTATGCATGCGCATAAGCAAAACGCAAACGAGGCGAATTGACATTTATTTGACAAGTTTTTGATTGATTTTACAGCTGCTCGCTTTGCATGCCAAGGGGTCATTTGCGGGTTGAGCTCAATTCTCCTAATAGCAAGTTCACTCTTTAAGCTAGTTGAGTTTGGGTCTCTCTCTCTCACGCTCTCTCTCGCTCTCTCTCTCTCTACTCTGCTTGCAATTGTCCAATTGGTCAATGGGCTTTACCGACGACACGTGGCAAACACACGAACAACAACAGCAAAGGCGACAGCAACTACAGCAACAGCAACAACAACTACAAGAAGACCAAGAGCGGCAACAGCTGGCCATAGAAAGGGACAGCGTTAGCTCGCACTGCTCAGCTCTGAGCTGTGTTCGTGCCTGCATTTCCGCACGGAGCCAAATTATTTTGACCTGCGCCGGCTGCACTGAGCGAAATGAATGTAGTCAAATGCTAAAGTGTATTTTTTAATGCTATTAAAATAGTCAAAAATAAATAATAAATAAAAATAAATGTCTTTTTAGACCATTTAGATACATATAAAAGAGGCTAAGAATGGTATATTAAGTTTGTGTAAAAGCATGTAAAGTAAACTATATTCTTTTAATACCATTCACTTATTAAAAAAGGCTAAGCATGGTATACTAAATTTATGTAAAAGCATGTAAAGTAAACTATATTCTTTTAATACCATTCACTTATTAAAAAAGGCTAAGCATGGTATACTAAATTTATGTAAAAGCATGTATCTTTTTATACCTATTAAAAAAGGCTACAAATGGTATATTTAATTTGTGTAAACGTATGTAAAGTAAAGTAAAGTCTTTTTATGCCATTAACTTATTTAAAAGGATTAAAAATGGTATATTAAGTTTGTGTAAAAGCATGTTAAGTAAAGTAAAGTCTTTTTATACCATTTACATATTTAAAAGAATTAAGAATGGTATATTAATTTTGTGTAAAAACATGCAAAATGGGTAAGAATGGTATCTTAAGTTTGTCTAAAAGTATATAAAGTAAAGTATATATAGTTTCTTGATCCATATCAATAGGCAAGTCGAGTTGGCGCAGTCCAATAAAATGCTGTGTCCACCATACGCTGAAGAAGTTCATTTCAAACTATAAGAGTCGCGCTCTTCACCTCCAAAAATATATATAATAAGCATATCATAATCTTAAGCGCACAGAATTCAGCTATAATAATAACTACAGATATTAAATTTGGCAAGAGTATTTCCACAATGCTTTTACAATACACAATACTTTTCTATTATATTTCAAATTTTCACCGACTGCGGTAAATGATAATTTTGTTTTTGAACTCAAATCAATTTTTAACATTAATGCCATTAAAATGGGATCTTATAATTAAGCATGTACAATTATTGGAATTTTTAATTATTTGAACTGATTTCATATGTATTTTCATAGCTTATTCTAAAGTCAGAATAAAATTCAAAGTCATATGTATTTTCATAGCTTATCCTCAAGTCTGAAAAAAATTCAGACTCCGAATCGAAAAGACCTCAAACTGTTTGCAGTGTATGCAAGGCAAACGAAATTTCCTACGATTTTTTTTTTTTGGCTCAATGGCGCAATTTTACCAAGTCAGCGTCAGCGTCTGAATTTTATCTTATTTTTACTGCTTGTAACAGTTGTTGATGATGATCGCGTTATTGCCAGACTTCTTCTTCTTGTAGTTGTTGTTGTTGTAGTTGCACAAATGCTGTGATACCCAAAGTGAGCGTATACGAGGCCTACTCCAACATCTGTTGAGCATTTTCCAGACGATCAAACTGGTGACGGAAGGCGCGCGACGTTTCTCTAGTTCAAAGTTGGGGAGGATGACGGCGAGAGAAGCGAGTGGGGAGGGGAAGAAGACCATTAGAGTGATCTTAGAGTAGTTTTTACTATCATATATGTTATATACAATATATATAATATATGGTACAAATTTTAGACTCTTTTCTTATTGTATTATTTTTTTGGAAGCTTAAAGCTGAAGACTCGAATGTGGGGAAGGATTGAAAAATTTTTTAGGGAAATTTTGCTTTTTACCACTTTTTTAGTTCTTTTCATACTAAAGCATCTTTCGCTTATCAGTTGGCACTTTGAGAGCTTCTCTTCTTAGGGCCAATATGCGCATCTTTCTACACTTTCTTCTGCTGTGTCTGTGAACAACATTGTATCGTTATTAATATGATTTTAATCATTTTCACCTTGGCCAACGTTTTGGCTCATGCTAATTTCGGTTGCAGCGCGGCGATCGACTGGCTACCTATTACGTCTTTCGGCCAGCTTTGTGATCTGCGCTTGACTTAATTTTGATTGATGCAGTAGTAGCAGTAGGAGCAACGCATCTAGTAGTTGCCTACTAAGTGGATCGGCTTCTACTATATATATGCCACTTGAGGTCGCTTGTGGCGGCCAACTGGCGCGCCTTCGCCTTCGGGCCGTAGCACAATAAGAAATTATCATTATTATTATTATTTGCCGTTCGGTTCGGCAGTTCGGGTTCAAGGAGTACGGCCAGGGTGCGGAGTGCGGGCTGCGGGGTACAGGCCGCGTGGCGTGCGAGTGAAAGCCTGCCCCGAAAAGGACTAGAGCGAAAAGGACAGAGCGTGCAGGAGTGCAACATATGCTGTCCTGGCCAAAGGATCGCTCAGAACAAACGGACGGCGCATGCCGTCATCTGGTGCTACTTTGACTTCGAAATTGGGTAGCATTTGCCGTTGTTGCCTACACTTCTCCTTCGGTTTCCCTGGCGGTTTCCTTCTTTTTGTCTCTCTTGTAGCTGCTACAACATGCTGCTGCTGTTGCACACAAGGAAGCAGCCAACAGGCTCCCGCTCCCGCTCCCGCTCCCGTTCTCGATCCCCTGCAACAGTTACTGCTCACTTCCGATAAGCACGAGTGAGGCGAGAGCAGAGGCAGCAGCAGCAGCAGCAGGATAAACCGCTTAAAGGACTTCAGGATATGGACAGCAGTGCGCCAAGACAAATTGGAAAGGGTTAACGAGAGAGCGAGAGAGAGACAGAGAGAGAGAGAGCGAGTTGAGGTGTGATGCCGACAGTCATACACAGATGCAGCTCATCTCCCTCTCGGCCCTGGCTGCGGCCCTGGGCTCAGTTTACAAATCCAAATTGAGACCAAACTCGCGCGCTTGTCCCGCAATGAACACGTGTGCTCCAGCCAGCGTCAGCTGGTCGCGACATGAGCAGAGAGTGAGAGAGGGAGAACTATCAACGGAGATTACTACAGGATCTTAGGAAAATGGCGATTGGCCAATTAATGCCGTATTTAATTGTTTCTTCGAATATTAGAATCCCATTATTAAAGTGTAAATAATTTGCTACAGATTTGGGTCTATATATGATATGAAAGAATATAATGAGAAGATACATATAATAAGTACTATACTGTTTTTACAAAATTTTGAAACAATGGAAATTCTATTATTATTCTATAATTATAAAATAAATATTTGCTTTAAAACAAGCTCTTGAGATGCATAATTTACCATTTACTTCTTCTTTTTTGTTATTTTGATTAAACAAATTTGATTATTAAATTATAAAAAATGTATATAATAAATTCAAAAACACAATTCTTAGACCGGAAATATATCCTAATCATAAAAAGAATACCCTGCTGTAAATATTGTATATTCATATAAAAAGCATTAAAAGCATTTTTTTGCAGTAATTATAAAATATTTACTACTAAATTAAGATGCAAAATTAAAAAGTTGCTTTATTTATTTGCATTATTTTATTTAAATATATAATATTTTTTGATATTATTTTTAATTATATTTTAAATATATTCAAATATATATTTATTCATATAGACCAAATTTAGTCCACTCATAAAGAGCATTCTCCTTTTTTCTAGCCTAGAAATCTTTTTAAATCAAATTTAAACACTTTGAACACAAAGCCGAAACTCAAACATAATAAATAGTTTCGATTAATAAATTACGGAGCTCAAGGGCGTAGAGAATCCAGGACTATTTACGTAAATCGCTGTAAGCAGCAGTGTACGGCAGGACAATAAGAGAAGAGGTTCATTTACATCAGAATACCGAAATATAGAAATAAATAATGAACTTTGTCTCTGCAGACAAATGTTAAATTTTCCAGATCGCGCAATTCAATTAGAGAATCGCCGCGGAATACAACAAAAAATTGAGCAATAAAATTGGATTTGGTTCACGCAAATTCAATGCATCAAAAGGAGCCGGAGATCGGGAGAAGATGAAATAGAGCAATAGCCGTGAATCAGGCCCAGTGCCGTGGGCAATAAAATGCCTGTCCCCCAGAGGCATAGAAGGTCCTGCAAGGATATTTCTCAGCTCTCGATGCTGTTTCCAATTTCGTGTCATAATGTGTTGTAAGTAGTTGCCTTTGTTTTCTGCGCACGCACAAAGGATCTCCCGCACACTGTGTGTGCTCTATTGTTCGCAACGCTCGAGGACCTTCTTCAGCAGTGGGAACACCCGCACGGTTCTCAGGCCACTACACTGGCTGCTGTGGCAGTTGCGACCGCAAGCAGTTGACTCCGCTGACCACCAACATAAAATGTTGACAGCCGGAACACGCCTCTAAAATATTGTGCTAGGTCCTTGTGCTAGTCCCTGTGCGGTCCTCGGGCCCTACTTCAGCCAACCTGGCTGGCCACGATCAATGCGCCAATCAATTGATTGCCCAACTTTGACAGTTATGAGCTGCTCTTCCAACGTAATCACATTGCACTCGGTCCATATCTTGATTTTCCCTGAAATCGGCATCGTGTATCGTGTAGTTGCCAAGGAATTTATTGTTATTGACATTTTACTCGGGTGGAATCACACGGATTATATCTACTAATTGCACGATCGGCAAGCGCCGCTTCTTTGGCGGCATCCGGCGGCTTGTCCTTGATCAGCCTGGTTTTATTGGCAATCACTCAAAGTTGTAAGCGGGTTTTTGGGCTGTTCGGGGCTTTGAGCATAGACCTGCGCTGGGATTATCCCATTATAAAAATTTGTGTGCAATTACACAGGTACACAGAACTGTTGAGTTTTTAAATAAATTTAATTCTAATATAAGTAAACTATATTCAAAGAACTTTTTAATAATTTTAATAATAAATTAATATATATAATAATTAATAATTTGTTATGCATTCGAAAACATCAAGAAAACATCAAAATATCAAAAAAAATGTGGAAATTTAAAAATAGATCTTAATGCATTTAATCATTGGAAATAATATTTTTAAAGCTTTGAAGTATATTTTCAAAAATTTCAAGCTATATAAAAAAATCATCAGGTGTATGTACGAGATGTAGATTTCAAATAAAATTAATATTGCTGTATAATTTGAGTACCAATGCTAGCTTTATAACTGCAGATCTCTTTAATCTGCCCAACTTTCGCCTTGTCTTACGATTTCAAGCAGAAGCCCCACACTCTGCCGATCGTTTAGGCACAAATGGCCTGGAAAATCACGACTTGCAGCGTCGCCGAAGGTGATAAAATTTCGCACATTAATACTTAATTACTTGAATAATTGGGGCCAAGGGATTAAGTTCACACGCAGAGCGCGTCGCGCGGTGCCTGCAGGTGGACGTGGAGGCAGCCGCAAAAACTAAAGGACAACGAAAAAATCACAAGCCAAAGGCGCAAAAAAAAAAAAGAAAGAAAGAAACTGAAAACAAAAATTCCTACAGACAAGTTGGACGGAGGACAAAAGCTCGAAGTGATGCCAAGCCACCGACGACGTTGACATTCGATTTCAGCTGCTTTCTTGTGCGTGTTGTTGTTGTGGTTGTTGTTGTTGCTGCTGTCTGCTGAGCTGAGCTTAAAGACAAAATATGAGCGCACCCTGGTCGCATTTTTCACACGAAATCCTGATTAATAAATATATAAGTACCGAAATTTAACTGATAATTTGAAAAGTCGTCAACCTGACCTGAAGCCGGCAGCCCGAACCGCACCGAAGCGGCGGCCAGAGAGATTTCATGTGGAGTCCGGAGTCTGCGCGATGCGAAGTTCTTCTGGTGCCCAATTACAAGCAAATGAGCTGGAAAACTGTATCAAATGACGCCCAATGCGAGCGCAAAATTACAGGCCAGACGAGGCCAGAGCAGGCCAGGCGACGGAGAAGAATCTGCACGGAGATGCCTTGCAGACTGCGCTGCTGATCATACCGCTATTCCCCGCTCTCCCTCCCGACTCGTCAGAACTCTATACTCTCTGCCAGCACAGTGTGACAAAGCGATGGCAACGGCGATGGCTTGCGTGTGGCAATTTCAGTTAAGAGATACAGCTAAAGTTTGGCGATTTGGACTTAAGTACCCTAACCAGAAAGCATATTAGACGTTGAAGGGGCTCCAATGTGGTTTAGCTATATATGAAGCTCTTCAATATCAATTGTGATCAAATTTATTTTCTTTAGTAATATTTTAATTTTTAATTAATTTCGATTTTTTTTAAATCTCTTTTTAATTTTTTATTTTCATAATATAAGTTCAGTGGTAGAATTTACTATGTGCTATAATGAAATTAATAATTAATGTTTCAGTTATGATCATATTTATTTTTTATAGTAATATATTTTTTTATTTATTTAGATTTTATTTTTAATTTTTTTTTCATTTTATTATCTTAATGAAAGTAAATTTAGAAGTCCCGATCAGTGGTACAATATCAATGGATTTGTTTTAATTGTGATAATATTTATTTATAGTAATATTATAGTTTTTGATAATATCTATTTTTATTTGATGTTAATTTTTAAATTGAGATTTTAAAATTTTTAATTGCATTAATTTTTATTTCCTCTACATTTTTACAGAGTTTTTACAGAGTATTGCGGCGTCGTTTTATTACAACTACGCTGCGTCCTTAGGGTGGGCTCCTTTTTTTCTCGGCCTGCAAGTTTGGTAGCATCTTTGAGTTTTTGCTTTTTGTTAATTTGATGCCTCGCCCGAAAATTGTCAAGAACTCAACGTCGACTTTGATTTCTGATGCACTTTCACTGGCCGCTGCGATCGATCGTTGACTGCAGCGTGAGATACTGGTGGTACTCAGGGCTTATTTGGCTTATTATAATAGCCTGCCACCTACTTGGCCAGTTAGTTGAGGTTCGCTTCAGTTCGGTGCGGGCCAAAAGTCAGTCAACTGTGGTGATCTTCGTCTCTGGGCTCTGGGCTAATTGAGTTGCCCAGCCGAGCGATCTGTCGGCCGTGCGAATTGTTTGTCAAGCCGTGTAACGGTTAAATCTGCAGCGTAATCGGAGCTACTGATTGATGGATCTGCCTCGGTGCGGGCCGAGAAGCGTAGCAAATCTTTGACTAATTGCCGCACCGAAGCGAAAACTTCCCAAAACAAACGGCAAACTATAATTGGATATTTGCTCTCGACTTTCGCCTGGCTGTACCAGGTATGTTACACGCGTACTTATGGACCTTTCTTCTTGGGCCGCACACGGCGGCATGGCCGCGTGGGCGTGGCCGACGTGATTTGGTGTCGCTAATTACAGACTTGGTCCGTTTTATGGCTTAATAATTGCAATCATTTGGCTTCGACTTCGGCTATGGCTAAGACCGAGCTGGGCCCACACACAGTTCCGTTGCACACGCGAGCGCTGCGACGATGGGATGCTGCGATGCCGGACGCGGGTTCAGTTTCGGGCGCGTTGCAGTCGTCGGTCTCACTTTCTGGCCAGGATTCACATCAATCAGGCGAGCGCCTTCGCAATTATAAAAATTCCCAAATTGTGTATATGTGTATTGCGCAACGATTTAAGGATCAGCGTAAAATGTTCACACAACAATGCCAAAATAAGGCGGCGGAAACGGAAACCTCATGTGCATTGTACGGCTACACGTATGTGCACTTGAGCCAAAACAATTTACACACAAAAAAAAAAAAACTGTTGCGGTTTGGCTGCGTTTTTCTACCATTTTTTGAGAGTTCTTTCAAGTCCCGGGACGGACTACTATGTGCGTGTGTGCGGCTGGGCATGAGAAAATCTTTTGTCAGCTCGAAAAAATGATCTAAGAAAATGTGTAGAAAATCGGAAGTAGAAAAGATAACAAAACCGCAGAGTGCAGAGACACGCTTGAGGATCGGCTGGATTAATTTCTATAGATTTTTGTTTTTTCGCCAATTTGTTGTGTATAAATACATTTGTATAATTCAAGCTGAAATTGGAAAATGCTATAAGAAAAACTAAATTGGTTGAATAGCAAAATAGTTTATAGATTTTTTTTGTTATACAGAAAATATACAAAAAAATGGAATACTATTATAGCAAGGCCTGGCTTCCATCATATTAGTTTGATCTTTTAACTTATATTGTATATACTAAACTATATTGTTGTCAATATATACTTTTATAAGTTTAAGTTCTTATAAGTTTTTTTTTAAGTTTTGGAAATGTCCAAAGCCTTTCGTCTATATGATGAAGATATGATGATTTATTATATCTTTTCAAACTCTACAAGTTTCCACGCAAAAACTGATGCATTAACCGATTTTTGCTATATTTTTTCATAGCCCGAAGTTGATAAAATATGGCCAGTATATAGAGAGCCTTTTTAGATCTTGTAGTTGATAAAAAGTTAAGCAGATGTGAAGAAAATTTAGCCAGAGTATACAGAGTCTAGCCAGAAAATCCAGAGATTTTTCTAAAAGTAGTTTCAATTTGTTCAGCTCTTATTTAAATAAGGATCTGATTGTCAAAATTAAAATTGATATACAGCTAATAAATTAAATTATTGCCAAGCAGAAAGCTCACAAAAGAGCCATAAAGTGCTTAAAGTGCAGATCAGATGATGCTGCACGAGCTAAGGACAGCTGAACCAGCAGTCAGATCTTAACTTATCTCATTGTTACACTTGCCACTAACTAGCAGGCCAATTAGTTGTGGGCTTGTTAAACTGTTCGAGCTGTCTGTGAAAATTGTGCATGCCTTGGGGACGCTAATAAGAAGTGACAAATTGATGGTGTTAAAGCTCATTAACTTGTTTAACGCAGATATACAGATAAGCCTACTAAAGCCGCAGCACAATACAGGATTATGGATGTATGTACGAGTATGTGTGTGTGCATAATGGGGGCAGACAGAGAAACCCCAAAAACCTCAAAATAAAGCGCGCCAATTATCGACATGACAAATTTTCGTAGCATTAATTTTTTTTTTTTTCACGAAAAGTCCACAAAATATTGTGGGCAAAAGGACCCGCAAGCTGCAATCTTGGGACCCGAAGCGAACCTGCAGAACCTGGGACTGCATGTCGGGGCGAACGCATAATAATACGTGTTAATAATGCTCAGGCAAGCTGTCTATAAATTGACAAAGACATGCAAGACTCCGACCGGGACTGGAGACAGCGACTTCTGCTTCTGCTCCTGCTTCTGCTCCTGCTTCAACGTCTGCGGCGGCATTGCCAAAAGCTGCTTGGGGTTCGACTCGGTTCCCATTCATTCATGAATTCTAACTAATTGTATTGGCGAGCAGTTGCAGTTTGGCTCGAAATATCGAACTGGAAGTGGAAGCTGGATCGAATCTGTGCAGCTGCACTGCGATCGGAACGTAGCCCCGATGCTTCGGTCTGGCAGGACGGTGCCCCCAACTCATCCGCATGCGAAATGCAGCTTTTGTCCCCATTGTTGTTGTTGCTGGTGTTGTTGCAGTTGCAGTTGTTGCCGTTGTCGTGGCGAGCGCAGAGCTAAACAATTTGTGTAATTGACAAATTGACGGCCGACGCTTTGTGCGGAAGCGCTCAAAGCCGTAAATTGTCGCTAACAAGAGATCCCGCCGCACAGGATATTGGGGGCTACAATATTATAATTGCCAGTTTCTCGCGCTCGCTCTCACTCCCTCGCTTCTGTGAGCATGACGCCCGCGTCGCGCGATCTCTAAATTAAGTCATTAACAATTTAACGAAGCCCGAATCGCAGCTAACTAATTATGTGAATTTCCTACGTTGTGTTTTTTTTTTATTCTCCGGCAGAGCTTTTTTTGGGAACGCCCAAAAATTATTTTATAAAACAAACAAACGGAACGGAGGAGAAACAAATAAAGCGCTGTTGCCAACATAACGATGGCTCTTCCCCTCGCTGTCTATCTCACTCTCTCACACACACACACACACACACCCGTTTATCCGCCTACAAGTGCCCCAATTCCCAGTGCGATTCCCGGCGCGATCGTCAGGCCGCGCGCTATCAGCAAATTGGTTTTGTATCTTCGGACTGATTGAATCGCCAACGAACTGCTCCTCTTTCGGCTCAATGAATTGCTCCAGTCCAGTCTCGGCCGGACTTGACTTAAGCCAGCTTAAGCTTAGTCTCAGCCTTTGTCGGTTATCCGCCAGGAACGATCATCAATCGAAGTTCGCTTTAAACGATTTGCGAGTGGCGCTTCAGTTTTGTTTTTGGCTTAAATTTTTTTTTTTTCCTTTTTTTTTTTTGGGACTTTACTGCGACTGCTGAAAGCAGTTCGGCCCCACACTTAACTTAATTTGGCAGCCACACTCTGGCGCGCCGTGCCGTATAATTATTGGCACAATACTGCATGTTGTTGCTTTTGCAACGCGATCGGGAGGATCACTTTTCGCGTATTTGTTTTGGCCATCGACTAATTTCGTCGAACTGTCTACAAATTGATCGCGAAGCGCCAAATCGATCACCTCGCTTCACATACTTATAATAAAGTCGAATTCAATCCGCGCGCGACTCAGCAAGGGTACCGTCATGTGTGTGTGTTTGTGTGTGTGTGTACATAGTATGTGTATGTGAGATTAAGTATAATACAGTTTACGACAGATCGATGGTTCAATTTAGCTGGCCTTAACGGATGTTACATCATTTTTGTGGGCAGTGCGAAGCTAACAATTTGTATCTGTATACTAAAATGATAATAACAAGTAGAGAAGCTATAGTCGTGTGCCTTTTACCATTGGCTTTTCAAAAATAATTCTTACTATTAAATACTTTGATTATAGTGTGATGTATGCTTTGTAAGCGATCTGTATATCTATATATCGATCTGTACTACTAATGAAATTAAATATAAGTGTATGCTTATGTTAATATAGTAAACAGCCTCATCGATCTTAAGCGATCTTTAGGCTGTTATCTATTTTATATTTGTTACTACTGATGTTTTTTATGTTACTACTACCAATATAAATTATAAATGCATATGTACAAAAATAGCTTAATCTGCACATGAAAAACGTATTAAAATCTCATTGTTTAGCCAGGGATCGACAGTTTCGTTTCGACAGCCCAACGATGATAATCAAATATCTCTGGATCCTCATATTGTTTGTTTCTGTGAACAGCTCCGTGGTTTTAAATATTCAAGATAGATTTCAGAATTTCTCGAGGCTACAAAATGATTATAGATTTTATAGGACAAAGTAAGTACTTTAAAGCCATTGGAAAAAATATATAGTCAGCACCAAAAAAACCGTATTAATCTAGTCTAGTCTTGGCCCAGTTGCATGTTTCTATAAGTTAGCACGTGCCGCAAAATGAATCGCTCGATTTGAGTTCGTATTCAAGACAGCAAACTTTCCGAATCATAATCGTACTATTTTACAAAAATATTCACCTTACTTTTTGCCCACAGTAGTATATAATTTATAAAAGTTGGAACAATCGAGAGAATGTTGTTGAAGCATCTAAAATATTTTAATTTAACTTATCGGGAAGCCGAAAAAATGTTTAGCTGATTTACTATGCAGAAAAATGACTTCAATCCGAATGACCTAATATATTATTTTTATATTACAGGAGACCTGTAACAACAATAAAGTAAATAATGGAAGCCTTAAGATGTCAGAAGAAGGCGTTGTACGTGTTGAATATTTTTTTTTCAATTATTTAGACGATTTACTATGATGAAAAACGACTTTATATCTAATAATGTTCTTCTTCTTATTATTTTACAGACCTCTTCCATCATTAAATAATGCTACAATTAATATGCCATAAGATGCCGTGGCGCAAATGGAACATTTTTTCGGAAATCACGGTTTTAAATAGATACTGAAACACCAGATATCAGATATCTTATAGGACCAACAACTAATGGATAAAGAGAAACGCCCCAAATAAAAAAACTCAATTGATTTCGAATTGATGATGATTTTAATTTAAGCTCTAAATCACTGTCTTCCATTCGATCGAATTAACTAAACTATGAATAATACTTAGGCGATAATTCACTACTGGGCTCTATTTACAGAAGGACAA
This sequence comes from Zaprionus bogoriensis, assembly GCA_035046045.1. NCBI lineage: Eukaryota > Metazoa > Arthropoda > Insecta > Diptera > Drosophilidae > Zaprionus > Zaprionus bogoriensis. The sequence goes on from JAWNOI010000010.1 coordinate 2,905,171, forward strand.
GAAGGTACAACATTTGGCAATGACCTGGCATGGACGCGGCGCGTCGTCTAGCGCAGCAGATCACCCAGTGCCGAGATGTAGGTCTGGGCCATTTGCAGGGTCTCGTGCTTGGACAGCTGGCGATCGTTGCCCAGACAGGGCAGATACTGACGCAGTCGATCGAACGCCTGGTTGAGATTCTGCATGCGGCGACGTTCCCTGGCGTTGGCTGCCAGGCGACGCTTGCGTTTGACCACGGGCGAAATCTGCTTGTTGCGCCGCCTTTTGCCAGTGCCGGCAGCGCCATTGGCATTGCCATTGTTGGCCGCATCCTCGCTGTCACCATCGGCCAGATCGAAGGAGCCCTCGGCCTCGAAATCGTCGTCGAAGAGCATCATGTCGTTGTCGTCGTCATCCTCGACACTATCGTCGAACAGTGCCGAATTATCGAAGTCGAAATTCTGGAAGTCATCGGCATAGAGATTCACATTGGCGTTGGTGGGCGTGGCTGCTGTGGCGACCTGCTGATTCTTTCGCGTGTAGCTTCGCTTCGGCTTCGTGGCTGGAGTTGGTGTTGTTGCTGCTGCTGTTGTTGTTGTCGCCGTTGCCGAGGGCAGCGTCTTGCAGGTGCCCACATTGGGTGAGCCCATGATCTCAAGTGCAGGCTGTGCTGCCGGTTGCGCCGACGCTGACTGCTCCAGCGGCAGCGCGAACTGCTGCTGCTGCGCCTGCGTCTGGGGCAGGCCAGTGCAGGCGTTATTGTAGATGGTGTTCAGATCAACATACTCGGGACTCTCGGAGCGATGGCTGGCCGGCGATGAGGTGATCCAGCCATCGGAGCTGGCCTGCTCGAAGCTAATGAATCCATTGGCGGACAAATAGTTGCTGGAGCTGGCCAAGGAGTTGCAATTGAATTGATAGTGCGTCATGCCGGGATTGTAGGCAGCCATGGGATTAAAGTATGGCTCCGTTGCGCCGGCCTTGAAGCCCTGCAGATCCTCGGAGGTCTTGTAGTAGTAGCGGTAAATCTCACTGGACGACATTGTGGCGGAGTGTAGCGAAAACTATTGGTTGGGCAATCGAAGAAGTTGAACTTGAACCGTTCGCTGCGACTGCTGGCGAGTTTCTGACTGCAGGCCTATCCTGGCGGCGGTATTTATACAAGCAGCGCGAACTCACCACAGGTATGTTGAATTACGCAGGTAAACAAGTTGCCTGCCCAGCAGCCTGCCTGACTGGCCGCCTACCTACCTCTACCTCAGTGCCGTTTGGCAGCACGTGCCGCCGCATGCCAGCGACCAATGGGAGAGCGCGTTGAGTTTCACGCTGCTTTGCCCTGTTGAGCTTCAGCAAAATGGCGCTAGAAGATGCGCCTGGCCCCTGGCGCCGCTATCGTTGGCAATCTAAAGCCGCTAACAAGATGATTATGGGGTTGAGAGCAGCCACGAAATGCACCGGAACATGGGCGGAAATGCAAACAAGAGCCTCAAAACGGGATTAGGTCGACCACAAAGCGCTCTGCGAATTTGCAAAAATCCAAGCTGATTGCCAGATCGCAGCAGCGATTTGTCAGCGCCCAGAAAAGAGCAAAATCATCTTATCGCGTCTGTATCTAAATCTAAATCGTCAAAGGCAGTGGCCACCGCCGCAGGACTACCTGCCCAGCGTCCAGTCGACACCTTTACGAATTCGCCGACGCCGAGCGCCGGCCTCGATTCGGCACGGTCCGCCACGGTATCGCAATGGAAAATCTTGTGTATTACAAGCTGGCGAAAATGTTCCAATTGAGGATGCGACGGCGGCGCTAGTTAGTTAGCCCAGCCGTCAAGGACACGCTTGAGTGCCTAGGGCAACGAGCATGCCTAATAAGCGTGCCCGGCGGCCCCCGTACATACGTAGTTAGGCTCTCATTTTAGCGCTAATAATTAATTAATCGACGCGCGTTTCAATTTAGTCGTAGTCGGCATGAGACAGCAGAACACGGTGGTCCTTCGAGCCCCGATACGCCCACAATGATTCACTGGAAATCATATTGTGCCAGTGCATGCGGAGGATCCTCTGGTTCCTCTGGCTCGACTCTGCTTTCCTTTGATCTGCGACGCACCGGCAGACGAGTAGCACGCCCCAAGCTGCATGCAACCGGCGATATCTGCCGTGCAGATCGCTGCAGGCGGCAATAAAACCTTGTCAATTAGATAAAAATGTCACACAACAAACCGCACACAGGACACACAACGCACAGTGCAAACATCCCCCTGATCCCTCGAGCCGGGTTCCGCTCGTGCAATTTACGAGTGCCTCGCAGCGCGAGTGCATCGAGTGACACTGACAGTTGGTTACACCTGTCCGCAGCGATCGTATCGCAGCCCTGCGCAGCTACCATGTAACCTTCTGTATGGCTTATCGCCCTACGTCGATGCGAAGGCATCCGCCAACTAAACGTTTGCATATCGATTTGAATTTCAGGCGCATTGACGAAACAAAAAATATTCCAAAACTCACAAAAAAAATGGAAGAAACAAAGGGGAAAGGGGAACTCACGTGCTGCAGAGCGAAGAGAGTTGCCCCCGGAGAAAGGGTTAACTATTCGAGGAGCCTTCGTCGTGTTTTTGTTACGTCGACTCGGCGCCTTGCGTGCCTGTCACTTAACGTTGCCAAGTGATCCCAATACCTCGACCACTTATAGCCTGCTTAAATGTGAACAATACAGCATATACCTCAATACGCACACAGACACACACACACATAGACACAGTCAACCAACCATGGGTCATACTTTTCATGTCAATACGCATAAATGCAACTTGTGTCTGGGTCTGCGTCTGGCGTCGACTCCGAGGTGATGCCATGTGAAGCGTTCTGATGTCGAACAGCTTCCAGGGAGCGCATGCCAAAAGCTGTTAATAAGCACCCGATGGAGCTAAGCGACGCCAAAATGCTCTATATTAAATATGCCTGCCGAACAGAAAGAAAAGCTATAGGTAGATACTCAAAGAAGAATCAGCAGACCAGTGAAAATCTGCCTAAATGTACATCAGATTCCCAAGATGATCTATAGAAATATGCAAGAAATTATAATGATATGATCGGATTAGAATCTGAAGATCAGTAAAGGATTATACGCAAAGCTATAGGCATTATTAGAGTAAAATCTGCTTAGCATATGGTAAAGTGTTGTCAAGATCCGAAGATCTGTAAAGGACTATGAAAAGTTGTAAGCATATAATCAGAGTAGAAAATGCTGAAACTATTCTAAAAGTTTTATCAGGGTCTGATAGTCAGATAATCAATAGGAATATATGAAAAATTATATGGATATCCAGTATATAATCTATTAATAAGGATTTACGAAAAATTATGTACATGTATAGTACAAAAATATTCTTAAGTTTTTAATTTTACTTTGATTATATTATATAATCTGCTGAGACTACGCTAAAATGTGTATCACGATCCGAAGATCAAATGATCAATAGAAATATTAAAATTTTTAGAAGGAATTATTCAAATTTAATGTGTCAGAAATCTTAACGGAATCCTAATATTAAATGATTAAAGGAAGCATACGTGCAAATTTAGAGATATAATCAAGGTAAGATTAGGTTAAAATTTAAAAAAACGTTAAGGATCTGATAAGGATCAGTGGGAATCAGATGTTGAAGGTAAAAAGATCAGATTATCAATAGAAAATATCAAAAATGTTTAAATAATAGTTGAAGTATAATCAACTGATAAGGATGTATGCCTATTAATTTTTGATCGAGATCCATATAACACTTAAGATAGACTGATCTGTAAGATTATAACAACGATTATAAATATTTAATCAAAGCTTAAAGACAATAGATTGCATTTTATTATAAAATTCTGATAAAGGAAAATTCAAACATATGGTTTTAGGTATAACTTACCGCACTTGTCGCACACTTCCCATAGAAATAACAATACCCCACCTTAGATAGTTCCGCATGTGAAACGTGTAGGAGCTGTAGAAATGCCAATCAGAGGGAAAAGTGGGCGCACGTCAACGAGTCCTATTAGCAAGTCCCTCTGGGCCGTGAAAGTGTTGTCCCGGCCACGGGATCGTCTGCGGCAGCCGTAGCCCAGTTTCGTTTTGCGCATAAATTGAAAAATTTGTATGTTACTTATTTTATTAGCATTTAACACGGTGTGTGTAATAAAGGCACATTATTACTACCATAAACGATCATACGAACGCTCGCAAGGAAAGAGAGCAGAGAGCGAAAGTCAATCGGAAGCAGCAGACGCAGACGGACATGCGACATGGAACTTGCAGCTGAAGTTGCAAGTTCGAACTGGACTTGGGTTGCAGTTGGAGTTGCTGTTCCCGTTGCTGTTGCTGTGGCAGTTCCCCGTTGCATGCGAGCAACCTTCGTGCACCACGTGGGTGGTCCTCGGCGCGTTCGTGTGCGGCATTTTGCCAATTGTCAAATTGAAAATTCATTAAAGGCCAATTAAGTATGCGAGTGGAACTCCAGGAGAAATCGAGACAACATTCGAGCACTGCAACATTGTTGTTGCTGCTGTTGTCCTGTATTGTTCGCCAAACGGATGCGCCAACTGTTTGACTTGCTCTGCAAATATTGACGCCATTCGACGGGGTGGTAATCGCTGGAAAAGTACCCCATATGGTTATGAAAATATCATAAAACGAGAACAAGAAGCAAGTGGAGAAAGCTACAGTCCAGTGCACTCGACGGCAAGATACCATATACCTTTTAAAAATAATTCTAAATTTTAAATATTATTATTTAAGGAATTAACAATAATGCAACGCATATTTCACAATAGGTAAAAGGTATACGAATTTTGTTTTACTACAGTCACGTTTGAAAGAAGAAGAAAAAATACTCTTTTACTACTCTCACGATGGAAAGAAGCAGCACAGCATCTGTTTGTGCTTTCACGATTGAGCGCACAATTCGTGTACCTTCTCTCACGATTGAAAGAAGAAGCACAGCTTCGGCACTGCGCTCGTACATTTTCACGATTGAAAGAGAAAGAATACGACTGAAGCCGAAAGTGCAGCTCGTGCTTTTGCTCTCATGATTGATAGGCGAAGATCAATTGCTTTGCTGCTCTCGCGATTGAAAGATTGAAAGAAAAGTTCGGTTTTACTGCTCTCGCGATTGAAAGAAGAAGAACAACTCGGTGTGCTGCGCTCACGATTGATAGAAGTATCAGTGAGGCTGCCGAAATAAAACCGCTCGGGTAATGCGCTCACAAAGTTTGGGAAGCTGCGCTCACGATTAAAAGACTTTAAATAGAGCCGTCAGTCAAGCATTTGCTTCAGTTGACTTTTAAGTGTAGTGCAGTGCAGACGTGTGACAAATAACTTCTCCTCTACTTCCAAATCAGATCAGATACCTTCTTTGGACTCTTCTGGAAACGATATGGAACCACTCCCCACCACTGAAGCTGGAAGACCAGCTCTTGCTTTTGCTCTGATGTTCGAAAGGCGAAAATCAATTCTCCTTACTGCTCTATTCTACTGTTAAGCTACTCTCGCGGTTGAAAGAAGAAGCTCGGAGTGCCACTAGGGCTGCTGTGCTCACGATTGAAAGAGAAAGAGCATCACGATGGAAAAACAATTAAATTAAATTAAACAATTAAAACTACAGTCGAGCGCTCGCAATGTAAGATATCATTTACCCAATCGGATACAAGATGTTTTACTCTTTTTTCTAATAAAATAAAAATAGTGTTATTGAAATAAAAAAACAAATATAATAAAAGCTTGCTATATTCGGAAAATTCGTTTTCTAGGGGCGGTGGGCGTCGTATCCAATAGTTGAAATTCCGCATTCTGCGTAATGCTGCAAGGGACCTTTCTACCAAATTTGATGCGTTTAGCTCTTATTATACCATTAAAAATTTATTAATTATATAAAACTGTCCGATGTACATTAAAAATTTAAAAACGTCAGCTTATCCCCCACAAGCACATTATACCCTGTACAACACTCGCACAGGACGCTATAAACGAGGCAAAAAGTCAAGTGAAAATCAAAGCAAATAAGTTGCTCAAACAGAAGTCGAAGCGAGCGCAGAGGATTTTCACAATTTTTTAAACAAATACTCGAATCGCATAAATTGCACATTGTTTGCACAACGTGGTGGCAGGAATTGTGGCTGTACGACGGAGCAGGCATGGGTTAATTCCCATGAAAATTAAAACTAGATTATACACACGCCCGACTCGCTGCAGCAGCAGCAGCAGCAGCAGGTACACCACGTAGCAAGGTTCCTCCCCGTCCCGGGCTACGGCTACGGGTCAATGCAGCGCCCACTGTGTCATTGTTTGGGCACGCCCGCAGGCAGGCAGCCGGCTTGTTTGTCATAGCGATGCTTATCGGGCGACTATATCTTCGACTATATATCGTACAGCATATCTATCTTTATGCCCGTTGATGGGATCAGCGAGCGAAGCGTAACAATTTTTGTCGCACGGCATCGACTTTGATGCTCGATGGTGTTTTGTTTTCTGATGTTTTGCCAACATGTGATAACTATCTTTGCCGATCTCTGGCCGATCCGCTTGCCAACTGCTTGGCGCCAGACCTGATGGCCTTGTTGCTGCCGCTGCTGCCGCTTTATCCTAATCCTGCGCCGACTAATTTCCAAATTAATTTCATGCTTAATCTGGTCGGAAGTGGGCAACGGACTCGGCTAACATAATCGACAAATTGTGATTGCTATTTTGATAGGTGCAGGCTGGATCCCACGTTAACCCCTGGCCAGATCGCAGCGCGGCGATCAATTCAAATTTGAAACAGTGAGAACTACAACAAAAGAGCAAAGCAAACGAAAACGAAAACGAAAACGAGAACGATGAAAACGCTGAAAACTACGCAATCACTTGAGAAAAATCAAAAAGGCCCCTCAAGGATGTGCGAGCAGCCGAGGATCTCGCTGCGCATAACAGGTGGCACGGAAGCCGCACAAAATAAAAATGATTAAAGCAATAAAAAAGAAAGAAACAATACATATATGTTAAGAAAACAACAAGGGAAAGAAATAACAATTTTTAATATGATTTGGGAGAGAAGAACACGCTAGGATGCTGGCACTTCCGATCTTCCGATATTCCGATCTTTTGGCGGGCGTATCCGCCGCACAGCGGGTCAAGTGTGAGAACATTTGACGGAAGGATGTGGCCGGGCTGTTATGAAAAATGATCGAAGGGTTACGCTTATGGTAGTAGTTCCCTTACGGCCAACTGCACCACCACGTGGTCAAGATTCACTTTCGTGACTCACACTGCTGTGAAATTACACAGGAATTTCGCAGCGTAATTGAGCGTCTAATTTGCTAGAGTAGGTACTCCCAGGCCTAGGCGCGCTTTCCTGAATGGAACTTTTTCACAATGGACCGCTTATTGGGCCTGAATGGAAAGTGTTGCGCTGCACCGTAAAACTGAAGTGCGCGCCGCACTCGAGCGCAACAACAGCAACAACAACAATTAACAAGTTTCAGTTTCGGTTGCTGCGCGAGTTCTTCAGGGCTCTTCGGGGTTCTCAGCGCAATTGTGTTGTGTTTGGAGTGCGAGTGCCAGGCGAATTCCTTTGAACTCACTGCAAGCCCTGCCAGCAGACAGCCATACAGCCAGACACACACATTGTGCAGTGACCTTAAGTCGCGGCTGCAGCAGCGCTGAAAGAAAACGAAAATTTATAATAATGAGGGGCGCGAATAAAATGTAAACTAAGGATACTATTTATATGTATTATTTCGGCTGAAAAGGAAGTACCAAATTACATTTAATTAGCTTTAGCTGCATATACTACACACGAACGGGCAAATTCGCGTACGGTACGCGCTCTATAATGGAGCGCAGCAGCGGCAGCGGCAGCAGCAGGAGCTCAAGAAGTCAGACGATTACCGCAACGATCACCGAAAACGAAAACCTCGCATTGATCGAGCACTGATCGCAGCAGCAAAAAAAAAAAAAAAAAAAAAACAAAAACAAAAAAAAGGTTCTCTTTCGCACGTTTAACCTTTGGGCAAACAAGAGCACCAAAAGCGCAACCAAAACCGAAACAAAACTCGTACAGCACAGCGTACAGCGCGAACCTGTTGAACCCGCATGCAATTTTCATATCACTTTGATTGCTGCCCCAGAATGACACGCGTGCGCCGCGACTAGCCATTCGCGCTGATTGTGCCATTACGGGGTATCCAACGCGTGGTTCGAGCTGCCAATTGTGTGACTCGGACAGGGCAGGACAGTGCCTGGGCAAGGCCGGGGCCAGAACGGTGGACCGTTTCAATTTTGAGAAGCTTCGGAAATTAGGGTAACAGTCGCACTTAAAGGCGGTTGCATGCTAATCACACACTGCATGACTCAGTAATACCCTGCATTTTTGCATACTGTTAATATTAATAGGATGGCTATTGACACTACATGACTTAATAATACCCTGCAAGCCTGCATACTGCTAGTATTAATTGGTATGATATGGACATTACTTGACTCAATAATACCCTGCATTCCTGCTAGTATTAATAGGAATGCCATTGACACTACATGACTCAGTAATACCCTTCATTTTTTCATACTGTTAGTATTAATAGGACAGCTATTGACACTACATGACTCAGTAATACCCTGCATGCCTGCCTATTCCTATTTTTAATATGAATATTATCGCTATTTTCAACATTTTGAATCAGAACTTATATGAAAATGATTTTTATGCTGATTTTTAATTTTAAAGAAATTAGCGTAACATTTTAGTTCAATTATTAATATTGTAATGCGCAGTAAAACTTTTTTTGTTATTAATTCAAGCTTAGCAAACTTATTAATCAAACGTAGCCAGATTTTCGCGCAAGATTTTCTCACATTTGAGATTTCTTCGAAGATTTTCTTAATCTGTTCTTTAAAGTATTGCATTTTTAGTGCACACCTTGAGTAATAATGGGGCTGTCAAAGTAGAAAAGTCAACCGGTATAGGTATATAAATTAAAAATTAATACTCCGAGATATAAAAAAACAGCTTATTGCTGGCTTTTAGAAAATTGATCGCGCTCTAATAAAACAATTTTTTACCTAAAAAACCCAATTTTTCGGTTTTTGAGATGTAAAACTAAGTTATGCATACTCAAATTTTTATTTATGAAACTATGGACAGAAATACAGGCAGTAAAGCTGTATATATATTTTTAATTCTATATCCGAAGAGTTTCCAAAATAATTTCCAATGCACTAAAATACCCATTTTTCTCTTGCGAAACTTTCAAACGGCTTCAAGGATTTTGGTTTGTGCCTGTTGGCGTCAGTCGATTATAATTCACATGATCTCCATCTCCCATAGGTGCTGTTAGCCCTGGGCACCTGAAGGGTCCTCCATCTGCACAGTGAAAACACTTAGCCAGAAGTCGAAAAGTAGCAACACTTTCCAGAGCGACACTTGAGAATAGTCCGGGGACCGGCACTGGACCTAACTCTGTGCGAGACAAAAGAAATCGAAATGAAATACAAATAAATCCCGATGGGCAGTGTGAGAAATGACTTTCTCGGAAGAGACAGTGGCCGGGTCAGTAGCCAAAACATGTAGTAGTAGTTGTTGCAGTTCGGTATGTCTGTCAACGGGGCTCAATTGCAGGTAATTGATATGTTTACCTTTGACCCCGATCAAGTGTGTAAAAATAAAATGTAAATCCGTAAGTGATATCATAGCCGGGCTCATTTCTCAACATCAACTCCTGAAATTGAAAAATTGCGCATCAGATAAAACCTTGATCAATCTCGTGTCTGTGCTACAAGTGTTGCCAGGATAGTTCGGGCCTGATTTCATAATCGTATGCTGCTAGCAAAAAAAAAACCTGGTGGTGTAGCTCAAGTAGCCCTGTTGACAGTTTTACTTTTATGGGAAATTGCCGGAGGTCCTCGGAGGTGACAATTGCATTATATGAAAATTGATATTTTCAACCGCAGACACCAGTTCGATTATACAATAACAGAGACTATCTATATCAGGATTGCTTCACTCGAAACTGACCACACAGAAGGCAGGTAGATATTGTAGAGCAGCACGAGTGAGAGGGAGTTTGGCAAAGGCTGAAAGAAATGGTTAAAGGTTTTTCATCTAATTACCAACTTGATGAATGATGCTGGCGTTTTTGCAGCAGGAAGAGGCGTGCCATAGAACTGGAACTGGGCCAAACGTGTGAAAACCTAACAAGTTGGCAATTAGTGCAATCCGACGGAAAACTTCTAAGAGTGCAAAGTAACACTCGAAAAAGAAATCCGCTGAAAACATGCTGGAAGGAATCTTAAATTAAAACTTAACAAACTGAATTAAAGTTCAAACGAAAACAATACCGTATACGGTATACCATACAATATATATGTAAATAAATTATGATTAAAAGAAGTCTTGCAGTTTACCTCTAAGTACAGCAAATCTTACTTTAAGCCAGACCAAACTTAATTTAAGTAAATATAAAATCAACTTAAATAATAATTTAGTAAATATCACGCTAAATCAGCACAAATAAATATTAATTTTAAATATATTATAATATTAAATTTTAAGCCAGAACAAATAGAATTTAAACAATATACTGTATTGCTGTGGGCAAAAAATAGTAAGACTTTATTTATAATTTTAAGATAATTTATTTTTTCTCCCACATCTATTTCGTCCCCCTCAAAGTAATCCCCCCGGTCTCAATAGTATTTACATTTAAGCACAATAAATCTCATAAACCAGAACAAACTAAATTAAAATAAATGCGCAATCATTAAAGGTTCTTCAGAGCAGTCTTAAACTAAGTGCAATAAATCTCACTCTAAACTGAATTAAAATAAATATGAATTCAATATTTAGCATAATTACAGACGAATGAGCCGACGCCGCGGAGAAAGGGCCAAGGATCAAGCGATCAAGGATTGACCCCCTCATTCCTTGATAATAACTCTATTTCGTTTTCTGAGAATCGGTCGCATTATTTGATAAATTGACCCAGAACTCGTGTCCGAATTAACGCCCTCGCGCTCGAAGGGGTTAATGTTAATTGCCTTTGTTCGAGCCAGAAAAGGATCAAGAAGAAGAAGAACAAGATGCAGCAGCAGAGAAAAAAACATTGAAATGAGAAAATAAAAATACAAAAAAAAAAAAAAAATAGAATGTGCCTCTGACTCTCTGCTATCACGTGCTTACCGCTATACAGGGCTATTCGGCCGTGAGTCGTACCACACTTTAATTGCCCCAATTCAGATGGACTTGGACCTGCAGGCCACAATGCGCTGCGCCTGTTTGCGCTGCATTCAGATGCGAGGCACAAATATAAACAATAATCAATCTCTTCAAGGGTTGAGCAAACAAATACAATCGCTGCCAGCAAGGACATGCAGTTAGCCACGGGGCAGTCAAAGGCGTTCTCAAATCGATTATACCCCCAGAGGCCCGACCCAATCGAGACTCTCGATTTAATGCGTATTTATGAGGCGAAATTTATCGTAACTGCTTAAATACTAAGTTTAGCATTTTTTTATACCATGTACACATTGAAAATGGGTATGCCTATGTATGTAGCGTGTGCCACACAAAGTAGATATATGCTCAAAGGAAACTAATTGCTAAGTCGATTTGATCATGTCCGTTTGCCTGTCCGTTTGTCTGTATGTACACACATAACTCAGTTATTATTAGAGCTAAGCGGACCAAATTTGGCATGAAGGTTTGTGTATAGCATACGCAGCTCGAGTTTATTTCAAACTTTGGGTACCACGCCCCCCACCTCTGAAAATCGTTATGTTAGATTTGCAGCTTAAATAATATGCAAAGTATAGTATATCCAATATTGATTTTTGGTAGTACATTACTATAATGCTGATATACGCTGCAAATTGCAGCACGTTTGGACAATAACTACAAAAGTTATGGGTAAATAAAGTAAAAAGTCCAGCGACTCAGCAAAGGAGTTTGCGATTGAACGTATGTGTGAGATCAGCATGTGCGTGTAGCCTCTACACATGATCGTTTGACAGTATATGTGAACAATTTTTTTTTTTAATTTTATTTTTCTATTTTTCTTATTTTTTTTTTATATTTTATTATATTTTTTATATTTTATTATATTTTTCCATATTTTATTATATTTTTTTTATATTTTATAATTTTTTTTTGTATTTTATTATATTTTTTTTATTTTAAAAATTAGTTTAAAGTTTAAATACTTTTTACTGTCGAGTCACTCGAGTTTTTTTTTTATTTCTTCGGCTGATCTTAGGTTGATTCCTTAACGCTTCATTAGCTTTTTGGCCACACGCGTTTGGCCAAGCGTTTTTTTCCGCCTCGCTTTTTTTTTTTGTTCGTGCCTCGTCTGACGCGCGTCTGGACGTCGCGCTGCCTGCTTAATTGCTCCACTTGACTGGGCCAGGCAGGTAGGTAGGCGCTAAGCGGTACTTCGAGCAGCTCTAAACACCTCAATAGGGGGAACGAGGCGAGCTTTAGCGCTCGTTACTTCCGATTTTTTTGTTAGTTTTTATTTTATTTTTTTTTTATTTTTTGGAACTGCAGTGTCAGGCGACAACGACAGCTGCGGCCTGCAGCGCACGCGTTTTTTTCAGCTGATTTGGAATCCGTACAAGCAGCGCAGCGCAACACGCACTGTGTGGCATTTGGCAACATATGGCAGAAGCACAATTAAAGCATAATTTTTTGACAAAATTAAAAAAGTTTTTTAAACTAAAAAATTGCCAAAAACAAGAATTTTGCCTATCGATATGTAAGCACTTGCAGCTGTTAAACCTATCGATAGTTGTGTGTAAGCGCGCCAATGTTAACTTTGAATTATACTCAATTTAGTTGTTGCTTCGCTAGCCAAAGCAGCGTCTATATAAAAGAATTTTTTAGGCAAACTATAAAATTTGATTTGCTAAATATAATTAAAAACCAAAAGTTTGATTTACTTTTTGGTGAAAAGTCTGATTTTGTATAGCTGTGCTGGCTGCTGACTGTTAAGTCGCCAGTCTGTTAACTAACATTTCCAATTGGGTAAAAAGTGTGTACACACTGCAGTCGATCAACAACAGCGAAATTTTCGCAATAGAAATAATTATTTAAATTGCAAATTGCAATTTAAAAAACAAGCGAACAGCGACAAAAGTACCAACACAATGCCCACAATCGGTGTTAAGCGCGATCTGCTGTTCGATGCACTCGGCAAGAAGTACAGTAAGTTTGCCGGCTGCCGTCCACGTGGAACTGTCGCCGAGTCTCATGTTTACCCCCTTCCACAGCCGATGACGAGTTCCAGGAGCTGTGCTTCGCCTTCGGCCTGGAGCTGGACGAGGTGGTGGGTAACGCGTAACGCATAACTGTCGCAACTGGTGCAACTACTCAGCATACACTTCTCGTTGCAGACAACCGAGAAGCAAATGCTGACCAAGGAGCAGGGCGATGTCGCGGCGGCGGCCAATGCCAGCGAAGAGATCATCTACAGGATCGACATTCCGGCCAATCGCTACGATCTGCTCTGTCTGGAGGGTCTCGTCACGGGCCTGCGTGTGTTCCAGGGCCAGTGAGTAGTAGCCGGCATAGTCGATACTGCATTTAACCCATTACCAATTGCAGCGTGAAGCCGCCCAAGTTCGAGTTCGTGGAGCCCAAGCAGCGCCAGGTGCTGCAGATTGCCTCGTCGACGGCTCAGATCCGGCCGTACGCTGTGGCCGCAGTGCTGCGCAATGTGAGCTTCACGCCGGACTCGTACAACAGCTTCATCGATCTGCAGGACAAACTGCATCAGAACATCTGCCGCAAGCGCACGCTTGTGGCCATTGGCACCCACGATCTGGACACCGTGCAGGGACCCTTCAGCTACGAGGCTCTCGCACCGCAACAGATCCAGTTTGTGCCGCTCAACCAGACGCAGCAACTGAACGGCACGCAACTGATGGACTTCTATGCCACGCACGCCCAGCTCAAGCAGTATTTGCCCATCATACGCGATTCACCCGTTTATCCCGTCATCTACGATGCGAATCGTGTGGTGCTCTCGCTGCCGCCCATCATCAATGGGGATCACTCGAAGATCTCGCTGAAGACCAAGAACGTCTTCATCGAATGCACCGCCACGGATCTGACCAAGGCGAAGGTCGTGCTGGACACCATCGTGTGCCTCTTCTCCGAGCATTGTGCCCAAAAGTTTAGCGTGGAGCCGTGCGATGTGGTGCAGCCAGATGGCAGCACTGTCTCCTATCCCGAGCTCGCAGTGCGCGAGGAGCGTGTGTCGGTGAGGCGCGCCAACGCCTACATTGGCATCGATGAGCCCGCCGCCAAGCTGGCCGACATGCTGACCCGCATGTATCTGGAGGCGCAGGTCGATGCCAAGGATGCGGACACGCTGCGCGTGAAGATCCCACCCACACGCCACGATGTGATACACGCTTGCGACATCTACGAGGACATCGCCATCGCCTTTGGCTACAACAACATCAAGAAGTCGCTGCCGGCCTTCATGCAGATCGCCAAGCAGTTCCCGCTGAACAAGCTCACCGAGCAGCTGCGCGAACAGGTCGCCCAGGCGGGATTCACCGAGGCGCTGACCTTTACGCTCTGCTCGCGCGATGACATTGCGCGCAAGCTGAACAAGCAGATCGAGGCGCTGCCGGCGGTGCATATTGGTAATCCCAAGACGCTCGAGTTCCAAGTGGTGCGCACCACACTGCTGCCAGGTCTGCTGAAGACGCTGGTCGCCAATCGCAAGATGCCGCTGCCACTGAAGCTCTTCGAGATTAGCGACGTTGTGGTCGCCGACGAGAACACCGAGGTGGGGGCACGCAACGAGCGGCGTCTGTGCGCCGTCAATTGCAACAAGAGTGCGGGTTTCGAGGTGGTGCACGGCCTGCTGGATCGCGTCATGCAGCTGCTCGCCGTGCCCTGGCGCACGGGCAGCTCCGACAAGGGCTACTATCTGCAGGCAACTGAGGGTAAGTCGAAAGCAAACTATATATATACCTATATCTTCTGACTTATCATCTACTCCCTTACAGATCCCAGCTACTTCCCGGGACGCTGCGCCAAGGTCATGTACAACGACACCACCATCGGCCGCATTGGTGTGCTGCATCCGAGCGTGCTGCAGGCCTTCGAGTTGACCACGCCCTGTTCGGTCGTCGAATTCACCATTGAGCCCTTCGTCTGAGTGGGCACCCAATTTTAATAAGCCTAGCAATGAAATTGTTCCACAAGTCTTAATAAATGGTCACAACAAATGCGAAAATCCAGAGAGTTACTTCTATATGTTGCATCCGATTGTTGCTTCTACTATATATACATATATGTAAGTTTTTCAACTTATTATATTATTTATTATAATATTATAATTATATTATAATAGCAGTCTTTTAGCTTAAATGTTGCAATTCTTTGAAAAAATCCTTCTTTTCTTCCCATCGGTACTATAGAAACTATAGTATATAGTCATCCGATCTTGCTGAATTGCGTATATATCATTTAAAAAGCTGGCTGACTAACTTATGGCAAGCCTACCTATAAAATTAAAATTAAAAACCACTTTTTTTTCGTAAAAACCGATTGTTGCTATGGCAGCTATATGCTATAGTGCATCGATTTTAATGAAATTTGGAGAGCATACTTAGAGCCTAGTTAAAATACGATTTGGAAAATTAGGTTCCATTATCTTCAAAAATAACTAAATTATGCCGATAGTTTTACGATATATTGCTTAGATCTTCGATGAAATTTGGGTAGCATACTAGGAGCCTAGTTAAAATAAGATTTTTCAAATTTGGCTACATCATCTTCAAAAATAACAAAACTAGGCCGATAGTTTTACGATATATCGCTGCGATCGGGCGCATTCCGATATTTATACATCCTGCAGTGGCAAGAAGTATGTGTGCCAAGTTTCAAAAAGTTAGCTGCAAAATTGTGACTGTTATACATTTTAAAAGCACCGAAACGGACAAACGGACAAGGCTATATATATATACCTTATACCTTTCATGGCCTGCTGAAAAAAATGCTTTGGACTTTCGCGTTTTCTGTAAAAAGAACGTGCTGTTTTTTTTATTTCTTTTTATTTATGCTGTTTAATGTTCTTATATTTTTCCTTCAATACAATAATAATAATTATAAGAGTAATAATAATCCGTATAGTATGTATGTATATCATATATGTATGTAGTTTCATTTTTTTTTTTTTTGCTGTTTTTAGTTTTTTTTTGTTTTCCGCATGCACATACTTCCGTTTCGTGTTCGAAAGTACGTAATGTGTAATTTAATTGTTAAATTAATAAATCTATTAAATTTATTTTTTTTCGCCATGAAAAAAATCTATATTATGCTTTACTTTCTTCCTCGATTAACGGCGCTCTTGCGGCCCAAGCAGCTAATAGCTTGATTTATAGTTTTCCTTTTTCTTCTTTTTTTTTTTTTTGTTTTGTTTTGTATGATCCGTCTGGCGTGTGTGTGTGTGTGGGTAGATGTGTATAGATGTGTGTAGTAGTAGTTTGTGTGACATGTTTTTTAAATAAGTTTAACGAATCTTGCTTACTTTTCGCTCTCATTACATAATTTGCTTGCAGCTAAAACAATGTTTGAAACAAACAAACCAAACAGGCAAAAAAAAAAACGTACATCGCTAACGTTAATCGTTATCGTAATCGTTATCGCTCTCTCTCTGCTTATACATAGTTATGCTTTAACGCAGTTAAAGTTAATTTCATATCGATTTGTATTGTGTATGCAAGTGTAGGCCATGTAGCGCAGCATACATATACGCGCACGTGTACGTGTATGTATGCCTATGTTTATGGGTATATGTATAGGTATAGGTATGCAGTTTTCATCATTTCGTTTTGCCGTTATATTCGCTAACATTTTACAATGCAATTGGCGGCCCGGCAGGCGACGCGTTTCTCTTCATCAAGTGTTTTAACATATTTTTATCGTTTGCTTCGCGCGTTTAAGTTTTTCGTTTTTCTTTTTGAATTTTTTTTTTATTGTATTTGGAAACACCTTCTATGCTATTTATGCTTGTGCTCTATCTCTAAGACGTCCTACGCGCTGTGTCGGATAAGCAGTAAAAGTTGGCAAGCCTTTTTTTTTTTCATTCGTAATTCTGGTTTACGTTTTACTCCCTGCTTCTCGCTCTTTTCGTCTAGGCAATTTCAGGTGTAATTAAGTGGAATATTAAAACGTTACTCGAACCTTGTGTGTGTCGTGGTGTGTGTGTGTGTGTATGCTCGTTTCTTTTTTACATTTAGTTAATTAAGCAATTCAAATTTCTACTAGCTACGTTTTTCCTTTCGTATTCCCTTCGTTCCCTATGCGGCGTCTGCTGTTGTAGTTGTAGTAGTAGTAGTGAGAGTAGGAGTAGGAGTAGCAAAGCTCAAACCGAACGAACGAACCAAGGCGTAAATTTCGTATGTGTGTTGCTTCGTTGCTTTGCTCAAATGTGCAACGGTATTAGTGTGTAGTAATGTTAAGCTGCTGCGTGAGTGCGCGCGTGTGTGTGTGTATTTAAGTTTCTTCTTGCTTGCGTCTGCCCACTGACAGAGAGTAAGAGAGAGAGAGAAAAGTGCGTGCCTACATTAACGTTTTCGACATTCATGTGCTTGCATTTTATTAATTAATATTAAATATGAATATATGTTTAGTATATATATATAAAGTGTTGCCTGTTGAGTTCTGCATGTGTGTGTGTGTGTGTATGGGTTTTTAGCTTGCGCTAATTTCATTTTAATATATTCATTCATAAGACTGAGTTTAAGCTTAAAACTAAACGTTTGCGTGTATGCGTGTGTTTGTGTGTGTGTGTGCTCCTTCTCAGCTTCCTTCACATCATTTCATTTCTGGTTTGCTTCTGCTGCTCACACAAAATAATAAGATATACAATTTACTTCGTTTACTTCAAGGAATATCAAATTATTCAAAAATTACATTTAAAAAATAAATAGAATTATATTTTGCTGCATTTCATGACTTCTGTGTATGTATGCGTATGCGTATATATATTTGTATGTGTGTGTTGTGGGCTCTTTTGTTGTCTCTCTCTCTACGTTTATCGTTTGTTTGTGTGCGTGTGTGTGTGTGGCATGTACCGAATTTGGAGTTACCAGTGAATTTTAATAGTTGCCCAAAATAAAACTTAATTGATTAATTAATTATGAACAAGTCCAGGGTTGCTTTATGTTTCGCTGCATTAGAGAATTGGTCGATGATCGGTGTGTGCGTGTGTATCTGTGTGTGTGTGTGTGGGTGTATGTGTTGCAATATTACGTGTGAGTGTGTGTGCGTGTACGCGTGTGTGTGTGTGGGTGTGTGTGCAGTCGCATAGGAAGCGTTGAAAAACAATCAAATAAATTAATTGGCATTTTCATATCTCTGGCGGACCTGCCCGTTGTTTTTACTCTTCTCTTTTCTGTCTCTGCCTTTGTCTCTGTCTTTGTTTCGGTATCGGTATCGGTTTCAATTTCTCTCTCTTTCGCCGTTGCACTTTCCTCTCCATTCTCCCTTGCTCTCTTCTACCTTCTTCTTTGCATATTTTGGCTACGTCTAATTCTGGTTGCATAATACGGTCTAATCTCCATCGGCTTCTGTCTCCGACGCCGCTGCGTCTCTTACGTACCACGCAGCCGCCTTGCACCACGCGCCAGCAACAGTTGCTGCTGTTGTTGCTGCTGTTGTTGTTGCTGCTGCTGCTGCTGTTGTTGTTGCTGCTACTGCCACCACCAGCTTCTGCTGCTGCTGCTGCTGCTGCGCCACTCCAGTTTCTGCTGCTCCTCTCCTCCGCTCTGCTTCATGCTGCTCTGCGCTGGAGCAGCATCAATTTGACCAGTTTGTGGTGTAGTTCGCCCATGGCTGCTGCGCGTAGAGTATGCCCAGGGATTAGTAAGTCAGCCCTATCATAGTGTTGCAATAATACTCACGTGCTTGTCGTGGTGTTCCCACGCCTCCACCTTGTCGGGCAGATGCGCTGACACATCGGAGGCGCCGTGTGCGCCAACAAAGTGCTGAAAGCCATATGAAGGTGGCATCAGATTCACATGCTGCTGCTGCTGCGGTTGCTGCTGCTGTGGCGGCGGTGGAGGCTGCTGCTGCTGCTGCATGTTGTGATAATCCATGGGCATCTGTAGAATAATATTTATATTTATAAATATATATTTATTAATTTTTATTTAAATATATATATTTATATTTATATATATATTTATTTATTTATATATATTATATATATTACTGTGAGCAAAAAGTAAGGTGAATTTGCAATTTAAAATTCGCGGGCTTAATCGGTATATCAGAAGGATCTGTGAAAACCATTATAAAGACTCAAAACTCAAGAGACCACTCCGGGGAACGCGTTTCGAGTCGATTGAAGAGATACAAGAAAAATCTACGAGGACTATCGTGGCTCATGGCTATACCGGAAAGGGACTATTTGGCCTGTTTCGAGGATTTGAAAAAACGTTGGCATAAGTGTATTCTATCCGGAGGGGATTACTTTGAAGGGGATGAAATTGATTTAGGAGAATAAATAAAGAATTTTGACTTTACAAAATTATTCACCTTACTTTTTGCCCACACTTGTATATATTTATATATGCTACTTACATTCATGTGCTCGTGCTGCTGTTGTGGATAAGGTCCATTGTTGTAGTGCCTGTAGTGCTGCTTATGCCAGGGCATATGTGGCTGCTGCTGCTGCAGGCCCGGCGGCTGCGCCTTCGGCTCATGCGCCGCCCACGGTGGCAACACGGTGCCGAGCGCATCGTCGATGAGCGACGAGGCGGCCGCATTGAAGTGGTTGTACTTCCAGGACGCACGCTCGGTGCCAATGGGCCGCGGCATCTTGCGTATGTCATCATGATTGGGTGACATGGCAGATGGTGAACTCAGGCCGGCCATGACGCCGCCGTTCTCCGTCACGTGCAGCATGTCGCGACCACTGTACGCCGGATACTCGAGGGCACCGCCATACCAGCGCTGCTGGGCCACAGCGGCGGCCACACCGACGGGCTGCTGACGGCTGCCAGGCGGCGGCTGTATCGTCTGACTGGCAAAGAGATTGGACTGCTGATCACCCTGTGCCTGACTGCTGCTGCCACCGGTCGGCGGCGGCGGCGGTGGCTGCTGCTGTTGTTGTTGCTGCTGTTGCTGCTGCTGCGGCGTCTTGTTGCCCGGCGCAAACAGAGACGGACGATTGTAGATGTAGGGCGTGGGCGCATCCATGGGGTAGTTTATCGGTGGCGCCTTGTCCATCAGCAGGCGCTGCATGTGCAACCGCTGCTGGCGATCGAGCAATGCTGCAGCTGCAAAATTGCTGGAGACCAGTTGCTCTGGTGGCGCCACCATCTGCATGGCGTGTGGTGGTGGCCGCTGTATCGGTGCCGTTGGCGGCTTGATAACGCCTGGCGAGTGCGATGCCGCACTGTTGCCGTCGCCATGTCCCTGCTGTGTGCCATTGACAACGGCAGCTGAGGCATTGCCCACGGCTGTGACCGCAGCGTCGGTGACCAGCGGTGATCGGGCAGCAGTTGTGCCACCACCAACACCACCAGCTGCACCACCGCTCGTGATAATGTTGAGCGCCTGCTGCACGCTCTGCTGGTTGCCTTGGCTCTGCTGCTGTTGCTGCTGCTGCTGTTGTTGCTGCTGTTGTTGTTGCTGCTGCTGCTGCTGTTGTTGTTGTTGTTGTTGTTGCAGCGCCACTGCAACATTACCCACTGGCGGCGATGTCGAATGATTCGATGAAGCCTTCGAGCTGCCCACCGGAGAGCTGAGTATATTACGATTATAGCCAGGCGCCTTGGAGGCATCCGCTTGGGGCAGCACATCGCCCACCAAGGCATTCACACCGAGACCGGCAGCTGTGCCCGTGCCTGTGCCACCGGCACCGGCTGCACCACCATCGCCGACCAGCTTGCCCCACTGCGACTGCTGATAGTCGCTGAAGAGGCAATACGCGCTGGACAACTTGGCGGCCAGCTGTGCGCTGAAGCTCTCCGCGGACATGATGTCATTCAAGGCGTTGGTGTTTATGACCAGATTCTGTTGCTGCGTGTTGTTGTTGCCCGCCTGTGAGGGCAACTGTTGCTGCTGCTGCTGCTGTGCTTGTTGTTGCTGTTGTGCTTGTTGCGATTGCTGCTGCTGCTGTTGTTGTTGCTGCTGCTGCTGCTGTGGTATAGGCGAAGTATTGCGCTTGCTGGGCGGTGCAATGGGCGTCACAGCGCGTGGTTTTGCATTGTTGTTGCTGCTTGCATTGGCCAAACCTGCTGCTGCAGCTGCATTGATGGCAGCAACATCAGCCACGTTGAAGGTACCAATTGGTCCAGCCAATGTGTTGTTGTTGTTAGTGCTGCTGCTGTTGCTGCTGCTGTTGTTGTTATTATTGTTGCTGCTGCTGCCCAATTGCGAGACAGCCACGGCGGCACTGCCCACAGGCTTGCCACGTCCATAGGGTGCCACCACAGCACCGCTGCTGTTGCGTCCACCGGGCGCATCGAGCTTCTTGGGCGACTGCGTCGCTGCAGGCGTGGCCTTTAGCCAGGCAGCATTCTCGAAGTTCTGCTGGGTTGACGACATGGCTTTACCACCCTGTGCCGCTCCTGCCGCCGCCGCCGCCACAGCTGCTACTGTGGCTGCTGCAGAGCCCTTCTGATTGCTGCCAGCAAATGTTGCCGCTGCGGAGGATTTGAGTGAAGTGGCGGTGTTGTTCTCCTGCTTGGGCTTGGCCGCCACAACACCATTCGATGAAGAGACCCGCGACGACTGCACCTGCTGCTGCGATTGCTGTTGTTGTTGTTGTCCACTGTAGGCGCGACTGCTCTGGCCACGCGCTGAGCTGGAGGACGCTTTGCCGCCGGCGGCATTCGATTTGGAGGAGGCACCACTGCCGCGTCCACTGCTGCTCTGTGCCTTGCCAGACGCCGGCTGCTGCTGTTGCTGCTTGCCACCGGCCGTGGCACTGCTGTAGGCCACCGCCGGCGTCGAACTGGCCGAGGAGCTCGACGAGGTCGATGTGGTCGAGGCAGCCGAGGAATAATTACCTACTGCCGTTGCGGATGGTGCAATGGCCGTGCGATTGTCCCAAGTGCCTACAGTCATTGATGCTGCAGCTCCTCCGTTGGCCGTCGCTGGCGCTGCACCACCAGCTGCCGCTGCTGCTCCTCCTCCGCCTGGTGCTGTGCCCGCTTTGATGCTGCTATTGATGCGCGGCAGCATCTGCAGTATGTCCACATCGGGATCCTTGATCAGCGACAGAATGAGCATGTGCGCCTGCTTGGTGGCATCAGTCAGACCCTTAATGGTTATGCTACGCTCCGACTGATTCTTGCCCTGCTTCTCCACCTCGATGTGGGCACCGGTGGTGGCGCGTATGGCATTGATGTTGCTGCCAGCGCGTCCGATAACGCGCGAAATCGCATTCACCGGCACCTGCACCTTCTTGCACGTCATCTCCGGTGCGGCGGTTGCAGCCAGCGAGCTGGAGCTGGAACTGCTCGCCGAATGCGCATGCTGACCACCACCACCGCCGCCGGCGACAGCGCTGCTGCTGTTCACACTCGTCGCCGAGTTGTTGGCCGTCACATTGTTGCTGCTCGCACCGCCATTGCCGCCGGCAGCGCCACCCGAAGTCAGCGCAGCGGCGGATGCATTCACCACTGTGGTTTGCTGTGCGCTGCTCTTGCGCACCACTTCCTTCCAGCCGTCGACCTCGCTGCGTTTGCTCTGGCCAATGCTTGCCGCAGTTGCGCCGCCGCCGCTGCTGCTGATCTGCTTGCGTGCTGCTGTGGCAATGTTACTGCTGCTGACGCTTTCGTTGCCTGCAACTGGCTGCAGCTTGCTGCTAGCTGCGGGTGCTGCTGCTGCTGCTGGCTTGGCTGCTGCTGCCACGGCGGACTCCTTGGGCGCCAGATTTTCCTTCTCGCGTTGCTGTTTGCCCGAGGCAGTCTCCTTGTTGCTGCTCTTCTTGCCAGTTGTGGGCGCAACTGTTGCTGCTGCCGCCGCTGCAGCTGCTGCTGTCGGTGCCGACGTTGTTTCCGATTGCGTCGACCACACGGATTGTTGCTGCTGATTGCCGCTCGTTGCCGTTTTGGCAGGTGCGAAGGCCAAGGTCTTTCGCAGAATTGTGCCCTTCTTTAGGGGCGTGCCTGATGTTGGTGCTGCTGCTGCTGCTGCCGCCTCGCTCAAGGCAGTTTGTTGTTGCTGTTGTTGTTGTTGCTGCTGCTGCTGCTGCTGTTGTTGCTGCTGCTGCTGCATTTTGTTTTTCTGCTGCTGCTGTTGCTTTTTGGTCTTCTTGGCAGAAGCATTACCGCTGCCACTTGTAGCATTCTCTGGCTGAGTGGAGCTGGCGCGTGCCGCCTTGGTGTCACCGCTGGAGCAAGAGCCCTGATCGATACCCGAATCGCCTTCTTCGCGCGCTGGTGGCGTCTCTTCGTCGTCATCCTCCTTATCGGTATCATCGTCCTTGTCGTTGTCGTTGTCATTGTCGCTGGCATCGTCGTCGTCGTTGGGTCCATTGCTGACCTGTTGCTGGCGACGTTTCTCCTCCTTCTTTTCCATTTTCTTTTTCTTTTTGCGCTCGCGACGACGCGCCGCTGCTGCCTTGCGACTCTCCTCGCGTGTACGCTCCAAATCGAGCTCCTCCAGCAGAATGGACGCATTCTTGTTGGCCTTGACCGCCTGCGCCTCCTTGGCGGCGCGCAGTATCTTCATGCAATCGTAGCACTTCTCGATTAGCTCCTTGTCGCTAATGGTGCCAATGAAGCGTATCATCTCCTGGTCCGAGGGGAATTGTGACACATACTGCACCATCCATTTGACGATTTTGGTGTGACCCTTGCGGAAGGCGGCCATCAGGCAGGAGACACGCCGATTGTCCTGCGAATCAATGTCCGCATTGTGATTGTACAACAGTTCCACGACGCTCAGATGGCCACCGTGCGCGGCCAGCCAGAGGGGCGAGTTGCCCTTCTTGTTCTTCACCTCAACACTGGCGCCGCGCGACAACAGCAGCTCGACGAACTTCTGGTGTCCCTTGTCGGCGGCAATGGTCAGAGCGGTGTCCCTGGACGTTGGCACTGGCGCCGCATTCACATCGGCGCCCTTGTCGAGCAGCACGCGGCCGACCTCAATGTAGCCGCCAGACGCGGCCTCCATCAGAGGCGTAAGTCCGGTCTTGGCGCGATGCTCGACATTGGCACGCCGATCGAGCAGCAGGCTAACGACCTCATGGCGTCCCTGGAAACAGGCAAGCGTCAGCGCTGTATTGCGATTCGTCTCGATCTGTGCATTGATATCAGATCCCTGATCCAGCAAGAGTTTCACCGCAGCCGTATGGCCATTCATCGCAGCCAGCATCAGCGGCGAGATGCCTAGTTTGCTGCCGGTGCGCGAATTGATCTCGGCGCCATGGTTGAGCAGCAGCTTGATGATATTCACATAGCCACCGCTGGCGGCCAAGCTGAGCGGTGTATAGTCGGAGACGTTGCGATGCTCCTGATTGGCGCCGACGCTCAGCAGCAGCTCGACAACCTCGTAGCGACCACCGGAACAGGCCAGCGATAGCGGTGTATCCTTGGTGCGTTCCGATTGCGCTTCCAGTTCGGCAGTGTGCTTCAGCAGTATGTCCACCACCTTCTCGTGGCCCGCCGTTGCGGCCAGTATCAATGGTGTGAATCCCTTCTTGTCGCGATGCTCGATATTGGCGCCGCGACTGATGAGCAGCTCCACCAGTTCCTCGTGGCCACCGGCACAGGCCAGGGTCAGGGCCGTATCATGATTGGACTCGGTCTCCGAGTCAATCTCAATTGTCTTATCCACGGCTGCAGCTGCCGCAGCCGCTAGCTGCAATTGTGCCTGTTGTGCAGCCGCAGCTGCTGCTGCTGCCGCCGTCGATGCCGCCACAGGTTGCTGATGTTGATTGGTATTGACTGCAGAAGCATTGCCAATTAGTATTTATATTTTTTTTTAAATAATCAAAGAATTCCAGTATTACCTTGGCTGCCAGCTGGCGTCTGCCGAAAACCGGAACAACGTCGATCCTTCCGAGATTGCTTATCGATGGCCTTCTTGGCAATGCCGCCGGGCATGGATTTGGGTGCACCAGCGGCTGTTGCCACGGCTGCCGTGTTGGGTGTGGCCATTTGCCAATTGGAAAGCTCATTCTGCGGCTGTTGATGCTGCTGCTGTTGTTGTTGTTGCTGCTGCTGCTGCTGTTGCTGCTGCTGCTGTTGTTGCTGCTGCTGCTGCTGTAGAGCAAATTGTGTATATTGTTGGGTTACCACAACGGAGCCAGTGTGCGTCTGTGTTGCCACCTACAAATGCACAAAGTATGTGAGTATTAAATGAGTCCTCCTCCTCCCCTTTCTTCTCCCATCACTCTCACTTACCTGATGTTGTACACATGTCGGCGCCTGCATATGCGGCGGAGGATGCAGCAGCAGTTGCTCCTGCAGATTGAAGTGCTTCTGTTTCAGGCCCTGGGGCATTGGCAATGTCTGGACGCCAACAACGGAGCCAACGGCGGGCGACTGCCGCTGCTGCAGCAACAGCTCCTGCGCCACCTGCTCCAATTCGCTTTGTGTGGGCGGTCGCTGCTGCTGCTGCTGCTGAAGCAGACGCTCAGCGCGATGCTGAAACAGATGCGCTTGTTGCTGATCGGTGTGCTGCTGCTGCTGCTGCTGCTGCTGTTGTTGCTGATCTGATGCCTGGTCGCCCAACTGCTGCTGTTGCGACAAGGCCGGCGGCAGTTGAAAGAGTAGCTGCACTGGCGGCGTATTCTTATCGCCACTTTCCACGTTGTAAATGAAGTTTGTTGCTGGTTGTTGTTGTTGCTGCTGCTGTTGCTGTTGGCCTGCAGCTGCTGCGACGGCTTTCATAATGCGTGCATTTGAGTGTTGCTGCTGCTGCTGCAAGTGCTGTAGCTGTTGCAGCTGCTGCTTCAACTCGGGATCGTTTTCGAGCGTAATTTGCTGTTGATGTTGCTGATGCTGCAACTGAAATTCGGCGCTGTTGGGCAGTGCTGCATGCAGCTGCTGCTGCTGTTGTTGTGCGGCAGCAACAGCGCTAGCATTTTCCGCAGAGAAGGGCAACAAGGCAACTGGTGTTTGCTGGTGCTGTGCACAGAAGCAAACATATTATAAATATATAATTTGGATATATGAATATTGTTTAAGGTTGACTCACCTGCAAGTGCTGTAGCTCCTCGGGATCGAGCAAACGCTGCTGCAGTGCCTGTTGCGACTGCATGGGATAATCGAGTAGCACGAGATTCGCCTGACGCTGATGCTGTGCGTCTGCCGGTGCATCGCCGACATTGAGCAATGCCTGCGGATGCTGCGCAGCGGCGGCAGCCAGCAGTTGCTCTTGTCCAGCCCACTTGTCGGGCAATTGCGACCAGTTGTCGGTGAATCGACCCTTACACATCTGATTAAGGCTGAATCCGGCCACAAGCTCGGGACAGTGCAAATTATTCGTCAATTCCTGTAAAGATCATGCTCAGTATTGTTACTTTCCTTTATTGATTTCTTGTCATACCTGGAATATGTCCTCCATTTCACCACTTATGTCGTACTGGGTGCCATCGCCGCCATCATTGGAGAAATGCTCCAATCCGGCGTACAATTCACCAGCTGCCGCCACTGTAGCTGCATCATCTGCAACCCAAGCGAAACACATTGAGTACACTGTAACACTCACACACACACACTCAAAACTTACCACATTGTTCCGCCTCCTGCTGCTGTTGCTGCTGGTTGTGAGCCTTGGCATGAACCGCCGCTGCTGTGGCCACGGCCAATTGCTGCTGCAGCAGACTGCTCAATGCGGCCTTGTTAGCTGCCGCTGCCTTAATAGGTAGCATATGCATCAGCTCAGAGTTGGGCAAGTCCTGACGATAATCGCACAGGGATTGAGTCAACACATCCGGTTTGGTTAGTATCAGATTCTCCAGTCTTGTTGACATCTTGCGCTGCTTTGGCGGCAACGCAGCTCCACTCTTTGTGACACTGTCGCTCTGATCGCCAACGGCTACATTCACGTCCAGGAAAAAGCCATCATCGTCCTCATCATCATCGTTGCCAGCATCATCCTCGTCGATGTAATCGACTTCTGCATCTGCATCCACATCCTCATCGTCGTAGTTGATTTTATCGATTTCACCGCTTTGGGTATCCTGCTCCTCGTCGTCATCATCATCATCCTCATCATCATCGTCGACCTCCTCCTCCTCGACAATGGTGTCGGACAGCTCAATGGGCTCCGGTGGCAGCGTATTTTCCTCAGCATCGCCATCACCTTCACCAGCTTCAACCTCATCGCTATCAAGATCAGCGGCGGCGATCCCCATCCCCTCCATCTCTTTAACCTTGACAGTTACGGCTTCGGCCAATTCGGCCGCTGAGCAGAGCGTTGCCAAATTCTTGAGCTCGCCACGCGTATCAACACGCTCCATCGATGGCGACATGATGGTCTCCTCCATTTCGGGCGGTGTCTCAGTGGGTGACTTGGGTTGTTCGCCAAAAAAATTATTCATTTGCCAATCCTGCAAGAACTTCAAGCGCGGTGCCTTGGCCAATTTATCGTTGAAGCAGGCCAACGTCGAATGACCGCCTCGCGCCTCATTGACCGCCGACTCGAGCAGACCGCGAAAGTCCTCGAGGGCAGCCTTTTGCTGCAGCATCTCACTTCCGGCGCCTTCCATGGGCGGCTGCTGTTGATCAGCGAAATTGCTGCTGCTGCCGCCAGTGGGTGACGCCATCGGAGATGCCGGTGAATTGGAGTAGTCAACGATTGAGGGGGCGGCGCGCTGATGCTGCTGCTGCTGTTGTTGCTGCTGCTGCTGCTGATGATGATGCAGTTGCAGGTGCTGCTGCAACTGAAGTTGTGTCTGTTGCCTCTGCTGCTGCAGCTGTAGCTCCTGTTGCTGCTGCAATTGCTATTATTAATATACAATATAAATTATATATACATATATATATAAAAAAAATATAGTTAGTCGCACAAACTAGCGCCGATATATATTAAAAAAATGTATTTACTAAAATTTTCGTTATTCAACTTGGGCCAAATAGAAAATAAATACATGTACATTTCAGCTGTGTAAGTGTCAATGTGTTTGTGAATCTAAGTTTAATCGCTGCGTGTGAGTATAATTTTATTCGATAATGAAATTTCGACATCGAAATCTGCTCTTACCAAATTGTTGTAAATGGAGACCATTTGATTCTGCTGCAATGGCAACACCTGCTGCTGCTGCTGTTGTTGTTGTTGCTGTTGTGCTGCTGCTGCCGCTGCAGCCGCCGCTGCTGCTGCTGCTGCCGCCGCCGCCGCTGCCTGTTTGCGATTGTTCTTATTGCTGGCCTTCACCTTGGGCCGATCGCTAATGGCAGTGCTCTGCAGGACCTCAGAGGAGTGAGTGATGGCGCCCGAACCGCTAGTGTTGCGCTGCAGGGATTGCAGGATTGCAAATATTATAATATTAAATTATAATATATTAATTATATTAACTTACCGCTGGAATTTGCGAACCGTTCTCAGTAGTCGCAGACGTAGTCTGATTGCTATCAGCGGCAGCTAAAAGAGGCGTGTATAATGTGTTAGATACTAGAAAATAAATTAAAGAAACTTTTTTGCATACCTTTCGGTGTGGCTTCCAATGTAGCTTCGCTGCTGTCGCTTGCCTCGCAAGGTGCATCAAAGCCACGGCGTCTCTGCAAACGCGTTTCATCTCCAGCACTGGCGAACTGTTGCTGCTGCTGCTTATCATCCTCGCCGAGCGGCTGAGAGCGGATTTGCTCGGAATGCTGCTCCAGTGGCAAATCGATCGCCTCCAGCGGCAAGTCAATAGCCTTCAACTCGTTCATCAGCTGACGATTCTTGCGCGAACCAACACCTTTGAGCTTTGGCTGCTGCTGCTGCTGTTGTGGCTGTTGCTGCTGTTGCAGCACAGGCTGCTGGCAAACGGTGTGGAATACAACCGGTGGCGCTGGTGGTGCCTTTTGCGGCGGTGTCAGTGAATTAATGTGCTCCATATCCAGATCAAAGTGCTTGCAAGGCACCAGTTGTGCCCCCGCTGGCGGCAATGTTGTTTGCTGCTGCTGCTGTTGCTGTTGCTCAAATCCGGGCTGCAGATGAAATAGCCGAGATTTGGCAATAAGGCCCTCCTGTTGTTGTGCGCTTAATGTGGTTAAATCGATGCCACCTCCAGCTATAACACCCGCACCACCACCAACCGCAGAGACATACTCCTCCGTGACGGCCGCATCGTTGGCTCCGGCAGTTGGCGTCAGCTGCAGTTCACCAGCGTCCAGGAAATCCCCAGTGCCCAGGGCCACAATGTTATTGGGGGAATTCACGCTGAACTGCTGCTGATGAAAATGCTGCTGATTGTTGGCGCGCGCCGCTTCGGACAACTCGTGCAGGCCAGGCGGAGCATTGAGCTGCTGCAATTGATGCTGCAACTGCTGATGGAGCAACTTCTGCTGCTGCGTGGTGATCAAACGCATTTGATTCGCCTGCGCATTCGCCGACTGAGCATTTGCTCCCGCCGTTAGTTCCGTAGGTGAGATGTGCGGATAACGAAAGAGCAGCTCCACGACGCGCGTATGCCCGCCCTTGGAGGCCTCGATCAACATGGTGCTGTTGTCCTTGAGCTTATGGAAGGGATCAGCATTGTTCTTGAGCAGCATTTCCACCACAGACTGATGACCACCTGCACAGGCCAGCGACAGCGGGGTGTGATCATTGCTGGTCGTCTGCTTATTGGGATTGGCGCCCTTCTGTATGAGGAACTTGACGGTGCACAGGTGACCGGCTCGGCATGCCTTCATCAGGGGCGTACGACCACCCTCCGACTCGTGCTCCAGCTCAGCGCCATACGAGAGCAGCACACCGGCCGCATCTGTGTGCCCATTCTCGCAGGCATGTGTCAGCGCAGTGTCGCCGGTCTGCGTCTCGGCATGCACATTTGCCTTGTTCTGCAGCAGGAAACGCACCAGATCGGTATGACCCTCCTGGGCGGCTTCCATGAGGGGCGTTGAGGCACCCAGTTCGAGATTGGCTCCGCCGTTAATCAAAAAGGCAGCCACTTCACTGAAACCGCCGCAGCAGGCCAGTGTGAGTGCCGTTTCCTGTGTCTCCTCGGTGGTGGCATTGATGTTAGCTCCCTTGCTGAGCAGCAGAGCGACCATTTCTTCGTGTCCTTCCCGTGCTGCTTCCATAAGGGGCGTGTAGCCCTCATCGTTGACCTCCTCGATATTGGCGCCACGCTCGATCAGCAATGTGGCCAATTCGACATGACCACCACAGGCTGCGAGGGTAAGCGGCGATTCGAACGAATCCGTTGGCATATTCACTTGCGCACCCGAATCCAACAGTAGACGCGCCACCTCCACATGGCCATCCATTGAAGCCTCCATTAGAGCCGTGTGCATTTCATCGGTCTTATGCTCCTGATCGGCGCCCGCTTGCAGCAAGAATCGCACCATATCCAGGTGTCCTTTGTAGCAGGCTAAGGTGAGGGCGCTCTCCTTGAACTCGTTCGAATGGGTGTTGATGCCAGCTCCATGCTCGAGCAGTACCTGCAAGACAATTAAACCAATTAATTAGAGACTTCAACAGGCAGGAGCAGCATGCATAAAGGCAGGAAAATACGCATCAGATAAGATCAAACTAAATCACGGTGGCTGCACGTAAAGTACCACGTATCGTTTATCAGTAACTCGATGCACGACATTGTGGCAGCAACCAAAAATCAAATCTCGGATTCTAATCACTTGCCACGCTCAAGAGATCACCGGCTGATCTGCTGAATGGGTTCAATTCGCAATTTACCTTGGCAACTTCAACATGACCCGCAGAGGCGGCCTCCATTAAGGGCGTATGTCCGTTCTCGTTCTGCTCCTCGACGTTGGCGCCGTGCTTTAGCAATACTTTAACTACATCCACCTGGCCGCCGGCACAGGCGAACATTAATGGTGTGTTTCCGGTTGCGCAGTGTGCGTTCACATCGGCGTTGTGACTGAGCAGCAGTTTAACAATGTCCAAATGGCCGGCCGAAGCGGCCTCCATCAACGGTGTCGAGTCCTTTTGTCCTTTGTCCTCCACCTGAGCAGCTGACATAGCCAGTAAAACCTTATATAAAAGAATAAAATAAATTGTTTCATCGATTAGACGAAAATACTTGAATATGGACATGTAAAGCAAATCCAAATGAACATTTCTACTACTCTCTATGCTCTAATTACTTAATCTAAGTGAAACTAAACATAGACGCGCGCATGAAGAGGCCACTTAAGGCCTCGCCATAGAAATCATATTACCACCTATAATTCTATAACCTATATATATAGTTCCTCCGATGCAGCAAGTATTATTTCATATAATGCCGACTTCCTACATTACTTTTGCTTGGGGACGAGACACGACAAAAGCTACAGATACTTTCGCAGATAAAGATACTGTAAGCAGATTTTCTATTGCGTCTGGTTATTTCTTTGTTTTTGTTGTTTACGTTTTCTAAAAATACTCGTGTTGATTTACCTCTTTTATTATTTTGTCTTGATAAATATTCATATATAGTTCGGGAGATGCTTCAAGCTATAGGAAGGTTTGCTTTAATTTGTCTTGCGTTAATACCACAATTTGTTTAAAGCAATATTTTCGTAATCGTAAGCTCGTCTATTCTGTGCGATATACATACCTGTGCCAGCTCGTAGTAGCCCGCGGAACAGGCCATTGACAATAGGGACTCGCCCTCATCCGTTGAGGCAGCTGCATCGTTCAGGTTGCCCTTGCAGAGCAATCGCTTCACCGTATTAACATCGTTGTCCGCCACGGCACTGGCAAGGCTGCAAGGTGCGAGAAATACAGTTTAGTTTTTTAGTGACAATAATATTTCTATGTAATATATACAATACCTTTTATCTCGCGGACTGCTGGCACAGCGCATTTTGGTGAGCGCCTGCTTGGTCTCATCGATCGCGTGGGTGGCGTGTCGCAGCACTGGAGCTTTCTCGTTCGCAGCAGCTTCTAGCAGTGCGGTGAGGTTGCTTGAACGATCCAGCAAATAGTTTTTAACCTCTGGCGCATCCTCGTCGTCATCCTCATCGTCGATCTCCTCGTCGTCGGCATCGTTATCCTGCAGGACGTCTGTGAAAGATTCGATATTGGTTTTGATTTTGATTATTTATTTACATTTATTTAATTGCAGATATTATTACTCACCAATCTCTTCGTCTTCTTCTTCGTCATCACCTTCAGATTCATCAGAATCTTCGGATTCTTCCTCTGTTAAATCTTCATCTCGCACATCACCCTCCTCTTGGGGACAGCTATCGGGATCAGATTCTTGGATATCATCCTGCAAACAGAACGAGAACAAACATTTTATTATAAGCAATATGCGACTGTGTGCACATACATATTTCGCCATAAAAAAGATTTCATAGGTATGTAAAATCGTGCTCGTCGTTTTATAGGTGGGTTAAGAAAATGGTAGCTGGAAATTGTATTAGAGCTATAACTAATCAGTAGATCAATTAAAGAGAGCACATTCTTG
Source organism: Zaprionus bogoriensis (assembly GCA_035046045.1). NCBI lineage: Eukaryota > Metazoa > Arthropoda > Insecta > Diptera > Drosophilidae > Zaprionus > Zaprionus bogoriensis. The sequence goes on from JAWNOI010000010.1 coordinate 2,937,709, forward strand.
TTGTCTAAGGCCAGCTATGTGATGTTTTGTGTGTTGTTACAGATTCCAAGTGGTAGTAGTAGTAGATTATTAATGCTATTATTATTATTATTATTATTCGTAAACGGAAACCCATTTTGTTTGGTTGTTGGGTTTATAAATGATAAACGTTAACTTAAGCAAAGTGCATACAACGAAAAGATATAAACAATTTTTGGCCAAACTTCCAAACAGTTTTTTTTTAGTTGAATTAAAATTTTATTTTTTATTTTTTTATTAATTTTAACCTATCGAAAATTTGGTTAAACTTTTTAGTTTAAAGTAAAAAAAAAAAAAAGAAAAGGAAAACTAGTTTTTAGCGCATCAATATTTTGTTTTAGAGGCACTTATAACGCGTAACTTACCAGGAGATCTGGCCTTAAACACAAGAATGCCAATAGGATCTACAAAAAAAGAGAAACGTAAGAAACGTACATAAATAATAAAAACAACTGAATCTAAAAATGCATTTATGTTAATTAATCCCAGGTCAATGTCAATCAACATGAGATTCATACGATATTTCAAAAGTTTGGCTTGCACACACTACACACTACACACACACACACACACACACACACACACGTTGATAGATTACTTGAACAAAAGTCTGCAACAGAAATTCCATGGTGGATAATGCACGCCGTACCAACTCTTTAATGGATGCACGCATAATACTTTCAATAAGTGACGTTCGAACCATTCCCGGCTCTCGTAATTGTAGTTGTCAGATACCAAATGCACTTAGAACAAGAATTTTTTTGTAAGTTGTTTTTAATTATTAAAGATCATAAAATGTGATAACATTCACACAGCGTACTTAAAGTTTCAATTTTGATTTTCTATAACAGTTTGCAAGTGTTATTTCTCATTCCATCTCCCTTTCTCACTGCTCTCTGCCCCCTTCTATCTATCTATCTCTCTCTCTCTCCCTCACACACTCTCACTGAATTGTTTTAGATTTAGCTCCAGTATATTCAAAACATGCTTCGCAAATTTCAGCTGCCAATGTTGCCAGATCTGAAAACAAGGTGGCAGCACAACAGCAAAACAAACTAACAACAATGTGACTATTAGCTGTGCTCCTCTTTTTGCTTTCATTCATTACCTTTTCCACTTTAATTTCATTTCAAAACCAACACACACACATGCCTTTTTGTGGTTATGCTTATATGCCATGTATATTGCTGTGTGTATGTGTGTTTATGCGAATGCGTGTGCCTTTTACCTGTCTGCCTGGTTTTTTTTTTATTGCAAATTCGCAAGGCAAAGAGAAAGACCGAAACGGTTTCTTTGGAATTTAAAGAATTGCATGAGTCACTCGCTCGCATGTAAATGCATATGTATATGTAAACGAATAGATATGTATGTATGTATGTTTAACAGGCTAAATATTGGCATAATTATTTTTATGCTGCTGCCAGCTTAACCTTTAATGAACGAGAGCTGCAGCGCCAGCAGTGAAAATATGTATTTGCATTGGTATATGTGCACACAAACACTACAAACACACACACACTCACATAGATATATCTGCTGTGAGAGAAAAAAATAAAGAACGAAATTCAAACGAGTTCAATCGCCGCCGACGCCGCCGCCGCCGTCGCAGCCACGACATGGTTTTTCCTTCTGTTATTCGTGCGTGCGTCTGTCTCTCTTTCACTGTTCATTTTTGCTCGTTACTACCACTACACGTGCACGTGCACATGCACTTGTATGCGTGTGTTGCGTATATATCAACCATAATCATAATTAATATACTTTGCATGCTGTGCGCTACACCCAAAAATTGCAAATTTAACTTTCAATATTTATGACGGCATTACCAGGTCAATAAACTACATTAATTTTCAGCCATGAATATTGTGTTTTTGTATTGTTATTATTGTTGTTATTTTTTTGTATCTTTTTTTCTTTTCTTACTTCGTCGGCTTTGTAGTTTGGCGCATTTGCTCTTTACACACGATTTCACTCACAAATACAACGACACAATACGACGGCAGTGAGTGCGGCCGGCGTTGCCAGATAGTTCAACTGCTAATCGTGTAAATTTAACCTGCAAAACAACAACGCGGCGGCGGCGGCGGCATTCTAAATGCTTCTAATAATCTAACCACAAGTTTTGCCGTTTAACCTATGTAAAATTCATTGATGAACCCCACAAATATGAGTCACAATAGACTCGTGCAGCAGTTGAGGGTTGGCTTTTTGGTTAATTAAACGAAAGAAGCGATAAACCGAAAGAATTGGCTAATGACCTTTGATTTGTTGAGTAGACAGCATTTTTACTTACATGTGTGTGTGTGTGAGTGTGTGCACACACATGTGCTAAATCCACAGAAGGCCAGACAAAGAGATATTCACACTCACGCACACACATGCAGTCGAACGCAGCAGCTGCACAGCTGATTTATGTACATACACACATTGCGCACACACACACACACATAAGCAAACAAATTCACAGCAGCAAAGAAAAAGGCTTAAATCAACGAGTCATACGAATTGTTACTCGAAACGGAACAGGTTTTCAGCAAGAGACCGACGAGAGCAAGAGAGAGACTTCCAGAGCATTCATTAAATTCAAACGAAAAATCTGTGAATAACGGGTATTTTTTCCGTTTCATTATTATTCCATTCCAATAAATGCAAACTACGTGTGTCTCTGCACCTGTACATCAGACACTGCAGTAGTTTATTTAGCGAAAAAGATCCTAACGCAAAACGTTTTAGCACACTGCACACACACACATATACACACACACATGTGTTCTATAAATACTAAATTCGCGTTTACACGTTGTACACGAGGAGCAGCTGTTTTTGGCTGATAACAAAGTGACGAGAGTTTCGCATGCAAAATAAGCGCATTTTCTTATCTAAAATAAGAAAAGCTTCCGATAGTTAGACGGATTTAGATACTAGGCTATTATTCGACCGATAAAATAGATAGCAACTGTTTGATAAAAAAAAAATGCGCTTGGTCGATCAAATGCCTTTTCTAATAAAATAAAATAAAAAATGTAATAATAAAAATAAATGAATAAATAAAATATTGAAAAATGTATAAATAAATAAATAAAATAGAAAATTAAAATGCCCTGCGCTAACTCTTTGTAATTAAATAGAATTATTTTTCTTGTGAGTTTCAAATTTAAAATAACCGTAAAGAAAATAGCATAATTTTTTTTTGAACATAAAATATTGAAATATGCATAAATAAATAAAATAGAAAATTAATATGCCCTGCGCTAACTCTTATTAATTAAATAGAATTATTTTTTTTTGTGATTTTCAAATTTTAAATAAACATAAAGAAAATAGCATAATTTTTTTAACATAAAATATTGAAATATGCATAAAAAAATAAAGTAGAAAATTAATATGCCCTGCGCTAACTCCTTTTAATTAAAAAGAATTATTTTTTTTGTGATTTTCAAATTTTAAATGAACATAAAGAAAATAGCATAATTTTTTTTTAGCATACCAATAAAAAATAATAAACTTATACAGGGAATTGCATTTTGCACGAACTTAGAGGGTATACTTTTAGCCATAACTCTTAGCTATTAAATTTAAAAATACCAAATACTAACCTCCGACACTGAATCCTCCGATTCCGAGAGATCTGTGGTGACGGGTTGCGGAAAGAACTCGGTATCTGTGTCCGTGTCCGTTGTGATGATGTTCTGCAGCGCCGATGATATCGCATTCACAATGCCCACCGATGACGACAGGGGGGAGGAGTTCGATGACGTGGATGATGAGGCTGAGCGGTTGGCATTCGAGATGGCGCCGACGTCCTTCAGCTTCTGCTTGAGCACGGCAACAGCTGTTGCCGCATTCGCACTCGCACTGGCGCTGGCACTTGAGCTGGCGACGACGCCGCTGGCGGCGCTGCTCGCCTGTGGCGGTAAACCAAGGCCAACAGCAGCGCCCGCGTTGCTATCGGCGGCGGCAGCAGCGGCGCCCATCAGCAAAGTTGTTGCTGCGAATTTTAAATGCGCAGAATCTTTGCTACCGCCAGCAACGGTTTTGCCAGCTGTCCCGGAGGCTGCTCCTGTACCTCCCGTAGTGGGCGTGGCATTTTGCTGCTGTTGCTGCTGCTGCATAGCCACCTGACGCTTGAGGGCTGCGTAAGCGGCTCGCGTCTTCTTCGAGTTGCTCGGCGTGGGCGCTGAGGCGACTGCCGCGCGAAATTTGGCAGCTGCATTTGCCGCTGCCACTGCGACGACATTGGTCATTGTTGTTTTAATGGTTGTGGTTGTTGTTGTTGTTGTGGTTAATTCACTTGTGGATGTTGTTGCTGTTGTTGTTGTTGCTGTGGTGGCGGGCATGGGCGTGGCTACGGGCGTGGTGGTGGTGCCAGCGGTGACGAATGCGGATGCTGGCGCCTCGCTCGGCGCGCTGGTTTTACTGGCAGCCGTTTTAGACATTTTGGAGTTGGTGTTGTTGTTGTTGTTGCTGTTAGTATTGGCAGTGGCTAACGTGCTATTGTTGTTGTTGCTGTTAACTTTTAACTTGACGCTGTTGTTAATGTTACTGTTGCTGTTGTTGCTGCTGCTTGCACTCTTCTTCGTCTTCAGCTCGGCCACAATGGCAGCTGCCGCCTCGTGCTCCGCTGCTGCAGTTGCTGTTGTTGTTGCTGCTGTTGCTGTTGTCAAATCCTTGGCAGCAACAACTGTCGCCTCATGCTTGAAAATCTTCTTGCTGCCGCTGCTGCTGTTATTGTTGTTGTTGTTGCTGCTGCTGCTGTTGGTGTTTTTAATATTGTTCGCAATGAGCGCAGCCGCTATAGAGTGTCGGGCGGCTGCGATTCTCGGACCGGTGTAATTCACCTGTCTGGCAACGTTGTTGTTGTTGTTACTGTTATTGTTGTTGTTCTTTGCTGCTGCTGCGAGTCTTTGTGCAGTTGCATGTGTTGTTGCGCTATTAGCTTTGAGTTGTGTTGATGTTGTTGCTGCTGTTGCTGTTGATGTTGTTGCTGCTGCTGCTGTTGTTTCTGCTGCTACTACTGGTCTTGTTGTAGCCACTGTTGTTGTTTTTGCTTTTTTGTTTAAATACGCAGAGCGCACGTTATTCAAATTCAAGTTCAAGTCATCGCCATCATGATTTTTCGCATCATTATTCATTTTAGTCTCGGTTGGGCTTCCTTTAATTCAATTCACGCGTGCTTGTCGTGTGCAAATATGAATTTTATCAAAAGATTAATATTAAATAATAATAAATTACTTCAAATAATTTGACATTTTGGTTTATTTTTTTGTTTATGCTTTTGACCGTCGAAAAAAACGCCAAACGCAATTCCATTTAATTTTTATTCATTTTTTTTTTTTACTTTTATTTCCCTCTTATACAAAGTGTGCTGTGTTATTATCGATTTTGGTCAGGAATTAGATTATATCCATATATATTCGTATATATATAAATATATATATCCATCCATATATACGTATGTACATTTGTGAAAAGGCACAATATAAAGACACACACGCACGCACATACACATACACGCACTGGCGCACATATACATATATAAGTACGCAACGCAAGCGGTTCACACGACCGTGTGGCAACGCCGTGCATTCTTTTACTTAAGCATTGCACACTCATTCGTTCGTCATTGTACATATGTGTCCACACACACACACACACACACATGCATACATACATATATACTCGTTTTAATTTTCCGTTCTCTCAATTCACGTTTTCGTAGCAACTTATTAATAAAAGAAAAAAAATTAAAGGAAGAAGAAAAGGAACGCACAGCCAAATATGAGAGGGAAAACATATATTTTTATATATTATGGATTTATGTCGTTTTTTTTTTCTATTTTATTTTATTTAAATAGGCAATCGATGCGCAATTGGTAGTTTAGTTGCTTGCATAGCGTGCTTTTTATGCTTTATATAACCACGCCGAGTACACACTGTTATTGTCAGGTGAATGCTGCATTTTGGACGGCTTGAATTTGTTGTATATATTAAATTGCAGCATTTTATTTATAACACTTTTTCAAGCATTTTCGACTTCGCCCCAAACGCAGCGCAGGCAAAAATCACTTTACACATTTTACACAGCGAACGAAACCGAACGAACGTCGCGTCGAAAGAGATAACAAACAACAGCCAGTCCCGTCAGCGGCACGACGTTGCGTATGAGCGAGCGAGAGGACGCTATGAAATCGAGCGAAACGACAATCACACGCACGCCAAAGTCGAAAAGCAGGCGGACGACGACGACGACGACGACGACGAAGGCATATGAAGCAACTAAGGGAAAATTTTTCTTCGCCTCTATTATTCCGATGCAATTTTTCACCAAATTAACATGGCGACGAGAGTTGAAAACATGCACACTCCATTTGGCACATGTTACGCAATACTTTTTCAATAAATTCGCGTATTACCGTTGCGAATTTGTAGCAAATAAATTAATTTTTCAGCAGCTTAAAATTCACTGTCTGTCATTTCTGAACCTCTAGTTTCGGATCGCCATATTATTCCCGGATATTGAATTGAACTAGGGATGAACGATAGTTGTGAACCGGTGACTTGTCACTGTTATTTGCAAGTCACATGTGACTGCTTGCTGCAGGCACACGAACACTACCAGTCGTAAAAATGCACACAAATAAAATTAAATAAAACTCTTTATAATTATTTGCTTATTTTATTTTATATTTGCTTATTATTAACATTCAGCCGCTTACAGAGGTGTGTTTTGTTCTCTTAAGCAGCACGTAACAGTCAAGCACAGTAGCATTTCAAAAGCGTGATATCTATATAATATTTTTAGTGTTTATTTTATTATAGCAATTTAATATCTTACAATCAATTGCAATTTGTTTTATATTTGTTAAATATTAAATTGCTAACAACGCTTTTGACCATCTCTAACAGCGCTGTAAAAATGAACTAGTTTCAAAAACATATGTTAGTTTAACGTTGTAGCATAGTTATGTTAAGCTAACGTAAGAAATTTTTGATGCGTTAAATATTTAAAAACTAAATATTTGCAACCATCATGAGCAGTTGCATTTAATAAAATATTGGCAAATATACATAGTATAATAATAATAGTAACATAAGCTGACTGATTGTAGGAAGTATAAATACATATGTTAACAGCAATGTTACATGCCGCAAACACTGTTAAAGTTTTGAACGTGGCTTGCAGCTGCAGTGCAGAAAGCGCAGTGCATAGATCATTTTTATTTTTTTTTTTAATGAATTTTAAATTTTGTTTATATTTTAATGTTAGCCGTAATAATAATGCCGGCAAATCAAACCCAACTGAATGTCAAGTTAGCGCCCAGCAATTACATAAACAGATCAAATGAACGCTGGTTCGCTGGCTCATTTCGGTTCGTTCATTCGGTTCGTTTCAGTCGTTCGCAAGCGCATTAGTCGCAACGCCAACTACGTGTCCACTTTATTTTTGTAGTGTCGCGAAACAGGGAAATTTTTGGAAAATGCATACTGTGCTCACACGCGGAAATGCGACCGTCGCCTACTCGCTGAGCGTGCTGGCCTGCCTGACCTTCTGCTGCTTCATCTCGACGGTGTTCCTGGACTACAGAACCAGCGCGAACATCAACACGGTGCGAGTGCTGGTGAAGAACGTACCGGACTACGGGGCATCGCGGGAGAAGCACGATCTGGGCTTCCTCACATTCGACCTGGAGACGAATCTGACGAACATCTTCAACTGGAATGTGAAGCAGCTGTTCATCTACCTGACCGCCGAGTACAAGTCGCCGTCGAATCAGCTCAACCAGGTGGTGCTCTGGGACAAGATCATACTGCGCGGCGAGAACGCGGTGCTCGACTTCAAGAACATGAACACCAAATACTACTTCTGGGACGATGGCAACGGCCTCAAGGACAACCGCAACGTCACGCTCAATCTCTCCTGGAACATCATACCCAATGCCGGGCTGCTGCCCTCGGTCCAATCGACCGGCAAGCACACCTTCAAGTTTCCCTCCGAGTACTCCACATCGATCTGAGCATTGCATTTCGAATAGTCGCATCTTTTAATGTTTCTCTATGTTAGTCTAGCTCACTGAGATATACCAAACAGTCGCCGGAGTCATCCAATAAATTCGTAAACAACTCCGATAAAAAAAAAAAGAAAGCATTTGTAGTTGTGTGTGTGTGAAGAGAACTAGCAGCAAGTTTATAGCATTAAGGGTGTTGCCTGTTATTGTAAATATTGCCTATGAAGCAATGCAAGCAATCGACTGCCAAGTCCGATAACAATCGATCACAAGTTATTTGCTTAGTTTGGAGCCAGAGAACTTGTTGGCAGAACTAATACTAATACAAGTTAAATACATAGCGTTTAGACTGTGTGCCAATAAAGCAAAGCAAGCAATTGGGTGGGAAATGCAGCGCCATCGAAAGCAACTCCGATAACAATCGATCATGAGTTATTTGCTTAGTTTTGAGCCAGCGAACTTGTTGCAAGAACTAATACTAATAATACAAGTTAAATACATAGCGATAAAACTGTGTGCCAATGAAGCACGCAAGAAATTGAGTGGAAAATGCAGCGCAGTCGAAAGCAAACCCGATAACAATCGATCATAAGTAATTCGTTTAAAGTAAAAAGAACTAGGCCAAGCTTATAAAGTTACACATGTGTGTGTGCCTGTGAATGTTTTATTCGGCCACATATATTGTACCTGTAATTGTTATTTGCCTATAAACTAATACAATAATCGAGTGCATTGCAATCGCAGACAGCTCCGATAACAATCGATCACGAGCTACTCGTTCCGAGTAAAAAGAATTAAACCTCATGCTCACAGAGTTATATGTGTATGTGTGCGCCTGTAATTGTTTGCTTTGCTTATGAAGTAATACAAAAATCGAATAATAGACAATTCCGATAACAATCGATAATGAATTACTCGTTCCCAGTCGATCACGAGCTACTCGTTCCAAGTAAAAAGCACTGCCTATGGACTAATACAAGAATCGAGTGGATTGCAATCGCAGGCAGCTCCGATAACAATCGATCCTGAGCTGCTCGTTCCGACCAAAAAGAACTACGCCAAGCCCACATATATATATGTGCGCCTATAATTATTATCGCAGGCAGCTCCGATAGCAATCGACTAAGAGCTACTCGTTCCGAGCGAAAAGAACTAAGCCAAGCTCAGAGTTATATGTATATGCCTGTAATTATTATCATAAGCAATTCCGATAACAATCGATGAATTACTCGTTCCCAGTCTAACGAACTAAGCCAAGCTCACAGGCAGCTCCGATAACAATCGATCCTGGACTAATACAAGAATCGTATGGATTGCAATCGCAGGCAACTCCGATAACAATCGATCCTGAGCAGCTCGTTCCGAGCGAAAAGAACTAAGCCAAGCGCAGAGTTATATGTATATGGTGTAATTACTATCATAAGCAATTCCGATAACAATCGATGAATTACTCGTTCCCAGGCTAACGAACTAAGCCAAGCTCACAGAGTGATATATGTGCGTGCCTATAACTGTTATCGCAGACAACATCGATAGCAATCGATCAGAAGCTACTAGTTCCGAGTAAAAAGAACTAAGCCAAGCTCACAGTGTTGTATATGTGTGCGCCTGTAATTGTTTGGTTTGCCTATAAACTAATACAAGAAATCGAGTAGGATTAAAGGAATCCGGACATGATACGAGCGGGGGAAAGGGATTTTCACACTTTAAAACCTTACATAAACTCATAGCCGCCGTCGTCGAAGTTGCGATTGCCGACCATTGGTCCGCCGGCGCCCATCTGATTGGGCTGCCCGCCCATCTGCGGCCGGAACTGATTGCCCGGAGCCTGATGCTGCAGCAGCTGCCGCAGTCCGGGATTGTTGTTGCCCAGCATGGGACGCACCATGCGCTGCTGCTGCTGCTGCTGCAGTGGCACCTGCTGCTGCTGTTGTTGTTGCTGCTGTTGCTGCTGCAATTGCTGCTGTAGATTCGGATTGGGGCCGGGCACGCCCAGCGGCATGCGCTGCTGCTGCTGCTGCATCATGTTCTGCATCTGCAACTGCTGCTGCTGCGGCTGCATGCTGGGCCCGCCGCCGGCACCGCCGCCCATCTGCATGTTCAGCTGCGCGTATTGATTGTAGTGCGGCTGCTGCTGCTGCTGCTGCTGCTGCTGGGAGTTGTCCTGCTGCATCTGCTGTTGCTGCTGCTGCTGCTGCAGCTCCATGGGGGATTTGCCCGGCTGCTGCAGTATTTGCTGCATCTGCTGCTGCGGCGGCATTTGCTGCTGCTGCTGTTGCTGCTGCTGCAGGCTGCCGTTCGACTGCTTCTGCTGTATGACCCTGCGCAGGCGATCCACAAACATGCTCTGATTGTTGGGTATGAAGCCGAGGAAGGCGCTGCGATCGGGCGTGTAGAGCAGTATGAGCACTTTGATGTCGCAGGCGGGCGCATTGGGCAGCGTGGAGAAGTGCACGCAGCCGGCAAAGCCCGATGTCATCATCTTGGCCAGCGAGTCGAGCGCCTCGCCCGGCGTTGGCCGGAATACGACCATCTTGGAGTCCTTGAGAAACTGGCCGCCAATGTTGCCCACCAGATGCTTGGGCATCAGCTGCATGAGCAGCTTGGGCGGCCAGCTGTCCGCCTTGATCTCCGGCTCGCCCTCCTTGATGTTCGTGCAGACGGTGCACTGCAGCGAGTGCGTGATCTTCTGCTGCTCGTTCTTCGCCTTCTCCGACCACTCCAGCACGCCCGTCCAGATCTTCTCGCGCAGCGAGGCCTGCTCCAGCGGCTGCTGTTGCTGCTGCGGATTGGCCTGCTGCTGCTGCTGCTGTTGCTGCTGCTGCTGTGGTGCTGCCTGCTGCTGCAGTGCAGGCACAGCGTTGGCATTGGACACAGTTGGCAGCATGTTGTTGGCATTGGCATTGGCATTCACCTGCTGCTGCTGTGCATGTTGCTGCTGCTGCTGGGCATGTTGCTGCTGCTGCTGTGGATGTTGCTGCTGCTGCTGTTGCTGCTGCTGCTGCTGCTGTGCGAGCTGCTGCTGCAGCTGATTGAACTGCTGCTGATGGTTGAGCATCTGCAGGCGCTGCTGCTGCTGCAACTGTTGCTGCTGTTGCTGCTGCATGGAGTTGACCGTTTGATTGGGCGGCGCATTGATGCGGGAGATCAGCGCCGAGTTGGGATTGTTGTTGTTCTGCTGCAGCGGCATGTTGCTGCCGCCGGCGCCCTGCATAAACGCGGGACGCTGTCCAGGCTGATTGGGATACATCCAGCGATTCTGGCCGGGAGCAACGTTCTGCTGGAAGCTGGCGTTCTGCATTTGATTGGGCATGAACTGCTGCTGCTGCTGCTGTGGATGTTGCTGCTGCTGCTGCAGCAACTGTTGCTGCTGCTGCGCATTGAGCAGGCCGGGCTGCCCGCCGGCAACAGCCTGCTGCTGCTGCTGCTGCTGGGGCATGGCGTTCATATTCATGACCTGCTGCTGCTGCTGCTGTGGCGGCACGCCCTGCTGCTGCTGCTGCTGTGCAGGCGACTGCTCCATGCCCATGCCCTGGCCCTGGCCCTGGACCTGTCCCTGCCCCTGCACCTGCTGAGCGGACTGCTGCGCATTGGCATTGCTGTTGAGCGCCTGCACGACGGCTGCCTGATTGGGCGCCGCCATGGCAGCCACATTGCTGACCACCATGCTGTTGGGACTGGGCGCACGCTCCTTCAGGCTGTAGCCCTTGAGCAGCACCAGATGCCGTATGTTCTTCGCATAGTTCTTCGTGGTAATGGGCTGCTCGCCGTCGGCCTTCATGTACAGCTTGAAGAGCACGGGCATCTTGCGCGGCGCTATGATGGACAGATTGATCTTGCGCTCGTTGAAGAGCGCCGCCAGCTGCTCACAGGATTTGCCCTTGTATTTCCAGTTCTCGTTGACGCACATCTGATACGGCGGACTGTTGCAGATGAGTATGCAATGGCGCTGCAGATTCGTCTGCTCCAGCATGTGCCGCTGCTCGCTCATCTCATCGAAGCAGCCGTGCGCGGCGGCAAATCCCTCGGCGAGATGACCATGCGATTCCATGCCGCCGCCCACTAGGGGCAGGCGTTCGATCGTCTCGATTACCTTCTGCGGCTGCACGTAGGGCCCGTACGTGGCGCAGCAGGGCTCCAGCAGATTGGCCGCCGTATTGTAGGTCACAATGCCGTAGAGCGTGGCATAGCGCTCCGCAATGAGGAACTCGCGCTCGTCTATCGAGCCCTGCGTGAAGTGCTCCAGTGTGGGCAGTATGTAATTGGTCTTCAGCTCGTTGATGTAGGCCCCGTTAATCGCACTGTTCTCGATGACGAACACAACGTCCGCCAGTGTTAGCTGATCCACCTCCATGGCGAGTGAGTAGCGGCTTCCCACTTGCAGATTATCAACAACAATGCACACCGAGGATTTGCTTTTTCCTGGCTTCTCGCAACATATCGAAACTTTTACTGCGTTCGTTTCACTGCTTATCGATAGCGCAGGGATGGCACTACTGCTGCGCTAAGCTATCGATGTTTTTGGGAAACTTATTGCTCAAATAAATACTAAATGAGTATTACTAATAAATACCTTACAAAATTAGCAACAATTATGTGCAGCTTTAAATTAATTTTAAATACACAACAATAATTTGCAGTTTTACAAGTAATTAATTAATTTATCAGCTGTATTAATTTTTAATACAAAACAATTTGCAGTTTTACCAGAAATTAATTAATAGTGCAGCTCTTAACCGATGTTTTGAGCAACTTATTGCTGTAATAAAAAAGCCATAAATCTACAAAATTAGCAAGAATTTTTGCAGCTTAAAATTAATTTTAAAATCATAATAACAATTAATTAATTATTCAGCTGTATTAATTTTAAATACACAACAATTTGCAGTTTTAGCAGTAATTAATTAATTATTCAGCTGTTTGCCGATATTTTAAGCAACTTATTGCAGTAATAAAAAAGCAAAAATTTACAAAATTAGCAACAATTTCTGCAGCGTTAAATTAATTTTAAATACACAACAATTTCTAGTTTTACAAAAAAATAATTCATTTTTCAGCTGTTTGCCGATGTTTTGCGCAACTGATTGCTGTAATAAAAAAGCAAAATTAGCAACAAATTAAAATTAGACACATGAATAAATAAATAAGTAAATTAAATAAACTTTTAAATACACAAAACCAGCAGCAGCAACAACTATGTGCAGTATTTAATTAATTATACAGCTGTCTTGCGCTATCGATATGCCAGCGCCCATCGATAGCAGCGATAACTTTGTCTTGTCACTTTTCTGCTCATCTCTCTTTCGCGTTTATGTTTGTCAAAACAAAAAAAAATTATAAATTCCGACGATTTTGTCTAATTAGCAGTTAATTAATGTGCAAATACCACGCGAAATGCAATGTAAATAAAGTCCCCCCCAACGCCAGCGTGTTACTGTGTGCGTGTTCGTCTCTCTCTCTCCCACTGTGTGTGCGCGTGTGCATGTGTGTGTGTGTGTGTGTCTGCTGCATGTAAACAAATTTCGTCGCGTGAAAAGTGTGAAAAGAGTGGAAAAATGTTGCATTTGAGTGCGATGTGCAACTGAAGAGCAACTTGCAACGAACCGACGCCAAGTGTAACGTGTGCCACAATGTTGCAGTATAAGAACGCAGCCAGTGTCGCAAGCAGCAGCAACAACAACAACAACAACAACAGCAGCAGCAGCAGCAACAATGCGGCAGGCAGCGCAGCAGTTGCGCCCGCCCCCGCCCCCGCCAAGGCGGGCAACAGCATAGCCACTGGCACTGCTGCACAGTCTGTGGTCAGCAGTAGTGCCACGCCCGCGCCGCAGCTGCCGCAGATCATCAATATACACCAGATGCCCACGCAGTTCGCCGCCGCGCCCAGCCTGCCCCAGAACATGTTCCAGATCGTGCAGCCCATGGCCATGCAGACGGTGAACATAGACGGGCAGGAGGCCATCTTCATACCCAATCTGAACACGCAGCTGGCCACGGCGCAGCCGGTGAGCATCAATGGGCAGCAGGCGTTCATCACGCCCAACGGGCAGATTGTGCGTGCGCCGCAGCTGGCGCCGGCAGAACCGCAGCCACAGACGCAGCTCTTTACCATACCCGGCACGAATCTGCAGATACCGCTGGCCAACATTGTGCAGCAGCAGCAGCAGCAGGTGCAGGTGCAGCAGCAGCAGCAACAGTCGCAGTCGCAGCCACAGCAGCAGCAACAGGCGCAGCAGCAGCAACAGTTGCAGCTGCAGCAACAACAACAGCAGCAGCAGCAGCCGCACACCACGCAGACCATAACAATTCCCGGCACCAACATACAGCTACCTGCAACTGTTGCCGCCGCCAATGGCCTGCTGGGCAACCTAACGAATCTGCTGGGCGCAGCGCCAGCGGCAACCACCATCAAGCTGGAGAACGGCCAGACGCTGCAGAACATACAACTGCGTGCGGCGCCCGCGCAGCCCGCGCTGCAGTTCCCGCAGCCGGCGCCGGCAGCGCCCACGCTGCAGCAGACCGTCGCAGTGCAGTTGCCCGTGCAGACGGCCAACGGGCAGACCATCTACCAGACGGTGCATGTGCCCGTGCAGCAGGCAGCAGCAGCAGCAGCCACAGCTGCGCCGGCAACAAATGCCGCCGCTGCTGCTGCCGCCGGCAACGTGCCGCCAGCGCTGTCCAATCTGATGCAGTCGCAGGCAGCGGCAGCGGCGCAGATGCAATTAATACCGCAATTCGCGCAAATTGCGCAGATTGTCACGCCCAGCGGCCAGATACAGCAGGTAAAAAAATACCAAAAAAAAAAATTAAATTTATTTAATATTTTTTTTTCTGCCTGCAGGTGCAGCTGGCGCCGCTGAACGCGCTCAACTACGCGCAGCTGCCGCCCAACGCCAACATCATACACATACAGAGTCCACAGCAGCAGCAGCAGCAACAGCAGCAGCAGCAACAGTTTCTGCAGCCGCAGGCAACACTGCAGCAACAGCAGCAGCAACAACAGCAGCAGCTGCAGCAACAGCTGCAGGTACAGCAGCAACAACAGCAGCAGCAACAGTTGCAGCAGCAGCAGCAGCTCATCAATGCCATCAACGAGGCTGGCGGGCAGTTGCCAGCGAATCAACCGATTACCATAACCAATGCGCAGGGCCAGCAGCTGACAGTGATACCAGCACAGCAGCTGCAGCAGCTGCAACAGTTGCGCGCCAATCAGAATGCTGCTGCTGCTGCCGCTGCTGCTGCCATGCAGCTGCAGTCCAGCAATCTGCAGGCGCTGCCCATACAGAATATACCGGGACTGGGCCAGGTGCAGATCATACAGGCGAATCAGTTGCCAGCGAACATGGCAGCCAACTTCCAGCAGGTGCTCACGCAGCTGCCAATGCCCATGCAGACGACGACAGCAGCAGCAACAAACACAGCAGCAACAGGCACAGGCACAAATGTAGCAGCAGCAGCAAATGTTGCAGCGCCTTGCAGCAGCAGCAGCACCAGCAGCAGCAGCACTATCAGCGTGCTGCCCAAGCAGGAGCCGCAGAGTCCCACGCAGCTGATCACAAACATCAAGCAGGAGCCGCCAGACAGCTGCCTGTCCAATGCCGCATCGCCCGTGAGCGCAGCGTCAACGCAGCAAATTAAATTTATTATGCCGCAGTCGCCGCAGCAACAGCAGCAGCAGCAACTGTTGCTGAGCGATGGCAGCAGTCTGCCCAATGTCAGCATACCGGCCTCCATACAGATCACCGCCTTGCCGCCGCCGCCACCACCGCCGCCGCTGGCAACGTCCACAGCGCGCGGCAATGCCAAGCAGCAGCACAGCAGCAGCAGCAGCAACACTAGCAACAACAGCAGCAGCAACACGCAGCTGACCGTCAGCGCCACTGGCCAGCTGCTGGCAGTGACCACCACCACGCAGGCGCGCATCAAGCAGATGAAGCCTGTGGCAGCAGCTGCAGCGGCAGCGGCGCCGCCACAGCCTGCCGCTGGCGGCGACACTGTGCTGGCCTTGCCGGAGATCAAGCCACGCCTCAAGCGCGTCGCCTGCACCTGCCCCAACTGCACCGACGGCGAGAAGCATTCGGATCGCAAGCGCCAGCACATCTGCCACATTGCCGGCTGCAACAAGGTGTACGGCAAGACATCGCATCTGCGCGCCCATCTGCGCTGGCATACGGGCGAGCGTCCCTTTGTCTGCTCCTGGGTGTTCTGCGGCAAGCGCTTCACACGCTCCGACGAACTGCAGCGCCATCGGCGCACGCACACCGGCGAGAAGCGCTTCCAGTGCCGCGAGTGCAACAAGAAGTTCATGCGCAGCGATCACCTGTCCAAGCACATCAAGACGCACTTCAAGTCGCGCACGGGCCTGGACATGCTCGAGCTGAACATCAAGCAGGAGAAGCTCAATGCGCCGAAGAGCATTAGCACCATGAGCGGCATTGTTACCATCGAGCTGCCGGCGGGCGGCATTGGCACCGCCGCTGCCAATGGCAGCACTGCGTCCAGTGTGGCGGCCACAGTTGCGGGCTCAACTGTGACGGCAGCGCCGGGCGGTGCGACAATTGTGCAGCTGTCCACGCTGAGTGGCGACAATGTGGTGATGGGCAGTGGCATCGGTGGTGGCATCGGTGGTGGTGGTGCCGCCTCCACCGACAGCTTTGGCGAGGAGGATGAACTCGATGAGGACGAGGAGCTGACCGAGGAGGATGACGAGGAGCTCACCGAGGACGACGATGACGAGGCGGACGAGATGGATGAGGAGGACAGCGGCGATGAGGAGGAGAAGATGACCATCTCGGTCAGCGAGCTGGGCGAGAACTCATCCAACTAGCATTCGGAATCCCTGTTCATGGAACAGTTCATCTTCGATCACTTTCCGTAGCCATAGCCATTGCCATAGCTGCTGGCGAGGCTCTGCTGTAAATCTTTGTATATATATAGAGCTCTGGTTTTAACTGTTTCTCTTAGCCGTAGCGCTCCTAATCCCCATCCCAATCCATTCGGAAGCTACACCACTATCATTTAAATTATTGTACAAAATGCTAAATCCTAGTAACTATCATAGTGTAATTACAATTAGAATTCTGAAGTCCCGCTCGGGGTCTAAACTCTCACGATGCGCCTGTACAAAAGTTTTAACTATACGAAAAAGGAACAAAATTAGCTTCGGCAAGCCGAAGCTTGCATACCCTTGCTGAGAGTGTATATATACTATAAATCGTTTCGTATGTACATGTTTATAGTTAACTAGTTTTAGCCTAGCGTTTTCAATATTTTTTGAGTTCAGCAAAATTTTGAAAACTTGCAAAAAATCAGCATTTTTGTCCGATAGTTCCTGACAAAACTATAACATATAATGGACAAGCATAATACGTCGTTAGTTAGTTAGTTTAACGAGCCTAGCTATAATTAAGTAAGATAAAATTTATGTTTTACCGCAAAAATGCTAATTTAGACCGATTGTTCCTATGGCAGCTATATGTTATAGTGCAAGCATTTTAATGAAATTTGCTAAGCAGCTCGAGAGCCTAGTTAAACTAAGTTGTAGCGAGTTTGGCAGCGATAGCTGCAAAAATAACAAAAATCGGCCGATAGTTGCTTTGGCAGCTATATCGTATAGCTATATAGTGCAAGGATTTTAATGAAATTTGCTGAGCAGCTCGAGAGCCTAGTTTAACTAAGTTGTGGCGAGTTTGGCAGCGATAGCTGCAAAAATAACAAAAATCGGCCGATAGTTGCTATGGCAGCTATACGATATATCGCAGCGAGCTAGTTCGTTTCAACGTATTTAGAGCGTGCAGTAGAAAGAAGTATGTGTGCCAAGTTTCAACTAGTTAGCTGCAAAACTAAGGCTGTTTTGCGTTGAAATGGACACGAAACGGACAAAAGGACAAGAAAATTAGCTGCTAAACAGTTATAAATATGCTTTATAGGGTCGCAAACACACTGCAAGGGTATGCACGGCAATACGCCTAAAGTACGCGCGATTTTAACTAGGTTAGTATATATGTAGTATATATATATATAGTATATATATTATATATAGTTGTACATGACGTTTTACGGACATTTTTATACTCAAAAAAAACGCACAATAAGTTTCGAACAGTGTTATGCCTACATAAATGGAATCGAGAATATATATATAGACATAGATATATATATATATGTATAGACTTTATTCGCGCGCATGTTTAACAAAATGATAATTGAAATCGTAAATAAATTCTTTATACATTTTCAACGTTCAACAAAATGATTTAACTATGAGTGGAGGAGGAAGTGCGAAGCTAGAGCAACGGCTCGGTGCACTGCGTTTGCGTGGACGTGGCCGGCACTTGGGTGTCGAAGCAGTTGTAGTCCTCGGTGGGCTGGCTCTCGGTTTGCGGCGTCAGCAGCTCCACCTCCTCGGTGCCCAGTGTCATGGACTGGCTGTTGCAGGCCACAGCTGCCTCGACCCAGTCCAGCTGCGCTGGCAGCGTCTCGACTGCCGGCTGTGCCTCCGGCACGGACTTCTCGGCCGCCCACAGCTCGGGCACATCGGAGAGCAGGCCAACGGATGAGGCTTGCGACTCGCTGCTCTGCGACTGCGGAAAGATTAGCGCAGGCTCCGCCTCGACCTCAGCCTCAGCCTGCTCCTCCTGCGCTGGCACAGCTTGCGCTAGCTGCAGCGATTGATTGCTGTTGTCCAGCAGCAGCGACTGCGACTGCGACTGCAAGGAGTCCGGATGCCAGCGATCGAGCCGGCAGTTGTTGTCCTTCTTTAGCTGGCACTGGCGTATGTAGTTGCACTTGCCGATCTCGTCCGGCGTGTAGGGCAGCACCATGCGCTTGGCCACCGCCTTGGCCAGCATGCGATTAACGAAGCGCTCGGAGCGATTGGCCAGGCGGCCCTTCCGCTCGAGCCGCTTCCTGGCGTCGTAGACGCAGTTGAAGAGCGTCATGCGTACACTGACCTTGGTGCGCAGGCACAGCTCGCGCACCTCCGCGGCGCTGTACTCCCGGCTGAGATCGTCCGCGCTTATTTTCTGCAGTTGCATGCGATTTAATTTAATTTAATTTTGTTTTTTTCGGGTGGCGCGAAAAGCATGGCGCGCCTTTGGGGCTGCCGCTACTCACCAGTGGCTCGTACAGTTGCCGCACCAGCTGCTTGCCGGCGTCGTCCAGGTCGTCGCCGATGCTCAGAATCTTTTGCTCCTCGTCTTTCTGGTATTTGATCAGTGCCTGGGATAAAAATCGAGCCATAATTGTCGATTTTTTAATGCTTTTTCAAAGCTGTGAGAATTTATCATTGGATTCGATTTGGCAGTGTGACCACATGTGTGTTGTGGCAAAATACCTAGGCAAACTCAATAAAAAATACTAGCTCCAACGTAAGCAGCGCTCACTACGTAAGCACTTACGTTACAATAATACTAAAACTTGAACTTTATAATAGAACAATTTTGAATATTTTTATAATAAAAGTAATTGATTTAAAATTACAACTATTAAAATATTTTACTATGCAAATAAATTTAGCCATGAAATCATATTGGCAACCAGTTGGGAGCAGCAGCTACTACTAAATACATACATAAGTAGTACACGTAGTGCGATCACTAGCACTATAAGAGCTATAGGCAATTTTTATGATAAATGTAAGCTTTTTATTTACTTTATTTTGCCACAAGTTCAAATAAATGCAATTATTATTTAGGTCAACCAAACGGCATGATCGTGTCGTGGCAGTGTGACCGTATTGCAGGCGTTGTGATCAACTGCGGCACTATGCAAATACCAAATTTACACGTTTTCAGCTAATTCCGCTTTGGCCACACCGTGGAGAACTGCGTGTACAAGAGATATGCGAAAAAAGAAAAGTTTGCCCAAGCAAAGCCACGAATAAAACGCAAAATACGCACGGCAAACCGACCAAATAAGCAATTTAATTAAATATTAAATTAAATAGTGGCTGAAATAGCAAAAAGTACGCAATTGCAACGTGTTTGTATGTGTGTTTCCGTAGCTGCATGTCTTGCATTTCGAGCGTAATTGTGTCTGTGTGTGTGTGTGTCTGTTTTGAGTGTGTGTGTGTGGCTACGCGCTTGTTTTGTTTTGATTGAACCACCACTTTCCCACTTTGTGAGTGTGTGTGTGTGTGCGTGCGTGCGTGTACTCGATAAGAGAGAGATAAAAAAACAATAGATTTGAATTATGAATCAAATGAGTTTGAAAATTTATTAAATGTGAAGCATATTTATATCCAAGTTCTTCCTATTTCCAATCTCGATTCTCTGGACAATCAAGTGGCAACTCCAAGCCAACATGTATACAAAAACAAGGAACGACTATGAAAAAGAATCGCGCAATAAATAAATGGAAGGAAAACGCGCAAAAAAGAAGAGGCGACCCAAAACGAGAAAGAGAATAAATTATTTCGTCGCTTTGGTACAAAATTTGTAGTTACGCGCATTTCTCTCAAGAACAACAACAACAATTGTATTAAACAAAAAAACAAAGCCCATATAAACAATTGCAAACAATAGCACACACACACACATACGCAATCAAAATTGTATGGTAATTTAATGGGAACGCGTGAGTGAGAAGCGGCGGCAAGGAATCAACAGAACTGAGAACTAAGAATTCACCAAAAAAAAAAAAAAAAAGAAAAAACCAAAAAGCAAAATACAAAAATACATACTTAAAATTAACATAGGTAAATCGCGCCGGGGGCACTACGCACTGCTCCGCCCCCTCTCCAACCCTCACAGCAGCTCCACTTCCACTTCCTGCAGCTGCTCGAACGTGATACAAACATACAAACACACATATACATATGGCATGTGCATATATATACATACATACAAACATATAACTGTGGTGTAAATTGGACGCGAAGCTGAGCCGCTTACGCTTTGCTACAGTTGCCCTTATATCGTATCGTAAATCGTATCGTAACTACCCGCCGACTTCCCCCTCGCACCACAAGTGTCTGTCCAACACATTTTAATTGTTCCCCCCAACCCCTCCACATGTTAGCACATAAGTGTATGCATGCACACACACACACACACGCACTTCACATACAGCAATGTATGTATTGCAGTCTGTGTGCGTGCCTGCACACATATGGAATTCCTGTGCTTGCACATTATATGCATTTTTGCGCGCGCTTCGAAACAATTATGGTTTGCGTATTTAAAAATTAATGTTTAATTTCGACAGCATGTTTGTCTATTTGTTAATTAATTAATCTCTTCTTTTCTTACTAATACCAATAATAATTCAATCACTTTGTTAATATTTTGCAGAGACGCTTAAATCATCAGGCGGTTATTATGAAAGGTTATGATTTGTTTCAACAACTTCCCAGAACATCCACAAAAAAAAAAAAAAAAATACCAATGTATTAACATTGCAAAATAGTGCTGAAATATGTGTACATATATCATACATACATAATATATGTACTTTATTTTTGTTGCCGTTGCCATTGCCTAAGCCAGGTTTCGTCTCCTAACCATGAGCCCTAACTTTGCTAAACAACAACAACAACAACTACAACGATAAACCATTCCTCAACTCCCCATCCCGCCGCTACGGCATTTGCTTTACAACAGAAAAATCTAATATAATTTCACCATTATTATATACACCCCACACACACACACACACAGGCAACTACTATAAAATGTCTCGTAACAAAGACAAATATGATAGCACGAATAGAAGACAGCAGATATTTCTATCTGCCGAGGACATTGCCGCCGGCAAGAAGACAAACTGGAGCGGCCTTGAGATCACGGGTAAGAGAACCTTCCCCCCCTATGGGGCCATATGTTATCTTTCTCTTCTTTTTTTTAAAACTCACCACACTTTCACCTCGTGCAGGCTGCGTGCGCAACATCAGCCCCTCGCTGTGGGAGTTCGAACACCTGACCGCACTCTACCTGAACGACAACCAGCTGCTGAGGCTTCCAGCGGATGTGGGAATGCTTGTCAGCCTGCGAACGCTCGATCTGTCCAGCAACAAGCTGCGCAGTCTGCCGGCAGAAATTGGCGAGCTCATACAGCTGAGGTGGGTAGCATTACCAGTTGCCATAGGCATAAATTTGGAAAGACTGTAGACAGTAGAAATACCTATAATCTGTGATAGAACTAAGCCTGGCAGATAAACCAATTCCACGCTTGCTAGCTAGCTAGTGCTATCTCTTGAGATCTTGGCTAATTTTATATTCTTCAAGCTTAAGTTAGCGACAGTACGTACCCCCGATAATTGCAACAATTCGGGGACAAATTATGTCCGTATAATTGCGGTGTTCGGTTAAGCAAAGTTTAGACTAAACTTAAAAAAAGGAATATTTGTACATTTTGAACCCCTTTAAAAATAATTTTTTCTAAGCAAAGAATTCTTCAGAGTTTGGCATTTATGTCGGTCTACAGTCAGTTTTTAGAGACAGTACGTTCCCGATAATTGCAACAATTCAATGTCAAATTAAGTCCGAATAATTGAAGTGTTCGGTTTAGCAAATCAAGACAGATATACTTGAATACTTTGAAAAAATTTGAAAACAAATGAAAAATGTGGTACATTTTGAACCCTTTTAAAAAGGATTTGTTCTAAGCAAAGAATTCTTCAGAGTTACACCTCTATAAAAGTCTAAAGTCTGTTCTTACATTGGTATATACTTTTTTTTTGTTTTTGGCCGCAAAAAGTTGAAAATACACATTAAACTAAATTCATTAAAAAAAAACTAAAAAAAGAGATATATTTGTACATTTTGAACCCCACGAAAAAAATTTGTTCTAAGCAAAGATATTTTAAGAGTTAGGAATTTACTATATGTCGGTCTACAGTCTGTTCTTACATTGGGATATAGTTTTTTTATTTTGTTGGTCACACAAAGTTGGAAATACACTTTTTTTTACTCCGCAAAAAGTTTAAAACTTTAAAAGTATGAGTAATATACCTTTTTTTTATTTTTAATGTGTTTTATAGTACAAATTAGTGGCCGTTTTTAAGAGGCAATCAGCAAAATTATGAGGACCAGAATTACAAAGAGTTTATTGCTTGAATTATCGAGAACGCACTGTAGATTGATTTTTGAAATTCAAGAAACTCTCAAGCACATTAAAACTCATTTAAAAAATCAATTTTCCAATAAGCTAGCTAAATAGTTAGATCTTGCTAGCTCTAACTAGATTTTATTGGGATTAAAAGTCGATGGCAAATTTTAATCTTATTAAGTCTGGTCTCAAAATTATATTTGCCAAGCCTAAAGCTAGACTAAAAAAACTGGATAGAGTAAGACAAGATTTATGTATTATAGAATTTCCATTTCATGAAATCTTGTCGGAAAAATGTATTTTCCAATTCGAAAACTGTACAGATAAATCTCAATAGACTGTCAATCCCATGAGATTTTGTGTAAAAAAAAATATTTGCCAAGCCGAAAGACGGATTTATTTTCTATGGACTTTCTGTTCCATTTAAACTGATTTAATACATATTTTTATGTTTTATGTATATATTTATATTTTTATCAATTGAGAAATATTTAATTTATAGAATAAATCCTAATGAGCATTCGTCTATCATAGGGAGCTGCTGCTGAACAATAACTTTCTGCGCGTGCTGCCATACGAAATCGGCAAGCTGTTCCATCTGGTCATACTTGGTCTGATGGGCAATCCGCTGCAAAAGGAGTTTATGAACATCTACAATGAGCCGAATGGTACACCAAAACTGCTCACCTACATGCTGGACAACTTGTCATGTGAGTAACGAATTGTCACTCTATTCCTATATGTCTGCGTGTGTGCGTGTGTGTGTGAGTGCGTGTGCGAACTCGCAGAGAGCTCCTGTTTGCGTGTGTAAGCGTGTGGGCAAAAAGGAAAGCTCAAAACAGGCGCATGAAAAGAGAAAGTTCTCTGTCGTCAATGTCTTTAAATATACCCTGTAGCCATTGGAAATGGTCCAAGCGGGCGTAGTGGTGTTGTTAAAGGTGCAAACTTAAAGCGAAAAATTTGTAAATCGATAGTAATACAAGGGGTAAAATGTAAGTTGTGATAATTTGCAAATATTCCTTGGCTGCAGTTCTGCCTGCGTACAGGGTATCGCCCAGGCGATGACTGTCATTTTCACTTGTTCGATTCGTTTTCGATCTGGTCAGGATACCGGGGCCCCCAACCGGTTTGGCATCGACACCCATTTAGGCAATTAAAGTTCAACACTCATGGCATTTTTTTTTTTAGTTGTTGTCATTAAAGCCAATACCATAACATAATGCAAACATCAATTATAATTTAATTGAATGCAAGCGCCTAAAATACATACATAAATGCAGACATGCAGACACAACATACATACAAACGAATGCAGTGGGAAAAACAACAACAACAACAACAGCAACTGCACTGCACTGCACGACCTCGACATGTAAAGCTGCTGGACGTTGGCCCGCAGCTATCGCAGTCAGTGTTGCCAGCAGTAAAAACTAAAAAAAAACTGCCAAAAAAAGCTCAAATTCGACCTTAAAAATGAAAATTCTAGAAAAATTAGTATAGAATTTAATAATTTAAATTAGTATGTATAATAATTATATATATTAATTCAAATATTAATTTAATTAAATTATTTGCAGCATGCAAAAAAAACAAATCATTAAAAAGGGCGCATTTTATATATTGCTTAAAGATATTTCACACATTTGCTTAGCAATTTGCTGCAGTAGAAACTAAAAAAAAAAACTGTCAAGAAAAGCTTAAATTTTACTTTAAAAATGTAAATAAAAAAAATGCTGTGTATCTTTTAAAAGCATAATTCAAGAAAAATACTGTATACCATTTAATAATTTAAATTAATATATATAATAATTATACATATTTTTTTACACATTTCAATTAAAAAGGAAATATTTTAAATATTCCTCGCTTTTCTGTAATTTAAACTAGCTAAAGCACGCACCAACTAGCTAGTTCTGGCTGCAAAAAGCTGACTTGCCAACACTGATCACAGTAGCTTTGCAGAGCGCGAGCTTAATCGCAGTGCGCATATGGAGAGGCTGAGAGCGCAGAAGAGTGGGAGCAGTGAGTGAGAGAGAGAGAGACTGCGTGTGTGTGTCTGCGTGTGAGTGTGCGGGCGCTCGTCTGCACTGAGAGCGCAACGTGTGCTGGCCTAACGGGGGCTTCGTCGGCTGCGTTTACTGTTAGCCGGCGAAGCGAAGCTCGTGTGTGCGCGAATGAAATTGAATTTTTGCTGGCTTCAGTCAGTCTGCCAGCAGCTGGGCTCGCGAGCGGACGCTTTTGAACTGCACGGCTGAATCGACGCCGCTGAGGGCGAAACAAGTTTCACAAGCTGCGCAGCGCGCTTTGCCTTTGCCTCGCTCTCGTCTCGTCTCTTTCCTCTCGCTTCGTTTCGTTTCGTCTTGTTTTGCGCAAAGTGTTTCGTAATTTCGACTGCAGCAACAACAACAGCAACAACAACAAGCAGCAATAGTTGTGCCAGTTTTTCCAGACGCTTTTCATTTCATACGAAAATTTCGTTGCTGCTGTGCGCGCGTGTGTGTGCGTGTGTGTGTGTGTGTGAAATGTTTTGAAATGGCCGCAGCCGCCACATGCCACATGCCACACATGGATTAAGTGTTGCAATTGCAAATGCGGCCAAGTGATGTGCGAAACGCACGGCAAATTTGTACTAGAAACGAAAATCGCAGAGACGCCGCAAGCACTTGCAACACGTGAGATACGCACGCGGCAGGATTATGAGATCGCATGTGGCCGTTTATCGTGCGCCCGACACTGCCAGCAGCGCTTGCCAGTTCGCTAGATACGCGGTGCATGCGCCACCAGCAGCAACACAGCAGCAACACTCCCAGCAACATGCACAGCAGCAACATGCACAGCAGCAACATGCACAGCAGCAACAGCAGCAGCAGCTCTGGCGGCACAGCTACAATCTGCAGGCGCAACTGCAGCATGGTCTGCCCTATCTGCCGCAGCAGCTGCAGCTCAATCAGCAGCGCATCAATGAGTGCGCCGGCATACCGCTCATCTCGAACGCCTGCAGCCATCTGACGCCTGCGCAGCGCCAGCGTCTGTTGCGCAAGTGCAGCAAGCCTTGGCCAGGCGCCGGCACGCATGCCATGTCGCAGCTGGCGGCGCATGCGCAGGGACAGCCGCTGCTGCAGGGCGCCAAGCAGCAGCAGCAGCAGCATCAGCAACACCATCAACTACATCAACAACATCATCAACAGCAGCAGCAACATCAGCTGCAGCAACAGCTGCAGCAACAGTCTGCAGCGCAATCCTGGCCAGCGCACACGGTCAGCTTTCAGCCCATGCGCCTGAACAACTTTCCATTGGTGGACAAGTCGCGCGTGCTGCGCTATCAGAACTCGGCGCCAGCTGCGCTCAGCTCGCAGGAGCAGCACAAGTTGCTGAGCAGCAGCAGCAACAGCAGCAGCAATCACAACAGCAACAGCAGCGCTGCTCAGGATGCTGCTGCCGCTGCAGCAGCAGCAACTGTTGCCGACACTTGCCTGCCGCGCATCATAAAGCCGCGCAAGCGTCGCAAGAAGGATCGCAAGCCTGCCAATGGTGTGCTGCTCAAGCTCGATACGGATGCACTGCAGCCCAAGCTGCTGCAGCCGCAGCACCACCACCAACAGCAGCAACACCAACAACAGCAACAGCAGGCTGCAAGCTATACGCAACTTTTGCCCGGTAGCAGCAGCATGCAACACGATCACAGCCATGGCGTTTGCTTCTGCCGCGACTGTGATCCACTGCGCTCGCTCTGGGATTATCCCTTGCGACGCTCGCACTCGGATGCCTCCTCGCAGGGGCAGTGCCAAGTGAGCGGCAGTGGCAGCAGTTGCTCCACATCCTCGGACAACTCGTGCGCCAGCTCGATCTGTTCGCAGAGCGTGGCCAATAATAACTTCGAGGAGACGGAACACTTTGCACCCATCACTGGCGACAGCAGTCGTGCCGACATTGTGGGCGTCATTGGCTCGCAGCGTGCGACAGCAGCAGCAGCAACAACAGCAGCAACATCGGCAACGTCAGCAGCAACTGCTTTGTACCTAAGCGATTCGAGTGACTCTGGCTATGGCGACATTTTAAGCGGCATGAATATTGCCAACGATCTGTTTGCCAGCTGCTTTGTTGGCCACGCAGCAGCAGCAGCAGCAACTGCAACAGCAACAACAACAGCAGCAGCAGCAACTGCAACAGCAACAACAACAGCAGCAGCAGCAGCAACTGCAACAACAGCAACAGTTGCTGCCAACGCATGCAACGCGGAGACGCTGCTCAACGAGAGCATCAACGAGATTTCGCGCAAGCTGATCGAGACGTGCGCGGTGAATGAACCAAGCGAACAGCTAAACGCCCTAGCGTGTGGGCGTGGCAGCAGCGACAGCAGTGACAGCTGCTCGGCATCGGCATGCAGCGACAGCGGCTTAGACAGCGCTGGCAGCTACAGCTCCGAGGCGCTTGTCTTCAACTTTGAGCATTTAAATCTGACGGATACGAATTTTGTGACGCCCACAGCGATGGATTTTCTTGTCGACTGCAACAACAACAATTGCAGCAACAACAGTGGCAGCAACAGCAGCAGCAGCAGCAGCAACTGCGATCGCAAGGCGACATCACAGCAGCAATTTTACAACAATTGCTTCGACTTGGTTTGGCGCAACAACAACGGCAACAACAACACCAGAGAAATGACAGCAGAAGGGGGCACCGTCGGCGATAGCGGTGCCACACCCACCAGCACAACGAAGCTAATACTGGGCACGGTTGGAAAATTGAAGCCAGCATTTTCCACAATATCGTGACGACAATAAACCAAGTCGAAATGCAGCCCTTTGGAAATGCGAGCTAATTGATGTGGGCCCCTCGACTGCGTGGGCGTGTGTCTAACTGTGTGTATGGTTGTGGGTGTGTGCGTTGCATAACCAAAAAGCCAAAAGACAAACGTTAAGCAGAAGAGAAATTGAGCAGCAGCAGCAGCAGCTATAAAAAAGAAACAAAACGCGAGACATTGAAATTAAAAAAAAAAAACAACAACATCCAGAAGAACAACAACTACGATGGGTGATATGACTGAAGACGCGTCTGCAAACCTTCTCTATATACATGCATATATACTTTTGTGTATATGTGTGTGTGTGTGTGCCTACTTCAACTTTCACTTTCACTGCGGCCGCGTCTCTTTGTTTTTGCCCAGACAACCGACAATCGACGCTTCAACCACAGAGAGCAAACAACAGCAACGAAACAAAAAAAAAAAAAAAAATAACAACACCAACAATTACGAGTCTTATGCAGATTTTGGTCGTTGGCAAAAGTAATAGAAATCGTATAAAGACAACGCCCGGCCGCATAAGTTGAGATTCGCAGGGAGCTGCAGAGTTGACGATCTACAGTGCACGCTCGATAGCGCGAACTCAAGATATATATATATATATATATATGCACGTATTCCAGCGACTTTCGAGCGTGCACTGTATATATAAAATTAAATTTCTTAAATTTCATTTGCAAAACAATTGCATATTTGTTATTTGTGCATTAACGTTTTTGAGTTTAGGTTTAGTTAGTCTTACTTTCGTAACTAAATTATTTGCTTCGGGTTTATTTTGCTTACCAATTTATGTGTCTGTCTAGCGAGCTGAGATTTTTTAATTTTTTATTACACCTAAGCCACGTTCCTAATTAACACTTGATTTATTATTATACATAATTTTTGGGTCGGTAATAGAGGCAACGTTTAGTTTTTAGAGCGCTACAAAGTGAACTTTTCTAGCATTTAAGTGAGAGATAGAGAGAGAGAGAGCATCGAATCATATTTCGAATTATAGACGCAATGATCTCTGGCATTTGCTGGCAACGAGGGTAGCAGGTTGAGTGGAAAACCATACATACAAATCTTTACTCAACTTGGTCTCTTGTATCCACATGCATTTGGCTTTCAATTCATTCAATCATGAGATCATACTATATATGCATATATGCATTAGGTTTGTAGGTTTTCGCGTTTACTTCGGTTTTGTGCTATTGAATGTGGTTGAATTTAGTGCAGTGTTCACATTCAATTCAACAGAATATATTCATTTGATTCATTACTTTTTTTTTCAAATAACTCGAATCATTCGCATCATTTAGTATATTTATTTGCTCATTACTTTGATTTTTGAATTAACATATTTCCATTTTCGAATCACTTGAAATAACTCGAATCATTCGCATCATTTACTTTTATTTTATAGACTCAAATGGTGAATGTACTCATTGTATTGCGAACTACTTCGAATGCTACTGCTATAAATCTATATATACTCGCTCATAATTCATTTGCTGCGACTTTCTGTAGTTCTACGATATTTAATGAAGTTGGAATCATTTCAATTTTACAGAATATTAGCATTTCCATTTTCAAATCACTTTAAATAACTCGAATCATTTGCATAATTTACTTTCATTGCATAAACCGAATATAAGCATATCTATATTTATTTGATCATTTTGATTTTTCAAACATTTCCATTTCAGAATATATTAATTTGATTTTTTACTTTTATTTTATCAAATCACTCGAATAACTCGAATCATTCGCACCATTTACTTTCATTGCATAGCTTATTAGACTGTCAGTAGTCAGTCATAGACTCAAATGGTGAATGTACTCATTGCATTTTGAACTACTTCGAATGCTACTGCTATACCATAGACCCATAATCATACACACTCGACTAATGCTCTACACTCGCGCATAATTCATTTGCTTCGACTGTGCTTGGTTTCTGGTTTTCTTTCCATTTTGCTCGATCAACTGAAGGTTAAGGTCGTCGCTTATCAATGGAGCCGCGTTTCTAATTTGTGGGCTACACTTCCCCCCCACTTAATTATGCCAGTCCGATCACTGAGCATAAAATCTAAGACAACAACAACAACAGCCCTAGTTACCTGCTTATTTAGTGTAGTTGGCGCCGAGTAAAAGTTTTCGCCTTTTTTAATTAAAAGAAACTCACGATCGCACAGCGAGAGCAGAGTAGAGCCAGAGCAGAGCAGAAATCGCATCGCATCGCATGAATGTTGTATGTGATGTTTGATGTTGTATGTGTCTTGAGTGTAGTTTTCTATGCCTGGTTGGTTGGATGGAAAAATGTGACAGATTTCCACGATCACGTCGAGTTCCGGCCATGGCGGCTTTTGTTGTTACCATTCCCCACATAGAAATTATTGCTGGCGACTAATTTATTTAATTAAGATTTTCACTAGCTCTAATTGTAATTGTACAACGTAATTGTGAACTGTAAACTGTCTTGCTAAGCGCAATTGTATCTGTATGTGTCTAAGTATCTACGTATATGTATCTGTATCTGTATTTGTATCTGTTACTCTACACGTATTGTTTGGCTAAGCAGCGTTTTTGCACAAATAACAAAACGAAGGCGTCGTCTTTTTAGTACTTCTCACGTATAATAATAATATATAAATATATATATACATATATATTTTTCGCATTCCCATTTCGGATGCCTTAAGTACGACTATTAAGCTTTTATACTTTGCGCTCACACAATACGGCAATTATTATTTATTTTGATTAAGCATGAACGAGAGCTCAATAATAATAGTAATAAAAATAAATGCAAAAAAAAAAAAAAAAAATACAAAAAAAAAAAAAACAAAACGAAACGAAAATACAAAAATAAATAAAAGAAAACCGATTGTAAACAAACAAGTGGAAAAAATGATTTTCTCAAACAAACGAAAAACCTGATTAATGTTTTGATAGCCCCGAAAAGTTTGCTTCCCTCGGAGATTTCTAATGGGGCACGTTCGAGTTTCAGTTTGAGTTTGAGTTTGAGCTCGAGTTCGAGTTGCCTGTCGACAGTTTATAAATAAACAAACAGACGGACAAATAAACATACTTCACTCTAGTCGTCTAAACTCGACACTCCACCACGCTCTACACTCTACACTCTCCACACTCTCCACTCTAGTTGCGATCTTGGGACCGAAGCTGCACTTGAGAATGAACTTTCCAAACATTAGCCAGCCCGACTTTTTACAGCCACCCAACTCTGAATTGCTGCGCAAACTTTGAACCATCCATTGTTGCCAGTTGTCGACGTGTATGCTATATACATATATATATATATATATATATATATATATATATAGTTAGCTATACCCCTTTATCCATATCTGTGTCTGTTTGTGCCGCTACCTTTCACCCGTTGGCTGCTGCTGCTTTAATTGAAAAAGAGCGCGCAGCTCCTTCTCTTTGGCCATATCGAAGCCCAAGCCGAACCCGACGACACCGCTGTAATAACCGTAACTGGCAAATTAATTTTTGCCACTTTGTGGGCCACAAATTGCCCGGTCATTTGGCTAATTAATGTCTCTATTTTAGGGTCTCGTCATCATCGCGCTATTCATTTTGCCCGCTTAGAATCGTAAGTTGCCGCTTGCCACAGACCCGCCAGACGGGCAGTAGTCGGCTCGGTAGTAGCTTTTCCATCATCTTTCACAAGCCACTGTCTGTCCGACTGTCCAGCTGTCCAGCTGTCCAGCTGTCCCGCTGTCCGAGCCGGCAATCGTTCGACCGTTTGGGACGCGCGCGTTGAGTGGGTCAGTGGATAATTGGGTCATTTGCAACACTGTTTGCGCCATCACGCCGGCTGCCAGCCGGAGTCGTCAGAGTCAGAGTCGAAGACAGAGCGAAGAAGCGTCTTCGCTGTCTTCTTCCACGCGGCAGCCGTTGTCTAATGTCTTTGGCTACGTCAATAAGTGCGTTGTCTTTGTCCGCGTCTTGGCCGCGGCTATACTATAAGACGTCTTGTTCTCGCCAACGGAGCATTCCATCGTTAGCGTCTGCTACAAGCTATACTCGTACTCGCTTTTTTCTTCCCTGCCTTTGGTCGGTTTAATTGTTTCCACATGCCCTTTACCGTGGGCTATAAGCGCTTTGTCAGCAGCTTTGCAGCGTTTCGAAATATGAGAGAGAGAGAGAGAGAGAACGAAAGAATTCTTTAACTGTTCTGATTTATAGAAATAGCTTCCATTTATGGTAAAATCTTAGCTCTTTTAAAAAAGACTAAGGCATCAAACTTGCGAAATACCTTTATGAGTTTTAACAACTCAATTTCTACGCGAGGTCTTAAATCTTCTAGTCTGTCTAAGAATTGAAATTCAATTCGTAGTTTCTAAAAATTCTACATAATTAAAAAATATAAATTTTGTCTAAAATTTTCAACTTTCTGACATTTTATAAAATTTAAAAACTTAATTTCTACACGATGCCTTAAATCTTTAAATCTAAAGAACTTCAATGCTTTACGTTAGTTTCTAAAAATGCTAGATATTTAAAAGATATTAAATCTGCTGTAATTTCAAATTTCTTACTAACTTATAAGGTTTATACATTCGATTTAAAATCTTAGCTCTTTTAAAAAACACTAAGGCAACAAACTTGCTAAATACCTTTATAAGTTTTAACAACTCAATTTCTACACGAGGCCTTAAATTTTCTAGTCTATCTAAGTACTGAAATTCACTTCGTAGTTTCATAAAATTTTACATAATTAAAAAATATAAATTTTTCCTAAAAATTCCAACTTTCTAACATTTTATAAAATTTAAAAACTTAATTTCTACACGATGTTTTAAATCTTCAAATCTGAAGAACTGCAATCCTTTTCGTTAGTTTCTTAAAATGCTAGATATTTTTAAAAATATTAAATCTGCCTGCAATTTTGAAATTCTAACTAACTTTTAAGGCTTATAAATTTAAACTATACATACGTTTTTCGAGCACTGAAATACTCTTCGTTAGTTTCTTAAAATTCTACATATTTAAAAAATATTTATACCAACTGAAATAACCAAGTTCTTAACAACGTATAAAAATTAAAAAAAAAACTTAATCTTCAAAAAAAAACTTAAAACATAATCTTCACACGAGGCCTACAATTTTCAAGTCAATCTAAAACTGAAACACTCTTCGTTTTAGTCGTAGTATTAAAAAAAAGTAAAACATTTTCAGATTTAAAATTCCCACAATTTTGAAAGCGTATTTGCTATTTGGTTTCTCTCGAACTGCGCTGTTTTATATTTTCTAGCCTTTTTTTGATGCTGTTTTTGACTTGCAGCGGATTGCGATTTTCCATGCGACTTGTTGCATTTTTCAATTTGTTGCTTCATTTGATTGACACACACATTGCTAGATACGTGTACACACACACACACAAGTACACATTAATGAAATTGAAAGTTTTTGCAGCGTTCGTGCCGTTCAGTGTGCCAGAGCGGCAAGTAGTCCACTCTCCAGTCCCAGTCCCAGTTCCATTTCAGTCGCAGTCCCAATTCCTAAAGACGCTTCACTCGTCTTGCACTCCGGTCAGAGGAAAAAAGGCCAAATGTCTACGAAAAAGGTTACGCAAAATGTCAAACAGTTAAGAATCTAACGGCCACAAATGTCATTATTACATTTATTTCCCCACTTTTAATGTCGTCTGCTCCAGCTCCAGCTGCAGCTCTGGCTCTGACTCTGGCTCTGACTCTGGCTCGGCTCCGGCTGCCGGTTCGTCGTTGTGTTGACTTTTGCTATTCTCTTTGCTCGCTTCGTTTTTGTAGATTTTCACAGACAATTTCTGTTTGCAGTCGGTTCGGTTGTTGTTGTTGTTATTGTTGTTGTCGTTCGTGTCGTCTGCGAACCGAGTAACAATACCCATAAAGTGCTACTTAGAAGCAGCAGTCGGTACTTCACTTAGTTACAACAACTTGTCTGTCTGTCTGTTTGTCTGCGCGTCTGTCCCTCTGGCTGTGCGTCTGTCGTTTGGCTTTAATTTTCTCCTAAATCTCTGTGCACCTTGTCAGCTTGTTATGTGGGTCGTATGTGAGAACATGAGTAATATATTATATTATACTATATGCGCACGCACTCGCCGCGAGGAGTGTGGGTTCATC
Organism: Zaprionus bogoriensis; assembly: GCA_035046045.1. Classification (NCBI taxonomy): domain Eukaryota; kingdom Metazoa; phylum Arthropoda; class Insecta; order Diptera; family Drosophilidae; genus Zaprionus; species Zaprionus bogoriensis. The sequence continues at coordinate 2,971,698 of JAWNOI010000010.1, forward strand.
CGAAATGCAGACAAATGCGCAAGACTTGTAACAAAAATCTAGATAAATTTCGGAAAATTCTGTGAAAAAACATTGAACATTATAATTGTGGATGCACGCGAACTTCCGCGACCTCGGCTCGAATTAGGCAGAGGTTTCTTGTAAGCGATTCATAGTAGATAGTAGTGGTTGATGGTAGTGCTAGGAGATATCGTAGAAAGAATCTACTGTGGCCTTTCTCATTTTCTTAATTTAATTTTGAGTAATTATAAGCCTGAAATCAAACTGTCAGCATCTTCAAAAGTGTAAAGTTGTTAGTATGAAGCAAATGAGAGAAAATATTGATTTTCAGAAATTGATAAAAGAAATGCAATGCAATTTTGATATAGTCGAGAATGCAAATCAATTGGTTCTTGAGATGGTAATAATATTCCTCCAAAGATTAAATAAAAGAATGCCGTACGTAAAATAGTTTTGCAGAAATTTAAAAGAATCAAATTCGAATTTTCAAGTCAAAAAGAATAAAGTTTAATAAATATAAATATTTATTTATTTATTATTTAAAAATATTTAAAAAAAACTTAAGGTAATTATATATTGGCGATTGGTTTGTAAAATGCTATTGAAAGTAGGCAGAATAATAAGGTATGATATCACTCAAAAAAGAAAGGGAATACCTTCAAAAATTGATAAAAAAGACAACGGATTTGTTTAGTTTTTCATATGCCAATAAATTGATGTTATGGCATAAATTTGTAGATAATGGAGAAATCATATATAATAGTTTTTTAAATGATTATAATGCCATCTTCCAAAATGGAAATTTCTAAAAAAAATAAAAATCGAATTTTTAAATTAATGTATTATTGATATAAAGTGCTGTTTCTACATGAAAATAATAAAAATTCGAAAAACTGGTAAAAGAAATCATCCAATCTAAAAATAGATTCGCAGAAATTGCTAAAAACTGAAAACAAATTACAAAATAATATTAACAAGATTCTATTGAAGTTTAAATGCCAATAAACTGTTGTTTAGGCATAAAAAGAATACAATTTTGAAAAAAAAAAAAACTGTATTCAGCTTTGATAATCTTGTAGACAATTAAGGTTAAACTGAAGCCGCAAATAGATATATAGATGGAGATGTAGATGTAGATGTACGCGCATTCGCCTTGGAAGAACTGATTGTTGGCGCGAGCGATTCAATTCTTGCTATACAAACGAAAAGAACGAATCATCGTTGAGGCAATCTGCATGTTAATTAGGGTTAAACGCAATCTCTTCAATAGATCGAAATGGATAAATATCTCGATGTAGATATATTGAAAAAGCGTGTAGCAATCAAATTGAAGTATCATTCAGATTTCCTACCTACTCGCCGGGCCATTAGCTTGTGTCTAATGTACACGCTGGAACGAAGCAGAAGCAGAAGAGGTGGAAGATTAAGCTGAAGATGGGAACGAGATGCACTCTCTTTAGGGCAGCCAAGCGAATCTTGCGAGTTGGTGTTAAAATCTAGACATCGGACTCTTTTCAGCCATTTGTGCTTCATTTGACGCTCTTTTATTTTGTTTTTTTTTTTTTCTGTAGTTTTTGGTATTTGTTTTTTATGCTCACGAAATGAGCACAACATGAATTAATTTTTAACGTTTTTCTACCTTCTGTAAAGGTAGTAACAACAGTTGTTGTTATTATTGTTGCCGGCTTCAACGGTGGCTGTACACATTTTGTTGCTTTGGTCTATGTAGGTTTATGGCCACTTTGTTGTTGTTGTTGCTGTTGCCGGTGACTGATGACAGCGTTTTTTTTTGTCGGCGTACTTGTTGCTATAACTGTTACCTAATCGTTTAATTGGCTTAAGCCAGTTTTGTGCGTTTATTTAATTTAATTTTGATGACAATTTATGCTTAGTAATGCATTTTAAACGTGTCGCGCGGCGTCATCAATTCCAAGTGCCCAGCGCGTAAGGGAATTGGGTAAGCAGGGAAGTCGAAGCACTGAACGATCACGATCACTAAATAGAAAAGGCTTCTATTGATTTGGTATCAACGCCTCGATCTTAGTTACTCTAGGGTCTAGTGCTATAAAATTTGTTATGCAGATTGCTGTTCAGCCTACGCAGCTTGGGGTTATTCAACGCTTGAGATAGCGTCGCCCACTCGCTGGAAAATTGATAAACAAAAAAAATGCTATTGAGTGTTTTCAATAAAAGACTAATAATCTGTGTAGTTTATAGCCAGCTTGGGCTTTTCAATAGCTACGAGAAAATGATGAGGGTTTTTTGAGGCTTTCTTGGGTACTTTACAGGGTATGCCAGCGTTGAGTCGTTGCTGCTGTTGGAGTTTTAGTGGAGCACATGGCAGCGTCGCAGCCGAACCGGTATTTATAACTGCAATAACAAACGGGCGAAAAGAGTGCCAAAATATATAACTGAAACACAGCAGAACCCGCAACAATAACAACAACGACAATAAACGTAATCGTAATAATAATAAAAGTAATAATAAAAGCTAAAAAGCCAATGAAACAGCTGTTAACTGAGTCATTAATTGGCACAGACGTGATCTGAGCTCCGTTTCTCTTCCCGCCCTCCTCACTCTGTCTCTCTCCAATTGTTAACTGTTTTTTTTTGTTATTATTGTTATTTCTCTTCGGTTACGAAACGCGTCTACAATATATTTTCGATTTTCTGCTGTGTCATCGCACGGTGTTTTTTTTTCGTTTTTATTTCAATATTTCGGTGCGTTTCCGTTTCGCGTAATTGGCCCAGATTTCTTATGAATATGCAACAAAATCGGAAATGTTTTCTGCTTGGTTTTTTTTATCTCTCTTCTGCTTTTTTTTTCCATGTATTTTATTATTTTGATTATTCCTATTTGTCTGACGGCCTGTCTGTATGTCTGCCTGCTCTTTGTCCCTTGTCTGCGGAAGTGGCGCATAGCCCGTTTTCGTTTTCAGTTTCTGTTTCGGTTTCTGTTGTTTTTTTTTTTCTGCTTTATATGAATGGTGTGCGGGGCATGCTCTCTGCTCTGGGCTCTGGGCTCAGGGCTTATCAAGGTTGTTGTTGCGTAAAAGGAAGTGCAAATGATTAGAAAGTTGACTGAGCCGCGCTAGGGCCAATGCGAGTTGTACACGAGATGCATACGAGGGCGATTTGATGAGTTTCGCCAAGTGTGAGAAATTCAACGCACGTGGATAGACACCACTTGGCTGGCTAAAAGCATATCTAGGCTCTCAATCGTTGCACAAATAGGTTAACAGAAATGTGGTGAGATAACATAGATAACATGACGACAGGATAAGGCAGGTTCGAATTATTGGTGTTAATGGGTTTTTTTTCTTCTAATCCTAGAAAAGCTTGTTATAAAAACGGAAATTTTATTTTTAAGAAGGTTTTCATAAATATATGGAAACAGTCTGTAATTAAATTTGAGTTTTTAGCCTTAATTTAATCACTTTATCTTTTGTTTAAAAATTCGATTTTATCAATTTTATTGAGATTTTAAAAATTGTTTGTGCTTTAAAAAATCACAAGATTTTAAGGTTTATCTTTATCAAATTTTTTAAATCTACTGTACCCTACGAGGTGATATAAAGAAAAATACACAATAAACTCTAAGGTCACAACACAATTTTGAGTTTTAAGCCTAAATTTAATCACTATCTTTTTTTTAAAAATTCGATTTTATCAATTTTAATGAGATTTTAAAAATGTTGCGTGCTCTAAAAAATCACAAGACTTTTTGGTTTATCTTTATCAAATTTTAGGAAAAAATTTTGTGATAAAAAGACAATACACAATAAACTCTAAAGTCACAATATACTCATACTCTATATATTTATTATATGATATATTGATTTCATTTCCATTTTACCTTGTTAATAAAAGGTAATTTGTTGTACTAATGACAACTTCCCAGAGCTCAATAGTTATGCTAATATCCTGCTAAGTTTAGAGTCTGTCATGCCCTACACTTCCAAAGTACGAAATGTGAGAACCACAAGGGACTTGGCTAATAATTAACAAGTTAACCGAAATTGTCCCACTAACATGAATAACCCTAGCAATTTGTGGCTCTTATATAACTGTCTAACCGTTCCGGCATAGTATCTTTGCGTTTCTCTCTTCTGCCGTGGCTTTCGCAAGCGCTTTTGACTCACTTCCATCTTCCGTATAATGAGATCAATTAGCAAGTTTCGGACTTGCCCTCGCATAAATTGTATGTGTGCTTGCTGCTGCTGCAAGTCCGGCGCGGCGTGGCCAGGCGGCAGCTCTGACTCTGGGGCTGTGTCAATGTCAGGTCCCCGACGCAGTCGCCGTCGCCGTCGTCGTCGCAGTTGGAGTCCCAGTCTCAGTTTGCTTTCCAAATGGGGGAGAAAGTACGCGCAAAAGAGCTGAAAGTGGATCAGCAACAGCGGCAGAAGAAGCTGAAGCTGAAAATAATAATAAACGTAACCAAACCGCGTGGCAGCATCGCGTGAGCTCCCAGACAACAGCAGCAGCAGCAGCGGCAGCGGCAGCAACTCCTACAAAGAAGCGGCGATGCTGCTGCTGTGGAAAGAAAGCCCACGCCAGTGCAACGCGTCGTCCGGCCGGCTGCACCGGCTGCGCTGCTGCTGTTGCACCAACACCACCACCACTACCAGCAGCTGCAGCATCCTCAATCCGCCAACTTGCAACGGGCACCACACGCTGCTGCTGCTGTGCCGCTGCTCGTCTGCATAATCATGACGCGCACTGTGTACACTGTGCACTCTGTACTGTGTACACTGTACAGTGCGCACTCTGGCGCGCACATTTCAATTGATTTTCCCTGTGACGCAGCACAATTCGCAGTGGTGCGCGCAGACTTTGAATACGGCGCGCTGGCGCTCAAGAGAGGCGCTTTGAGAGCGTCGCGCGGCGCGACTGTCGAGTCCGTAATTCAGCGACCAGTTGCAGTGCCAGCCCCCCACCCCTTCCCCCCACTGAACGAGGTGTGCTCATTGAGTGGGACAAGCAGTGTCCTTATTGATAACTTAGTACACGTGTTCGACTTTGATCTTATTATATAATTATATGCGTTTATTTTTCTTATTGGTATCAGCGCATAATAAAAGTATTTATACAGTTTATAATATACTATAATATTTCAGCGCATTTCAATCAGAGTTTAAGTCTTAATTTTTAATATCATACTTGATATTGAAGCGAATTCAAATGAAATTAATTTAATTATTTAAATATGGTAATATTCACAGCTAATATCATTATTGACTTGGCTGATGTATCCTAATTCCAATGAGAAATGAATTATGTTAATAAAGCGATAATAATTCCGATTCCAATCCTAATGCAACTGTAACTGTCCTCATGTACTGTGGGCAAAAAGTAAGGTGAATTTTCTTCTTTCTTTTTTTTCTTGAGTTGGCAGGACAGTTGATGTCATCTGGCGGTAATTTAATGTCAATGTCAGTATCAGTACTATATTTACGCTTGTGTTTACCAAAAATTAAAAGTGTAGACTTTCGATTTTTACTAAGTCTGACGGTTTTGCAGTCGTTTCGCCAAAAATTTGACGCATATCGTTCCGCAACCAGCGTATTCTCCTGATTTGGCTCCGTGTGACTTCTGGCTATTCCCAAAACTCAAGAGACCACTCCGGGGAACGCGTTTCGAGTTGATTGAAGAGATAAAAGAAAAATCGACTAAGGCGCTCATGGCTATACCGGAAAGGGACTATTTGGCCTGTTTCGAGGATTTGAAAAAACGTTGGCATAAGTGTATTTTATCGGGAGGGGATTACTTTGAAGGGGATGAAATTGATTTAGGAGAATAAATAAAGAATTTTGACTTTACAAACAAATTCACCTTACTTTTTGCCCACAGTAGTATAATTGATTCTCCAGTTTAATTAAATTAAATTGAGATCATTGCAAATAATACAGCTAATATATTTGATTCCATAGTTAATATCATAGTCGATTTAGTTGATATTATATAGTTAATTTCAAACAGTTGATACAGTTTTAAGGCTATAGTTTATTTAGTTGGTAGCATTGCTGATTTTAATTAGATCAAATTATTTATTAAAAAATGAAGCATATTTAAAAAAAAAAGAAAAAGTTGATATCGTAATTGTTCTTTTTCTGTTTTCTTAACTTGAAGTACTTTCCAATTATCACTATGCTGATATATGATAAGTTTGCCCCATTTACATGACTTGACTTTGATTGACTTGTCGAGCGGCCCTCGCTGGCGGAGCTTTGGCCACTTAACACTCCACGCTGCAGCCGCGTTGCAGTTCATTTTATATTTGTGCATGAAAAATGCTGTTGAACTGGTTTGTGCGTGTGCGTATGTGTGTCTCAGTGTGTGTGTGTGTGTGTGTATGGGTGTGTGCGTGTGTGTGTGGAGTGCACCTTAAATTCAGTTTCATTATTATGATTTCAATGCAAGATTGTTTTAGTTGTGGCATCGGCAACGACAACGACAGCAAGTTGCTTAGTGCAGCGACAACAACGCAGCAGCAACAGCAACAACAACAACAACAGCAACAGCAACAAGCGCGATTAACCGGCGCGGCCAACGCCATTGAACATTGGCAGTCATTTGGCGAGTTGATTTCGATGTTGCTGCAAAAAGTGGTGCAAATGAAACGGGTTATCTAATTGCGGCTCAAAGTGTGGCAAGTGGCAAGTGGCGAGTTGACTTTTGTTTTCTATTCAGAGCAGAGAGCAGGCCTGTCTGTTGGCCTGCCTGTCTGCCTGCCTGCTCCACTCATGCCTCTATTAACTGCTCTTGCATCGCCTCCTGCTCGGCGCGTCGTCATCGTCGTCATCGCATGTTGTGCATACAAAATGTTGACTAAGCCAACAACAACAACAACGACGACACACTACCAACAACAGGCTCTGTGTGTATGTGTGTGTGTGCGTCTGTGTGTTGGTGTTGTTAATCGCACCAAATTTCAATTTGAATTTCACTTTCTTTTTCGATACGCTCACTTGGGTTTTTGCCTTTCGAACTTTTGTTTTTTCTCTCTCTCTCTTTCTCTCTCTCTCTCATTCTCTTTCTCTCTCTGTCTTTGGGTTTCTCGTTCGGCGTCTTATTTTCTTTTGTTTTGAAATGCAACAACACAGGCAACGACCATGAAAAATGCTGTAGAAAGGGCTGCACGCCGCAGCTGTTGGCCAAGATCTGCCATCAAATACAACTGAAATTAAAAGTCTATAGAAATTTGGTAGAGCTAAAGCAACAGCAAAAGTATCTACGCTTTGCTTTGAAGTTGCTTCAATTTTAGTTTGCAGTTTTGCTATTTTAGTGGTAAAATAGTAGAGCACAGATATGGTATCATACTCAACATATATGTCATCTATTAATGGTACAATCTGCACTTAGTTATTGCTCTGCTCTGCTCTGGATTTTAGATTGTATCTATGCTAAAATTTTTAATATACCTTTTTTTTTACAATCAAGCAGCTTAGCTTCTTATCATAAGACTTCCGCAAAAAAAAACTATACCCTTCTTGAGTGTTTTCTAATATTATATTTCTTTTTTTTGGAATATTATATTTAACTGCTACAATAACGCGTTATTTATATATTTCTGTACTTCATGAAGAAAAGAAAAAAATATATATTTGTCTACTTTCAACTGAAGGTAACAGTTTTGATAATAAAAAAAAATTGCTTTGTAATACTTCTGTGTATTTTTATATCTATAATTCTTTCAAGAAAAGTTTTCTTGAGTTATTCTTGTATTATTTAACTATACCACTTTGATAGGTGTAATTTTACGAATTTTATTTAAAGTACGCGGCACTTTAGTGGGTTTCTTTTCTGTAGTACTCTGTAAAAAAAAAAACAATATAATATAATATAATATAATTTTTATAGTTAAAATAAGTATATTATTTTTTATACGAGCTCTGTCCGAAAAGTATCTGATTTTAAATCTTGGTATGCCAAAATCTACAGTTTGGGAAATTTTAAGACTAACGCTTGCATCGGATACTTTTCGGAAAGACCTCGTATAAAAAATAATATAGTTATTTTAACTATAATTATTATACTATTATACTGTACTATATTTAATTATTATACTCAGTTTTTTTTTTTTTTTTTTCCAATAAAATTTTTTTTAATAGCTTGGAATAATGCGAAACTTTGGAGGGCTGATTTTTTAGATTTGTTGACTTTCGTAACTCTTAACTCTTGATTATTTTTGCTGTATATTAAAAAATTACAATAAATTATTTTGGTACCTATTTATATTTATTTATGTGTCTATTTTACTTTTAATCAAGAGTTTTGTGGAGCTTTTGTTGGTATTTTCAACATGATGTTTATTCTAATAGCATATAGCATTTTTTTTAGTATTTTTGCTGCATATTTTACATTTTTTACATTTGGAAAAATTTGTATGTAATTACTTTTTTTTATACCAAAAATAGAAGTTTTCTTTGTTTTTTTTGGCGATTATATTTCCATATATTTATTTCTCCCAACGCGAGATTTTCGGGTGTCTATGCGTAGTTATAGTTGTTTTTCTCTCTCTCTCTCTTTTCCTTTCTCTATCTCTACACTCTTTTGGGCCTGACAGTCGAGCAGTCAAATTTTGTTGTCGGTTTGCTTCGTTGCCTCGACTAATTTTTTTCCTCGACAGAAAAACAAAAAATTGTCGATTTTCGTTTTCATTTTCGTTTCTCATCAGTGTGTCTCAGGCGCAGCGACACGCCGTCTCGCTCGCTCGCTCGCTCTCGCAGCCAAGACGATTATCCCTCGTAAAGATAATTCGAATCTTGCATCGCGTGGGTGCAAGTCGAAAGTTTTGCAATTTTTAGAGACGCCTCCTAGCGACGAGCGGCCGTCGCACGCCCACCCGTTGCCACTCGACGAGTCTGCTTGAAAATAGGTACATAGTTGGCATTGAGTTCGTTGCCTAAGTCTTTTCATTTCGCTCGCCACTCATAAATATTATTGTTGTTGTAATTTTATTCGTTTTCGTTTCAATTAACATTTCCACATACGCATAGCAAACACGAGAGAAAAAAAATATCTAGTTTATGTTAACCTTTTCGTTATCGATAATTAAATGATTAGTTTAGTTTATTGAACATTGTCGGGGAGAGAGAGAGAGAGCGAGCGAGAGGGAGAATAAATCACAAGTAACAAAAACAGCAACAAATTGCGATGCAATGCAACTTTTGTTGAGGGTGGCAAAATTACCAAAATCAACAACAACAACAACAACAAGAAGAACAGCAACAAGAACGATAAGAATAATAATAATAGCAGCAGCAGGAGCCAAAAGGCAGATAAAAACGAGCTGAGCTGAAACAAATCTCAGTCGCCCAACTGCTGTAACAACAACAAAAATATGAAAAATCACAAAATTTATTAAAAAAAAAAAAAAAAAAAAAAAAATAGTGAAAGTTGTTCATATAGAGTTGCTCGTCCAACGTTTGCACAAAATTAACAGAAAAGGGGAAACACGAAAAGCCAAGAAACCGAAAAACAATCGTCGTGTCTTCCCAAAAACAAAGTAACAACAACAACAACAATAATAATAATAACAACAACAGCAGCAGCAACAGCAACTACATACAGCAGCAGCAGCAACAACAACAACAGGAGCAACGACAGAAATAAATATTGAAAACGCAAATATACTACAAGTACAACAACAACAACAACTACAGCAACATTGGCAGCAACAGGCGCAGACAAAGCGTTCATGAGAGTCAGCTGAGAGCGGGGGGCAGAGGCGTGCGCGATCAGCTGCGACTGCAGCAGAACAAGCACAGCAACAACGACAACAACAACAAGCAACAGCAGCGGCAACGGCAACGGCAACGACGGCGGCAATTGGCAGTGGCAACAACCACAAAGAAAATGTTATAAGCGGCGGCAGCAGCAGCAGCGGCAGTGACAGCAGCAGCAGCAACAGCAGCAGCGGCGGCAGCAGCAGCGAACAACAACAACGACAACAACGGCTAATAACAGCATTGGAGGCGGTCGGGTGGCACGCGTCGTCGTTGCCCGCCCACACCCGCACCAGCATCCGCATCCGCATCCACATCCACATCCGCATCCGCACCCGAAAACGCAACCGACTGTGCGCTCGCAGGCGCAGAATGTCAACGGTTGGAGAAACGCAGGTAGAGATTGCCCAGATATACCAACAGCAGCAACGACAACAACAACAACACCAACAACTCGACGACGACGACGACGACGTCACCTGCCGAAGGCGGAAGCAACAATTTGATTGCTTTTGCATGTCACTTTCACCGCTTGCGAACACGATCGCAGCAGCAGCAGCAACAACAACTGCTGAGAGTGTGCGACTGTGTGTGTGTGTGTGTGCGGGTGTTAATTTTATACAGCCATAGACTACTCCCCCCTTTCTTCTCGTCTTAGCCATAAAGCAACTCGTGCTCTGCTGCTTCCTTGCCTGATCGACTTCTGCTTCTTCTTTGCAGTTACCGTCAATCCACCGCCCCAAAGGCCCTGGTTGCCGCTTGCGAAGCCCAACAAGACCAGACCAGCCTGTAAGTACACGCCAACTTCAGTCAGCGTATCTGCTATTCTATACAAAAAAATATATATATATTTACGAAATACTCAAGAAATCGAAATGATTGAAAAGTATGACTATAAAGATGCAACTTTTCCGTTTCGTATTTAATTCCAGAAATTATTTATAATATTTTCTAAATTAATTAACTTGTTCTATTTGCATAAATTAACAGCATATTTATTTAGCTACAATATTATTATTTTGCAAATTAAAATATAGTTTGCAGCTCACATTTACGTAGCTACAAATACTCACTGAAATTCTTGTCTGTTAGAACTTTTCTATTCCTTGCCTAGAGTATCTTTCATCTATATACCATATATATTAATAAAATATTTATGATATTCTCAAAAAAACCAAAAAAGAAAAGATTTTATAAAATTACATAGATTTAGGTATACAAAAGATTATTTAGATTATTAACTACTATTACTTTTCTGTTAAAAATATATAAGTATAACATAGATATTTGCAAAAATTATGGATTACTATTAGAAAATTAGTTTATCCTAACTATATTATATTAATAAAATATTTATGATATTCTCGGAAAAAAAGATCTTATAAAATTAATTATATATAATATATTATATTATATTAATTATACGAAAGGTTATTACTATTACTTTTCTGTTCAAAAGATAGTATTATAGAAAAACTACGGATTACTATTATAAAATTATAAATAATAATAATTATAATTATTTACCATGTTATTTATATTTTGTAAAATTAATTATTTAAATTTGCGTATATGAAAGATTATTAAGATTACTAACTATTATTACTTTTCTGTTTATAAGATATTCACAGAATATAAAAGTTTTCTAGATATTTGAAAATACGAAGTATTATGGACTTTTACTATAATAATGAGTTAATGGTATAAAATAAAATAATAATAATATTAGTCCAAATAGTATAGTGATATAGATTATTTTATAGATTCAACTTTTCTGTAATGCGAAAATTAATATTTAAATTATTAATATATGTAATAAATATATTTTATATTATATTATTATTATCATTATTTTATATATTTTATTATTTCCTATAGGAGTGATTTTTTAATATATTGATCAATATTTAAAATATTAAATAGCTTATTTTATAAGCACCAGAAAATATTCCTCTCTATAATTTGAAATATATTTAAAAGAAATGTTCGTTTTCCATTTTAATAATTTCTATAACTAAATATTTTTCATGTTTGAAAAAAATAAAACTTAAGTTTTAAAAATAGAGCTTTGTAAAAATATAAATTTGATAAACGAAAATAGACCATAACAATAAGTGTAAAATATTACAAAATTCATAGCTTTTATTTTTCTAAATTATTCGAAATTATTCGAGTTATCTCAACTCTCAAAATTCACAATAATGTGATTAATATGTAATATGTAATCCATTTACCAACTCATCTTGCAGGCATTTTTACGGTCATGTGCTACAACGTGCTGTGCGACAAGTACGCGACGCGGCAGATGTATGGCTATTGCCCGTCGTGGGCCCTGTGCTGGGAGTACCGCAAGAAGTCAATTATCGATGAGATACGGCACTATGCGGCGGACATCATCAGCCTGCAGGAGATTGAGACGGAGCAGTTCTATCATTTCTTTCTGCCCGAACTGAAGAACGACGGCTACGAGGGCATCTTCTCGCCCAAATCCCGTGCCAAGACAATGTCCGAACTGGAGCGAAAGTATGTGGACGGCTGTGCGATATTCTTTCGGACATCAAAGTGAGTGTAGAGTGTTAATTATAATATCTAGGCAAATCTCTATATATATATATATATGCACTTGGTATTGCGCCTACTCTGTGTAGATTCACGCTGATCAAGGAGCATCTCATCGAGTTCAATCAACTGGCCATGGCGAATGCGGAGGGCTCGGACAACATGCTGAACCGCGTGATGCCCAAGGATAACATTGGCCTGGCCGCCCTGCTCAAGGTGAAGGAGACCGCCTGGGAGCCGATGTCGGAGGTGACACAGATCTCACAGCCGCTGCTCGTGTGCACCGCCCACATCCATTGGGATCCAGAGTTCTGTGACGTCAAGCTGATCCAGACGATGATGCTGAGCAACGAGCTGAAGACGATCATCGATGAGGCGAGCCACAGCTTCCGGCCGGGCCACAAGAACGACTCGAACAGTGTGCAGCTGTTGCTCTGCGGCGATTTCAATTCGCTGCCCGATTCCGGTGTCGTCGAGTTTCTCGGCAAGGGGCGCGTCGCCATGGACCATTTGGACTTCAAGGACATGGGCTACAAGCTGTGCCTGCAACGATTGCTGTCCAACGATACCAACGAGTTTACGCATTCCTTTAAGCTGGCGTCCGCCTACAGTGAGGACATCATGCCGCACACAAATTATACGTTCGATTTTAAGGGCATTATCGATTATATTTTCTATACAAAGACGGGCATGGTGCCGCTGGGTCTGCTGGGGCCCGTCTCCAACGATTGGCTGCGCGAGAATAAGGTGGTCGGCTGCCCGCATCCGCACATACCCTCCGATCATTTCCCGCTGCTGGTGGAGCTGGAGCTGATGCATACGGCCAGTCAGCAGGCGCCACCCAATGGGCTCATCAATCGACGGTAGCAATAGACACGACGGAGCAGGCCAACGAATCTGTTGCCTAAGACGATGACCACAACAACAACGACGACGACAACAACAACAACAACAACAGCAACAACAACTAATACTACTAAAATGACTACGATGACGCCGACAACGACAACGATGATGATGATGATGACAACAACAACAACAACAGCAGCAGCGGCAGCAACGACCTCCTCCCGGACAGCCAGCGGCAGCGGCAGCGTCAGCGTCGGTGCTGCTGCTGCTTCTACTACTGCTGGTGCTGGTGTCGTGCATGGCAGCCATGGCGGTTCCTATCGCTACTACAGAAGAGGATGCAGCAGTAGCAGCAGTCACAACAACAACAACAGCAGCAGCAACAACAGCAGCAACAGCAACAGCAACAACAGTCGCAGCAGCAGCAGCAAAGCAGCAGCAGCAGCAGCAGCCAACAATTGTAACAATCAAAATAAAAACAGCAGCAGTAACCCCAACAGCAGCAGCAGCAGCAACGCCAGCAGCAACGCCAGCAGCAACGCCAGCAACAACCTGCGTTCGGCCTCGCACGGATCATTGCGCAAGCCAGCAACTCCAGCTACAGCTACAGCTACAGCTCCAGCTCCGAACATGCCATCAAATCAATGAGCATCAAGGGAGTACGACGAGGCCCCCTATCCATGATGAAAGATGATGATGATGACGACGACGACGACGTCTCAGTGCGCCGCTCACAAAAACTATAGTTCAGTTTTTAAATATTTAGTTCCGATTCTGGCATGATTTCAAACCCCCCACAACAATTAGATTCTAAGTTGACGCAGTTGTAGATGATGATGATGATGAACCGCCACTTTGTGCGCTGGATCGTGTGGTGGTGGTGGTGGTGGTGGTGTGGTTACCTACCGTCTACCCATAGAGCGAGCCAAGCAAGCACCCACCCAAGCCAAGCCCAAGTCAAAATCGAATTCGAATATTCCAGTTCGAAAAAAAGAGAGAAAGAGAGAGAGAGAAAAAAGAGAGAGAGAGAGAGCGAGAGCGAGTGCGAGAGCATCGCCAGGGGTCGCGCTCAAATGGCACGCACATAGTGTTGCGGATAGAGTCGTATATACTACTTACAATATTACTTGCTGCTCTTACTCGCCGCGTTTCTTCTTTTATTTTATCATTTTTTAATTTGAGGTTTAGCATCGAATAAACTATACATAATTAATCTAGGTTTTTGTAAACCAGCAGCAGCAACCCGCAACCCCATGTTACGGTACACATGTAGAGCATAAGTTGACGGAAACCCCACACAAGACACACTCACCCACTCACATACCCTCACACACACACACACATATAAATATACAAAAAGCAAAATCAACAAGAGAAACATAGCGAAACAAAAATTAAAAACACAGTAAGCTACTTTTAAGTGAAAAATGCAACAAAACCTAAAATAGAGAAAATAACGAAAATATTGTGTAAAAATTAAGAAACTAAAAAAAAATACCGATTCAGAAAATACAATTGATGATTTTTCAAAATTGCCTTAATTAGCAAACAATAACTGGGCCACACACACACACAAAAACACACACATATATATATATATATATATTATATATACATAGATATATATACGTATGTATTTAAATTTGAAACCCCAACATACATAGTTGTTGTTGACGAGCTGCGTTCTCAAGCCTACAGATATAAGCATATATAGATACACACACATGAATGTACATTGAATCCAAACGAAATCCATACTATATGTATATGTGTATACCGCTCTAGGCAGTCGCAGATTGCAGGGTTATAGAACACCATCTGGATGGGGTTTATACGGTTATTACAAAGTCTGCAAATATCAACTAACGATTACACTAAGGATCAAATATATATATAAATATATATATATATATATATAAATATAAATATATATATATAAATATAAATATATATATATATATATATATATATATATATATATATATATATATATATATATATATATATATATATATATATATATATATATATATATATATATATATATATATATATATATATATATATATATATATATATATATATATATATATATATATATATATATATATATATATATATATATAAATAAATATAAATATATATATATATATATATATATATATATATATAAATAAATATAAATATATACATATATATATAAATATAAATATATATATATATATATATATATATAAATATAAATATATATAAATATATATATATATAAATATATATATATATATATCTGTCTATCTATAGAGAGGCATGTATAATACAGACGACAAGAGATTACAGGCAGCAACAAATTCTAAATATTGTTAACGCAGTGCATAGTATCGTATAATCAAAGAAACACCAAAACAACAACAACAACAAGACAAGATGAGAGACATGAAGCATACGTACAAGTTTTAAAATATCATATTCGAGTAGCTATAGCGACTTAAAGTGCATTACGATTAAACGGTTTGAGAGCAACAACAATGTTCAACATTCAGTGTACAATTTCCGACAACATAAACACCAAAAAAACAACCACGGCGAACGGCAACAACAATGGCAACAGCAACAGCAACAACAGCCACAGCCACCGAAGATGAATTCAATTTCGTTTTCAAAGACGGCAAAAGACAACTTTGATTAGCAGCAAACTCATCCAAAAAAAAAAAACAAAACTGTGCGATTAGATTAAACAAGCAAGATTTAAAAAGAAAATTAATAATTGGTTTTATTTACCAACAAACTTACTTCACAGAGAGAAACTGAAAATATGGAATAGTTTCACAGGTACAGATGTTTTCGAAATTTCAGAAATTTCCTAATCTCATATTCATATCGAATTTTCCTCCAACTAAATATCAATTAAATATGAAACTATTTAATTGAGATAACATACAAATCTCGAATTATTTTTTATACTTTTCAAAATTTCAAAAACTTTTTCCAAGTGAATATTAATTAAATAATTTCAAAGATTTCAAAATTTCGAAAATTTCCTCCAAGTAAATATTAATTAAATAATTTCAAAGATACAAATTTTCTATACTTTTCAAAATTTCCTCCAAGTGGTTTCATAGATTCAAAGCTCTAATTAATATTTATACTTCTCAAATTTTCAAAAATTTCCTCCAACTAAATATCAATTAAATGTGAAACTATTTAATTGAGATACAAAACTCTAATTAATTTTAATACTTTTCAAAATTTCAAAAATTTCCTACAAGTAAATAGTTTTACAGATAAAAATCTAGTTATTTTGTATACTTTTCAATATTTCAAAAATTTCCTCCAAGTAAGTGGTTTCATAGATTCAAAGCTCTAATTAATTTTTATACTTTTCATAATTTCAAAAATTTCCTCCAAGTAAATATCAATTAAATAGTTTCACAGATACAAATCTCGAACTATTTTTTATATTTTTCAACATTTCTAAAATTTCTCCAAAGTAAATATCAATTAAATAGTTTTACTAATCAAAACTTCGAAAAAAATCCCAATTTGGCAATTTTCTTTTGCCCTTTAGAGTAATAAAATAATTTCACTGATACTGAGATTCAAAATTTCTAAAACTCCTATCCTGTGCTTTTTGGAGTAACAACAGTTTTTTAATATTTCAAAAATTTTGCAAGGTAAAACTATATATTTTTTTTATCAATAAAACAATTTTACAGATTCTCAAAATTCAAATTAACAAGGTTTTTAAAATTTCAGAAATTGCACGATCTCGAGAGTAACTACGAGGGTCGTTCAATAAGTCTTTAGAAAAAATAAATAATAATAATAAATATAAAAACACTGTTTTTTGCAGAAACTTTTTTTGTTCAACATAGTCCCCTTTTAGCTCTACATACTTTGCCAATCGTTTTTCCAACATTTTTATCCCGTCCAAAAAATAGGATTGCGGATTTCTTCACTCGGATTTTCTAAGGACTTATTTAACGTCCCTCGTAAAACATTTTTAAATTCTTAGAAATTTTCTGGAGTTAAAAATAAACATTTTTCTTTTTCAGAAATACCTCGAAATTTTTGAATACACTTTGGGGTCACAAAAATGTTGAATATTTTGAATTTTATTGGAGTAAAAATAAATGTTTTATTTATCTATAAGATAGTTGCACATACACACACACCGAAATAGAAATTGCCCAGCTAGTAACTATCTACAGTGCCCCTTGGGGTAAAATGTTGCACGATCCGGAGGAGCTGGAACTTTGGTTTTCCTCTGTATTAGAACTGTTCACCAATTGCATTCTGCGCCTGCAGCTTGGCACTGATCGCTCCCCACAGCTGTGGGTTGCCGCGCTGCAGTGTCTCCATGTTGCCGATCATGTAGAGGGCCGTGCGGGCGCGCGATAGTGCCACACAGACGCGATTCGGCTGACGCAGGAAGCCAATCTGTCCGGATGGATTGCTGCGCACCAGAGAGAGTAGCACAATCTGCGCCTCCAGGCCCTGGAAACTGTCCACGGTCGAGACTGAGACTTGTTTACGCTGCGCCTTGCCAAGAGCCGCTCTAATATACTCGACTTGGGCAGTGTATGGCGATAGAATGACGATATCCTTGCACTTAAGCTTGAGCAATTTTTCCAGCAGTTTTATCAGCGTCTCAGCCTCGTACACGTTGGCGTACGACATGTCCGACTGCAAAGAAGAAGAAGAAGCAGCAGCTTATATATGGTACTTCTGGTATGCGTGATTAATACTGCACTCACCAGCTGCGACTCGGGCTGATTGTGATTGACGAAGTACAAGCTGGAGCTCATGCCTTTCAGTTTGGGGGGCAGGTCCACGGATCTGTCGCTGATCAGTTGGTTATAGAAATGCGGCACCAGCAGCTCGGCAATGCAGCTGCGCATACGATACTGCACATTGAGCACTGTGGCGGGAAATCCCGGTGTGGTGATTAGACGCTCGAAGAGCGACACCTGCAATCCCTGCAGCGTGTGTGTGCCCGTGTGGGGCTGCAGCTGCTTGTGGTCGCCAATGAGGATGACGTGCTCTGTGTGGGGCGTCAGGCAGGCGAGCACATGCGTCTCCGCCGTTTCGCCAGCCTCCTCGAAGACAAAGCATTTACTGCGCAGCAGTCGAAACAGAAAATTCAGCCGTGCCGCACACGTCGTCGTCATGGCCAACAGCGCCCGATCCTTGGCCACATAATACTGGAAGATTGTGCGCAAAGTGTTGATCTTCTCGTTGATCTGTTGCAGTTGCTCCTGCGCCGCTTGTATCTTCACGTAGTCCGCCTCGCTGCCATCGAAATCGGCGTGGAGCGCCTGCAAGCGCTGGAACTGCTCCTTGTACTCGCAACTGACCAGCCACCAGATGCGCTTCAGACGCGGCGGCACAAGCACATCGTCGACCATGGTGCGTACATTATACTTGGCGATCTCCTTCAAGCGAGTCTGGCAACCGAAGCGCAGTATATTGTCCGTGTGCGCGGAGAGCTGCAGCAAGAACTTATCCAGCGAGTCGTTCGTATACGTCAGCAGAATGATGGGTCCGCTATTGAGCCTGTCCACGTTCTGCAACAGCGTGTTGACCAATTGAACGGATAGATGCGTTTTTCCCGTGCCGGGCGGGCCCTGTATGAGGCAGAACTCGTTGGTCAGAGCCGCGCTGAAGGCCAGCTTTTGTCTGGCATTCAGAGACGCCTCTGCGGGGCATTTGTCAATCGGAAAGGCTTTCTGATTGTACCTCAGTCCAGTATCCGGCCCGATGTAGGCGGGCGGACGCACATGTACCTAAAGCATTGAGCACGGTTAGCCACGGTTGAGCATACCAGATCCGCTGATCCAGATCCACTCACCTGACTGTCGACTATATAGCGGCGCATGGGAAAACTGTCGGCACTGCACGTGCTCAGGTAGTTGTGCACGCGCAGATATGGCTCGAAGAAGACCGGCGCCTCGAACATGATGAGTGGCTGGCCATAGATATTGCCGATATTGTACTGCTTGGCGATCTCCACGCTCAGCTGTGGGAAATGCAAAGGGCATGAGTACAGCGAGGGCAAACAGCAGCGATCGATCTTACATAGCCTTCAGTGCGAGTCGAGGGTTTCGTGTAGCCGACTATGGCCAGTATAAGATTGTCAAAGTCGTAGCTGGTGGTGAGGCACAGCAAGGTGCCGGTTTTCAGTTGCTCGAGCTGCTCGGGCGGCACAACACTTTCGGCGTCCTCAAGGCGCTCCGCTGGGCAACAGTCCAGGAAGATGAGACTATTCCGTTCGGCTTCGGCAAATTCGGGATTCAGGATAAGCTGGGTGTGGGGCCAGAGCAGATGCGCCTCCTTCAGCCGCTCGATGTCGACTTTATCGCGCAGCCGCTGTACGAGCTGGCGCAGCGGCTGGACGAAATCCTCGCAGAGAAGCCGACGCTGCCAGTTGATGTAGCCGGCTACATCGCCCGTGGCAGGAGCAGCGGGCAGCGCCGATGTATCCGCCTCGGATTGCAGCAGCTGCTCCAGCTTGGGATAGATCTCGTGCTTAACATTGCTGGCGATCGGCAGGTTCTGCAGCTCCTGCGTGAACTCAATGCACAACGGATGCTCCAGCAGCTTGGGCAGCTGGCAGCGCGCCAGCAGGCGCTTAAAATGCTCGATCAGCTCGTAGCCCGACGCGCCCAGCACGCCCAGTTTGTGGGCGCGTATCAGCAGGCATTTGATGTTGCGCAACATAAGCAGCGCCTCCGCATCCAAGTTGCTCTTGGCGGCGGCCGGGCCGAACAGCTTTTGCGCAAAGTGCTTGGCGTGCTGCAGCAGCACCGTCTGCTGGGCGAATCCAGTGAGCAGCTGCTCATCGAAACCGCCCAACTCCAGTTGGGAGAGCGTCGCCAGCACTTGAACATACAGCAAGATGCGCTTCTGCGAATCGTTGGCCACCAGCTGCTCGGCGAAGAGATCACGCTGCTCCGCCATGAAGTAGAGAAACATTTCCAGCGGCGACGTACTCAACGCCTTGGCTAGCTCCGCTGTGGTGAAGCGACCCGCAGCTTTCGACCCACTACCACCAGCACCACCACTGGCAGTGTCGACGGCCTCGCGACTGCGCTGCCTGGCATAGTCATCTGCTCGAGTGGGTAAAGTAGCAGAGGTCAGGCCATAGATTATATGATCTTACAGGCATTGATTTACCTGCTCTGTCCACAAAGTCGATGTGCTCCTCGTGTGCAGCATCTTGGAGTTGTTGTTGTTGTTGTTGCTGCTGCACCTGTTGCTGCAGGCTCTCGACAATGGCATCTTCGTCCTTGTTGAACCAATCGTCATCTGAGTCAGACATGGTGAAATTAGTTAATTGCGTTCTAGACACTTCCGCCACGACAGTCAAAATGGAAATACCCGTTTTCTATTCCAACTTGCGGCTAAATCGCCGTTGATAAGTGCCGCAGTTGCAGTACACTAGTGGCGGGCGTTATTTCGATAGCAGGTATTTTTCAAGTACATAGCGCGATATTTCAATTCTGGTTTTGGTATTTAGTATGAAATGCTGTTGACGCACTTGACACACCACGATACCGATTCTAAACGTATTTATCACCATAGATATTTCGATTTATCGCTATTTAGCACAAATCACAATACCGATTCTAAACGTATTTATCACCAGCGATATTTCGATTTATCGCTATTAAGCACAAATCACAATATCGATATTTCGACTTATCGCTATTAAGCACAAATCACAATACCGAGTCTAAACGTATTTATCGCTATTAAGCACTAAGCACTTGACAATTCCTAAACAGTTTGGTATTTTTCATCGCATTTCGTTCGCATTGATTTGGTCACACTGTGAAATGATTCTAATGCTTTGCTTGGTGCGCGGAATAAAATAGAGCTTTGCTAAATTGAATTTCTATTGGTAATAAACGCTAAAATATTGCTGCAGTCCAGGGGCAAAGTGCATTCCAAACGCAAGCAGGTTGCATCAACGCAGAAACAGCAAATAATTGCAATTAATATTCAAATTATAGGAAATCATATATGCTATATATCTGTACGTATGTGTAGGTGTGAGCGCACACAACACTAAAGCGGGGACTTTCAGCGCGAATTGTGGGCATTAGTCATAGCTGAGGCAAATCAAATATGGTTGAGATATTCGGCGACGACGACGACTGCTGGGAATGGTTTCAGGCCGACAAGGAGCAGATTCTGCGCAGTCTGAAGCGCAAGCATGCGACCGACGGACGTCAGGCGCAGCAGGTCAGACGCTCGAATTTCCGGCATCGCCGCGTGCCGTCCGAGGTGGCGAAAATATCGACAAAGGATCTCGAGGAGATTAACAATCTGCAGCCGCTGGGCATGTTCCTCTACTTGGAGACGGAGACGAAGCCGGACTTCTATGTCGATCAGATCGGACCCAACGACGACATGGAACGCGTACTCGTCTACACACGTATACTGGTCACGCTGTGTGAGCTGGAGCTGCCGGGCTTCCACTACGACATGCTCAGCAAGGTGGCCGCGTGCACGCCGCTGCTCGAGCAGTATGAGGATATTGTGCGCAAGCTGTGCACCAAGAGCTTTCGCACCATGTGGACGGATCTGAAGCGTGTCGATCGAATCATCTGTCACATGCAGACGATCCTGTTGCAGGCGCAGCGCGCCGGAGTGCTGGATAAGAGCGCAATGCAGATACTCTTCAACATCTGGCTGCACCTGAAGAACAACAACAATCCGAGCATTGAGGAGCGCCCGGTGTGCATGGAGTTCCTGCAGCAGCTGCACAGCGTCTTCAGCGTCGACCAGGACGTGCTGGCTGAGCCCAATCCCGCCGCCGAGGTAAGCTCAGGCAATTTAAAACGCTTGCTATATTTCACATACGTTTCCATACAGATTTATCCCAGTCTGGACGAGCTGCAGGAGTGGCTACACCAGCCGGAGGATGCCTATCTGCAGGAGCCGAAGCTGAGGATCAGCTACGTCAGCACCACGCAGTACATCAATAGCCAGCGCCTGTTGCTGCGCCAACAGTTCGTGCTGCCGCTGCGCCAGCTGGTGCGCATGCTCCATCAGCGGCGCAATATGGCCGAGGTCAAGCCGCTGTACATTGCCTTCGAGCAGGTGCAGATCAAGCTGAACATGCACTTCCCCGACGCGCACAGCTCCAAGCTGCTGTTCGTCGATCTGTTGGCCTCGCAGCGCCGGGCCGAGCCCGATGTGCAGCTGGACGAGGCCGATGCCAGTGCCCTGCTGAAGCTCAAGAGTGGAGCGCTGCTCTGCCTCAGCACCGGATACGATTTCAAGAATCTTATACTGGCCACCGTCGTCTCCACGGATGTCAAACAGCAGCGTCGAGGCTATGTACGGCAAGTCGGACTGAGACCGAACTGAGTTACAATCTGCACCAGATTTATATTTCTCAAGCTTTACTATAATATTGAAATTACAAAAAAAAAAACTTGATGTTCGTCCGATCAGTCC
Organism: Zaprionus bogoriensis; assembly: GCA_035046045.1. Taxonomy (NCBI): domain Eukaryota; kingdom Metazoa; phylum Arthropoda; class Insecta; order Diptera; family Drosophilidae; genus Zaprionus; species Zaprionus bogoriensis. Next base: position 2,994,299 of record JAWNOI010000010.1, read on the forward strand.
TAAAGCTATAGTGATCCGATTTAACAGAAATGGGCGAGCTATGCCTCACCTATAATTACTTAAATTTTAATGTGCTATACAGAACTACATTTCTTAATATCCGCTGTAATATTGAAATTTAAAGAAAAAAAACTAATGTTCGTCCGATCAGTACTATGGTGTGCTATAGCTATAGTGTTCCGATTTTATAGAAAATGCTTCACCTATAATTACTTCAGTTATAATGTGAAGGATCTGCATTTTTCAAGCTTCAATGTTATATTGAAATAAAAAAAAAAAAAACCTAATGTTCGTCCGATCAGTATATAGTGATCCGATTTTATAGAAAATGCCTCACCTACCTACACATCCTACTTAAGTTATAATGTGTAGGATCTTTACAGATCTACATTTTTCAAGCCTCACTGTCATATTGAAATTAAAAAAAAAAATCGAATCCAATCCGATAAGTGCTAAAGCTATAGTGATTCGATTTAAGGTGAACTTTGTCTTACCTTTTCATAGAAAAATGCATACAGAAAAAAGTCTGTAGGCCAAATTTCATCACGATAACTTCAAAACTTAGCCTAAAAACGGATAGACGGACACGGGGTGAATCTACCCTATAAAGTCGAGCAAATTGCATTGTGTGCTGTTGACTAAACTCTAAACTCTGTCTCTATATATATATTGTATACTATATATTTAGCTCGCTTTCAGATCGCTATAACTATTGTGCGGCAGTTCAACATTGGCAACATCTACGGCAAGACCCTGATCATGTTCGAAACTCCGGCCTATTTTGAGCCCTACTCGAAGGCCTATCGCTATCTGAGCAACAGCAACGTGATCAACTTTCCGATGAGCGATTATATAGTGCACGGCTTGATGTCGACGCAGCGGCCAGCGTATTTGAATCAGACGCAGCCGCCGAATGTCTACGAGAGCCAAAAGTTTGCCAATAAATTGCGCAAAATGCCGCTGAATAGTTCGCAATTGGAGGCGTTCCGGCGCGTGCTCAAGACGAACTTCAATCTGATCCAGGGACCGCCCGGCACGGGCAAGACGCATCTGTCGCTGCAGCTGGTGAAGACCATGCTGGAGCATGCCAAGCTGTGTGCTCCAATTGTGGTGATTGCCTATACGAACGATTCGCTGGACAAGTTCCTGCTGAAGCTGAGCTCCTACACCGACAGCATTGTGCGCTTTGGCTGCCAGTCGCGTCTGCCGGAGATCGCCAAGTTCAATGCACGCGCGGACACCAACAGGCACATGATCAATGCGCGACTGAAGCGTCTCTACTGGATGGTGAATCTGGAGATCAAGCAGCACTTCAAGCACCTGCAGTCCCTGTACGTGGCCTTCAATAATACGGACAAGGCGTACGCTGACATTTTGGCCATTCAGCGTCTGGTGTGGAATGCCCAGGAGAAGCTCAACTGCATCCGCATGATATTCCAGCACTATCTGATTGTCAAGAAGAATGTGGTGGCCATGACGACGACGTGCGCGGCGCGCTTCAACTTTGTGTTTCGCTTCCTCAAGAGCCGCATCGGTAAGGCCATAGATCCGCTATACTCTACGCTACACTATGCTCTTCGCTTGCATTGCAGTTATTTTCGAGGAAGCTGCCGAAATTCTGGAGGCACACGTCCTGCCCTGCCTGACGCCGTACACGGAGCACGTGATCATGATCGGCGATCACAAGCAACTGAAGCCGGCCACCACCTACATCAAGGAGCTGCGAAACTCCTCCATCACTCAGTCCCTGTTCGAGCGTCTGATTCGCGCCGATTTCCATGTCAACGTGCTGAATATTCAGTACCGCATGCGCAATACCCTGGCGGACATGCTCTGTCCGCTCTTCTACAAGAAGCTGTTCAGTCACGAGAGCGTCTACAAGTTTCCCCCCGTGCGCCATATGTCGCAGAGCGTGTACTTTCTCGAGCACCAGGAGCCCGAGACTCAGGTCCATAATACTTTTCTGAAGAACGATTCGGAGGTGCTGAAAGCCTGTGAAATCGTGCGTTACCTGCTCGACGTTAGCGGCTACAAAAGTAAGCAGGTTGTAGTGCTCTCGCCCTACTCCATGCAAGTCGACTCAATCAAGAAGAAGGTAAGGCATTACAAAAAAAAAATTAATTATATATACTACTGTGGGCAAAAAGTAAGGTGAATTTTCAATTTAAAATTCGCGGGCTTAAGATGGCGAACTAGTTCTTTTTTTCTCGAGCTGGCAGGACTGTTGATGACATTCCCCGCGACTATTTGACCTGTTTCGAGGACTTGAAAAAACGTTGGCATAAGTGTATTTTATCGGGAAGAGATTACTTTGAAGGGGATGAAATTGATTCTGGAGAATAAATAAAGAATTTTGACTTTACAAAAATATTCACCTTACTTTTTGCCCACAGAAGTATATATAATATATATATATTTTTTTTCTTATATATATTTATATTTATAAATCTATATAAATAATAAGTTACCTTCGTTAAGTGTATCGAAGTTTGTATACCCTTGCATATACTTGCATATCTTTCATCCGATGATACGATATATACACATTTATCTGGTTTGAATTCGGAGTTGAACCGATTGTTCCTATGGCAGCTTTATGTTATAGTGGACCGATTTTGTTGAAATTTGGTTAGCTGCTCAGGAGCATATTAAAAAAACAGTAGGGCGAGTTTGGTTACGATATCTTAATTAATAACAATAATAAATAAATAGTAATAAATAATAAATAAATAATAATAAATAATAAATAGATAATAAAAAATAATAAATAAATAATAATAAATAATAAAAAAATAATAAATAAATAATAATAAATAATAAAAAAATAATAAATAAATAATAAATAAATAATAATAAATAACTAATAATAATTTTACAGTTTTCAAAGTTGGCGCCCTTGAAAGATGTCGGAGTCTTCACGGTGGACAGTTTCCAGGGTCTGGAGGCTGATATAGTCGTGCTGTCGCTAGTGCGCAGCAATGCGCGTGGAAATATTGGATTCCTCTCCGAAGAGAATCGCATCTGCGTGGCCATATCCCGCGCCCGATACGGTCTTTATGTGATTGGTAATATGAGGCTACTTTCCCAGTGCTCGTCCGCTTGGGCTAAGCTGCGCGATAAGTTCAAGCAGTTGTCGGCCATAGGCAGTGAGTTTCCCTATGAGAATAATAATAATAATAATAATGCTGTACTGTAATTAAGTTGCTGTTGTGCGTTAGATGTGAATGACGTGCAGCGACATTTAATGAATAAAAATATATCATTTGTTTTTGTTACATATGCGCGGTGTACTTAAATGAACTTGCAGGAGTTTTAACGATTAAATACCACAATACAAGCGCTTCGATTAAAACAGTATATTTGCTGGCGCCATTTTCGATGTGCAACTTAACCGAAGCTGGTCACACTTTAACCGGGAACAACTCGCAATGTAGTTTCGCTGCTGCTGCTAAAATGCGTAGTAGAATTTACAAAAATATACTTTAAACAAACTTAGCTAACATCGACTTACAAGTTAAGTCAGGATTAAGTAAGTAAGGTAACCTCAATGTGTGCACGCTCGCTGCAGTGTTTAGCAGTTGCAAGAGTGTAAACAACAAACGGCCCGCCAAAATGCCAAACAAAGTCATTGTGAAATCGAACTGTTTATTGCAGTGATGGGCAGAACTCGACAACGTAAGAAAAGACTGTCGTCGGGCTCCGACAGCGACACATCACAGTCGGCACCGAAGCACAAGCGGCACAAGGAAAGCCTCGACAATGATGAGCAGCCGGAACTGTGCCTGGAGGCGTCCACTTCCAGCGGCGCGAGAAGTCGCAACAGCAACAACAACAACTCATCGACAAGCACTGCAAGTTATCGATCAGTTGTTATCGAAAATCCTTCGGTTTGTTTTTCGAAATGTTTGTTTACTTTCAATTGAGCAAGAGATTTTTACTCCACAGTCGGGACTTGCTGCGCAATGCGCATTCAGTCGCTGCGGAAAAATAATGGCAATACGCTTGAAGAACTTCATGTGCCATTCGAACATGTACATTGAGTTCGGGCCGAATATCAACTTTCTTGTTGGCAGCAATGGAAGCGGCAAGAGCGCAGTGATCACGGCTCTGGCGCTGGGCCTGGCCGCCAGTGCGCGCTCCACAAGTCGCGCCAGCAGTATACAGAGTGAGTGGCCTGCCACCAACCCGAAGCTGGATTTGAAGAATATTTTCTATTTTATTGTTTGCAGAGCTGATTAAAAACGGCGAGACAAGCGCCTCCATTGAGATCACGCTATGCAATGCGGGACTGCGGCCCTACAAGGCGGATACATTTGGGCCGCACATCACAGTCGTACGCCAACTGCGACAGTCGAGCTCAACGTACGAGCTGCGAGACGCACACAAGCGGAGTGTCTCGAAGAAACTGGATGACATAAGGCGCATGCTACTCTTCTTTGGCATTAGCGTCGACAATCCGATCTTTGTGCTCAACCAGGAGGCATCACGTGAATTTCTCAAAGAGTAAGTGAAGGCCTCGTAGTTGATAGTAGTTAAGCAGCCACTCTAAATGTGCAGCAATCCAACAGTCTGGAGCCGGCGTCCAACTACAGGCTGGTCATGAAGGCAACGCAGTTGGATTTGTGTGCGTCCAGTTTGTCCCAGTGCTATGAACAACGCGAGCACTTGAGCTACGATGTCAGACTCTTCAAGATGGTAAGGCAAATTGAATTAAAATTATTATTTTAATTATTATTATTTTATTTAAAATTATTATTATTTTGGAACTTGCAGAAAAAGGAAAAGCTGGAAACACAGTGTCAGGAGGAGGAGGAAAAGCTGGCCATAATCAAAAATAAAGAGGCGATAAAGGTAAAGTGTGTACCAAGTTCTCGCTTGGAAGTCGTTGTAAAAGTTATACTCTAACTTCAATTGCAGATGCAATTGAAGGAGGCTAATAGAATGCTGGCCTGGCTGAAAGTCAGCCAAGTTCAGGATGAGATTTCCAAGAGCGAACACACTCTGAAGCTAATCGAAAAGAAGAAGGACGACTTGTCGCAGAAGACCACACAGAAGAATTCCACGCAGGAGACACTCACGCAGCAGATACAGTAAGGCTACAGTTTCAGCTAACTAAAATATATGCTAACAAAATGTACTTACAGAAAATTCGATGAGGTGCGTAAGCGCATTATGGAGGCCTACAAGGAGCAAGAGTTGAAGCTGACGGGTTTCCGGAAAACTGTGCAGGATTGCCTGTACCAGGCAAGCTCCATACAGGCTGGCCTAAAAAACGTGGAGAAACGCCTGATGGAGGAGACAAGCAGCTACGATGACTGCCAGCGGCACTTGAATAACTACCAACAGAACTATTCGGAAGTGAAGCGTTTGAGAGAAGCCAACAATGCTAAACTGGCAACGCTCAAAGAGAAAGTAGCTGAGAATAAGGAGCTGATAGCTAGACTCCGAGATGAGCAGAACGATTTGAAGAATCGACTGCCGGCTGCCAAAGAACAAGTAGACTCTGTGATGAAGGAGCTGCAAAACCTGCGAAAATCTGAACGTAACTAATTAAATTTAATTAATTAAATTATATATAATTAATAAATAATTTATTGCAACATTTTCCAGAAAATATGCAATGGGAAATGGAGTCACTGCTGCGCAATAAATCGAATAACATGTCCGTTTATGGCGAACATGCAATGCAGGTAGCCATGGCCCTGAAGAAGCAGTACTCTGGCAACATGCAGAATATGCCGCGTGGACCCCTTGGCATGTACATAGCCGTGCCGAATGCCAAGTATCGTGATCTTATCGAGAATCAATTGTCCCACTGCCTGCGCTCCTACATAGTCAACTCGGATAAGGAGCGCATCGCATTGAGGGCACTGCTGCAGCGCTCATATGCACAGGGAAATATGCCCAACATCATTACCAGCGCGTTTACGAGTCGCGTGTACAATGTGGCCAAGCATAAAGTGCAGGCCCGAGCGGCCAATACGACAGTGTTGATGGATGAAATCAGGTGGGAAATGTTCTACTTGTTTGCTGATTTTATTTTTAACATAATTCTCTGTAGATGTGAGGATGCCGTTGTGATGAACTACCTGATCGACACCATGCGCATTGAGACCGTCCTGATAACGGAGTCCAAAGACACTGCCGAGGGGCTTACATCGCGCTCGGAGAATGTGCCGCCCCACTTGAGCCGCATACTTGTGCCCAATTTGGGCCTGGAGTTCATACCGTCGCCCAACTATGCCGTCTACTCGTTTCGCATAGCGCCCGCGCGTTTCATACAGGTCAATGTAAACGATCGCATTGAGCAGCTGAAGAGCGAGCAGAAGAATCTGCAGCAGCGCAGCGCAACGCTGCAGCCGCAGTATGCGAGCGTCAAGCAGCGATTGGATCGCGATGCGCAGGAAATAGCAAAGAAGGGGCAAGACATCAATGCGCATCACAGTGCGAATACGAGGGCCATGCAGGAGATTATGGACATTGAGAACTACGAGTATCGAGAGTTGCCCGCGCTCAATGTGCTCGTAAGTCTGCCTGCAATTCGATGTCAATATTTTATTACTATTTCTATTTTTGTGCAGGAAACGCACTTGGCCAACAGCGCCGAGAAGATTGCCAAATTCAAAGAGGAGCGTGAGAGTCTACAGCAGCAGCTGAGCGATGCTCAGGAGCGTAAGAGGCACGCCGAGCAGGAGGCGAGGGGCGAACAAAGTATTCTCGATAGTATTAACAAGAAGATCGTGCACATCGACGAGGAGTCGCAGGAGATACAGAATAAATTACGTGATCTCGATAGGCATTACGAGGAGAATCAGCGGCGATTTAAGCAGACCCACGAGCTAATGCAATCGATGCTGAAGAACAAAAACGAACTGGAGGCTAACTGCGAGAAGGCGCGTCAGGAGGCGCAGCAGATCGGCGACTTCATCGAGACGAACAAGACTGAGGATAATCTGCGCGACAAGATCAGTCGTTGCAAGGCCAAAATGAAGCATTTCGAAACGTTGAATCTGAACGGTGAGCAGGTGGAGAGCAAATTGGCCACACTGCGCAAGAATCTGCGCATGCAGACGGACAGTTTTAGCCAAATGTTGAGCATCGTGGAGAAGTTGCGTCTGGCATATCACACGCGGGCGCAGCGATTTCAGCGCTCGCGTTGTCATTTCTTCACCATGGTCGAGTTTCAGTTCAAGGTATTTTCAGCATTTAAAATTATATTCATTTCAATTAATTTTTTTGTAATTTATTATTTTTTTATTTTATTATATTTTTATTTTATTATTATATTTTTATTTTATTATTTTTTTATTTTATTATAAGTTTTTTACTTTTATTATTTTTTTATTTTATTATTATTTTTTAATTTTTATTATTTGTACACTTTTTTTTAATTTTCAATTTTTTTTTTTGAATTTTCAATTTTTTTTTAATTTTCATTTTATTTTTAATTTTCAATTTTTTTTTAAATTTTCATTTTTTTTTAATTTTTAATTTTTTTAATTTTAGTTTTTTTTTTAATTTTAATTTTTTTTTTTTAATTTTTTTTTTTTTTTAATAAAATTTTATTTTAACTTGCAGCAAGCGCTGGAGTGTCGCCAATTCGAGGGAAATTTGAAACCCAACTTCAGGGAGAAAACTCTGGTGATCAGTGCGTTTCCACCGAGTGGCAATAAGACATCAAACACGAGAAGTTTGTCGGGTGGCGAAAGATCCTTTACGACAGTTTCGCTGCTCAAAGGCCTGTGGAGCACCTCCGATCATCCATTTTATTTTCTAGACGAATACGACGTGTTTACCGTGAGCTTATTACTTAATAATAATAATTATTATAATTTGTTTAATTAATTGAACTTTTAATGCAGGATGAAGTGAATAGAACATTTATTACCAAGCTGCTGATACAGGAAGGCATGGACTTTCAGAACCGACAGTATTGTTTCCTGACGCCACAAGATACCAAAGTCGATGCCAGTCGCCTGATAAAAGTGCTCAAGTATGCCATTATAATATTTTTATTGTTTTATCATATTTTTTATTGTTATTTATATTTTTGTTGCAGACTGGAAGCTCCAGAACATTGAATCTGACATGATCGTTATATGTTGCTGGACGACAGCAGACTGCGGCATTCAGGATATTTTGAATTTTTTGATATTTTTGAATAACTTAAGTAAAATTGCGTTTTGTTTAAAATATCTTTGTTACGTTAAGAGTTACACATTATTAAGAAAATAAAATTTGTAATACGTAGGAAAAGAAATTTGAAATGTGAAACTTTCGTTATTTTCGACAGGTTGGCAACTCCAGCAGCGGGCAGAATGACATGCACGATTTATTATATTGTGTATGTCATGCAAGTATTTGATGGGGATTGGTATAGTTATTAATACAAACAAATTATAGCGAGCCATAGTTATGCATTTTTAAATTCGATTTTTAAATTTAATTTTATAATTTTATGCGTATTCAACGCTATTGCTCTTATAACATCGGAAAATATTTTATTTATCGATTACATTTGGCATCATGCCGTCTGACCGTAGCTAGACAGCCCAAACAAAATAACCTCAAAGCAACGCCGGAGAAACAGTACACGGCATCAGCGGAATTTTTGTTATTATTTGTAGTTGAATTCGCAGTGGACCAAACGCCATGAGTCGCAATTACAAGGAGGACCAGACCAACGAGGTCGAAGCACTCGATTCCATATACTGCGGTGAAATGGAAGGTAATGCCAACACTCTGCTCCCGAAGGAGAAGGAGGAGTAATCATTCAATACAAATCCCTTGTCTATGCCCCCACAGTCCTGCAGACGGAGCCCTTCCACAAATTCCAGATTCCGATCGCGACTGAAGAGTACAACGCAGAGGATGCAGCCGAGGGCAGTGACCGGGGCTTGGCCTGCAATCTGGTGTTCACCTACACAGCCACATACCCGGATGAGGCGCCGCTGGTGGAGATCGAGGAGGCCGAGAATTTCGAGGACACATTCGAGCAGCAGCTGCTCGAGCATCTGCGCCAGACCATCGAGGAGAACATCGGCATGGAGATGATCTTCTCGCTGGTGAGCAGTGCCCAGGAATGGCTGAATGTGCAGTGGGACGAGCACAAGAAGCATCAGGAGGATGAGCGAGTGCGCAAGGTGCACGAGGCCGAGGAGGCGGAACGCAAGAAATTCGAGGGCACGCGCGTCACCGTCGAGACGTTCATGAAATGGAAGCTGGACTTCGAGGAGAGCATGGGCATAGCGGCGAAGCGCGAGAAGAACAACGACTCCAAGAAGCTGACGGGACGCGAGCTCTTCATGTGCGACAACACGCTGAACGACTCGGACATCAAGTTCCTGCTGGAGGCCGGCGACAGCATTGAGAATGTCAAAATCGATGAGGCGCTCTTCCAGGACATTGGTGAACTGGATCTGGACGACGATGATGATGATGACGACGACGAAGACTGGGTGCCCGGTGCCGACGACGACGATGATTAGGCACAAAAAAAAAAGAAAAACCACAAACTTTTCTCCAAGGCAAACGCGTGTATTGTTGCAAAGCAAACAGCAGAAAACAAACTCCCGCAGGGGGATTCACTTAGTCTAACAAATAAAATGCTAATAGCGTCGTGTTATCAATCCAGATCGTGCGGCTTCTGCAGACTCAACTCGGACAGCTTGAGTCCATGGCTGTGCACAGTCTCGATGTCGTCCAAGTCGAAGTCCTCGTCGTCGCTGGCAGCAGCATCATTAGCCTTGGCGCTGCTCTGCTTGGCAGCCGGCAGTGCAGCGCGCGGGAAGTTGAGCTTGGGCCACGAGCCTGGCTCCAGCTTTGGCAGCGTAATCTCCACCTTGGTGCCATACATATGCACCGAGGCCTTGGCAACATTTATGATCTACAGCGAGCACTCATTAATATATATATATATATATATTATATATCTATAAGCCTACCCCGCGCAGCTCCAGGTCCAGCTCGAACTTGGCGTTCTCCTGCTCCGGGAATAGCAGTGAGACATGCAGGCGTATGGGATTCACTTCCACCAAGCTCTGTGCGTAGTGATACTTCTTGGCATAGACAGCGACCACAACGTTCGCGGCGGTCTGATGCCAGTCGTAGCGGCACTGCACCACCTTTTTGTCCTCGTCCTGCAAAGCGGGTGAAAAAAAATTACAGTGAGAACGAAAATTGCTTTCCCTCGCCTCTCGACTAGCTTACGTCCTTCACCCATTTGTGCTGGCCATAGACGCAGCCCTTTTGAGCCATGAACTGTGCGAAATCCGAGGTGCGCTTCTGGCAGCACGACCAGAACTTCATGCCCTCGTGGAAGATGGGCACACCCGGATGATAGGTGCACTCGCCGTAGTCGCTGCTTGTGCCAGTGTAAGCGTAGCTACAGCCATTGTTCTTGCAGCTGGTGCCGATGGTGGGACCACTGTGAAGCCGGTATGGAGTGAGCAATGGAAGGATAAGGAAACTCAGTGGACATACCTCTCGCTTGCAGTCGTGGCTGCCGGAGCGACCGTGCTGATCTTGAGCGCATCAATGGCTTCCTTGAGCGCCGGCGCCACTGTGGCCTGCAGCGCTGTCAGCGGCGTCTCGATGGCAGGCCTGGGCAGAGATTCCCTGATGGGCGCTCGCACTTCGACCTCCACACTTTTTCCCGCGTCGCTGTCCTGCTTGGCCGGCTTCTCCGGCTCCGGCGGCTTGACGTTCGAATGCTTCGCCAGCGTGCAGCCTTTGATGTTGAGAAATTCGGTGAAGTCCACGGACTTTTTACTGCAGCACGACCAGCCTTTGTAGGCATCGTGGAAGAACGGCGCGCCCGGATGATGCCGGCAGGAATCTGCGCGAAACGAAAACGTGCTGTTACCTCGCAGTGATTTAACGTGCTCGCCTGGGTATTACCATCGGAATTGGTCTCCGGATCGAAGAGTTGGCCGCAGCCTCTGTTGTAGCACTGCAACATGTTAAGCTGTGTGTCTTAATATTTAGCTATAATAATTTGTCGTTGATCTAATCTAGAATATTCCTCCCGCATATAAATGTGGCGGTCGGTCGATAAGTGCACACTTGCAGGGCTGCCAACTTAGTTCTGCGATTATCGGTGTTGATCGTTCAGTGTTGTACAGCGTGCGTTTACTTGCGACTGTAACGGCTTTTCAATTTCGTTGGCGCTGACACGAGAGAACCTGACACCATGTCTGTTCCGGCATAGTTAGAAAGGCAAGCAGCAGCAGCAGCAGCAGCAGAACAATTAAAAGTGATAGTCAATGCAAATTATGTTAATTGTACACACACAAACGGGAGGGTCTTTCAACTTTTCGGTATTCGCTGAACTGCAAACCGGAATTGAAGTACAAATCAATTAATGCTAATGTAGTGAAGGTCGCTATTGTTATACGCTTGCAGAGGGTCTAATCGTTTTGGACAGATGTTTGCAACGCGCAGCAGGAACTCATTATTAAGCCTATAAGGTAAGCATTTATTCTACTTATATTTAAATAAATATAAATAAATACTATTATATGTATTATATTATATATTTTTCATGTTGAGGAACAGTTAAATTATTATGATTAGAGCACGGTTGATCAAGCGTGATTAAAAAAAATTAAATTATATATAAATATTTATAAAAGAAAATATTGTTATATTTATTATATTATATAAAAATATTTATCTAATAGATTAACTGAAGTGTATTGAATCTTCGGTACGCCGAAGCTAAGGTAGTTTTTCTTCATTTTTGACTACGTGATTTGCCAGACACAGGATTTGCCAGACGAAAAAAAAGGTGTGTGCTGACAAATTGTCATAGATCATGTCATAGATCTGAGCTAATTAGAAACGGGCATGGCAACAGTGGCAAATGGGAAATGAAAGGGGAATATGCAGAGGGTTTCAGCGGCGTCTCAAGCTTGATTGCCATAGCACAGCATAGTGTGTGTGTGGTGGTGTCGTTTATGGCCTGCAGCGCGCGGCCATAAATTCCGCTGGCATTCAGCAAATTGTCATTTCATTGCGAATTCTTGTGGTCAACAAGGTTATCAGCGCGCCGTGATTGGCTTGCACTTAATACAAATTATGACAGGCCCTGGCGCCCCCGATGCTGGCAACCATTTTCTCGGTCGTTTCGTTTCGTTTCGGGGCTGTGAATCATGCCGCTAATGATCAGTTCTGGTTGCAATTGTTCGAGAATTGTTGTTGTTGTTTTTTTTTTTTTTTTTTTTTTTGATATTGCAACTTCTGACAACTGCAACTGCAACTGCAAAATAAATAGAGAAATATATAGAAAAACTGGAGCTGCAATTGGCGTCTGTGTGCCGTGTTTCGTTCCGTGTGTCCCAGTGTCAATGGAAATGGAAATTAACACCGCGGGCACCGGCTTGGCCTGCACTAGGCGTATACGTAATTTTACATACAATGGCAAACAGCAGCAGCAGCAACAACAACAACAGCCTGCAATTGTGTGCGGCGGCGTGTCATGCTGTTGTAAAATGCAAAGGCAAACGCTAGCGCAGATTTCGCGCAATTCGTGTTACTGGCAACAACTGAAACAACAGCAGCAACAACAAACAAATAAACATTCCAAGCCCAAAACGAAGTCTGATGACGATGACGCGTTGCGGTTCACACTTCAGCTGCAGCCTGCAGCGCCGTCGCTGGCGCCGCTACCGTTCGCGTTGGCGTTGCCATATCGATAAGCATCGCGGGCAGCACACACAACAGATGCTACCATATGCCATATGCACTATACACCATATACCATACACCATGTACCATATACTGCGGCTGCACCAATTGCGCAACAATGACGACAACGCGCCGGACCGGGCCGGGCTAACAACAATGATAACAAAGCTGATTTGTTTGCTTAACGCTTGCGCGCTTTCAAGTTCGTTTCCTGAGTCTCTCTGGCCGGCGGCATGCCACCAGTGCAGCCGCGCCAGCCATCTAATAGCTAGAAAATGCCAGTAGCTGCCAAATTTAGCAATTTTCATTTTTTCTTTAAAAACTTTTGATAATTTGCGCAAATTATCAACAAATTATAGTTATTATTTCAGAGTTATAGCCATTTCGTGTTTAGCACATTAGTTTATTGCTTGACCGCACAAATTATAATAATAATAATGGCTTACAAGACCATATTACGAATATACCTCGATATTGTATGAGCTAATTCTGACTTTTTACTTGTGTAAAAATTGTTTTTCTCACTTGCATTGTTGCCTGATTGCATATTGAAATTAGAGATTGAAATTCAAAGCGTTAGATCCTTTGCATTTTTTTGGGCAACTCTTTCTTTAAAAACTTAGATATTTTTCCTAGCTAAATTTGGATTCCTTTTCAACGTTAAATAATCCATACAACTAGTTCTCCATAATACGGATTATCAATTAGCAATCTTGGTATGGTCGAATTATTGTATCAAAATTATAATATTTACATCCAGAAATTTTTGGATTCATGCCATGTATAGTTTTTCAGTTATAAGAATATATCCTTATTTGCTAAGCATTTTTTGGGCAAATTTTTTAATAATCTAGACATTTTCGCTAGCTAAATTCGGATTCGGTTTCGTTTCCCATAATCCTGACTATTAATTAGCAACCTGGTTATGGCCGAATTATTGAAAATGTTTACATACATGTTTACATACATCCAGAAAATTTTCGACCTATGCCAAGTAAAGTTTTTTTTCAGGGCAATGAGTATAAAAGTAAAAAATCGCCTGTGTATTTTTCTTAAGTTAAAAAATGGTGTTCGTCATTCAAAGCTTGAAATACAGTCCCAACCAATGTATAAAAATGAAAGCTTAGACATCATAACAATTTTGATCATTTATAAATAAATAAGAGTTCAAATTATTGACAGCAGTACTTTAAAAAAACCAGTAATTATTTTTGACTCTGATTAAACATATTTACATATAATAATTTTTCATATATTTATTATTTTACTACTATTATTTTTTGTCAAAAATCTAGCTTCTAAAATATGGCAACAGTGCATGCCTTGCAATTGCAACAGACAGCGCAGAGAGAGGGAGAAAGAGAGTCGGTGAGAGTAGAGAGGGCATATTTGTAGGTAGCTATAGATTGTAACATATGGAAGGTGTGCTGCACACTCGACTGCACGCACACAAATAAAACGCAAGTTGCATATTTTACACATTTATTTACAGGAGAGTTAGATATCTGTTTGTGTGTGTGTACGTGTATGTGTGTATATGTATTTTGCCTAGGCGCCTCATTAACTGACTACTTACACATGACTCAACGGGCTGACGACGCTGCGCGCGGTTATCGGCTGCGCGATATCGATTACGACTGCGATTGCGATTGCAGTGTGCAGCTCATCGCTCAGAAGTAGGTGTAGCGCGTGTGTGTGTACGGACTCCGATAGAAATTGAATGTGGCATATGACGTGTCGGGCGTTTGGAATGTGGTGCTGAAATACGTTGGATCCACGCCGCCAGCCGCTGCCGCCACGGCCGCCACAGCTACAATGAAGACGGCGAAAGGGAGAAGCAGAAAAAAAATGAAAACAAAACACAAAAAAGGCATTGTCAATTCGATAGTTTTGGCGGTCATTTGGCACTTGCGAGCGATTTCAATTACAACTACAGACACAAATGCAATTACAATGACGATTACGATTGCGATTACGATTACTATTAATCATGTTAGGCTTGGGCGGGTGCACTTGAGTTTTGTGGAGCATTGTGCATGTGCTTGAGCTTGTGCTTGAGCCGCCTGCCAAGTGGTGAATTCCAAGCGCGGGCGTGAACTGACCACACGCTCACTTGCGTGCGTGTGTGTGTGTATGTGTGTGTGTGTGAAGGTTAAGCGCGGCGTCAATCACGGCGTCAACATTCTTGTCAAGTGTTTGAGCAAGTGTGACCACTGTGCGGCTCAGCTGCAGCAGTTGTTGTTGTTGTTGCTGCTGGGGCGTTGCCAGTACGTTTTAGAATGCTCGCAACGAATTTCGCATGTGGGTGGCAACTGCACAGGCAACTGGCAGGCTAAAGGGGCCACTGCCTGTGCCCATTGACCATTAATCACCCTGTGCAGTCGCTGCCGCTGCCGCTGCCGACGCTGGCGTCGCTGTCGCGTTCGTTGAACCGCAGGCAGTCGCTCCTTTCATCAGGAAGCCAAGCGCTGCGTAAGTTTGTGTGTGTTTGGAGTGCAGAGAACTTTGGGCTTGCAAAACTAATTACACAATGGCCATTTGGCTGACAGTTAACGGCTAACGGCTAACGGTTAACGGCAACTGGCAAATCGGCAATCGTGCATAAATTGTCAAATTGTAAAAATTATCTCAACTTAACGTCGTTTGTTCGTTTGTTCAGCCGGTCTGTCTTTGCGTCTCTCGCTCGTTTGTTCATTGTGAAATGCCTTTCGATTCATTTGTGTACTAAGTGAGTCCAAGTCCTCTGGTTGCCTGCTGGCTTTACCTATGCAGCAACAACAACAGCAACTACAGCAACAAAAGCAACAAAGCGCTGATCCATTTCGTTTTTCTTTTCCATTTAAAAAATGGCTTCAAATGGCATATTAGCTTTGTGCAAATGTATGCAACAGGCAACAGGCGTGGCCTCTTTATCGGTGTCCTCTATCGGTCTGTCTGTCCGCTTGTCCGTTTATATGTCTGTCTGAATGTCTGTTTTTTTTTCTGTCTGTCCGTTTGTTTATCTGTATGTTAGCCTGTTCGTCTGTCTGTCCGGACGTCTGTATGCCCGTCTGTTGGTATGACTATCTGTCTCTTCGTCCATCTGCTTGTCTGTTTGATTGTCCGTCAGTCTGGCTGCCTGTCCGCTTGTCCGTTCATATGGTTGAGTGTCTGTTGGCGTTTGTATACCATTCTGTCTGTTTATCTATATGTCCATTTGTCTCTTCTTCCGTCTGCTTATCTGTCGGAATGTCTATCGGTCTGTCGGTCAGCCTGTCTGTCTGTCCGCTTGTCCGTTCATATGTCTCGCTGAGTGTCTGTTCTTTTTTCTGTCTGTCCCTTTGCTCATCTGTATGTTCGTCTGTCTGCCCGGAAGTCTGTATGCCCTTCTGTGTATGTCTATATATCCATCTGCCTCTTTGTACGTCTGTTTGTCTGTCGGACTATCCATTGGCTTGTCCGTCAGTCTGACTGTCTGTCCGCTTGCTCCTTTATGTGTCTGCTTGACAGTCTGTCTGTTATTTTTGCTGTCTGCCCGTCTGTTTATCTGCCGGACTGTACATCGGTCTGTCCGTCATTCTGTCCGCTTGCCCCTTTATGTGACTGCTTAGTAGTCTGGCTGTTATTTTTTCTGTCTGGCCGTTTGTCGACCTATATGTCTACCTGTTCGTTTGGCTGTCCGGACGTTTGTTCGCCTGTCTGTCTATTTTTCTGTCTGCCGGACTTCTGCATATCCGACTGTTCGTTTGTCTATCTGTCCGTTCGTCTGCTTGCCTATCGGTCTGTCGTTGGTGTGTGTTTATCTTTCTTTCCGTCTGTTTGTCCAACTGTCTGTCCGCCTGTATGTCCGACTGTCTTTCCGTCTGTCTTTCCGTCTGTCTTTCCGTCTGTCTGTCCGTTTGTCTGTCTTATCTATCCGTCCTTATCTCAGCTATTTCAAGCACACCAAATTTGAGTGTTATTTCAATTTGAAATTCAAACACAATTTACAAGTTTCAACATTTAAGCAGAAATATTAAGTTTTTAGTTTGCATTTGTAACGCTCAACGTGGGTGCACGGTATCTAACAGCTGAGTACGCTCGACTCTAGCTTTCTTTACTTGTTTTGCTCTGCATTAGTGGCGCATATCATTGAGTGCCTCTCTGACTCCACATAGTAGGTATGCAAACGGCAGTGTGTGAGTCTATAGACAGGCAGGCAGGCAGGCAGGCAGTTTGGCTGCAGCCTTTTGCGGCACGACGCTTGATTGCCGCAGCAGCACCTGCTGCTGCTGCTGCTGTTGGCTGAATGTCGCTCGCGGCCGACACATTTGCTTGTCATTAAAATCTGTTCATATTTCTCTCTTTATAGCGTTTTAATATCTTTTTTCGCTGGAATTGTTAAGGTAGTTCGAGTGCAGCTAATGATAATGACTTGCAGGAAAGTTTGGCCCAAACTGTATGTACATACATTTAAAATAACTCACTAAAATTGTTTTCAATTAAGAAAATGCATGCATGAAATCGACTCGTAGTCTTTTATCTCTGTTTTTGATCTTCCATTTGAAATCTTTCAGGAACTATTTGATAACGAGTTTCATGCATACACGTTTTAGTGCTTATTAAAAAATTAGTTGCATCTATTGAGTCTGCGATCGTAAAGAAAGCTTTTAGAACTTGAGGAATTTCAATTGAATTTAAATGTGGAAATTATGTGAGTTTTGTATGGTAGCTGGTTTTCGAAATTTCCAAACTTTCAAAATGTCAAAAGAATTTAAATGAGAAATTATTTGATTTTTGTAGAGTTTGAAATCGAAGCTTAACTTTTGCTTATCTGATCTTAAGCCAAGAAATATGGTGCTATAACTCTGAGCGGACGAATTCAAGGTGGCGTCTCTTCTCTCTCGCCCCTCGACGTTACACTTGCCGGCTTTGCTATGCCTTCGGCCCCCTCGCCGCCCACAGCTTTACGTTGTGTGTCGCCGCACTTCAAAGCGAGCGCTGCTAATTAGAGACTTGTTTCGGTTGCACTTACAGTAATCGCTACAAGAAGTCAAAATCGAAATCGAAATCAAACAAAAAGGTGCGCTTGGGTGCGAAATCAAAAGCAAAAAAAATACAAAAACATAAATACAAACAGTTCGAATTGGTGTGAAATAATAAAAATACTTTGCAGTGCATTTTGGTTTTTCTTCTTTTTTTTGGTACATAAAATATATTTTGTTTATTGATAATTTGGATTGCATCGTTTAAGAATAGATTTTTGGAGTTACAAATAAAATGAAATCATAACGTGAATTGACCGAATCGAGAACATAAATATGATACAAAAATAACAAACGAAAGAATGAAATAATAATAATAATAATAATCATAAAAATTAAAGGGCAAAAAATAAGAATCGATTGTGCTTGCAGTTGGATAACAAGAGTTAAATTAGATAATACCTAATAAACAGCTATTATTACACTTATTATTATTTTTAAAATTTTTTCATAGGGTTAGCGTGGGTGTGTGTGTGTGTTGACGTGTGTGTGTGTGGTGGGGAAAGGGTGGCGGGTGCTTGGCAAATTGCAATTAAGTGTGACGCGCGTTTCCGTTTCCGGTGCCGCTTGGCATTGTGCATGGACTGTGTGTGTGAGTGGGTGGCTGGTGGGCAGTGTGTGTGCGTGTGTGTGTGTGTGTGTGTGTGCTTGTGTGTGCAGTTAACCAAAGATTGTGCCTGTGAATTGGACATGGTGTGGAGGGTACATTAAAAACACAATTACGAGAACGATTAAATCAGCTAAAGCTGCATTAACTAAGAGGCTGCATATTTAAACACTACTTCAATTGCACTAATAAAGCTTTGTCTGTGTGTGTGTGTGTGTGTGTGTGTGTGAGTGGGTGATTGTGTGTGAGTGTGTGCGTGTGGCGCTACTAATTGCCTAGACCGCGCGTCTGAGCGTATTACTTTGTTGCGGAGGCACAAAACCAAAGCCAGAGGCGCCAACAACAACGCCGCTCGATTCCTCGATCGCATCTGGGGGCGATGGTGGGAAGACAACGGGACCTGCAAGGCACAGAGAAAGAGAGCGTGGAAGAGACAGAGAGAGAGAGAGAGAGAATATAAAACTGGAGTTTAGTGAGCTCGTGCCAACTACGAATGTAAGGCTTACCTCTGTTCTGGCGCGGATCGCGCACCTGCGCCGCGGAGGGTTGCGCCAGCGCCAGGGGATCGTAGGCGAAGCGCGAGCGGCCCGGAAACTGTCCCAAGAAGTATTGCTGGCCGGCGGCAAAGGCCAGGCACAGGCACAGCGCAGCGATGGTGACTAACTGCGGAGCGAAAGAGACATTGATATGATTATATACAGTTGGCCAAGTGAATACGGTCAAAGCGATTAAACAATTGCAAACGGTGCCAATGCCAATGCATGCTAAAAGTAAATAAAAAACAATTAAGCTGCTAAGCAGGCGAGCAGCTGAGCGCTCGCGCCAGCCAAGAATGCCCCCCTCCCCGCCCGTACGGTGTGTACTTGACTCGCCGCGCCACGAGCCAGAGCGCCGGGCCAGACGGCAAAAACCTTACCACGAGCCAGTTCTTGGCCATTTTTCATATGCAGAGCACAAAAAGAGACATGTAATTAGCGGCCGAAAAAATGGCCTATGTTTTTCTTAGCAAAATTCATGTCAATTACAACAGCCGCTTTATAGCTATACCCGGCAGGCAAGTGCAAGCGAAGGGGCATATTAGGGCTGTAGGGCAGTGTAGGTGAAAAATTTAAATTTTTGTAGACATATTAAATTAATTTAAAATTTACATAAATATATAAAATTCTTGATTAATATTTGTATAGCCAAAAAATGGTTAAATTCCTTTTTATTTGACTTTACATAAAGCCCTGAATCCCAGCTAATATGAAAGCCAACGAGCTCAAATTTTGAGTTAAGCTTTTTAGCTGCCTTAAGTAGCTTAGGTTCATTTCAAATGCTCTGTGCTCCACTTTAAGCTCATTAAAATCGACAAAAGAAAAAACTCCCTTGAATTCCTACGGATTTTTTTTTTTTTTTTTTTGAGAATTGCATTGTAAATAATTGTAGCATTGCCACTTGAGTTCTCTGTGTTGCAGCAACATTGTTGTAGCACATTTCGCGCGCTGACCCAATTCGCAGGCAAATCCAATCAAACGGCGCGATAAGCGAGCTCGTTAAGCTCTGGAAGCGGCGTGCATCAATGGCCCGCGCGGTCACTGTGCCTGCTGTGCAAATTGGCTCGCTGGCTCGCTGGCGCGCTGGCGCGCTGGCTAGCTGGCGCGTTGGCCCCAACGCCGGCCATAAATATCGGCAAAGTGTTGGCTGTCCGCGAAGGCGCCGCAATTTATTGATTTCCCATCGGACGAGCGTCAGCGTCAGCTCGCGCGATTGTTTCTTGTGTGCGGGTGAATGTGCAGGGGAACGCTCGGCGATTCATAAAGCCGTCACGCAATTGACGTGTCCAATGGACGCTAATCATAGGGCTGCCGGCTCGAACCGGATTGCCAGCTGTGCAGGCAAATGAGTGCAGCACACACACACACACACAGACCCACATATGAGTGCTGTCTGCTCGGCAATCGCACCTGTGCGCACCTTCGTCCAGCTAATTGGCGATTGCTGGCGTGTTATATTGTTATATGGACTACTGTTACTTTGTTGACTGTGCTTCATTAATTGCCTAATGGGCCGCGCCTGCCTGCAATTGCTGCAATGCGGCGCACAGGGCGTATGCGCAATATTTAGATAAGTCGCTGCAATTGACTTGAAGTGCGCCGAAGCACCCTACAAAGTGGTCGCAGCCGCGGAAAAAAAAAAATTGAAATCTGCAAAAACAGGCAGCTGTAACAAGCTTAACAGCAGCAGCAACAACAACAACAACAACAACACTGCTAATTGCTATTAGCGCAAAATATGCAAAGCGCAAGGCGAAGAAAAAAATCAACTTCAAACTAAATAATCAAAAAATATGCAAACAAGGCGACCAGTTGTTTGTAGTCGCTAGTTGGTAGCTGGTTGGCAACACAGGCCAGCGACAAGTCTCGCCAACTTGTGAAAATACTTTTAATTAATTCATGTCGTTGTTGTTGTTGTTGTTTCTGTTGCTGTTGTTGTCTTCGGGCCAGACTCAGCGTCTGTTGCCCCATTCGAGCGCGCTGAAGAGGCTTGGTTCTGCTCGGTTCGGATCGACTTGGATGAAATGCATGTGATAATTATGGCAAATACTCTGCCAAGTGGAGCATATGTCGGCTGACTGAAGCGATTGCACTTGGACAATGATTAATGCTGCTGCGCCGCGGGGCGTAGGAGTCGCGGCCAGAGCCAGCGATACGCTTGAGAAATATTGTGAGAAACGCAAATAGGAAATGACAATTTAGCGCTCTACACTGCACAGCAGAAATGAGCATGTGAAACTAAATAATATTTTTATATAACGAAAATTTATATTATATATAAATATATATATTATAAATTAATATATTTTCTATATACGCTTTCCTTTTTTTTTATTTGAGCCACGCATTTTCTCTGAGTGCATACACACACGTTTTGCATGGCAGTTCATTCTTCGCATAGTTGCCAACAACTTCTCAGTCTGGAGTCGCCTGTGACAGGCGTTTTGAAAGTTATCGTTTAAACTAATTAAATAAATTAGGCCTAGCACTTGGTCAATTGCTTTGCGGGCCGCAAGGAAATCGCAGAACGTGCCGCACGCTAATGTGAGTTAATTTGTTCGGCTTCGAAAGGCTGGGAATAAACTGCTTCGTATTAAAATTGCTGTCATTCCTCATACGCTCCAGCTAGCGTAGCCACAACAACTCCACTCCACTCTTCCCCTATCGAAGCCATAACAAATTAGTTGTACAAATGACCTTAGATATGATTTCGTAATTGGGCGGCGCTTGCTGCGGCGCTGTTTCTTGGCTACGCGAGCAAGTAGCAGGCCCAGACAGAACAACAACAACAACAGGGACAACAACAAGAGGGACAACAACAACAGCGACAAGAATCTGGCTCGATTGTTGGCCAACGGCGGCTCATGCGAAAAACCCACCCACAACCCACAACCCACAACAATGATTAAGTGCAGCAACATGTGAGCGTGCCGGTGCCAGCGCATGCAAGCCGCAATAAAAACCACAACAACAGCAAACTGCCATAACAAAAGCAACAATAACAACAGAGACAACAACGTTGTCTTGTTAGCAGTGTGTTATATACCCTGTAAGAGTTTGGCATGGGGTATGGTGCGCGCAACTAGCAACTGATAGCAAGAGCCACAGCTCAAACGAGCTGAAATTGCTGTGGTATACCCTGCAAAGTGGCAGCGTGGGGTATGATGGACTTACAAAAATGAATAAAAAAACTTTCGTAAGATAACGTGGCTGCCTGCTAAATACCCTGTAAAAAGTCGAATATGTTTGCTACGGATCAAACTATAATTTTTAAAGATAAAGTCTATATAAATAAAATTATATCCCAGTAGCAGCTTGAAGATGTTGTATAGGAAATAGTCTCTTAAATAGATTTGATAAAGCTCATGCTGCAGAAACTGCCAGTGATTTTTTTATAATTTATAAAAATATATTTATGTATATATTTTTTTATGTATTTAAAATCAGACTGAACTCTAAATTATTTATATGTTTTTTTTATTTTAATTTAATCAGACTGAAATCTAAACTAAAGTAACTACTGCCGTGCTGCACTTGAGAAAATTATTATTGCCATTTAGTCATACATAAAACTGCTAGCTGCAAGTCTCTAATCTATTTGACACTTACTCATATCGATCATATCTATATTTTGCTACCACTCAAATCGTTTTGTATAAACGCAACAATTAAGCAAATGATAATTTTCAGTTGACTAATGGAAAATTGAAAATAAATATGCAAAGATAACCGCAGTTCAAAGTTCCCCCGAATGAACTTTCAACTGCAGTGAGTAATATGCTGAGATAAGATCTGCACTCAGCTGAGGTGCAGGGTATGCGGCAGCTGAGCAGCTGCCAGTGCACAGCGTTCCGTTGGTTTTTCAATCAAATTTTTCATTTATGCACTGGCATTTATTGGCGTTTAGATTTTGATTGGCTTAAAAATAAATTATTTTTACTAAAGCGAAAAATGCGCTTAAATAAATTAAATAAATGCCGCGTGAGTCATGTGCATAGAGGGGGGGGGGGGGGGGTAAATGGGGAAAATGCGAAAATGGGAAACTCGAACTGGCAGCTGAAGTGTTAATTAATCTTATTTAAATGGATTTTGTCATTCGGGCAGCATTCGCTTTGAAAAGTGAATGTCGAACAATTGAAGGGGGGCTGCAGCAGGGGGGAGGCGAAAACATACACACACTACAAGCAAATTGATAATTGTTATCGTTTGTTAATGATTGTAACGCCCACGGCTGCCCACAACTGATGCTAATTCGGGCCGGGTTAACGCTCGATTGGGCAACTGCCCGCTGACTTTCAACACGGAAGCATAAGGCTCGATCCCGACGCCCGCCTGGATATGCCTTTTTCCATTCGCTGCAAAGCGAATGTTGTTAACTCTTGCTGCCGCTGCTGCTGTTGTTGTTGTTGTAGGTGCAACAAGAGCAGCAGCAGCAGCAGCAGCGGCAGCAGCAGCGGCAGCAGCAGCGGCAGCAGCAGCGGCAGCAGCAGCGGCAGCAGCAGCGGCAGCAGCAGCGGCAACTGCTGCAACAACTGCCGCTGGAAATTACTTTGAATTGTGTTTAATAGCTGGAAATGATGTCGGGCGTCGGGCCGTGTCTGACTTTGAGAGCGCCAGCGTCCCTCCGTCCGTCCGTCCGTCCGTTCGCCCATGGACTGATGATTGCTCTGGCGATTGCCCATTGCAATTATCAAGCATCAATTTGCCACGGCGGCCAGTTTTGGCTTTAGGAAGTGCCAATTGGCCAGCAGCACAGCGTGAGAATCGAGACGCTTTTCCTTTTTCCTGCTCGGCCAATTGCAATTGACCCGCAAATCCCAATCCAATAGCTAAAGCCAAGCCAAAAGCAGTTCAAGTTCAAATCGCGCGCAAATTTGTAGCGTTTAGGGGCCTGACAAACTGGCCAAGCGAACGCGAACGCGAACGCGACGCACATCCACCAGCCTTATAAATATGGTAATAGTAGTCTGCGCTCTGTCCAACTGTCTATCGCGCTGCCTGTCCGTTTGTCCGCTTGTCCGCCTGCCTGTCCGTCCGTCCGGTGTCCAGCTTGGCGATAAATCTAACATGACTATTTTGCAAGCTGCGTCGAGCCGACGCGAACTCAGTCGAGCTGGGCATGTGAACATGTGTTCGCCAGGCACTTGCCATGCATATTGACTGACTGCTGGACAGACGGACAGACGACGGACAGGCTAACTCACTGACTGACTGACTGACTGAGTGACTCTCGCTCAGAGCGCGACATTCGACTCCAACGCCAAACTGCAACTCCGACATGGCTCCAGCTCTGATTGCGACAGCTGCGCGCTCAGCGAGCGCTAATCGCGCCAAGCGAATTGCAATAAAATGGCCAAAAACTGAAACGATTTTCTTTCTCTCGCGGCGCGATGAGACCAGCGATAGCACAGCGTTACATGGTGCATAGCGTGTAAGGGGCATATAAATCGGGAGTATAAATAAACATAGGAGTATGCAGAATATACGAACTAAGCAAACAATTTTTGGCTTTGAAAAGAAATTTTAATTTTGAGTAACTTTAATTGTCAAACTTTTTGAAAATGTAGAAGAAATTTCACGCCTATCCTCAATTTTAATTTTAATTTAAGAGAAACATTTTTTGAAACCGTATTAAATTGAATATGCAGTTTCGCTCTATAAATAGCCCAAAGCCTCACAATGAAAGCCATCAACTGAAGATTAATTTGCAGCTTAGTTTTTGAATATTTTTGACTGACAATTGAAAATCAAAAATGCTAAATACTTCAAAAATATGGCATATATTGAGCAACATATTTGAAGAGTTTCAACTAGTTGAGACTAAAACAATATATTACAAATTTTAAACCAAAATCATAAAATGAAAAATGCTAAAATTAAGTAATATTTATGAAGAACTTTAACTAGTTGAGACTAAATCAAAATATATTAAAATACAAAAAATGAAAAATGCAAAAATGAAGCAATCTTTTTAAAGAATTGTAACTAGTTGAGACTAAAATATATTAAAAATCAAAAAAAAGAAAAATTAAATAATGAAGCAATCTTTTTGAAAAATTTTAACAAGCTAAGAGCAAAGCACTGACTTCAAAAATTAAAGCTAACATCAAAAAAATCAAAATTTTTTTGTTTTTAATTACTTGAAGCTGCACTAATGAATTCATTAAAAATATATTTCAAATATATATAATGCTAATTAAAATTGAAAGCTGCTTAAAAAAAATTCTAAGCACTAAAATTATTTTTAAAAATTAATTAGAAAAAATTGTAAATGTCAAGCTGAAGTCTCTATTAACTTAATAAATTTCCAAATAGATTTGTTTGGCAACTGCTGCAATGCGACTTAATAATTTTCAAAATTATATATTGCCCGTCATGCAGTTGTCTATGTTTAGACATGCATTTGCGCCTGGCCTAGACACATATACACACGCACACGCACACTGGCACACTCTCGCTATGCGGCAATTATGCATGACAATTGCTCGAGCTGCTCGAAGTGCATTGGGCAAGCGGCATCTTCATTAGCCAGAGTCAGGCTAGAGCCAGGCTAGACCCCGATCAGGCCAGAGACTGGGCCAGAGAGCAAGCCAAGCGCAACGCGCGGCAACTCGGGCACGAGTACTACGAAAATGTGCGGCAATTAATTTGAATTTCCACACGCAAAGCGTGTAAAATGCAACAACACGACGACGACGACGACGACGACAACGGACAAGTTGATGGCGACGACGCTGGCGCTGGCTCTGACTCTGGCAGCGATTAACCCATGAATTGGGGCGATTGTCGAGCAATTAATAAATCTTTCATTCCGTTTTTCGAATCGCCTAATCGAGTGCGATTTGCGGGCCGTTTTGCTGGCGGTTCCCAGGGTGCCGCTCGCTGGGATGAAACGGCAATTGCCGACAGAGTTGCCAACGCTTGCGGTGGCACGACTGCAACCCCGCTACCCCCGTCTTGTTGCAGTTGCAGGCGATTGCATAAGTTTTTTTTTTTTTTTTTTGCTCTAATGAAGTCAACGTTGACTTTTCATAGGCTTTTTAATTTATTGCCGTCACACAAACACAAGCACACACACACGCACACAGCTTGGCCGACACGCAATGGCCAAGAAGCTGGCGCCAGTTTTGGCCAATTGACTGTGACTCTGACTGCGAGTCTGGCTTTGGCTTTGGCTTTGGTCAGTTTTGGCGCGTGTGCCTCGCACTTTTCAATTAAGTTACCAAACGCATGCCCAGGCACGTTTGCCACGGCATGTCGTTGTTGTTGTTGTCGCTGTAGCTTGATCTGTGCAAACAAGTGTGTCTGTCTGTCCGTCTGCAGCTTGTCTGGCGCACGGGCGCGGCCTTCGACGTGAACTTGAACTTCTTGGCGTGTAATTGCGGCGTGTTCTGCGCTGCGGAAAGTGCGTGCGAGTCAAAGTCAAAGCCCGATGGCATAATCGACTCGAGCGCGACATATGCTATGTCTCTATATTCTCTGTGTATGTGTGTGTGTGTTTGTGTGTGTCGCTCTATAAATTGACATATATTTGCCTATATTGTTTTGCTGGCGGCGCGCTTTTGTCGACTCGCTTTGAAGCCGACACACGACAACAGCAGCAGCAGCAGCAGCAACAACAACAACAACAACAACAACGGCAACCACAGCGGCAGCAACCACTGCAACCACTGCGGGCACTTGGCCAGCTCATAAATTCGACGAGTGGCCAATAAAAATTCAGAATTGGTGAATGTACGTTCGATGTGAAAATTGTCGCGTTTGGCATTGGCAAAACAAAAGACTTAGGCAACGAACTTGCCATAAGCCATAACAATGCAATTGTCTCTCTCGCTCTCTCTCGCTCTCTTTTAATTGCGGTACTTACGAATTTCATGTTGATTGTGTGTTTGGCTTTTTGTTGCTGTTGATCGAGCTGCAATTAGTTAACAAAAAAATTTTTTTTTTTTAAATTAATTCGCTTGTTGCACTGCACTTTTCTCTCGTCGTTTTACAACACAAATTTTATATATGTTTTGTTTTGTTATTTTTTTTTTGTAATTTTTATTGTTTTTTTTTGTTTTTTTTTTTTTTTTTTATTTTTGTTATTTTTTTGTTATTTGTTTTTGTTATTTTTTTTTTAGTTTTGGTTTATTTTATTTTTTTTTTGCTTTAACGCGCGTCGAAACAATGCGCTGGGAACTTTTCGACTGGCTGCTGTACCTGACGCTGTGCGAGTTTCGTGTGTGTGTGTACTCGATGTGTGCGGACTCGGTGTGTGCGGACTCGGGACACGCTGTGGTTGTCTACGTCGAGCTGTGCGGTAAAACGTTTAATGAATTCCAACAGAAATGCTCAGTTGATTTTATATAAAGCACGGCAAAGCGTGCGCCGTCGACGTTGCGGTCGCAGTCGCTGTCGCTGTCGACGTCGACGTCGCGCTCGCTTGCGCTTTGTTTGCCACGCCGCGAGTGAATTTGCTCTCTTTGAGCCTGAGCTGCAGCTTGAGTGCGCGTTTGAGTGCGAGTTTGAGTGCATTTCGGCTGGGCTTGGGCCTACGTGCAACACGTGATGGTCGTTGTTCTTGGGCAACTTTCTAGCAATTGCTGTGCTGAGGCAGGGGGCAGGAGGCAGGAGGCAGTGGCAGTGGCAGCTGTTGACTTTCCAGCCTGAACCTGTTTCGGGTCAGGCTTATGCAAATCGAATGTAGGAAAACGGGCAACAACAGCTTGCCTTGATTGCAGGTGAAAACATCAACAACAACAACAATGGCTCAAACTTTGGCAATTTCTTCCGCCTCAAACGTTTTGACCGTGAAATTTTGTGTGATTGTTGGCCCGTTGTTTGGACGGCTTGCGAGTTGTTGTTGTTGCTGCTGCTGCTGCTGCTGCTGCTGGTTTTTCTGGCCGCTTTTAGTAAGCGTCGAGAGAGCTGGCGTTGGCTTGATTTAAATGACAATTTACGTTGTGTTCGCTTGTGCGATTAAAAATAGCATTATGCATAGCACAATCATAACGCACGAACTGCCTGCCGGAAGCGTCGCACAGAAGGCTTAGCCCACTCGCACGGACAAGCAGACGGACAGACGGACGGACGCATGCTGCTCGATAGTCGCACGCTTACACACACACACACACTCGGCTGACATTTACGGCCCTTAGACGAAAACGACAACTGGCGTGCGAGGGTCGTTCAACGCGTTGCCGTTTTTTATGCCTTTCATTGTTTACGATGCAATTACAAAATTTGCACAAACTTTCGATGCAAATGGCTGGCAGCGAGGTCGACTTGACACGTTATGTTGTTTGGGTATAGGGATAAATTAATGCACTCAAACTTGGCCAATGTAGTGCAAATACGAGGTCTATCCGAAAAGTATACAACCTGATTTTAAATTTTGGTATACGTTTGAAAAATTTTAAGACTAACCGGGAAATAATTGCAGGTCGGATACTTTTCGAACAGACCTCGTAAAAGCAATTAAAAATGCCAATAAGCCAAGCACAAACAGATTGAACCACCCTCGCAGCCGCAATGCCTGCAATCAGCGCTCAAAGGTGCTGCAACTAAATGCAATTTAATTGTAGTGCCACTATTGGCTGTGCGCACAACTGCTGGAACGCCCCTCGCAATTCATTAATGTCACTAATTAAATACGAATTGCACACTTGTCGCTGCAATGCAAGCAATGCGTTCGATATGCTTTTCCGCCTGCCTGCGCGCTTAATCAGCCAAGGCTGCCAGCGGGGAGAGAGTGAGAGTGAGAGAGAGAGAGGGGGAGGGGGAGGGGTAAGTTGCTGCCTGCCGACAAGTTCAAGTTCAGTTGCGAGTGTCAGCCAGTGCCAGCTGCGTTGGCAGCCGCAAAAACGCCTTCGCGTAGGGCGCGCAGCAACCGCAAGCGATTGCATTGTCTTCGCTGCGGGGTCAAGTTGGGGGTCACACGGCGGCCAATTGCTGTAAACGGCTGGCACAATTAGCCCGGCTAATTGCCGATTGCCATTGATTTATCGCCGAGCACAATTAGCGAATCGCCTTGCGTGTACTTTGGCATTCTTAGCTGCTGCTGCTGCTTGTTGCTGTTGTTGTTGTTGTTGTTGTCGTCGAGCTTGTTGCTATTATTGTTGCTGTTGCTGTTTAATTGAAAGAGCGCTTAGTCGAGCGCCTGGCCATAGTTATCAATCATTGGCGCAAATATTTTGGCCTCAGCCTGAGGTTATTGCCACTTTGAGGAATTGAAGTGGTGCGAAGACAAAAAAAAAAAAAAATAAACGAAAACGTTTAAAATTTTTTTTTTTTTTGGGCCCGCACTTGTCGGCACTCGGACAGATTAATGACTTTTTAAACGCGCTAAAAATAGTCGCTGATACGCAGCAGCAACTATTTTCAAGCCAAACTCGCGACGTGCAGCATTACAGCCTGCCCATGCCAGAAGGCTTCCAGCCCAGCCCCGCCCCGCCCCCTATTAATCAACACGCGCTGGCTATTAACTTGATCTGCGCTCTGTCGTGAGCATTTCACTCAGCACCAAAATAATTACACAGCTCATACCATACAGTATACAGTATACTATATACTATATATATCTGAAGAATCAGCCTCGTCGTCAAGGAAGTCGCGCGAATTTGGAAAGTGCGTGAAGAATGCGCGCCGGAAATTTAAATCAGCGCAGCTCGCAAAAAGTAAAATGCTTGCAGTCAACAGCGCGACTTTTGTATGCTCTATAAATATTTATAAATATATATAAATATGTATAAATATTTATAAACTAGTATAAATATGTATAAGCCTGTATAAATATTTATAAATATGTATAAAAAGGTCTTAAAATATTTTGGTGTTTCTTTCATGCTTCAAAAAATGCACTAAAAATTCTGAAATCAATTTCACTTTCATTCAATTTAATTTGTAATATAGATATAGATATAGCTAGGCGTGAGTGAATTTTTTTTAAAATTTTTAAGCATGAAGGGAAAAATACTTATAAATATGTATAAAGACGTTTTAAATTATTTTGAAGTTTCCTTCATGCTTAAAAACTTTAAGCATGCAGTCAAAATACTGAAATGAATTTCACTGTTATTCAATTTAATTGGTAATATAGATAATAAAATATATCGATGTTTCAAAATAGTTTGAAGTTTTTTGTTTACATGATTAAAAATGAATGAATGCATTTTTTAAATATTTAAAAATATGTATAAATATATGTATAAAATATTTTGAAACATCTTAAAAACTTAAAAAATTCACTCAAATTACTGAAATGAATTTCACTTTTATTTAATTTAATATAGGTATAGATATAGGTAGGAAAAAGTGCATTTATAAAGTTTTAAAGCATGAAGGAAATAAATATGTATAACAATGTTTTAAAATATTTTGATTTTTTTTTTTTTCATTATTAAAAACTTAAAAAATGCACTCGAAATGGTTTAATGCGATTAAATTAGCAAAATATTATATGTAGCTGCTCAATCAATTTGAGCAGTGTATACAGCCGCCAGTGTGCGAAATGCTGGCAAATTTTTATATAAATTCTTATTATAAATTTTTCATAAACTGCCCGCAATCATTTAGAATGTGTTCTCACATTAATATGCAATAAGGAAGAAGACGCAAACGCTGCCAGAACGAAGCTGAAATACACTTGCCAAAGGGGCAAACAAGCAATTAGCAGAGACTGCAAAAAAAGTGAAAAAAAATTCAATAAATCTGAGCTCGATTGCCTGCTGTGTGGGGGATGAGAGCGTATCGCGAACCGGTAATGATATTTTGACGAACGACATGACAAACCCATAACAATCACGGCGCAGAGTATGCGGATCTCTGCGCTTTGTGTTCTTGTTTTATGTTGTTTTGTTTTTTTTTTTTTTTTTTTGTTTTTCAGGCCCCTTTGTATGAATAATTCAGGCATGATATAACATGAACTTTCCAGCGAAAAGCTGCACACTCATGCTGACGTTTATTTTGGTAGCGTTGCAGCGTCTTTGGCCCAAAACGCAGCGATGACTTTCGTTGCGCTTCCGATCCGCATATAGAACTTAATCGCGTTCGTTATATGCCAATTAGCGGCGTGTTGAGGAAGCAGTGGCAAGCACAGTTTACAGTTATTGGCAGTGAGTGCTCTAGCCGCTAATTGTGCCCAAATGTGCGCCGCGAGAATTATGAAAAGCGAGCGCAAGTTCAAATGTTTAGCATTCCAAAGTTCCGGTCCAATTCGCAATGCAATTTGCATTATACATTGACACACACGCACACACGCACACATATGCATGAAGCGTTTAGCGTCTGTTCTCACGACATCGACCTTGGCATTGCGCGATCGGCGAGCGAGTCGCAGTATGAGTAACGCATGCGCATGCGCTCGCACGGCTTGCGGCGAGGAGGAAAACTCTTGGGGCAACTGGAGCTGCAGCTGGAAACGGGTTTTTGCGTTTCGCCACAGAGGTGCGAAATATGCGTACGCTGCGGGCCAGCGAGCCACTGCATCAACAGCTGCGCATACCGTTAGTTTGACGAACTGACAGACAAACTGTAGTCATGGGATGCGAACGGAACTGGTTGTGGTGCGGCAAATGCGTTGCTTAACTACTTTCGATAGGGAAGAGTTTTTTTTCGTTTCTTTTTTTTTAATATTTATTAACTTGTCAAACGCTGTAATTTGCATAAGTCTTAAGCTGCTTGCGTTGTCGTTGTCGCGCAGCTATTTTGAATTGCGCGCGCAGTTAACGTGCTGCCAGTGTTGCAACATGTGCAAGTGTTTCGATTGCAAGCTATCGCAGCCGAAGTCTACGTGTCGATAGCTCAAGCGCACAGGGTGGCTCGTGAGTGAGCTCTAGTTTTGCTTGCTTATAAATAAATTTAAAAGCAATTAATTATTATTACTTATTTGCAATTTAAATTTAAATTGGCAATAGTAAAAGTAATACTGCAATGTATTAAAATGTATTATTGCCTGCACAAAATATACTAAAATACCGCAACGCAGCGATAACTAACAGTGTTCGATAGATGTGCGGTGTCAGCTCTATCGATATTGTTAGCAAATTGTAAAAAGCAACCACTCGTCAGCCGGCGGCATTAGCACAGAAAATTCCACGCATAACTCGCCGGGAACTAAACAATTTCGTGCAGCGACGACGCCAACACATGCAAGAATGACGCACATACACACAAACGGACTGCTGCTGGCATTTTTCTGCGCTCTATTGGCCCTGGAGCTGGCCGCGGGCTCCGAAGACAATGAGTACATGAAGAGGGAACATAGTCTGGTGCGTCCGTTTCAAGGTAAGAGATAAGAGCGCATTACTTTCGCCCGATACGCACTTGTGTGTGTCTGTGTCTGTGTGTGTGTCGTCTTGGCCCGGCGTATCAGTGATTCACCCGCACTCCTTAACTTCCCAATACCGCTGCAGGTGTTGGCGTTATACTACCACACTGGGATTTCCTGGGCAACACAATGGTCACCAGCAACTACATAAGACTGACGCCGGACTTGCAGTCGAAGAGCGGCGCACTGTGGAATTATTCGGTATGCTGACGTCACGCTGCGAAAAGACATTATAATTAATCACTCTCTCTGTCTCTCACTCTTCCCGTCTGCGATCCACAGCCCGTAATGGGTCGCAATTGGGAGGTACACGTCGGGTTCAAGGTGCACGGCAAGGGCAACGAGCTGTTTGGCGACGGCTTTGCCATTTGGTACACCAAGGATCGCATGCAGACGGGCCCCGTCTTCGGCAGCAAGGATCACTTCTCGGGCCTGGCCATCATCCTGGACACGTACAGCAATCACAATGGCCCGCATAATGTGAGTCAGCAGCTCGCAGTGCTCTCTACCTTATAGATTCATATCTCTTGTTTCTCGCGCTGCAGCACCAGCATCCCTATCTGAGCGCCATGGTGAACAACGGCACCTGGAGCTACGATCACGATCGGGACGGCACACACACACAGCTCGCCGGCTGCGAGGTGCGCTTCCGCAACGTCGACTACGAGACGTACATCAGCATACGCTACGAGAACGATGTGCTATCCGTCTCGACGGACCTGGAGAACCGCAACGAGTGGAAGAACTGCTTTGTGGTCAATAACGTGGAGCTGCCGACGGGCTATTTCTTTGGCCTGTCGGCCACCACGGGCGATCTGTCCGATAACCATGACATACACAGCTTTAAGTTCTTCGACATTGACACCAACATCAGTGTGAGTAGCTGAACGAGCCTGTACCTCTAGTTAAACCTGTACTTGGCCATTAGTATAGTTTAAGCTAGGATTTGACTATACTTATGGCTAGCTATGCCAACCTATACCTATTTCTAGCCATACCTATTCCTAGTTCTAGCTATACCTATAATTTTTTCTATCATATCTATACTTTTTCCTAGCCATACATATACTTATTCCAATAGCTCTATCTTTTCCTAGCTGTACCTATACCTAGTTCAAGCTATAGCTATAATTTTTCCTATCTATATCTGTGCATTTTTTTAGCTATACATATATTTATTCCTAGCTACACCTATATCTATTTTCAGCTATACTTATACCTATTTCTAGCTATACCTATACCTTTTCTTAATTATATCTATACCCTTTCCTAAC
This sequence comes from Zaprionus bogoriensis, assembly GCA_035046045.1. NCBI lineage: Eukaryota > Metazoa > Arthropoda > Insecta > Diptera > Drosophilidae > Zaprionus > Zaprionus bogoriensis. The sequence continues at coordinate 3,027,715 of JAWNOI010000010.1, forward strand.
TTTACCTACATTTATTCCTAGCTATATCTTAATCTTTTTCTAGCGATATCTGTACTAATTCATAGCTATAAAAATACCTTTTACTGGCTAAACCTATGCCTCATCCTAGCTATACATAAACTTATTCCTACCTTATAACTGTCTTATTTCTAGCTATACCTATACCTTGTCCTAGCTAAACCTGTGTCTATTCCTAATATTTTTAATATTTTTAGCTATATCCATACTTTTTCCAAGCTATAAATATATTTATTCATAGCTTTATCTATACCTATTCCTAGCTATACCTATACCTTTTACCAGCTAAACCTATGTCTATTCCTTGCTCTACCTTTACTTATTTATAGCTAAATATACTTTTTTCTAGCTATAATTATACTTATTTCTAGCTGTATCTATACTTTTTCCTAGCTAGGTTTAGCTAGCTAGTTTAGTTAGCTATACCTATTCCTAGCTATAGCTATACCTTTTCCTAGCTAAACCTAAACCTATTCCTAGCTATAATTATATTTATTCCTAGCTGTTTCTATACTTTTTCCTAGCTAAACCTATACCTATTCCTAGCTATAATTATACTTATTCCTAGCTGTGTCTACACATTTTCCTAGCTAAACCTATACCTATTCCTAGCTATAATTATACTTATTCCTAGCTGTATCTATACTTTTTCCTAGCTAAACTCATACCTAATCCTAGCTATACCTATACCTCTTGTTAGCTTAACCTAAACCTATTCCTAGCTATAATTAAACTTAGCTGTATCTATACCTTTTTCTAGCTAAACCAATACCTATTCCTAACTATACCTATACCTTTTCCTAGCTAGTCCTATACCTATTCCTCAATAAACTTATACCTATCCTATTCTTTGCTACCTTTTCCTAGCTAAACCTATACCTATTCCCGGTTATGTCTACGCCTTTTCCTAGCTAAACCTATACATACATATTCTTAGCTAAACCTATGCATATTCCTAGCTATACCTTTACCTATACTCATGCTATTCTTTTCTCTCTTGCAGCAAGAGGAGATACTGCAGCGCAGCAACATCGTGCCCAATGCCAAAACGTTCGAGGCACCGCGCGAGCACAAGGATGACCCCAAGCCGGGCATGTCGAATGCCAAGATCTTCTTCATACTGCTGTTCGTTGTCATTGTGGCGGCGGGCGTGGCCATATTCGCCATATCATACTTCAAGGATCGCAATGCGCGCAAGCGTTTCTACTGAATGCTGGAACGACAGTCACAGTCACAGCCACGTCCACATCCACACCCACACCCACACCCAGACCCCTCCCCACCCCACTGCAGATGGGATGCAACTCGAAGGACAAGCAAACCTAGGAGCATAGTCAACCAAAAGAGAAACTGCTGACAAAGTTTTAAATCCTTTTACAGTTAATTTACTATATATACGATACGATAACGATATTTGTTTATATAAGTTTATCCAGCTGAACCTTTCTCCACACAAGTCGCAACTGGGCAATTGTTAAATTTAAGTGCAAATTTTAATCAGAACTATAGACAAATTGAGACCGTAAGAATATTATTGCAGTGTGTACATTATGTAGAGGAAGCTAAAGATACAGATAAAGATAAAGATAAAAGATACAGAGATACAAATTAAAAAACGAAAAGATAAATGACCAAGCGACTGCAAATCGTGTGTGTTCCTGTTGCTTCCTCAAACCCAATGCTGCTGCTGCTGTTGGTGGTGCTGCTGCTGCCGCTGGCGACTGGCGGAGACGGAGCGCGCCGGCGGCGGACGCACTGTGGCCAGCATGGACTCGATGTGGCGCACCTGATTGCTGACAAAGCGCTCGCTGGGCGGATCGCTGCGCTCGCTCTCCAGATTGTCGTTGGACTTGTGCATGCCACTGAGGATGCACTGCTCGAACAGCGACTTGGACTGCCCGTCGTCCAGCGAGTCATCCGAGCTGTAGTCGGTCTTGGTGCCCAACGTCGTGTGCCTGCGCTGGCCGTTCGTCTGCTTGGGCAGCGTGTGACCCGTGTGACCCGTATGACCCGTATGCCCCGAGCTGTTGCTGGTGCTCGCGCCACTCGGCTGCGGTCTGCAGCTGCCCGCGGCAATGGCCTGAAGTGGATGAAAGCAAATGAGATTAGCTATGTGCCTTGCCGGCTGGTCAAACTCAGCACTCACCTGACTCAGCAGATTGCTGTCATCGTCGGAGTCCATGGACAGCGAACTGAGTGAATCGCTGCGCTTGGGCAACGCCTGCGCCGCTGTGCTGCGACGTGGCGGCAACTTGGGCGCCGACTCGGCGTTGCGCGGCAACAGCTGCGGCGGCTGTGGCTTTAGCGGCGGCAGGCGCACTGGTCCCACCTGAGCGGAGCCCACGGTCAGATTGGACAGGCCCGAGATGACCGAGAAGTTGCAGGGACTGTCCTCCACGTAGTACTTGTTCATCTCGTCGCGCACGGGCAGATAACTGGGCAGTGCGCTGCCGCCGCAGCGCAGCTTGGCAATGGCATCCTCCGGCGGCAGTTGCTCCACGCCATTGCCATTGGCATCGTTGGCATCGTTCGCCGTGGAGGCTATGGACAGCACGGAGAGATTACTATTGCTGCCCGCCTTGGAGAGCAGCGCCGGCGTGTCCTCGGTGCAGTAGTTCAATGGCGCATCGTTGCCATTGAGATCATTGCCATGGCAGCTGCGCATTGCAGCAGGCGTGCGCTGCAGCTGCAGTTGCTGCTTGCGCTCGCGACGCGGCGACTGCGGCATGCTCTGCGTGGGCGAATCCGGCAGCTCCGAGGGCGAGATGACGCCGCTCTGCATGCGGCTGTACTCGCTGATGACAGAGCCGTTGTCGTCGCAGCCAATGGTCTCGTCATTCACCAGGGAGTCCATGGAGCTGCGCCTGGAGTACATCAGCGGTGTCTCCAGTGCGGAGTCTGCGTTGTTGTTGTTGTTGGGCGTGGCAGCTGCAATTGGCGCTGTTGTTGTAGCTGCAGCTGCAGCTGCTGCTGCTGTTGCTGCTGCTGGTGGCGGCGTTGTGGACACCTTGGAGATCGTTGGCTGCTTCTCCTGCTTGCCCGGCGCCACGTCCATCAGGCTGTTGAGCGAATCGAAGCGACTGAAGCAGCCGGGCGTGCCCTCCTCGCAGTAGTTGATGGGCCGCTCGCCCGGCTCCGGCTCGGGTGTGTGCAGGCAGGCGTCGGGCTTGTTGTCCACGGCGAGATTCTCCAGCGCATTGGAGCGCAGATTGAGCGTCTTGGGACGCGGCTGCTGCTGCAGCTGCTGCTCGCTGTGCAGATCGCAGGCGGAGGCGGACTTGGCCAGCGGCGGTGTGCCGCGATTCCCGCTCTCATCGAGTATGAGCAGAATTTCGCTGCCCTCGCGCTCCTCGGCAGCAGCCACGCCCACTGCCGCTGCAGTTGCTGCCACTGCTGCTGCCGGCGACTGTGCTGCCTGCGCGGAGCGTCGCTCCTTGTAGCGCACACTGAAATCCGTGGGCTGATCCAGATCGAAGCTGGACTTGGACGCCAGCGGCTTGTGCTCGCTGTAGCTGTACTTCATGGAGTAGTCGATGGGCTGCTCCTCGGCCGGCGGCACAAAGTGATGCGACTTGACCACGGCGCCATCGGACTTCGTCGAGTATTTGGTGGACTCCGTGTCCGACTTGGCCGAGTAGATGGACTCGCGGCTCTCGCACTTGCGTGGCAGCGTGTTGCTGCCACTGCCACTGGCGCTGGGGCGCAGCTTCTTCAGCGAGCCCGTCGGATTGCTGCTCAGCCGCATGGAGCTGTAGCGTCGCGGCAGTGTGCCGGCATGTCCATTGCTCAGCTCCTGCGCCGGCGGCGGCGGCAACTCGCTCAGCGGCTGCAGCTCCACGGCGGCGCGATAGTTCACCAGATTCTTGAGCGCGGAGGCGCTGCCTTCGGCTATCATGGCATTCTTCGAGCTGATGAGGGCGCGCAGCAGCGTTATGGCATTGTGATCGATGAGGAACTGCTGATCCTCGGGACAGCGCGCCGAGAGATTCCACAGCGTGCCGCAGGAGTTGCTCACCACCGTCTGATTGTCGGACTTGAGCTGCTGCAGCAGTATGGCCAGGCAGTTGTGCTGGCGCAGGATCTGGCGATAGGATTCGCAGACCGCTATGTGGCTAGAGACATTACGCAAGATGCCGCCGGCATTCTCCACGATCTTTAGCGTGCGGCTGGGTCCCTCGTAGCTGAGCATCTGCACGAGAAACGCCAAGGCGCCGTCCACGGCACAGAACTCCGCCTTGTTGGTGCTGCAGTGCGCCGAGAGATTCCACAGCGCCGAGAGTATGGCCTTCAGCGTGTTCTCGCACTTGTTGTGCATGGCGGCCAGGGCCAGAGCCGTCACCGTGCCCAGCTCATTGAAGATGGCCTTCAGATGCTTGTCCGCGCGCCACGACAGATTTCGCAGCACACTCGCCGTCGCCTGCAGCAGATCGTCCAGTTCCGGCGAGCCATTGGCATCGAGCTGCGCCACCAGCGCCTCCATGAACTGCTTCTGGCCGCAGAGCAGCGACTTGTTGTTCTCCTCGCCGCACGTTAGATTCGTTAGCGTCATCAGCGCGTAGCGGCGCAGCAGATTGCACTGCTCGCGCCCGGTGGCGGGGCCATGCACGGCATGATCGAGCTGCAGCAGGTTCGGTATGGCCTTGAGCGCGCCCAGCTCGCACATGGTCTGGCGATGCTCCTCATCGAAGCTGGCCTTCATCAGCAGCTTCATGGCGGCCAGCGGATGGCGCTCCTCGTCGTCGGCAATGGACTCGCCCCCGCTCTGCAGCTGCGTGCGCAGAAAGTTGCAGCTGTAGTCGTGCACCTGGTCGAGCAGGCGCAGCAGCTTCACCTCGCGCTGATTGCCCTGCACGATGTTGTGCAGCGCCAGGCTCGCGTTCTTGCGCGCCGCGCTCGCCGCTCCGCCGCCCACGCCCGCGCCCGCCACCGCTGTGGCGGCGTCGTCGTTGGCATGCAGTATTTGCACCAGCAGCTGTATGCAGTCCGAGCTGCGCAGTGCTCCGCACGTGTCCGCGTTCCGCGACAGCTCCAGGAAGTTGCGCGTCAGCTCCAGTTGCTTGTGCGCGTCGCTCTCGTTCAGTGTCATCGTCTCGAATGATTCCGCTTGCGGCAGTGCAGCACACTGCGTTGCAGTTTCGCGTTTTCGCAATTCCGGGAAGTGCAGTTAGCAGTTAAAGGCAGGCAGGTAGACGGCTCGCTAATCCCTCCATAACCAGGAAATTTGACTAATTTCGGACTAGGTAGACGCAGATTCCACGGCGCAGAAGCAGCTGCCTTTGCCTTTGTTGGGCCCTCGCGCTGTTACATGTTATCGGTTTTGAATGCACGCATCAACAGGTTATCGATAGCTGGCCGGCATGGTGCCAGCGAGTAGAAGGTGGTTGAATATTTATATGTATGTTAAAACTATTGTGTTTGTATTAATATTAATAAATATTAGTATTGGTAATATATTTAATATGTTATAGATTAATGTCACGTATTTGTTGTATTTATTGTTTTATATAATTTTTTATATTATGTTACACAGTACTTTTTTTATCACATGCCCTGTACGCACATGTGCAGTAAGCAGATAAATAAATAAATAATAAAAAATAAATGTCTTACCCTAAATTACATATATAGTATATATTGCATTTATGCATACATATAGCTATATATATATTAAATGTTTATTATTATCTTTCAAGGTCAAATTCTTAAAATTATTTTTTTAAGTATATTTTATTATTTTATTATCATTATCCGACCTGAATTTAAATCTTGGTATACCAATATCTAAAGTTTGGCTAATTTTAAAACTAACTTTGGCGCCGAGAAATAATAATGCGGATTTTTTTCAGACAGAGCTCGTACTATATATAATAGTATAGTATATACTGTTTTAATATTATTTTTTTCAATTAATATTGTGTGCAATGAGAGCATTCGATTATTTTATGGCTGAGCACTTGTAAGCATAATTTATGAATTTAAATCATTTCTCATATTTAGGTATTTTAATTTGTTAAATAAATATATACAACATATAAAATATCATACGCTTTTCAATAATTTTTAAATTAATAATAATACTTTACGACGAATCTGATTATGTTAATAACATATATAGAATAACATACCACTTACATTTTGAAATAAGTTCTTGTGCAGTCTCTTTTTTAGTATTTAAATAATGTTTTGCTATTATTACAGCACTATAGCACTGCTCTATATGCTTGTAAGCGTAAATGCTTTAAAATGATTTATATTTATATTTCTTAAGCAAAAGCTTACACAAGTTACATTAATTATGAACCATTATTAAAATGTATATAATATATTAAGTTCATGTGTAGCTGTTAGTATTATATTGCACAGGAACACCGTGCATACGTACGATATGTGCCATCACTAGCTGAATTACGTTACGTCACGGCACGAACAGCTGTTCGCGCTCAGCTGCAACGCCGCCGAATTGTGTGCGAAGTGAAAAACAATGAATTTCTTAAAAAAGGTAAATTAACTTAATTAATAAATGATATACTAATCGGAGCATGCGCTTGCAGATGCCCGCACAGCTGCTGCCGCTGGCAGAGGCGCAGCTCGCAGCGATACACACCAGCGCGGTCTGCTGTCGCGTGCAGTCCGGACGTTACCGCATAACCACAAAGCGGGATCGGCCGCTGACCTACGAGATGGCCAATCCGCCGCACTTCATTGGGCACCGCAAGTCGTGGAATTCGTGGAACACCTGTGAGTGCTGCTAGCAGGTTTATTATCAATTATAAATATTATAAATTATTTGTATTTGCCAGCCACGCTGAAGGATGCACTGCGTCCGTCGCAGACGGCCATCGAGGATGTGTTCATACGTAAATTCATAACTGGCACCTGGCACGCGCTGACCTGCTCCGAGATCATCATCAAGCGCCAGCACAACACCATACGCATTGCGGCCATCATACGGCAGGCGATCACGCCGCGCAAGGTGTACTTCCTCATCGGCTACACGGAGGAGCTGCTCTCCTACTGGCTGCAGTGCCCCGTCACGCTCGAGCTGCAGACGGTGGCGGACAAAAAGGACGTGGTCTTCAAGTACATTTAGTTCGTTGTCGTTGTCATTGTCGCTTATGCTCTAAAGATTTATACTAGTAATACACCAGGATGCGGCTCAATGCGCGTACTCCACTTCGCTGTTGTTGCTGTGCCACGACTTGATGGCCTTGTTCACAATGACGCCGTCCAGGTCCTTGACCTGTGGGGGGGAGTAGAGACATGCTTAGTATTAGGGGAAGAGTCTTTATGTCTATGGATTGCCAGCGAACCGTTTCCACGAGCGCCTTGAGCTCATCCTGCGAGCTGAGCTTGAGTATGAGCGCGCGTATGTCCTTGACCAGTTCGATGAAGAGGAAGACGACGATCTTCTTGGCGCCGCCGCAGATCTTGTCCCAGACCTTGACCAGCACCGTCTCGCAGATGACGCCGGCGAAGCAAGTGGTATACCAATTGTCCAGCAGCCTGGAGTTCTCCTCGAACAGGCCCAGCTTCTCCAGGCGACTGTGGAATAAATATATAAGCATAAGAGATGCAACACTTGCAGCACTACCCACAAGAGCAAGTCCTTGTCCTCGCGCCTGAGCAGCGTCTGCGTGAGCTCCTTCAGCTTGGCGCACTCCTTCTGCAGCTCGCGCGTGTACTGGTAGAACTCCTTGGCCATCCAGTAGGTCTCCACGTCGTCGTCGAAGATCTGCAGCAGGGCGCGCACAATCTCAATGAAATGACTGTCGTCGGGCAGTGCGGCGCCGCGCGTATTGTTGCTGTGCAGCAGCCGATTCGTCTCCAGCAGCCACATCTTGTGCAGCACCAGATCCTTGCCGCACTTCGTGCTGTCCGTCATGTCCACGCAACGCATGACCGTGACGGCGCGCAGCAGATCCTCGTACACCTGGCAACGCTGCTCGCGCACATAGTCCGTGTTGCACTTGTGCAGCGGCATGATGCCCATGATGAGGCACCAGAGCAGGTTGCGCTGCTGCGCCGGCACCGTGTAGTTGTACACGAAGTGCTTCAGCTTGCTCAGATTGCGTATGTCGTCCTGCAGCAGCTTGTTCAGCGACTTCTTCTCCTCGACGCTGAAGCAGCCGACCTTCTCGTAGTAACTCGAGCGAAAGTTGCGCTCGTCCGTTGTCATGATTAAAAAAATAATTACAAATTAAATGCGAACTCTTTATTTGTTTACGTTGTGTACTTTTAGTGCGTTTTTGCCTGCGGTATTAAAGTGCGGCGAAACGTAAACGCAGAAAATACTGCAAGTTCAGTGTTGTAAAGCGCGCGCACAAATCACCATAAGTGCAATTCATCGCAAATAGCAATAAATGCAATTCATCGCGTAGTTAAAAATAAAAACAGTAAACATTAAAAAAAAAATATATATATATTTATATTTGCTTGTTAAACAATAAGCATATAAAAAATAAAATATATATATTTATTTTTGCTTGTTTAATTAGCAATTTTATTTTATTTTATTGATGCTAAACGTGACTAGTTGTGCACGTGAACGATCACCGCTACGTAAGGGTCACACTCATCTCTATTGCTAGCACTGCTGCTTACGGTAGTCCGCAACATAAAATGTATAAATAATAAGCATAAATATCGAAGACGAAATAACAAAGGCATTAATTTAAGCGTACATTATAACGACGGCTGTGCGAGTTGGAGAGTTGCATGAACTATCTAACAATTTTGCTGTGCAATCGTAAACCGACGATGCTCTCGCGCCGGAGCAAGGAGAAATCGCAGGCACACAAAGAGGGCGTAGTGGGCAAGTACGTGAAGAAGGACACGCCCCCGGAGATACCGGTGATCAATGTGTGGACCTCGTACTCCGACCAGCATCAGCGTGCGGCCAAAAAGAAGTCGCTGCAGCGCTGCGCCAGCAGCTCGCCCAGCTGTGAGTTCAAGCCGCGCAGCTCCAGCACCAGCCGCAACACGTACTCCTGCAACGATGCGCAGCCGGACTACTACCATGCGCGGCGTGCGCAGAGTCAAATGCCACTCAACAACGTGCAGCAGCAGCAGCAGCAGCAGCATCCACACCAGCAGCAGCACCCGACTCATTCGTCTCATCCGCCCGTGGCGCCTTTTCGTGCCGGCAGCAATCAGCCCGGCCAGAGCCAGAGCCAGAGCCATAGCAACAGCAGCAACTACGTGAACATCGAGCAGATCGAGCGCATGCGCCGCCAGCAGTCCTCGCCGCTGCTGCAGACGCCCACCAGGGGCTTCCAGCGCAGCTACTCCACGCAGAAGCATTCGCATGCGCATCCGCATCCGCATGTGGCGACCACCAGCTACGACGGCGATCAGATGCTGCTCAGCGCCTCCTATGCCAATATGCTGCAGGTGACACGGCGGCCGCCTTCACCAGCGCACTTTGCCATGCAGCAGCAGCAGCAACAACAACAGCAGCAACAGCAGTATCAGCAGCAGCAGCATCTCCAGCAGCAACATCCACATCCAACGGCAGCCTACGGCTCAATGTTGCGCTTTGAGCCTACGGCCATGGCAGCCAAGGAGCATACAGCGCGGTATCCGCAAGCAAGGTAAGCTTATACTACTGTGGGCAAAAAGTAAGGTGAATATTTTTGTTAAGTCAAAATTTCTTTATTACGAGGGTCGTTCAATAAGTCCTTAGAAAATCCGAGTGAAGAAATCCGAAATCCTATTTTTTGGACGGGATAAAAATGTTGGAAAAACGATTGGCAAAGTGTGTAGAGCTAAAGGGGGACTATGTTGAAAAATAAAAAAAAATTTCTGCAAAAAACAGTGTTTTTTATATATTTTATTATTATTTAATTTTTCTAAAGACATATTGAACCACCCACGTAATTTTGCTTGAGTTTTGAGTCTTTCAAAATGGTTTTCACAGTTTCTTCTGATATTCCGATCATATCAGTGAGGTTCTAATAGTCAACCGACGATTTTTGAGCACTAATTTGAGCACGTCCGGAGCGCTCCAAGTCGTCATCAACACGTTACCGAGCCTCTTTGAAGTCTTTGTAACACTTATAAACATTTTTCTGGGACATGGTAGAATCACCAAAGGCCATGCCCAAACTTCCTCAACGTTTCCGCAGCCGAACTTTCATTCCGCAAACAAAATATGATGGCACTTCTCTGCTCAATTAAATCAGACATTGTAAAAATCGCCAAATGCACTCTTGATCGTTTGGTAAATATAGTACTCATACTGACATACATACAGTCCTGCCAACTCGAGAAAAAAGGAACTAGTTCGCCATCTTAAGCCCGCGAATTTTAAATTGAAAATTCACCTTACTTTTTGCCCACAGTAGTATATATTTATATTCTATCTATAATCTATATACGCTACCACTCTTGCCTTCCCAGATCCCCCATGGAACTGCAGCAGCAGCAGCAGCAGCAGCTGGCTGCCCACATGATCGGCAGCTACTCGAGCGACTCGTATCCCATCTATGAGAATCCGCATCGCGTCTCATCCATGCGCGTCACGCAATCGCAGCGCTCGGAGTCGCCCATTTACAGCAACACCACTGCCTCGTCGGCCACGCTGCATCAGCATCAGCATCAGCATCTGGCGGTGCCGTCGAGTGGTTCGCTGCGCGTCAGTGGACGCGATGGCAGCTCGAGCAGCGTGCGCGGTGTGTCCAGTTCGGTGCAGTCGCTGTATGTACCACCGCTGACGCCGCCGGCCGCCGGCAGTGCCAGCGGCAGCGATAACAATGCAGCGAACGGTGCACTGCAGAAGGTCGCCTCGCAGCAGTCGCTGAACGAGGGCGAGGAGCTGCCACTGCCGCCCGGCTGGGCCACACAGTATACGCTGCACGGACGCAAGTACTACATCGATCACAATGCGCACACCACACACTGGAATCATCCGCTGGAGCGTGAGGGTCTGCCGGTGGGCTGGCGACGTGTTGTGTCCAAAATGCATGGCACCTACTATGAGAATCAGTACACGGGCCAGTGCCAGCGACAGCATCCGTGCCTGACATCGTACTACGTGTACACGACATCGGCGGAGCCGCCCAAGGCCATACGGCCGGAGGCGCCGTTGTATGTGCCGCCGTCGCATACGCACAACGCCCTGGTGCCGGCCAATCCGTATCTGCTGGAGGAGATACCCAAGTGGCTGGCCGTCTACTCCGAGGCGGACTCGTCCAAGGACCATCTGCTGCAGTTCAACATGTTCAGTCTGCCGGAGCTCGAGGGCTTCGATAGCATGCTGGTGCGGCTCTTCAAGCAGGAGCTGGGCACGATTGTTGGCTTCTACGAGCGTTATCGGTGCGTTGCCTGACCTCCGCGACCCTTACATGATTCTCAATTTTTTCCTCTTCGTTTTGTGTTTGTTTTCAGTCGCGCTTTGATACTCGAGAAGAACCGACGTGCCGGCCACAGCAGTCAGCCGTAGGTGCAGGCCCACGACCACGACTGGAATCCATTATCGAACGACGCATCCTGTGCCTTCGCGCACGCACACTCATCCGCCGCATACTTTCGGCGCCAGAAACTCTATTTATTTTTATTATGTCTATTTATTTGGAGCCATTTCCCTGCTAAGTTCTGCATATCAGTTTGTAAACTGTGATACTACTCGACTCAAAACCCCTTTCGGATATCTCTTGACTAAGATCCCCGCTGGGAATGGCTCGTAATTATTATTTTAATTGTACTTTTGTATTTGCAACGATTTTGGTTTGATTTGACCTACGCCTGGCAGCGAAGACGTAAGCTCAGCTACCGATTAGACAATTGGAAAATCCTAGTTTTACGTTTATACTCTTATGTTCCTTCGATTTTTGTATTATTTTGAGTTGCGGCCTGTGTAACTGTGTGTGTGTGTGTGTGTGTGTGTGAGCAAATTAAATGACTTTTCAGAATTCACAACAACTTGTTATAGCTGATATTACTGGGCCGAGCGAGTGGCACTTGAGGTGAGTTGCGAGTCGCTACATTTTATAAATAATTAATAACTGGGGGCCAGGGCAGGTGCGAATAACTAGCGTGTTCGGACAATAATGCTTTTATTAAAAAAAAAAAATTTATTAATTTTAATATTGGGAATTCAATTTTAACGCTGACCTACAGTTTGTTTTTTTTTGTATGATCATCAATCGAAATCGAAATACCCTTCCCCCATTTTCCATAACGTTCTTATTACTTTCACTAAATACAATAAGTAAAGACTAAACTAAAGTCTAGTGCAGCGAATATCAACATTATGATTAACAAACTATTTGCCAAAAAGTTCTTAAATTTTTACTTATTATGTAAGCTGAAAATCGAAAAATATTGTTTTTTGATGGCAGTGGGCGTGGCAGCTAAGGCGTGAAAAAAGTTTATTTGCGTATGCCATACACGAAGCGTCATAGCAAATTTGGTGTCTCCAGCTCATATAGTAGACGAGTTATATGTGTTTAAACAGACAAGCGGACAAACGGACAGAGCTAATTGACTTGGCTATTGATGCTGTTTAAGAATATATACTTTATATGGTCTGCCATGCCTTCTGCTGCCTGGGATATACATGTGCACAAAGCTAATATACCATTATTTCTCATTTTCAATGAGTAAAGGTATATAAAAGTAACTGTCCGGATTAAAAAGTTAAACAGCAAATAATTTTTTTCAGCTTTTAAGTACTAAAATTTCAAGGACGATTTTTCGAGTGGCTGGAAATTTGGCACAATGTAGAATTTTCTTGGAGGCTGGTCCGCTTATCATAAAGCATGCAGTCAGCTGTACGATCTGCTGATATTCTGGTACAAGTCGAAGCGCTGTCGTTTTGATTATTTTTAGAAAACCGAAGTACCCTTTCAACCGACGATAAGTATCCACTGCGAGCTTTAAGTGTGCAAAAACAAAAGCAAAAATCGAACTGAAGCGAGATAGAGCCGCGCAGCAGCAGCAGCAGCAGTAGCTGAAGCAGCAGTATGGAGCGGCAGCAGCAGCAGCGGCGGCGGCGGCGTGGGCTCCATTTATAAGTATTGGCGCTGTGCAATGCGCTGCTTCAGTATCTTGGCAGTCGCGTTGTCGTCACTATCGAACACACACACGCACACACACACACACACACACATACGCACACACAGAGAGAAATGTGCACACATATTTGAGCTGCCGCCCCGTTAATTGCCAGTTAAACACGCTGTTTAAGCCTAGTAAGAATGGATATTGTTTATTTAAGCGCGAACATCTTGATCTGCGAGAGGGCAGTTACTAAAGTTGCGTTGCGTTAGGTTCGGTACGGTGCGGTGTTCGGTTTCATAATCGGATCGCTCGATACAACTCGAAACACTTTCCAAGTGAAAGTTCTAATCCGGCTGCAAAACGTTTTAAATCGGTTTTATGTGCTGAATTATTTATCGCTTATTTATACAATTGGCAAACGCGTTGGGACATATTGACAGATATATATGGCCATGTGCATGTGTGCATGTATTTGTTTATGTTTATGTTTTTTTACCGCGATCTCTGCACAGACTCTGCTGCATTGCAGTGCAATCAGCGAATTTTGGAGCGTTTCACAACGCCTAATTAATCGGAATTATACGATATAAACGTGTATAGGGAATTTTTTTTTTTTTTCAAATACGACAACCGGGAATTGCCGCTTTGTCTCTCGTCCGAATTACCCGAATTTATGGCATCACGAGCTGAAATTGAAATACGCGCGATTAGCTTTATCGTCGCACTGATAAGCCCGTTCTCAGGACGTTGTAAAGTTCTTGCGTTGCTTCGGTTCCTGCTCGGTCATGTTTTACGCTATAAATGGGTACCTGAACAGTCAGAGCAAAGAGCGGGTTATTTATGGACCACCACCACCATCACCGCCACCACCACCGTCACAGTTGTGGAACCGTAGGTCGGCAGAGTTCTAGCAGCAGAACCAGAACCAATATAACTTCTTATATACTCGCCGAGTCTATAAACGCCTTCTGATAGCGCCATACGTACATGCAACTGATTCGCACGTACGTACTACATACATACTTTGCATGACTGTGATGTATGTGGGTATATGTCACACTCGGCTGTCAGCTGGGCTTGTGCGTGTGGCAAAAGCTTCGCTTTAATTGCAAGTTGTAACATTGAGAATAAACAAAAAAGGTCGCCTAGCATTTTTATCTAGAACAATTATCCATGCGTTACGGAGTTGTCGTGTTTTCGCTTGTTCGATAATAATTCGCTTGCAAATTGCTTGATTGAAACTCTGCAGATTTGAGCTATAAATATGTTTTAACTGCTTTGCACTCGGCCTATGAGTTATGGCTGCTTTTTCATTCATAACACTGGGCATGTTGCGGGTTTCTGGTGCAATTAGTGATTCGCTTTTAGCGGAAATCATTTTTTCGGCTAATTTCAAACAATTTTTATGTCTATTTAATTGGCGAACTTAGCTTAGAACAGATAAGCTGGTTATATATTCATATATTTGCCTCGTCATTCCGCAGCTGATAACAATCTCTAAAAACACTTGTGGGCCGAGTGCCGCGTAATCTTAATGGCAACAAATTGAGTGCAAAAGCTGAAAGAATTTCTCGATTCAGCTAGCAGACAGATCTACGTATTTATAGTGGGACCGTGCGGCGTACCATACTCTCAATTAACTCGTAAAGCAAAAAATTCAACTCATGCCCAAACAATTGTGCATATATGTATGTATGATACATAGTACATACGAGTGACTCCCTTTGATTGCCGTCAATTTTGTAATATAGACTCATTGATTGCTGCAGTAAACACCAATCAGTTCTGTCAATGAATCATTGATAAATTGCATTCGGAATTCGAAGAAAAACACACATGCATTCAAACTGCTATCCAAGGAGTCGGAGAGACTTCTCAAACAAAAAGCCCAGTTTAAGACTTTGTAGCGTCAGCTGTAGCCCACAGTTGACTTAAACTTTAGACAAATTGTCTGCAGGCGTTATTTTCTCCAATTATTTAAAACAGCTGTAATAACGACGACTCTATTATCGCATTGTTCCATTCGAAGGTTAACAGCTAAGAGATGACACTGTTCTGGAGGTATTTACTTCTAGTGCTTGCTCTACTTGCCACGCGTAAGTCTCGATTAAATATTAGTTCTTCCATATTGTAACATTGTATTCGGACGACAGTTACGTCAGGAGATGCGCAGAGCGATCTACGTTTCACCGTAGATTCCCATGATCTGACGGTGTTGGTGAACGAGAATAAAACCTTTGTGATATACGGGTAATTACGGAAAAATGAAATAATAGGGAATACCGATTGCTAACTGATGATCTTTATCTCTTAGTAACAATATTAACCAGAACGTTGATGTCCAGTTAGTAAAACAACACGAGGATCACTTGGATGTGTATCCCGATAGCTTTGTGTACCAGGCGGGCACCTCACTCAATCAGACGATCGTTGTAACGGGTCGACAGGCTGGTCACGTGGAGATTACGGCGAACAGTGATCAGGTTGAGAGTTGGATGTGAGTTGGCATAATTATCAATGCATTCGCTATGGGTTTTATGGGTTTTATCTCCTCTGTAGTACTGATGACATTTTCGTACGTGTTGTCGTGGCCAAATCGAATGCTATAATTTATGTCTCGATTGTGTTCGGTTGGATCTATTTTGTGGCCTGGTCGGTTTCGTTTTATCCCCAAATATGGATAAATTACCGTCGCAAATCGGTTGAGGGACTGAATTTTGACTTCATAACACTCAACATCGTTGGATTCACGCTCTACAGTATGTTCAATTGTGGACTGTATTTCATCAAGGGTCTGCAGAGCGAGTACGAGACGCGGCATCCACATGGCGTGAATCCTGTTTTGTTGAACGACGTGGTCTTCTCACTGCACGCCATGTTTGCGACATGCATAACCATTACGCAGTGCTTTCTGTATGAGGTAAGCGCTACGATTGATGTTCGATTGCATTGCACTATGGCTTATCTCGCATATTATCTCTATTATCGCGTAGCGAGCATCGCAACGCGTCTCCAAGACGGCACTCGGCTTGCTGGGGATATTTGCAATTGTCGTGATCGTATCTGCTGGCCTGGCCGGTGGCGATGTCATCCACTGGCTGGACTTTCTGTACTATTGCAGGTAAGAGTCATAGTATATATTAACTGAATTCATTGTGATTATTTCAATTTATTCCAGTTACGTGAAGCTGGCCATCACAATTATAAAATATATACCTCAGGCACTGATGAACTATCGTCGAAAAAGTACCGAAGGCTGGTTAGTATCATAGTTGCCGAGTGTGAATTCCCCATCGAATGTATTATATAATCGCTTTTATTATAGGAGTATTGGCAACATTCTGCTGGACTTTACGGGCGGCACTCTGAGCATGCTGCAAATGATATTGAATGCTCATAATTATGGTAAGCCTTGAACTAGTATATTATTCATATCAGCAGAATTGAACTAGTTTGGCGTGTTCTATTTTCAGACGACTGGGCTTCATTATTTGGCGATCCAACGAAATTCGGTCTGGGCTTATTCTCGGTGCTGTTCGACATATTCTTCATGTTGCAGCATTACGTATTCTACAGGTAACTATGTATACCAAGTGCCACATTGAAAATGCGGAAAGAATGGTTTATTAACTTTGTACAAATGTATGTCACGGGTTGGAGAAGGCGTGGCAGGCCATAGAAAGTTTGTACATGCATTTGACTTTGTCCGTTTGTCCGCTTGTCTAGTTGAATGCGCAGAACTCAGGTATTATTGGAGCTAGAGACATCAAATTTGGTATGCAGATTCGTCTATAGCACTTGCACAGCAAGTTCATTTCAAATTTTAAGTTCTTTGCTCAACACTTGAAAATCGAATTTTTTAATTATTAGCTTTTGTATAGTTACTAAATGTTAAGCTGTAAATTGCAGCCTGATGTCGTAATAAACATAGCAGTTTCAAGGCAGATAAAGTATTTAATAGAATTAATTTTTAATGACCAAAGTGGGTGCATGGTATTTTACAGTCGAGTGCACTTGCTTCACTTGTTAAATTCTTAAAATTGCAATTAATCAAAATCACGCACTTTAATTGCCAATTAAACAGTCTGATTAAGCTTTTTTTTTGTTTTGTTTATATTTTTTATATTTTGATTTTGTTGAGTCATTTTTTTCTGATTTCCCTAGACATTCGAGCAATTCCTCAAGTTCGGACCTAACGACGTCGACGAACGCATCGAACGATGTTGAGAGTGTTTCGCGAGAGAAATATTAGAACTTATGTACATAGCTTTACATTATTGTTATTGATTTTTAGTTTTGCAATAATTTATGTTTTTAAGTTTATTTGTAATTTGTAAATACTTTGCACCTCGTTGTCAACCGCTGATAACACCGTATTTATTGAAAGTGCCGTGACTGTAAATATACGCACACACATACGTATTCACATGCATGCCATACGTACACACACAACTACATACATACGTAGTATTTCAATCTGAATAAAGACTTAATTGTGCAACTTTGTGTTTATCTTTTCTCCCGGGGGAATTCTGACGTAAAGCCAGACAAGCGAGTGTCGCGGGTTTTTTTTTGCGTTCTTTATTAAAATAATCTGCTGTTGACCTTTTTTGCGGGTCGTTACTTTATGCAGAAATCAGAAATCTTCTTAATTAACATTTTGCAAATACATGCATAAGCAAAGTGTGCAATATACATGCACGTGTAGTGTGTGTGTGTGTGAGTGTGTCGAAACCTGCCCGGAGTTCCACTTTAGCCTGAAGCCTCAACATGGCATACTTTTTGGAGCAAGTGGCAATTAAGCTACTTAACCTAGTTACGCGTATGTTTATGCAGCTGCTGCATAACTTACCATGTGTAGTGAAAGCTGTGGCAGTTAAATTGTTATTTATTTAAAAAAGCGTGCGCCAGCTTGAATAAAGCCGCTGTTTAATCGCTTATCGTTGCAATGACTTGTGGCGGGCGGTCGATAGGCGATTGTCAGCTGCATTGAATTATGTACATGCCGTCAAGCGGGCGAACTCAGTGCGAAATTTAATTTGTAAGCTCTTAATTGCTATTGTCAGCTTTAAATAATAGCACGCTGGAGCAGTAAATCAGCGTTTAAAGCTGTTTAATTGTTTGCCAATAACCGATACTTTTAAAAATCCCGCACTTATCGACAACAGCTGAGTTCGATAGATTACATGTGTTAACGCATCGCTGTGAATGGCAAACGGCAAGAGGCAGACACTTGTTGTTTGGTAATTTGAGTTTTCAAACATAATACATAATTAACTGGTAAAACGCGAAACATACATGCTTTAATGTATACCCTTTTGCTGTAAAACATTCGCGAAGTATGTACATTGCCGAACCAATGTCCTGGAAAAAAGAAAGGTATGCAGGCTGCCTGTGTGCATGTCCGAACATATTATTGAGCCTTTGCTTTGGTATTTAAATTGCCTTGCACTCAGGTTGAGCATTGATAATGCCGAGGAACAGAATTTATTTGTGGCTGCTGCTGCTGCGACGGCGCTGGGAAGCACAAACACTGAAAATAACACCGAGGAAATGTAAGTTCTGTTATGAAGCTATTGCCGGGCAACAGGTGCTCCTGCGCCGGGGCAATCTTAGCTGCCCACACACACACGCAGCTCTGTATACATATACAACAACAAATAAACATTTATATATTTTCGCAGGCCCAGCGGGCCGTTGGCTTACCTGCAAGGCCTCAATGTAAGTATCAGGTTGCTGCAATTAATGCATGTACTTCAATTCCATTCAATTACAGTCGGACAACCTGATGCAGTTCAGTCAGGTAAGACTACTTCTACGACTACTACTGCTACTGCTACTTGAGGCGGTGCGAGAGATCCGATTGCACCAGTATGAGCGAGAAGCTGGCGACTGCGGAGAGCACACTGTTGATCAGCGACAAGTCGATCTCGAACAGACCCATGGGCTTTATTCTGAACCTAATGGCGACTATGCGCAGCGTGAAGTCGTGCACTGCGCGCCGATAGCGCCAGTCGGCCAGCTCCACGTGCATCTCCTGCAGTATGATGCCGGTCTGCTGGGTGGCACTCAGTATGTCGTTGCTGAGGTACGCCAGCAGTGCAATCTCCAGCAGCGATATGGTGAGGAATACGAGATTGATGAGCGCACCGAAGCCATCGTACGGCTTCCGGCCCATGACAGACTCGGCGATGGCGTAATACTGATTGTAGACGCCGACGGTAATGCCCAGCAGATGGCAGATCAGCGAGAGCACAATCGAGAGCGACATGAGGGCCATGTAGTCCTTGGCTTGCTGGCAGATCTCCTTGTACTTGTCCGACAGCATGTCCAGCTCATCGGCCAGCGTGCAGTAGCGCTGCATGCGATAGTATTTCGAGTAGTGTTCGCCGCTCTCATCCCGCTGCATAAGGTTCACCTGCTGCAGCTGCTTTCGCAGCCTTATGTTCACGCCCTCCATTATGTTCTTGGCTATGATCATGGCCCCGAAGTAGCAGTTGTTCAGGAAATTCGAAATGATCATGGGGAAGAGCTTGAACAGGGTCCAGGTCCACTTGAGTTCGGGCTCGTAGCGCTTCTGCTGCCAGATCAAGGCCAGCTCGATGATGAAGGGAAACACTATGACCTTCACCATGGCCAGTCCCACGGACTTCATAATGGTAAATGTATCGATCTCGATCTCGTTGAGCGTCTCGAACAGCGGCACTTGGCTCATCATACGGGCCACACGCTTGCTCATCACCATCTGCGTGAAGAAATTGATGATGGCCACGGTTATGTTCATATAGCTATATAGCTTGACGGCATCGCGCAGATTGAGCTGCGCGCTCGTGTAGTCCAGATACATTTGCCGCACATAGATGCTGGTGAAGATGGCCGTGACCAGCATGCCATAGGCCAGATATTTCCCGGAGAAGACATACCGCTGCCGGCCGCGCAGTGTGAAGCGATTGGCAAAGAGCCCGAAAGTGGTGAGCAAACAGATGAGTGTGACGAGCAGCACGTGGACAAGCCTGGCCCGGCCGTGAATGGGCACATGCGACAAGCGAATGCTGAAGAAGCCCATCGGCCCTCGGGGAAGGTACTTTACCGACTGACTCTACCGACTGCCTAGCGATACTTAGTGACACTTAATTGCTGTTTTCCCTATCGCATACATAACATCTTGATGTCCGAATAATGTCAGATGTGGCTTGTCCTAGGCCTGAATAATTAATTAACATGGAGGGTAATTGAAAAAGCCAGTGCAGGAGTTTTTTTTATTTTTATTTCTCGTTTATAAAACATTTCCTTTTTTTTTTATTTTTATATCTCGTTTATAAAGCATTTTCTTTTTTTTTATTTTTATTCCTCGTTTATAAAGCATTTTCTTATATTTTCTATATATCTTTATGTTTATCTAGCAATCCGTGCTGCGTGACATGGTGCTGCAGGACATCAAGTCGCAGATAAACTCCTTGCCCAAGCTGGAGAATCACAATAATGGCGACTACTGCTTCGGCATGGTGCTGGAGGAGCCGCCCAAGTCGCACTGGATGTTTTCGGTGCCGCTGAACAAGCTGTACATACGCATGAACAAGACCTTCAACATCGACGTGAAGTTCAAGATAAAGATACCCATACAACCGCTGAATCTACGAGCTTTTCTCTGCTTTGTCAAGGATGTGAGTGGCCCGGTGCTGCGTTGCCAGAATCATCTGAGCACCGATGCGAGTAAGTCTATAAGATTTAGCTATAGTCTGGAGCACATACTAATGCCCTGCATTTCGTCTCATAGTTAAGGATAATGTGAGCATGCGGGAAAGCCTGCTGCGTTGCGAGAACCCCAATACCATGTATTGTGGCACGGCGCAGGGCAAGAGTATTTCGGAAAGATACTCTGTGCTGGTGCCCCTCAACATGAGTCGCTCGCACCAGCATGGCTTCATACGACAGACACTCGCCTTCAGTTTCGCCTGCCAGAACTCGTGCTTTGGCCGCAAGGAGACGTGCCTGGTCTTCTGCCTCGAGAACATTAGGTGCTGTCTATGGTTTATATAATATTGAAAAATTATTTAGTTATTATTTTTGTGCCTGCAGCGGCGATATATTGGGCCAGCAGGTGCTGTATTTGAAAATCTGCACATGCCCCAAGCGCGATCGCAATCAAGACGAACGCAACCTGGAGAGCAACAAGCGCAAGATCTTGTCTGGCGGCTCCGAGGACGATGACATCGATGCCGAACGTGCCCGAAAGTTGCGACGTCACACACACCAGCACGAAGTCAAAGAGGAGAACGAGAGCAAAGATAGCGCCGATCTGCAGTCGCTAGTGCCCGCGGACTGGCAGGTTTCTCGCTCCGTCGACGGCAATTACCAGCTCGTGATGAAGTGTGCCAAGAAGGATCTGCTGCTGGAGTGCATCGAGGGCATGATTGAGAAGACGGCCGTGGCGCTGCTGCGCAATCCGCAGAATACGAAGCTGCGTCAGCATGCCAACGATCTGCTGGGCTTGAAAAGTAAATATCATAAAATGTCGAAAAACCTGTCTTGGTTAACACCATTAAATTCCGATTCTGATTCTGATTCCGATTACAGAGTGCGCACACAAGCTGTCATAAGCTTCAGCAGAGGCATACGCATACAGACCTGAGTACTTGTACAATCGTGTGGATATTCAAAGTGCTTTAATTTACTTCCAAAGCAACTGAACTTAATCGATATGGACTTCGCATAACGTTAGCATTAAGCTGTTATAATTAAGCATATGCATTAGTTTCGTAGCAGTAACTATTCTATGTACCATGTACATATTTATGTATATATGGGAAAGGCGCTCTCGCAGGGAATACATTTGTAATTTTCTATTTTCTAACACTCTGAAAAGGCAGTAATAAAATTCAGTTTGTGACACAACATGCCGGCGGTCAATGCTCCAGCATAATGCTGCTGGAACTGCCAGAGCCGATCGCTCGCATTGTCATATGCATATGCATATTTATACTCTAGGCTAAAAAAGCTAAGAAGCGCGCACACATGTGCGCAGAGCCAAAGATCAGACAGCAGATGTTGTACGGTCTGGCCACATGCTTATAGCACACACACACACACACACATGCACACTGCTGTCTGCATGTCCGTACATTGACATAGGGCAGTGCCAAATAAGAATGTCTGATGCCGCGGGCGCGCTTTTAGCTTTAACGGCTTTCTCTTTGGCCGCCCGGTTATGGCCACTGCTGTGGGTAAGTGGGCACTGGGGTGTACGAGACCGGGCCGAGGTCTCGTTTGGCCATTGCGTAGAGCGCATACGAAAGAGCTCAAAAAGACACTCAGCGCTGAGAAATTGTCAACTGGCTTCATGGCGTATACCCTGTAAATGGCAAGCAGCAGCGTTGTAAAATTTGATCAACGTAAGTTTTCTATAGCTAACTTGAAAAGGTTGAAAACTTATAGCATAATTTAATTAATTTTTTAATTTGTAAAAAAATTTATGTTTCTTTAAATTCTTTTGCTAATTTAGTTTTTTTTTTTTTTAATTTTAAAACTATTTTTTTAATTGTGAAACTAATTTTCTATTTTTTTTTAAAGCTGCATTTAGTAATAGAAAAACTCTGCTAAGAAATGCCAACTTAACTTGAAAAGGTTAAGAATTTTAGAGCATAATTTTAATAATTTTTTAATTATTTAAAAATTTTGCAAATTTTTTTTTTTTTAATTTTAAAAATATATTCATATATTTATATTTTATTTATATATATATATATTTTTTTTTTTAATTGTAAAACCAATTTTGCCGTTTTTAATTTTAAAACTAATTTTCTATTTTTTTTTAAATGTAAAACTAATTTTCCATTTTTTTTCAAAACTGCATTTAGCTATAGAAAAACTCTGCCTGCTGAGATATGCCAACTTATTTATGAAAGTCGTTGTAAAACTCAATGATGGGCAGCTGATGATGGGCTCATAAAATTCATTCAAAAAACGAGCCCAA
Source organism: Zaprionus bogoriensis (assembly GCA_035046045.1). NCBI lineage: Eukaryota > Metazoa > Arthropoda > Insecta > Diptera > Drosophilidae > Zaprionus > Zaprionus bogoriensis. Next base: position 3,050,705 of record JAWNOI010000010.1, read on the forward strand.
TACTTTCACTTCGGTCTCGAAGCTTGTGGCCAAAACCCACTGCAACTTAGTAGTAAATATGCGAGCATTAAAAAACGAAATAAAGCAGTATATCTATATTTTTTGTTGCTCAACAAAGCCTAAAATAGTAAAGAATTTTGGGGGCATTTTTAAGCATGTGATAAATGTTCTAAAAATGCGTAACTATTTTAGGTCATGTTGTGGAAGATTTTAGAAGATTTTACTGTATATTTTATACAGTCGCTACCAAATATGAAATTTGATTTCGGTTGCCATATGCATATTATGTTTGGTATTCAAAATCGCTTGGACAAGCGCTCGATTATGGCACTGCTTAATTACTCGGACGGCACGTCTTGCCTGTACAAACACACACACACGCAGAGCTGTCGAGACTACAGGTGAAACTGCCCACACACACGCCCCACTCAGTTGCAGTCAAGTCAAGTCAAGTCTCTGGATTCCACTCAAAGCTCGAGCACCTGAGCTACCGACATGGCGAGAGGTGCTCGAGCCACAGCAACAACAACAACAGCAACAACCTACTAAGATAACTCACAAGTTGGCAGCATGTTAGAGACTGAGAAAGAGAGTGACTGAGAGAGAGAGAGAGCAGTCGAGTGCCAGCAGTCTCCAAGCTTGCGCGAGAGAAGACGCAGTCGTAAGCTGCGCGCGTAGTTTCAGTTGAGTTCGATATCGTTTGGCCAACGCACGCGCGGCTTGCAACAAAAAAAATCCAAAAAAACAGCAAATAAATTAAAAAAAAAAAAAAAAATTTAAGCAATTTTTTTTGCGCACTTGGAAAATGGTGGAAACGGCGACCACAACGACGATCACGCGCACCACCACCAATGTGCCGGCGCCCAACATCAGCAGCAGCAGTGGCAGCGTTGATGCTGGCGGCACAGCGGCAGCTGCCACGCCCACTGCTGCAACGGCGGCGCAGCGCAACGATGAGCGCACACGCGCCATCTACAGCCTGAAAGTTATCGTCTTTCTGGTGCTGCTGCCGTTCGTCTTGTTCGCGGTCTTCCTCAAGCATCTGCTGGATTATCTCTTCGCACTGGGCCTCAAGGAGAAGGATGTCAGCGGCAAGGTGGCATTGGTAAGTGCTTGCCAGTGGAGGCGGGGGCCAGCTGCGGGGTGTGGCAGGGCTGTAATTGCACTCAAGCTGGGAAAACAACTAGTCGCGTGTGCTGTGTGTGTGTGTGCCTGTGTGTGTGTGTGTGTGTGTTTCTAGGCGTAACGTCACGCAGTTTTCTTTTGCAGCTTTCCATTGGCTGCGTCGCCATATGGGGTATTTGGGTGCGGCCCTAACGTTTTGTTATTAAAACAAATATTTAGATTTATGCCGTCGCTTTGTTTATGAATTTTATATATTTACAAGCGCGTACAAATTGTTTACAGTGCGCAATCCGCGCATTGTTGGCAATCGATACTCGCCGTGTTGACAATATCGTACGAAATTAAATACATATATTTTAAATATAATATATATATTTAAAAATAAATTTTTAAATATTTCATATAAATTTATAAATATTTATAAATATAAATATTTCATATAAATTTATCAATATTTATAAATATAAATATTTAATATACATTTATAAATATAAATATTTAATATAAATTTATAAATATTTAATAACAATTTATAAATATAAATATTTAATATAAATTTATAAATATTTATAATAAATAAATATAATATAATAAATAAAAAATATAATAATATAATAAAAATATTTAATATAAATTTATAAATATTTAATATAAATTTTCGACAAGTCAAGGTCAAGCTCGCAGGCGTTGTATGTGGGCAGCATTTGTGATTTAGATATGTATCTTGTAGATACATTTTTGCCTGAATCTGGGCAGTGCCTAATTTGAAACACAAGCACATACTACCTGGCCTGACTATATGGAAATACTTGCACACATGCGTCACTGTAAGCGCAGCTTGTTCTTGCTGTACTGCCAGCGATCGTTCGCTCAGATACAGATACAAATACAGGCGGATACAGATGCAGATGCCCCAGCCGCAAGCGCATTGTCGTATGCGCGCAAAAACAGGTTTCTACTGAGAGTTTGTGCTCAGCTCTGAGAAAACTTCACTTTTGTTTTCTTTCGCAAACTGATGACGTTTGCAGCGTGTCGCGATCGAAACGTAAACAACGCTCAGATACTGCTCTCGCTGCTTGCTATTGTTTGCTCAGCATCAGATTGTCGCTGCGGTATCTACATATACCCCATATATACATATATATACGATAACAATCATATTTGCAGCGAAAAAAGCTGACATCATAACGTGAGGCTAGGAAAATACCATTTTCAATTTTAAATTTGATATGCAAGCAAAGACTTTTACCGCAATACGCACACAGCTGTAGCTGTAGCTGCATGTGTATCTGTTCGCATTGTTTATTTAGTCTGAACTCGGCAGACACTAAGGTCACAGCGTTTTAATTACGGTCAAAAGTCACTCAATTGCGGTAAATGGGACCTAATGGCGTGCACACATACACACCCATACGCACGTATGTGCGTACACAGTGCTCGCTCGATACAATCGACGCTTCGTCTTTTAATTAACGGCGAAAGTGTTTGTCGCGCTTTGACGAGCCGAAAATGCAATTGTGATTGAAATACGTAATTAAAATTGTTAAATAAAATAACACGCTTTATATGAAAATTTCGGATTTCTATTTAATTATGCACAATAAATATAATTTTAGATATTCATTAAATTTGCATAATTAAAATCAGCAGAAGCATTTTATTTTGCTGTATAAAAGCTCTTTATATAGCATATATATTCTTGTTTAAAGTGTTAAGTCAATCGATTTCAGCTACTCGTTCTTAGTGCTCTGTGGCAACGCTTGTATCACGGCTAATGAATCAGTTATACTAGATAAACTTATCATATTTGTGCTTTAGTAAGATAAGCTCTTATTTAGGTTTAAGATAAAAATTCCAATGACTATAGCAAGCCTTTGTCTTATCTGTGCTATCTGCAATATCACAAGCCATTCATAAAGCCGTAATTTTCGTAATATTTCTTGGATAAGCTGTGAGCTATCTTTTATTTCAGTCAGGTGTAATTTATTTTCTTATAATAATTTAAATTACTTTATAATTTATAAATTCTTTCTTTGTACATATTTAATTTAATTTAATATATTTCATTCTGTAGTATTTTTTTTTTAATTTTTTAATAATTGAAGTATTTTTGGTAAATTATTTCAGTCAGGAGTAATTATATTTCTTATAATAATTTAAATTTATTTTGTAAATACTGTCTTTATAAAAATTTAATTGTATGTTATATATTTCATTCTGTAATAATTTTTTTAATTTTTAATAATTAAACTATTCATGATAAATTATTTCAGTCAGGTGTAATTTATTTTCTTATAATAATTTAAGTTTCTTTTATTGATTCTCTCCTATAATCATTTAGTTTTATTGCGTATATTTTATTCTGGTTCAATTATTGCTTTGTAGTAATTTAAATTTATTTAATATTTTTCAAAATTATAATTTAAGCTCTTGTTTCTACTTAGTGAGTGCGCACAAGTTTTCAAAACTTTCGCATTGTTGCATAATAATCGGAACAAACAGCTGCACATATCTTCATTGTTTGCAAATAAAGCCAATTAATTTGTACCAAGATAATGAGCACAATACACACGCACACACACACACACACAGCATACCTATGTATATAGTCCAATTTAGGCATGTATTGTGTATGCTAATGGGGCGCACGCATTTCAGGTGACCGGCGGCGGCAGCGGTTTGGGCCGTGAGATTTGCCTGGAACTGGCGCGTCGGGGCTGCAAAGTGGCCGTGGTGGACGTCAACTCGAAGGGCTGCTACGAGACGGTGGAGCTGCTGTCCAAAATACCCCGCTGCACGGCCAAGGCATATAAGGTAAGAGCTGACAAGTGGCACGATGACATGTTAAATCTCCTGCCTGATCTCTCTCTCTCTCTCTCTCTCTCTCTCTGTCTCTCTCTCTTTTTCCCTGTAGAACGATGTCTCCTCACCGCGCGAGCTGCAGCTGATGGCCGTCAAGGTGGAAAAGGAACTGGGCCCGGTCGAGATACTCGTGAACAACGCCTCGCTAATGCCAATGACCTCGACGCCGCATCTGAAGAGTGACGAGATTGACACTATACTGCAGCTGAATCTCGGCTCCTACATCATGGTGGGTAATCCATAAAAATCCATTGGCGTTTTTACAAGCTTTTCGCTGCTCTTCTGCGTCTCTTTAGACCACAAAGGAGTTTTTGCCAAAGATGATAACACGCAAATCGGGTCACCTGGTCGCTGTCAACGCCTTGGCTGGTGGGTCTTGCCCCGTGTGAAGAGGGTTGCCTTGTTTTAATTGCTTGCTCTTGCTCATCAGGACTTATTCCGCTGCCCGGTGCCGGCATCTATACGGCCACTAAGTACGGCATCATGGGCTTCATGGAGTCGCTGCGCGCCGAACTGCGTCTCTCGGACTGCGACTACGTGCGCACCACAGTCGCCAATGCCTACATGATGCGAACGAGCGGGGACCTGCCGTTGCTCAGCGATGCGGGGTAAGCTACACTGCGAGAAAAAAATATAAGCTTGATAGATTATTTTAGAAATGATAGTGTACATTATTATCATAAATATATAATATATAAAATAATATATAATGTATTAAATATAATCTTAGGTACATTATAATTTGTTTAAGTATTCTTAGATCTTTTACGTTTACTAAAATTAAATAGATTATAATATTGTTATTATATTAATTATATTAATTATTATTATTTTTTCATGTAACATAATAATAATTCTTAGCATCCTTAAGTTACCGAGATTTCATAATTTTTTTAATAAGAAAAAAATGTTTAATCGATTTTCTTCTACCATCTAGCATATCCAGCAGTTATCCGGGTCTTCCGACGCCCTATGTAGCCGAAAAAATTGTGAAGGGCGTTATGCTGAACGAACGCATGGTCTATGTACCCAAAATTTTTGCACTCACTGTTTGGCTGCTCAGGTGACAAGTAAAGCAATCAACTGACTGGCTTATACTAATCCATGGACTTTCTTTCCCTACAGACTGCTGCCCACCAAATGGCAGGACTATGTGCTGCTGCGCTTCTACCACTTCGATGTACGCAGTGCACACCTGTTTTACTGGAAGTGAACAGACGATCGAATCGATAGGCTCGATATATGAGCTGAGTTTGCAGTTCAGTGCAGCTAGTATAATGCTTAGTTCGTAAGATTAACAGACTATTTATTTACATACCATGTAGATCAAAATACAAATTAAAATGTCTTCGAATCGCAGTTCGGCTTCCATTTCAAAAATCTCATATTTTGTAAAATCATGCGCATAGCATTTAATTTTTATAGCATACTTTGGCGGAGCACCCGTTGATTTATTAATGCGATAGACCGCGGGGCTCGTTGATCGCCCCTTCGAATAAATTTTAAATGCATTCAATATACTTTTTAATTGCCGACATTTCCGTCGACAAAGTAACGGAATTATCTACCGCAGATGTGTGTGTCGTCGATCGCAGTATGAGCAGCAGGAAATCAGGAAATCAGGATGCCAACTCTTTAAATATTCGATGAGATATTCATTACTTATAATTAGGCTTACGGGCGAAAAGAGCGTCGAAATTAACGGGCAGCAGTAAGTGCTTCGCAGATTAATGAAAAATTAACAGCACAAATGCCTGACGGCATTCAGCGCGAGTGTGGACAGATATATGTATGTATGGTATATGTATATGGGTAGTTGGGAGTCGGGCTGGATATGGGGCATGAGTCCCATTCAACTGCCATTAACATAACACGGCATGTTGTCGGACGAAGTTGCAGGCGAACAGACAAGGCCAATTGCAGAGAATTAAAGTATAAATAATTGTTAATTAAATGCCACCAAATGTTTATCGATAGTTGACGATAGTAAATAAATATATTTGGTTATTTCGACTGTAAATATGATGTGTGGCAATTGCAGTAATTGATATGATAAAAATCGCAGAGCTACCAATTAATTTGAGTATGATCAATACTATCGGTAGTTTGTTAGTAGTACGATATTTAAGTTGATGAGAATTAATTAAGAATATTGAAACGGCATAGAAAAATAAAATTTATTGCTTATGCAATAAACTAAATAAATATTACTTTTAGAATTTATTCACCGTTATCTAATGCGATAGTAAGTAACCAATTATATTTGATATTGTGTCAGTCAAATTTATGGCTGGTAATTAACGTAATTATTATTTTATGAAACACATTTTCGGACTGTTAGTCAATAACACTGAACAAGTTGCTCAATAATTAATTAAGCCAATAATAATTTTGTTTTATACACAAAACCATCTATAGTATGAGTATTGCTATGGCTAACTGCCCTCGTATAGGCTTAATGTAAACATAATGCACGTCTATTATTTCTATACCTAACAGGTTATCGAACTGCTGCTCCTATAATGAATCCCTTAAACATGTAGCTGTCTGTCTGTCTGTGTGCACACACTCTCGGCCCACAACCCACAGATGCACCACAATGCAAAGGACCCCATATGGCGCACAGGCTCAAGTGCAGGCAATGTGATTAAGTGAACGCTGAAATTTCGAATAGAATTCAACACAAAGCCGATAATCAGAGACAGCGACATGTGCATAAACAACAACTGAGCACAATTGTTAGTTGGCTGTGTGTGGCTGACTGTGAGATACCACGCACTCATGGAAATTCTGCTTATGCTGTCAAGTTTTCGCTTTTTGTTGTACCAAAACTTAATTGTAAATAATTGATATTACTTGTTTATTAACATTTATTTAATTGGAAAATTCATGAGAGCGATATTTTTTGTATATTATCAACATTTATTTAAATTTAAAATTTCAGGAGATACATTTAGATGTAAGGTTATTGTTGTATTTTATTTAAATTGAAAATTTCGTGAGAGCGCTATTTTCTTATATTAATCGCATTTATTTAAATATAAAATTTGATGAGATCGATATATTTTGTATATTATTAAAATTTATTTAAATTTAAAATTTTATGAGGTAAATTTTGATGTGTTATTGACATTTATTATAATTGGAAATTTCATGAGAAACTTTTTTTTTTATTTTATTATTTAAATTTAAAACTTCATGGGATAAATTTAGTTCTAAAGAACTTACTGTGATTTTCTGCTCGCACTTATTATTATTGCTAATCTTTTTACACTTTTAATATTTTTTGATTGTGAAATTTCATTATTTAAATTTTAACTTGAAGTTTTGCTGTTTTTTCTGCTGGATAAAATACTAGTTCTAATTTCTTTTAGCTACTCCCCGAATTTTTCTTAAAAAAAAAAACTCCGTACACGTCTTGTATTCCCCAAAGACTCAGAGGTTGCCCTCGTTGGCGCGTCCCTGGAATAAGTTCTAATTACAATTATGACATTTGCTGCTGCTGCTGCACACAAAGACCCCCAGCACCTGAACTCACACACACACACACACACATGAGAGTGTAGAAGTAGTTGGGCTGCGCATGCGCAACGGCTTCTCGTTCCATAAATAAAGCGCACTAATTACTACTGAGCCTGGGCTACAATTACACACGATCGGGGGCCCGAGTCGAGTGTTTTACGAGCCGCCCGCCTCTCGCCCTCGCTCTGTTTATGTGTGCGCCTTTGCCCCCGCGAAGCAGCGTTGTCTGTGCGCAGCAACATCGATTTCTTTCTATGATGTGTGTCCTCTGTGTGTATATCCAATATCCAAACAATGTTTGATTTGCACTCTTCTGGAATTCTGCTTATTGTTTTCTTTTCGGTTGTCTTCTGCCCCAACTCCAACTGTAGCTTCAGTTCTCGGGCTGCGCGTGCAATCGATGCAACCCCATTCCGTGCCCCTGCAACGGCCACAACACGCTTCCCATTCCATGCACGCGGCTCGCAGCTCGCGCCTCAACTCGAGCTGCTCGCGTAGTTGCAGCGCGTCTGTTTGACGCTCCATGTGGTCCAGCCTCAGCCCCATTCCCCGCAACCCTACACACACTCTCGCTGCCCCTGCTGCCACTCGCCGCTGCAGTTAAGCTGCAGTTGACGTTTTCTATGTTCCGCTGCGATGCGCACACAAAAGTGCCTAAATTGGAGATGTCTTCATACTTGTCAAACGTGTGTGCAATGCGAGTGGACGATGGCACAAACTACTAAAGTCGAGTACTTGCAGCAACAACTCAAATTTACTACTACCTAGTGTAACTACTACTAGTTTACTACTAGCAAAAACTAACTAACTTTTACTACTCTTAACCAGAAGAAAGCTCTGTGCTTATTTGCTTATTTTATATTTTATTTATATTTATATTTTTTTATATTTTAATTTTAAAATGGAAATTACAATTTCTAAGCCTTTTCAAGGCTTATAAATGTTTTATAAATAATTATTAAAAAATTGAAGTTACAGGATTCTTAGAGTTTTTTTTTATAAAATAAAATGGTGGTAAATAAATTAATGTTTATATTTTATTTTTATAAGAATTTCCAATTTTGTAATATTTTTTTTGCATTTAATTAATTTTATTAAATATTTTTTTAATTTAATATTATTTTTAAAAACCATATACAAATATGTTTTTCAGTATTCGTTCCCATGCAGTTCATTGCGTCAACTGCCAACTGCAAAATTTCCTCAAAGCCATTTACTCAGCTGCTTTGTCATCTGCTGTCAGAATGAAAATTAACTTTTATCAATATCAACAAATTGCTTTTGAGGTATATGTGCAATATTCAATAATATTTTTTACCGACTACTTCCAATAGTGGCAATTTGCAGCCACAAAAAAGTGTTTTAAAAACGGTAAACAATTATGCAAATATCGTTGGAGCATTTATGCCGCAGCTACACATGTGTGAGTATGTGTGTATGTATGTATATTTGTGGCCGCATATGTATACAGTTGGACACACTCACTCACTTACTACTATATCACCATATCAATTATACTCATCGCACTTGCCATATTCATAATATTCATATGCACTTGTCAAAGCGTCAACTGAAAATAGAATATATTTATGTGATGTGGATCTGCATGATGTTGTTGTCGTTGTTGTTCTTGTTCTGGCATGGGTTTTATGAACTCTAAAAAACACACTCTATAAATAGTGAGGCGACAACCGAAGTAGAAATCAATTTTGGCCCCATACTGCGGTCGTCGCGCACTCGTCGAATACAACGCGTTTCATTTATGAGGCCTGCAAGGTGGGAAATGGGATTAAAGTGAGTATAAGAAAATTGGTTAACTGCGACTAGTCGAAGCTGCAATACACTAACCAATCATTAGATAGTAGTATGTATGTATGTATTAATTATTAATAGGGAGCTCTAAAGCTTTGTCGATATATAAAATTCTCGATTTAATTAATTTCTACAAATAAATGGTATCATTTTACTAGACCTTTTGCTCGCAGAGTTTTGTTCAGCTATTTTCGTTTTAAATAACTTTGATATATAAATAGTTATTGTTTATAAAAATTTTTAGAGACTTTCTTTGCCAACAACAATTTTGTTGTATTTTTTAAGTCAGCTTCGAAGCTTCGAAATTATAATAAAATCAGTGATTATTAGAATTTTCTATATCTTAAGCTGCAGAAATATTTAAATTCCGATTCAATTAGCCCTAAAAAATTGCGATTTCTTGAAATTTGTTTTTCTATATTAAAAATTGGTATTTAAAAATATTGATACATATTTTGCTTATTTATTTTATTGGTCTGAACTATATATTGCACATATATTATATATAATTATATTATATATTCTTTATTTTTTTCTATTTCTATTATTTTATTTGAAATTACATTTTTTATTTATTTATTTTTTTCTATTTCTATTATTTTATTTTATATTACATATTGCATTTAATATTACATTTGCCTACAGTTAGAGTACAAAATTAATGCCATAAATTACCGCTGCAGCAGTTTGATATTTTCTATTTTGATACAAATAGTTGCCATGCTTACAAATCAAGACGCTTTAAATGCTTGCGCTGCGTTCGGCCCGAATCTTCTGGCAGATTCTTGGTCGAGTCTCGCTGTATGTCAGGTGTATGGACCAAAGAGTTGCGTAAACATTGGCTGCCATTAGAAATGCATTGAAGTAGACAAGAACATGCATGTCCAGTGAATTCTGCACTCCTCAATCTCCGCACTTCATTTACCCTTTCATGCCATAAATCATGTATGCATACGACCCCTAAACGAACATTGTACTACACCTGGCGTACAAGTTGGCCAAGAGATAGAAGAGATGCAACTGGACGAGGGCTGCAGGGGGAGCCGGTGGTGATGGTGGTTAAGTGCTCTTAACCATAGATGAAGAACCTGTTGCTAGTGTCCATTCGCACTTGGTTCTTTTCTCTGCTATAATTTTGCACAATTCCAATGGCTTTCGGTCTAATCTCGTTCGGTTTTGGCCAGTTTCAATGGAGGACTTCTCGCTCTTTCTCTCTCTCTCTCGCTCTGTGTCTCTTTTGGCCAATCTGTTGTTGTGCTTTTTATTGTTTGCAAAGTTTAGAAATTTCTGTTTTCTGTTCTGTTGGTCACTTTTTTGCCTGTTTCGTAGTTGGCCATAAATTGCGTATACGCCATGTGACAGCCCAGACGAGCGTTGGGACTGCATGTTTACAAACTTATGATTAAAAGTTTCGATCAGCTCCACGGGTTCATTATGAGCAGCTGCTGAGCTGAAGTATCATTAGGCCAGGTGAGAGCTGCAACGATACGCTGCCAATTGAAGGGCGAAGAATTAAGTTTTTCATGCGAGGCACTAAAGCAACTTAAATCGTTGCCACTTCTCGGCGCTACTCGCTTCCAGTTACCACTTAAAAACATTTTCAGCAGAGGACAATCTCGACGTAGAGCGTGCGCCAGTGTGCGTGTGTTGAGTGTGTGTGTGTGAGGGGGCTATAAAATGTTTGTTTTTACAGTTTTGCAGTCTGTTTGCCGAGTAAATAAAAGCTGTTAACTAGTTTCGAGGCACACAGCCAGGGCGCCCGCTTGACTCTGCTGCCATTTGTATATGGCAGCAGCTTCTCTACAAAAAGATAGTTTAGAAAACTTCAGAACATCGGAATAGTAGGGAAAGTTTCAATAGAGGCGTGTGCAAACTTTGAATAATACCGAAAGATACCGACGGCTAATGCTCTAGTTTCGGCTATAGTGTATGCCTTAGTCTATCTGCTGCTGCTCATCTTTTTTGCCTTGTTTGCTGTGGACTTGTTTCAATTTTGTTGTTGCTTTTGTTGTTGTTGTTGTTGCCGAGCATGTGAAATTATTTAATGCCGAGCGACTTTTGTCATTGTCTGGACACGCCCAAGACAACTTTGGTCTCGACTGCCTTTTTGGTGTTTTCTCCGTTTTGCTTATTTATGCGTATTTATCATTTCGCTTTTAATTGTGCACAGGCAGCTACGGCTGTTGCCTGGATATACCAAACATGTATGTATGGTAGATAGGTATGTGTGAATGTGCCTGTGTGTTAGTGCGTGCTTATGAGTGCGCGCGTGCGTGTGTGTGTGTGTGTATAATTGTAAGTGTTTGTTGTGCTAATAATAGCGTAAGTCGAGACTCGGCGCAGTGTCCTTAAAGTGTTTGTTTTTGTTGCTCAGCTGCTGCCTTAAATTGTTACAGGGACACAGACGAGTGGTAGAACAGTTCAGTAGTATAACAGTGGAGTTGTATAAAAGTAAAGTACTATGACAAAATAGTGGAATAAATGTGAAGTAGTATAAGATATAATAAAATTAGTATAATAGCATATCAATATAACAGTTTGTCAGTATAACAGTTTAGTATAACAATATAACAAAGTAATAATATACAATAACACAGTGTACTGTTACTGTGTATGTATTTAAGATATTGGTATAACATTTTAAAATTATAACAGTGCGATCATATAACAGTATAGAAGTATAACAGTATAACAGTACAACAGCGGAGTCACATTCTTAGGCATTTTACATTCTATTGCGTAATGGTTTTCAGTATAACAGTACGCCGCACATTAGTATAACAGTCAAACAGTATAACACTTATACAAACTTACGCATTGTGTTTTTGTTATGGTTTCCCAGTATAACAGTAAATCTTCTCATCAGTATAACAATTAAACTATATAACAGTTAAACAATATAACAGTTAAACAGTATAACAGCTAAACAGTAAAACAGTTAAACAGTATTACAAACTTGAACATTGTAATTCAAATAATTTTTGAGATTTCTATGTCTTTTGAATAGTTTTTGGGATGTATTACCCCCTTTGACATTTTCGCCCGAATTAATTGATTAATTTTTTCCACTGTGGCCTGGGGTTAGGTTTAATAAGTGCATAAAATAATTACTCTGCTTGGGCTGCAATTGCCAAGCCCTGACCACACTCTCAGGTACTATCTAATATGACAACTGCAGGCACATTAAGCAATTCTATTCCGAATCGAAGCACTTTCCATGCGATACACTCGAACCTGTGATTTATCACCATTAGCACTCGATGCGATTGCACTTTCACTTGACTCAGCGAGTCAATTAGCTACGCTACGTGATAGAGAAGGATTAATCTTGTGCGCTACAATGGAATACCCCTAAATCATGGCGCAACACATGAATGTCATTACGTTGGGCATGGCTAGGATGGAGGAATGGGGGGACACTCAGAGACTGTTGCCAACGATCCATGCGATACATAAAATTCTCATTTGGTTGCTTGAACCGTGCATAAATATGTCAATAAGGATTCTATACGCTTTCCTGTCGCAGGACCTCGCGCATCTATAAAAAAAAACCCCGAACCGTTGCAGGTCCCGTAAACCTCAGCTAAACAAACAGAGCGCGCACAGGAGCTGCAGCTCCTCGAGGCAGAAGCCTCGCTGCTCCTCGAGCTCGAACTGTTAAATTATGACATGCAACTGTCGCTTCAAGTGCAACGGTTGCGTGAGAAACTGTTATCCTCGAGCCTAAACAAACACAAGTGCGCCGCAGTAGCATATCCTTGCGGCTACTGGCAGTCGGTCGTGGGGCTCCGATTCGCCCGATCCGCTGGTATCGGGTTGCTAAGTACTTGTTGCTGTTGCTGTAGTTGTAGCTGTTCCTTTTTTTTTATTTTTTTCTGAGCGGCTAATTTATTTGCCTTCGAGCTAGCAGCTTTTCGTGTCGTTGTACTTGTACCTTCTAAACTGAAACATATGGTTTGGGCTAGCGAGCTGCATGAGAAAGTGTAGCCTTTAACAGGATCTCTCCGGAGTTTGCACTTCAAATCGGTGTTGACAGGCGCGCTGAGAAATTGCCTCGCCCTTAGTCCCGTTCTGCGCTCTCCTAATATTTTCCCTTTTTTTTTTTGAGTGCAGTCAAATGCTTATGTAAAATATTAAAAAAAGTAATTAACATTAACGTGTCTAAGCACTCTGCTCAACACCCTGCACACTGCAGCACTGAACTCGGTTTTACTCTACACTCTACACTCTTCACTTTGTTCCTTCTCGCTGTCAGCTGCGACATCTGCGGCGTCTCGGCGTGGGAAACCTTGGCGCACAGGTTTAACCCTCTCTAATCTCTCACCTTAAGCACTTCGCTCAGAGCAGTCGGTGGCGTCTTAAGTGTCGTGTAGCGCTGAGCGCGGGTCGTGACACGACTTTGATTCCATACACATGGTGCAGGGCAACAAATAGTTAAGTCTGCCTAGACTTGCTCTATCAATAACTGGGAGAGTGCGCTGTAATAGGCGTCAATTAAACACGATTATAATATATGCACATATTTTAATTAATATTTAAAATGCTCAGTCGTGTTGTGCCCTTTGCTCATCGCTAGCGGAATACCCTTTTCGCTGGCAAAGTTTTCAACAGTCTTGAGTGTCCAGCTCTCTCTTTTTTTCGCTCTTCACTTGTACTGCTTTTTTCCTTATCTCCTATACCCCTGCTCACTCCGCACGTTTGTCCGTATTTCGCCAAAAGTCAGCGTCGTGGGCTGCACGGCGTGTGGCATGCGACATTAAGCGTGTCAGAGCGCAGTTTCCAAAGTGTTGGCTCTAGCAAACCATATGTTTACCGTTGCCCTGTTCCAGCATGTGCTTACTTCGTTGCAAATACTTGCACACACACGCACAGCAGCGTATGTGTCATGTATGTGTCTGCATAAATCATAAGTCTTCGATAGTAGCAAAAAGAAAGAAGTATGAAAAAACGAAAAAAACTATACGAAGTGTGACCCGATTTTTGGTTAACCCAAAGATGACACTTTTCACGTCACGTGCATACAACGGAAATTCTTAACGGCAGCTCAAGGCTAGTGAGACGAGACAATACAAAAAAAAAAAAGAACGGCTCTCTCGAAATACTCGAAGCACCAATCGAACGGAATGCCATAATTATAAAGATAAGAGACAAGACAAAAAGAGGCACACAACTGTGCTTAATAATTTCCATTTGCATTGAACGGGAAAAGTGGCATTTCAAAAAGGCGGGTATGCAGCTGCCTGACACTTAAAGGAAACACCAGACAGAGTGGTAGGGGGAAGATCGAGCACCTTACACGAGATCATAAAATAAATTGTAAGAAATTCATAAAAAAAAAGAATTGAGGGTGTTTGTTCTTCAGATCTTCCCGTTGTTCGATTGCAATTGTCAAGAGCATCATGTTTAATGTGCTCTGTATAGGGTATCTCTAGTTGCACAAGTTTCTTTTTATTTTTTTTATGTTTTTATTTTATTTTATTATTTTGAATAAGTCCCTCAAGTGAGTTTGTACTTCAGATTGTTCCATTGCTCGAAATGTTACAAATAGTTAATGTGCTCTGTATAGGGTATTTTTATTTTATTGAACAAGTTTTTAGAAATTTATACATTTTGATTGAACAACATCCATACTCTACGAGTAAGTACTCTGAACTTAAAAAAAAAACAGAATTCGCATAAATTGATATACTTTATGAGGCTATCGAAAGGGTATTCGATTTTTCTTTTAGATTCCCAACCTAATAACGCTTTTGTTTATTTTCGATCCGGTCAAACACATTTGTGTAGAAAGTGCCAATTAAGCTAAAACTAGGTTAAAATATATTCCTCAGCTGAGATTAATTAGACCACTAAAGTATTTTAGTATATTAACCGAGTAAAGTCGAGTAATTTTATTCTCATCTTGCAGTAAGCCAGCTTAAACCTTGTTGGGTATGAATTTCGCGATTCAAACGATTGTGAGCAGTCGCTCGAAGCACACGTCGAAACGATACCGAAAAATTGGATAGAGTAATATAGCCAAGTTTAAGCGACATGTCCATCGCCGGGAAGTTTACTAAATTGCGTGCAAATGTTGCCATTTTCGTGTTATTTTGCCTTCTTCCTGTAATTCTGCTTGTGGTTTTGATAGCCAAAATCTACAGTAGTTTGTGTAGTGCACTTGGCTGTGAGACTCCAAAGAAGGTTGCTGGTGAGGTTGCCTTGGTAAGTAATACAAGAAAGTGATGGAAAATAAAAAACATACCCAAACTTAAAGTAAATATAAAATAAAATTAATATAAACTGACCCAGTCATCAATATGGCCAACTATTTTACCGTACAGTTCAGCCGACGCGACCAAAAGTGTGTTATTCGGTCAGGTCAGTTTCAATATTTTTAGCTAACGCAGCGTAGCTAAAACCTGAGCTGCGGTTCAGAGGTATAAATACACGTTTTATACCTAATTATAAGTAAACAATGAAAGCCCTAGCAGATATACGCAAACTTGAACTCTAAGCCGTACAATATAATTGAGGGTCGACAAACTCGTTTTTCAGTCGGAATGCATTAGCTTGGTCGAGTCGTAAGTGATATTTTTGAATATCTGAATTATTTAAAGGTGACTGGAGCTGGCAATGGGCTGGGACGAGCTATTGCCCTACAACTGGCTGAGATCGGCTGTCATATAGCCGTTGTGGACATAAACTTGAGCGGAGCTGAGGACACAGTTAAACAGATTAATGAGATGACCACAGTTAAGGCGAAGGCCTATAAGGTCGGTTGAGATGTTATTACTTACTTGCAACTTAATTATAAAATTCATTCTATATCTATAAAGACAAATGTGGCAAACTTGAGTGAGCTGAGGGAGCTGGACAAGCAGGTCACGCAAGATCTGGGACCCGTAACGATACTCGTTAACAATGCCGGAATTCTAATGCACAAGAACTTCATAAGCCCGGAACCAGAAGAAATACAGCGCATGATTGATGTGAACTTCACCGCGCACTACTGGGTAAGTTTTTTGGGAATTAAAATTTAACTATACGCAGATTTACTATAGTGATATTTTTTTTGTGACCAGACCAAACTGGTTTTTCTGCCCACCATGAAGAAGTTGAACAAGGGCCACATTGTAACTATTAGCTCAGCTGCTGGTGAGTTTATCTATTGAAATAATTTTAATTTTATTCAATAAAAATAATTTTTAATTTTAATGTACTGCAGGTCTCTTCCCGCTGCCCTTCAACTGCGCCTACACCGGCACCAAATTCGGTGCGCTCGGCCACATGAAGGCATTGCGCGCAGAGTTGGTGCTGGAGAAGCAGCGTAACATACACGTCTGCACGGTGATGCCTTCGTTTCTGGAAGCCAATGAGGCAGTTACTGATTTGATTCAAAAAATTAAGTTCGAACGTTTCTATCCACTGATCAGTCCGCAGTCGGCGGCACGCACCATAGTGAAGGGTATGCTGCGTGGCGAACGGGAGATCGTGCTGCCTGGCTCGCTGGCTTGGGTGTATCGCGTGTTCATGTAAGTTGAGCAGGAAGGAGCGTATTTCTTTTTATACCTTAATCAAATGTTCTATTATTTATTTTTCTTATTTTATTATTATTTTTTCTATTTACCAAAGTTTACTGCCAATCGGCTGGGTGGAAGAGGCCATGCTACTTGTTTTCGGAAAAACCTTTCACAAGCTTGCGAGAACTACATAAATGCGTAAAGTAACTGAAGTATCAAGCGTTGTATATTTTATATACATGTATAGTAGATTATATTGTGGAGTATGTTGATTAAAAAAAAAGTAAATTCCGTTTCATTTAATTAAATAGCCTCTTAAAGTTACTTAAGTTCTGGCGACAAAGCATATCCGAGCAAATAATTATGCTACGCTCTGCGGTTGTTCGAGCAGGCCAAGTCCGTTTATGGCCTCGTTGCCAGTTGCCAGCTGCGTTGCATCGACTGCATCCGGTTAAGCGTTAACCGTTACCCGTTACCCGCTACCCGTTACCCGCCACCCTTTAGCCGTTTCGCGTGCTCGGCAACTGCAGCGACATGCAATCAACTTGTCGGCGCAGACACACACGACTCTCTCTCTCTCTTTCTCTCTTTCTCTCTCACTCTCCATCTCTCTCTCTCTGTCTGGCTACGTCCAGGCTTTTGTTGTCGCTCGTGCTGCTCCTGTTGCTGCTGCTCATTATGCCGCTTTTATGGGGTCATTGAGGGTGTGTGATTTATATATTTTATAAAATTAAAAAGCTTAACAGGCTATTTTAAAGTTTCATGTCATTGTGGCGTTTGCAGTAGCGTTAAATTTTTCGCGTTTCTTTGCATATTTACGAGCTTTCTCCTCATTAGATATAACGATGAAAACTCTCAGAGCGCCCCCCCCAAAAGAAATCTCTACCAACGTCTTTCCCCCCCTTTTCTTTTGTGTAATAAAGCCAGAGTGATTTTTCTTTCGCATTGCCACCGCAGCTCTAACTCTCTTACCATCATTGCATTACATTGTGCATATTTTATTATATATGGTATATATAGGTTTGTATGTATAAAATATTATGTCGGTGTGTGTGGGTAAATGTAACTGCCTTGCACTTCCGCTTTGCATTTTGTATCTTTATGCTGGCAGAATTAATGCAACACATTAAGAAAAATGTTGCAAGCACTTCCGTCACCAACGTCGTCCTTGCCATTCCTCTGCATACCCCTGCCGCAACCCGTTGACTTCGTTCCCAGCTTGGTTTGTCGTTACCAAAGAACTGCAGTAAAAATGAACCACCTTTTCTTGTTGCACTACAATTCTGCAGTCTGTTTGGCGACCTTATCAAAGAGCCTGTCGGGCCATACAGTTAACATATAAAATTAATAAAAAAAATTTATTTAGAATAAAGTTGTATATTTCAGACATCGCGTGAGCTATCAATAGTTTGAAATATACCTGCCCTGCCTAAAATATTATAGCAGCTTTATGCAAAATTTTAATTCTCTACCGAACTCCTACGCTAAGTACTACGTAGAATAGTAAATACCTACGAAAGAGCATTACAACTTTTGCTATTGCCACTCCGACCTACTCGCATTTCGCTCAAGCGTAACCATCTCTTACATACACACCCACACACACACACCCACACACACACACCCACACACACACGTACACTTCTGCATACACTTGTGTATACATTGAATTTTTCTTGCATATTTTCACCTTTCTTTCGCTTCCTTGTGCACTGCGCTCGCATTTTGCCAGACGCAGCTGGAGTTATTTTCGGGATTCTCTAAAAGTATTTAAAACATTTTTTGCTATCAATGCAACTTGAATTTGTCGTAGACAGTGAACAGAGACACATACACATGCACACATGCGAGAACGTACGTAGCAGGATGCTGCGAGCAGTTGGAAGGATGTGCCGGCCTGTGCTCCATTTCTGTAGAGTCTGCATTTTCTTTAGATTTTACTGAAATTAAGAATAATAAAAAGGACGACGAGAAGAAACGCTTTAGTGAAATGAAAAAATAATACGGAAGGAAAACAGCATTAATAATGCCAAAGCTGGTGGAGTTAAAGTTTTCAAGTCATGTGATATATGGTATTATTATATCTATCTGCACTGTGGGAAACTCTCACAATTGTTTGCATTATTTTCCTATTAAAAAGGCGTAAATGATGCATACGCATAGGCCGGGAATCGGGCAAGTCCCCGACGTGTCCTATGCAACGCCTCAATGCCAGTCTGATTGAAAACTCGAATGTGGCGTTGTCAGCGCCTCGCCGGGGGCACAGCATCTTGCTGGGTGTTTATTGTTTGTCTTCGACATACTCGTTTGGCGGCGTTTCTTAATTTTTAGGAGCTGCGGACAAACGAGGCATTTCCGTGCCTGATTATCGACCCCGTTTTCCACTGGGAAACATTTCGATTTTCGCTCTTTGATGAAGGCGTGAATTATGTGTGTGCGCCGGGGCCAAAGCGTGGGAAACTCACAATTTCCCACTCACCTGTGCTTGAAATCCAAGTGCAAATAGCAACTGAGTTCAATTGGGATTTGCTTAATTTTTATGGCAAAATTTTCAATTTTATTGTTGCAGTTGTACAACCTGTTGAGGCAAAGTAGAAGCTGCCTGCGCCTGTTGTGCCACAGTATTATCTTATTAGCGCACTCCTCAAGGGGCTTAGGGCGCTGTGCAGGGAATACTTAGTGGATTTCCAGCGCTGGTGCGTAGCGACCAGGAAATTGCCTTCCCAGCCCCCTATGAGTTTTCTAGCTTGTGCGTGAAATGTTAGCGAAATGAAATCAGATACTGAAACTTAAAGCTGCGAGATACTCGCAAAAACACTAAAAAAACAAATTTAGCAGCGTATAAAAGAGTTTTAAATTTTTTTTTGTGACTTTTCTTTTTATGCATTTCGCAGGAAATTAACCTGTTAAGCTGTTAATGCATTTTTGGCTAAGACTGCCTAAAACAATATTCTATGTATTGGGGCAGGCAGCAGAGTGAAATTTGCCGCCCGAAAATCCAATTAAAATTTGCTAATGACATTTTGGCCGGCAAATGTAGCAAGTTTTGATGGCCAATTGATTTGGTATGCAAAGCACGAGTGCTGCCAGCCACACGGACAAGCGGACAAGCGTTTCGTAGCTCTGGTATCTGGTCTCTGGTATCTGGTATCGCGTATCCCGAATCTGGTATTGTCGGTGCGCATAAATCACATGTTTACCTAATTAAACGAAACTGTAAATACCGAACTGGGGATGGACAGCGAGACGTCGGTCGGTAGGCGAAATGCCACCGAAACTGTAAAGTGACACGCCCCCAGGGGGGCGTTGCGGCTCGTAAAATGACTTAACTGCCAGTTCCAGGCAATTTCAATGCTCTATGTTGAGTTGGCGGCAATAATCATAAAAATTGCATATTAAAATGCATTTGGGGGCGTGCACGCACACTCGGACACACTCACACACTCACACACACACACATACACACACACATGCCTTGTTGGTTTTATTGTGCGCGGCCTTAAAATGTTTATAAATACAGTCAATTTGCTGTCAACTTTTGAACTAGGCACACATGTTGCGGCTCGGCTTCGCTGCAAGCTGTGCATGTGTGTGTGTAGTTGTGGGCTGTCAAGGGGTCAAAGCACCAGTGCAGAGAGTGACACTTTTCCTTGCTCGTTTTCCCATTTTCTTTTCTCTAATTTGAATTGGAGGCAAACGCAACGCTTGTCAGCGCAATCATTTGACATTTTGACAGACACATCGCCGCGTGTAGTTGTACTAGTGCTGTGCGAGTGTGTGCGAGTGTGCGACTATGATCCTTGTTCAAGTTCAAGTCGTGGCTCCAATTACAAATTGTATACGGGACTCGGAACGCGTTGCGCTTGTTGAGGTTGTCAAATTCGCCGATGCGTCAAGTATTTGATAAACAAAGACAATACGGAGATATGGAGGTGTCAGACTGGCGATAGTATTCACAGCGATAGGTTGCGATAGCATCAAGTAAGATAAACCAAAAATCTATTTTTAAAAGAAATTAAATATATATATTATACATGTTTAATAATTCATTTAACTAAGAAACAATTTTAAATACGCTTTTGCATTAAATAAATAATTCATTTAAAATACGATAGTATTCACAGCGATAGTTGCAAGTAAGATAAACCTAAGAAATATATTTAAAAAATAAATTATATACATATATTATACATGTTTAATAAAGCATTTAAATAATAAAACATTTTAAATACTTTTTTGCATTTAATTAATAATTAATTTAAAATACGATAGTATTCACAGCGATAGTTGCGATAGCTGCAAGTAACATAAACCTAAAGAAGTATATTTTCAAAATAAATTAAATGCACATATATAATAAAAAAAGGCATTTAAATAATAAAAAATGTTAAATACTTTTTTGCATTTAAATAATAATACATTTAAAATACTTGTTTGTATTTAAATAATAATACATTTTAAATACTTTTTTGCATTTTGGCAATAATACATTTAAATACTTTTTGCTTTCGTAATGCTACGTTTCAATACTTTTTAAGTACATAGATCTACTACAAGCCTATAGCCTGTATTTTATTTGAAACTATTAATTAACTCATTTAACTGTCGAGCCCGTGTTAATGCCACACAAGTTGGGCAAAAAAGCAATGTATACATTTGTAAGTGGAAAACATAAATCTGAAAATTTCATTAACAAATCGTCACCGCGCGCTTGCGTTGCATTGTGGAAAAAATAAATTGTTTTAAGCATTTCTCGTTTTTTTTTCCCGTATTTTATTTACGAGTTTTCATTAAAGCAGCCATGCGTTACGCCTGCCCCCGAATCGGACAACCCTACGGCCCATTGAGGCTGCAGAGTGCGAAAAATAAACAGTGGAATCTGGGAAATCAATGGGCGAACAGAAGCCTCGTGTTAACTGCACAAATTGCAGACGAAAGTAAATACAAATTTACATTTCAACTGAAATATTAAATATCGCGTATATATTTGCGTATTTCGATTGATGTACGGCTCGTGGCTGGCAGAGGGTTCTTCAGCTTAAATGTAAGTTTATCCTTCTAATTAATTCGATGAGTTTTAAAATGACATACGCGGAACTATATATGCACTATATACAAACACCATGAATCATGATTAATATTTAAATTGATTGTTGATTAACTATAAAATTGCTCAAATGGGCATTGTATGTGGCAGTGGCATGAGGTAACTAGGGCTAGGGGAAAAACCCATTAAATATCTCGTAAAATATCTAAAGGCCTCTTCCATCCCTTCAGTTACAAAATATGTTTCTTAATTGTGTGCGACATCCGGCTGAAGCCGTCTGCGATCGCCAGCATACTCATAGTTTGAAGTCGATACGGCGACGTTGTTGTTGCCGACGCATAAGACAAATTACCATATATTCTGTGAAAATTAATAATGTGTCTTTGGATACTCGGACGAGTCGAACATCGAGGCACAACGGAAATGGTTAGGTTTTTTCCCGGGAAACGTAGACAATGTCGCGCGTCACTTGCCGAAAATAAGAAAATAAAATCAAATCGAATTTTGCTAAGATTTCCACCTCTTCGCACAAGTGGCCGGTGGCTATTGGCCGCCGTCTGCCGGCCGGCAGTGACGCTGCAATCTGGCTAGAATCTACTAATTTTAACAATGATGTAACTTGTCGCACTTTTTGGGCAACCCAGAGAGTCTGAATGAAAACGTTCGCACAGTTTTTTCGGCTTTTGGACACGCGCCCAAATTTTGGCGAGCCTCGAACGGCGTTGGCATTGCCACCGGCTGCTCAAACAGTGGCGGCCGCAAGGGGGGTGAATTTTAAATAAATTTTATGAGGCTCACATTATTGCCCAAAATATTTGTACAATAAAAAATAAATATTTATTTTGCCCATAAATTATTTAATAAAACTTTAAATTTCGTGAAACTTTTCGATGCGTTTGAAACTATATTGAGCTTTATTTATGCCAATTTTAAAAATAGAAATCGCTATAAAGAAGTTATAAATATGTAGAAAATAAATACTTAAATTTACATTCAAAATTGCTTTCAAATTTTGAAATTGTTAAATTTTCATAATACAAAAATTTTAAATCTCGCTGTTCACCCCTTCAAAAGAGTTCCTGCGGCGTCCCTGCATATGCCCCTACAGAAGTGACAAACGCACAAGTGGCGAAAATGTTGTGTGCTAAACGTTTCGGAATTGACTTAATGCGCACATCACAGCGCGACGAGCAGCTGCTGTCAGTGGGCCCAGAACGTGCGCCAAGACACGGCGATTGCCAAAAAATAAAATTTCAATTAAATAAAACACACACGATTTACGATCTGCTCCTATATTGCGTTGGGAAATGATATGGGTTGAAGTGAGATGAGCTGAGATTCGAAGCAGTCTCCGGCCCCCAAAAAGTAATTGGCTATAAATTTGTGCCGAACTTCTTTACTTGCAAAAAAAAAGAAACCGAAAGTTCCAAATGTTTTGAAATATATTTTAGAATTTGTCAAAAACTTATAAGTTCTTAGAGAATTCTTGGAAAATTATTGAACACATTTTAAATATATATCGCACGGTTTTTAAAAACTTATTTGCTGATTTCTTTGCGGTTTGAGTCAGATATAAAACAAAGTTGCTTAAAATGAATTAATGATACTCCTATAACTGTTAAAAAAAATTTCAGAATATTGTATTAATTTTTTTTAAGTATACAAATTATTTTCAAAATTTTATTGTTGCTTGATTATGATATAAAAAAGCAACAAGTCTAACATCAATCAACTTGATTCTTCCCACAATTATTAGAAAAATCATAGAAAATTATTAGTATCAAAATAAAAATAAAATATTATTTTCTTAAGTATTTAAAAAAAAACTGCCTGCAATCAATCAGCTTGAATACCCCCAATGATCCTTCCCACAATCTGCCGTTTACGTCACTGTCAACAACAAGAAGAGCTCGGCCCACCTGACCCCATGCGTCATGCAGCGGAAATGCCACACAAAGGTTGCACACAACGGGGGCAGCCTCCCCCCTGGCGCATAGAAAAATAAATGAAGGGAGGGCTGGGAGAACAGGGAACATAAATAAGAAATGCACTTTGCGAAAATAGTGCAGCAAATGCGTGCTGCAAATGCAACTGCAACGGCAACTGCAATGGCAAATGCATTTTTGTAGCGCAAATTAAAAACATATTGTCAGGCTGACGCGGTTCGCCGGGATGAACCATGGAACTGTGGAATACGCGTAAAGCACTAAAAATAGCCAAAAAGAGCAATGCGGAGTTGCAAGTGCCCGGGGAGGGGGGGGAGTGCGTCGGTTGGGGTGGGATGGCACATGCACTTGAGGCCAGGGACAGGCCAAAGTGATCAGCATCAACACTCAGTGCAATTGCTGCCACAGTCTTGCTGCCTCTGCCACTGCCACTGCCTCTGCTGCTGCCGCTGCCCCCGGCTGCTGCCGCTCTGTGGGCTGTGCGTTATTTGTCTCATGCCGCTGCTGATGAAATGGTTGTTGTGGAAATGAGTTGCCTTAATAAATTTAGCTCATAGTCATGCCGTATATCATGCTGCAGTTTAATGCGCCCGCCCGAAGATCTAGAGCTGCAACTCCGACTGCAGCGAGTGAGACAGAGCCATAATATTATGTGGCAATAAAAAATAGTGCTAAAGCATTCGACAGGCGTTCACCGTCTAGCAGCTGCACATGAGCAGCAGGAGCAGGAGTATGGCAATTGGAACCTAAAACAGACTTGCACCATGTGTGCCAGTGCCAAGATCAGCGCTGTGCAGCCACAAAAAAAGGTCCACGGTCACGCGCTCAGTTGGAAACGAAAATACGTGCAGAATATGGGCATGGCATGATTTTGTTTATAGCAGCAGAATTGTTTTGAAATTGATTTGAGTAATTTTAATTCAAAATCAAGAGTTCGGTAAAAAATTAGCAGTATTTTACTATAATAAAAGTTCATATTATAGATTTTTTTCAAGGAAATAGTAAAGCTTACAATATTTTATATAATATATAATTATTTTATATTAGAGCTATAAATTTTTACAATCCAAAAAAGAGTTGTAGATAACCCTTTCCACAATTTTTTTTTATGATATTAGAATTTTTTATAGCGACTTCTAATCACTACAAATTAATATTGATATTTTTAAGAATTTTCATATTATACATTTTCTTAACGAAACAGTCAAGCGTACAATTATTAAGTATATAATTCTAATATATTATAATTACATTTTTTACAATTTGAAAAATAGTTTTAAAAACATTTCCTTAACCATTATTTTTTTTTTTAGATGATCTAGATATACGAATCCTTTATAGCGACTGCCAATCATTAAAACTTAAGAATGATATACTTAAGAATTTGTATAGTGTTAAAATCAAAATTTTTAGTGAATAAAGCGACAAGCAACATGTGACATATTAGATTTATATTCATCAATATATTTATAGACTTTTAAAAATACATTGATAACTATATTATTAATATATAAAAAATATAATATAATATAAAATATATTTAAAAATAATATAAAAATATATAATAATAATATAAAATATATATACATATATAATAAAAAATTAAAAAAAATGTTTATTTTGAATTTTTTATATTTGTTATATTTTTTTAAGCACGCAAAAAAAATTTTAATATTTTTCTCTGTCACTCAATGAGTGCTGCTTCGGCAGGTACTACTGTACACGCACTGACAACAATCCAGCAAAACGATCTACAAACTCGCACATTATTTTCTATATACAAACATAAATCCAAAATTACAGAGCGTATTAAAAACAACACATAGAGAGCGGGAGAGGGAGAGGAAGAAAAAAAATAACAGCAGCAACAACAACAGCAACAACAACAACAACTAAAACATGCAAATGAAAAACTACAACAAATGTGACAGGCGAATGGAAAAGTGCGTTGAGGCGACAGCAAATGATCGCGAGAGTGGGAGAGCGAGAGGCAGCGGCAGCAGGAGAGGCAGAAGAGTTGAAGGGAGAGGGAATTAGTACTAAAAGTGCTAGCAACACATGTGCGTGCGCTAAGGAGAAAAATCCAAGAGCAACAACAACAAGCAGCAGACACCGATCATGACAGGGTGTCGCCGCGGCAGCAGCACAGCAGCACAGCAGCACAGCAGAGGAACAGAGCGGAGCAGAGCAGAGCAGAGCAGCGTAGTGCAGCGCAGGACCATTGTTCCAATGTTCCGTTCCGGACATTTAAATATCGCGCTGCCGCTGAGCTGCGGGTTATTGTCAGATGCGACGCGCTGGCGTGAACATCTCAAAGAAAAGGCAAAAAAATTAAAAAAAAAAAAATAAAAAAAAAACTAAACTGAAAAAAGGGAAAAGCGAAAAGCGGCAACAATTCAATTTGGAAATAGAAAACTCTCTCGTGTTTCTAGCTGCGTGTGTATGTTTCGCCGTTTTGGGATTTCCCGCGCGCTGTCGCCGATTTTTTGGCAATTGGCCCAGTTAAGCGAGACAGCCAGTCTTTAAGCGTGTGTCCGTGTGTGTGCGTGTGTGTGTGTGAGCTGCCGGAAATGCGAGTGTGACACATACAAGTGCAAAAAAGAAAAGCGAAATGTCTTCCACCATGAAACCGCAACACTTGCCACTGACCATACCCAACCCCAATCTCAACATGGACATGTACAGCAAGCCGAAGCTGGCCAAGACGGACATGTGCTACGAGGCCTTCATGTCGCCGCCACTGAGTGCCCACATCAATCCACAGCAGCAGCAACAGCAGCAGCAGCAGGCAGAGCAGCAGGCAGCGCTACAGCAGCAGCAGCTGGCACAGTCCGGATCGAGTTTCACCTGCGGCGACCTGCAGTTTCCGGACTTTTCGCATCTCTGCTTTGCCACCGAAACGCCCAACTCGGTGTTCGGCGAGTGCCACGGCAGCTACACGTCTGCCCAGGCTGCCCAGGAGCAGGATCGCGACGATATCGTTTGCGCCGCGGCCGAGACGACGGGCATGCCCTACCAGCAGGGCCAGTACACGCAGCTCAATCGCGAGGATGTCTTCCGCTTCGAGCCGGAGGACATTGCACGCCTCACCGACAACAGCAACAACAGCAGCAGCCACAACAACAGCCACAACAACAACAACAGCAGCTGCTCCTACGCCGAGTTCGCCGGCCTGCTGCAGGTGCCGCCCCAGACACCCTACACGCCGTGCAGTGCGCCGGCCGTGCAGGCGCAGGACATCGATTACTTCAATTATGACGAGGTCAATTGCCAGTCGAAAAACCAATCGCCCTGCTCCTCGCCGCACCTGGACGCCTGGCTCAACTTCAATCTCGGCTGCGAGGCGCCGCGCGAGCACTCGCCCAAGTTGTGCAATATTTTCGAGCAGCCGCAGCAGCAGCCGCCGCAGCAGGCACCCACGAAGCTGCCCTCGATGAACTCCACCTTCGGCACACCCAAGTGCCAGCCCATGTGCGGCGACTATGGCGACTACTCGAATCTCTATCAGCACGCGGGACTCTACGGGCAGCTCGATGACTTTGCCGGCGAGAATTTCCAGCATAATATGTCGCAGGCGATAGAGAAGCCCAATCGCGAGCACAAGATCATCTGGACCATCGATGAACTGGACGAGCTTGTGCTCGGCGAGCAACAGCAGCAGCAGCTGCAGCAGCAGCAGGCGAAGCCTGTCGTGGCAGACAGCGAGCAGGACGAGGAGGAGGAGCTTGCGCATGAGTTGGACGAACCTGAGGAGCAGGCCGACGACGACGAGGAGGAGGATGAGGACAACGATGAGGTGTTCGTCATGCAGGCCAGCTCCGCCTTGGAGCCCGAGGCGGAGCCGGTGCCGCTCATCTGCCACTGGACCGGCTGCGACATGGAGTTCGCCACACAGCAGATCTTCGTGGAGCACATCGAGAAGTGCCACGTGGATGTGCGCAAGGGCGAGGACTTCTCCTGCTTCTGGCTGGACTGTCCGCGACGCTACAAGCCCTTCAATGCGCGCTACAAGCTGCTCATCCACATGCGCGTCCACAGCGGCGAGAAGCCCAATAAGTGTCCGGTAAGTTGACCCAACTGTACTCTACACTACACTACCCGCCCGCGGCAACAGCAGCTCCTTCCTGTTTACACTGTCGAGCTATAAATATTGTTTATTGTTTACAACAAATATTCGAAGAAATAATGCTCCCATCCCTTCGCACGTGTTCGTGTTTATCCCGACACAAATCACGGCATTTGACAGAGTTGCCAGCGACGGCATCCACTTGAGTCGCAGTCGCCGTCACTGTTGACAAAAAAGTTGAATCAAAAGCCGCTACAGTGCGTTCCAAATATAGAAAGAGTTGCATTTTTCGACTTAATATTTATTTGAAATTTTGAAAGTTTTTTAATCGTTTTTGAAACTGTTTAATATTTGCGTATTTAATTGAAATTCCAGTGCAGTAACTATAGTAGTAGTATCAAATAAATAAAATTAATAAAGAATATTTATAGTCAAAGAAAAGATTTTAAATATCTAAAAAAGTTAATTAACGATAGTAGTTAATAACTAAAAATATTTGAAAAGTAAAATTTTAAACAATTTATGGTCAGAAAATATTCTAAAATTATCTGGAAAAGTAAATTAACTAAAAAAAATTAAAAATTAAATTATAGTAAAAAAAGGTATTAAAAATATCTTCAAAAAAAAATTAATAGGAACTTAACTTAAAATATTTAAAATAATATTCAATTTAAGTTGAGAGTGAAAAAAATATAATTGAGTTATCAAAAAAACTAAATTAACGTAAATATCAACTGAAAATATTTAAGAATTTATATTCAAAAATATTTAAAAAATGAAACGAATAGAAATCTCAATTGAAAATATTTCAAAATTCAATGCAAATTAAATTCGTAGTTAAAATATATATTTGCTTTATCTAAACAATCAAAACAACGAAAAAACAAAATAAACTTATTGAATATATTTGAAAATAAATTTATATATATTGTCAAAAAATATATTGCAGATATATGGTATCTACTTCGAAAAATTATATATGAAAATTTTAAAATTAATCAAATTCTAAAATCAATTAAAAAAGTTAACATTAGGTTTAACCAAATGAAAGTAGTTAAAAAACTACAATCTGAAATACTTTTCCAATTCAAAAATTTAAAATATTTTATAAAGAGTGTTGCGTATATCGAAAGCCTACTGTAGCTCTTAGCACTACATCGCACTATATTCCTTTAAACAACAACAACAAGAGAGCAGCGTCAATTTGTGCACTAATCAAACGCATTTGCACTTACCAGGCAGAGGTGTACTAATTTGCGCGCCACCACTGTACGTGCTAAGTGGGCGGCTCTCAGCCTAAGCCTCTTTCATATGCACTTTTCCTTTGATACGCCTTTTTTGCTGGCACACACACACACACAAACTTTCTCTCTCTCTCCATCTCTCTCTACTGCTCTTTTTGTCTCACTCTTGTGTTTGTTACGCAAAAAATCGGTGTGCAACACTTCAGCGGGCAGTTGGAGGCCAATTAAAAGAGATGCAGGCAAACAGTTGACCTGTGCGTGTGTGTGTTGCAACCTGTGTGTGTGTGTGTTGCAACTAGCTAAGTTCATAATTTCGGCCTGTTTCTGGCAAGGAGCTGCAGGGTTGCCAGGGCTGCCAGGGCTGCGCCGCGAGCCCTCAATTTCAATTTGCGAACGATTTTTAACCACTTTTCATTACAGTTTCCCGGATGCAATAAAGCGTTTTCGCGTCTGGAAAATTTGAAAATTCATCAGCGCTCGCACACGGGCGAACGGCCTTATGGCTGCCAATATAAAGGTTGCCTGAAAGCCTTCAGCAATAGCTCGGATCGGGCGAAGCATCAAAGAACCCATTACGATACGGTGAGTACGGCTATTGCCTCAGTATTCTCTCTCTGTGTGTGAGTGTGTGTGTGTGTATACGTGTGTGTGTGTGTGCGGTGTGCAAGCAATTTGCGAGTCGTGTCAAAGGCGAAATTGATGAGCCCGCGGCTTGGGCAGCCTGCAAGCGGCAAGCGGCAAGCGGCCGTGCGTGTGGCGCCACAGCTTAAAGCTTAAGTCGTGCGGCCAGTTTCAAGCTCAAGAGTCCCCAACCAAATAGAGTGCTCCATGCGGACGCCACTGTCCACAGCTGCGGCTGAGTCACATATTCTAAAAATGTTGCAGCGACTGTTGCTGCTGTCGCTCTTCCTGCTGCTGCTGCTGTTGCTGCTGCTGCTGCCTCCATGACATGTGCACATTTCGCATTTCGTTGCCTGATTGATTTATAGTTCTTACGTGTGTTTGTGTTAGGCCCAGCGACAGGAGCTGCTGCTGCTGTTGCTGCTGCATCCGCCATGACAGCCGGCAAAAAAGGCTAAAAGCAGCGAGGGAAAGGCCAGGCTGGAAAATGCTAACGGCAAGTGGCAGCAGGGAAATCGAATAAACTAAACGAGTTACTTTCATTCTCAATGCAATGAGCGCCAGCCAATCACACACACACACACACACACAGGCACACACACAAAGAGACTCGCCGGTCGCGAGCAATAGGAGTGTCGCTGTGTGTGTGTGCGCAGTGGCGTAGGTGCATGAGTGCAAAAGGGGCTTCTGCTTTAATAGCTAGATTGAACTATATTTTGGGAATTCAATTTTATAAAATTAAAAATAATATATATTTATATATTTATTTATATATATATTTATATATTTATTTATATATATATTTATATATATATTTATATATTTATTTATATATTTATTTATATATATATTTATTTATATTATATATGGTATTATTTAGCTTTATGATAATTTTATTGATTCGCAAATATATAATTTAATTCATAAGAAGTTCAGTCAGACAGAGATAGAAGAAAAGAGTTGGCTTTTAGAGCTACTGTAGACTATATTTAGTTTGTCGTTAAAATCTGCAAAATGAATTGTAGGACATAGAAGTTCTATCCTATATACCCCCGTATATCAAACAAGCAGAGAAAGCTACAGTCATTGGAACTCGAAAGAAACTCTGATTTACTACTCTCACGATTGAAAGAAGAAGAAACATTTTGTCTTACTACGCTCACGATCGAAAGAGGAAGAAGAGTGTTTATTTTTGCATTAACAATTGAGCGCACAATTCGTGTAGCTGCTCTCACGATTGAAAGAAGAAGAACAGCTTCGGCACTGCGCTCGCACATTATCGGAAGATGCGCTCACGATTGAAAGAGGAAGAGCACGATTGCAGCCGAGATCAGCTCGTGGCTTTACTCTCATGATTGCAAAACGAAGATCAATTCGTCTGATTGCTCTCACGATTGATAGAAGAAGAAAAGTTCTGTTTTACTGCTCTCGCGATTGAAAGAAGAAGAAAGGTTCTGTTTAACTGCTCTCGCGATTGAAAGAAGAAGAAAAGTTCGGTTTAACTGCTCTCGCGATTGAAAGAAGAAGAATATCATGGTGCGCTGTGCTCACGATTGAAAGAGAAAGAGCATCTCGAGTTGCAATAGCCGACGATTGAGAGAAATAATACAGCTCGGGTAATGCGCTCACACAGTTTCGGAAACTGTGCTCACGATTGAAAGACTTTACATAGAGCCGTCAGTCTAGCATTTTGTTCAGTTGACTTTTAAGTGTGGTGCAGTGCAGACGTGTTTCAAAGAACTCTACCGCTACCTCGAGATCAGATCGTACATTTTTTTAGGACTCTGCTGGAAACGATTTTGTACTGTTTCTTCTGATTGAAGCAAACTTTGTATGGTTTGCCACGCCTTTGTCTAGCTGTTTGTATACATTTTTACAAAGTCATTATACTATTTTTTACCTATTTTCAATTTTTCAAAAAAATATGATCTGACTAGTTATAAATTTTGAGCTTGATCCTTTTTTTCCGCTTTACACATTTTTGCTTGATAGAAAAAAAATATAAGCTAAATTTAAAGTAAAGCTATAAATTATTAAATTGGCTTAGCTCTATGATTTTGACAATGAACTTTGGATTAATTCAAACTATAAAAATACCAATATTTTATAAACTGTATATGTACCATATGAAGTTTGCGAAATTTTGCAACCAATTCCCCCTTTGCCTACGCCACTGCGCGCTTCACTGTGCATGTGGTTTGCTTTCGGCTGTTGCTGCTGCTTCTGCTGCTTGTGCTGCCACTGCTGCCTTTATTCTTGCCTCACAATACCAGCGCAAACAAATGCAACATGCAGCACGGCATTTCAGAACCATTTCACATGGGCAAATAGGCTGTGCGTGTGTGCGTGTGTGTGTGCGTATGCGTGGCATGAGCCATGGTGCATGGCATATGGGGCACGGGTCATGGGGCATGGTGCAGGGCACATATCAAACATATGCTGTGCGTCCTGCGGTTGTTGTGCCGCACAACAGCACTGGCAAAATTAATTGTATACTTTTCGGCAGCAACTTGCCGCTGCGACCGCCGGCGCCGTTTGCCATTGCAGTTGGCAAATTTCACAATATCGCAGAAGAAAGAACTATAGAGAGAGAGAGAAAGAAATGGAAGCAAACTAATTTTGAATATGGCTTTTCTTGACTCTTGCAGAAACCCTATGCCTGCCAGTTGCCCGGCTGCACCAAGCGCTACACGGATCCCTCGAGCCTGCGCAAGCATGTGAAAAATCATGGACTAATGCGACGCAAATCTGCCAGCGGCGCCTCGACCACGCCCAGCAGTGGCAGCAAGCGGGCGACCAAGGCGCGTCGACACTCCGAGTCGGCAGTGTCCCTGCGGGGACAGGCGACGGCGGGAACGACAACTGCCTCCACGGGCACAGCAGCTGCAGGTGAGCAGCGCCCGCAGCGCAGTCAGAGCTGCAGCGAGGCGGCGCTACTTATGCAAAGCGAGCGGGAGGCGGGGCAGACAATCGGCATGGAAATGGCAATGGGAATGGGCGTGGGCAACCGCAATGCCTGCAGCACGGACAATGTTGCAACTAATAACAATTCAATAAAGTTTAATGAGTTGTCAAATTGCATTGTCATCATCGAGCACACTCCAAATGATGTGGCAGCCACAACAGCAGCAGCAGCAGCGGCAGCAACAACAACAATTTCGAATGATGACACAAGTAGATACAACACGACAATCGGATCAGCTGCAACATATGCCGGCTTTGGTTATTATAGTGTTGCAGCCGGAGCCGGAGCCGGCGCCGGAGCCGGAGCTGGAGGCGGTCAAGAGGGCGGCGAATGTGTGAACATACGTTCCACAGCGGAAACGGATGCGCTCAGCACTTGCAGCAGCAACAGCAACAACAGCAATTACAAGAGCAACAACATCGATTGCTGCAGCACTGAGAACTTCTACAAACTGAACGAGCTCGAGCAATTGCTCTGCGGTACAGTGGACACTGGCGAGCAGCTCCACAATTCGGATGCGGTCTGTCAGCTCAACGAATTCGTATCTTTCGAGTATGTGCAAAAGTATCTGACGGATGGCAGTGAAGCGCCCAGCACACAACTCGACTCGCGGCTCGACAACAATTTCGAGCACTACGACATGCAGTTCATCTGAGCAGTTCAACGTAGTGTTAAGTAGAACCCACCCAATATCCAAAGATCTCAGCCAGTTTGAGTAGTAAGTGCCTTCTCGTTGTATATACATAAGTTGTTGTACATAAGCAAGCTTCACTATACTAGTTAGTAGTACTCTAAGTTTATTCCTACTTTCGATCGTCTTCAAAATATAGCAATAAGTTTTTCTTACTTAATTTAAGTCAAGCCAAACACGAAATAAGACACACCAAAAACGTTCCTCAACTTAAATTTCTTCAGTGATTAGCGAAGTCTTCCCAGCGAAAATAATATATATAAATATTTTATATATATTTAGCATAGTTTTCTATATCTAATTTTATTGTTATTTTAGTTTGTTTTGCCATTAGTTTTAAATAAATTAAATAAATCATTGTTTAAAAATCAAGTTTTTCGAATTTGCGGTGCATATGAATATAGGAAAATTGGTGATAGTATCGATAGCTGAGCATACTATCGTATAAGGCTCTTTTTCGGGCTACTATCGATATATTCGAATATGAATATAGGAAAATTCGTGATAGTATCGATAGCTGAGCACAATCATCGTTGTACTATCGTATAAAGCTCTTTTTCTGGCTACTATCGATAAATGCGAATATTTAACTATGTATGGAAATTTGAAACTGTAGAGAGCTCAACAATTACACTCTACTATCTTGAGAGCTACGATTACAAACAACATCCAATGCCGGAGAAAATCACACTATATAAGAAAAACTATCGATAGATTTCCATCGTCCATCTGCGCGCGATAGTGAGCTGATTTCGCTTAAGTGTGCAGTCGGACAGTCGGAAACACACCGCAGACATTACAATGGGCGCCGCTGATTAATTGATATTTAATTTATTCTTCGCATTTAATCAGCGTTTTATATTCCTCTTAATTATCGCTTTATATAAAACACATAAAGCCGCTTAAGTTCTTAAATCGTTTGGATTCGGTGGCCGTGGTTTCATTTCCTTCTCGATTTGATTGCATTTCATGGACCAATGGCAAACTTGTTGAGTATTTCGTATTTACCATGAAACAAATTAATTTTACAGAGCAATCTTTCGCGCCAACGAAAATGATTTTTGTTTATTATTAATTACTTTTGTGCAATTTTCTGGGTTTTCGAAAATGCTTTTTATTATTTTTTATTTCTTATACCATATACTATTTTTTTTGGGTTCATAAAGGTGTTGTCATATTATATAAATAGTGGAAGTAATGGATAAATCAAATTAACTTGTTGAAACATTTTTGAAACGAATTAAGAATAGTTTTTCTTTGATTAAGTGACTCCAAAAACTGAGAATTAAAATTTTTAAAAACTTTTTTTTTTTAAATGACGAAGGAAATTCTTATTTTTTTTGAGAGATTTATGAGTTTCAAAATTCTGTATAAAATTCATTTTTTTTAAAGAGTTGAGAACATAATTAAATTTAATTCCAATATTTTAAAATTATTAATTAAACAAACAAATAGGGCGTAAGGCAGTCGCTACTATTTTACATGGTCTAGTTCCGCCCTGCATTTTAGGGCCCATATTCTCCAGCTAATAAGGCTCAAATGTGCAATTCCATTAATTGCCCGACAGCTTCCCGCGGCGGGCATTTAACGGGTAAGCACATGCAGGCAGTGAAACCAGGCAGCAAACAGCCTCGTTATGAACTTTAATATTAATAACCATTTATGCTCATGACAGACAATGAAAGCCTCGCTTCAAATTTGTTTTCGCCAGCGAAAAGAGCGGCCCCTCCCCCCTGGAAACTAAACCAGGCTCTGTTTTCGTTGTAGGACAATAACACTAAATATGCTTAGGCTGGGCAGGGGGGCGCGGCTGTACTATATGCATTTAAGAGCGTTGCGAGTGAGTCAGTTAATATGCAGGCCGAGACTGGTCTTCATTACTAGCCGCAAACAAACATATAGTGGCAGAAATGTGTACACACACACACGGACACACACAGACACAGCTACACCCACGTGACAATGGCAGAAAAATAAACAACAAAATGTAAAGCAATTAAAAGCAGGGCCACAGAACATGGAACGCCAAACGAATATACCCATAAAACATGAGCAGCAGCAGCCCAATTTTGACTCCGCGCTCCTCATCGTACACGTACATATATGCCATATATGAGTGCATATATGCTATGCTATACTGCTATACTAGTCGCATAGGACTGCACGCTGCGGCTACAAGTGGCCGCTGTTCGAGCTGCTTGCGGATCGAGAGTTGCTCTGTGTTCTCGGTGCTTGTTGTGCTTTTTTTTTTTTTTTTGTCAGAGGTTTTTGTTTTGCCTCCCTCTCTCTCTCTATTTGGGGTTAAAGTGCACAAGTTGCAGCAGCAGCAGCCCCGCACACTCACACAGTGGGGGTTAAATGTTTTCGCACACAATCCCAACTGCACACGCTCGAGGCCCTGCAGCTTTATGAAGCGGACGAGGTACGGCGCTGGGCAAAGTAATTGCAACTGGCAACGCGCTAAAAATTTATTTTTGTTAATCAGCGCAGAGGCAAAAGGACTATATATATATAGTGCTATAGTATATAGAAGTGGCATGTTTTAAGTAATGCCCCCGGGCTACTACGCTTTGTTGCACAATTCTTATTTGTGTGAAAAGTTAAGGCGCAGCGAATCAAATCTGCTGAGGTCTCATTAAGTGTTAAGAGTTAAATACCCTGCAATATAGGTGCACACTTTTTTTTGGAGCTCAAAAATTTATTAAGTATTTAATTTTAATTAAATCTTAAAGTATTTTGAACTAGCCGAATTTTTATAAATTAAACTCCCTTCCATATTATAGGATTGAGGTAGCTCAAGCTTCAGCTAAAAGGCATTTTTTTTTTTTTTAGTTTCATAGTATCTTGTAACCCGATCGGGGCAGTTCTGTTGCAGAGTTTTGATAACAGGCTACAACTGCCAGGCAAACACCTTGTAGTATTTCACCTCACCGATTTTTTCCAGGCTTGATTAAAAAAGAACCCAACATCGGGCTGGCAAGGCAAACTCACTTGGCCCTCGCTTTTTCCTTGGTATATTTATGAGGCGCTGCGCTATGGTCATCAGCCTGGTCGAAATGTTCGAGCGTTGCCGTGTGCAGAGTCACCGAGCCACCGAACGGACTACTCTGTGGTTTCGCTGCCCATCCCCATCCACAGCTCAGTGGCCCGTCAGCCCGGCCCCGTCGACGGGTTTACAGTGCGTTTGTCGTTTTCGCTGGCAATTATGCAAATCGGAAGATTGCCACACGACGATACGCTGGAATTCCATGCATTTACAATTTTCTAATCAATGAAATTTTAATTTATGTTCCTGCGGTCGCTGCGGACTGTAGCGTGTTGTTCCTGGTGCGTTTTTCTGTGCACAGCTTTGTAAACATGAACAATTTTGCGCGGTAATTGTGGTCGCTGAGTTGGGTTGGGGTTACGGGCTTTCGAAACACGATTGCGGGCTCAGAAATTTGGAGAGAAGTGGGAGTTAATGGCAAAAGGAGGTGTTAAGCATTAAAACATTGTTAGCACAAATATTCGAATGAGAAATTATTTAAAATAGTAAATTTATTTTTATATTTTTATTTTAAACACAGGAAAATATTATTAAATAATCAATAATAAATATAATCGAAAGAAAAATTATTTTAAATAGTAATTTATTTTTAAAGTAAATACAGAAAAATACCATTTAACTCAATACAAATTATTGGCTTAAAATATTTTATGTATCAGCAATTAGCAATTTTATTCAACAGTCTTATGAACAATATATATTTATTTTTTTAAAGAGCTTATAAGAATTAGTTTGAAAAGAAATTTAAATAATTATAGAATTAAATTAAAATTAAATAACAAAATTAATAAATTATTTAAATCTATCCTCAATAAATAAAATGTATTCAATTAAATTTGGTTTGTATTTATAGTAGATTTAATGGAAAAATAATTAGTTATAAGAAACTGTAAACTTTAATTAAATATTTCAAATTTTTAAAAATTTTATAAATTTAAATATTAAAAAAAATATATATAAAGACTGTAATAAATTAAATATTTTGAGAGTTAAGATCTTACCACTTTGTAAATCAAGCTTAATAATATATATAAACTGTTGTTTTGTAATTTTAATGAAACAAGAAAGAAAATAGTCTATGATATGCAGAGAAGACGTTTAAATAAAAAAAAAATTTTAAAAATAATCTATTAAAACTAAATTAAAATTAATCAGCTTAAGATATTATATTATTCTTTTTTTATTCGACCGGTAACTCTCTATAGACCGTTTTTAACTCCCTGCTGATGCAGTTGTGGAAAATGTCGCCTCTTCAGTTGACTGCTCTGTTGTTGTCCTGTTGATTAAAAACTGATGTTTCAATTAATAAATCTCGAAATGAAATGTGTCAGTCACACGACAGGCGACAGAAGGGTTAAAGAGGAGCGGAGTGTGGCGGGGTCGGGGGCTGTAGAACAGCAGCCTGGAGCAGCGTGTAAAATAGTCCTTTATTGCGCTGCCATAAAAATCAATGTCAGTCGAAATGAGTTTCCGACTCTTTATGAAATGCACGCGAATTCATTTTAATGTAATCAAATCCCGTGCAAGAGGAGGCAGGAATGGAAAACGGACGCTGCAGGGAGACGGAGAGGGGTGCAGCGGGTGTGTTTGGGCCATTCGAACTGTGCCCGTAATTAAGTTTGCACATTGACAGGGTATTTTTTTGCACTTGTCGGGCGAATAAAGAGGCGCATTTTATAATTCATAAAATCTCCGGGAAGCAAACAATTTTACAATTTCACTCGCGTCCGTTTGCTCGGTTCGATCGCGCGGTTTATTCGGTTCGGCATTTTCTGCGATTGCGGCACGTTTTAATTTTTAATTAAATTAATGATTTCCATTGACGATTCCAAATATTGGCAGATGGGAAATTATTTAAATATATAAAATGCACGCCAGACGCCAATATGTTTCATTTACCGTTATAAAATTAATTACCTGCCCACCGCAGCAGCAAGCGGGAAGCGCAAAAGCTTGTTAATACTTGGCGCGTCTATGTGTGCATGTAGTATTTGCGTATGTGAGAAAGATACCCTGTAAAAGGCAGGGAGGCTGTTCGAAACTTGTTTGTTCAGCTATGCATATAGAGGGTAGAGCGCCTAAATATTTATTTAGTTATTTTTTTTTTAATTTATTTATTTAGTTAAAATTTAATTAATATATTTTCTATAAACTATACAGTATCTACTAGTCGAGCATTTTTTGTACTGCTGTTATTATTGCTAGGAAGTAATTTAAATAAATTATACTTCAAGTTTCAACTTTAATATGCTGCAATCTCTCACTGTGCAGGGTATCTGCAAGTCGTGCAGCGGCTGCCCAGCAACCTCCAGCTTGTGCATTGTTCATATATCATAGAAACAAAAAGTTTTTCCATGAGCGTAATTAGAAGGCTTACTGAACCGAATGCCTGCCGGCGGCGTGCTTAAAATGCTCTTTTGGCATTAAATTTATGAGAACCGCACATGTTCGTAGCTGTCGCACTTAAAGGCAACAACAATAGCAGCAGCAGCAGCAGCAACAACAGCAACAATAGCAGCAACAGCAACAACGCAAGTTACAACAACAAAAAAGACGCGGCAAAAGCAAAACTGCGGCAAGCAGACGTTGCAAAGTTTCCAAGATTGTGTGGGCTCCTTTCGGGTGCCTCTTGCTCTCGGCTCCTTTTGCCACGCCTCGTGGCACAGCTGCGTCATTAAAAGATTTTCAAAATTGTTGCATGCAACTAGTTTCGACGGTGGCCACAATGTTTCAAGGCAGCAGCAGCAGCGGCAGACGCTGCAATGGCTCCGATAAGCACTCATACGCCGTGTGGCCCTCCTTTCTCTCTCTGTTGCACACACATGGTCTACGCGCACTCGATACACTTTGACCTGTAACCTTGCGGAGCGCACAAGTTTAGCATGCGTAAATGTTGCCCGGACCCCGAGCTTTATTTATTGATGTTGCCGAACTTTTGTTGCCCGGGCAAACTTGTCTAAGATTTCCAGGCACTTAGTCGGGGCTGGAAAACGGTAAGTATTTCCACAAGATTGTGTTGATTGAAAATTCCCATTGTTATGTGTGCGGCGACCTGTGGGGCTCAGCTCGAGGGTGTTTGTGTTTGCAGACTCAGAAATGGGCGAGTACTACTATTACTACTACTTAATGTCGTCTTTAGTACTTTTGTTGCTTATGAAATTCCCTTTGCGCTTTTGCCACTTGAAGTTTCTTGAGGCAACTTTAAGAGGGAAGTCTTGGTCTAGGGTTAAGTGAATTATTGAGTATTGCAATTATCGCGTTAATCGGTATAAGTTTTTGTTCTAATGCAGCTGAATTTTTAATTTGTCTCGCCCGGTGTTGTATCTCTATCTATTTCCAGAGCAATTGTTTTTTTTGGCTATTTAAATTCTTACTCTTTTCCATTTATTTTTACCTCATTTAAAGCTTTTTATTTGACTCTCTTTCAAGTGTCTTTGTATTTGTCTATTTGTTTTTGTGTATCTACAACTCTTTTGGGTACATCTATTTTTTATCTGACTGTTCTGTAGTAGTACATATTTTTCTTTCTTGTTATCTTTATCTATCTTTCTATCTATTTATATATTTAATAATCTGTATATGTATCTATCTATTAATTTATCTATCTAACTGTCAATCTATTTATTTTTATACTTATTTATAATTTATCTACCTATTTATCTTACTATCTATCTAGATATATAGATACTATCTATCTTTCTATTTATCCTTCTTTTGTTATCTTTTTCTTTCTATATTTTTTTCATTTTTCTCTGTCCTTTTACTCTGTCTAACACTCTGTCGATGTCTCAAATTTTTTTTCTGACTGTTTATATCTTTGATTTTTTTATCTTACTAAACTTACCTTATTTTCTAGCCTTATTATTTTTATCTTTTCGTATTGATATCTATTTTTCTGCATTTCTGCTTTTGTCTGCATTTTTATTTTTTACTTGTTTTGTCTTTCTTCCTCTCTTTATTTTTAATCAATATGTTAATTTTTTTTTAAACACTTTCTTTACTTACACTTTGACTTACATTTTGAATTGCTCTTGCATCTTTCGTCAATTCAACTTGAAACTGTTTACCTATGCTCTATTCGGGCCAAGAGTTCATTCTCTCACTTCGCCAGCAACAACTGCAACTATCTTATGCTCTCATGACCCTGGACTCAACATCTTGAGGGCGAGCCTATTGGTGGTCCAGTTTGACTTCGTACATCTCTTGAAAATAATTAATTTGAATTCCGTTCCATGAAACCGTGAAGCCCATTTCGGTGCCCATTCAGCTCTACCGGACCCATCGAAATAATTGCATTACACCGCAATCTCAATGGCAATGGCAATCGCCATCGCCATCGCCATTGCCATCGCCATTGCAATTGACATGGCTTCTCGTTACCGTTAGCTTTGGCTCTATCGATGGCTCTGACGTTGCGTAAAACACTTAAGGTCGCTGCAGCTCGATAGTTGGTAGGTAGTATTTGCGGCTGATAATGAAATGCAATTAGAAAATGTGTACCCATAAACCAAAGCCGAAGCCAAAGAAGATGCGAAGCACAAAAAAAAAGCAGGGAAAAAAATGCTGGGGCAAAATGCAACAATAACCGCGCAGCTTATACAACTTCCTGTGGTTCGCCTCTTTCCTTTTGCACGCGCCAAGGACTGTGGACTATGGACTGAGGCTGCATAATGCAGCGCGCAGAGTCCGTAATTAAAGTTTGCCCAGGCTCAGACTCGACTCGACTGGGAGCAAATGCAGCCGCTGGCAGCAGCAGTAGCAGCAGCACAAAGCAAATCAATCGTCGCGTCAGAATGGGGCGTCGTCGGGGAAAATAGAATTCAATTAACGCGCTTAAATTAAACTGCCACTTCCGGTTTTGATGACGTTTTAATCTGAGCCTCCGTGCGAGAAGAAAATCACAGGCAGCCTTTGACCAAGCTGCCTGGCTGCCTGGCGACTGCTGCTGACAACAACAACAACGACTGCAAGAACAACACTAACAACCACAACAATAAGACCAAAGGCGCCATGTTGTCACCGCGCTGACACTTGTTCATTTACTTAAAGTCAAGCTTGTCCTGGCAGTGAGTATCCCTTGCTTGTTTACCCTTGCCGCGGGTATAGCGCCTCAGTAGTATAGTATGTATGTAGTATATAAATTCTTGAACAGCTATGTGAACTGAGCCGATCTGCCGGATGTGTTCTTCTTAATTGATGTTTGGTTAGAGATTCGTTTAAATATTATTATATATTCTTGTCCAACTATGTGAACTGTGCCGATCTGCTGTATGTGTGCTTGTTACTCGATTTATGGCTAAAGATTTGTTTTAATTTTTTTATATATTGTATGCAACTGTGTCATATATAGGATATATATTCTTGAACAGCTATGAGAGCTGAGCCGATCTGCTGAATGTGTGCCTGTTACTCGATTTATGATTAGAGATTTTGTTTAATTTCTTTATATACTGAATGCATTTATATATATATTATTTTATAATATACATATTCTTGAACAGCTATGTGAGCTGAGCCGATCTGCACAATATCTGCTTATTATTCGATTTATTGTTAGAGGTTTGGTTTAATATTTTTATATATTAAATGCAACTACATATTCTTGCACAGCTCTGAGAACTGGGCTGATCTGCTAAATGTATGGTTGCTAGATAGTTGATTTAATGCTTATTGTAGTATACAATGTAACTCACGCAGATAATGAAATGATATAGTTTAAAGTTTTCCCAGAATTGTATGCTATATAATTTGAATTCTCTATATATACTTTTTGTATTGCCTATGTATAAATGGAATTTTTATGTTCTATTATTTAGTTAATCAAACTAGCATGCTGCTATCTAAATTTTTTTGAATAAAACTTTATTTTTTTCTGCAAAAATACAGCTATTCTATAATTCGTCTCACGCTCTGCAAGAGCATTTTCACGTCGTTGTAGTCAAAGAATACGATATTTTCTTGTTGTTTAATATCAAGGCTTTACATCAATATTAAAAAACGGTAAATGGACGGCATAATAGTTGTTCAAACCGGGAGGCGTCATTATGGCGGCTGTCACCGACGGGCAT
The DNA here is from genome assembly GCA_035046045.1 of Zaprionus bogoriensis. Taxonomy (NCBI): domain Eukaryota; kingdom Metazoa; phylum Arthropoda; class Insecta; order Diptera; family Drosophilidae; genus Zaprionus; species Zaprionus bogoriensis. The sequence continues at coordinate 3,093,222 of JAWNOI010000010.1, forward strand.
TTATAATAAAAAACAGTTTTTTACGCACTCTTTTTTATACCAGTAATAATGCCGTTTAATAGAAAAGCCATTGAAGAGGGGTATATTAACTGATGGCAAGCCGTAAGGAAGACTGAGTTCGGTTCGAAAGTTTGCCTTTGACAGCTTCAGAAGGGTGCAGGGTATTCTTCGGTCGAGCGGCTCTGCTGTAAGTGCATGGAAGCATCTGTCGATGATTGGTCATAGCTTGCAGCGCGATGGCAATCATTTTTTATAAAGTCTTAAATATCGAAAACTGCAGTAGTATATTAACTCTGTGGGTGTTACCTACGCTCGTTATGGCTCGGAGCCGCACTACAATTGTGAATGCGAATGGGAATACCAATAACGATAGCTGAATCAATGCCAGTGCTGACGGCACTCACTCAGAGTCGATCAGGTGCATTATTAATGAAGCACCGGCCGGACAAAGAATCATTCGAGCGCTGCCGGAATGAATATATTCACTTGACTCGCAACTGCTGCAGCTGTGCCGCCGCCTTGAGAGCTTCTTTGAATGCCCGACGAGCATCTTAGCATTTGCCTTTATACACTTGCTCCATCGCTCTGTCTTTGAGTCCCGTTGAGCCGGGGCATTGCAATCGTGTGCTTTGTCTGCCGGGATCTGCGATAAGGAAACTTTGGTCAAAGCAACTCGAATTTAATTTAATTAGTGCAAGAAAAACTGTGCGGACACGAGAGGAAAGCGCAGAACTGATAAGTGGTCGAAAGCTGATTAAGTTGGTTAGGATGCGATTGCTCAAAGCGAACGGAAAGCGGATTTGTAGAGACAGTTCTGGACGCGATTTGGGCGATGTCTTTGTGGGCGGCTGGGAATTTGCATGCTTTGCCAGAGGCGTAGCTACAACAAGTAGCCGGGGGACTGTATGTGTGTGTGTGTGTTTAAGAAACTTCTTTTAGTTGGACGTTGCGCTGTCAAGGGAAATTAATTCCACAAGTTGTTACAGGCTTCTCCGGAGGAACTTCTCCCCAAGGACCTGGCGACCTTTAACTTTTTTCAAAGTTTACTGCTTAGTCAGTCTCAGGTAAGTTTTCGCATCGAAAAGAGCTGCAAAACAGTTTATATTGCTGCTCGCTTATAGCGCATTTTGCTGGGAATATTGTGAGCTCAGTTTGATTTGAAGAATAAGTATAAAGTAATAAATATTATTTTTTATTCTAGGCGTGGAAGCTTGAATTGAAGCATAAGTAACAACATTAATTATTAAGGAAAGTATCAATAGAGCCCAGGATTACGCATTGAAAAATACGTAATAATAATAAATATAATTTTTTATTTTAGGCAACATTTTATGGATATCTAGAAAGAGTATGCAAAGAATGTGGGAGTTGGAATTAAAGAATAAGTAACAATAAAAAATTTAATTCTTTATGTGAAATTTTGTAGATATTTTGAGAGAGTTTCAAATATAATAATAAAAAAATATTACTTTTTATTTTTGCCTAAATTTCATGGATATTTAGAAAGAATATCCATATAACTCGAGAATACACAACAATAATAAATATTAATTTGTATTTTAGGCGAAATTTCATAGATAAATAACTTAGCCCCTTTTGCACAGCGCCCCTGCTCAGTGGAGCAGAAGCAGAGCGGCCAATGGGTTCGATGGTGCTTTGACAGGTTGTGCGGTTGTCCATAACTCATTGACAACTGACTTGGGGGCGGTTGCCGCAATGGGCGTGCCCCGTTGACCATCTCCAGGTTCTGCTGATACTTCTGGCTCTCTGGAGCAAATCCCCCCTGCCCTTGATTTGCCTCGCCCAACGTCTTGCTGCTCTAAACTGTCAGCCCCATGGCTGTCGCTGCCAGTGCAGGGTTTTCCCTCCCCGCCCGTTGTGCTTTTCGCCATTGACGGCCTCGTTAATTCCGGCTGCAGTCGCTTTTCATTGGCGTGTTCCACAGTCATCACGTTAAAGCCGCCCGTCGGCTCAGCCCGCAAGAGTTTGGCCGAATTGCAGTGGAAGAGATTTTCCAGAGATTCCGCCTTGCACTGCAACAATTTGTTGAGAATTTTGTTTGTGGGCAGCAGTGGTTTGCGTTGCCTGGCGGCACCGCCTCCTCGACATGGCCAGGCATCGCTGCCGCTGGCTTTGGTCAGCGCCAAATTGCCGAATATCTTGTGCCGCAGTTTGCCCTCGTTGCGAAAGTGTTCAAAGGCGCCTGAGATTATCGAGTAGATTTCCTCGGCGACGCTCGAGCGAATCGGCGTGAAGTACCCCCGGCAAATGGGGCACTTCTCGGAGCGTATGCGACAGTCGAGGCAGAGCAGGTGCCCGTTCTGGCACTGCATGACGGGCGGGCAGATGGTCGCCGTGCAGACGGGGCACTCGATGACCTTCAGTATGCTGTCCACGATAATCACCAGGCGCCTCAGGCTGGTAGGCATAGGCACGCAGCAGATGCTCTGTAAGTGGAATATGCTTGTTATCATATATAGCATAGTCTTATCAACTGTGTGTATTTATCTCGATGCTTACGCTTTCATCACAGTCGATTTCGCAGTCGCTGCGCCAGCAGAGAAAAGTAACGCCGTCCTCTTGCCGCTTCACTATCTGCGCCACTTTGTCTATGCGCATTCCGAGAATGTCAAAGTCGTTGACCTGTATAGAAGTTGGCTTAAGTATTTGAAATTATAATAATCTCTGGAGGCTTGAAGAAAATAGTGTAAGTCAGATTGTAAATAATAAATTAAAATATTTGGTTTAGAAATCTTATATCATTATAATTTATGAAGTTTCTTAAAAATTAAATTTATAATATATTAATATTTAAATATTTCATTTTTAACAACTTAAATTATTTGTTAGTAAAATCTTATATTAAAATAATTTGTTAAAACATAAAACTTGATTCTTTAATATTAAATATTAAATATTAAATTTATCACATAAAACATATTAATATTTAAATATTCCATTTCTAACAAATTACATTTTTTGTTCTAAAAATTGTAAATCATAATAATTTATGAAGATTCTTAAATATTACAATTATAACATATTTATATTGAAATATTGCATTTTTAACTCAAGTCGATTTTTAAATATTCAATATTTTAATATTCATTTTTTAACAAATTAAATTATTATGCTTAAAAATCTTAAATCTTTATCATTTAAAAAGACTTGTATGCATCGAAAAAAATTTAATTTTTAGTTTTAAAAATAGAAAATTATAAATTATATTATTTATGACTCTAAACTAATGAATTGAATTTTTAAATTAAAATTAAATATAATTCTAAAATAATAAATGATTAGTAAATTAAATAAAATTTATAAATTTATCTAGTAATTCAAAAATGCTTTAATAATTTTGTTAGCCCAGTAAACTCATGATTGCTCTTTAACAAAATGCAAACAGTAATTCAAGTTGAACGATAAACATTGCAGGTATCTTATCTGACAAGTGAGGCAATATTTGCAATATTTTTAAAAAAGATAAAGCGTAAATATGGTTTACGAAATACTGCGATTTTGTAACAAGACACTTTTTATAAGCAAATTAAATTTTGTTGTAATTTAATATACGTTTTTTCATATTTAACTGCATTTTTTAAATTGTCATTCATTTTCCAATAACTGTCAATAACTACTTAAAGTCTGCCTGCTGTTAGCTTAGGCTAGCAAGCAACTGCTTTGTGCTGCTAACACCGCGCGTTGTATGCGATGACAAGCAGTTGAACTGCTTGCAAGCTGTTAAGCTGCTGTTAACTCGCGCTGTTAACATAAAACGAATTTGCTAACGGCAGCAGCAGCAGCTCAGCTCTTTGTGCATACGAAGATTTCCACTGATGCAAGCCATGAGTAAGCATTAACTTTATATATTCTATATTATTTATATATTTATATTATATATATATATATATACATATATGCTATAATACTGTTTATTTAGGATGCTTGCCCAGGTAACAGTTGATTAATTAAACTATTTTGTGTTCAGCTGCCTTTGTTAAATTAACGTATGTGTGCGCATACACTGAGAAAAATTGCGTTTAAGAAAATTATTATTAAATCTAATTATATGACAGAATGTGCTGTTTATTTTCTATGATTTCTATAATCAATATATATATATATTTTTGCTGATCAGCGCATACACTGAGAAAAATTGCGCTTAAAAAATTTTGTATTGAATCAAATTATATAACAGAATATGCTGTTTATTTTCTACGATTACTATCTTTTACTGCTCAGCTCGTCTTTCTCTCAGTGTAGTCAATTAGTGGCGACAGATGCTGCAGCACTCACCCCTGACTGATTACAGCGAGCAAATGTGTGGATAGATAAGATCGTTAGTGGATTGTTAGTGTATAACTAAAGCCATACTCGAGCCGGAGTTAGCTGATGCTATATATAGTGCGCTCTATTTGAACACCCGACAGGCGAATCGAACTAACTGACCTTTAAAATGCAGTCGCCGGTCTTGAGGCCGCACAGCGCGGCAGGTGTGCCCGCGGCCACTTCACTAACCTGGATCAAACAAATAAATATATATATGAAAGTATATATACAGTAGGAGACATATGCTTTGTAGCCTACCCAGGGATATGGATCCCATTTGCTGCGGCTCAGGCGAAATCCGTACTCCTCGATTTGGGGCGCAGCGCGTGGTATTTTTAAGAGGCGCACCGACGACTCCGTCGTATCGTCGACGGAACTTTTGGCTTGCATTGGACACGTGTGGAGCGCTGACGGGTTTCTTTCACAATATTTTATGTTAACGTTATGAACGCGCTGCGAACGCTCGCACAACGTGTTTAGCGTACGCTTCCAGCTGACAAACTGCCTCAGAATTTTCGCTGCGAGCACCGCAACGCGCCGCGCAGTCAGCGGCTGCGTCGACTGCGCAGCCAGCTGAGGGCGCAGCATCAGCTTAACTTTGGCTTTTACTCACTGCTCGCATAGTTTTCTGTTTTTATTATTATTTTTTTTTTTTTTGGTAACTTATGGGCTAAGAGCGCGCTTGGCTAAGGTCAAGCGGGAGAGAGAGAGAGCTTGCTGTGCGTTGTCTATGGAAATTAGTGACGCGATTAGTTTGGAAAACATTCGAGTCGCTGTTTGCACAGTTGGAGCGACCCGTTGCGCGTTTTTGGGCTACAGGTAGCCGAGAGTTTGCGATAAAAATAAACATGCTCGGTGGGTGTAATATCTGTACGGGCATATACTACATATTTGTATGTGCAATAATCCAGACATTCACACCGAAAGAGTGTGAATTGGCCTTAATTTTGGAGGCAGCTTCTTACTCATACGCTCGAAATTAACTCAAGTTTGAGAAATTCTTGTGGCATAACAAAGTGACATAGAGACTTGCTGTTTTGAGTGCTGTATTTTTTCAATATTCGAAAATGCTTACAAATTTAAATTATGTTGAAATTCAAAAGGTTTTAACTGAAAATGACGACCTATTTGCAGCTCTACTTCTAAGCTTTGCCGTTTGCAGGCTTGCAGGCGTAGGGCTTGTGTTGCCTTAAAGCTAAAAATATTTCGTAAAATTTAAACGTACACTAGAAAAAAACTGTCAAAAAATTAGAGTAAAAAAAAATTATATTCAAAAATAATTTGAATTTTCTCAACTTTTTTTTAAATTTGAACTATTTTTAAAAATATGATTTTGATTTTTCTTTTATTTCATTTTAAGCCTATGTAATACAGAACAGTGTTTTCTTTCATATAAATTCTAAATAAAATAAATCGGTTCAGCATGCTTGCAGTTTTGATAAAAAACGTGGCTTAAGGTTTTCAAAATATTTCGCAGCCCGCAGAAGGTTGCTGCGTTCAAGGTATTGTAATTCTATTAGTATGCATCGTATTAAAAAACATATTGCACATTTATACTTCACATATGTAGCTAACATTTTGTTGTAAAATTAAAAATTTTAAATGAAATAAAAAAGAATGTTTCCTTTTAAGAACTTCGGTAAATTTGCTTATATAATATATATACTATGTCTATGTATATATTCCGCTGAGTGCTTGGGTCATTAGGCCATTCGACAACAAGTTTCCGGGCTCAGCTCTCTGACTAAAGTCTATACTTAACGCTGTTGTTGAAGTCGTAAACCCCAGCAGCCCTTCATTTATCGAAATAAGGCAAATAGTAGTGAAAAAGCTTGTTTTTTTACACAATTTTTTACGACAGTCCATTAAATGGCAAATTAATTCATAAATATGAAATGCAAACGGAAAAAGTCGCAAACAGAAATCCAAAACATTTCAATCCTGTGCCATCCGGGGGAATTGTAAAGATGTTCATTTTTAATATTGCATAAACTCTTTGGGGCTTAACACCTGCCGCATAGCTGGGGCGTCGCGAAAATACAGTACCATTATTATTATGAGCATTACTCGCATAAATAAATAAATAAATAATAGCACATCAACAAGAGAAACAATAACGAGTTGCAGGCAAAATTTAATTTTGACATTGACTAGTAAATTGGCCAGGCTTCGATTTGCTTGCGGGTTCTTTGGCTCTGATTGCTTTCGCTTTTGATTAAGCATTTTAATTTGGCTTTAATTGGATTTCGCTTAATTTATTTGTGCTATAGAGAGTCGCAAATGGTCGGCATAATTACCGTAATTGTTGCACTCGAGCCCAAGTGCCCGCAGAAGTCCATCGGGCTGTCGTCGCACAACTACTTAAGAAGCCTCGAACACGACATTAAATCTTATGTTTTCAATTTGTACTATACACTGAACTGTGTGGTGGTCTGAGTTTTTGGCTCGACTGCGGGTTCAAACACTCGCTTCATGGCTAGGCCGTTCGGCGGCAACAATTGATTTTTATTAATCCCATCAATTACGCTAGAATTGGCCAAGAGGCAAATAACCAATTTCAAGTGCAGTTAACAAGGGCGTTTTCTAATTTTCGAAAGCGTCTAATATATGGTTTATTACCAAAAGGTTCAGATGGCTCATGTGAACTGGCTGAGAATGCTTCGAGTTCTTGTTTTGAATAAATATAAAGGAAATAGCATATTAAATTAAAATAAGTAAATATTTAAAAGAATTGTACTCAAATTTTTTTTATTTTGTATTTGCCTTTAAAATATTTTAGTTGATATAACATTTTTTTTTTAAATAACTTTTTTACTTAATTGATATAAGATTTCTTAACAGTGTCTTTAAAAATTTTAGTTTAATGTTTTTAAATATTAAATTTTTGAGAAAATATGAATTATTTTTTTTAAATATGTAGAAAGCATATTTTGAACACAATTTTAGTAATATAAATATATTAAAAATTTCTTGCAATTTCCGAAGTGATTCAAATAAATACTTTAAAAATTAAATTTTTTATTAAATTGATTTAAGATTTCCTAACAGTGTCCATAAAAATTTTACTTATCAATTTTTATATATTTAATATATTAAATTATTTATTTTTTGAAATATGAGGTACGTTTATTTTAAACTTTATATTAATAATATAAATATTTATTTATTTATTCTAAGAACTATTTTTTTAAATGCATTTATAATTTTTAAATGTAATGCTTAAAATGTTTTTAAACTTCTAACATTGACCATACAAATTTAACTTATATATTTTTAAATATTTAGTGTTTAAGAATACTGGAACTATTTTTTGAAATATAAAGAAAGCTGTTTTTTAACTTAATTTTGCGAATATAAATACATTGAATAATTTTAATAATTAAGTATTTTAAATATTAAGTATTAATACTAAATAAATACTTAAAAAACAGTTTTTTTTAAATTGTTAAATTAATTTTATTTCTGAACTCTCCCCAAATATCTTCTGCAGAGCTCAAGCGTGGACGGCCCAAAAGCTTTCCGAACTGTCGCTCTCCGCGCTCAAGCTCTCTTGCTCTCTTTCTCCCTCTGCAGACGGAGAGCTTGGAAGTCGAGCTCAGCTTAGCGGGTGAGCTGTGGCTGGGCTTGGCCGCAGTTTGCTTTCAGCTCTCGTCGTGTGCGCAGGCGCCGCTCGCGAGTTGCGTGTAACGCGAAGTGGAAGTGGCGGCAGCGGTGCAAGTGGCAAATTTGGCGTGTGCCGCGAATCGATTCGAGTGAATAAAAATAAATCTAAAGAAGTAAGTGGCAACTTCTTGGGCAGTATCTGTAAATGTTGTCTGTATGTGTGTGTGTGTGTGCCCAGTGGTGTGTGAAGCTTCCACCCTATGCCGGATTTCGTATGGCCAGCCTTGGCGGCCAGTATGCAGGCCATTTGAGAGTTTTGTGTAATAATTATGGCTTTTTAATGGCCCAAACGACCTTGCACCCAGCCCAGCCGTTGCTGGCCCTAGAGCTTGGCTCAACACGAGCACAGTCAAGTGAGCGGCTAATTCGCATGGGAATAGAATGTGACGGAAGCCAATACAAGACGTTGCCCAATTAAAGCCAAATTTAGCCAAGCTGTGTTGCCATGTCAACTAGGAAGTGATTTGCTTGGCTCACACTTGAGCTCACAAATTCCCCAGCGGAATAAGTACTCACTTTTGCATCATAAAATACATATTAAGTAATATTGCTGTAAGTTATTTATGGAAATGAACTTACAGATCGTTAAGTTGTTATCTGTATTTTAAAGTATATTCTGGTTGTAAATTATAGCTTATTAAATTTAATTCATATTATTCATATTCATATTATTTTTATATGCCCTATGGCATTTCTAATATTTTTTATGTCAAATATAATTTGATTGGGAAAGTTCGCTAATTTAAATAATATAATATAAATTCATATTATTTTTATATGCTCTTTGGAACTTTTTATTTAATTTTATTACAAATATAATTTGTTTGGAAATGTTTGCTTCTTTAAATAATATAACATTATTTCATATTTTTTTTATATGCCCAACGGAATTATTAATTTAGTTTTTATTTCAAATATAATTTGATTAGAAGAGTTTAAATTAATATAATAAAATATTCTAAGGCAAGCTTCAAGTTTTAAATTTGACTATTAAAATGTTATTATTAAAAAATTATTAACATGGTTTTATGTTTTTTTATTATTTTTATTATTATTCGTATTATTTTTTTTTATTAATTTATATAATGCTTTATATGTCGCCAAATTGGGTTATGTTTTAATATAATTAATTTAATTTAAATTAATTTTATTTATTCCTCGTTTTTTAAACATATTAAAATTGCACTACAGTTTAATTATCGCTAATACAGCTACAAATATTTACTGAGTATAATTAACTTGAACAATTGATTTGTATGTTTTTAAAAATATTTTTTTAATAGTTTCTAAGCATTACGCTAAATATTTTTCTATAACTTGGACTTCCTCAAGTTTGAGCACTAGCTTGACGCACAAGCGCCGCGCCTAATCAAGTGACATACACTATTTTAACACACTGAAACACACACACACCTACACACAGCGTACAAACTCTTTGTAAGTGCTGCCGACGCTGGCAGCGCGGCGACGCAGCGCAACGCGACGGCGGCGCATGCGCAACAACTTTTTGGCCGTTTGGGGTTTCTGGGTCTCTGCCATACTTTTCGTTTTCAGTGTGTTGTTGTTGTTGCTGTGCTTGTTTACAGTTGTTGTTGCTGTTGCTGTTGCATTTGTGTAATTGTGACGCAATTCTCGTGTGAGGTTGTTTTTTGTCTCGCCTTGTTGGCCATTGGCTGAAAACGAAAGCGGCAAAAGCCCGTGTTAATTTCACAGCTACAGTTGTGTGCAAGCATGTGTGTGTGTGTTGTTGTGCGTTGCATTGGCAAAGCGCACAGCTGGTTTTTTCGCATGCAACCGCGCGAGCGACTTCCCAGCTGGCGCCTCAGTTGTAATCCACGCGCGACTTTGTTAGCTTCGTTCCGAGACGAATCGAGGCTGCTACTCGAACATAAAGATATATACATAAATATATATATACATATATAGGTGCACAGGTTGTTCAACGCGATCGAGAAGCTTACGAAAGCAACGCATAACGGCAGTTGCTGCAATGTATTAAACGGAGTCGAGGGATTATTGGAGCATTACGTGCAGGCGCGCCGAGGTGAGGGCGCAGCGCGTGATTCTTGTTGTGCAAAAGAAAAAAAAAAAAAAAGAAGCAAATTATGTACATTTATCTGCAGGCATATACGCGTATATAATTAAGTGCACTGCAATTGCTGTTACTCTCAATTATGCATATTTAATATTAAGTCCACATTGAGCCCTTGTTCGTTCAATTATTTAAGGACTGTAATTAATGAAATGGAGAGTTTACACTTTAAGCCCTCGGCTCTGTGCGATTCTATTTCGGTGAATGCTTTACGCATTTGGCCAGTCGCGTTTTGGCCCCCTCGGGGCAGAGACTCGCACACTTGACGTCGCAAGCTGCGGCGACGTCAGCAGCCGCGATTTCATGGCCAATGCCAGTAAGAAGTGAAGTGGTCGCCGAGCAAGTTTATGGCTGGCCGAGAGAGATACGAGTATAAATGTGTATCTATGAATCTATATAAATACGTTATATATGTGAATGTGTGTGCTTGAATCATTCGGCGACTGTGAGATAATCGTTGGCGGTTGATCATTTTTGGAGCTGACAAGTTACAGCGACTAGAGACTAGAAGAACGCGGATGAGAATGACAAAATGTAGAAATGAAAGTAATGCCGTTGCGTTGCCATGACAACTGTGCGTTGCACAGTGGTGCAAAGGCTGACAACAATATAAAAACAAAAGATTTTGCAGGCTTACAAAATATAAGCAGTATGTAAAAAATAAAGTAATGCCGTAATCATGTCGATAATGATAAATTCAAGTTCATAAAATAACATTATTTTTTTTTATTTATAAAAAAATTTGTAATCATGCCGATAATGCAAAATTCAAGTTAATAAAACAGTATTAGCTATTTATTTCTTGGCGTCAATTAATATACAGAAAACACATTTTATTTTACGAAATTGATATAAATCTTTAACATTTTTTAATGTAATTAACAAATATTTCTTTGCATTTTAAAAATATTTCATGTCTATATACGTATACGTGATATATTAAAAAAAATAATTGTTTACTGCATTTTAAAAATTATTTTAAATTAATATTTTTTCATTGAAGTTAAAAATAGTTCGTGTCTATATAGGTATAGCTGATATATTAAAAATATATATATATAAATTTATAATTGTTTTAATGCATTTTGAAAATATTTCATGAATATATACGTATACTTGATATTAAAAAAAATATATATATAAAACTATTATGATTGTCATTAGAATATAATTATAATTTTGCAAGCTTGCTTTGCCAACTCTCACCACTGTGCCGCATCGCATTTGCGGATGCTGTGCCTGCCGTGGCCTCAGTGCGTATACTTGATATACTTGAACTTGCACGCTGCCCGCTCACCGCTCACCGCACTCATTGATGAAATTACACGTACGCGCTCGGTACGCGGTCACCTTTATTTCCATCTCGCAGCAGTTCCGGCTTCGTCTACGCGCGATCTTAATTGATTTAACGCGTTGCCCGCAAAGGCAAAAGTTTTGCGCTTTTTTTTTTCGGCTCGCGCTTTTGATTTATTTGCGCGAAAATTTCACGCTATTTGGGCGGGCAAACGGGATCGGCGGCGTATGCTTAATTACCAGCGGTTTTCAGCGGGCGAAGGGAAACTTTCAACGCGCTTCTAATTAATTGCGCATCGACGCAGGTGCCGAAAGCCCAAAAAAGAATTGCTGGCAATGGCACTGGGCCAGTGAGTGGCCCTTACTAGCAAAGGGAGGAGGGAAACGAAGCGAGCTCGAGCTGCGTACGTGCGGGGCATGCGAAAAACGGGCCGTGCGGGGCCTTGAGCTGCGGCGTTGACACGCCCACTTAGCGCAGCGCATACATTTTCAAAAATGCCTCCGTGTGTGTGAGTGTGTGTGTGTGATAATTAAATACATATGTGGCCCTGTGTGTGCGTGCGTGTGTGTGAGTTTGTCTGGCAAATATCTCAAGTGTTGAAAATGGCCTAAAATTTATGTTGGGTCCTTTGAAGGCAGCAGCAGACTGCGGTGTATGTGAGTGTGAGAGTGTGAGTGTGTGTCTACGTTTGCCTCTGTCTGATATAAATTACATACTTGAAACGCTCGGAACGTGCGACCTTGAAGACGCCAGCAACAACAACAGCAACAGGCAGCGCGGGCATCGGCTTCGGCATCGGCATCGGCAAACGCTTTATACATATTTCAAAAGGCTTTTCCCTTTATCCGTCTTACAGCAATCCATACCCCTATCCACACCCATACACACACACAGACACTGTGCAGAGAGAGAGGCTTGAACTATGCTGCGACAGTGCATCATCAAGGCACCGACCGGCGCCTTGGGCCTGAATTTGAGCCGCGCCCCCTGGGACCCCTATCCGTGGGTCAGCGGAGTGCAGGCGGAGTCGAACGCACAGCGGGCAGGTGTCTGCATCGGTGACACGCTGCTGCAGCTCAACGGCATCGACGTCCTCGGCATGCGGATCAGCGAGCTGGCCACAAGACTGCGTGAGCACTGGCAAACTGGCGCTGACCATGCGACCATGATGATGTGGCGACAACGCCCGAGCAGCCCCACGCCAACGGATGATCCCACGGAGGCGGCGCACGCTGTGGTAAGTCAACAGCCGCAGAGCAGAGGCACTGACAGGGGGGGCAGAGCTACGAGCCAAGGAGGCAGGCAGCGCTCGAGATGCCTTCAGGTTGTGATTGCCCCGAACGGTTGCTCGGGCCGACCGAAATGGGTTAACCTCAAGTGCTCCTCGTCCCGCTACGCATTGCTGATTAGCCGGCAACTTGGCTGAGCTGCGCTGCGCTGACTGCGCTGACTGCGCTGATTAGCTTTGTTGATTAGCGCTGCGACACGCTGACGGCGACTTTGTTGCAGTTGCAGGCATTGCGGCATTGTTGCAAGTCGAATGGCGGAACAGAACAGCTATGCAGCTAGCAGTTGTAATTAGTTGTAGCAGCTAGAGCAGCGGGAAAGTGCGTTGTGGTGCGAAGTGGGAGATATTTATGTCGTAGCTGAGATATATGGCACTTTTTTATATGAAACCTTGTAAATATTTTGAGCAGGGTATGATACTTGTATTTATTATATTTTATTAAGTAAAAAATATTTAAAAAATATTTATTTGATAGGCAAAAATAGAGTAGGGGATTTGATTTTAAGTCATATATGACATATGACGGTATATATGACACTTTGTATTTTAAATCTTGATCATATTTTGAGTATTGTATGATGCTTGTATTGTGTTATATTTTGTAAAATATATTTTAAAATATTTTTTCGATCAACAGATTTAGTAGAAGAGTAGTGAAATTTGAAGTCATATATGACACGTATGACATATATGATATGAAACCTTGATAATAATTCGATAGAACTATGACATTTGTATTATATTATTTTATGTAGAATATGATATGATTTTGTGAAAGTAGTTTTAAAGCGTAGTAAACTGGCAAAAGGTAGTCAAAAGATAGGGGTTATAATAAGCTTTGGAGGTGTGTCAGATAATAATGATTATGATGATAATATGGGTGATGATATGGGAGGAATATTATGTGATATGACATCACAAATGACAGATATCATATTTCAAATGTATGTTAAATATAACTTTGTATGATTTATTAGAGATTTATTAAATATTAATATGATATTGTAATGACTTAAAAAATGGCAGATATCATATTTAAAATATATGGTATGGCATATGATAGACATTTAGTACATTAAAGATATATTTACAAAAGAGTTAGAAGAATCCAATGAATTGCCATAAAGCATAATTTAAATATCAACATAATATTCCCATAAGACGTTGATCTTGAGATTTGAGATAACTCAAATTCAAATTTCAATTGTCATATTTAAAATACTGACATTCTCAAGCTAAGAAACTCCACACTATACTTTCGGTACGAATAACTTTAAGAGCTTGTTGCAAATTGAATAGAAACTGTTCATTTGGTTGCTTCCAGCAACTCTAGCAGCCACACATTCAACGAGTATAGAGTTCTATAGTTCTATGAGCACTATAATCGCTTTAATGAAAGTAGCTTACATATTTAATGGCTGCCCAATTAAATGCAAAAAAAAAAAAAATATATATATATATATACAGAGACCATTGCAATCAAAAGCTTATGGGCTCTACAACAAAGCCCCAACCAGGCTGTCCAATTTATTTTATCTAATTATCAATTATTGAACTCTTAATATATAATAAATTGGCTTTTGCTCTGGCAACGGCATAGAAACTTGAATTAATCCCCCAGAAATTTGCGGTTGGCTTGAATGATAATAAAACGCCTTCGTTGCGCTTGAAAATTATTGCAAAATAATCATAATTTAAATGCCAAACAGCCGCAAGGCATGATTACTCTTCAAGCAAAGCCGTCAATTAGTCTAATAAACAGGTACAAACACACCTGGCACACACACACACACACACACACACACACACGCATAGAAGCTCTTATAGTATTAGTGCACTCATAAGACAGTTATGTAATCTGCTTCCCTGCTGAATATTTAACAAGAATCTTGGTGCTAATTTAATCTAAATGCAGTTCCGGCCATGTTTTGCCTTTGACTCCGGCTGCAGGTGCATCCGGCCGGCTAGTAGGCCGGCTCTCGCTGCTGTCCGGCAATCTGGGCCACTCCCCGAGGTGCTCATCTGGCGTTCGTATTACTTGGAATTTTATTAAATTTGACAAATTATCTGCAGTTCTGCATTACAAATTCAATTGACCCAAATACATGGCAAGGATGCAAAAAGCCAAAATGTACATGCACATGCATGCGCAGACATGCACACCTGCATATAATTTTCATATAAATTTGCCAATCAATAATGCCAAAGGCTCTGCTTGAGGCTTAACTGCGTTTCCCTCTACGACATAGAGATGCGTCGTGTGTGAGCCTGTGCAAACATGACGTGACATGATATGACATGCTAGCATGCAACATGTTGCCAGCACTAATTGAACAGGTTTTATTTCCCCAAATTAACTCGACACCAGCTACATACAGTGAGTCTCTTCTTAGCCTAAATTTCGAGTTATAAATAATATTTAGAACTACTTTCCATGCACCATAGTCGCGTACCACTGTGCACTCAACGACCAAAAAAGCAAGTTAATCATGCGAGCTGTGAAATCGTCTGCATCATAAATTAATGAAAATATTTCTCACAATTTTCCTGTTGCCTTAGCAAAATCCGGCTAATTACTCTAACTGCATTTGCTGGCCCTAAGAGCAGCGGGTGTTGATTAGATTGACATACCTGGAGAGACGGCGCCATACGTTATGTACCTGAGCTTAGGCCTAAGATCCATCGAAATGCCAAAATTCAATTTGATTGTTTCTCTTTGCAGCAGCACGGAGTTAATCAACAGTCGCTGCAAAAGTTTGCAACATGCCTGCAACATATTGCCCAATTACTGGAGTGTCCTGTTTGCTGTGATGTGAGTATAGAGATACATACATATACCATACATATACACATTTATCTACTGTGATGCTCTTACTAGTATTGTAGTTAGATTATTTGAAAATACTAGCTTCGTGTTTATTAAATTAAGATGTGAACATAAATAATATATTATTAAAAAAATTAAAAATATATTATTTAAAGCTACAGACATATTAGTTACTAATTTAGGCATATTTTTTTAGCTTTGATAAAATAGACATAAATAATATAATATTAAAGAAAATTAAAAATATATATTTTATAGCTGCAAAAATATTAGTTGCTATTTTACACATATTTTTTTTTAGTTTTGAGGAAATGAACATAAATAATATAATATTAAAAAATTAAATATATATATTTTATAGCTGCAAAAATATTAGTTACTATTTTACGCATATTTTTATACCATTTACCCATTGAAAATGGGTAAAAAATGGTATATTAACTTTGTGCAAATGTATGTAACAGGCAGAAGGAGGCGTGGCAGACCATACAAAGTATATATATTCTTGATCAGCATCAATAGCCGAGTCGATTTGGTCATGTCCGTCTGTCTGTCCGTCTGTCCGTCTGTCCGTCTGTCCGTCTGTCCGTCTGTCCGTCTGTCCGTCTGTCCGTCTGTATGAACACACAGATCTCAGCTATTAAAAGAGCTAGAGGCACCAGACTTGGTGGGAGTGTGCGTGTATTCAATACACACAAGAAGTTTATTTCAAACTTGATGGGCCACGCCCACCGCCTCCGCAAATCGATAAATGCGTATTTCGATTTTTTCCAAATAATTCAATAACGAAAAGAGATAAACGCACCAAATTTGGTAGGAGGGTGTCTTGCAACATTATGCAGAAGTTGGATTTTAGAATTTTGGATGCCACGCCCACCGCCTCTAAAAAACACATTTTTATAGTTTAAAAGAAAACTAGAAAAGCTAGAAGCGCCAAATTTGAAAGTATGGTGCCTGGTAACATTACGGAGAATGTTTGATTTTTAACTTTTGGATGCCACGCCCACCGCCCCCACACTATTGCATTTTAAGAAAAGTAGGGAAATAACAAAACTTTTTTTTAACGCTCTTGTAGCTTACCATAGTACAGATCTACCCTATAAATTTCAATCCGATCGGACAATAAACACAGAAGTTATAGGCACGAGAAGTTTCGCTCACAGCAGTAGAGGCCCGACGCAGACGCCGACGCCGACGCCGACTGCGCACGCCGACTGCGCACGCACAGTCGTCGTGTAGTCAGTGTGCAGTCGGCATGTGCCATTAGCGTCAATGCATGTGAATTTGTCCTCGAAAATATGCGATGCGTTGTTATTCGCCGAATAAAAGTAATTAATATTAAGAATTAGTTTTTAACAGCGAAAGGTAAATGGTATCTTACTGTCGAGTGCACTCGACTGTAGCTTTCTGCACTTGTTTTTTTTTATTTTTATAGCAGCTGCAATAAACTCATAGCGAAGATAAATAATTATATTTAGAGCATGCACACAAATTTTGAGCAAAATACTTCCCATTTTAATATATAAAAATTAAGTTCAAGTTTATAACATTATATATTATTATTTAGAGCATGCACACAAAATTTGAGCAAAATTAAAATATATTTTAGACTATTATATAAAAATTAATTTCAAGTTTATAACATATGATAATATTTTTTATAACATCTTTAGCTCTGTAAGAGCATAACATGTTCGACTTTAGTCGCACAACACTACGCTTTTGAGTCATTCTTGGTGTAGTTGCTCTCATTTTCTTTGGCCCAAAGTGGCTTGAGGCAAGAAACAAATGGCAAGTGGATGCTGACGTCGGCGCTCGCCTGTGAGTTGCATATCGATGAGGCTGCCAGTTGCCCGTTGCCAGTGGCCCGTTGTTCTCCGACTATTGCGAGCGTTTCCCAGTTGTCTGTGCCGGCTTTAGTTTTAGTTCGTCATTATCTAACTCAACTTAACTGAACTCTGGTCGCAAAACTTAGTTGGCAGTTGCCGCTTGTTTGCCTTTGTGCCGGCCGCCTGCATTGCCGGGCAATATGCCTGCCACACCCCCCAGCTATACTTCCGTAGCAACTCATTCAAGCAGGCCTCTCCCAACTACACCCGCCTCCCCGTACACTCTCTTCAACTGTCCCATATTGCTCTTCCGGCTTTACGTTGATTTCGCTGCGCCAAGTTTGTTGCTAATCACTTGACCGTGTATAAAGTTGAAACGTTGAGCTGCACCAGTGATTGCGTGCCCACGCCCAAGCCCACGCCCATGCCCATGTCGTTGCCCATGCCCGTGTCCATGCCCCCGATCAGGCCCACTCGCATGCCCTTCAGGTAGGCCCCAGGTATGTCGTGGTCTTGTTTACACAATTACTCACAGCCTGACGCTGTCATGACTACAAATATGCAACTGATGTAACTGCCGATGTTGTTAGTTAAAACCCGTTAGTTTTGTTGCGCACACAAGCACACACACACATACACACACGCACACTCAAATATATAACATATGCGAGTGTCATTTGATTCCCTGAGCAAGGGTAAAGCAATTGAGTCTATTGGTTTTTTTTAACGTTTGCCAAAAGCTGCAAGAGCAAGGGTATTATCGGGCTATATTACAGGGTATGCAGCGAGTTAGTTTTATAATTTATTTAGAGTATTTTGCTGTCAAGCATGCGCTGATTTATATCGCACATATTTTATTGCAGTGCCATTTTTTTATAGCGTATTTTGTAGTCGAGCATACCCCAGTTTCGTGCAGATTTTATTTAGTTTATGCAACGCTTCTTGTTATACAGCAGAATAGAAGCAAACAAAAGCTTATGCAATATCAGAAAACTCTAGGCTTACTTACAGGGTATCGCCGAGTCGTTGCAATATGCTGTAAAAAGCAAACTACAGAGTGCAGAGCCAAAGCATAAAGCTGTAGCATAGGCAGAGTATTTGGCAGTCGCCAAGCGCTGCGGAAGTGAGGCCCATTTGATTGGAGTGTGATATATGTTATTCGATATGTATATAGAAAATGCATATATATATATATATATATCGTATGCTTGATAAATGTTTGCCATCGCATGTGATTTGATTAGCTTTGTTCGCCTGCCTGCCGGCACTTTGGCCATATATTGCCATAGTCATAGTATATATACGCGCGATATTTGGCATATCGGGCGTATGATTGATGGCGGGATTTAAAAGTCAAATATTGTCGATTAGGCGATTGGGCCAATATGAATGGCCTGGTCAATTACAAGTGATGTGCGCCGGCAGCAAATTTAATGCTAGGCAAGCTGCAGATGGCCATGGCCAGGTGTAAATTTATTTATGGCCAACGTGTGTCAGCAGAAGCATAACTTTAATTAATTAGACAAGATAAAAAGGACGAGGGCAGCCGCAGCTTGGGAAAAGCTGCCTTGTTGCATTTAAATTGTAAAGTTATCGCAGCAGTGGAGTGAGAGAGAGAAAAAGCGAGAGAGAGAGAGAGAGGGAGGGAAAGAGAAGGTGTGTGTGCGTGCGAGCAGACTGGCCATTAATTAAGCATGCCTGGGCTAAGACTAAACCAGGTAAGCAGGCCAGAGAGCGAGGCGCACAGGCACACACACACACACACACACACAGCCACTGGCTGCAAATGGAGCCTGGCACTGCACCGAATGCGTAATTTGTTGATTAACCCTAAATCAGTTTATGCAGCTGGACAAAGCCAAGGGGATAAGTGTAGTCCACCTAAAGGATGACAGGCTGCTTCGAGTTTTCGTTTCGCAATTGCCAATTATTACTGCAGCACGCAGTTGCCATTATAAAGAGTAGCAGCAAAGCACTGACAATGCATGTGAGTGTGTGTGTGCGTGTGTGTGTGTTTATTTGTTATGCTATTTGTGTATGCAAACAGACAAGTCCATTAAGTTATTAAGGGATTTTGCTTTGCTTGATTTTCAATAGTTCCGCAAAAAGCATTCTACTCTATTTGCACAGACACAAATGCACGCACAACTACATATAAATATATATAAATATATATATATGTATATAGATTTGCTGTCTTTAATCCGTGCGTGTGTATCTGTGTTTGCATTTGCTGCACAACATCGAGCTATAAATCTGCATTGAGATGGACGTGTGCATGGCCCCTTTGAGGTTTGCTGTTGACATTAAATAACACCCAAATCGAGATTTTATTCAATTAAATATGCATAAATTTGCATTTTAATGAACTGCTAGCAAGCGCACTAACTGCCACAAGCAGGTTAAATTGCACGCACTTAAAATTTCATGCAGCCGCCCGAAAGTATGCAATAATTTTGTGCGCTCAATCGATTCGAGGCTGCTGTGCGCCTCTGCCGCAGCTTAAAATCGGCACAAAAGCAGTCGGTAGCCAGGCCCATAGAGACGTGTTTTCGGCTTTTGTTTGTTGCTTTTCGCATATGATTATTGTTTATTTGAGTCCGCAAAAAATGAAATGATTGCAATCAAAACGCTTTACATTTGTAATGCTTCAATTTCTTTTCAGTTTATATATTTTTTTTTTTTGCCAAATGATGGCAAAATGCATTGCAAGCTTCTGCCCGAAATTGTAGCTTTATTGCTGCAATACACACACACACACACTCACACGCACACACATCCCTTACAGACACAAAAAGCATCAATTGAATTTCTATACAAATTTTTTTTTGATTTTCCGAGACAATCCCAATGTTTCTGCGTGCGCATGAGAGAGCATTGGGTACATATACACACCCACATCAACACACACATAAATAACACTCTATGTGTGTGTGTGTCTGTTTTTTGTGAGTCCAAGCTGTGCGCTTGCAGCAGCAGCAGCACAGCAGCAGTAGCTGGAAAAGCGCAAAAGTGTTTTTGTGCACATCAAATACAGTTGTATTATTTTAAATCCGCTTGCAATATTTTCAATTTGATTTTCAATTTAAATGGAAAACTGGAAAGCTGCCCATAAAACAGAGTCGAGTTGGGTAAATCAAGAAAATGCTGATTGCCAAATCACAGTCCCAGCGAGGCAACAAGGCGAGTTCTACGCAAAGTTTGAGAACTACAAAACGATTTGCCGATTTGCATATTATGCGAGAAAATATACGCTGTATATATGCATGTACATGAGTATATTGTATTGTATCACAAGTGAAATCCGAAGTGGACAAGCGATTTCCATTAGGTACGCTTTTCACAAGTACCTGTTATTGTTTTCACTGCAAGCAGGCAAAGGCATCGCCTTCGACTTCGATTTTAGTTGAAAGAAAACAAGCACTTGCAGTTGAGTGTTAATGATGGAAGGGAAAAACTCGGTTTCTTTTTGGGAATTATTATAGTACTTGTATTCCTGCAGTGGGTTTGCAAATCAATGACATTTAAAAAATCGAGCTTTCAGTTCTGTAGATATGTTAATAAGGCTTGGCAAAGTTCTTTCTTTTTTTATAGATATATCGCATATAGATATCGCAACCATTTTCCTATATTTTTATAGTTTTTTAATAAATAACTCTGGAAATATTTTGATAAAACTTGGCATAGTTTTTTCTTTTTACTGGTGGATATTTATATATATATAGATATCGCACCCATTACCATATTTTTCTGTAATTTCTGTATTTTCTTCTTTAATAAATAATTTTGAAGAATCTTGGCATAGATATAGAGTTCGCAACCATTTCCATATTTTTCAGTAATTTCTGAAATTTTTTTTTAAATAAATAATTCTAGAATTTGATAAGACTTGGCATAATTTTTTCTTTTTTCATATTCACCTATTTTCATATGTATCTGTTATTTCTGTAATTTTTTTATATTAATAAATAAATATGAAAATTAGTATGGGTATTGATATTGCAACCATTATATTTTTTAATCTATATATTAACCTATTATATTTATTTAATTTATTGTATAGTAATATTAAACATGTATGTTGTTGTAAATACCATGATATTTAATCACTTCTTCTGTCCAATTTAGCTTCAGCTATGGATAAACATATATTTATTAAACTTAGCCCAGTTATTTTTTTATTTTGTTGTTAATACTTATTTGTATAGTTTTAAGATATAGCAGTTTTTGTTTTTTTTTTTTATAATTTATTTTTTGTAATTTGTAGCATTGTGCATTTTCTATAATTTTTTCTTTGTTCAGTATTTTTTTTATATATAAAATTGTACTACAATGTGTTACATACGTCTTAATACATTTTTTAGCATGTCGTAGATAGCGTATCCAATTTCTCCTTGTCACAGTATTTAGCTAGTTATCGCATCAATTTCAAAAATAATTGTAGCCTAAGCCCCCCCGCACTAACTACTCGCTGTGCATACATAATTAATCTCTTGCCTGTTCTTACATGAATTCTTTCAACGGCCTGCGCCATCTTTGCTTGGGACTAACTGCGATTGTCGCCATTGTGTGTACGCGTCTGCGACTGCATTGCATGTGGCACTGCGAAACGGAAATCAGGTCATCAAACCGCCGGGCTGGCAGTGCTGCAACGGACACGTGCTGTGCAATAATTGCCGTAACCGGTCCGTCAAGTGTCCGGTGTGCAGGGTGCCGCTGGGACCGCGTGGCCGCTGCCTGCTGTCGGATAAATTATTTACGCTGCTGGCCGAGAATTTCCCCTGCGATGGCGGTAAGTACAGTACAGTAGGCCATACGCTCTACGGTCTTCGGTCTTTGCTCTTAATGGCCGGCACAAGTTTCGCCGTAATGATCCCCAACTGTCGTCGGGCCGGGCCTTAGACAACTTATTAATATGTCTTCAGTGCGCCAGTTGCGCGAGTGGCAGCAAAACTTTTGGGATATCTGCTAGTAATCTACCTGGGAAATGGCGCCCAAATTAGCGTTGTCATTAGGCCGGCAAGCGCTCGGGGAGCCTCAAAGCTGTTGACACAACGCAAATGCCATTCAATTTGAGCGAAACAAAAGCGAAACTTTGCCACAGCTCAGCCCACACTTCCACACTCTTCCCCACTCCTCTCCACTCTCTTCTCAACTTTTGCCACCTTCGACAAGTTAAACAATTGTCAATGTAAAGAAAAAGTAAATGATCGGAACAATCGCTCGAAAGTAATGGCTATTAGTACACATTAAGCCACACTACTGTGTGCGTGTGTCTGTGTGTGTGTAGGGTATATGCCAAGTGCAGTTGCCTGAAAGTTCCAGCTGTAGCCGTAATGAACCAACAGCAGCTTTGGCCATGCTTCAGCTTTTACTTAGGATAACTTTTAGTCGAGTCATCCTCGAGTTAAGTCGCTGCTTTATTCCCACTTGCACTCGCTGTTGGCCTTGTTGTTCCAGTTATTGTTGTTGTTGCTGTTTGCTGCTGCTGCTTTTTTATAGCATAATTATGTCGCATAAATTGGTAAAGTTTTTCACGCTTTATGCTCCTTATGCCACGCTGCTTATTGTTGACATTGCAGACGCTGCTGCCTGTAGTCTCCCCGAGCTCATGTTGCTGTTGCTGTTGTCGGGGTTATTGTTACTGTTGCTGCTGCTGCTGCCTTAGCTGCCTTAGTTGTTGCCTGCTTCAAGTGCGTTTTAAGTTTAGTCCGGCCCGCACAAGTTTGCCGTATTTCTGCCATTTTCAATCTGTGCGTCTCCAGCGTCTGCGAGTGTTGCCAACTCGAGATAATGTGAAGTTTACAGCGTAGGTAACAAGTGGCAACAACAGCAGCAACAACTGCAGCGATGACAGCAACATGCAACTCGGTCTAACAGACTGCGATACCCTGTAGGAATAGCTAATGTGCGAGGTACTTTATTTAAATACATTACGAATTTCTTTTGAGTTTACAAAATAAAATAAAAAAAAGGCGCAAAAAAGTGTATTTTATTGTTGTTCATTTACCTCTGCTCCAGAAAATATCATTCCAGTACTTAAAATCCAGAAATCGCTCAAAATTAATAATATTCCGTATGAACTACAAAATTTTAAATTTAAATTTTTTCAGTTTATCCAAATAATTTAAACTTATTTTTTAAATTTTCCTTTTTTATGAATATAAACTTAAGTTTTCTATGGCTTCTATTTTTCAAAATAGTGTTTTCTTGCTTATAAATTTTAAATAAAGTAAATTAGTTTAGTAGTTGGAGCTGTGTGCTTGAAAAATGAGGCTCTGTTTTTCTCAGAACATTTTTACCTTAAATTTAAAAAATTTTAAATTTATTTTTAAAATTGCTGCGTTCCAGGCATTCTCATCCTATTAATATACATCGTATAAAAAATCCAATTGCACATATATTTTCTACATATATAGCTATACATTTTTTGTAAAAAGAAAAATTTGCAAATTTTTTTAAAAATTTAAAGTAGTTTTCCCTTAAGTAAAGTTTTATGGGCATGTAAGGAGAAGTTTAGAGCATATAATTCATATTTTATAGTAAATACTTCAATTAAACTAAAGGGAAACAACACTTTTGTCTCCTCTTAAAGGCAACTGTAGATATAATCATGTACTTACAGCCAGTTGCTGGGTATCTCTCAGTCAACCTGCTGCACGCTCTACACACTTTCCTGCAGTCTCGCTTGTCTGACTTTTATGCAGTCTCTGATTCCGCCACTGTCGCCAGCGCTTAGTGCATTTTATTGCTTTCACATTAAGTGCGCATTTTTCTAACTTTCCATGAATTTTCCAACTTCCGATTCGCATTTTTTCTCTATCGTCGCTGCAATTTTATGTAATTTTCCACAAAATATCTGAATATTTGCATGCAAATATATTGACATGTCTCTCGCTCTCTCTCTCTCTCTCCATTTCAGTGAAAACCAACAGGGAGACGGAACAGCAGAACAGCAGCAGCAATAGCAACAAGCCGCTCGGAGCTGGCAACAAATGCACAAATGAATATCATAATCAACCGAAAATGGCCCTGGCCAAATCAAGCAGCTCGGGCAAAAAGTGCAGAAAAGCATGCCGACAGCTGCCGGAGGACGCTGTGATTTTGCTGGTGAACGGAGCAGGCCGGGAGCAGCGAGAGGCGAGCGGAGCTGAGGCTGTGACTGAAGTTGCAGCAGGCGAGGAGGAGGAGTGCGTGAAACAGTTGCAGGGAATGCCAAAGGGAAATGAGCAAAGTGCGCAAATACGAAATAATGTCAACGTTGCAGGCCTGCAACGTGTTGTGATAAAGCAGGAGCAGCAGGAGCTGCAGGAGCAGCAGGAGCTGCAGGAGCACGAGCGCAACAATATGCTCGTTAAACCAAAGTTAAAGTTGAGCAAGAAAAGTTGGCAGATTACAGGCCGAGATCAAGACGAATTGCGCTGCGATGAAGTTGCAAACATAAATAATGGCCAGCAGCTCGCGCCGGGCTCGCCCCAGCCGGCGCGGGGGCAGGTGTTGCAGCTGCAACTCCACCCGCAGCAGCAGCAGCAGCAGCAGCAATATCAAAATTATCATTGCTCGACTGGGAAATCAGGCAGCAGCGGGGCGAAACTTTCGCAGTCAGCGAGCGCCAACAAATTGTCAACCGTCAAACAGGCGACCGCAGCTGGAATTGCACTCGAGGTTGCAGCAGCAGCAGCAGCAGCGACAGCAAACAGTGCGGCGACCCTATCAGCGGGCTGCCAGCAGCGAGGGGTGTGCCCTGTGCGGGGTCATCAATAAAAGCGCACTTCGACCTCAGCGAATCGCCGGACCGCTGTTCACTTTGGCGGCGTCCTTGGGTTAAGTTGCCCAGCGCCTCCAACTCCAACTCGAGAGCTCGAGCTCGTCTACCGTTCAGGTGTGCTCCCAGCGGACGCAGCGCTGTCTGCGTCTGAGTGTGCGACATTATGGCCTTTACACGCCCCCGTTTTCCGCTCTCCGCTCCCAGCTTGCTGTGCAAACACTTCACTTGGCAGGGGCAGCAGCGGCAAGTGCACGAGTATGACAAGCAAGTCGTGCACCTTTGGCAGCTGAAAGAGCATTCGCTTTGGCAGCAGACTGTGGGAATAATGAGACTGGAGAGGCCAACTAGGAATGCTGCCAGTAAGGAATTTCATTTAATTTCTAGTGAGAAGAATTATCAGCAAAAAGTATATTGAAAAAAATTGTAAAATACTGTAAAATACTATTAAATGTTATTGAAATGGTGTAAAATTGTATATTCTGTATAAAAATCCCAGCTTTGAAAACTTTCACATACCATATATTATAAAATAATATAAGCTATAAAAAATGCTATAAAACTGTATGGTGTTCAATAGAAACAACTATTATAAAATACTACAAGCTTTTAAAAGTTCCACAATACCATGTAGTATCAACATTTATATTAATACTAAAAGTTATTAAAAATGCTATAAAATTTTACGGTATTCTATAAAATCAAATACTACAAAATTCTACAAGCTTTTAAAAATTCTACAATACCGCATAGTATCAAATTTTATAAAATGCTAGAAGCTATAAAAAATGCTATAAAATTGTATGGCACTTCGTGGAAGCAAATACTATAAAATACTACAAGCTTTTAAAAATTCCATAGAACTTTATAGTATCAAATGCTATTAAATGCAAAAAAAATTAAAAATTCTATTTAGCTTTAGGGTATTTTTTAAGCTTTTAAAATGCATATAAAATACCCTAAAATATGATATTTGAAGAGTAGGAAACCCGCTTTAGATTTCCCATGTAGTCGTAGTCTTAGGCGCTTCTTAAGCAACTCAGATCTAGTTACCATATAATGCCAGTGTCTGTTAATTGGACGCGCGACTGTGTACTGATAATTAGTTGGATTATAATAAATAGTATGAATAATTAATGGCTAAGTACACACGTTAACACGTACCAATCACAATAAAAAGTGACAATTTTAAATTCTGTAAAGAAAAAAAAAAAAAACATTTGCATTATTTATAATCTTTGCATTTTTTTTTGCCGTGCCTCCTCAACGATCTGCGCGCATTTTAAATTATATTTGCGTTTTTTTGCGCTACGTAAATTTATTTCAAATATGCAAAATACAATTTGAAATGTGTTAAGTTTGCAGAAATTTTAATTAAAAAAAGCATTTAGAAATGTGCTTGCCTGGCACGATGGCCACCTGAGCAGAGGAAGGGGGAGGAACGCGCGTGGCACCGTGGAATCATGATGATGATGATGATGATGATGGCCCGTTCGACTCGGTTGCCCGCCAAGAGTCATTTTAAAATTATTCGTATTTTGATGCAGCCATATTTGCATAAAACAACAACAACAACTGAAGCAATAACAACAGCAATAGCAACAGCGGGAACAACAACAATAACAACAACAGCTACAATGAGTTGCCTCCTGATAATTGACTTGCACGCAAATTAATGTTTTTTGCTTAAATACATATGTGTAAGTGTGTATGCCTGTGCTGCACACACATACACAACGTTGCACGAGCATTGCCGCTATACGCGTTGCGGGCGCAAATTGCTGCGTTGTTTGGCAAACACTGCGAGAACACTCGAACGGACAGACGGACGCAATTTCCATCGCCCAAAAAGTTGCGAGAAAAAAAAGAAAATTAAAAAATCTGCGCGTTAAAAAATACAAAGTGTATACACATAATTACTTATGCTCAGCTCACACAAACGCGCACACATACATATCAACAGTAGTGTGCACACAGAGACACGCCCACATGCATGCAGCTCGTTGGCGCTGCATTTTAAAACTCCCTTCGCAAAATTTATTAAAATGTTGCGCATTACAAAGTTGTGCTGTGGCAGCGGCTTTATGTGCAACAGACGCTGGCAGGCGTCTATATAATATAGTGCAGCTGCGTACGAAAATATTATATATTTTATTTTGACGCCACGAAGCGCTACATAGCAAGTTGGAAAAAGTAAAGCATACTTTTAGGCTGTCACTAAGTAAAGCGGCAGCCATTCTATGCGCATGGATTTGGTAATCCATTGTTCTGAAGACAAGCATTTATTACACAAAAATTATTTTTAAACTGAAATTTAAATAGTTTTGCTTGCAGAATCATAAAATTGTATATGCGTTTGGCCCAAGAACTGCAAATGCGTTTTTGCATTGTTTTCGTCTCAATTTAAAATTTTGCAGCATACTTTTAGGATAAACAGGAAATTTTATTAAGGCATAATTTAATTTTTTAAATGCTCTTCCTCATTAAATACTTTTAATTTAAAAATAGTTTACTTACATGTGTGCAGAAAGTATTTTGTATATATATATATAGTATATACTTAGCAAATAAATTTTGTATATACTATATACAATTTGACAGCAAATAAACAACAGCTGATCGATCAGCTGAGCACGCGTCATTAGTCTGCGAGTCTAGCCTACATGATCGGTTGACTGTCTATCGCTAGGGCGCGCATTGTTTATCTATGAGTGTAATTCTATTTATATGTGCATATTTACGTATGTTTGTATATTTTTGCATGCTTAAGCATATTTGTCCGTCCGTCATTGCCGCTGGAATGGCAAGCTTTGCGCTGCTCCCATTCTTGCATACATTTTTTTCCCGCTATTTATACCCTGTAAGTTAGCTGGTAAGAGGTGTATATTGCTTTTACCATGCTAAGGTATGGTAATAAATTTAAATTAGTTCAGTTGATTAACTAATGTTTAAAAATGTTATATATTTATTTCTAATTTAATATTTAATTTTATATAATATTTTTTTAATATGATTTTCATTATTTATTACATATTTATTAAATTTATTTATTTATTGTTCCATTACATATTTATTAATATTATTTATTTATTGTACCATTGTAAATTATACCCACGTCAGTTCTCTTTTGCTTTCTCTCTGAATTTATATATAGTCGCATAAAATTGTAGGGTATAGCCACGTCAACTTAACGCAATCAACTCGTATTCAGTGCTCTCTTTCCTTCTCTCTTGCACTTGTAATCACATACGCGTTCGCTTTGTGTGCTTGCAATTAGTTTTAGTCGATGAGCGTCGCCCTTCACCAGAGCGCTGTGCCTATTAGGTAAGTACGCCCGATCTAGCAGTTATATATATGTGTATATATAGTGGCGTTTGTTTGCATTTGGGGTTTTTAATTAAAGTGGCCGGCAAACAGAGGCGCGTGCGTTTGCACTGGGGCCAAACTCTCGACTTTTGCTTATAAGAAATCGCAGACTTCGCGTCGCAGTACCGTTACTCTGTTGACTGCGCTCAGTTCGCATCGTGCTCTTCGTTCTCTTCTCTGTCACGTGCATTACGCGTTCGTTCTGCTTTAAGTGTGTGTGTGTGTGTGTGATTGGTCAATCGCCTGCATCACATTCGTCACTTTGACTCTTGTGAGTATTTCTTCTTATTGCTGCTTTAGAGAGAGAGAAAGAGCGCTAGAAAGAGTGAGAGAGGGAGAGGGAAGAGACAGAAGAAAGCAATGTTTAGCGAAACGGGTGAGTTAATTTATTGCGGCGTTTCGTGATGGATTCATGTCGAGATAAATGCGTGTGAGTGTGTGTGAGTGAGTGTGAAGTATGTTTATGTTGCTGATTAGCCAATTAGTAGTCCATTACAGCACGTGATGAGAATTGTCTCTGTGTCCGATAGGAAGCTGATTAATTTAATTAAAGTAATACTAATTTATAGGTTTTTAAAAATATAAATATGAATATATATGTTTATATATGTTTAAGCGAGATCTGCTGAATTGAAAAAAGTAATAATTATTTCAAGTTTTCGAAATATATTTTTGAATTCAGAAGATTTAGACGAAAACTGCTTAATGAAATCGCAAAAAAAAATAATATTTATTTAAACCTTCGAAATTCTTCTATAAGTCTATAAACTTTAGAAAATGTCTATTTAATTGAATACAAGTATTTCTATTTTTTTAATTTTTGAAAGGCGTTTATAAATATAAATGAATTTAATTAAAAGTGGATAATATTTTATACGATATCAGCTTAAATCAGTAAAATTAATTTTTATATTTATATTTATACATATTTATAAATACAAACTAGTATTTAAGTCTTTGAAAATCTACCATTACATTTTGGAGGATGTCTGGTTAATTCAATTTAAACAGTTTTTATTTTTAGACCTTCTAAAATCCTCTATAAATACATATAAAATTCAAACTGAATAAACAAATTCAACTGGGAATCCATATTATTTAAGATACACGAACCTATAACTAACTATAACTAACTTCCTCTACCATGAAGTTCTCTTACGCGCTCGTACATTTCAGATATCTTTAATATTGTCGCCGCTAACGACGGCCCGGAACTGCAGGGTTTTCGTCGAACATTTCTGGTAGATCTCGATTGTTTGCAAGTCCCGGAGGAAATTGGACCCAATCAGATGCCGGTGGAGCTGATGCGACGTGCCAGTGAGACGGCAACGAATAGTATACTCACGGATTTGGAACCGGAATCGGAGCACCTGTTGGGCGTAAAGGATGAGGCCCAGCAACGACCACAGCCCCCGCCCAGGGCACATTCGGCTATATCCGCAAAGGGGCAACCCGCATCAACGGAATCCAATGCGATTGGTGAGTACATTTTCCGAAAACTAAATTTCATTTCATTGCATTTCATTTGTTTTTGCTCATTCACCCCCAAGAGAAATTTCGTTTAATGCAACTGCAAGAGTTAGAAAGAAACAAGGCACAAAAAGAAAGAATAGAAGTAAAACATACCAAAATCAGTGCAAATGGTGCGAGCTGCGCCAGGAATTCATCTGACGCATCGCAGAAACGCTAGAAAAAAAATGGCCGAGCTATTTTGGGAATGCAGCGCATTGTAACGCAAGCCAAAGCAAAATTGTTTTACCCGGAAATGATTTTCTTGCACACGCACAGTCTTGCACACAGACAGTTGCACGCACGTGTGTGTGCGTGTGCTCTTGCGAATGTACAGTAGAGCTTTCTTTATCAGTTTAGAACAGCTTAGAAGACATTGCAGATATTTGAGGGATTTTCTTAAGATATTTTATAGTATTTGCTATGAAATGATTTAATATGTATACGAAAAGAATTTAATAATGAAATTTAATTTTTATTCGATTCAATATTCAAATATTCAACAAAAATTATGAAATATTCGAAAATCCGTTAGGCTTAGTGTTTATCAATTGTGCGAAGTTGCAGGTTAATTTATATAATTTTCATTTTTTTCTTTTCATTCATTTATTTTTCATTTTATTTATTTTCCTTTTCGAAGTAAATTTCAAAGTAAATCTTTTCTGAAATAATACTTTAATAAGATTTTTAATTTTAATAGGCTATTGATTGCTCAAAGAGAATTTGTTTAAGATTAGTTTACAAATGTTGGGGTTTTTGTCTAAGGAAAAGCATAAACAGTATTTCCTTAATTTATTTTTAATTTTCTTATATGAAATGATTCAAAGAATTTAATACGATATTATACTTGGCCAGTTAAATTCGCTAAAATTTTTAGCCAAAAATATTAACATTATACACAGTTTGTTTTTTAATAAAATATTAAATTTAAATAGGAATTTGATTATTTATTTAGGTTTAAACTAGTTCCACTAGGCCAATCTGAACTGTTAACATTACGATTTTTAGTTAAATATCCAATTTAATTTAGTTTCGATTTTTTTCATCTCTTGAGACTTGCGTTTGGTGCAGCGAGGTTCCACTGCAGCTTGCAACAAGGACTTTGGCGCCAGGATGACACACACGCAAGTGCATAGAGATTCCGTTCCATGTCAGAGTTGACGCCGTTGCTGGCCAACCAACTGATGATGTTGGCTAGCACAAAAACACACGCACACATGCGTATGCACACACAGACATATGTGCAGCATGTGTGTGTGTGTGTGCGTTGTTTATTTAAAGTTTTTGCCGCTCGCAATGCTGAGCCGAGAATTGTGCGAGTTGCCGAGCGATAGAGTTGGTGGCACTTGCAGCTGCCCTGTCCTAAGCGGATTGAGGCGTTCCGATTTTAGTAGAACTTCATATTGAAAGCAGAAAGGCAGGGGGATTTGAAGACATTGGGGTTTCCTCGTCGTGACGTGCCATGCCATGGCGCCAGCAGCACTTCCTTCGCAAAAATGTTATCCCAGTGCCGATGCACACAGATAATTACATATAAATGCATATATGTGTGTGTCTGTGTGAGTTTGTGTCTACGAATAGGCATTCATATGGCTGTGCGTGTGAGCATTTCAATTTTGACTTTTCCGGGCGGATTTGAATTTTTTCTTTACTCTTGTCAGGATGAGAAGCAATGGAAGAATTGGTAATATCTGTGAAAAAGACTTCGGTAGACTGTATTTAAATACTGGCATTAGAAAATTCTTAAAAATTGTATTATAGTCTATTAAGAGCTTTATTGTTTGTAAAAAATATTTTAAATTTTTTTTTTTATTATTTAATTACTTTTATTAAAAATTATTTTTTTTTTAAAAGCTTTTCTGACCGCTTTTAATTAAATAATTTAGTATAATAATTTTTAAATTTCAAGCACAGATTGATTTTTAATTCAAACATTTTTATAGGCACTGTAAGTCGTTGCTGCTGCCATTCGACTACAGGGTATATTGCCAGTAGCTTCCCACAGTTTTGTTTACTGTCCGAGCAGCATGTTTGTTGTGACAGCCGCGCATTTTCCCCAGCAAAACTAGCATGCAGTTAGTCAGGCGCTCTTTGTTTTCGAAAGAACTCAACTATTATTATTATTAATATTATTATTATCGTTGCATTGCTTGCACAATTATATGTGTTTTTTTGGCTCGCAAATTTGCATGTAGAATTTGCCATGAATAATTGCGAAATAAGCGCACAGCACTGCGAATAATTTAAGGAATTGAAACTGAATTAAAGTTTTTTCTACCGCAAGGTATCTCTGGTAGTTATTTTGCTTGTGTGTGTGAGTGTATTTATTTACCGAATTCGACTGAAATGCGCTGGTTTTTCTAGCTGCCGGTTGGAAGTTTGTTGAAAAACTTTTGAACTTTCCACGTGGCAAGCTGACATGTCACGGCCCCTCGGTTTTATAAATACAGCTTGGAAAATGGCGACATTTCTGTTTGCTTAAATCTGAACAACATGAAAAACGATTTGCACTCACCGAGTCACCATTGATAAATGAATCGCGCACACACACACACATACACAGACTGGCACATCCATTGCGCTAAGTATATGTGCGCATGCAAAGCTCGAGCTGGATATTACGTATACGCAGCGCCCAACAATTATAAATGACTACGTCGGCCTCGACGGGGGGTGTTGCATGCGCCGTGTGTGTATGTTTGTTCCGTGTGTGCGCCACAGTTTTTGCCAAATGAATAGGAAAATTTCAGCACACATGATACAACGCCAGTAAGTGCCAAGGCGGAGGGCGGCGCCCCCTGCTTCCCCCTCATCAGACGCTTCATTTGACGTGGCACACATAATCTCCTTTCGTGCTACAAACACACACACACACACACATGCAAACAGAGAGAGAGAGAGAGAGAGGCAGGCAATTCACATACATACGTATAGTTGGTTTCACTTTGATGCCATTTGCATTGAGTCTGTGACGTTGACTTGGCGCTGTCGTGTTTAGCCCTCTGGCAGTCGCACTCAAGCTGGATTTTGACTTGCCCCGAGTCACTTAAGTTGAATCGAAGCTGCACTTCTCGCTCCTTCCACTTTCCGTTCGCAGTGAGTGCCATTCGCACAGCAGCCAATTACTAAGCTACGCTTAATAGAGCGCTTTCCACTTGCACCACCAGGCTTTGCCGTCCTATGTTCTCCATTCCAGCATACCCTGCAAATAGTTGAAGGCAGCGGAGGCGTGAGAGAGGCGGGTTTAAAATTGAACTCGAATGTGCAACCGAAAATAAGTTCATTTATTTTTAACTGGCATTTTTTAATGCTTATTAATTACTAAATATATATTTATTTGAAAGTATTGGAGTTATGTAGGAAACACTAATTTTATACAGATTAAACTAGTGTCTTTTAATGCTAGGTAATTTCTTAATATAAGCAGACGAAATGATGAAATTATTTTATTCAAATAAAGAAATTTCGTACATATTTTCCGACTTACATGCAAAATTTCCATACTTTGCCGAAACTAAAAAGCAACGAGCAAAAATATAATTTTTAAATAAAAAATCTCTAAAATAATTTGTTGAAGAAATATGAGACAATTTCGTACACGATTTTCGACTTATCAAGCGAATACATGTAATAAATTTCTTTAATATTATGCAGACTTTTCCTACTTTTACGAAATCAAAGAGGAAAGCTAATATAATTTTTAAAAAATCTCAGAAATAATTTCAGTTGAAAAGTATTGAAGAAAATAAAAGGATTTCTTTTTAACGATTTTCCATATATTCTGCAGGCTTTCTTTCAATCATAATCATGGAGCAGAAGAAATTATATTTTCTATAAATATTATTTAATCATTTGAGCTGCTTTGCAGAGTATCTGCGGGTCGATTACACCCGCACTTCTTGCACTCTTTTGCTTCTTTTCTATGCAATTTTCAATCTGTCGCTCTATAGTTATTTATGCGGCCCGTGAATGGACGAGGTTCCACATTTCATGGCTGACCTGCTTTTCAGCTGGGCCGATTACGGCATAGTTTATCCAGCCCGGCCATAATAATTGAATCTGCATAAGCTCCAGGCATAATTCTCTCCCTGCCTCTCTCTCTCTCTCTCTCTCTCCCTGTCTTAACTTATCCTTAAATGCATCTTAAACGAGGACGTTGCGCCCCGAGATCGAATCGCTGGGGCATGACAGGCTCAAGGAGCGTCACAAAGTCAGGCGCAGTTGGGCGGAATCAGGACGAAGTCAGGACGGAGTCAGGACTCTGTCGGATGTGTCTGCATGTGAACTTAAAAGCGTCAACAGTCGTCGCGTCGACTAAATCAAAAAGTTCATCAAGAGTATCCCCTTTCCCAACTTGTGCTACCTTCTCGCATTTTATTTCATTTTTGTCTTCGCTTTGCTAGTGAAAAGAAATTATATTTAAATGTGCTGACATTGCGAGCTGCGAGCGAGAGAGTGAGAGCGAGAGCGAGTGGAAAAAAGTGCTTCAGTAAACTTCAGACACACATCTCTAAGTATCTTTTGCATACTTGAAAGGTAAATACAGACGGCAAGATTCTACGCCAGGAAGGCATTGACATGTTGCAGGGCACGCATGCCACGAGAGGCAGAATCTACGGGTGGAAAATGTGAATGGGGAAAAGTGAAAAACGATTCGTATTTTGTTTGTGTATTGCGCTCTATGGTCTGCATTTCATATGTTGCAATAAACGCGAAAAAGTCGAGAAATGCAAGAGATTCAGTTATTAGATTTTAGACGGTAATTTGCAAGTGAAGTTGCAAAATTACTGCTGGAAATGCTGAGCTGGTAGATACCCTATAAAAACAATTTTTTTAGTCAAAACTTGAAGGATGTCGGCTAAAATTAAATAGGAAAAAAAGCTAAAAGCGTTTTTCGAGTCTTTACAATAATAAATATGTATTATTTATTCGGCATTTAAACTGCTAAATTATATATATTATTTATTTAATTTCTATATATAATTTATAGTAATACCAGGGTTATTTGGAAAAATATTGCAATATTTTCTTGCAGCTCTTTTATGCGAGAATCATGCCTTAGTCTCAGTCCCAAGAGAACACATCACTTAGCTGGATTGATTTAACTGTATAGGAAAGGCTCTGCTAGCAGATACCCTACAGTTTAAAAAAATAATGCAAGCTTAAAAAATTTCATATTTTCGTAGAAAAAAAAAAATCCAAACCTGCCCACACTGCACTCTCAGAGCACTAACATATCTCTCAGCAGGCATAATTTCAGTTTCTCAGTTACTTTTTTTTCTGCTCTTGTTTTTCTCGTGCGTAAAGTTTTGCAATAATTGAAACCAAGAATTTTGTTCATTTATGCACTTGGCCGAAAAACTTTCGAATTATTTTGCTCGCCGGCCAATGGACAATTTCAGAGCAGGACAGCGACGACGATGGGCCAAGTTAAAATGGCCAAAAGAGCTCGCGGCAAGAACTCAAAAGGCAGTGATAACCAGCAAACGTATATAAATAATTCCGAATTTCGGGAGCAGAGACAGAGAGAGACAGAGAGATGGCGCAAAAGGAAAAGAGAGAGAGAGAGAGAGAGAGAGAGAGAGAGGGAGAACCACAAGAAATTTCTTTATGAGCGGTCGAATGCCCGCAGTATATTTGCTATAGTTGCTGGCGGTAGCAGGGGGGGGGGGGGTACTCATATATTCAATGGAGCACCGGCGCCCCAGGGTGTGGAGCATATCAAAATTTAAGTTTTTGGGATGCTTTAAGAAGAACCTTAATGACTTCGGCAACTTGCAGTGCCACGAGTACATAACAATTTTTTGTGTTAAGTGCAGTGCATGAATATGAAATATCACTGTTGCAGTTGCCCCTCACAGACACACACACAGGCACACACGCAGACCGTGCTTGCAGCCGATTGCGGCAGGCAACTAAGGCTGGCGTCTTACCTGCTGGTTGCAGCGCGCAGTGCACTCCTCGCTATCTTCTCTGACACCTTGTGCAATTTATGCTCAAATTTCTCGCTCCAGAAAGGCTGGACCGAAAAAACCAGCGAGCGAGTAAGGGCAATGCCGCAAAAACTTTTAAATGCGGCACATTATTCATAAATGCTGAAAGGAGCATCTGAGGTGGTGGCCCGGCGGTGGATGGGCAGTGGGTGGCGCTAAGGCAAACTAGCGAAGCGAGAACAGTTTGTTATTTCGCTGCTCTCGACGTCGCGCAGATATTTAAAATTAATTAAGGAATGTTAAATATTTGTTGCACTTCAAACACGAACTTCGCATTGAACTTGTAAATATTTGATAAAAGCCTAGAGCTACGCAGGGGGAAGGGGGCAGGAGAGAGGGCACTGAGCAGCGAGCACGCTGCGAGCCGAACGGAACTGAACTCGGCTGAACTAAAAACGTACTGAACCGTACGGAAACGGCAAATATTTGGCCAGTGTACATCGGTCCCACTGTTGATTATGGCTAATTAATTGATAAGCAAATGCTTGTAAACATAATTTTAACGCAGCCCCTGCCACGCCTCGCTCCTCCCGCAAATGGTTTGTGCTGCTGCCTGGCAAATGACAGTGACCCGGCATGACTTTTTGCTATTGCCATCGCTGTCTTACACGCTTGCTCTCTCTCTCCTTCGAGCTGCGTTCCATTGATGTACATAGAGCAGAAGTTGCATAATTTATGAGCATGAGATTGAAGTTTAACTGAATGTCAAGTGAACAAAGCTGATCGATTGGTGCAGGTTTCCATGAATAAAAATATTAACTTTTATGTTGTTAGCTGAAAATTTTTTTTTGGTATATATTGGCTTGATTAATTTTATATTGATTTATGAGAAATAATCAGAAATTTCTTAGAAAAAAAAAATATTCTAATTATTAAAAAACAAAATTGTTGTAAGCTAAATAACTATTCTTTTTTTGTATATATTGTCCTGAAAAATATTTTTTTATTTATTGCGAATGAAAAATATCAGAAAAGTCTTAGAAAAGAAAAACAATTTTTTAATTATTATATGCAATTATCATTTTATATTGGAAGCTCTGCTAATTTTATATTGAGTAAGCCTTAAGAGGAATTGTAATTAAAAGCGATCGAGTTGATTCCTAATAAACATAATCTGCATTCAAAATATTTAGCATAATGGCATAATAAATATATATGTATTATATATATGTCATAATAAATATATATGTTTTTATATACATATATTCCTATTTCTTAAAGCGTTTGGAACGCTGCTGCAAATTATTTATTAATTCCATATTTAAAACCTTTACGACTGCTTGTTGTTACTAATGAAAGCTTATTGGCTAAATGTAAATTAACTTATGGAATCTCAACTATGCAGCGCTACAGCAACAATCAAGATAGAAAGTACTACCATTCCTTTTATTTATTATAATTAAATGGCAATTACTTAGAGTGTCAGTAAGAGTATACGCTCTTCGTTGTGCAGCTAATGTTTTGTATTATTTTTTTCTCATTGTTTTTAAAAACAATCGCCTGTTTATTTTCACAGCCGCAAGTCGTACAGCGACGGCCGCTCCGTTGCTCTGTTGCTCTTTCGCTCTGCCGCCTTTTGTTGTTGTTGTTGTTGTTTTAATTTTATTTGTTAATTTAACAAATTAGAAAAGCGAATGTCGGAGCGTTCGGCTGGCACGCGAGCGCGATTGCCTCGTGCTGGGAGAATTGCGAACAGTTTGGCTTATGTTTTCTATTAGCATAAGATATTTTGCAATAGTGAGCGTAGCAATTCTCCCAGAGATTGTGGATAGCCAGAGATACGGCTGGCGATCCAGCTTAAGATACAGGCACAGCCACAGCTACAGCTAGAGATACAAATGTGTTTAGATATACTTTTTATTCGCAGCGCGATATTGCGAGCAATCCGCTCAGTCAGTCGCGCATTGCCGTCGTCTGGTGCGCATCTGTGAGATACTAGCGATTCCGTTCGAAAGTATTTTTCGTATTTCCCATTAATTCTTATCGGCTCGGTGCGGTAGGTCGTTAGAAAGTCGTACGCCTGTTTCGCAGTTCGCAGCGCTGCCCCAACGTGTTCTCTGTGTGAATTGTGTGGTAATTCCAAATGATGCGGTTTGTTTGAGAGCAGCAGAGCATTATTCGCAGAAGTTGTTGGGAAATTTAGCAAAAAGTACGTATACGTAGTGTGGGTATGACATTAGGTAGAACTAGAAATAATTAATTATTTATATTTTATATAAAATGTATATATGTAAAATATATGTACTTATTTATATATTTAAATATTGAGTAATTTTTATTTAAATTATTATTGAGTACATTGACAGGTAACTTTTGCTTAATTATTATTAGTTTTCTGATTTTCATTTAAGTTCAATTGGTATTTCACGAAATTTAATTTTCATTCTTGAATGTTTCTTTTCATTGAAATTTTGTTCAAATTGTTGTTTTGAATATTTTTTATACATATTTTCGTAAATATTAAATATGTTTCTATTGGAATTTTTTTTTCAAATTGTTGTTTTGATTAATATGTATAAATGTTTTCTTAAATCTTAAATTACTTGCACAATATATTGAATAAATATTCATTGAGAACTTAATAACAAATTGTTATTTTAATAAATTTTTATATTTTTTTTTTCGTAACTCTTTTATTATTTGCACAATATATTGAATATATATTCATTGAGAATTTGTTACAAAATTTTTGCTTTGTTGAAATTTTATCATATTTTCTTTTAATATTTAATTACTTGAAAATATTGTATAATTGATTATTTTTATTAAATTTGTAATATAATTATTGTTTATAAAATTTTAAAATGTATGCACAATAATCGTACAAATAATGCTTAGACATTAAAAGCTTTATAATAAATTTATTTTTAAAGTTTACAGTAGAACATTGAAAAAATTATGTATATTATTGTTTGGAATTTTTTATAATTTAATTAATAATCAACACTAGCAAAAAATGCATTTTTTTTAATTTTTACATATGTTACTTGCAAAATATTGGTATATAAAGAGGAATTTGTATAGGAATTTAGGTAGAGTAGTACTTTTTAGAGCTATACATAGAAATTACTATAGTTTGCTATTTAACAAAAAAAATATTTATGGCCTTTGTGCTGTAACAAATGTAAAAGTTAATTCCTTTAGCTGGGCCTGTGCATTACACTGACTTCTAAGATTAATCAGGCATAGAGCGACAAATCAATTCCAAGCTCTCAACTAGCTCATCTGCGCGCTGCTCTTCCGCTGCGCGTCATTTAACCTTGTCAATCAATTCGAGCTTTGGCGACGAGTCGTATGATTGATGCGTAATTGACACGTGACCAATCAGCGCAAGCAGGCAAATTAAAGAACTGGCAACGGACAACGGGCAACTGGCAGATTTGACACCAAATATTTGTACGCAATTAACAAGTCGACGCTGAAAACCGGTCTAAGAGACCAAGTCAAGAATCGAACGATTTGCATACTAATTGTGGGGAAAACAAGCTCTCCCTCCACAGCTCCGCTGCCACAGGTGTTGCGTGAAAATCAAAATAAATAAATTGTTAATTTACTTCAATTACGCGCCATTACGAGGGCAGGCAGAGCAGATGTTGCTGTTGCTGCTGCTGTTGCTGGCGTTCATTATCAGTGGAAATATTTATGCGCTCCAGCGGCAGCACTTGCACTGAGTGCCAAGTTGTCGCTGTGACAATAATGCCAATTATGCCACGTCAGCAGCGGCAACAGCGACAGGCAATTGCAAGCACTTTAACCCATGCCAGCCCCAAAGACAATTTTCCTGCTGCTGCTGCTGCCACTGCTGCTGCTGCTGCCACTGCT
This sequence comes from Zaprionus bogoriensis, assembly GCA_035046045.1. NCBI lineage: Eukaryota > Metazoa > Arthropoda > Insecta > Diptera > Drosophilidae > Zaprionus > Zaprionus bogoriensis. The sequence continues at coordinate 3,132,999 of JAWNOI010000010.1, forward strand.
GCTGCTGCTGTCGTTGACGTCGTCACCTTTGCAACTGGCGCTACTTCGGCGCAATCAGCGGCTGTCAATCTATGCAGCAATCTTTAGTTTACCATCAACGCGCTGTCGTCGTCTTGAGTGAGTGAGTGGGAGTGCTGTAGGGGGTCAGAGGGCAGGGCATCAGGCAGACTATCGCGTTATTCATGCATGAGCTGAGCGCAAATGAATGCAAAATGGGTTAAATGCAGCGCGCTGGCACTTATAACCAATTTCCAGCACAGTTGGGCCAACAAGGCGTCTATTTAAATCGTTTAAAACTACTTTTGCCACTTGCAGGCAAGCAGCAGCAGCAGCAGCAGGAGGAGGAGCAACTACAGCAGCAGCAGCAGCAGCAACAACAGTTGCAGTCGCGCGACAACATGACACAAAACGGCAACTCTGCTGCTGGTAATCCCGCACCGCCGTCACATACTAAATTAGACATACAAAAATTCTCGGAGGAGTACAATAATGGCGCGTCGGATGTTGTTGCCGGCGTCGGCGGTGGCGAGGGGCATGCGGTCGAGACAGCACAACAAAATGCAGCAACAATAATTTTAACGCCGACATCATTAAATTTAACAAATACAACAGCAAATGCCTCAGCTGCTGTCGGCGGCAACAGCAACAACAGCAACAACAATAGCAACAATGGCGGCAACAACAATGGCAACAACGCGGGCTACGCGGCGCACGGCGAGCACTACAAAGGACCTAAATGGTAAGTGAAATGCTCATATGGGCAGGGATACCCCAGACACACAATGTTGCTGATGTGTCTGACGTGGTGTGTGCGTGTTTGTGTGTGTGTGTGCGCATTTGCTTAACCCTTTGCATGCACTTCCGGCTCAGCTAGGCAGACATTCACACTTGCATTGCACGCGTTTTTCGCATATCCGTTTTAGCCATTGTTCCTGCTGCCCCTCGTTGTTGTTGTTGTTGTTGCTGCTGCCATTTCTATGGTCTCCATTGTTGCTTACTTGTGTTGCACATTATATTCTGCTTGGCATTTCTTTCATGTGCTAACCATGTGCGCTGCCGACATCGTCACGGCCAATGTCTGCCCCTGTCCCTGCCTCCGTCTCAGTCTCAGTCGAGCTGCTGCTGCTACTGCCGCTTCCGTCGCATCAGCGGAAGCAACACCCAAACCGGTGTCTGGGCCAAAGCGAGTGCTTTATTTGTCTTATTTGCTGTTTTCCCCCTTTTCACAATTTTGTTTTGTTGTGTTTCTGTTTCTGTTTTTTTTTTTTTTTTTTTTTTTTTTTTGGCTGTGACACTCGTTTTAATAGCGCTTGCAGTGGCTGCTTGACTTCGCAGTGGATCTGCCACAAGAACTGGCAATGATTACGCTGCCAACGTGCCGTATAAATCGTGCCAGCTGCAGCAGGGGCAGCAGGGGCAGCAGGGGCAGCAGTGGAGTGTGCGACGGTTGCATTTACATAAATGTTTTGTGTTTCAACGTGTCAGTGTGTGTGTGTGTGTGATTGTGTGTGTGTGTGGGCGCCTAGTTAAACATCTTTGACCACGGCAAAGTGCGGTGTAGACCTTGTTGAACGCCGGCTTAGGCCTTCTTGCAGCTGGATTTACTTTGATAGGTTGAGCAGCAGTGCAAAGAAACTGTAGGCGTTGTTAATGGTCTGCGAAGAGAGCAAGATAGAAAGATAGAGAGAGAGTGAGAGAGATGCTAAGTGAGCAAATGTGTTGAAAGTAATAGCAAGTCAGAGCCCTAATGGAGAGCGAGACCTTATAGCAGATCTACTTCTCATTATCTGATAAAGATAAGCCTTACTATAATTTTATACACTTGCAGAGGCTATAATACAGCTGAACAGATGTATGCAATACACATAAGATAGCATTTTCGATACTTTAAATTAAATTACTAATCAAAATCATGAGTAAAGTTAATTAAAGCTTATCCGTTTGTCCGTTTAGTCTGTTGCAGTGCAAACTATTCTCTCAGTTTTAAAGCAATCTTAATGAATTTTGGTATACTGACTTCTTTCTGCAGCACGCTATAAATAAGTCGGAATGAGCCATATCAGACCGATATATCGCATAGCTGCTATAGAACCTATCGGCCGGTTTTTGTTATTTTTCAAGATATTGTAATGAAAATTGCCACATACTATTTTAAGAGTTTCATTAACATTTTTTAAAAATTTAATCGAAATGGTTTAACTATAACATATGGTTGCCATAGGAACAATCTGTCGAAATATTTGTTTTTGTATGAAAACATAAAATATTTGGTAGGAAACTATATACCACCTAGCTATAGCTTTGGTAACTAATATTTATAAGAGTATAGACCAATTTACCTAAAATCTAAGTATGCTATAGATAGAAACGATTGGAAGAAAATGCTGAGTTTTTAAAAAATTTCAATATGGCATTGAATACTGCGTTCGAGCTCGAAAAATATTTTTATGAATTATTTAATAAAGCAGCTGCATTAAAAATGTATAACTATATAAAATAATATATATAAAATTATATATATATATAGTGACTGAATAATATAGAATAACAGCATAAACACAAGTATTTGTGGAAGGGTATTCAATCCTCAAAATGCCACAGTTAACGTTCTTTTTTAGTCTCAGCTAAATTTGATGCTTGATTCTTTCTGCAAGTGTATATACCCTACAATTCTTAGTCGCTCTCGCTGATAAATACCTCATAGAATTTTCAGGAAAAACTGATATTCTGTACTACAAATTCTACCTGTTTTTACCGATATATATATATCGATATATATATATATATAAATATGCCCCTAACCCCTACCTTCATAAAAATGGGCAATCCGATCTCAAAGAAGACTCCGGCGCGCACCTTAACGGGTCGCTTGAGGAACTCCATGTAGCAGATGAGTTCCTTGCGCGTTGCCACCGAGTACTCCAGCCAGTTGGTGTTGAAGACGCTGTTCGTCAACTGATTGGCATTGATGGTCAGCTGATTGCCATAGTAGCAGGGCAGAAAGATCTGGACGACCATGACGGCCGCAAACTGCAGTGTGCCCAGAAAGAGTCCGGGGTTCTGTTGCCAGCCCAATTGGACCAGGCGATAGCCACTGAAGCAGATGATGAAGGCACTGAGCACCACCTGGGAGAACACATAGGGCGAGACGAGCCGCTGGCAACGGCGTGTGAGGCGCCGCACGCGCTGATGGAAGCGAAAGATGCGTCGCAATGCGGGTAGAGCCTCATGCTCGGGCAGCTGCTGCAGTGCCAGCAAACGGATATTGAGAAATCGGTAGAGCAGTCCGATTTGGAACATAAAGAAGCAGCCCATGGTATCGAGCAGCACGTTGCACAGGCAACACAACGTCATGGCCAGCACATTGTAGCCCCAGGCGAGGAAGTAGCCCCGCCGGTTGTGCCACTCGAAGGGCACGTAGTAGCCGAATGGCAGCTCGTAGTCCTCCTGGAAGAGCACACTGATGAAACCGATTAGCGCCACGGCAAAGGAGCCGCCAATGTACAGCAGGGAGATGCGCTTGAAGTGGCGCTGCTCGCGTCGATAAACCTCGAGATCCTCGTTCCGGGCACAATCGTCCAGCTCGCTGATTAGGTCGTAGGCCTCGCTGCGTCTGTACTGGATGTTGATGAGCTTTATCAGCAGCGGCAGCTCGGTCAGCGACATGTACATCACTCTGCTGACCTGCTCCAGGTCGTCGGAGGTCATGACTTCCAGCCACATCAGAGCGATTTGTGTGCATGTCAACGGCAGATGCAAAACGTAGGGATAAGCGCGTTTTAGCGAGCTGCCGGACGCGTGCTCGTCCTCCCACTGCCAGATGCCGAGCCAACGCTGCACTTGCAGCAGCTCATGCACGGCGGATTTGCGATCCGTGGACACTGGCAGAGACATCTGAAGTTTGGCTCTGACCTGCACACACAATGTATGGCTCGAAGTTGGATGGCACCTGCTTTTATAGACTTGCCGCAACCGAAATTCAACAAACTTACATAATTTTCTGTTGGTATAAATGTGTGTAAAATATGTGTGTGTGTGTGTGTATGTGTGTGTGGTCAGTTTGGTTTGTATGTATAAGCTGCTGCCACCCTTTTGTTTTTCTCGCCTACGTTTCAGTTCGCTTAGTTCTTTCCTTGCAATGTCTTAGGCTTCTCTTAGGCTGAAATGAACCAGTTCCAAGTGTTCGCGGTACTTGTTACAGCCAGCCCTGGTCTGTTTTCTAATTGCTGCACATATTTACTAATTTTAAAAGCCAAGCAATTACAATAATTAACTTGCTGACCTAATGATAGCGATTAATTTGTTGTTACTCGCACATTGCGTAAGTCACGCAAGTAGCGCCCGTTGTCGCCGAAGCTCCTTAATGGGTTTCCCAGTCAGTCGGAGGTGAGCTCCTTCAGGGATAATATGTTTAGCTTAAATAAAGCGAGATTTGGTAGAAAAATTAAATGATTTTATTATGTATTTTCTAAGAAAATATTAGAGGCATTAGGCATAAGTAAATGCTATAGAAAATGTATGACAAGCAATTGAATTTGTAGAAGAAGAGTTTATCGGGCCAAAAGCATGTAAGCAAGAGATTAAATTTACTCTTATAGTATAAGACTTATAAAATATATTGGCGAAATTATAAAAAAAAATTTGAAAGCATTAGAACAAGTAGAAAATGTGTGAAAAAGTTAACTGAACGTTTTATGTAGTTCTCGGATTTGTTGGCCAAATGATTAGAAATAAATTGTAGATTAAATTGTAGCACATTTTACTGCTGTAGGAAAAGTGGAAAAAAGAAAACTTAAAAGTACTAGAAATAGCTTTTAAAATTTTTGGCCGACAACTTTATAATAAATAAATAAATTCTGAGTGGTAGAAAATGTCGCAGATAGTGAACAAAAATGTAGTAGCAAAAAAAACTTATTCTAGTAGCACCACAAATAGTTTATTAAATTTTTGGCCAACAGCTTAATAATAAATAAATAAATGCTGAGTAGAAAAAAAAATTAAGATAGTAAATATAAATGTAATAGCAGCATACTTAAATCTATTAGCTCCACAAATAGTTTATTAAATTTCTGGTGAACAGCTTAACAATAAATCAATAAATTCTGAGTAGTAGAAAAGGTCGTAGTAAATATAAACACACAAATACTTTATTGAATTTTCAGCTAACAGTAAAGAGTAATTTACTTGGATACATTTAGCAGTAGCGCAAAGAAGCTGTAGGCATTATTGATGGTCTGAAAGAGCATGGAGAATATAAAGTAATTGCTACAATAATCGATATTGAAAGTGCGGTTCAACCTTAACAAATATGGGTAGTCCCACATCGAAGAAGCTGCCAGCCTGAATTCGCACAGGTCGCTTCAGATGTTCCATGTAGGCGTAGAGCAGTTTGCGGCTGCTCTGCTCGCACTGCAACCAGTTGATGTTGTAGACTGCGTTGGTCAGTTGATGGGCACAGAAGGTCACCTGATTGCCGTAGTAGCAGGGCAGAAAGATCTGCAGAATCATGACGCTCACAAATTGCAGCATGGATACAAACTGACCGGGATTTGCACGTATGCCCACGTGCTGCAGGCGATAACCGCTGAAGCAGATAATGAAGGCACTCAGAATTATCTGAGAGAGTATATAGGGCGAAACGAGTGTCTGGCACTGCAGGGTAATTCTGAAAGTGTGAGGGAAAATTATAATAATTACTATAAAATATAAAATATGAAACATAAAATAAAAAAAAAATATAAATATATAAAAATATTATATAATATATAATATATATAAATATATATAAAATTGAAAATATAAATAATAAAATATAAAATATAATATATAGAATATTAAATTTTAAATATATATTAAATATAATATATGTATACTCGTATATAAAATATATATAAATTTAAGACCTGCGTATGCGCTGATGCAGCTTGAAGATGCAGCGTAGCTCCGCCCTAAACTCCAACTCATTAGTCAGTTCATTTAGAGATCTCAGTCGCATGCCCAACAGTCGATAGAGCAGGGACACATGGAACATGAGGTAACAGCCGATTGTGTCCAGTGTTATGTTTGAGATGCAGGTGACGATCATGCCAGCGACACCATAGCCATAGGCATACCAATAGCCCCGCTCGTTTTGCCACTCGAAGGGCACAAAGTAGGCAAAGGGTAGCTCGAATTGCTCTATGAATAACACTCCGATGCAGCCACTGCCCACGACGCCGAGGCTAATAAGTATATAAATATAGAAATATAGCTTGAAGCTGCGCTGTTCCCGCTGCCAATAGTTCTGCTCCTCTTCGGATCGCAGCTTGAATTCGACATCGTGTTGCAGCTGATGCAATAGTTGCCAGGCGTTGCCTCCGCGATACCAGATATTGAGTACCTTCACAATGAGCGCCACTTCCGTAATGGACATATAGAGCACCTGTCCGGCCTGCTCCAAGTTGGACGAGACAAAGGCCTCCAGCCACATGAGTCCAATAAACGTAAAGGTGATGGGAAAGTGTATGAGATAGCGATGGTTTCGCTTCCAGAATGCCAATGTAGAGGACTCCGTTTTTATCGCTGGTGCCCAGGACCAGACGCCAAAGATGCACATGATTCACAGTATTAGGCGTATGGACTGTGTACGATCCGCTGTACTCTCCATCTTGCTGGTTTCTGCTCTGTTTGTTGACTGTTTGGCCGTCTTAAGTAACTGCGCTGAGACTAATTGGCCGCAATTATAACTTCATTATTTAACGAAAACAATTAATGCCTTACGTGCTTGGGCCTAGGCTAACACTGCTTAACAAAATTTAGATTTATTTGAAATTTGTTTGCATGACATTAATAAAAATTAAGTCTGTTACATATTTTATAGCATATTAATTTTTTTTTTATAATTAAAAGCATTTTTGAATTTATTTTCTCTTAGAGTTGAATTTTTTGTTAGACAGTGTAACTTTTTGTCATTGAAAAATTTGACTTTACCCCAGCAGAACTTTCTTATTATTCAATTGTTTATTGCTTTGCAGGTGGCGACATCTGGTGCTACACTGGTCACTTGTCTCGGAGCATGTGGCCCTGCTGGCGATATTCCTGGGCCTCTGGGTGCTGGCCCTGGTCTGGCTGCCGGAGTATGCCGTGCCACAGACGGCCATCATGCGCATTGTGCTGCTGTTTGTGGGCGCCCAGATATCGGGCATATTGGTCACCTTCATCCATCTGCCCGACATGCTGGGCATGCTCTTCTTTGGCGTGCTCTACACCAATCTTGGCCTGGCCAATTTCGCGGGCTACGAACGCTTTGAAGTTTTCCTGAGGTAAGCGATGCGTTGCAATGCGCTGCAATCCGTTGGCCTTTCGTGTCCAGCTCAAAGGGCCCGACTATGGCTTAGTTTGCATTTTACAATGTTTAAACGGATTTCTTTTATTTTTTATTTGTTTTTGGCTTGACAGAGAGATGGCTTTGATCAATATCATGCTGCTCGCAGGGCTGGGACTCGATGGCGGTGCATTCAGGCGCCTGTGGCTGATGATACTGCGACTGACGCTGCTGCCGACCATCGCAGAGGTGGCTGTAATCGCTGTGCTCGCCTACTTCACACTATCCATGCCCTGGCTGTGGGGCATTGCACTGGGGTGAGTCAGAGAGATGGAGAGAGAGGGAAAGACTGAGGGGTGTTCTCATGTAAAATTCAGAAAATCAAATAACAATTTTTTCGTATATATTGTAGGCTTATTTATCTGAATATATGTTAATAAGTTGAATTAGAAATTCACTTAAAGATATATTACCTGAATTTCTAATTCAACAAATTTTAAGGCATGTTTTTTGTAGTCTTTTCTTAAGTTTTAAGGGCGACGTGAAACTTTACCTGAATTTTTTTTTAAGTTGATTTGCAAATTTTTCTTTATTATACTACACTAGTTGTCAGCTTTGAATGCGCTTTTTTTTTAATGTTTGCCATTGTAGAGTCGTATTTTCTTCCCTTGTTTTTTTTTATTTTTTTTATTTTTAACAAGCTTTCCATGGAAATAGTTTTTAGGAAAAAAAATTTCTTGTAATTTTTTCTAGAACTGCTTTTTTATTAACAAAAAAATGTATTATTCAATAATTTTATTTAATTTCGTAGAGAATGACAACTTAAACAATTTAAATTTTTTTTTGTCTACTAGACAATATTTTTAATTGATTAAAACTATTATTTTGACTGTCTCCAACCAAGTATTATTATATCATAGTTGACAGTTGAACTATTAATCCAAATTTTTTTTATTTTTTAAAATTAATTTTGGTAGGGTGCAATAACAAAACAAATTAATTTTTTTCACTACAATAAAATATAATATTATATTGTTTATAGATTAATTAAATTTTGGTTAAAGTTTTCTCATAATAAAAATGCCATAAATGCCAGTTATTACATGAGCAACCACCTTAGACTCCGCTTTGAAGTGAATCATGCTTTTGGCCTTATGACAAACCCTCCTTTACCTCCTTTACTCCCCATTCAGCCTGGTGATAACTGCCGTTTCGCCCAACGTCGTGGTGACCGTCATGCTCAAGCTGAAGGAGGATCGCCTGGGGCTCAACAGTGGCATTCACACACTCATCTATGCCATGACCACGTGTAACGATGTCGTGGCCATTTTCATGTTTGGCGTCATAATCAGCGTAATATTCTCGACAAGTACGTGCCGGCGACCACGCGAGGGGAATGCGCTCTGGCTTAATGCGAATCTCTCTCTCTCTGCATACTTTCAGGCTCGCTCACACAAAAAGTACTGCAAGGACCCATTGGCATTGGTATTGGTCTTGTTTTTGGCTATCTTTACGGCATGATGCTGCACTATTTGCCGTCGCGTAATGCAGTAAGTATTCTCTGTGCTCTCTGCCATTGCCGACTGCAAGCGACGCCAGACAAAAGCGCAGAGCACACACACACACACACACTCAGGCTGTTGCATGCAAGAGTGTAGCATACTTTTGTGCGCTCGAAATGCGCATTCAGTGAACACTTACACACTCAATCAGCGCATTTAATGATGCAAAACGCGCAGCAGCGACACTGCAATATCAGTGGGTGGCATAAAGCTTCAGCAGCCATCATACATATGACAATGCTGTGTGTGTGTGTGTGGGTGGGTGGGTGGTTGACTAGCTGCCTGTGTGTGCTTGTGTATGTGCACATTTTGCATAAAAAGACACTTACAGCCACGACGACGACGACGACGCGGTGAGGGCGATGTTGGCTCTGGAGCTGGCGACATTTGCGACGACAGTTACTGCCAGCGTCCATGGAAAGTTATGGCAACCGCGTTGCAAGCAGCAGGCGACAGGCAGCTGCAGCTGCAGCAGCAGCAGCAGCTCGAGCTCGAGCTCGAGCTGGAGCGCCGTTGCAGCCACAAAACTCATTGCCGCAACTTACACCGCTAATGGCGCGCATAATCAAACGCCATGGGTGGCACTGTGTGCCTTTGAACTCTCCAAAATACACACACACACACTCACACACACACACGGCAAACACACACACACACATCCTCCTGCTCATAACTTTTGTTTTCGCGTGCAACTTTCATGGCCGCCACCCGTGCCACCGCTTGCAGCATGCACAAAAATTGTCACGCTGTGTGCAACGCGCCAAGACGCGCCACTTGCATCCCTGCATATTTAACGCCACGTCTGTGTCTGTGTCTGTGTACGTGTGTGTGTGTGTGCGCTCGCCTGTCATCAAGCCTCACAGTCTTTTTTTGTCGCCTGTGCGCGCGCTGCTTTTATTTTATTATTATAATGCGATCCTATTTTATGATTTCCTTCGTCATTTCTACCATTTTTTCTCTACGTCTCTGACGTTTTTTGTGCATTTTGATTTTTAACAGCATTTTTTTTTTCTTTTTTTTTTTTGGCTGACGTGGAGAGTACAGTTGATAAACTTTGACGGCACTACCCGAAATTGGGACACATAATGCTGGAAATGAGTGCATAACTCTTTCGCGCGCCGTCAAAAGTTTGTGCTAGTTTTCCGCAAGATAAACTCGATATGATACAGCGCGTTGATAGCGTAAATTGATCAGATGCGCTCAGTGTTGTAACATGTAGGATAGTGTAACGGAAAGTAACAAATATTTTGAAGAATAAGTAAGAGTTCTAATCGAACGAAAGGCAGAGACTTAGAGTTGTAACAAGAATATTGCGTATACGCAGCGTTAGACTCAACAATTTTGAGGCAAGTTGAATTGGAGCTGAAGAAGCTCAAGACAGGCATATATTATAGATATAAATAGCCAGAATATGTAAAAAGAATTATTTAGCATAGAAAAATATTTTAAAATATAGCTTTATTATATCTATTTGACTAGAATATATATAATAGAGTGCAGAAAAAAAGTTGCAATATATGAAAATTATAGTTTATAATAGTAAACAAATCTAAATATAAAATAGATATAATGAAGTGCAGAAAAAAATTGGCAACATATGAAAAATATAATTTATAAGGGTAAACAAATTTAATAAAATTATTAATATATTTCAAGCATTAATAAATAAATAAAGCATTTTTCATATTTATAAAAAGCATTAATTCTATTCACCATCAAGAGTAAAAAAAATATTATTATTATTATATGGTATTATTACTAAAAATTAAATTTTTGTGAAAGCGTACACTTTTATTATTTTATTATTCTCAAGTTCATAATTTTCTTGAAATTATTTTATTATCAAAATTTAATTCCAAACTGCAATTTCAAATCTTAAACTTAAATCAATTTATTGTAGTTTTCCCATTAATCATTTTTTTTTTACTTTTCTTACAGGTCTACGCCAATGGATTGCGCTTTGCGCTGACCATTTTGGGTGGTGCCATCGCCGTGATGGGCAGCCGGGCGATCGGCTACACCTCGGCCGGTGCTCTGGGCTGTGTGATGATGGCCTTCATAGCCGGCATTGGCTGGAAGCGGGAGGAGCTCAAGCTGACGCCGCAGCAGCTGCAGGCCTACCAAGTGGTGCGTGCTAGCGCGAAGACTTTTGCCCAGCACTGTGTGCAATTTATGCTCATAATTAATTACTTCTTGCAGGCGAGTGTGCCCAAGCGTCTGGACCTGCTGTGGAAGTTCCTGAAGCCCGTCTCGTTTGCGCTCATTGGCAAGGAAATCAATTTCCATGTGCTCGAAGGCCGTGTGATCGGCTATGGAGCGCTGCTGGTCCTGCTCGGAAGTTTGGTAATTAAAATGTCCAGCCAGAGGCGTAGCCAAAAAACCAGAAAGAAAAAAAAAAACAGAAGTGAAATGGTTGCATGCCACTTATTTAATTTCTTTAGTTTTTGTGTCCCTGCGGCGCGGTTGTCGGGCCAATCCGCAGCACAAAAACTCAAAATGAAAATGTTCTTAGCCGCAATTCAAATGCTTTACCTGCACACAGCCACACACACGTGTGTGTGTGTTTGTGTGATTATGTCTGACTGTTTTCTCTGTTCTCTCTGTTTTGCTTTCGTTGCAGTTCCGCTTGGCTTTTGCATATTTATCCACATATGGCGGAAATCTGTCGAGAAAGGAACGTGCCTACATTACAATTTCCGGTTTTCCCAAAGCAACTGTCCAAGTAAGTTGTACCGTGGCGTGCTGGACACGCGGCCAGCGGGGAGTTGGGAGGTGGGGAGCGACAACTTTTTTATTTCACTCTGGCCATTTCGGACAGTTTTGGCCAGACATTATTTGGGTTATGTTGTTTTCCCCAAATGTTTAAGTCATAGCTTGCAGCTCGTAGCTCGTGTTTGCAGATCATGTTGCACGGTGGGTCGGTGGGTTGGTGGGTTGGTGGGTCGATGCGCTGCCCAGTTGCCACAGATGTCTTCTGCTGGCCATTGTCTGCAGTTGCACCACAAGTGTGTGTGTGTGTGTGTGTGTGTGTGTGTGCCATGTGGCTTACGCGCTTTTGTTGTGCTGCCAGACTGCGGTTGCCCCAAATGTAAATGTTACGTTACTTTGGCTTACTTTTGCCTGCGAACCAGCACCGGGCGACTGGCAACCTGCTGCTGTTGACGCTTTTTAACATGCGCCTTATTTCCAGTTTCGAGTTAACTACACACGAAATTCTCCAGCGTACGTTGCCAGTTCTCCGGTTTCATGTTCCCCATGCTTTTTATTTTCTTTTTTTTTTTTTTGCCTAATATGCGGTCTGCTGGCTGTGCGCTGCTTGTGCATATTTCACTGTCAACCTTTTTTGTGATTTAATTAAAATTTTAGCACAACTTCGCTTAATCCGTTCTCGTTTCCATTTCCGTGCTCGTCCGCGCGCGCGCCTTTTCCGTTTCCATATGCGTCCGGCAGTTGCGCCAGCATATCACTCATACGCAGCGTTGGCCGCGCCAAACATACACAGACACACACACACACACACATATATAGTCAGATTATTATTATGCAACATAATCATAATATCTTTACGAATTCTTTTCTCTTTTTTTCATTTCTCCGTTTCGTGTTCGCTGTGTCGCAGGCTGCCCTGGGACCCGTTGCCTTGGATCTGGCACGTTCTGCCAACGTCGCGAGCGAATTGACATTGGCTAACAACGTGCTCATCATTTCGGTGCTGGCCATTATTTTCACAGCGCCATTGGGTGCCATTCTGATGCTGCGTCTAGCGCCGCTCTGGCTCAAACATGGCGACACTGTGGACACGGTCGAGACGCCAGTGACGCCGATGACGCCGGGACCCCCCAACAATTTGGGCGAGCTGACCACGGTGAGCACTCAGAAGACCAAATAGACGTAGATGAAGCACATGCAGCAGACGTCGAATAGTCCATTTCCGACTCGATTCCAGTAGTTCCATTCCAAGCGCATTTGGTGGGGGGCAGTTTAGGTCTAAGGCCATTGTAGTTACTTAAGCTAATGCAACTGTGTACTTCCACTGTACTTACTAATACTTACGCTACTTATCGATGTACTTAGCGCTGTTACGTATCGAAATAAATCTAAGACTAATTGTTATTTCTACATTTGTATGGCAGAAAGTTGTAAATTTCTCGAAATCATTTTTGAAATTCGTTCTGAAGGTTTTTTTTTGTGTTTTTTTCGTGCAGTTAACAACTTCTTGTCATGGCGAAAGTTGCTCAAATTGTCAAAGTTTTTGTCGCTAATCCTCGCCGACTTAGAGGAAGCTGCTAGAAACTCAAACAGAATATTGACACGAGTCGCTGAAAAATGACCCGTGGCTGGCAATCGAACCGACTCCACTCGACTCGACTTGAGCTTGAGCTTGAGCTGGAGCTTTTTATTGCTCGCACTTTTGGAATGTTTTGCATTTTCGGCAGCTAATTATGACGGGATTAGCATTAATCCGGGACCTGGATTTTCCTAATTGGTTTTTCAATTAATTTCAGGGGATTACGTTGCTTTTGTTCTGTCAGCAAGTTTGTCTAGCACCAAAGGGGGTTTTGACTGTCTGCGCAGAAAAACATATTTATTTTTGGAAATTTGAAATTAATGAGAGCTAACTGGGAATTAGCAGGAGATTGACTGAATGTCTGCAGGGACAGCAGCCAATAAAAATTATGAAAAGATATTTCTAAAGTGAACTTAAGTGAAATTAAGCAAGGTGGATTTTTGTATAGACGTAAAGATATCTTAGCTCATACTCAGGCATAATATATTTATTAATGGAAATTTGAAATTAATGAGAGCAGGAGATTTATTTAATGCTTATTAAAATTATGAAACAAATAAATAATAATATAATATTAAATAAAAAAAAATAAATAAATAAATGAAAGGGAAATTAGGCAAGCTTGATTTTTTATGGACTTAATCTAATGCAATACGTATACTTAAAGAGCAGGCATAAATTTATTCAGTTTTAAAAAAATGGAAGTCAACGAAAAATTAAATAATTTAAATTTTTGAATAATTGAAAGCTATCAGAATTTTTGAAATTATATTGAAAAGTTCTTCTAGTACAATGTGCGTTCCCTAAGGCAAGGAGATCAATCATTACCGCATGTAATGTACGTACAGTGGTCAAATAACCCCGTCAGATAATCAGCAGACAATGCCAGAGAATGCAGCTCGAACGGAAAAATGGAAATGGAGAGCTGACAAAGCTATTTAATTGAAAACTGTCCTTGGCGACAGGCGGCTGAGGTATCTGTACTACAAACGGCTTAGGACAAGGGAAAGTCCTTGCTGCGCCCATTGTTGTTGTCATTGTTATGGTCGCTCGCATGATGATGATGATGATGGCAACTGCGGCCAGCTGAGTTAACGCATTCGGATCTCAGTTTCCACACAAAGCAGCAAGTAAATTAAAAGCGAGCAGACAAAAAAATAAATGAAAAGTTAAAGAAAACTGAAGGAAAAAAAAGATGCACGAAAAAAAAATGCATCATCGCTGCGTGGCATTTTTTGCGATTCAGTTTTATTCTGCTGCAGCTGTGCATATTTTGAACTGCATGTTATTTTCTCCTGGCGCTTTTCCGCGTTCTCTGCCGTTTGCGGCGCCTTTGTACGCCACGGAAGAAAAGCGAGTTGAAAATTGAAGGTAAATTAGTGTTATTAAAATAGCTGCAGAGAAATAATTGCGCAAATAAATGAGAATTTTAATGAAAATTCTTTGGTTTTGTTCCGTTTTCATTCACTTTGCCCACGGTCCCGTGCTCCTCTCTCTCTCTCTCGAGCGGTCCTCTTCGTACCATTCCATTTCCATTTCCATTTCATGTTATTGTACTTCCAGAATTGAATTGTGCGCTCTTGTTGTTGCAGCTGCTTGCATTATTGTTATTGCGATTGTGGTTTTAGCATTTATTAATCTAAAAACCTGAGCTCACACGCTTCGCCGGACCTTGGAGCTGGCCCGGAGCACAAAGTTGAGCATGGAGTTCAGTTAACGGAGGGGTTTACGCTGCGGGGTAAGTTGCCATAGAAGAAATGAAAAAAACTGACATTATTTGTGGAGTTCTGTTTTTTATATAAGGAAGGATATTTTGTATGATAGCCTGTATGTCGACATTTTATTTAAACGCGCATGTTATAGTTATTTAATATTTTTCTAAAGCTGTGCAGGTTTCTTTTAGCTTTGATTTTTATTTCCCATTTCATATTTTTTTTTTTTTCATATGTTGCCATATATTTGGTAAAGTATTTGATTCCTCTTTAGTATTTTTTGGTTCATTTTAATTATACTGTTATTATATTTACAACAAAATTAATTAAAAGTAAGTTTGTTTTAAATTTTTTAAAATTGGCTAAATGTGTCATATATTTGGAAAAATATGGCATATTCTGTAAGACATTTTTCCACAAGCCTTCACCATATGACGACTTCTATTAGCAATTTTACTACACGAGTACAGCATATATCGTGCAGTAATATAATTATAATTACATAATAATTAATTATTATAATTAATAAAATATTTTTAGTTTTCTAAAAATCTATGTCATTGCATGTCAGTCAATTTGTCATATGTTTCTACTTAAGTAAGTATGACACAAATGTGCGCCAAAAATTATTAATTAAAACTTTGGGATATTGAAACTAGAATTCTTGTTATCTTGTTACCTGTCTATCAACTGTGACTACCCTCCCAGCTGAGCGGAATATTCAAACAGTAATTATATTCACATTTTCGTACTTACCTGCCACAAACTCATTTCATTTCCATTTTATCAAATGTTTTTCCTATTTGATTTGTGGGAAAACAAAGCCAAATAAAAGGGGTAAGTGAACGAGAAGAAGACATAAAGAGAGAGAGAGAGAGAAAGAGACGAAGCAATGCAAAGCGTAACAACAGAAAACATTTAAATTTTGCAATTACCGCTGAGCAATTGAATTATGCGCTGTAGCTTTCAATTGCTCGCAAATGACCGCTTGGCACGCCCATGGCCCATAGTCCAGCTGCCAGCGAAATCCTTCAATTTGTCCTTATCGCAGGCCATTTGAGTTGGCGCTGGGCCGTAGATCAAGCTTATCAGCGCAGCAAAAGTATTTTCCTGTATTAAATAAATTCCAACAGTTTATTATTGTAATTCGCCCCATGCCCAATTCCCCACCCGAAAGCGGGTCATGTGGCAATCCCATTGTGCTGAAGACAGGCCAGGCACAACGCACACCACTCGCACACACACAAGCAATGTGAAAGTATATCCCAAACTGGCAGGAGTCGAAAATCAAATCAAAAAGTTCACAAAAATGCCAAAAACCCCAAAAGCAACAACAAGCGAAAAGTGAGAGAGAGTAGGTTAAGAGAGTGAGAGAGAAAGAGCGACGGGGGGAAGAACAACTCAGAGCTGTGCAACAAAAATTAAGTTATAAAATTTTAAGGGCCGTGTGCGGTTTAATTTCCAAATGCCACGCCAGACCCGCACACACACACACACACATTCACACATATATTTATACACACAGGTGGGCTAGTCAGTTTTATGGGGCGTGGCTGTAGGTGAACATTGCTGCCAGCTGGTATAAGCCGCACAGCGGCGTGGCAAGGGGCAGGCAACATTTTAGAATGGGTTTTGAAATATTTTTTAAAATTACTTTAATGCACTCCAAAATTAAAAAAAAATGTATTAATTGTTTCTTAAATTTATGTGCTTAGCTTTTTTTTTTAAATTGGTCCCAAATATATTTATTATAATATTTATTACTTACTTTTTATTAAATTCCCATATTAAAATGTTGATTTTGTTTTAATGCTTGCAAAAAAATTATTTTTTGGGTTTTTATTTTTATATATCTTATATATACTTAATTTTTATTTTTAGTTTCTTAGTATGCCTAACATGGAAATATTATAGGTATTTTCTTAATATACCTAAATAAAAAAATATTTATTAATTTTTTTAAATACATAAATTTAAATATTTTTTTTGGGCTTTTTGTTTTTTTTTTTTGTATTTTTAGAATGCCTAAAAATTAAAAGTTTTTCGATTTTTTTTGGCCCCTCTAGACGCGATTTTGACGACGCCCCTGCTGCTGATTACCATAAGCAGAAGCACAAGCCAAAGTTCGCCCGGTGCGACGACGTCGTCGTCGCCGTCGTCGTCGTTGTCGTCGCCGGCGTCGGAAACGGAAATCAAGAAAACAAAAAGAATGAGCTCAAATGAAGTCAAACTTGGCTCTCCGACTACGCAGCCAGTTAATAAAGTTAGTTGCGTTTGGCTTGACGGCGCTCTCGCTCTCGCGCTCAGTGCTCGCTGCTCTGTTCGCATTCAGAACTGTGAGTTATAAGCGCGCAAATTATGGCTTATAACAACGGCCACAACTGCCACACTAACAACAAAGACGGAGAGAGAGAGAGAGAGAGAGAGGAGCGCTGAAAGAGCTGAAATGAACTCGTCAAAGGCAAACAATTAACATGACGAAGACACATAAAAATTCCACTTTGCCAGACGCCAGTCAATCTGCGGGTTTGACTTGGGGTTGAATCGGATACGCCGTGGTGTGGCTGGGGCAAGGGTCGAGGTGGGGTCAAGTTGGGTGCGCATCGTATTAACAGTCGGGGAAATTCTTTGTTGAAATGTGCGTTAATCACGTGATGGCTCGCTGCACTCGTCTAGTTTGTTTGCTTTTTATGTGGCTCTGGCTTTTTTATGTTACCCTACACTAATTGAGAATGGGCCATAATACACGCAGTAAAAGTAGGGCCAATTAAATGCGACTTACAGGGTATACGCCAGAAATATTTGAATTTTAGTTTTGGTTTTTTTTTTCGCTGTTTTTTTTTGACTGCGCCTTGTCATTTGTTAATTTTAATACTTGTAGTTTTTATCGCCCGTTCGTCCATCCGGGCCAAGTCACAGGCGAGAAGAGAATATTTCCGTGCAAATAACTAATTTGTTGTAGCTTGTTTTTTTTTTTTACACGAGTAATTAGACAAAACAGTTGGCAACACACGACACGGACACCTCCCTCCCAGCAGTTGATGATGACGATGTTTCGTAATGTTTTGTTTTAGTTTTATTATTATTTGGCTTTTAATTAGAACATATTTGTGCGGGGAGAGTGAAGGGTGGGGAACTGCTGCTCGGTCTGGATTACCATATCTCACGGCAGCGGCCGCGACTGTCGGGCAGGTAGCCGGGCTGGCAGGGGAAATCAATCATGGCCACTTCCATAATCTTTTCCGTAGTTGCCCCGCCTGTGCCTCCAGTTGCTCCGCCTCCGCTTGCGTCTTCCGCGAGCTGTGCCAGCACCTGCGTCTCGTCCAGCTCCACACACTGATTGGGCTTGCCGCGCAGCTTCACATTGTTGGGACATTCGATGCGCTTGAGGCAGTACTTGACACAGGGGCGTGGCGCCGGCACGCTGGTCAGCTTCTTGCTGCAGCTGTAGTGGGCGGTGCAGCCGGGCTCCACAGCTGACAGATTGTTATTGATGAACAGCGGTGGCGGCGCGGGCGTGGTGGTCTCCACCGGCGTCTCGCGGTGCAGCAGGCGACCCAAGAGGCCGCCCCGCGCACCACAGACACACAGCAACGCAAGCAGCAGTAGCAGCAGCAGTGGTTTCATGTTCAACGTGTTTGACTTGGAAATAAACTGAACTGAGCTCGGGCACGGCTCACGGCTTTGCAACGAGGCTAAACGCCATGATAACAGTCGAGCGCTTCGATAACCTTTTGACCTCATCGCACACAAACACAGACACAAACACGAGCATGTTTTGATATCGCCAGACAATTTCGATTATGAATTTTCGTTATTTTCGTTTCGTTTTGATTCGTTTCATTTCGTTTGGTTTTGTGCATTTTGCGGGCTAATAAGTTGAAGCGTTTAGGGCGCACGCCGCACGCAAATTCGACCAATTTGAATAGTAAATTGAATGGACGTGATTCGGTCAGCCGCAAAATTGCATAAATAAATATGATTTAATTTCATATTTTTAGTACATTTGCATGCATAATTTAATGCACTGCGAGAAAAGAGTTGAGTGCGGCGCGCGAAAATTTACAAGCAAAGAATTGCTGCATTTTTATTTTGTTTTTAATTTCTTTTTATTTATTTGTTTTTTTTTTAGTGTTTAGATTTTATCAGTTGGCATTGCCAGCTGCATTATGAAATATACGCCACAATAAAATATTAAAAATAATATAAAACTGAACTGCGATTACGCTAAACGTTCCTATATACGGCTCAGTCATTCTCTCAGAAACTGCCAAGGTTAAGGTTTGTTTGGTTTTTTGTTTGCTTTTATTTTTGCCATTTAATCGCGTATGATTGAACGCGTGTTTCAGTATTAGAAGTATGTAATTTTTTTTTTTAGAAATATATATTTTTATTTATATATATATTTTTTCTTAAAGCAAAACTTGCTAACATTTTTCTCCCTATGGAATTGATAAATGACTTATGCTGCAGTCGTTGCATCGCTCGTATGCCAAATGGAAATTTTGTAAAATACATAAATCTAAATAATTCCGGCTTGGTGATTGCCTTAAGAATTAAAGTGTTCTGGGCTTATTTTAATTACGAGGTGCTCGTCCGACTGACCTAATCCCCACAGGAGCTTCGCCTAAGCCATTCAGCATGCACCGACGCCATATTTCAACATCCTGTTGAGTTCTAAGGGGGCGCAGAGGCAGAGAGGGGGGCTTAGTCCGAGTTGGCATTCTGCTGCCACGATATTGTCATCCATAACGGAGCATAATAAATGCGCATTTTCGATGCTGTTTCCATTGTTGTGCCCGATAATGCAAAATGCAGAGACCAAAGCCAAGTCTGAAGACGTTGCAGAAGACTGTGATTTGTGGCCTGCGACGGGGCTTTGTGCGCTCCAGTTGTCCCGTTGTTCAGGGCTGCACAGCAAATAATTGAAATTAATCGCAGCCGAGAGCTGTCAAAATTAATTTCCAATGCATTTTCACAGAAGATTATTGATGATGATGATTATGCTCGATGGTAATGAATGAATGAATTTTGCCATCAGAGCACAAGCAGCAACTCCAAGCGCATCCGGAGCGGCAAAGCACTTGAAATTTCAGCAAAATTTTGAAGGGAATAATTGATGTGGAGTGGAGCGTACCAGAGACATGCAGAGAGAGAGTGAGAGAGAGAGGGAGAATGGGAGTGAGAGCGAGATGGCACTCCATTGTTTGGCCTCGACTTGCTGACCAGTGAGTTTCGGCTGTCCCGGAGGCATTTGCCTAATATGTATTAACATTTATTGCCCTGCTAAGATGCTGTGCAGAGAAAAATGGCTGATAAGGCAGCGTAGCTGCAGGCCGGAAATTGCCAAACACTGATGCTTCCGCCGGAAATAAGCTCAATTGTTGCCTGCGTGAGGGCAGCGTTCGAAGAAGCAAACATTTTCCAAGTGGAGCTTAAATTCTATCGGCCCTACGCAAGGTAGCGACTTGGGGGCACTCGTTTGAGTGCCATAAAACGATGCGTATCTTAATTTCTGTACAAAATTAAATAAAGTAAAACGGGCAAGGACACATTCGGCATTCGTTTGATGGCCAATTAAATTGTTTTCTCATGTAACACTTTGCCGAGTAAACAGATTATAATCTTGTTAAAACTATCAATTTGACCGGCAGGCCGGCAAAGTATACGAAATATAATAAAAAGAAATTACACACTGTGTCTATATGTCTATGGAGGGCGGCGGCTCGACGGCATTCAAGCAACATTGCGACAGACAGAGCTGACATCAACGATGTGTTAACATTTAAAGGCAGCAAACAAGCCGAAAGAAAACAGAGTGAGAAAGAGAAAAAGATAGAAGGAGGAGGAAGAGAGAGAGACAGAAATTATACGATAGGTTTCTGGTAAGTGGAGCGGCATCAGCGCCGAGACAGATGTGCGTCCTTATAGATTTACGCACACTTAAGCAGCGTTTACTCAGTCGGTCTGTCTGTCTGCTGTGCCCACTGCCTAAGCTGGCAGTTCCAAATAGTCGTATAAATCGTGCGGCAGTCGCAACTGTAGACTTAGTTTTTCTTCAACATACCCTGTAATTGCATGGAGCATGTGTGTAAATGGGAGTTTAATGGAATCTAGTTGGGACTTAATAGCTCAAAAAAAAAAATAAACCTTTATTTTAATAATAAAATATATAAATAATACAACAACACTATTAATTTTTACTAAAAAATAAATGAATAACTTATTTTATGTTTTACTAAATGCTGTCTATAATAAATTATATTTAATCATCGAGTTCATAATAAATGTAATTTTATTTTAAAGTCTCTAGCTGATTGCTGTGTGTCTGCCGCCTTGTCATAAACTTTGTTTTAATAATAAAATATATAAATCTAATAATAAAATATATAAATCTAATAATTTGTAGTATTTTTTAAATTTAAAATTATATTTAAATTTTACCAAACTCAGTCTGTAGTAAATTATAGTAAATTATCGATTTAATAATAATAATTTTATTTTAAAATTTCTAGCCCATGGCTGGCTATTTTCAAACTTTCACACGCTTTATTTTAATAATAAAATATATAAATGTAAAAACTAAAGTATTATTTTTTACTACACAAATAAATTAAAAACTTTTTATATTCTCCAAAATTCTGTCTATAGTAAATTACAATAAATTATCGAGTTAATAATAATAACAATTCTTTTATTTTAAACCTTCCAGCCGATTGCTTGGTATCTGCAGTCTTGTCACACACTTCACTAAAAACACTGACTTTTTTCTATAGTTGAAATGGAAAAGAAGTCGTAGGGGGCTCCCCACTGAGTTTGGGTGTGAATGAAGTGCCACGTTTTCACGCATTTGCTGGAATTTGACGCCTCTGCCTTGTCGCACATGTCGTATGAGTTTTATGTCCTGCCATGTTTGCGCCTGCCTTCCCTTTCTCTCTGTCACACACACTCTCTTTCTCTCCCTTTTGGCTAGGCACATTTATTTGCGTTTGCCCTGCTGCAGATATTGTTGTGGCTCTGTTGCTGCCTTCTGCCTTTCGACTGGCTTCCCTTTTTGTCGGCGTTGTTGCTTTTGTTAGTTCAACAAATAAAATTAGTGCTATAAACATTCGTTTGCCAATGCGACTGTGTGTGTGTTTGGACTCGCATGTACTTCCTTCCGCCTGTGCGAACAGCATTTGTTTACATATTCGCAAGTCCTCGCCACTTCACAACTTTTTCCAGTTTCTTATGGAATTTATTTTCATTGCCAACACGGCGATATCCGATGAACATCAACAGTTCCAGTTCGCATGGCGCTGCTATCATAGCGCCAACTTCTTCCGCCAGGTGACTCTACCCACTGTTTACTCTCTCCCTCTGTCTCTTCCTGCAGTGCAGCTGTTCCGCTTGGCCCGTGGCGTTTTCGGTTGAGATAATCTTAAACTTGTATTAAATAAGTTTATAGATGAGCTGCAATTTGGTAGGGATAAAACTTGATCCATTTGCTGTGGCGAGCTAACCGCCTGGGCAGATTTAAAGGCAACTCTGCAGTTTACGACTTTGGACAGTTAAGTGTGTGTTTGAACAGGTTTCAGCAGCTCGAAGATTGTCCTCACTGTACAGATGAGAACTTAGTGTGTAAGCAGTAGAAGAAGCTTGTAGGAACTGTACAAAAATTGGTTAACTTTGAGTTAGAGTTTTGATTAGTAGACGTTCTCAGTGAGTCAAAAAATACTTAAAAAATTAATGTTTTGCCTCTATGCATGCTTTGATGCTTTGAGCTCGAAGATAGTCTTCACTGTAGAGAGGGGAAAAAAATGTTAAAGCAGTAGAATAAGCTTGGCTGAACTGTGGAAAACTGGTAAGTTTTGAGATCGATCTCAACTTTTAATTAGGGTGAACGTTTTGATGCTATATAAAAGACTGATATGTAAAATGATATATGTATATAGCTTGACTTGAGAAATGCATAATTAAGATGAATGTTATATAGTCTCTTTCATAATAACTTACTTTAGTTAAAGCGCTAGAAAAGCGGAGGATGAAACTGAAGCTTAAAGTAAAAAAAATAAGGTAATAAATCTCATTTTATTTTGGTCTTTAACTAATTTTCAAAGCACAAAATATCTAAAAATCTGAAATATGTTCGAACTTAAAAAAAAAACAATTTTTACAATTTTGAGATATTCTTAATAAAATATCTAAAAATCTGAAATAAATTGGAACCCTCAAAAATAGTTGTTTTTGTATAAGAATATAATTTCTGTGGATAGAATTTTAAGATATACCTAATTAGAAGCATAAACTATCTACAATTCTGAAATAAATTGGAACTGTCAAAAAAAGTTGTTTTTGTATAAGAAAATGATTTCTTTGCAAAGGATTTTGAGAGTTGCTTAATGTACTTAGAGTTGTGAATGTTCTATTATATTTTTATTCTAATTTTTAGAGTTATATTTAAATTTAAAATATGCTACATTAAATTGGACAAAATTAAAAAATAGTTGAAAATTAATTTTAACCAATTAATTAAAATTGTAGTATAATAACAATAATTATGGCATACAATTTCAACAGATTTCTGATAAATTTTTATTTGACGACTATTTATTGGTATTATTTATAATTTGAATACATTTTTTTTCGTTTATGGAAGCGAAAGCTACGGAAGTAGCTGCTAGTCAATTGAAGAAATTGAATTTCAGAGGTGCGTAATGAAAGATGTGCAAAAAGTGGTTTATCTTTGCGTGAACTACAACTACTCCAAGCCCTCGCCTATTGAGCTATATATATAAATATATTTCAGCTGCATTTATGCATAGGTAATTGCGCTGTGTGTCCAGCCACATGATTATAATTTGCAGTCGGAGGCGCGCAGAACTAATTGCTGAAATAAATTATATGAATATCGCGATTGAATTGCGTTCGCGATAAAAACATGAAATAATTCGCATGTTGCAATTAACCACAGAAGCAGCAGCGCTGCGGTCGATAATCGAGTTGTGTGTTCGTGTGTGTGGTGTGTGGTGCGTAGTGCGTAGTGCGGGGTATGATGTAGTCGTGTGTACTCTGCTGTGGTCAACTCATTTCGATGGCAAAATCTCGGCCTGCAGGCAAGCTGAATGCAGCGTCTGGATTAGCGCAGAGGCGTGCAGCATTCTGTTGTAAGCCTTTAAAATACGATTATAGTTTTTGTGTCGCTGAATAGCGAATGCGCACCACTGTGCCACACACACACACTACCCACTGTATTGGCCGCAATTTAATTGCATGCAAACGCAGGCAGACAACACGCATTTTGGGCGATTAGCGCGCAATGAACTGCGGACTTACTTTATTTCGCATTCGCATGCAAATTTCACTGGTCAGCGCGTGATAACAGCAGCAACAACAACAACGAGAACAACAGCAACAGGAACAAGAACAACAGCAGCACGACAGCAACAATTGCAATTACAACGTCAGTTGCAATTGCCGCAGTTAGCCGGGCCAAGAGTTTGGCAGTTTATTGTTGTTTCAGTGCGGTAAGCGAAACTGATTTGTTTACTATAATTGTTATTTGCTCTGCTTTATCAGTTTTATCAGCTGCAATTCCTAATTCGAAACTCGCCTGGCATTTGTCGCTATTTCAACCGGCAATAAATTCGCTTCGGCGCTGGCAACTTATCGCGATAACATGGCCAAGTTGGGCGGCTAATTACATTTAATTTGCCAAACGCTTTTTGCTGCAAATATTTGTGTGAAAAAGCCGGCAGAAAGGTGTACCTATAGAGGAAAAAAATTTAGAGAGCTTGGAGAGAGAGAGGAGCGAGAGAAATTTAGAGAGCTTGGTTAGAGCTAGAGGGAGAGAGAGAGAGGAGCGAGAGAAAGAGCTGAGAGTCAGCGAGAGCAGTTAAAAAGGGGCAATGGGGCAGAGAGAGAGAGAGAGAGATAGAGAGAGAGATAGAGAGAGTGAGCAGAGGAGTTAGCAGAGGAAAAAAAATTAGATCGAAAGAATTATAGGCAGCCTCACAGAGAGGAAAAGCGAGACAGGGAGACTAAAAAGATTTTACAGCGAGATTTGTTAAAAGGAAAAGGAAGAGAGAGTGTGAGAGAGCAGAGCTCTTTGGCTGCTTTGACCTCGGTTTCACACTTGGCCACACATGTGTGTAAAAATGCGGAGAAAACGCAGCTGCATGCCCCACGCTGCCTGCCCCATGCTGCTGCACACGCCACTTGAGTTCAATTAAAACCGCACTCGTATTATTTGTTTGTACAACAAATACACTTGACCAAGCCCTGGCGAGTGGCCATGCGTCTTGCCAGGGGGCTGTGTGGGGTGTCTCCGTTAAGGCTGGCAATCGCTTCTACGCGCGTTGCAGGTGCTGGCAGCGTCGGGCATTGTTTAACAATTAACCGCAAATTGAATGCAATTAAATAAATAACCGTGTTGAACCTTTGCGTAAACGCTCGTAGGCGTCGTGTTGCAGCAGCTCCACCTTTGTTCTGCCAATACCACTGGCAGGGCGCAAACACTCAAACACTCGAACACACACACGCACGCACGAACAAATGAAATGAAATATTACGTATACGTCACGTTGGTCCATTTGCCAGCTCCCTCGGCAACAATGGCTATGGTCGGACTCGGGCTGGCAGCTGCTAGGCGAGTATTTGTTTAAGTTATTGTTGTAATCCTCGCAACGCAAGTGGCATGCGGCATGTGGCATGTGGCAAGTGGCAATTGCCAACAAAGCAACAGCAGCGGCAGTGGCAGCGACAACAAAGCAATTTATTGCAGTATTTGCCAGCGAGTTGAGCGCACACTGCCGCCCTGTCAATTATTAACTCGACTCGGAATCAATGCGCCGGCTCTTTTCAGATTTAATGGATCGTTAAAGGATTTCGCCACACACACACACACACGCACACTCTCAGCTCGGCTGCATAATAGATTTGTGCTGCTGCTGCGCCTTCGCACTGACGTGTTTTGTGTTCATTAAAAATGCCCAACTTTCTGCCTAGCACTCGGCCTTATTGAGTTTCCAACGGGCCAAAAACTGTTCAATTTCCCATTTTCTATTTCTATTTTGCATTGACAGTTGCCGTAGTTGCTGTAGCTTTTTGTGGCATGTACGTGCAATATAAAACTTGTTTGACAAAGACATCCTAACTTATTGCTTGCGTTTCAATTTCGCTTTTTATTGTCTCCATGTGAAGCCCCCCCCAACTATCTCTCTCTCTCTCTGCGCCTGCATTTCGACAAAAAATAGCAATATTTGATATAGAAAAAGAACAACAGAGAGCGAGATGGAGGACACGACTATAGGTAGTAGCATGAAACACGAAACGCAAATGTTAAATGTCAGTAAGACATGCAAAGTTTCTGCTCTCGTTGTTGTTGCTGCTGTTGCTGTTGTCATACATTGTGGTCTGTTTGATGATGATGATGCGCTGGTGGTGCCACCGCTTGTGGCAGCTGCAGTCGACCCAAGTCTGGCTGTCGTGATTGCACTCGCGCAGTAGACCGTTTTTTAAGCCCCGCTCTGTGTGTGTGTGTGTGCATGCCATGTGTGTGCGCGCATGTTCTGCGACAATTTATTGACTGGTGTGAAATTGCCGAAATTGAATAGAAACTCGCCCACCTGCTCGCAATTGAAATTGCAAATTCTTTGCGCCCAATATCCGTGCCAAATTAATTTATTCACATGCTATTATGGTCGAGCTTCTGCCCCCCCCCCAACCACTGCCTCCACTCCCATTGGTAAATCGAAACTTGTGCAGAGTGTCAAATTGAAAAGTTTTTATTTTCCACGCAGCAAGTCAAGAGGAAAACGGAAACGCAGAGAATTTCTTTGACAAAAAACTAAACTTGAGCAATATTCACAGCAAAAGTGTCAACGTGAAGAGTGCAGATAATAAGAAAAGAAATGTTTTAAGGCAGGCGAAAATTTAGTGCATCTTTAATCTGTAGCAGTTTGCTGGGAACTAACTAAAATTGATAAGATGAGAAGATACGGGTGGATAAATAGCTTGGTTGATAGATGGGTGGAATTGTTAGATTGATTGATTGTGTCATATACAAGCAGATAAAAATATATGTAAGGGTAGACTTATAGCTAAATAGAAGATATAACTGATGAATAAATATATTATATAAATACAAATGTAACCATAGGTAGATTTATAGCTAAACAAAGATTGAGCTGAGGTATATATATCTGAAATACAATATAATTTTAATCGATGGAAACAACAGTAGAATAATTGTAGTTAAATAGAAACATGAATAGAAATATAAATTAATAAAATTGCAGGGAGAAACTTTCTAGGATTTTTATACCCTCCATATTTTTGTATATACCATATGTATTTCCTAATGTTGTAAATTTTTCCTTCACTTAATCTATGTTAATGCATTTTATTTATATTTATTTAAATTTTTTGCAGTAATTTATAAATATTTATATACATTAATTTAGCTACTTACTATTAAGCTATTTTTGTATATTTAATTTTGTAGTTTTTAAATTATTTGTATTTTTATTTATTTTTATTCCTTCAGTTAATTTATGTAAATGCATTTTATTTATATATATTTAAATTTTGTGCAGTAATTTATAAATATTTATATACATTAATTTAGCTATTTACTATTTAGCTATTTTTGTATATTCAATTTTGTAGTTTTTAAATTATTTTTATTGTTATTTATATATTCAAAATAATATTGAAACTTAAAAAATCCTTAATTTTAGTCTAATGGCTCCCTTAGAAGCCATATTATATAATAATACAATTTTATGTAAAGTTGAATAGGCTGTTAAATACGCAGGTTGCCGAAGATATGTCTAGCTGCTCTATAGTTACATGTCATACATACGAAAAATCTTATGTCAACCGATTGTATCTTTGACAGCTATGCATTCCAGTGGAACGATTTGAATGAAATTTTGAGAAACTGCTAAACGCACTAATAGAATAAATTATACATAGTTTTATTAAGGTAGCTTGAAAACTTACAAAAAACGGCCGATAGTTTTTCTAGTTAGTTGCAGCGTGCAGAAAAAAGAAGTCAGTACACCGATTCCCATCAATATAGCTTTAAATCATGAGCGATTAGTCTGCATTGCAAGCAACGAACGGACAAACGGACAAGGCTAGATCGTTTTGCAATAATATATAGCAATAAAATATTTTAAGGGGTAAAAGATTTTTTTCCAAACGTTTCAAATAGCTGTGTACAATTCGTTTATTTTTTGCGAGGATATAGACAGATTAAAAAATATATATATTTACGATATTTGAAACCAATTTTGATTTAAAAGCTTTTTTCAGTCTTTTCAGCTTTTATATTGTACTTCAGTTTAATTTACTTTTAATTGACATTTTCGTAAGGCAAAAATACAAACTTATTCAAAGCACTGATATAAAATAAAATAACTTATCATATAAAACCGAGCTTTACTAACATTTTTAGCAGTTTCGTGAGTCCAATATATAATACTCTATCTTTTTATCTTTCTTTCTATCTCACGCTGCAATCTCGACCAGACACAAAGCATGAGAAACACGCTGACTTACGCAAAGCAGGGAAATAAACTATAATTATTATTCTTAATCTTTGCTGGGACAATGCCGGCAATGGAGGACGGCGGGTTGTTGAGCAGGGGCTACAGCATATTTGGATAATGGACGTCGGCGTGGACACGGCCAGAGCTAACTGAGCGCCACAGTTTTCGCTCGACAATTATGCAAGTGTCTCCAGCCAACAGGGAACTTTGGTCCGAGTTCCACTCTGTCTCCCTCTTCCTCTCTTTTTCTCGCTCTTTGCTCTGTCTCCTTGGCGCTGGCTGCTCTTGATGTTGAGACTTTTTGTTTAGGTTCTGCGTTCGCTCGTTAATTGTAATTGAAGTTTGTAATTAAAAAGTTTATACGAAGCGTGGAGTCAGTCATTAAAACGAAATGATTTTCAACTTGGCTAACAGGGTAATACAAGAGACCTGCCTGCAAAGCAGCGGAGGGAAAAAAGCAGAGCCTGGAAAGGGCTGTGGACGCCTCGATGGGGCATTAGTTTTGATTTAAATGGCGTGTAAACGTTTTAAGGACTCCACTAGATTTGTGTGTCTCCGTGTGCCGCACTTCAGTTGGCCACAATTGAGTTATTGGGCTCATTAGCGTTCCAGTTCGGTTTACAGGTTGTGCACAATAGATGGTGGGCTAATTAAGCTACGAATTGGGATCGCAATCGCAGTGTTTCGGCACGCTGACAAATGGGCTGCATTACGCACGGCTGGCGATAGAGCCCCGGCTACAGCCACAAGGCAGCCTCAGGCTCAGTCACAGTCCCTTACCCATTTTTGAGCGGGGCGTAACCCGAGCTAGCTAATCATGAATAATGTGCCACATATTCACACAATAAAATCACGAAAAGGGCAACACGAAATCATAACAAGCTCTCGCAGACGTGATCCCAGCTCAGGCGACAGCCCACAAAAAATGACACAGCCTGCCGGTCTGTCTGTCTGTCTGTCTGTCTGCCAGTGTGTGTGCGAGTGTGGCGTATTAAGTATGCGTGTCATGTCCATTTGCTGGTGGCTGTTGTCACCTTCGGCGGCGGCCTGCGTTCACCTCGTTTTGTGTTTGATTTTGACGCCTTTGACAGACAAAACAAAAACAGCAACCGAAACCAACACCAAAACGTAAACAGCAGCAACAACAACAAAAACAACAACAACAGTTAAGATCAAAATTATGGTCCACAGCAGATTGTACACTTGGGCCTAGACGCGCTGTCTGCTGGGACAGACACTTACACACACACACACACACAGCCGCGCGACAACCATGTGTCGAGAAATTTGCTAATTTTTCAGTCAGCAGCTTCATCAGCAGTTTGCGGGGGAAAAAAAAGGAAAACAGACACACTTTTCAGCCTCGTTGGAAAAGTCGGTTTTCCATGTAGCTGCACATTGTGCACAGCTGGCAGGCAATGCGCTACAATATACCCTATAAATAAAACATATTTTAATTTCAACGATTTATGCTGCATTAAAATTTATATTAAATAATTAAATAAATTATTATTATTTTTTTTTTTTGTAAGCCACTTTAAGTTATTTAAATATAATTGAATTTAAAAAATATTATAAGGTATGAAGTACTTTTGCCTACATTTTGCATGCATGCAATTACAGGGTATCTGCCCTCAACTGTAGCTATTCCAAATGTTTTAGCTGACTTTGGTTAAAGGGCGACGACATCATTTGCTCTTTTTAACAGCTGTGTGGGTGTATGTGTCTGTGTGTGACTGTATTTGCGACTATGTGTGTGCGTGTGTGTGTGTGCTTGCCTCACAATGCTTGTATGCGGGTTGCATTGAGTCAAAAGTGAACGTCAAGTGTTTCAGTTGACGTTTGAACAAAAAGTACAAATTCCCAACATGAAATAAATAAGAGAGTGGGCGTTTTCCGCATGTACGCACTTACGTTCCCCACACACACACACACACACACACGCGCACACATGCACAAGTGTGTACATATGTCTGCGTGTGTTCACATATGTGCAAAAAACATGAACTCGGATGTTTTTGATGCTCGTGTGCGCCTTGGGCAAACATAAAAAAAATGAAAGCAGGTCGAGAATTTCCTTAAACATAAAAATGTCAAAATTTGCAGTTCGAAAAATAAGTACTTACAATCAGGTGGGTTTTCGGACAAACATATGGCACTTACCCACACTGTGTTTGTGTGTTGAAAAAAGAAACACATTTTATTGGAACGGTGTAGCGAAGGAAAACGTTGCAGTTTTCGATGGGAAGTCAAAGCTTTCTTCTTTCAATATTATTATTTTCTTCATTCTTCTTGTTACTATTATTATTTTTATTATTCTTGTTATAATTATTATTACTCTCTTTATTATCATTATTAGTATTATTTATTTATTATTGTTTATTATCATTATTATTATTATTATAATTTTTATTCTTGTGATTATTATTATTATTCTTGTTTTTATTATTAATATCCTAGTTATTATTATTTTTATTCTTTTTATTAGAAATTATATTTTTTTAATAACTTTATTATTATTATTATTGTTATTATTACTATTCTTATTCTTATTATTATTATTTTTGGGGTTGTTTTTATCTTAATTAATATAATTTTATATACTATTTTTTTCTTATTCTTGTTATTATAATTATAATTTTTTTGTGCTATACTATTTTATTATAATTATTATTATACTGCTGGATAATATTTTTAAATATTTTTAAGCATATTGGCTAACAAATTCATTCCATGGTAATCGCCCTTTCTCCTCATCGCTCACAAATCATGTTTATCTGCTACGCTGCTACATAGAAAAATTAAGAAATATGTTTAGCAGACAATGCTAACCTTGGGCAAATGGGCTTTTACGGCATCTATTCTAATCAGCAAAATCAGCCGACAGATTTGTCTATTGTTCAACACTTTGCCAGTGTGTGTTGGCTAACAGTTTTTTTTTTTTTTTTTTTTTTGCTAGCAATAAATATTGTTTATGGCCAGCACCTTCGGGCCGCCCGCCATCAAATCGTAATGGCAGTCGAATTGCCAGCAAGGACTTCCTTAACTCGAGTCGTACATCAGGAGTTATAGCCCTAACGATATCCTGACGCTCTCGAGAGCAGCGAGACGATTGGCTCGGCCTCGTTGACGTCATTAGTTTAAATTTAATTTCGACTCGTATTTCGGGTCTATAAATAGAGCGTTATTGTGCGATTGTGCAATCGAGCGAAGATTGTGAGCACGTGGTGCCTACCTAGCTGGGCTAACAAATCGTGGCTATAAGCCGGCTAATGCCGCGCTATTTGTACGGAATGCTAATTTGATTAATTTCCCGTCAACTGCGATGTCAGAGCCAGAATCAGAATTCCCTCCGGGTCGTGGCGTGTGTGCGCTGCAAAATGCCAACTACAACACGAATATATTTTAACAAATGCAAATTTTCCAGCATTTTCGGGTAACACAGATACGTGAATAAACTATATACTTACATACATACATATGTATCGCACACACTCTATATAGCTATACAGTTATGTAATGCTTGGCTTTATACACGACTCGGCTAGTTCCCAATTAGGATAATCGTCGTCGGGAAATGTTAATTTAAATGTGAATGATTGCGGCTGCTCCCCACAGTTGTTTTTGGCCTGTTCTGTTGGTTAGCTGCCGCCTCGCTCTGGCCTGGCCGAGCAGCCTTTCGTGCCGTGACAGTTGCGTGCGACGCCCGCTAGGGGGCGTGCGCGCGAGCGAGCTGCCGAGCTGCCTTTGACTTTTATGCGATTGGATTGGATTGTGTAAGCGCTTGGCTGAACTTAAATTCGAATTAGATTCTCTCGTGACAAGCGGCCATGCATGCGGCATTGATTGAGTAACGGCTCTTCGGAGTGCGTCCAATGTAGTGCACATACAACTATTACGATAACAACTATTTGCGGCCAGTACAGCCGGCAAGACATCATCACATTGCCGTAGAATTGGCACACACTCACACACAGCGAGCAGTTCGCTCTCGAGGGCCATAATTAACGCAACGGGAAGCGGACAAGTTGTGCCCGGCCACAATTTATGTAGACTGTCATCAACAGGTTAAAAGTTCAACTCTTCTGACAGCCTCGACGAGCTCGACGGAAACACCTTCCCGCCGGTTGACCCACATTCTCTGCGGCCTGACTGAAATCTCGCGTCTGCTGCGAACAGCTTGCAGTTGAGATTTTGCGTAAACGTATTTTATACCATTGAAATTTAAGAAGCCATATACAAATATACTGTTGAGGCAGCTTGAGATTTTAAACAGTTGCAGCTGGCAAATATGTTGAGCTTTTATTACAATGTATTGCAATATTCGAAGGTTTACAAGTAATTTGAAATTTGTAGAAATCTTAGAAAAATTAGAGATTCCAAAAATATCTAACAGATACAATAGTATCAACCAGATACAAAAATAACTCAAAGATACAAAAGTATCTTACAGATACAAAAGTATCTACCAGATACAAAAGTATCTTCCAGAAACAAAACTATCTCACAGATACAAAAGTATCTCACAGATACAAAAGTACCCACCAGATACAAAAGTATCTTTCAGATACAAAACTATCTCACAGATACAAAAGTGTCTCACAGATACAAAAGTATCTTACGGACACCAAAGTACCCACCAGAAACAAAAGTATCTCACAGATACAAAAGTATCTCACAGATACAAAAGTATCTCACAGATACAAAAGTATCTCACAGATACAAAAGTATCTTACAGATACAAGAGTATCTTACGGACACCAATGTACCCACCAGATACAAAAGTATCTTACAGATACAAAAGTATCTTACAGATACAAAAGTATCTCACAGATACAAAAGTATCTTAGAGATACAAAAGTATCTTACAGAAACAAAGGTATCTCGCAGATACAAAAGTATCTCACAGATACAAAAGTATCTCACAGATACAAAAGTATCTTACAGATACAAAAGTATCTTACAGATACAAAAGTATCTTACGGACACCAAAGTACCCACCAGATACAAAAGAATCTAACAGATACAAAAGTATCTCATAGATACAAAAGTATCTTACAGATACAAAAGTATCTTGAAGATACAAAGGTATCTTACAGATACATAAGTATGTCACAGATACAAAAGTATCTTACGGACACCAATGTACCCACCAGATACAAAAGTATCTTACAGATACAAAAGTATCTTACAGATACAAAAGTATTTTACAGATACAAAAGTATCTTACAGATAAAAAAGTATCTCACAGATACAAAAGTATCTTAGAGATACAAAATTATCTCACAGAAACAAAAGTATCTCACAGATACAAAAGTATCTTCGGTAACCAAAGTACCCACCAGATACAAAAGTATCTCACAGATACAAAAGTATCTCACAGATACAAAAGTATCTCACAGATACAAAAGTATCTCACAGATACAAAAGTATCTTACAGATACAAAAGTATCTTACGGACACCAATGTACCCACCAGATACAAAAGTATCTTACAGATACAAAAGTATCTTACAGATACAAAAGTATTTTACAGATACAAAAGTATCTTACAGATAAAAAAGTATCTCACAGATACAAAAGTATCTTCGGACACCAAAGTACCCACCAGATACAAAAGTATCTCACAGATACAAAAGTATCTCACAGATACAAAAGTATCTCACAGATACAAAAGTATCTCACAGATACAAAAGTATCTTACAGATACAAACGTATCTTACAGATACAAAATTATCTCACAGATACAAAAGTTTCTTACAGATACAAAATTATCTTAGAGATACAAAAGTATCTTACAGATACAAAAGTATCTTACAGATACAAAAGTATCTCACAGATACAAAAGTTTCTTACAGATACAAAGGTATCTTACAGATACAAAAGTATCTCACAGATACAAAAGCATCTTACAGATACAAAAGTATCCAACAGATTCAAAAGTATCCAACAGATTCAAAAGTATCTTACAGATACAAAAGTATCCCACAGATACAAAAGTATCTCACAGATACAAAAGTATCTTACAGAAACAAAGGTATCTCGCAGATACAAAAGTATCTTACAGATACAAAAGTATCTCACAGATACAAAAGTATCTTACAGATACAAAAGTATCTTACGGACACCAAAGTACCCACCAGATACAAAAGAATCTAACAGATACAAAAGTATCTCATAGATACAAAAGTATCTTACAGATACAAAAGTATCTTGAAGATACAAAAGTATCTTACAGATACATAAGTATGTCACAGATACAAAAGTATCTTACGGACACCAATGTACCCACCAGATACAAAAGTATCTTACAGATACAAAAGTATCTTACAGATACAAAAGTATTTTACAGATACAAAAGTATCTTACAGATAAAAAAGTATCTCACAGATACAAAAGTATCTTAGAGATACAAAATTATCTCACAGAAACAAAAGTATCTCACAGATACAAAAGTATCTTCGGTAACCAAAGTACCCACCAGATACAAAAGTATCTCACAGATACAAAAGTATCTCACAGATACAAAAGTATCTCACAGATACAAAAGTATCTTACAGATACAAAAGTATCTTACGGACACCAATGTACCCACCAGATACAAAAGTATCTTACAGATACAAAATTATCTCACAGATACAAAAGTTTCTTACAGATACAAAATTATCTTAGAGATACAAAAGTATCTTACAGATACAAAAGTATCTTACAGATACAAAAGTATCTCACAGATACAAAAGTTTCTTACAGATACAAAGGTATCTTACAGATACAAAAGTATCTCACAGATACAAAAGCATCTTACAGATACAAAAGTATCTCACAGATACAAAAGTATCTATCGGACACCAATGTACCCACCAGATACAAAAGTATCTTACAGATACAAAAGTATCTCACAGATACAAAAGTTTCTTACAGATACAAAGGTATCTTACAGATACAAAAGTATCTCACAGATACAAAAGCATCTTACAGATACAAAAGTATCTCACAGATACAAAAGTATCTATCGGACACCAATGTACCCACCAGATACAAAAGTATCTTACAGATACAAAAGTATCTCACAGATACAAAAGTTTCTTACAGATACAAAGGTATCTTACAGATACAAAAGTATCTCACAGATACAAAAGCATCTTACAGATACAAAAGTATCTCACAGATACAAAAGTATCTATCGGACACCAATGTACCCACCAGATACAAAAGTATCTTACAGATACAAAAGCATCTTACAGATACAAAAGTATCTGACAGATACAAAAGTATCTATCGGACACCAATGTACCCACCAGATACAAAAGTATCTTACAGATACAAAAGTATCTCACAGATACAAAAGTTTCTTACAGATACAAAGGTATCTTACAGATACAAAAGTATCTCACAGATACAAAAGCATCTTACAGATACAAAAGTATCTCACAGATACAAAAGTATCTATCGGACACCAATGTACCCAACAGATACAAAAGTATCTTACAGATACAAACGTATCTTACAGATACAAAATTATCTTAGAGATAAAAAAGTATCTTACAGATACAAAAGTATCTTACAGATACAAAAGTATCTCACAGATACAAAAGTTTCTTACAGAAACAAAGGTATCTTACAGATACAAAAGTATCTCACAGATACAAAAGTATCTCACAGATACAAAAGTATCTCACAGATACAAAAGCATCTTACAGATACAAAAGTATCTCACAGATACAAAAGTATCTATCGGACACCAATGTACCCACCAGATACAAAAGTATCTCACAGATACAAAAGTATCTCACAGATACAAAAGTATCTTACAGATACAAAACTATCTTACAGATACAAAAGTATCTCACAGCTACAAAAGTATCTCACAGATAAATAAGTATCTCATAGATACAAAAGTATCTCACAGATACAAAAGTATCTTAGAGATACAAAAGTATCTCACAGATACAAAAGTATCTCACAGATACAAAAGTATCTCACCGATACAAAAGTATCTTCGGACACCAGATACAAAAGAATCTCACAGATACATAAGTATCTCATAGATACAAAAGTATCTCACAGCTACAAAAGTATCTTACAGATACAAAAGTATCTCACAGATACAAAAGTATCTCACAGATACATAAGTATCTCATAGATACAAAAGTATATCACAGATACAAAAGTATCTTACGGACACCAAAGTACCCACCAGATACAAAAGTATCTCACAGATACAAAATTATCTTACAGATACAAAAGAATCTCACAGATACAGAAGTATCTCACAGATACAAAAGTATTTTACGGACACCAATGTACCCACCAGATACAAAAGTATCTTACAGATACAAAAGTATCTCACAGATACAAAAGTATCTTACAAATACAAAAGTATCTTACAGATACAAAAGTATCTTACCCACCAGATACAAAAGTATCTTCCAGATACAAAACTATCTCACAGATACAAGAGTATCTTACAGAAACAAGAGTATCTTACGGACACCGAAGTACCCACCAGACACAAAAGTATCTTACAGATACAAAGGTATCTCAAAGATACAAAAGTATCTGAAAAATATAATTGTGTCTTAAAAATAAGAAAGTAGTAGTATCTTTACAAAAGCATCTTAGAGATGAAAAGGTTTGCTTGAGGTACAAACGTATGGTAGGAAAACAAAAGTATGCTAGAAATTCAGTAGTATCTTAGAGACACAGACGTATATTTAACTGCTTAGCAGGCAAAGGCATCCTTCTTTGGCTTCGTACAGGATTTGTTATTACAAAAGTATCTCAATAACTATAAAAGTATCCTAATGTTTCAACGACTTTTGTTTTAAGAAACTACTTATGGTCTAGATCTTTAAAAGGCTTTAAAACTGAAGAAATATCTTAAAAATTCATGAGTATCGATACTCTTAGATATACACTACTAATACGAAACTGCATCCCCGCCTTCATTTCAGTGCTGGTCACAACATTTGCTGTGCAGTGTTCAGTTGATTTTCTCACACTTTGTGCTCTACTTCCGCGGAATATACTACGATATGCATTGCCCGCAATGTTACCTGTTTTTCTCCGGGCACAAACCCATATTATTAGACTAATTTTTATGTTCGGGCCGACGTGATTATTTGACATGTGATCTTTGGAGACCGCAACGAGGTCCGGCAGACACGGCGGCCGAGCATATGGGCCGGCGAGCGAGTGGCAGCCGCGCACAGGGAAAATCTTATCGCTCGACTAACGAAGTAACGCCATTAGCGGCCATGGCCGCAACGACAAATAACGGCGCAATAAAAAAGGCCAACAACCGGACATTAAGCAATAACACTGCCAACCAGGGGGCGTTGCGGCCAACGCGGGCGTCGGGTCGGAGAGGGGGGCGTACGCTCGGGCACGAGGTGGAAGCCTAATGAAATTCCGCAGAAACATGTTCTCGCCTGATAAGCAACCATTGGTCAACTGAGGCGAACTGTGGCATGCAACATGCTGCCAAATGTGCACCACGCAGGCGAAGGCGCGGAAGCG
The DNA here is from genome assembly GCA_035046045.1 of Zaprionus bogoriensis. Taxonomy (NCBI): domain Eukaryota; kingdom Metazoa; phylum Arthropoda; class Insecta; order Diptera; family Drosophilidae; genus Zaprionus; species Zaprionus bogoriensis. The sequence goes on from JAWNOI010000010.1 coordinate 3,170,917, forward strand.
AGCGTGACGTCGCAACGAGAGGTGGTGTGGGTGGTGGTGGCTCTTGTACGGGTTGATTTCGTAAATTATGAAAAACCACAAAGCCACCACAGGTCCACAGGGTCGTGCAAGCATTGCGCGTCATTTGCACTGCAGTAAATGATTCTACATGAAGGCAGCGGCAGCTGCAGCAGCTGCACAGTGGGATAAGCCCGAGACCGGCAGGATTAGCTGCTGTCTCTGCGAGCATCTTCGCTGGGGACTTTGTCTTTGTCAACCTCAACTCCTCGCCGTGGCTCAACTTTGGGGCATTTATATTAATGAAAAGAAAACGCTTAACGCGCCACGTTCGAAGCTGCGGCTTGAAGCTCGCCGCGCTGCCACCTGCCGCCATTGTTTTTGTTGTATTCAGAGCGCGAGCAGGGGACCGCAACGCTTCCGTCGCATGATCCTGCGCTGAATTTTATGCAACGATTGCCAGAGCGGGCCCACAACCTGCCCGCCGACCTGGGACTGGCCCGCTCCTGTTTCCATTCCCATTCCCCTTGCCCTACCCCTACCCTTTCCCCTTGCCGTTGGCTTCTCTTTGTGTATGCAAACAAAGTGCGAGATAAACTTTTGTTCTGCCTGAACTTCGCCACAGCCACAGTCGGCATAGAGTGTGCGGGGGGTGCCCCCCCTCCCCCACCACGTAGTTGTTGCTAGCATTATAATTCTTACTCACTTCAACACACAATTCTGCTCTGTTTTTGTCCACATTTTATCAAAATGAGTTAAACATAATTCAGATCTGGGCAACTTTGGAAAATTGTTTTCAAGTTTCTGTTGTTCCGCTTTCGCACTGTTTTCGCTGTGCTTTCGTTTTGTTTTCGCTTCGGTGTGCGGCACGCGCGTCTGTCAACAACAATGGCAAAAACAATGCATCTGCCATTAGAATATTTATTATTTATGTGCTGAAAATAGAAGCCGACCCTGCTTTCACCAGAAAATCATATATACCTATCTTAAATTATATTTTCCTCGGAAAATGTTCCTCGATGGAAGACAAAAAATATTATATTTTAAGAACTTTTTGTAGAGTTACTACGGTATATATATCAGCTTATAATAATGGAAATTATGAAAATATGATTTTGTATTTTTAGGATTATTTGTAGAGTTTTTATTAATTTTATTTTGCCTATAAAAAAAACTATCAAAATTAGATTTTATTTTTTCGATTTTGGAAAATTTAATATATATTATATAATAATTATAATATTAATATTATAATGAATATAAATAGAAATTTTTGTAGAGCGCATATTGTAATTATATTTTTGTCTTTACAATGATATATATTTAATAAATGAAAGTTCACTTAAATTATTTATTTTGTCAAGCATTAATGAAAATAAATATATTTTTTAATGGTTTTTATTTTGTAGAGCGCTTATTGTTATTATATTTATGTCTTTATATAAATTAATAAATTAAAGCTCACTAATTTATTAATTTTTTTAAGCACTCAATATTATTATTTTATTTTTGTGTTTATACAATAATTTACAATAAAATAAAACTTGAATAATTTTTTATTCTGCTATAGAATTTAATTGTGGCCAAATAATAATTTTTAATTAAATGAATAATTTAATAAATCTTACTCACATTTCTTAATAATTATTTCATATTTTTGCAATTATTGTTATCATTGTTATATTATTTACCTATATAGTATCTATTATTTTCTAAAATGCAAATCAATTTTACAACCTCAAATAAAGTTGAATATTTTCAGACAAATTTGATTTAAATAATCGGAAAATATTTTAAAAAAGAATTTAAAAGATATTGGAGGGAGATGCAAGCACTTCAGAGTACAAAGTGGTATGTATTACTTCTGCCTTACCTCTACTCATTCCACTGGCCCGCACTTTGTTGCAATGTCTGTGCGCAATGAGTAACTGTAGCCAATCAGGCGGAGAGGGGCGGGCGGACGAAGGGCCCACAACATCGAACAGCCATCAAACCATCAAACCGAGCACTCGGCCGGCCCAACCACTCAATGCGACGCCTCCACCGGCAGCAGAGCTATGAATTATGCAAATCTCTTGCGGCCAACGTCTCTCAAACTGAAACTCAGACGAAGCCTCAGCCTCGGATTCAGCCTCAACCTCAACCTCAACCTACGACTCAAACTCAAGCAGAGAGTGAGAGCCGAAGCCTGTCGAGAAAAAGAATCAAACAAAATCGATTGATGTACAAATTTTTCTTAACATCCGCAAACAATTTGCGGGAGCGAGAAGGTACAGCGCGGGGGCAGGGAGGCGGCTGTCTTTTGATTTGTGCCCCGATTGACAGGCGTCCTAGTAGGCCGTTAGGGATGCTGCTGCTGCTGCTGCTGCTGCTGCCGAGTGAGGCGCCTGCTTCATTGGCAGCCTGCTTCTAAATTATGTAGATTTGTTTTAGCATAATGCCTAGCGTGAGTCTGTGTGTGTGTGTGTGAGTGTGTGGTTTATTTTTTATGCTGTTTTATTTGTGCAGCCCTCGTGCAGCGCCGTCGACTGAGGGCGGGCATCTTTGCTGCTTCGAAGCACAACATTTTAAACCGTCATTAAGCTGCGCCCATAAATATCAGAGCTGCTCCTTGGGCTGTCCCCTCGCTGGCACACCCCCCTGCCATCACTTTTACGCCTCTTGCCTACAACTGAAGAATTATGCAAATTTATTTGGCCAGCACATTGCCCTTTTGCTGTTGCCTAGTTCTTCTAGCTCCCGCTGCCACTACTCCCTGTCGTTTTGGCCAGCGGGTCGATGCTGCTAAATTGCACTGAATTATTGCTCGGGCCGTTTGTTTGTACCAGCTCCAGTTCCAGTATCAGTTCCATTTCTAGTTCGGCTTATTGCACGATATATCCCAGACGTGATATAGCGTTGAGTAGGCGCGCTCCCCCACTCTCTCTCTCTCTTTCTTTTTTTTTGCTCTCTCTCTCTCTCTATCTATGGCAGCGAAAACTTCCGCCGAGTGGCAAAAATCAAATCAGTTGAAAATTAATTTAATTCGCACTTGGCTTGCAAAGTTTTTCTTTCATGTAGCTTTATGATTTGCTTGCACTTACTTTTCACACAGCGCGCGGGCGAGCAAGAGACAGCGGCGAGAGCGGGTGCCAAAAGGGGGCAGCAGTGGCACGAAAATGCAAAATTTTAATTATAAAAGTTTGAATCGTACTCGCCTTGTCGCCAGCTCTACAAGGTCTCACTCTCGTTATCTCTCTCTCTCTCTCTCTATCTGCCTGTCAGTCACTTGCCCCACCGGAGAGCGAAAAAACAATGCGTAGCATTTTTAATTGTTGCAACTTTCAGCATTCGGCGTAATGAAGTGGCAGCCAGGGGTCGTGGCACGGCGTTGCCCTTGCCAATTTTACCAATATTAATTATGATTTCATTTCAAGTCTGCTCGCAGTGCTGCTGCTGCTGCTGCTCCTCCTCCATCGTCCATGTGAATGTCCTGAGAGTTTGCGCTTGTGGCGCAACTTAATTAATTTTACATTGCTTGAGGAGTCTCGCGCTGGCTGTCAGAGAAGTGTTCAAATGATAAACGAGCTAATTAATATGCGCCGAAAGTTGTCTGCCTTGCCGCAGCAGAAAGAAGTCTGCTCTGGCCTGCGGCAAGTGCAATTATGCATTATGTGATTTGCACAGATTTTGCATTGCATACTTTCAGGCTGAGCGACAATTGCAGTGCGAGTGGCACGGGCTTTGGCGGGTCAACGACATGCGCTGAGGGCGCGCTGTGTGATTTCATTAAAATTCATGTGAAATATATTGAGACTTGCATGCATAATGGTCACTAAGTTTGAAATGTGCACAAACTTGTGTCAAGTGTGGCGCGCCCATTTTTCCACTTCCTCTGCCACACGCCCTCACGCACACACACACACAGCCGCATACACTTGCACTTGTTCTATGCAAATAGCGAAGGCAAACGACGCTGTGTTGCAACTCGCAATAGCTGAATTTCCCGGCCAACGGCAGGAGCTGCGCCTGCACGCCTCTCTCCACGCCCCTCTCGCTCGGGCACGGCCTCTATTTCCTCTGCGTTTTAATGCATTTCTATAAAAACGGAGCTCAAGTAGTTGCGCTCTATAAAATTTCATGCATAAACTTTTCGGAAATGCAAAAGTTTGTATAATTTAAGCCGGGCACGTATGCGGTGTCCAGCTTAGAACTGCAGCTCCTGTTGCCCCTTACTGCTTGGCTAATGTCGTTAGTACGCTGCTAAATATTAAAAAGGAGTGCGAGAGAGAGCGAGAGATGCAGTAACTATCAGAAGTAGCATAGAAAATTTTCTCAAATGCAATAGAGAGCAAGAAAGAGAGAGGTAGAAGCTACTGCCTGCGAGGCTATCGATGATATTTAAAAGTCACTTGTAAATTCTGCCAGAAGTTTGACCTGGAAAAACTCTACCTTGTTACATGTCTCGCCTCATATTCTGCAGACTGCAGCTGCCTGGGCCAGTGCTCTAAGCTTGACTAAATTAGGTGTAGGAGTTCAAGCTCTTTCCAATTTAGAAAATTAAACCAATTGACACGAAATTGTAAAGGTTTTTTATTAATGAATTAAAAGAAAAATTTGAATAAAAATGCAATATATGATATATGCCTTTAAATGATTTCTGCAATAATTTTAAAATGGTTTACATAAAATTCATAGAATAAATATTTATGAAAAAATTAAGAAAGTTGAATGAAATTATGCAATAAGCAAATAATTTAACTAATTGCTTACACTTTGCATACACCAAAATGTTCTGCCCGAATATGCATAAATAAAAATTATCTAAAAATATTTAAATAGCATATATATAAAAGCAAAAAAAAAAAAATATGAAAAAGCATAAAAAGTAGAAAAAAAAAACTGTACAAAATTGATTCCACCTTCTATTATCTGGATACCTAGGTCCAGAGATGTCATTCTTTAAATATTTATATACTTTAAAGATAATTAAGCATATTATACGCAATATATATAGAATTAAAATTTGGTTAAAAAGTCGATAAAAAGCAAAAAATGTAGAAGAAAATTATGCAGCAAGATAATTTAAAAATACTTTTTATTGAGTCGACTCTACTTTCCTGAGATAATATTAATATAATTTATAGTAGACTTTTTAAAAGAAATAAAACGCATACTATGCAACTAATTTCTTTAATTTATATTTTTAATTTTGATTCCACTTACCATAAAATTAAGAATAATTTTCTTCAATAATTTATAGAAAACAACTTCGTGGAAATAAAACGCATCGCATATTTTATTTTACATCTAATGCTTTATTTTCATATTCGAATAATTTAGAGACTTTCTTTTTTTTTTTTGTTTGCATTTCGGTTGTTGTTACTGTGTATCATTATGTTTCTTATGCGCAATAATCGTACAATGACTAGTTAGTAATTAGTGGATTTTCTTTGGTTTTCAATACGTGTTTTTGGTTGCTCTTGCGCTGCAGCTAGACGATTAACGGTTAATGGTAATGTTAGTGGTAAATGCGGATGCAGTTAATGCAGTCTAATGTAAGTGTTCGCCTAGTTGCTGCCTGGGTAAACCGATGCACTAACGGGTAAGAACAGTACTAATGCGGATTACACACACGTACACGGGCATGTACATGCACAGACGCACACACACAAACATACACGAATTAGTGAGTAACTATCGAAGTACGAACTACACCGAAGTCGAGTGTATGTGTGATACGCAGACATATCGACAGGTTGACATACGTTACGATCGAGGTGCAAAAGCTGATAAAAGTATGCGCGATAGCCGCCTATCGAATATCGAATGTCGGGCATCGGGTATCGGGTATCGATCGACTATAATGCTTAGTTAGTTAATATGTATTCCGTATATTGCAATTGGCAGAGCTGCACATTCATTATTCAGTATTCATAATGCGTAATGGTATTCGTATCTGAGTAATCGCATACGTATTCGATATACGATATTATAATGTTTTAGTTGCGAGTTATCGTTTTTTCTTTATTAACCTTTTCTTTTCTTATCTTTTTTTTGCCTTCGCCTTTGCTATTGGTGGTACAACATGTTTGCTTAGAAGCTAATTTACATTGAGAACTCTATTACTAAATTGATGTTTGGGTGCGCTTAAACCTAATCTGAGCGAAATGAAAATCGAGTAGAGTAAAAGTAAACCAATAAACAGTGTGGGGGGAGGGGAGAAGGCGGGTAAACACACGAGCATATGAGAATTACAACTTACAGCTAACATTTTACAGTGTGGTGTTCCGTTAATCCTTTTCGCTATTTGTGATTTTATCTCGATTATTTGGGGATTTCTGCATTCATTTCGGTTTACTATTTTCGCTTTTCTGGTTTCGCCGCTCGCTTTTAAACTAAATAATATCACTATAGAATGTTTGCTTAATTTACATACATTTATTATTTACGCGCAGTTTTGTTTTCATTTTAATTTCTTTTTTTTTTGGATTTTCTTTTTTTTGTTTTTCTTTTTAGTTTTGTGTTTACGCTTTGTAAAGTACGAGTAAAATGTAATTCACATTCAAATATCTAATGCATATTTACATGACCTACATAGTTCGACTGGATTATCCGACCGTGGATTACTGCCCCCCTGCTGACGCGAATGCGAACGCGAATGCATTATAAATACGTTGGTAGCTTGTATATATGCATATACATATATATATCTCGTTTTTCGCATTGCTTTCGCAATTTCGCAGCTTTTCCATTTCGGTTTCCGGCACACAAAATGCTAATTAATTCGCTGACAAAATACTTGGAAAATTATTTACATTTTACATTTGATTTTTCTTACAATTAGTTTCCGTTTCGTATTCGAGTTTCGGTTTTCTTTGGTTAGTTTGCTGTAGGACATGGACCGGGGGAACGTGGATACCAGAGGGGCATTGCGAACTGAATGGCAGGAGTGAAACTTAATAGACGCGCGACTATCATAGCAAGTCGAATATATATCGAATGTTTATCGAATACATTCGAGCTTTGACGACTACGCTTAAAGAGTTGAACGAGCGCCGCAGCCGCGCTTGATTTACTCGACATTAAGCCAACTGCCACAGACACACACACACACACACATATGCAACTTTTGAAGTACGCAAGTTTCTTGGCCAGCTTCGTGGTGGTGGCATGTGTAGCGGTTTGCTGAGTATGTATGCTTAGCCCAGTCCCAGTCGCAGGCTGGCGAGGGCGAGCAGCAGGGCGCACGGCAGCAGCAGCAGCAGGCTGTGGGGCAGGGCGCGTCGTAGGCTGCCGTTGCTGCGCGACTTGGAGCTGGCCACGACTTCGGCGTCCTCGGGGGCTATGTCCATGCTGTTGCTGGCGACAATAAATTGAAATATATCGCTGACCTGCACAGAGAAAAGAGCAGAAAAAAAAAACAAGAAAGGGTGGGAGAGAGGGAGAACGAGAGAGAAAACAAGTCTTAGTCGTGGCAAATAAAGATTAAGTATCCGCCCCGCGGTACAGCGTGCAGACAAAGTGTCGAACTCAGTCAACACACACGCCTTGATTTATCTGTGATTTGGCAGCGCCAGTCCCTCCCCGGCACACTTACCTCATTCCAGCCATAACGGTTCTTGGCCTGCACAATCGCCTCGTAGTAAGCACCTGGATGCAGATGCTTAATGGTGTACGACATGATGTGTGTGAGCGGCTCCGAGGCGGGGCGGTGCTCGGGCGTGAGTATAAAGTCGTGCCATCTGCCCGGCTGCTGGAATGTGTCGTTCATCTGGAAGAGGGAGTGAGAGATAGAGGGAGATTGAGTATGACTGAATGGAGCAGAGAGTGAGTGAGTAAGAGAGAGAGAGAGAGAGAGAGAGAGAGAGAGAGGGTAGGAGTGCGAGTGAGGCAGCGCAAAATGAAATGTGAGCGCTTATGCCGGGCAATTATTTTTTCTTATGCCTGACAGCGCGTCTTTACTCAAGCTTAGGCTGCCTTCTTCGCTCGGGCGCAGCGAAAACAAATTAGTGACTCTTCGATAGAGTTCGGGGTGGCAGTGATAACTCATTATATTAATTAAATACTGAATTAACACTCATTATGCGGCTTAGCGCAAGGCTCTTTCATTACTTTCATCTTGACAAATCTCCAGTACTTTTCATCAGCGCGGCCGCTTTTTATAGCCATTTTACCCATTGAAAATGGGGAAAAATGGTATATTAGCTTTGTGCAGATGTATGTAATAGGCAGCAGAAGGCGACTATACAAAAAATATATATTCTTCATCAGCAACAACAGTTGAGTTGATGTGGACTGACGGGCAGGCGAATATACCTGAATTTGTTTGTCCGTGTGTCCGTTTAGCTGTATAAACACACATATCACAGCTATAACTAGAGCTAGCAAGACCAAATTTGGTATGAAGCTACGTGTATAGCAGGCGCAGTTCTAGTTTATATCAAACTTGGAATGCCACGCCCACCGCCTACATATATTAATATTTTTCTATTTTCAGCTTAACTTTAATTAAAGTATAATTTGGTTATTTGCTATACTAATAGCTAACTATAATACTGACAATTGGTGTAAATTACAGACAGATTGGAAAATTATCACAGCAGCTAAAGGCGCATGGTAGTTCCTCTACAAAAGTAGCAGCGACGCAGCTGAGAGTCGACATGCGTTTGACTGTCTAGGTGCGACGGCATGTGCGTGTAGCTACCAGACAGGCACGAACGTTTGCGATGCGTTGCTTTAAATTATTTATTTTATATTAAGAATTAATTTTTAATTAATTGGGTAAATGGTATCTGACAGTCGAGTTCAGTCGTTTGTAATTTTTACATTATTTTTTTTAAGTCACTTCAGCCTTTTACTTATGTTTCAGACGCATTTGCCACACTCTCTCTGTCTCCCTCTCGCTCAGAGTTTAATTTTAATCACGTGGTTCATTAGTCAGCACAATGGCCTGTCATCGCTCGCCAGCCAACGTCGTTCTGCATAATTTTGCAACTCATGGCGAAACACTCGAAGCACTCGGGAAAAGCTATCGAGTTTCATTTACGGCGCATTGCCGGATTAAACTGTGAGTGCACAATGCGAGCATGTAAAAAGCGAAACCGCAGCCTTCAGACTAGTCTACAGTTTGATGCGAAGCTTTTGCTGTCTTCGCCGCGAGCATATTGTACAGTTAATTAATGCGATAGAGCTGCGATTTAACTTACCAGCACTCGACGGTAGAGCAGACGCACTTCCTCCAACGGCGGATAACTATCGATTTTCCAGGTCAGGTTGTAGCTATCCGAGGAGCGACCCCATTTGGGCGAGTAGAACTCGGCGGGTCCCGGGCGGCCCGAGAGCTCCATGTACTTGCGAGAGCGTCCCAAGGAGTTGTCGGCCACGCAGCTATACAGAAGAGAGGGTAAAGAGCAAGAGCAGTTCAGTATAGAGTATGTGAGTTCGGTGAACTTTATCTCGATTGCAGCTTATCATTTACATGGCAATGAACAGGATTTCTTTTAATTTTCTGCGGGCCTCGAGCCGCGCTGCCAATCAGACACGTGTAAGCGCCTCTGTGTGTGTGTGTGTGTATGTGTGTGGAGCTACACGGACAGCAGAGAAGTTTTGGCATTGACAGACAAGTCCCGGGGGAGTTGGACGAACGTAGAGCCCGGCTCGTAGAGCAGCACCAACTAAGCTAATCCAAACACGTTCCGTACGAAAAGCCACTCGCAGGTAGAAGAGGTTGCCGTGTGGCTGGTGGCTGGTGGCAGCTGGCAGCTGGCAGCTGGCGATGGATGGCTCGTGGTGGCACAACTACTACAGCAACTACAACAAGCGCCGCTCGCCGGGTAAAACAAAAACTTTGCGCATGAAATGTTGTGTCAACATGGCGAAACTTCCGCTTCTTTAATATGTTTCAGACAGATTGACATTGATGTGGAAAACTTGTTTGCCGACATAATGGTCAGGACACGCTTCATGCCACGCCCATACATATATACAATATATATATATATACATATATATATGTATTGCTGCTGGCAACTTTTGTGTCTGGCTGACCAACGGTAACTGGCTGAAAGTGAAATAAGTTGTAGCAAAAGTTGCCAAATTGACTAAATCAACGCTGCAGTGCACCCAGAACTTGCACAGCTTTATTGTGTCCTACAACTTGTCTCTCTCTCTGTGTGTGTGCGTGTGTGTGTGTGTTTGCCAAGGACTCGACTGAACTCACCTGTAGTTGCCAAAGTCCTCCTGCTGAATGTGCCGGATGGTGAGCGTGTGGCGATTGGCCCTTGTGTTCATAATGCGCCTATCGGTCGTCTGCAGGGGGAAGGAGTTCTGGTACCAGGACACCTGCAGGCAAGACAACTCAGTTCAGTTCAGCATTAATCCCAATTGGTTGCAACAACGATTGGCAATAAATAAAATATAAACGAAGAGCAGCGACTAGAGCAGAGCAAGCGCAGCTGCCGCCAGCAAGAAACTGGGCCAAAACAAAACAAAAAAAAAAAACGGGGCATTAAATTACAAGCTAGAAAGCAAAAGCAATTGAAGCACACAAAAACGAATGCGAGGGCAGTTCGAAAAAAAATAAGAAAAGAGAAAACGAAGTGACCTGAAAAGCAGTCGTTGCATAAAACAGACTGCACTTTCATAATAATAATCCACAAAAAGCCACAGCAGCGTCGAGCAGCAAAAACTGAACGAAATAAACTATAAACCCAGACGATGGGGAGTACAGCGGGGAAGGTGGCAGGTTGGACTCATACAATGAAACTACAACGCAGCATTAAAAAAAAAAACAAACAAACAAACAAACACAAACCGTTGCGACTGGATCAGCGTAAACAATGCAAACGAGTTTCGCTTCGAATCCCTCGCCCGAGTGTATCCACGATTTCTCCACTTGTATATCCGGCGGATCTGTGCGTGTCACGCACACAAGCACGCACACACACATACGTCCGGGATGAAGGCAATACGCGAGTTAAACGGTTGCAGCGTCAGCGTCGTAAAGCATCCGTCCGTCAGCGCCGGGAGAGAGGCAGAGCGGGGGCGAGAGCATGATATGATGACGATGATGTCCGGGGATTGCGGAAAAGAGACAGAGCTTACATTAGCTTGGATAGAAGTACAAGAAATACAATGCAATACAACAATACACTTTGCATATATCTTGGCCAATAAACATATCATAAATCAACAATAACTCGAGACACGCTGCACGCTTTGATTGTGTTTGTCTGCCTTGCAATTTAGCCCTCTTTTCGCAGGAGTTTTTATGGTAACTTGTTTTACTATTTAAGTTGCTCAACTAATCAATTAATTTACTTAAGGAGTTTGCAGCTATTCAAAATTAATTTCTATGTGCTTAAAATGTAATTTAATCAGAAACTATTTTAACTATAGGAATGCCAGGTACCATTTTGAACTTAATATTTATAAAAAATCAATCTATAAATATTATATAATATTATTGAAGAACATATTTAATTTAATTAAAATTTTGTTTTGTACATTTTCACCATTTTAAAATCATGCTAAAATGGTAGTGTTCTAAAACAATAATAAATAATAATTAAATTATATATTAATAATATATAATAAACATTATTAAATAAGTTAATGTAGCACAGCATTTTTTGAATTTAGTATATTTTATAAAATTTATTTTTAGTTGATTTTTTTTAATAAAATCTATAAAGTATTCTTTTATTGTACGAAAATAATATTAAGTAAATTAAAGTAACAAAATGTTTGTTTTTAATTATATAAAAAATTATAAAAACGCTTCACCTAAAACTAAAAATATACCTGGTATATTTCTTTTTTTTGTGAAGAAATTGAATATTAAAGAATAGCAAAAAGGTATTGTTTACAAATTTAAAAGACAAGAAATCTGTGATTTTTTTTAATCCTGGAAATAATTATAAAAACGACACACCTAAAACTTAAAATATAACTAATATTTTTGTTTTCCTTGTAAAAAACTTATAATATACCTAATATTTTTTTCCTTTTTTGTATAGAAATTTGACTTTAATTTTTACAGCTTTTGAATAACACTTTCAAAATACTATTCCAATTGCTAAATATATAAAATATAAAGTAATAATATTCATATAAAAACAAATATTTTATTTAATTAAAAATTTAATTTTATTCTGAAAAAAATAATATAAATCCTACACTAGAAACCTAATATGACCAATATTTCCCTTCTTTATTTACCCCAATACTTACACAGCACATCGAGACGCATATCAACTGTCACCGGATCACCGACTCCGTTGTCTGCTGTGCACTGATAGACGCCAGCCTGCTGCCGCTCCAACTTGTCCAGCGTGAGGATGGGTCCATCGCCAATTCTGGCCGGAGATTTGCCGGTGCCACTCTGCAATGGATAAAGAAACAACATGAAATTGCTGACTGGCAAGACAAACAAAATTCCAATGGATTCGATTAATCGCAAAATATGCAAAAGTATCGCTCGGATTTGCATCTCAAGAGTGAAGAAATGAGAAGTTCGAGCAGGGAAATGCGAAATGTCAAATGCGCTCGACTTGAACCTGGCCAACATGGCAATCTCAATGTAAACACAAGCGGAACATTCGGATAAGTCACAAAGGGCCAAGTGAGAGGCGAAGTCAGACAGAGTGGGAGTTGCAATTGGAACTGGAGCCGGAGTCGTGTGTCTCGCACTCGATTGTAGCAAGTCAGCTTTTGGCTGAGTGGCGCGTCTTGTCTTCGACATGCAGTTCGGGGCCAAGTAACGCCCACGGGGGAACATGTGTTGACGTGTGCTACGAAAAAAAAAAAAACACAAACCCTACGCTCGGGGCTTACAGAGGTGCAGCGTGGGCCAAATGGGGTCCAAAACGGGGCGTGTTGAGGTTACGGAAATGCCAGTAGATTGAAACGAAATGAAATGACGTACAACTTTGCTGTGGAGTCTCAGCTAGCAACAGACAGTGGGACGGATAGACAGACAAACGGATAGATAGAGTGGCAGACACACTGGCAGAAGGCAGAAGCAGAGGCTGAGGCAGAGGCTGAGCGGTTGAGCTTTGCCGATGTCAAGAGCAAAGCAAGCAAACAAATCGAACGGAAATGTCAAATGCGCCAAAGTGCAGCAAGGCAAACGAAAAATGTGCATACCCAAACGGTAGTCATTTTCCTCGACAAACACGAACACACACACACATACAGATAGAGTGGGTTAGACTGGTAGATCGACAGAGACAAGGACTTTGGCACTAGTTTCTAGTTGAGAGCCTGCCAAGGCAGCAGGCAGCAGGCAGCAGGCATCGGGTCATTTTCAGCTTTTCATTTCGACTCTTGTCGAATACTATATTTGCGGATCTATGAATCGCATTAATTACAATTTGACCCCAAGTATTCAAATCGACATATTTTGTACTCGTTGCAGGCCGTTGTTGGCCAGGCCAAAGTTCTCGTTTAGCATATGTGTTTGTGGGGCTCTGCAGCTGACAGTGATTTAGTGTGCACAAGCGGCATTGACACTTTTTAGGAACAGGCCGTTTAGATATTCGAACCTGTTCGAAATCAGCTCGTTGTCTGTGTCCATTTCTGTGTCAAAGGCAGCGGCGAATGCAATGCAAGAATTTGATGTATTGCACGTTTGAGTTTCGTACAAAGAGAAATTCTGCAATTCTGCAATTGACTTTGCAAATCGAAGCGGGGCTGCAGAGGAGTGTCTTCTTTAGCTGCAGTCGAGCAGGAAAATTTGTGTAGCATACTTTTGAGAGTCAAGTGAAATGGCCGAGTCTCTTGGTACAGCACTCGACAGCTAGTTCTATCCATAATTATTTTTTGTTTTCTTATACGTTATTAAATTCAATATAAATTACTGTTATTATTTTATGTTTTATAAATAAGAAATGCAATAATTAATTATATTTATTCATTTTCTGTTGGCAGTTTTCATATTATTTTCTTATTTATAAAATTGAAATGGCGTCTCCATTGGTATGTTACTATTTTCTTCTTTATAAATCTAGAAATTATTGTTTTTATTTTTATTAATTTATTCTGAAATTTTTGTGGGGTTATTTTTTTCAAAATAAACATAAAATAGTGTGCTTTACTTATTTATTTATTCACTGTTATTTATTTCAACTTAAAGTTCAACAATTGTGCTTCATATATATTAACTTAATTTCTTTTTATGCATTATTTTCTGTTTCATAAATATTTTAACTTGCGTTTCATTTATATTTATTCATGTTCTGTTGGCATAATTATTTAAATATGTTATTTATTTATAAAATCCATTGGTATGTTAATTTTGTTTTCTTCATTAAGTTAAAATTTAGTGCTTTTTTTGTATTCATTCATAATCTAATTTTACGCTATTGTCTTCTGCATTATAAAAATGTATGGTTTAATTTTATACATCTATTCTCATTTTTATGGTATTATTTTCTATTTTATTAACGTAGAAACTTGTGGTAAATTTAAATTTAGTTATTTTCGAATTTTAGCAAGCGAATTTTCTTTATTATTGTATGTGCTATTCATGTTAGTGCTTTCGCTAATTTGCAAAAGTTTCTCCTGATAAATTCTAGAACTTATTGAAATTTCCCCCACGGATTCAATAAGCTACTGAGCACACAACATGCAGTTACAAAGTTGCGTCAAGGTACTTAAGTCTCGCACTCATCTGCTAATTAATTATAAAACTTTGTTGGTCAAGAAATAAATCCACCGTTTCATGTGAACGTAACAAAATCTAAGAAATGACTTTGAACTGAAAACTTTATGCAGGAGGCAAAGTGCTTAAAAGGTCACGCCCACTTCAGAGAGAACTTTTGCTAAACTGTACTAAAACGCCGTTGAAATTTGCATAAAGAAGCGCCGAAAGTCGAAAAGAATTAATTCAATTAAATGAAATGCGCTCAGCAAACTACAAATAGGCTTAGGCTGAAGCTGGAGGCGAGAGTGAGCTGGAAGGAGAGTGGGAACGAGAGGGAAACAAACAAACCTTTTTGGTCCAGTAAATCGATGGCACCGGATTACCCGATCCCTTGCACTCCAGAGTGATGGGTCCGCCCTTGCGTGCCTGCAGCTGACCGGATGTGGGAATGGCACGCACACTCGGAGGCACTGTAAGCGGCGAGTGAGAAAGAGAGAAGTGTCAAGGATTAGAAAATATTTTGGAGAGTTTCATGCATGCATATTTGAGTCCACTTAACACTGGGCAAATCTGTCAACAGCTGGAGGACGATACTCACCCAAAATCTCAACTGTGTGCACTTGATCACGATTTATTTTGTCACTGATTTGACAGACATAATCCCCAGCATCTTGCGGCTCCAAATCAGATATCTCTAAATTATAACCATCTATCAGTCTTACGCGCTCATCCCTGGTAACCATGATGTTCGAGGCGGTTAGGACGTTGGTGCCACGGCGCCATAGTAGAACGAAATTGCCTGCAAGAGAAGCGAGAGCATATGGAGTCAGAGCAGAGTGGCTGAAACTATGAGTGTGTATGTGAGTATATGTATGAATAGTATGTGTGTGTTTGTGTTTGTTCAGCTCGTTGTTTGCTGGGGAAATTTATTGTAAAATGCCGCAATATAAACATAAAACATTTTGCAACTAACGTATATACTTTTAAGAAGCTAAATAGATGGCGCAACGACTGGGGGCTGGTAGCGAGGCAAATGCTAGTTGTCGTCTGCCACACACACACACTAACACACACACAGCCAGGGCTATCTATCTAAAAAGCTATCTGCGCTGTGCCGGGAACTGGCTCAGGCTCACATCGCTTTGTCTGCCTGCCGAGCTGTGAACATTCTGCAGATTTCCTTCTGTTTGTCCATCCAATTGCCGGCTAACTTTCGAGTGTGTGCTTCAGCTCGTCTCCGTGTGTGTATGTTGGCGTGTCAGTGTGTTGGTGTTTTCATCTATTTTTTAGTATGTTTGCTCATATAAATGACATAATTTCGCAGATGTTGCTGCCAGATTCGTTGCTTTCTCCTGCCTCTTGCATATTTTATACAACTTACGGTTTTTCTTGCCGTCACCACAAGAGGCTAACGTAAATTTGTTAAACGGGATTATATGCGCTCATTTCATACACACACACACACACACACACACGCATATACATATATGTATTTTTTATTTTATTTTATGTGCTTAAGTTCCAAATGCGCATCGAGCAGACAGCGTGAAGGGCCGTCCAAACGACCGCACAATGTGAATTGTATTTATTTGTTGGGGGAAAAATAAATACTACAAGGAAAGCAACAACTAAAAGTGCTAATATGTCGAGTAGTCGACTGACGGATATGCTGTAGCAGCGGCAAAATTTATTAATAATATTATTGATCGCATATACATATACAAAACATCATATATCTTAGCTGCACTTTATGTGCGCTGAAAAGTATGCTACACTTTTTTGTATTTTGTATTCCCCTTTACTTTAGCTGCCACAGGGTATAATTGCCGTGTACAAGCGAACATGCCATGAAAATATTACATTATGAATCATAAAAACAAAATCAGAGCTTGTGTACACACACCGCACACACACTGCGGCCGAGCTGATTTTCTTTTATCGGCCGCGGGTCAGTCGGATTCATACGTGGACTCTTGATTTCCAGCATTCAGAATCTGCAATTTTAATTAAATGTTTCAATTCGCTCTGGGCTAGTCCCACACACACACACACACACACACAGAGACACGCAGTGTATATTTGCTGGGGGAGGTGACATTTTCATGACCTTTGGCCGGCCATCAAATAATCTGTGTGTGTTTTAAATGTTACATTATTAATGTCGATTTAAAAATACAAGAGCACACACACACGCACTCATACACACATACGCACTTAATGCGTTTACGTGTGTGCAGTTGGGCGTGTGTTTGCTTCCTTCCGGTTATTAGCAGCAATCACAAAAGCATCGCCAAGTCGAAAGAGCATCTCCGGGGCGAAGTGCGATGCGAAATTTGCTATACATGTGCAAATACATAATGCACGGGGCCATAAAAATGAGTATCTACATCTTCTACGTGTGTGTGTGTGTGTGTGGGGTAAAGTTGTAAAACTTTATGTTAAACGTTGGCAAAAAAAGTGACGCACAAGTAAACTGCCCGCAAAAATGTTGTGCGAGCACAACTCCACTCGAGTTGCAACAAAATAACTGTAAATATCGGGGATAAACCCAGTGAAAGTTGGCCAAAAAAAAAAAAAAAAAAAAAAGGGACACCGTAATATTCCGCATGAAAGTTTGTCTGACTCCCCAGAGGGGGGGCGCGGCGCTCATAAAGTCAACTTAAACGCACACAATCATCTTTTTATTGTTTTCGATTATTATTGAATCGGATTGAGTTTGCTCATACGAACGCAGCGTAAGTGTTGGCCATTTGCTCGGCTCTCGGCGCAGAAGGTAGCATTTATTTCCTCTTCATTTTCTCTGCCTCTCTCTATGTCTTTTTCTCGACTCTTCACCCGCATTTTATGCGAGTCTAATGGCTGTGCGTATGCTCGTATTATTGATATTATTTAGCTCGGGCAAAACAATTTGTTGCTGCCGGCAATAAAAATTGCGTTTTATAACTTCTCAATTCCGACATATGAATTCGCTTAGTAGTCCCTTCGGACGCCTTTTTTTTTTTGGATTAAATTGGGCGCATTTCTATGCAGTTCCGGCAAACGGCTAAACGGGTTAGCATACACTTGTAACTCGATATTTTCTCAACTTTATGTCGGCCGTAGATTTTATGCCAATATTCTATTTTCTTGAACTGCTGGAAATATATGTTTGCCTTTGGCCATAACTCGATACATTTTATACGACAGGCGACTCAAGTGCTCTGCTCTGCTCTGCTCTCCCTCTCTGAGCTCGTACTGTAGGTGTTGCATGTTGCGGGGCTTCGTCGTCGACCAGTTGTTGGCTAATTTATTTTATTGGATTAGAAAACAAATTTATCACTGTCCGCTTTGTCGTTCATTCTTGTGTTGTTTACATGCAGTTAACTGCAATCAAACCTGCCCCCACTCAACTAATGTGGATTAAGCTGCAAGGCAATACAAGTCGAAAGGGACAGCGGACAAAAGACAATGGAACGAGCAGGCAAAACAATGGCAGTCAAGTGAAACAAAAGGCAAAGTTTGCTGGATCAATCAGGCATATCGCTGGCTTATATCTCATTACATCCGATCTGATTTGCAGTCGAAGTGTTGAATTCAATTGAAAAGGTGCCACAAGTAAACGAGCTGCCAGCACAATGACAATACTTCCGACTTTATTGCAATGCCTGCTGTTGCCACAATATATATACATATATATATATATATATATAGTACATAGTACATGCGAGTGCCACGTCAACTGCCAATGGTCAACTGGGAGCGCGTTTCGGTCGCATTTTCACCGTCGTCAAAGTACAATTTATTTTCATTTAGCTGCGAACTGTTAATTGCATTTTATTTATTGGCACGTCAACAGCAGCTGCAATTAAGCCCGTCGCAAGTTCGGGCTTAAATTGGGTCAGCTTAAAGTGGGCGTGACCGCAGCATAATGGCAATAGCTTGCGCACTTTAATTCCAGCCAAGAGTTATACACTTTCAAATTGACTTATCACACAAATGTTTGCTGCAATTAAATATAATATGAACTGGGCGCGGCACCCACGTCGTATGCGCAATGCGAAATTTATTGTATTATAAAGACACACACACACACACACGCATACATGCACACTTAATAACTGTCTGTCAGTGGAAAAAAGCAAAAACCCAAAGCCAAACAAATGCTCCCAAATGCTCTCAGCTTGCATAATTTCAAACTGGAATTTCAGCTCGTTTTGGCCGCGTTAATCAATGTATATCTGCCAGTTGAATGTGCGCTTGTGTGTGTGTGTGCGTATTCTGGCCAAATATATTTGGCAGTGTCCTTTGATAAATATGCGGGCTTGCAGGACGTGCGAAAATCGAACGTCAGACCGTTGACAGCTGTTGGTTTTGCATTGTCGGCGCTGTTTATCAAATTTATTTGAATAGACATTTTGCCCCAAACACATTTGCATTCCATTTTGCATAATTTCGTAAGCGTGTATGCGTGTGTGCGTATATGTATGTGTGTGTGGCTTTAATTTTGTAATCAAATTTACGCATGCAAATATTAATGTTGCGCCTATTAATTATGCGTGCTGTTAACCATACCGAAAAATCAAGCATAATTTATAATAAATAACGCGAAATGGCCCTCGCCTACTCACCGAGATGCTCCACCTGGCAGGGCAGCACGAGCGTGTCGCCGACTACGGCGCGATAGGTGTTGCCGCGCGAGAGGAAGCGCGGCTGCGGCGCACTCATCGACGAGGAGGAGGACGAGGACGATGCCACCGACTGGGGGGCATTGCTCATCGATCGACTGTTGCTGCCTGCAAAATGAAAGAGGGAAGAGAGCGAGTCAGTTGGGCATTCGAGTTGAATTTAAAGTAGTACACTGCGCAAAAAGTTGTAGAATTTGAAATAATTTCAAGGAAATATAGAAATTTCAAAAATATTATCAAACTTAATGCTATTTATTATTTACTTAAGTAAGTATAATTAGTAATTTAGTAAATTTAGTAAGTATAATTTAGTATAATTTTAATTCTATTAATAATTTCATTTAATAATTTTAAAGCTATTATTTTACAATTTCTGATGCATTTGAAAATAAATACCGTTTGGTCTGCAATGAACTTTGTTTCTTATTAAATTAAGTATATTTTTGTAGCTGCACTGAGAGCCCAAAAAAATGATAAAAATTATATAAAATAAAATATAAATTTGTAAATCAGTTTAATTTTATTTTTATTATTTTGGGCTTAAAAAGTTGTAAGATATGCGTTGTTAATTCGTCGAAAATCAGTAAATTAAGTAAATTTTTAAAGCTGCACTGAGAGCCCAAAAATTTATAAAATTTATATAAAATAAAGTATAAATTTGTAAAACAGTTTAATTTGTTTTTAAATAATTTTGTGTTTTAAAAATAAATTCGTCGAATAAAGTATTTAAAATTAATAATTTTTATAGGCCAGAGGTAACTGGTATCTTACAGTAAAACATTTTTATAAGAGAAAGAAGAAAATATTTGTAGAAAATTGTGAAGAGAGAGAGAGAGAGAGATTAAATAACTTGTAGTAAATTTCTAAATCTTTGCTATTTTTTAACAATTTTCAAAAATACTTCAAAACTACCTGCTGCTTTCTACCTACTTCCAAACTAAGCTGATTTAATTTTAACCACTAATGCAATTTCCGCTTAACTTGAGGCATATATAGTATTATATAAGTATAGTAAAACAAACTTAAATTAAACTAAACTAGTGCTGACACTTTTATCGAGCAGCAGCAAACTCTCGAGCAAAGTAAGGCCCTTTCTGCTCGACTTTTCGCCGGCATTAAAGCCGCACGGTGCTGGGGCGCTTTCACGGTTGGCTTATCAGCAAGCACTTGGAATGCTACTTAAAGGCGAAATTTGTTTCCATTCGAATGGCTTTCAATTAGCATAAAAATATAGCACGGTGTTTTTCACTTTTATGCTCGGCGCACATGACTCCCAAGATACTCATAAATGCCTTGGCCGTATCGGTTATCGATACGCTCGACATCGCGTTCGTGTCGGTCTGTCGGTCTGCCAGTCTGTCCCTCGTCTCTGTCTGCAGCTTGCGACACGTGGAAACGTGTGTACGCACTTTGCCTCCCAGGGGCATCGTTGGACTGACTTGGGTCGAGCTGAAGTAAAAAGTTCGCAGTTGGTAGCAACTTAAAGCCAATTTCGATGACGTTTTAAGAGCGCGCTGTCGGACAACATTGGCGACAAATGTGCGCAGCGAGGCAACTAATGTCTGAGCCCTGCTACAGCGCCCTCCTTCCCCCTCATCATACTGCACACTAAGCGTACTTGCAGCCGGAGAGTCTCTTTGGCGCAGAGTCTTTAGCTCTGGCAGCACAAACGCAGCGTAACAAATTTGATTACAACAGCAGCAGCAACACAAACAGCAACAACAACAACAATCAAGTTTGGCCCTGAAAGATGCCCCAAGGAGCAGGGCGTGGCGTAAGCGCAAAAACAGCAACATCAGCAAACATTGGCCCTGCCCCCTTGACCTGCCACCGCCTTCGCTGTGCACACACGCTGCGCTGCACTTTTGAGTTTTTATGACGCCCCGACGACGCTCGGCCTGGACATTGGCAGCCATTTGGGCATCCGCCCAACGTTTTAGGTACTGGCCAGCTCTGGCCGGGCTTAGCAGCTGTGGTTGCATTCTTGAGAGACCCTTACGGGTCATCGTTTTATGGCCCGGTGCGGGGACACAAAGGCAGCAACAGCGCCAAGTACTCTGAAGCTGAAGCCCGGCCCCAGGTTGCCTTTTCTCACCTACACGTTCAATTTGTCGACAATCTTAGTTGGCTGGCCTGCTCCCCTCTCTCTCTCTCTCTCTCTTTCTCTCTTTTTACTAACTGTCGCCTGGTATCGCTGTGAGCGCTGCAAATTGCTTTCTTGAAAATTTAAGAAATTCTTTTGCAATTCTCTTTTTGTGTGGGCGCCGTAATAAGTGACATGCCGGGCAAAAAGTCACAGCAGGTGGACTTAAATCCTTGTCGAAATTCGGACTGTCCACAGTTCTAACAACTCTCTCTCTCTCTCTTTCTCTCTCTCTCTCTCTCTCTCTCTCTCTTTCTATTTCCCTCTCGCTTTTCTCATATAAATATTTCCTTGTTGGCAGCCGGCACGGTGTCCACTCGGACTGGGCCGTAAAATTTTGCATATGCATTTTATGCAAAATTCTGGGAAAAGGCATGCTTCGTCTACGCCGTTTTGTGCCCGTATTCGGCCGACCCAAACGGCATACGTCGAGTTGCTGTGCCGGGGTCGAGCTTTTTTAATGCTGAAAAATGCAGCAGGCCTTAAATTGCATTCATGAAATGCATAAGGAATGCCAGCAATTTAATTCCGCAGCGAGGATTCTACTGCCGCACAACAAACACACACACACACACACAGCAGCAGCACAACAACTGCGCCTGCACATGTATCCAGCCACGCACAAAGTCGCATCCTGCTCAGCCTTGAAGATAACACCGCATGCCCGAACTGAAGTCGCACTTAAATTAAAACTGCATGATACCCTGTAAAGACTCGACTAGAATATGGTCACCCTATTTTTTTTTTTGCAATTTATACCGTTTAAAAATACTTTTGCACATTTCAAGCTCCTTTTTCGGCTGTCCATAAATATGTATAGCATACTTTATGGCGTTGGGGGTAAAAACTTGTATCAATATTCCACAGAGAATACTGTATATAGTATACATAATTCCCTTGGAATATGGAACAATGCATTGACAAATATTTATGTGTGTGTGTGCTGTATGCACCATTATTCACATGGGCAGGTAGGTTTCGTAATCTGAAAATATTACAATAATCGGATTATAAAGCAACACATTCAGCAGCTGCTTGAAATGGTATCAGGGTTTCTGTTCCAAGGTAAACCTGCATTGACCGATATTTTTCGGTATTTGAATGTACAATATTTTCTGCTGACAAGCGAAAATTGCAGCATTATTAAAACCTTTTATTTTTTCTAAAATTCGATTATATATTTTAGTTGAGCTGCTCATGAGTTATCGATAACGATAGCATGATAACGATAATCTGGAAAAGCTGTACAAAAAAATGAAATAAATGTAAATTAAGAGCAGTTTTCTATATTTCTTTACTAAGCAATTTTCTTATATCGATGACTTATCGATAACGATAGTTCGATCTTGAGAGTATTGTAGAGCTACACACAAAAAAATACAAGTACATATGTTTATGCATATAAAATGCACCTCTCTATGTGTATTTGAAAAATAGTTATCGAATAGTTATCGATAACGACAATAAAATAATGTAGGTCCATTTGAAGTACATACAAAAATAACAACAACATGAATGTATATATATAGAGCCTTTCTATTCGTTTTCTTATCCATTTAATTATATGTCGATAACATTTTCGTATTATCGATAACGATAACTTTGAATGGAACTACGCAGCATGTGCTAGTCAAGCATTGTATTTTTCCCATCGCCGTTTTCCTTGTTCTTTTAAAAGTTTCGTCGCTTGCGCGCGTACTACCACAGAGCCCCGCCCACAGCCGCTCAACTTGCCGCCCCCACACTCTGTGCCTCACTCCCTCCTACTGCTGGCGTAAACAGTGTTGAAAAATGAGCTGCAATGTTTTTGTGTGTCTGAAAAGTGTGTCACACACACACACGCACACACACAGCGAAATGTGGCACTACACATACTTGTGCATGCACGTGCATGTCTGTGCCAAGCGTGTGCATGTCTGTGCGGTTGCAGCAGTTTTGCGCTCGTCTGCTTACCGCAAATGCTGTCGCCAGCGCCGCCACACAATAAAGTCGATTTTAAAAAGCGCAGTTGTTGCTTGAATAATTTATCTCAAAAACGCACACTCACACACACGCAGAGGGAGAGACACTCACACAGAGGCACTTGCACTGCGCTGAAGTGTCATCAGGCAGAGTAGGCAACATGGTTGCAGAAATACTGCACTCCTCGCTGCTTGCGCCTGACAAGGTAATGCCTCCCACCTCTTGCAACGCTCTCTCTCTTTCTCCCTTTCTCTCTCTCTCTCTGCCTGCGCTAGGCTGTGGCATCTGCGCTTTGCTTTTGTAAATAAAACGCATTGGTGCACTTTGTTAAGGGCCTTTGTTGCATATGGGTGTATGGGCATATATGAGGGCGTGGTCAGTGCAACATACCCGCCGTGCGCATTTGCCATGCTCTGCCACGCGTGTCGAGTGTTGCATGCTGCACGTTGCAGGCACCGCAATGGCACAGCGCCAGTTTGCTGCACTCGCCATATGAGATTTTGAAGTTTTTCAAATTGTTTTGTAACTGTTGCCCCGGCGTGTGTCGGTATTGATGTGCGGCCTGCAGCAGCGTGCAACACAGCGCAGCGCGCATTGCTGCGAAATTCGATTTGCAATTATTTCGCGTCGCTCGAGCTGCAGATTTAACTGTCACTCGCGCTGTCTCGCTGAGCGAGCCAAACACTGAATTTGCCTCATCATTTCAGTGGCACGCAACACACACAGAGACACACACCTGTGCTGCGCATGTGGCATGTGCCCTTGTATTGGTAGCTTTTCTCATTTCCGTTTGGCGTCGACAAACTTTGCGCTGGTTTTGCGGTTGATTTTACATGCCAGAACATGCCGCCAACTGAGTATTGGCGTTGCCCGAGGCAATACAACACCTCACACACACACACACACACACACAGACACTTTGTTTCATTGAAACTTTGACAAGCTATGGTCACGTGTGTCTGTGTGTGTGATCAGCATCTTTGCATGTTCAGTTATTTGCAGAGTTTTCCGCTCGCTGCTGTCTGCATTTCGCTACGTTTTAAATTATGCACAGCTCGGAGTAAGCGAAGTGAAAGAAAGACAGAGAGAGAGAGAAGCAAGAGAAAATAGAAATGGCAGCAAAGAAACACAAAAATATTCATTTCCTTCTTGGCAAAACTGTTTGCTTGTTAGTTGAGATTTCCATGCATATGGAGCCAAGCGACGAGCGCCGCGAGCTAAATTGCTACGCCAACAACAATGGCGGCAGCAACACCTACGCGTACACCTACACAAACACACACACACACCCACACACACATACAGTCAAGCAAGCTTCGGGTCCGGCACATATTGCATTTTCTGTTATTTTCCAGCTGCATATTTAAAACATGCAAATTACTTATTTACGCGCAGGCACCTCGACGAAAGCATTTGGCTGCAGGCGCTCTGCTTATACCCTGTAGTGTTGGCAGTGGGGTTGGCTTGGTTGCTCGCAGCGTAGCAGCTGCTTTTGGCGTATAACAGTCTCACAACATGTAAAATCACCACTTTTTCCTCATCCTTTCATCTAAGAAACTTCATTTCATTTATCATTACCTTACATTATCGCTTCTGTAAAACACAGGAAATAGTTTTTTATTCAAGATGTTAAAATTTTAAATCAAAATAGCAGCTGCTTGTGAAGTTTACGAATATGTAAAGCTCACTAATAAATATTGATATCTTGCAGCCATTGTTTTTGCGATTTATTATATAAGAACCCATATTTCATTTTTCTTTTTCGTGAAAATATATATTTCAAATAACTTAATTAGTATAAGACTTAAATACACCAAATTTCGTAGAAACGTTTCTTGCAACATTATGCTGAAGTTGGATTTTCAACTTTTGGATGCCACGCCCACCGCCCCTATAAAACAAATTTTTCGAAAATCGTTATCTTCACCTGTGCAATCCACATTTTCTTTTCCGAGAACTTTTTCAAATAGTTTTAGCCTTAAGCTCTTACAACTTTACAGCGTTCTTTGAAGCAGAACAAAAGATAATCCCTTTTCAAAACTCACAACTTGAGGGCTTTTTGTTAATTTTATTGACAGTAATTTAGTAGAGTAGCTGGCGCAATACCCACGGCAGCTGCGGCTGTCAGAGTTGCCTCAAGATGACGCCGTCTGTCTGGCTCAATGGACCTCTGGCTTCACAGCATTTATCAAAATCCGCGAAAGCGAAAGAGCGAGAAAGGAAAAAAGCGCACTTCCGGCATTGACAGCGGAGTTTGGGGACAGCGTGCAGTTGCAATTTCGGGCAGGCACATCACACACACACACACAAAGACACAAAGGCGTTGGGGGTGTGGCGGCATTTGACACCCGACATATGCAAATAGAAGCTGCTGCTGCTGCCAAAGCCCGACCCTGCGCTGTACACTGGGCGTGAACCTGTCAAGCGTTTTCGCTTGTCGATAGTCAATCTATTCATCTTTCTAACTGGTTTCACATGTGAAAGCTGTCAGTCATTCTCCGCGCTGCTTTTTGTGCACTGCAATGCAGGAGTTTGCCGCGTACGCCCCCCAACAGCTGCTGTCAGTGGGCGGGTCGCGAAATCAGTTTGACTTTTATGCACATATCATTTGCATAACATTATTTACCCATCCGCCCAGCGCATTAAATTTTCAAATTCCAAATAAATCCGCAAGTGAAATGCTTTTCCACGCTTTTCCACGCTTGTCGCCAGCGGTTTTCGCTCTTTCCCCGTGCGTTTCGTTTACGCTGCACTTTGGCGGCGCTGCCACTGCATCCGGCTGTCACTCAGCCAGTCTCTCGCTCACTCTCTCTGTCTCTCTCTCATTCTCTCTTTCATTCTCTCTCTCGCTCTCTTTGAGGTGACTGCGGCTGATTTCCACTCAAGGTGATTCCTGACTCTGACAGTTTCTTCATTTGCATCGCCAACTGATCCACGTTTGATTTACGCTTGCAGCCATATGTAGTGTGCGTGGGTGAGTGTGCAATTGGCCCAATTGGCGTATGAGTAATATGGAAATCGAATAATGCAGCGCATGTGAGTGCTCTGCACTTGAAGTTCCAAGCAGGCAAAGTGTGCACTGAGGCAGATGCCAACTGCAGCAGCGAGCAAAGCGATAGTACAGACGATAGTACTTCCAGCAGTTGCTTCAGATATTCAGTTATTTTTTCTGCTCAATCTGAGACAAGTTTAAAGGTGGTATATAAACTACAGTACCGCTTCGGAATGTACTACATATTTTCCTAATCAGCACAAACTACAAGTTAATCAATAGTATTGAAGATACTATCGCTAAATTCTTGACTTCTAATGAAGTTTTAAACTAAGAAATTCGTCTCAATTTCCACTTAATTTTTCTGCTCAATTTGAGACTAGTTTAATGGTATTATAAGCTATAGTTTCACTTCTAGATGTACTACGTATTTTTCCATTCCACCCAAGCTGCAAGTCATTCAATAGTATTGAAGATACTATCGCTTAAAACCTGAATTTCAATTATAGAATTTTCTCCTACTTCCTAGTTAAATTTCCTGGCCAATTTTAGGCAGGTTTAATGGTGGAATATAAACTATTTTCCCACTCAAAACAAGCGGCAAGTTTCCCGATTGCATTGCATATACCATCGCCTAACACTTGAGTTTCAATGGTAAAGAAATTCCCATAAATTCTAAGTCAATTTTCGCGCTCAATTTGCGGCACTTGCAAGCTCGATTGCTTTCGAGTTGATACTCAGGCAAATTGTGTTCTCACCAATTTCAATATCTGCTCGTATTCACGCAATTAATAACGTATATATTGAAAACGGCAGAAATGAAGTACGCGACACGAGTTCCAAAACAGACTGATGAGCCGCTTTCACGGCTCCTTTATTTATATCAAAATCTTATTCTAACTTATCTCTATATTAAGCTACGGGGGGTTACATGAGCGCCCTAAGCGATAAGTGTGTATTTATATTTAGGGTCACAATGTGTAATGTTGCATTGCGTGGGTCCAGCTGCTGTCATATGCATATGCTGCGGACTCCTACACGCTGCTTTGGTCAGGCCTATCTCAAGTGTTGGACTGATTTATATTTAACCTTTTGAACTCATCTGCTTGACAAAGTATTTATTCGATTCAGAAAGTTCATTGCCTTCTAAACGTTGCTGGTGTCAAAAACTTATTTCTAGTGCATTGTTTATGAGTTGACAACGGCAAGAAACTAATCTTAGCATTCTAAACTTCATCTCAACTGCAGTGTTCAATCCATGTGTACTCTATAGGATTGAACATCCTGGCCCTGTTGAAAGGTGTACCTTTCAAAAAAATACATTCTTTATGTCTTGTTCTCTGGCCCTGCTAGATGGCCGTTGTTTACATAAGTCATATATTTCTTATGTCTTAATATATCTGGCCCTGCTAGATGGCCGTTGTTTACATAAGTCATATATTTCTTATGTCTTAATATATCTGGCCCTGCTAAACGACCGTTACTTATAAAATGACATTTCTTCTAAATATCTTAAATTGTATATCATTATTCTAAGCTATGCGGGGCAGGGCAATTGTGGCTGGCAAGAATTGTGACGGCATGCGGCATACTCGCTGGATGAGGATGATAAGTCCCACGACGACCCCAGCGATCAAGATCATTGCTGTGATGCTAAGAGAATAGTGAGCTGCATGGTGCCACTCCAGTTCGACCGGAAAACCCATAATCCGACCTTGGCGGGGAAGCTCTGGAATCTTGAATGCCTGGATACCTCCTTTTACCTCGATATGGTTCATCGCTGGAAGCTGGTCCGTTAGGTTTATCCTTGGTATCCAAAATGATACATCTGACGTCCGGTCCTCGAAAGCCCATAGACTGACATGCTCAGAATGCAGGTAACATCCGGCCTGAAGCTGCAGTATTCCTACGCCAGTGAGTTCCAATGTGCTTGTTTTGTCTGCACAGAACACATCCGCAATTATTTTGGTTGAGGCGGAGAATAACCAAGAGTTCGGTTGATGTAGTTGGTGCCAGGTTGTCTCAGGCATCATTACGTTTACATAGCATTCTTCGATAATGGGTGACCTTTTCGCAAGTAGAAAGACTTCACACTTGGTCGCCTTGTTACAATTGAAGAGAGGGTGACGCTGCTCGCAAATGGTTAGTTCCTCCATCTTCTGGCAGTGCTCCCAATTGTCTTCAGACATGCCATAATAAACAGTCCTCGCTTCATCCACTAGTATATATTTATACACGGGGTTTATGCTGACGAAGCGCCCACTGTGTACCACAGTCAGCTGATATACTTGATATGCTCGCAAAATGTTTTGGCTGATCAGCGGAATCTTTACGTGGAACAGAATGGCTGACTTTGTTGTCCGGGCCTTCACTTTAGCAGTCCTTCCAAGCTCTAATGGATCCAAAGTAGGTAGCTGTAGTCCAGATGGCATGTTGAGCGTAGTCTCCTGAATGTGCTTCTGGAACTGGGTAACGGGTAATAGGCTGTCCAGGAAATTTCCCTTCTTGTTCCACATCAGGTTGATGATGCCCTGCTGGAGATGTTCGAAGGCATCCATAGCCTGATTCAGCGTTTCGAAAGCTTGTAGAAACAATTGCTCATCGCCTACTCTGTCCGTGGCGTCTTTGATTTTCAATATGTTGTCGTCTGTCCTCTGGAAATTTCCCCAGATTGCCTTGTTCTGCTTGTCGAGCACCTCCAGAGTAGCGTCTAGTACGGAGGACCGGTTGCGCAGTAGGTCCAGAAGGTATCCTTCATTTTCCCTGCCTTGGTCCACCCTCCGCATTAACTCTTCGGCCTGCTCTTCATCCATTAGACCGAAGACCGCACTATAGATGGACCCAAGTATCTGCAACGGCGCCCTTGGTAGACGCTGCTTGCCCGGTGTCCTTATGTGTTTAATGATATCGTCATGTTGTAACAGCCTCTTTGCTTTGCTGTCCAATGTCGATATCATTGAATTCACTTGTGCATCGTTTTTCAGTATTTCGCCAATGTCCTGTGTCGCTGCCAACGCTTCGTCCACTCGGTATTTGAACGCGTCATAGTCCTCCATGTCCGCATGTATAATTATGTCCCACGATGTTCTTGACAGGCCGACAATTCCCTGATCTTCGTAAAATATCCCTGCCTTATCTCTGATTTGTGTTACATTTTGACAATTTGTGTTCTTAAAAATACTTAGAAATGCTAAGATACAAAGTATTAAATTTTTATTCTTAACCTTTCTTGGATTTGTTTGTCTACTTGCGGATACCTTATGTGGTATCTCGTTTCGATTATTGTTTTTATTTGAAATGTTTTTCTCATTTTCTTCCGTAGGAAAAGGACAAACATTGTGTGTGGATCTCATAACCACTCCATTGCTTGTCCTTACTTCTACCATTCGACAAAGTCCATCCTTTCCTATGATGGACTTTGTCACCCTGCCCCTCCTCCAATTGGTTTGAACCAAATTATCATCTTTTAAGAGAACTAGGGTGCCAGGTTCGATGTTCATTTTTGGATTTGCCCATTTGTACCTTTTTTGTAACTCGGACAAGTATTCCACGGACCATCGCTTCCAAAATTCTTCCGAATTTGCTTGGACTGCCTTCCAGTGGTCTCGGAACCCCTTATAACTCTTATTATTATCTGCGTCAACTATCGTTGACATAGCTTCTCCTAAGATAAAATGGGCAGGTGTTAACACTTGCAAATCATTCGGATTGTCGGACAACGGTGTTAAAGGTCTAGAATTCAAAATAGCTTCAATTTGTGTCTTTAACGTAGTGAGTTCTTCGAACGTCATTACACCGTTTGACACCTTATCAAAATGCTTTTTTACTGATTTAACACATGCTTCCCATAATCCTCCTACATGTGGAGATCGAACTGGTATGTTCACCCATTCGATCTGTTGTTGTGTACAAAATTGTTCTATGTCTCCCTGCTGCTGCTTGAAACATTCATAAATCTCCTTCAGTGAGTTTGCTGCCCCAATAAAATTTGTGCCATTGTCGCTATATATTTTCCTCGGGCAACTTCGTCTACCTATAAAACGCTTTAGTGCGCCTATGAACGCGGCTGCTGACAGATCCGAGACCACTTCTAAATGTGCAGCTTTAGTTGCAAAACAAACAAACACGCATACATAAGCTTTATCTATTCTTTTGCCCTTTATTCTATGATGAACCATTATGGGGCCAAGAAAATCAATTCCTACATTTAGAAATGGTCTGGTCTGTATTACCCTATCTTCCGGTAGATTACCCATCATCTGATGAATCGACCTGGGCTGTGCCTTAAAACATCGGTAGCCACGTTTCACAACTTGAGTCGTTAGCTGCTTACCTCGCAGTGGCCAAAATTGTTGTCGCATTATTGCTAACAACCCTTGAGGTCCTATATGTAAATGTTTCCCGTGCAAATGCACAGTGAGAAGGTATACCCATTCATCGCTATATGGTAATAAAATAGGGTGTTTCGCGTCAAAACTCAGATGAGCATTCTGAATTCTCCCTCCCACACGAATAATATTGTTATGATCTAAAATGGGAGCTAATGATTTTATGTTTATTGATCCGGGCAAACATTCTCCTTTTTTCAAGAGTTTGTATTCACTGTGAAAATGTTCTTTTTGAATAATTTTCACAATAGTAACTAATGCTCTTTTTTTTAATTCCACCCAATTGGTTGTGTCAATTTTTCTACATTTAGCTATAAATTTTAGCACATTGGCTAAAACATTTTGTAGAAACTCAAAACTATTTTTGTGGTCAATTTTCCGGAACATTGAAGCTGAGTTGCTTACCAATGCCTTTAAATTTCCCTTTCTTTCGGGTACATCAAATGTTTCATCAAACTTTAATGCTGCCCTTGGGAGGTTAAGCCGTAAAAAGTCTGGCCCTTCAAACCAAAACTTATTCCCTACTAGCTCTTTTGGGAAAGCGCCTCTTGATATTATGTCAGCTGGATTATGTTTTGTATCCACATAATTCCAGCTTGACACTTCGGAATTGACTTGAATATAATTTACCCTATGGCAAACAAATGTTTTAAGTGTTGCTGGTTCAAGTTTTAACCAGCATAGGACAATCTTGGAGTCAGAGTAATATTGTATGGTGTCGAACTCCATTTTTAAGCTTTCCTTCACCTTTATTATTAATTCAGTCAATAATGTTGCCGCACATAGTTCTAAGCGAGGCAAAGATAAGACTTTTGTGGGGGCGACTCTCGATTTTGAGGTCGCTATATTAATAAAAGTTCTTCCGTCTGCACTACACGATTTTACGTATATGACGGCTCCATACGCTTTGGTGGATGCGTCACAAAAACCGTGTAGCTCAATACGGTCCACATTATCCCCAATTAGTCTTCTTGGTACCATTATCTTATTAAGTGTGGGTAGATCAGATCGTAACCTACCCCATGTTTCTAGTATATCTCCGGAAATCTCTTCATCCCAATCCTTTTTTTCCTTCCATAGCTCTTGGATTAAAATCTTGGCAGTTACTGTAACTGGGTTGACTAATCCTAATGGATCAAAAAGTCTTGAGATATCGGACAATATATTTCGCTTAGTTGGCTTTAGCTTGCATTCCCAATTGCATTTTATTGCAAACTTGTCAATATCTGGCATCCAAGCTACTCCCAGAGCTTTAATGCTATCTGCCTGCTCCTTATCAAACTCTAGGCGCATGCCTCTGTCGACTTTTGGAATATTTTCTAAGACTTGTGCGCTGTTGGAACACCATTTTCGCAAATGGAATCCTCTTTTTCTTAGCTCACTGGAAATATATTTTTGGATTTCCTGTGCTTGTGAGACACTATTCGCACCTGTCATTAGATCATCCATATAAAAATCGTTTTTGACAATGCTAGCCATTTTAGGAGCTTCATCCTCTATCTCTTCTGCTGCCTGTTGTAAGCATTTTACTGCTAAAAATGGTGCAGCAGCTGTGCCATATGTCACTGTTTTTAGTGCATATGTTTTTAGAGGGTCATTTCGGTCCCATCGCCAGAAAATCAACTGAAACTTTTGGTGCTCCTTCTGTACCCAAATCTGTCTATACATCTTTTCAATATCGGCAGAGATAGCAAATTTATACTTGCGAAATCTCAGCAGTATATTGAAAAGATCCTCTTGCAGTCTTGGTCCAGTAAGGAGCACGTCATTAAGGGATAAGTTATTTGATGTCTTACAAGATGCATCAAAAACTACCCTTAATTTCGTAGTCGTACTATCTGGCTTTAAAACACAGTGATGAGGGAGATAATATTTACTGTTTATTTTTTCTGGGCTCTGAACCTCAACCATGTGTCCTAAATCGATATATTCTTTTAAGAATAGAACATATTGTTCTTTCAGCTTCGAATTTTTCTCTAGCTTTCGCTCTAAGGTCAAAAACCTCCGTTTGGCTTGTGACTCAGAGCTACCTAATTGCATCATATTAGACTTAAAGGGCAATTTAACTAAGAACTTCCCATCCGAGCCTTTGCTTACATTATTCGCAAAGATATCCTCGCATAGGATTTCTTCCTTAGTAAATTTCGGAGCCTTTATATTGACTTCTTCAACTTGCCAAAATCTCTGAAGTTGCTCGTCTAAGCTGTCTAACCTTTCGGTTACTGTGCCACAAACTGCTGGTGATTCCTTTATCACCAACGGACCAGTGGCTACCCATCCAAACTCTGTTTTATTTAGTCTTATTTGACCATTATTCAGAGTTGTTGTACCTTCTAACAAGGTCTCATAGAATTGCTCAACTCCCAACAGCATATCTATTCTTTTTGGAATATTAAATGATGGATCAGCTAAGCCTAAGTCTGAAGCCACTTCTCCTATTTCAAACCGGCGAGCCGGTAGCTCAGAGACAATATTTTTCATTACTAACGTTTCAATTTGTGTATTGAAACTGGAATTTTTGGATCTTATGTGAACTTCTAAGCACTCTTTTATATGTGCTGTTCCTCCAGAAATTCCTTCAATGGAAGTTTGAATTTTACTTCCTTTAATGCCCAGTTTCTTCTGTATAGCTGCAGTAAGAAAATTCACCTGTGAGCCGCTATCAAGCAGAGCTCGACAGTCATGCCAATTTCCGTCCTTATCTTTTACTTGAACTATGGCTGTGGCCAGTAAAATATACTTTTTTTTATCTAAATTACTGGACTTACTGACTGTGGCATTTTTCGCATTTTTGTTAGAAGGCTTATGCAGTAAGACATGATGGGACATTTTACAATCAGAACACACCTTTTTACAATTTTTGTATTGGTGGTCTCTGCCTAAACAGCGGCCGCATACCTTATGCTTAACCACCGTTTCCCATCTGTCTTGGCTATTTAAAGCCTTGAATTTATAGCAATTCTCCAAAGGATGAGCACCTTTGCATTTCAGTATGCATGCTTCGTCCTTTCGGAGTTTATTATTGCTACTGGGCCTTATTTGACTCGCTTCTAGAGCGAAAAATTCGTGCTCCAGGAATTTGAGCAGCGGCTCTAGCGACTGAATTTCCCTAGAGTTGCTGAGACCGCTCTCATATTTTGACCTCAATGGGTCACTTAATTTCCGTAGAAAGAGGAAATTAAATAGGCTCTGAAGAATATCTTCATTCTTCAAGCCCATGGCTTTTATAGCCTGGACATTTTCTTGGATCGTGTCCAAAAGAGCCTTAATGGTCGATGCTGAATCCCCGACATGGGGTGCATCGACCAAATTTTTCAAGTGCACACTCAGCACTGCTCTTTTGTTGTTGAATTTAGCATCCAACAAGGACCATGCAAGTTTGTAATTTGCGTCAGTCGGCGCCAAACTTGCTATGGTGGCAGCTGCGTCACCGTGTACCTTTGTTTTTAGGACGCACATTTTTTGTGCGTCCGGAATCATAGTTGATCCTATCAGTTGTTGGAACAACTCTTTGAAAGTCTTCCATTCCTCATATTTGCCAGAGAACGACGGAATATCGACTCTAGGCAGAGTGAATGGAAGACTCTCGCTTCTTGACCTAGAGGCAAGTTCCTCATAGGCCTCGTTAAGCGAGAAAAAAGTTTCTGTCAGATCATCATCATCGTACTCATCCATGTACGTGATGAAAATTTCCTGACAGTTTTTCTTTGCTTGTCTCACTTCGCTCATGGGTTCATGTCCAGCCTTAACTCTATTTAAGGCTGACCGATATTCACCCAGCAAATATGAGAATTTTTTACACACATTTTTCGTGCGTTTATCACCCTTAGAGTCAGGCTTCCCGGCCTTCCCTAAGGGGTTAATGGAACTTAATAGTACATGTGTTTTATAAATTAAACCACGTACCTGCTCGCCGTACTTCTCCTTGAAGTACGGCGTCTTTTTTGCCTCTGCTGAGAGTTCGAGCAACCTCTTGTCGTTGAGCTCGAACTGCTCAGTGATGGCAGTTAGTTCCTCCTTGTACAGCCCTAGCTGTACCGAGTCTGTCCGACTCGCTTCTGCCGCCGCCGTGTTGTAGAGGGTTTCCAAGGATCCTCCCAGAACCCTCTGGGTTTCTATTAACTCCAAAACGATCTCCATTTTTTCACAACACGCACGATTTTTTATTGAAAAAAAAAGATATTTTATTTATTACCTTTTTTTTTTTTTTTTAAACACACACGGGTATTTAAAAAAATATTTTATTGCATATATTTTTAAAGAACACGCGGGTATTTATTTAAAATAAAATATTTTGTTTATATTTTTTAAAACACACACGGTATTTATTAAAAAATATTTTATGTATATTCCTTTAAAAAAACACACGCGGCCCGAAATTGTTTATAAAATTTAAATTTTACTTCACAATGTTCACTAATCACGTCGGGGTCACCAAAATGAAAACGGCAGAAATGAAGTACGCGACACGAGTTCCAAAACAGACTGATGAGCCGCTTTCACGGCTCCTTTATTTATATCAAAATCTTATTCTAACTTATCTCTATATTAAGCTACGGGGGGTTACATGAGCGCCCTAAGCGATAAGTGTGTATTTATATTTAGGGTCACAATGTGTAATGTTGCATTGCGTGGGTCCAGCTGCTGTCATATGCATATGCTGCGGACTCCTACACGCTGCTTTGGTCAGGCCTATCTCAAGTGTTGGACTGATTTATATTTAACCTTTTGAACTCATCTGCTTGACAAAGTATTTATTCGATTCAGAAAGTTCATTGCCTTCTAAACGTTGCTGGTGTCAAAAACTTATTTCTAGTGCATTGTTTATGAGTTGACAACGGCAAGAAACTAATCTTAGCATTCTAAACTTCATCTCAACTGCAGTGTTCAATCCATGTGTACTCTATAGGATTGAACATATATCCCAACTTTGTTTGCCTTGCAAAAATTCCCTGAACCTAGCCAGAGATATTCAGGCAGACAAGTGGAAATAAACGGAATGAAAATGTAGCCGGAAAATGGCCTTTTGCGTCGAAACAATAAACGCAATAAAAAGCAAACGTATGCTCTCTGATGTGGCTACATCCTAAGCAGTTTATATTATGAAAATTTCCAAAGAATTATGACAAGATTTTCAATGGAGTTCGCCGCCGGTTTGGCAGAGCAGACGCCGCCATTAAGATTTTCCGCAGCTAAGCAGAATTTTTCCCGAGGCCCGTCGGCTGCCATGGACTCAGTCGTAAATCACAGTTATGGCTAAACATAAAAAAGGCGAGTGAGCGGTGCGTTGCTCTGCGCACTGTGCTGGCGCGTGGTGTGTGGTGCAGTCGAGTCGATAGTTTTACGACTGCTGCTAACTATCGTATTGCCTACCTAGGCCGAGCGGTCGAATCGCTGAACTTGATGAAGTGCTGAGCGTTCTCCCGAACCGCTCTCGCACTTTCTTTCTGTGTCTCTACTTCAACTTTAATTGCTTGGAAAATTTCTTTAACGATTTTCCACGCCGCCTTCGCCAGCGTCCGCTTGTGGCTATTAATTTTCCACGCCTAAGAATTGTTTACGCAACATTAAACAATTGCAGCGCCAGCGAAAAAGCGCTTTAAAATTCGTGCACACGAATATATACAGAGTAGAGACGTATATAAGTACAGTATATAAGTACAGCTAGTCGGCTTTAGGACAGAGGCGTGGCCACATAGTTCGAGGCAATGTGGACGGCGCAAGATATCGCATTAAGAATTTAAATTAATTAAATTAAAATGCATGGTGTATGTGGCATTTTCTTGTTGTTGTTGTTGTTCTTGGCCAGCTGAAGCTGGAGCTGGAGCTGACGCCGCAGTTGACGTCGCAGCTGGCGCTGCTGGCCGGACGCATGCCCCGGGCTGTTAAAGCTGCCACAGCATTTGCATAAAGTATAATGGGCATCATCCTGCCTGGCGTTGGACACAACCGACAGTGAGCATTCAATTTTCCGCTTTTTCTTTGCTGCTGTCCGTCCGCCCGTCCGTCTGTCCGCCTGTCCGTCCGTTCGCCGTCGTCTTTGAACTTTGCACATTTCTTGCCTTGGCTGTTGCTAAAACATTTGTACCACATTTTATACAAGACATTTCCGCGCCGCATGTCCAGTTCCTGTTGGTTAGCTACTTCGCTCGATTTCTCTCCCACTTTGTGCGTTTCCCTCTGCTTTGCCTCTGCTTTATTTCCGCCTCTGCTGCTGCCAACTTTCCCCTCCATTGATCTGGCTTTGTGTCCAGCTGCTGCGCGAGTCGCGTTCTAAATTCAATTCACTTTTATTTGTTTCGTTGTTCGGTTCCGTTTTCTTCTCTGCAGATATTTAAAATTTCATGAAGCCGCCACGCTCCTCTAATTGATCAAAATAAATTGTCAGTTGATTCGCTTGTTCAAATAAATTGCATTGCAGATAGCACCCAAAATAAATTGCTAATATTATCAAGAGCTGCTCAAGTTGCGTGCTCTCTAGGCCAGATCAAAGCGGAACAAATTGATATCGTGTTTAATGTGCTTGGGCCAGCAATAGCAAGAGGAAACCGAGAACTTGACCTTGGCGACCTGTGAAGTGTCTGCAGTGTATATTTATAAAACAATGTGATATTTTCTTTTCTCAGCTATGAGTCAAATACATAACAAACTACAGTATAATGTGTGTATATACTCGTATTTCAATGTATCAAGCTAAAAGCACAAGCATAACAACGGAATAAGAGAACTGATGCCAATCTGCAGCTGTAGTATAAATAGCTTTGGGTATATTTTGGTAACAAAAATTTTGCAATTGATGCTTTTATTATTGAATATATGCTGCTGCCTATAGTGCATTATGGTATATGCTTGGAAAAATAAATACTTGACGCTCATATTCATATTCTACATTCATATTTAGAACATATAGTATAAAATTATAATTGTTTTAATAATAACAAAAGTAATAATAATAGTTATGGAAATACTAATAATAATATATAATAATAATTAAATAATATATAATAATAATTAAATAATATATATATATATATATATTTATATATATATACCATTATTATAATACAAAATGTAAGTAAACTTTCCTTTAGATCTCTTGAGTTATTTTAAAAGTTACTCATAAATTATTTACTGTATTCTTATATGTTTTAATTATATACATATGTATTTATATATGCATAATATTATATTATTGATAGTAAGTAAACTCTCCTTTGGATCTTATGGGTTAATTAAAAATTACAAAATGAACTAAATATGATTTAAAATTTTACAATGAAAAAGATACATGTTTATTAAATTGTTTATATTTATAAATTTATATATAAGTAGCCTTCCTCTCAGATCTCCTACTAATAAATAATGAACTAAAATTTGTTATCTAGAAAATTATATAAGATATACCATATATAATTTTATTTATAATATTATTTCTATTTGTAAGTGAACTGCTATCAGATCTCTAGAGTTATTCAAAACTTACTCATAAATTACCAACTGCACTGCATTATCTTCTGACTACAACTTACATGACATTCCCGACATTTGCTCCACTTTCACAAACTATCACTGGCCCAGATTATATAGCATGTTATCCCGCTCTTATCTGATCTAATGGCCTCACTAATTCCGAATGAGAATCATTTCTATAGCCGCAGCGAAAGCAAAGGCAAAAGAAGACGAGGCCGAGCTGGCAATTTGCCGTTAAACGTAATGGTCAGTATGGGGCAGCGGGAAAGGGGGAAAGGGAATCCGTATGATTTTCGTGCTAGCCCCGATTGTCGGGGGAAAGGATAATTACGTGCATTTAATCACCAAGGACATGTGGTTGGACAAACAAACGTCCTGTTTGAGTGGGTTTCCCTGACCGCCCGTCCGCCTGCCTGCCTGCCAGCTGCTTGCTGTGCCAACTTTCAGCTAACTAATGCAGGTCACTCGCTTTTACTTATTTATTTTGTCCTGTTTGCTTTGCTTGCATATGTGTGTGAGTGTGTGTGCCTGTTTGTTGTCTGCCTGGTTGCATTTTATTTATTTTTTTGGAATTTTACAGAATAATTTGCGGTTCGTTTGCTCGACTCGACTGTTTGCTCGCTGCTGCGGCACATGATTTAATGAGTATGGTTAACAAATTAGAGAGGAATTTCAGAGCGAACTGCGATTCGAAGACAAACAGAATTAGCGATAATTCAGTTTCAACTGAACAGTCTGTCAGAGTGCTGCACAGTTGGCGCAGCAGGCACATCATTTTCCATTGCTTTCGGCTGGCAATGCAGAAAGAGCGAGCAAGAGAGCGCAAAAGGAAGACAGAGAGAGGCGTTGTTATTAAGTGCAATGCATAAATTAAGCTAAAATTGCTGCAGCCAAAGCCTGTGCAATTTTTAAGCATATTCACTTGGCCGAAACGAACGGGCAGCGTGTTCTGTGGCCGAGGCCAAGAATCTCTGTGGCTTTTGCTCGATTTGTCTGTGACAAATTTAATTGCCGGCAGGCAGTAGCAATGGACCATTGCGAGTCGCAAACTGTGGCCTAAAGTAACTTGCAAATTTCTGCATATTGAATAAAAAAAATCCTTGGACTTAAAGCCAAAGCGACTCTCGCTAAAATCCACTTTCAATCACTGCAATTGAAAGCCGCAGCAGCAGCAAATCATTTGAAAGTGCAGCGAAACTGTGGCAATCGCATTGAAATTTCCAAATAAAATCAACAAATCGCTCGAAAGTGGAACGCACATCCGTGGCAGTGCACTCATTTACACACACACACACTCACACACATGTATACACATGCAACGGAAGTGTGTGAAGTTGGCTGGCGACTGCCTCGTCCAGGCCAAGCAAATGCTGTCTGCGCCGGAAACGGAAGCATGTTGTGCACATAAGTAGAGAGGAAGGAAGCCCGCGGGCCATCGCAGAGAAAGTCAGTGAGTCAGCCGGCCGCTCTGACAGTCAGACAGTCAGACAGTCGGTCAATCCGAGGCTCTTGGACAAACTATACAGACTGAAATACCTGCAACGCCACGCAACAGCTTCAGATATCAGCTTGAATTTCTTACAGGTATTTTATGCTGTATGCCTTGTCTGTCTGCCTGTCTGTCTGTCTGTCTGTTTGTCTGTTCATCTGTCTGCCTGCCTGTTGCCCGGCTCTCGGTGAGCAGTGCCTCTTTCTGCAGTTTGCTTTTAATTCAACTCACTCGAAGAAAATGAAATTCAAACCTATGCCAAATGTGTGCACAACACAGATACAAGCAACCGCAATGCTGCTCACATGAGTGCCCAATGCTATACACACAATCACGCACACACACACACGCACACAACTAACATACACTTCCCTCCATCTGACTGCTTTGCTCTACAAACTAAAGCCGGCATTAGCGGAAATCGCCAGTTCCAGCTGCAGCGCCAGCTCTCTCTCTCTCTCCCTTTCTCACTCTCTCTCTCTCTGTCTCTCTCGCTACCTTCCTATATATCCAGCACTTCCTCTACTTCTCCACTCCTAGCTGCATTCAGCTTGTCAGCTGACTATGGACGCTTTTCCACTTCGAGTGAAATGTAATAAATTTTATCGATTTTCACTTAAGGTTTTTGGCCATGGCCAACTGCGACGTCAACGTGCGGCTTTAATGAAGTTTTAAGACTTTAATTTTGTGGTCAGCGTCTGGTGGGAGTGCGGGAAATAGCTGTCACTTCTAATTGCCATTTGCCGCACTTTTCCATTGTGCCATTAGAAACGGGAAAATCTCAAACTTTCCACCTCAGAATCGAGCTTATTTTATATATATATTTTTGTATATATATTTATATATATGGTTTATATAGTTCGCTGATTTCTTGCCAAACTGCTGCCTGTCAGCTGCAGTATCGATTGAAATCTGTGCAAATTAATTAACACTTTAAATTAGTTTGTATCCCTATCACGTCTGTGTGGCAGCTACTGCACTTTTGAAATGCATTGTGTGGCATTTTGATTTCATTCGCGCCACAACAAAAGGTGTTTTGTTTGTGCATTAATAAATAATTTGCCTGTTTGTTCTGTGCTTCGTTTGATTGCATCGCGCATTTTTTGTTCAATAATAATAATAATAATTTAATTAAGTGAGCGGAAAAAAGGCAAAAATGCCGGAAAATAAATAAATATATATGCCTGACTTCTGGAATTAGCCAGTTAGTTAGCTTTTGCGACAACAGCAGCACCAACAACAACAACAAGAATTAAATTAATTAATTGCCACTTAGTAGCCCAAGGGCAACTTGCGGCCTTAGCAATCAAAAGCAGCTAAAATAAACATTTCAGCTCTGAGAACTCTCTACAAATTGTGTTGAATAGATTAATTAATTATTCCACTGGTATTTAATTAAAAATACTATACAAAGCTGAAGAAAGCTATGAAAAACTTATATAAAGCTAGGTGTAGGCAAAACTTTGGCTTGCACTTTAATTCATTTTTTTTTTTTGTCAAAAAGTTAAAAAAAAATAGTTGTAGGCAAATGTTAAATTCCTGCGATTACACAATACATTGAAACATGTTTCATTTATGTATTAAATTCTCACTTTTAAAAATTTCAATAATAAAATAATTATATTTTTTCATAATTAAAATCTCAGCTCATAAACACTTTAGTGATTTTGGAAATTAATATATTTTATTAATTATATATTATTTTAATACATTTATGTATAATTTCTATAAATTTTTAAAATAATTATAATTGTTCATAATCAAAATCTCAGCTAATAAACATTTTAGCGAGCTTAGAATTTTAAATTTTTCATTATGAAAGTTTTTGTTAATTTTTGTATATATTCTATGAAAACAGATAAAAACCCAAAAACGTCTGAGCAGTTAATATTTAAAAACATATATAAATATATTTTTTTTAAGATATTATATATTATATATCTACAAATATATTATAGATTTTCAAATATATTTTTATAAAATGTTATTATATATTTTTTAAGCTGTTTTTACAGGTCATCTAAAGATTCCTACTACCTTGCAAAACTTTGCTCGGCCTTGCTTTTTGCACTGGTATTATTCATCATAATTATATTCGCCTGTGCCTGTAGCTTTCTTGTCGTTTCTGGCGTTTCTGTCGTTCCCCATTTATATAAAATATACGCACTAAACATGCACGTTTAATTTGCTAGAGAAAAAATGAAACTACCGACCATAATGTATTGTTTTTTATATTTCTCCCCTCACTGTGCGGCTTCAAGCATTTCTTTTTTCTGTAGGACTATTTGAACGTAGAGCCCGTTTAATGTGTGTGCGCCATTTATCAAAGCGCAAAATGGTGCCCGACTGTGGGGGGCATCAAAGGGTTAAATCTTCCAGCACTTCTGGCAGTCAAGTGTGCAGGTGTGTGTGTGTGTGCTGAGTGTGTGTGTAAGTGTATTTCGTGTAGGGCATATGAAAAATCCTGCGGCTAATAAGTGACATGCGTCGATTAATAAAAAACCGTCGAGGGTCGGTCCACTTTTTGGGTGCGGTTCGTGCCGGTGGGTAGGTTCAAGAGTGGGCAGAGTATGGGATTGGGCGGAGTTGTTGTGCTGCGTGCGGCTTGGTACATTTAAAGCTCATGTCACAAACAACGATTATGCTAAGCAGCGTTACGATTACTCCACTCGCACTTGCAGCTAAGCATGTAATGTCTTGGGCTTTAAGCGAATCCCGCCACAATCGCCCGGGAGTGCGGGCTAAGTAGCTTAAGTGCTGGTGACACGGTGCCCCCGCAGGCCAAGCATGTGGCATACCACGTCTTGCTGCCATACGGAAGCTAATTTGGACTTATCTAATTATGCGAAATCGTTGGCCACTTTGATCTTGGGAAAAGTGCAGAAAACTGAGCGCAAGTGGTGTAATATCCAATAAGCCATAAGGGACATTAGGCGGGCAAGCCAGCTGGAGCTACTGGCATAGTTTATTTGATTGCGACTTTATGCATGGGAATCTGCTTGCATATTTTGGCAACATGTGAAATCAAAATCCATTCAAGTTTTT
Organism: Zaprionus bogoriensis; assembly: GCA_035046045.1. Classification (NCBI taxonomy): domain Eukaryota; kingdom Metazoa; phylum Arthropoda; class Insecta; order Diptera; family Drosophilidae; genus Zaprionus; species Zaprionus bogoriensis. The sequence continues at coordinate 3,213,693 of JAWNOI010000010.1, forward strand.
CTACAACTTGCATGCTACACTGGCCAACAGAGAGAGAGAGAGAGCGAGGACAAATACGAGAAATAACAATAGACGCAAATCAACAAACAATGGGACTACAAGCTGGCAGCAAGCAGCAGGCACAGCAACAGAAAATAAAGAAAGCAAGAAAAAAAAATACAGCTCCAAGTGTGGTTTTTCATCCTGTAGGACTCTCGCCTCGTATCAGCAATCTATATTCAAAGCTGAAACTGAACGATACTGCCAATGACTGCGGCTGCCGGCTGCGCTGAGTGTTGACAGTATTTTGCTATTAACTTGTCTCCCTTTTCGCTCTATCTCTGTCTCTGCCTCGTGTTGGAGTCTTTGTGCAGCAGCCAGCGGTACAGTGGGCACGGCAGACTTACTGAGTTCATATGCCTTGCCAGGTGTGTGTATAAAGTCTGCTATTTTTGTGTCACTGTGCGCTTGATATATGCGATTTATGTGCTCAGCGTGTAATAAATTGCATTAACATTGCTCGATTGCTTAAAGATTCTTCATTATTATTATGGGGCAATGCCGCTCTCGTTCTTTGAAGTTAAGTCCCGAGGCGTGCCCTGCCTACGTATTGTTTGCGTTTCTTTTCAGCCGCCCGTCGCCCCTCGCAGCGGGTAAAAAACCGAAGCCACTTTGTTTGTCAACCTCGGCTGAATGGCTGTTGGCCTGGCTGCCTGCCTCTGACTGGGTGACCGGCTGACTTGTGTATCTTGTGTCTAACAAGTAACTTCAATATTTTTTCTGCTGGCCAACAATAAACAGAGAGCGAGAGAGAGGCAAGAGAATTGAGTAGAAAAGAATGCCAGGCAAATATTAACCCTAGGCTATTCATTAAGTAGTCCTTTGCTCATATGTTTTGCTTGCCTTTTTTCCAAGCAGCAGAGAGAGAAAAAGAGAGAGGAAGAGGAAAAGCTGTCAGCCATCGATGGTGGCAGCTGCCAGCGGAACTGGGGCGATGTTTTGTTTTTCCGTTTGCTTGGTATATTTTAATTTCGGCACTTGTCGTTTTAAATATTGCCGGCAATAAGTCGCAGCAGGCCGCGCCTCAACAAATTTCACAGTGCCTCAAATTGTCTGGCTGCCTGCCGCCTGGTGGCAGCTGCCGTCGCCAGACGCAAAAAGTTGTACATTAAAAAGCTTAGCGTCGCGCCGTTGAGCTTAGTTATCATTGGGCAGGCGCCCCCATTGCCACGCCCCCAAAGACAGCGATAACTGTTTGTTTGCGCAGCGTCTGGCGAGCATAAAACGCACCTGATGTACAAAAATTGCTTAATTGAAACATAAGCCGCTATAACTTCGAGTCAAGCGAGGGAGAGAGAGGGAGGTATAGAGAGTGAGAGAGAGAGAGAGAGGGAAATTATTCAAATTTATGCGCTGCATATTAAAAGGCACGCAGCGCAGACGAAACTCATTTGCCGCCTGTCTGCAATTAAAAGCGCTTAAATCAATACTAAACACACACACACACACCTACTGCCAGCCATGACTGAAGTATGGCTTTTAGCATGCAAAACAGACTTTGGCCCTGTCCTCCCTGTAGCTCCCCTGACGCCGCTTGAACTCTGCTATCAGCTGCATAAGCATTGCCAACGGCCAAGCAACTCCCCGAGCTGTCAGTCGCGCCTTTGACAGCGAGGCGACACCTAGCGGCAGCTAGAGCTATAGCTGTGGCTATAGCTGCTTAGCTGGCAGCGCGACAAATTCGGCTCGTATCTCAATCTGTTCCACCTTGTATCTGCAGCCATTGCAGTCTCATTATTTTCTTTTCGAACGCGGGCGAAACTTTATCTTCATGCAGAAGTGCGCAAGGGTCCATTGTTGTTCTTGGCTATGCTGCTGCTGCTCATCCCACTGCCCGTAATTTATCTGCTGCCTTTGTCTACGACTGCGGTGGCATTGCCATGTCAGCCGGGTTTGCGGTCCAGGCGGCATACCAGACGACGACGACAACGACGACGACGGCAAGGTGCCAGCTCCCACGGCTGTGCTTAGCATCTCAATTTGGTTTTCGGGTAGTTTTTGAGGGGCGGAGAGGGGAGGGAGTGAAGCTGGCGGCGGGTGTTACTTATCTCAAGACGTTGACGTCGACTGTGTTACCCCTGTGCTTGTGCTGATAATGAAAGCACTGCCATGACAGCCCACACGTGTCCCAGGGGTGCGACAATTTTCGAAACGGGAGCTTTGATTTTTTGGCAAAGTAAACAGTAATAAGGCAACCCTCACGGTTGAAATGCTTATCGGCAACCGCAACAGCGGCAACAGCAGCAGCAGCAGCGGAAGATTTCAAGTATGTCAATAAGTAAATGAATTTCGGCTAAATTGAAGACTCCAAACTCGACGAGAAGAGAGACAAATTTTCGTGGCAATTTCAGTTTTTTGTTGCGACCTTTTACTTATTCATTGCGGTTTCTCTCTCTCTCCATCTCTGCATTGTCAGCGCAATCAGCACATACATATATCACATATAGCTTTTAGGGCTCTTCAGGTGCGTATTTGCCTTTTTGCCGTGGGGGCTTTAAACGCCACGCGCTGAGTTGCCTTAAAGATTCCTACAAGCGTTGAAAAGTATGCAGCGTATTTTCTCGCTGTGCTGTGCATATAAAATTCATGAAAAAACAAGTGAAAAAAGTTACAGTCGAGCGTGCACGACTCCAAGATACCAGTTACTCAATAGGAAATAAAATAATTTGGTAATAAAATAAGAAAAATTAAAAAAAATTTGAGCATACTTATTGAAAATTCGAAAAAAGTCTTTTTTAGGGGCGCTGGGCGTGGCATCCAAAAGTTGAAAATCCGCATTCTGTGTAATGCCACAAGGTACCTTTCTGCCAAATTTGATATATTTAGACTTTATAATAATTGCGTTATTTGCAATAAATCAAAAAACGTCGATTTGCGGAGGCGGTGGGCGTGGCACAAAAAGCTTACAATAAATCTCTGAAGTGTATGGAATACATAAATTTTCCTACCAAGTTTGGTATCTCTAGCTCTTTTAATAGCTGTAGTCTATGTGCTCAAGCAGATAAACGGACAGACAGACGGACATGAGCAAATCAACTCGGCTGTTAATGCTGATCAAGAATATATATGCCTCATATGATCTGTTACATACATTTTCACAAAGTTAATATACCATTTACGATATGTCAAAGGCATAAAACGAAAGACATGCCATCATATGACGTACATTATATTGCTGTCATGCATTCGTTCTCGTTTCCGACTGTCTATTTAAAGCAAAACAAATTGATATTGCCCCTCGCGAGGCAATGTGACGAAAAAGCGCTGTCAGTGCCGACAGTGGAGAAACCGAGAAGCGTATTTAAAATGCAAATCCAATGTGTCCTGCGGGATGATTATGTTGTACATTAAATAATACGGCTGGAGCGACATGAGAAATGCAGCAGCTTCTTCCACTTTTGCGCGATGCTGTGCAAACATAATTAATGATTTTAAAAGCGTTTGCTGATTGATAGGAAATGTTTGTTACCTGCGCCTGGAAATTCGATTACTCGAGTACGAAATTAATATAAATACGGAATGCGGTATGTGGCATGTGGCATGTGGCATCAGTGGTACGTGGATGGTGTGTGTGTGCCTTGTTTGTGGCCGCAGCGTGGAACTTTTCCAATTTGTGCACAAAAACCACATCCGAGCGTAAAGTAAACAGACTCGCAGACGTAGGCAATGCACCTGTAGTCACACACACACACACACACATATACACGTGGAGTCGTAGCAACTTTGGACTGCCCAATCAAGTCGAATGCTGACCACCGGCTGCTTCTAAATCGAGGTTCAACTAATCGAACTGAAATACTCGAAACGTTTGCCTGATTTCTCGAGAGCTCGCCCCAGCCCAGAAATTGCACAGTTTTTTCTCTGTCTCTCGCTCTCTCTCTATCTTTCCTTTTCTACTTATATACCGATGTGCCTTGTGTCTGCTCCATTTCCGGTTGGTTATCCTTCTACTCCCCCTCCGCTCTGTCTGCTCACGCCGCTGGCAAACTTCTGCAGACTTGTTAAAAAAAAGTTTAAGCATCTCTCTCTGTTCCTCCCCCGCTGTCTCTGTCTCTCATCTCGTTTGTTTGCCGTCAGTTCTGGAGATAAATTAGCTCTTTGGGGTTTCCTTGCTGGAGCGCCAAACCAAAACTGATAATTGTGTGCGGAACAGAGAGAGACAGAAAGAGAGAGAGAGAGAGATAGAGCCTGCTGTTTCAGCTCTTTTAAGCAGCTCACATGGATTTCATGCGCTTAAAATCTTTTAATGTGATAGAGAATAGAAATTGACCGCAATTAGAGCGAGCTTTAAGTTCCTATAGAGCATATTTAATTTCGAAATAGTCTTGTTCTCTTTTTCTCTTGACCAAGCCAACTATTCACAAAGAGCATATTTAAGTTAGTTCCGTACAGTTTTTCTCAAAATTAAAGTGTCTACAAGGAATATTTAATATTGCTTGGCTGCAATCAGAATTTCACTCTTGCGGTATATTTTTGAAAATTAATTAAATCTGCATCGTGTATATTATATATTCAATTTGCTGCGCCTTTCACATCATTTGTTAGAATTGTATAAGACTCAACTTGCAATTTATTTCGCCTGCTTTCGCTCGTGCTCTTGACAATAATTAAAAGCAACCCAAAAGAAATCCCAAGCTTCTTTCAAGCTGTTTTGGCAGCTGTGCTAACTTTACGGCTTTCCCGCTTAGGTGCCCTGACGGGACGCTAATTAAATTACCAAAAGCAATTCTCGCACAATTTGCATATATTTTTTTTTTTTTTTTTTGCCTTCAGCTAAACAGTTTTGTTTTTGGCCGCGTCGCTGTCCCGTTTTTAATTTGCTCGTGCTGATCCTGCAGCACGGACTTGCACTGCGCTTTGATAATCGTCATCTAAATGATGAACAAATTGCGCTCAAATAGTCCGAAATGGGCAACCTTTTTGCCTCAACTCGTGGTGCTCTTAATTGGCGGGCATTAGGTGCAGCGGAATTTGGCAAAACTCGGCGATCTGCGGCTCGCGATAAGCCCGCAGCAGATGATGTTGCCGGCAAGCAGTTTGGCAATGCTTCTGCTAATTTTCAGTACTATTTTTTGGGGGTTTCCTCATACTTTTATGCTTTAGTTGGCAGTTGTTTGCCTGCCTTTCTCTCTCGCGATTCCTGCTAACTGGGCAGTTTTCTGTTGTTGCTCTGCCAAACACAACATTGTTGAATAATTTCGCACGTTCCACGTTCTTCCGGTGGTGCCTGCCGCCTGTCGGCCTGTCGCCCTGTCGCAGGCGGCGTGGCAAAGTCGTAAAGTAAATTTTTTAATTAGAGTCGCGAGTAAAACAAAGCAATTAGTAAGCCTGTCAGAGCAATCCTTTTTCGTCTTACGGCTCCCTGCTCTCGCCAGCCTTCCTGCTCTTTCTGTCTTCATCGGTTCTGCTTCCAGCTCCTTCGCTGGCAGAGACCCTGTATTTTTAATTTCTCTGCCATGTTTTTGGTCAAAATTACGCGCGGGCGTGTGAATTATTGAAAAAGTAAATTATGCACAAAAAACGCAAATTAAGGGTCAAATCGAGTTCACGCGCAGCTCGCAGCGCGGCGTCAAAAATCAACTGAAGTTTGACTTCATTTACACTTGCCGACAATGCCAGGGAAAGTGCTCAGCGCAGTATCGTTTTTGGGGGCAAAACTATGGCCTTAATTAAAGGCCTTAAGTGCTGGCGAGTTCCTATAAATTTCCTCGACGACTTTTGTTTTAGTTGCAGTTTTTTAGGTTTGTATTTCGGTCGGGAGCGGGCAGCTACGTGGACTGCATGCAAAATCCGTGAAGCTGAAACAAATAAACCGAAAAATGTGCACGACTCTCGAGCCGAGAAGTGCCCGTTGCCCCGAGTTTCAAAAGTTTTGAACTTGCCCCAGTCGCGTGGTTTGCACACAAAAAAAAAACAAAAAAATTACAAGTAAGACAACCGATTTTAAGGCTGCTCGACTGCAGGTTACTGTGTAAAACACTCAAAAGTTGCCTAGAAAAAATTCAAAAACCAGAAACCAGAAGAAGTCTCTAACTTTAATAAAGAAAAACCCGCTTTTTTGCAGTTATATTAAAATGAAATTTTGTGCAACAGGAAATGGAAGAGTAATAGTAATATACACCAAAGTTCAGAAATTAAACTATATTGTAGTGGGAAATATTTAAATATTTACATATTGTATAGCCTTTTAAATTAAGCATCGTATATCAAATAAAATATCAACTGCGATAATAATATTCTTATAATAAATATTTTCAGCAGCACTTATCAAGCTTAGCAGATGCTATAGCATTCAGCTCTATGGTATGCTCTTATAGTCTCTTAGTCTCTCTAGTCTCACCATAACTATTTTTCTGACAATCGGATTAAGATTAAATTTTGCACATAAATATATGAGACAGTTTCAGTAATATACACCAAATGTCAGGACTAGAGTTGTAAACAAGCGCGTAATTTTCAAATATATAAATATATATAATTTATATACTACTTTCGATCGAAGTAACGTCACTCTCTTGTGTTCCAATTGATATTTGAACTACGAGCTCAATAAGTACTTTCAATAGCACATACCAAGTAGAGGGCACTCTACCGCAACCATTTCAATATTTGGCATACCCGCTTAGCGGCATTGAAAATGACAGGGTATAGAAAAACTAAGTTATTAGCAGCAACTGTTCGCTCAGCGGGGGGAAAAGGCAGTTGTTCGGCTAGTTGGGCCGCTGTTGGTGTTGTTGTTCTGTTGTTGTGGGTGTGGTCAACTGCTTGTTGGCGGTGCGGTGCGCTACTGTGGTGTGCTGTGCTGTGCTATGCTGTGGCATGGCAGGCAGGCAGTTATGCTGCATGTGCCTCATAGTTTATGCTTGCCGCATTTCGTGTGCGAGCATGCGGCAACATTGAACCAAGCGAGCAGCACATTGACATTTTCGCAAAGTGGCCTGGCCTAGACCCACTGTGAACCCGCTGTGAACGCGCTGTGAACCCACTGTAACCCACTGTAACCCACTGTTGACCCAGTCCGATGTGGGCTGCTTGCAGCTGGTGAGTGCTGTGGCAGCATCCGCCGTGCAGGAAATTTATTGTTGTTGCACTTGGTCGCAAAATATTTGCGGTGCGCGCTATTTACATTTTATTTAGTTTCGCAAATGTTCTTTGTTCGATGCTGTTTTTGTTGTTGTTGGGGCATTTGTCATGTCGCAATGTTTGGAAGTTTGGACCCTTTCCCGCACGGTCCTACAACCCATAAATAGTGCGCTCTTTGGGCGCCTGTAAACACCAGGCGAGTGGCACATTTGGCAAGCGAAAGTGCCAGCAGTATTAATCCCACTTGGCAGCGTGGCACCTTCAGGTCGAACAGGTCCAGCAGGCAGCAGCTCGTCTCGAGTGTCTTTCAACTCTCGTGCAAAGTACACGTATCTCTCCTCACTTGCCTTTGCCTTTGTCTTGGCCCTAGTGTTGGGCTAATAAAAATAAAGAGCAAAATAAAAGCAAATAAAATTCATGGCAACATTGCCTCGTCTTTGTCCCCCTCTCTCTCTCTCTCTGTCGTCCGCTCGTACAATAAAGCATATTATTTTAGCATTTATTTTATTTGCTCGTTTCTGGCAGCCATTTGGCAGCTTTGGCAGCGCCAAAGTGTTTTTGTCTCGGCCACAGCCAAGTCGCAGGCAGGCGAAGGCAGTCGGAAGGGTCCTGTGCAAAATCTCGCACAGCAACTACGTGATATAATGAAGCGAATGCAAGCGGAATTCGCAGTTCATAATGAGCTAAAGAAATAAAACTTCACACTAGAACCACTGGAGCAATATGGACGGTAGTTTCGCTGAAACTTTCCATTTTCGTTTCATTGCTGACCCATAAAAAGTGCCCTAAAGACCCTAAGCTTTAAGTAGGAAGTGAGTTTCTACTAAAAATATATGGCTTCCTTTTTGGAGTAACTCTGTTGTTGATTTGCAAGTTCCTTCGTTAGTTACTCAGTCTACACTTCTCTCTCTACTAGAGTTTATAGTTCCCTCTCTAGCTCCGTCTCTACAGTTTTTTCTCATTTTATCTAGAAGAGTCACTCTCTCTCTACAGCTTTACATCTACAGTTCCCATTCAAACTCTCTCTCTAGCCCACTCTACGACACATTATCGAGCTTTGTCTCTAACTAAGTCCTTACATGGTTATATTTCAAGCTCCTTCTCTTTAAGCTCCTAGCTCCTAGGTCCTAGCTCCTAGCTCCTAGCCCCTAGGTCCTAGGTCCTAGGTCCTAGGTCCTAGCTCCTAGGTCCTAGGTCCTAGCTCCTAGCTCCTAGCCAAAAGGACCTAGCTCCTAGCTCCTAACCAAAAGGTCCTAGCTCCTAGCTCCTAGCCAAAAGGACCTAGCTCCTAGCTCCTAGCTCCTAACCAAAAAGAACTCTCTAGCCTCCTCTCCAGTTCACTTCCCAGCCTCTCCTTCGATTCTTTTCTAGCGCCCTAGCGCCCTTTCCACTCGTTTAAAACCTGCATCTCTACTTCCCTTCTTTGGTTCCTTTCTAAAAACCGCTTTGGTTCCTTCTAAAGTTCCCTCTCTGGTTTCAACTTCAGTTTTCCCCCGTCTCTATCTCAGGTTTATTCCAAGCTACCTCTCCACTTCCTACTCAAGCTCCCGCTTCGGCTACCTCTCCCACTGCGACTCCCTGGTTTTCTTAAATATGACGTTCGCTTCCGGGAGTAAAATTATTGCTTTGGCCGTTGCTGCTGGTTTTTCTGGCATACCTTCCAGAAATCCGGAATCCATATTTTAAGAACACAACAAAATTGTTTTTCTTCTGCGCGCTCGGCCAAGTCCTTGGCCAGGCAATTGAATTCGCCTTTGGAGTTAGTTACACTCTAGGAGCACTTCACTCGAGTGGAAGCAAACGACGCACAAAAATTGAACTGTATTGATTTATGACGGGGTGTGTGCTGGGGTGTGCGGTTGCGGGTGTATGTTCTAAAAACTTTGTCCTGCAATGCAAAAAATACACGAAACAGACGGCCAGACTGAAGCAGCAAGCGGGCCTGGACCTGGACCTGGGCCAGGCGATGAGGCGAGTCGAGTCGAGTCGGGCAGGATGTGCGGTGGCCTGTTCAAAGTTCAATGAAGTATGGAGTGCTCGACTCCGGCCCCAAAGCATGGTCACAACTTGCGGACGGACTTGAAATGCGCAACTAATAAGTGCGCACAAGGTGGGAGCGATGGCAGCAGAGAGGGGAAGGGGAGCACGAGTTGGCAGCTCTGCAACTTTGTCAAAGTCAAACACAAAGTCGTGTCGAGCTGCGCGGCCAACTGCGGGGTATCTGCGGGGTGTCAATTCGTCGAGCATTAGCAGTGCATTAGTTTCCGGTGCATTATTAATGCCGCGGCCATTCGATTTTGTATATAGTGTGTGTGCGTGTTACGTACTCGATATCGAGTTGAATTGATTTATTTGGCCACCATCGGCAAACAGCGAAATGGTTTTTGACCACTTCGGCCCATCGGCCCATCGGCCATTTCGTGCCAGTGCCAATTATTGTACAAAGATAAGTTCCAACATTAATTTCCTGGCGTGTGCGTGTCTGTTTCAGTTTCAGTTTCAGTCTCAGCCGGGCCCCGCTGACCTCTTGACCTGTTGCATGTCGTGCTCGTGCCAGCTCCCCAGCTCGAGCGCGCCCCTAATGCGGTCGTGAGTTAATTACTTTGATTTATTTGTAAATTATTTAGCTGCCGCTGTACGTGCGTGGCTTGTCACAGATTCCAAATTGCACTTAATTACGATTCCATGTACTTACAAATTAACAAAATAACCCGGCAGCTGAGATAAGCCCGGCCACCCATCCGGATCACGCCTCTTTACAGGCAAATGCAAAGGTTTTTCGAAGCAAAAAAAGTACTTGACGTGCGTATTCCCCTGTTGAACAAGTGATTTATTGTGGTGCAAAGTTAAAAAAAAGTTATAGAACAAATACCAGAAAAAAATGCTCCATAAGGCTACAAAAATATCTACAAAAAGAAAATAACATTGTCCATGATAATCGGAAACATGTTCTAATAAAATCTATTTTAAATCCTATAACAGTATTTATACCTAATGAGAAATGGTTTGGGCTAAAAGAATATTTTGAAAAATTATTTTAATATTGCTCATAATAACCGACAAACTATTGTGGAAATATCTACATTAATTGACAATAATTATTGAACAATTTCTTGGCCTACAAAAATGTATATATATTTTTTTACATATTTTTTATATAGTTTCTATACAAATCGGAAATATTTTTTAATAAAATCTATTTAAAATATATTATATTATTCATGCCTATTGGAAAATTGTTTGGGATACAAAAAAAAAGAAAAAGAAACATAATATAATATTTAAGTTTATAATATTATTTATACCCAATAATAAATTGTTTGGCCTACAAAAATAGCTAGTAAAACAACCATAATATTGTCCATAATAATCGGAAATAAATTTCAATAAAATCTATTTTAAAATTTATATATTTCTTTTGCCTTATAAAACATTTCCGGGCTATAAAAATACCTAAAAAAACAAATCATAATATTGTCCATAATAATCGAAAATGGGTCTCAAAACTCCGACCCAATATTTTATTTCAGGGAAATGTTAATTCATTTTCTATTTTCGCCCCAAAATTTATACGACACTTTTGCCAGCTTTCGTTTGAGGGGGGGCAAAACAGCAATTGTCCTCGTCACGCTTATTGTTTCTATTATTATTACTGACCAATTTTATTGCCGCTGACAGTTTGGCAAGTCGCGTATGGCCAATACATCGAAAGATGACATTGTAGCGCGACCTACCCAAACTCGAACCGTAGTTGACCTCGATATGCGACATTATCTTGGCAATTGCTCGTAATGAGTTTCGCAGTTGTTGCTCAACTTCAAGCAGAAACTAATGCTGGAAACTGCTATAACAGGCAGTACTATGCATACGCCATGTGTGACGCGCACAAGTCTTGTCTGGCTACAACAACAACAACAAGAACACGTTGTTTCGCACTGATTAAGCGCAAAGGAAGTCTCATTTCTTGTGGCTCGAAGACGATGAAGTTGATGCTGGGGCAACATTGTCGCCGGCTTTTTGCGCTCGACATGCATATCTTTTTAGAGCTTCCGTTCTCAATATTTACGCTTCGCTTCGGCTGTAGAACTTTATTATTAGAAAAGTTTTAATGTATTTGCCAAACGCACGAGCAGCACAAGTTCAGCTCAGGCGCAGGCAGAGCCCAAAAAAAAAAAAAAAAGAAAACAGAAACCCGGCGAGAAACCAACACCGACAGCGGTGTACAGTGTACACACACACACATGCTTAAAATTGCGAATTATTGGAAAATGGCAACTTAATAGGTCAGGTCACTCTCGCAGACCGCAATCACTTAATAGGCCCGAAAAGGTCAGGGACAGAAGTCAACACCGTCGTCTGCTGCGCGAGCCCAACGAAATTAGGTATCTCAAGGCAGCTGCATATGTGTCTGCTGCTTTGAAGTGTGTGTGTGTGTGTGTTTGACTGCCTCAAGTTTTGAGCCCAAAATTCATAGAAACTTTTTGATGTGCCGCCAGCGCAGTGCAATGAACCAATCGAAATTAGCATACGTTACGGCATACTACGCACGCAGTGTCTGTGTGTGTGTGTGTGTGTGTGTGAGCCGGCATTGCTTTTGCTGCGGTTTATTGAAAAGCAAAATATGAAAATTAAATAAAGCGCGCGTGGCAAGTGGTTTAAGCCATGTGTGTTTAGACTGGCAGCCTTTGGGCCCTGGGATAAGGCGCAGCCTTCGCACTAACTGATTTTATGCGCCACACGACATGCTGCCAATTTAGCGCCTTTACAGCAAGGGGAGAGTCTTTGCCTTTTGCCACTGGCGGAATTATAGCAAGGGGGGAGTCTTTCCCTTTTGTCGAGGGCAGTGAGACAGCGAGCGCGTAAATTGAATTTGATCGGCGAGGCGAACGTATCGCATTGTTTATTCATCGCAGTGAATTGATCTATTAATTTACATAGTTGCTTACACATGTACACGCCTTGGACTTAAACCCTACGCTCCGCTCAGCTCAGCTCGGCGGCGACTTTGTTGCCGTGCCGTGGCGAGCCTTGCGCATGTACGTCTTGTAGTAGAAGTCAAAGAACATGGCGAACATGAAGATGTTCTGCGTGAAGCCAATGAAGGCTATGAACAGTGGAAACTGGCAGGGATTGCGCACGATGACGAGCAGAAAGTGGAGCGTGAGGTAGCCGAACTGCAGCAGCTGCAGCTGTGTGATGTGACGCTTCCACCAGATCAGCTCCTTGACAGCGCCCAGCGAGCTGACAAAGTAGTAGCCATACATGACGGCGTGCACGAGCAGATTGATCAGGCCCAGCATGCTGCAGTGCGAGCCCGCCAGGAAGGTCATGTAGATGGACACGCCGAAGACCATGCCGCCGTGGTGGTACACATGCAGGAAGCTCACCTGCGAGTTCTTCTTGCGCAGCACAATGAAGACCTGCAAGTGGGAGTAGTGTTTAAAGTAGTATTGGTAGTAGTAGTGCCTTAGTTTCGGCCCTGCTGCTAACCGTGTCGAGTAGATCCAAATACTTGAGCATGTAGTAGCCATAGGAGGCGTAGACCAGCGCCAGCATATCCGGCTTCGTGTTGCTGTGATCCACCGGCTGGCAGAACAGACTGAAGTCCGGCTGCAGCACTGTGGCCTTGAAGCCATAGAGGAAGATCGCCGCATTGGCGATCACCTGCACAATGTTGTACAGCTGCATGGCGAGCTTCAGCTCGTAGGGTTTCCGTTTAGCCATCCATTTGGGCCCCAGATGCAGCACGAAGGCCAAGTAGATGCCAATGATGCCCAGCACCGGCCACAGGCTGCCCACCAGTGGCAAATGTTGCACGCGCGGATCACTATGCTGCAGGTACAGATCCTGCACCAGATTGTACATATAGGAAACAACATTTGGCGCCATCGCTCGATCCTCAGCACTCAGAACACAGAACACAGGACGCGAGTCTCTAGCTCGTTGAAAGTGTTGCGCACACCGCGAAGGTCGCTACTCATCTGAACGGCAATTACCCACGACCACGTGCTCAAGTCTACCTTCGCAGCGCTGGGCTGTCCGTCACTTCGGTATGGTAATGACCGCTAAATGAGAAGCGCAACGCCCTTGCAATTAACCTATGCAAAGTGCCGCCGGCCTGCTCTTCTCTGCACTCTTCAGCAGGGCAGCGCTCGCGCTCGCCGTCTTCGGTCTCTTTCGGAGACGACAACTATGACGACACAGGGAGGGGTCAGGGACCGCTGCATAGCGCTGACATAAGCTATTATCGAATTATTGTTTGATCGGAGCTTTGATTGCTCGGCGAGAGAAACTGAGAGCCCGCCCCACTATGCTGCTCAGCGCATTAGAAGCAGTTCGGTTAATCATTTTTTGGAATACTTAATTGTTTATTTTAATTATTTATAATATTTTTGATTAAATTTATATTTATATTATATTTAAAAATTATTTATTCAGCAAAGCTATTACTAATTATTTATTAATTATTTTTAGTACTTAAAAATGTTAGTCCATTGAATTTGTTATTATTTTTAATAAATTTAAAGTAATTCATAAGTATTAATATAAAAGTCTTTATATTCATTTATTAGGTGATAATTTTAGAGTCATTCATAATTATTTAATTATTGTATTTGTATTTGTTTTCATATTAAATTAAAACTTTTAATTTATAAAAGTACCATAAAAGTTTGTTGCTTATTATTATTAATAAATATTTATTAATAAACGGGTACTATGTCATTATTTATTATTTGATTTACTTGTTTTATGGTAGTCTATAAATTATGTTTTCATAATTTTAGTTCATGACTATTTACTTTTTAGGTGCTTTCAATTTTGTTTATTACTGAAATTGTGTTTTCATTTATTTTATTGGTATTTATTTATTACTATCAATTTTTGCATTTTTGAGCAATTTAATTTTTGTTTATTTACATTTATATTATGTATTTATTATTAGTTCAAGCTTTTAATATTGTTAATCTACTTATTAATTTTCAATAAATTATTTAATTTTATCTTTGTTGCATCTATTTTGCATGTATAATCAATATTTTGTTTAGTTTTATCTATTTTGCAAATTTGGGCATATTAAATTATATTTTATATTCAATATAATTTTCATTTATTATTAGTTTAGTCTATAAAATTTGTTGTTATTATTATTTGGAAATGCTTTGCATTTTGTTTATCACAATTTATGGACAAATGCTTATACCATAGAATTTTGAATCTAATATTTAATGCAGATGAAATTTATCTATATTTTATAGCAGCGTCCAAGACATTATAATAATATTTAAATAAGAATATTTTCTTCCCATTCACGTTCATTTTGCTGCATACCCTATCGATGAGTTCGTCTGAACGATAAAGTGAAACGGCTAAGGCGTTATTGTGCCCTTTTTAGGCATTTCGCAGTCGACAACCTTCAATTAGTCGAGAATTTAAGAAGGCGGAGGAGTTGGTGCTTCAAGCAGTGCTGCAGACACGAGCACTACTTTTATTGGGGCGCCTCGGCGCACGCATGTGAACGACAGACACGACCTTGTGTGCACTGATGTATGGAATGACCTTGTTGTTGCTGCTGCTGTTGCGATTGCCAGTACATACATTGAGAGCGGAGTCGGGAGTTCCGAGTCCGTTGCCAGAACCGGAGCCGGAGCCGAAACCGTCATTTGCATTTGCTTCAGTGCTCTGCCGTATGACAATAAATGAGCGGCAGCTCATTTGCACAAAGAAGCCATAACCACATGGCGATGGCTGAGTTGGCCCCGTCGGTAGTGTCCCATTGCCAGTTGCCAGTTGGCCGTTACCAATGGCCGTCCAAGTCGGCGTCGACATTGCGCTTGAAGTCGGAGGCAGGAGGAGCTTCGCTCAATGTAAGTCCTGTTGCAATAACCGTAATGGCAACGTTTACGGCCACGGCAAACAACAAAAATAATAATGGTAATCATTTTGCCGCTCGCCGGAAGTATGCAAATATACGAGACGATGATGATGACGTTGTCGATTCAGTTACACGTCAGGCGCATGGCGTGAGAAGGCCGAGAAGAGTGCGCCAAGGATATGGCCAGGTGTTTGGCTCGGCTGACCGTGAGGGAGCGCCATGGCTAGGCCCCTTTAAGTGCCACTGAAAATGAAGTGTTTTTGCATACCCTGCACTCATTAAGCGTGGGGTGGCCTGGGCGCACCACAAGCAGAAATATGGCATAAAGTTGGAAATTAATGTCAATTATCAGGCAGCTGAATATACCACAAAAACCTTTTGTAGGGTAACTAATAGTCGCATACTCCCCACTCCCTCGCTCTTCTCTGCGAATGATGCGTTAATGAAGGCAATACATACATATAGAGAGTAAACAGTGGAACGACGGAGAATGCAAACGTGTCAGCCCGAGCCTGCCCTTTGCTCTCGCTCTTTATCTGCCTGATGTGCGTGTGTGTGTGTGTGTGTATCTGTGTGAGCGTCTGTTTGTGATGGTGGCTCAGCAAATGAAAATAATAATCTCTTTGGGCAGGAAATGAAGGGAAATTTAACAGGAAACTTTTGTGACGTGCTGCAAACACTACGTGCAAATAAACCAGAGTGTGTGTCTGTGTGTGTGCGTGTGTGTGTTTGTGTTTGTGTATTGTTGTCTGAGTGTGCCTGTGTGTGCATTTAAAATAAAAATGTGCACAGCTTATGAGATATCTAAAAGCTACATAAGTGCTTCGACCCAGAAGGGGATTGTCCACAGGGAAGTAAACACACACAAGCAATCACAGCGAGCAGCCTTGAACTTTGAACTTTGCAGGCATGACACACTGCAATGTCTTCGGAAAATAGACACAGCTTATGTTGTATTTTGTATATTTAAAATACTCTTTGTGTCGAAAACTTTGGAAACTGTATAAAATCATAATAGTGAAAATGGTTAAGGCATTATACGCTATTTCAAATTAATTTTATTTGCATTTTAAAGTTTATTTATTTATTATATATTTTGTAAATTGAAAAAAATTATCCTCATTTATTAAGCAGCTATAGAAAAAAATAAAATAGTATATATAAAATTTATTTAACTATTTAAACTGTACAAGTTAAATATACTAAAGTGTCTAACGTACGGTACTTCATATTAATTTTATTCAAATATTAAATAAATAAATAATATACAAAAAAAAAATATTAACAAAATTTTTATAATAAATTTCTTGCAATTTATAGAATATCAAAATTTCTCTATCAATTGTATTAAATCAAAATAACGAATATATAAAATTCCTGCAACTCTTTCAACTGTAGATATTAAATATGCCACAATATCTTAGACTGCATTTTATTTGAATTCTTAAATTAAATAAATTATTATACATCCAGCAAACATTTTAAATTTCTTTATATTTTCATAAATAGCACAATACGTATATTTTAACGCCTAAATTACAAATTCCTTTATATTTCTATAAATTGCACTTTACGTTTATTTAGTTAAATTGCGGTTTTGAATAAATTCCAAAATTAATAAAATTATTATACCTCCCGCATTGGAAGTAGTATCACAATAAAACATACTTTATTTCTGCCATAAAAAATATTTAAATTTATTTGGCACTTTCAGTAAGCCAAATAAATTACTTAATTTGCCCGAAAAGCTAGCCACTACTTACTTTTATAGGTCAACTCCATACAACTGGGTCAGCTCATGCGGCATACCATAATCAAATAATTAGAATTTCCTTTTTCCCCAAAGTTTCCCAAATATTTCATTCATATGGAAAATAACTTGCAATTAAGTTAACCAAGTCAATGTAAACCTCACACATAAAATTGTAAGCGTTGGCAGCATATGCCCACACTGGCCACGCCCACTGCTGCCACTTTAATAAGGTGCCTGCTGCAGTTTGGGCTATCAGTGCGAGGCAATAAAATGTTATATGCAGCTGCCGGAGCTGTCATTAGGGCCTGAAGGGATAGGGGGCGGTAGGGTTGCTGCAACTGTGCATAATTATCGCCTTGCCAAGTGCTCGTGATAATGGCTAAATTTCCAGTCTAGAGGGGGGCGTGTCCATTGAGTGGGGCGTATTAGCAAAGAAGGTGCACGGCATTTAATTATTACGATTATTGCGCTTTTGTGTTCCACAATCACATCAGCTGCTTTCCCCCCATTGGCATTGTCATGGCATATACTTAGCAGTTAACATATTTCGGGCGAGGAAGGAGGAAGAGGGGCGGAGAGGGGCGTAGTGCCTTGCTTCGATTTGCTCGCGCTCAGTGGAGCGTTATTTTGGCAAATGCCGAAACTTCAAGGGTCTTACATAAATGCTGGCCATGCGTCTAAAGCGTATGCTTAATGCCAGCCTGTGTGTGTGTGCGGCTGTGTGTGTTAGTGTGTGTGTGTGTAACTTCTAAAGTTCAAGTCAATGTCGCAAACTGTTAACGGCGCGTTAATAATGCGATTAGTGGATGTTTCAGCCCCTGCCACACGCAAGCCGTCCCTGTCCCCTCCCCTGACTGTTTTTCCAGCGCATTTGAATGGGGCCGCACAGCCCCTCCTCCGCCCCCGCCCACTGGCTGTCAGCCCAATAGGCAACCAGTCAACGAAGCAGGCTAAATTTGAAAATTGCCTTTAATTGGCAACATTTTCAAGAGCTTCTAAAGTGCCAGGGAGGGGAGGGGTAGTAGCAGGGATGCCGAATCACAGGACATGTTTTCGGCTTGCAACTTGTACTAATTAATAATTAATTAATTGAGGGCTTTTTTGATGGCGCCTGTAGATTTTTATGTGCTGACCGCAAGGGGAAACTTTTTATTTGCAATAAAATTGAGTTTATTGTTATGATACCCTGTAAATTGAGGCGTGTATGTATAATTTACTTTATTGTTATGGCAACATGGAAATTGAGGCGTATATATTAAATTTTGATACCCTGTTATTGACTAAAATTGACTACCCTGTAAATTGAGGCGCATATCTAAAATTGACTATTTTGTTATGATGCCCTGTGAAATGGAATATATATCTTAAGCTGACTTTATTGTTATGATACCCTGTAAATTAAAGTGTATCCAAAATTGACTTTATTGCTATGCTTCCCTGTAAATTGAGGCATAAAACTAAAAATTTACTTTATTGTTATCATACCCTATAAGTGGAAGGGTATATATTAAATGGACTTTATATGATTGAGAAGTATACAAAATTTAATGTAATGTGATGATACTCTGTAAATTGAGGAATATATCTAAATTTAAGTTTATTATTTTAATACCCTGTTATTCACGGCTTTTTGAAAAATTCCATTTATTCTTATGAAAAATAATGCGCATATTTAAAATTAAATTTATAAACCTAATATAATATAATACAGTATAATATAGTATATATAATATAATATAATACAATGTAAAAAATTATAATATAATATAATATAATATTATTTAATATAATATAATATACTGTCTTAAATTGATTTTATTATCATGCAACCCTGAAAGTTAAATTTCCTCCATTGCTACGATACCCTGTAAATTCGGACGTATGTATATCTGCAATCTTTCAATTACTTTGCGCGTTGTCAATGCAAAAATCTCCGAAAAGTAATTTCGCATTTTGTCAAAGAATTTAAAAATTCGAAATTGAGTGCACAATAAAATGAAACGGAAATGGGAACAACACACAGGGCTTCACATAGAGCTAGGTACAGGGTGGGGAGGGGGCTGTGGAAGAGGGAGTATAGCGGTCACGGCAATAGCAATGATACCGTAGAAATATGACAAACAATCAAAATGTATTCGGCAAAACCGCAACACTGGCAACAAAACACGCCAGCTGAGCCCGAGATTTGTTGCCAGACAGAGAGAGGGACAGTGAGGGAGACAGATGAAGAGAGGGGGAGAGGCAGGCAGTTGGGTAGAGGCAGCAGCACTGTAGTTAATGGAGATGAGACGCAGGCAACGGCGTGAAGGCAGCAAAAATAGCTTTGCCGTTGGTTGTGCGTACGGGTATGTGTGTCTGGGTGTGTGTGTGTGTGCACTGATGAAAATTTATTGCTGGCAACATACCCAAAGGGATTCGCAAATATAATACTACAAGCACAGCGGGGCGGATCCAACAGTTGGGCGGATGAGCGCGCGAACAGATGGCTAAAAGGCGTTGGCAGCGACGCCAGCAGCGCAGCGACTGCACACAAGCACGTACAACATGTCATGCCGTTTGCCTACGACGCGAGAGCGTGCTGCCTCGCTCCCACTCTCTACCGCTCTCTCTTTCACAGCCTCCTTTCTCGCATGCTACTGCTGCTGCTCTACATGCTCGCTGGCATGCGAGCGATTGTTTGGCGTGTAAGCCTGTGTGTGTGTTTGTGTGGGTGTGTGTGTGTGCGGGTGTGCGTGCGGCTGCACTAAAGCTATGAAAAATTTGCAGAAAAACAGCAGCAAAACATGCAAAATGCGGTTTTAGCTGCGCTTCGCTATGAGCAGAAATCTGTAAAAAATCTGTTTGAAAAATATATGACAGCTGGCTGCGACTTGCCTGTACCCTACGCTGTAGAGTTGCTTTATACTTTTTACTGTTAAATAAAAAAAATATTCAAAATACTGTTTTCAGCGTAGGAACTATTAAATAATTAATTAAATTAAAAATATTACTAAAATTTTAGCTTGACAAGAAAAATTAAATAAGGCGACTTTAAATTAAATAAAAAAAGGGCTCCTTATATATTTTAATTTTATTTTTAATTGTGGAAAAGCATATGATTTTTTAAAAATGTTTATAAATTGTGCGAAAAGCTCTAAAAAAAAAGGTAACAAATAAATAAAATATTGTTTATTTGTCTAAAATGCTGTTTAAAATTCTTATGATATCGAGATATACTTTTTTTCTTTTAGAAAAAAGAAAAATGTTGGCAACCCTAACCCTACCCACTACTCTACTACACTGCTTGCAACACGCACTCTGCATTTTTGTTATGAAAATGTAAGTGAAATCACTAAAAATGCCAAACAAAACGGCTTGAAATGCAGATAGTAGTAGTGCGCTTAGCTGCTCTGCTGCAAGTTAATGTGCAGCGGCAGCCTTCACTTGCAGCATGCTGACGACTCGCTGGCACATGCAACAGATTTTCGTAGCTGGCGACAGCAGCTGCAAGTTGCATGCGTATACGCAACGAGCCCGGAAATGGGTCAAACAAAGTGCTCGACTCGATATCGCGTACAGTCTCTACACACTGTACAGCCGGGCTAATGGCTTTTGTTACTCAATAAACATTTGTCAAGCACCCAAGGCGTTGTCAGGTACTTGCCTAAGCCCGCACCCGCTTGGACTCCCCTCTTTGCTAACGCTGCCAACGTTGCCAACAATTTGCTGCGATCATATGTGTGTGTCTCCTGCCAATGGCGACGTTTTATTGCCTTGTCCTTTGCCAGCGACTACACGGTACCCCAAAAAAAAAAACAAAAATAAAAGAGTACAACACACACACGCACACACACACACACACACTCAATAGCTAGTGCAACAATTTATGATCAGTGACAAAAGCAAAGGCACATTTTCCAACTGTGATATACTCCTACATGGCCTGCCCCCCAAAGCTGTACCCTTTTCATTTGTCTTCCTTTTTTTTCGCTCAGTGTAGGTACACGCCCTTTCGCTGCCATTGTTACAACTGCGTCTACGTTGCCGCCCTCAGGTGGAAAACAACAAAAAAAAAGGAAAACAACAAGAAAAACAGGCGAAATCATTGGCAATTCCACGCTGGGCCACGCATCGATGGCGCTTTTATGCGCTTCGCAGTTTTCCACATTTTTTTTGCGTACTTTTTTGGTATATTTTTTGTTTTGTTTTTTTTTTTTGTATTTTCCGTTGTATTTTCTGTTGTTGTTTTTTTGGTACTTTCGCTGCTGTTGTTGCACGGCGTTCGCCTTGGATTTTTGCGATAATGGAGACAAATGTTGGGCCCTTAAATTTATCGATTGCCCGCAAAATGAATGGCTCCGGCATGTGAATTTGTTTTTATGGCCGCACGCAGATTTAATGCTTTAAGCACAAGTGTCGACTGCGCTACCCTGCACTGCGTCTCTGCACCTGAACTTTTGAACTTTCAATTTACTGTTTTCTTGTCTTCTACTGCCTGCCAGAAGAAAGGCAAACGCCGCAGGCAAACAATGAATCGCAAGCTAAACTTGTGCCAGCAGATAGCTAACTATTTGGGCATAGCCCTCACCCCCCTTCACATACACTTTTGAAGAATTCTCCTGGCTGTAGAAACTTTCGAATTGAAAGTTCATCGAATTTTGCGCCGCGTTTTACCTTATTCTGCTGGGAAACTGCACGCCTAAATTTCAGGCAATTTGTTAACGAGTTGCGCATTGGCCAAAGAATTATGACCATGGCCGGCAGCGGGCTTAGCATGTGCAGCGGATTAGTTGCCAGATAAACGCGCTACTCTCCAGTACTCTTTCTCTTTCTCTCCCTCTCTCTCACTCGATGCTGCCTTCCCTCTCTCCTGCTTCTCCCCTTGTTTAAGCGCACTTTTAATTTTCGCGCTTTGCACTGCGCGTCGACGACAAGGGCTTAATATTAAATACTGCAACGTGCTCTGCAACCCTGGCGCCTGGATTTATGCAGCGTTACATTGGCATTTAAACAGGGCCCCCGGATTGCGGTGTACTCGGCGAAGTGCTGTGCAGTGGGGAGTGGAGGCAGCAGGGTGAACTTCAGCATCGGTTTTTTCCATAAGCGCGCGCTTTTCTATTATGTAAAAACATAAATGCAACTTACGTTGAGTGCTACGCGGCAAAAAAAGAGGGGAGAGACTCCAAAGCAGGCTATGCTCGACTGCCAGATACCATGACAAAGTTTTAAAAACTATTATGTTTATTTAACATTATATTTATTTGTCTAAAGTTAAGTGTAAAGTTGATAGTCAGTAGAAATGAGGCTTGCAGGCTGCTATATATCATTATACTGGCTATGCTCGACTGGCAGCTACCATGCCATGTAATTTAATAATTAGATTAAATTTTTGGTTTTTTTTTTATTTATTTCTCTAGCGTAAAACGTGAAGTTGATAGTCAGAGCAACTGGGACCTATAGTTTGCATATAGTTAAATATATATAAATCTACTGGCCATACTCGACTGGGAGATACCATGCCATACCAAAATTTACTAAAGTTGAAATTTTTAAAAAATAATATAGGTTTTTTCTAGGGTTTAATGTGAAGACAACCAACGTAACTGAGATCCTTGCACATAGTAATATAAAATATTCTATTGGATCCGCCAATTTAATTGCCCCAATTATAATATTATTATATAAACTTACATATTTATATATTTTATATTGACACTTCAATGCGTTTTACGTATTGTAACTAACGCAAAATAATTTAATTAAGCCGAATTAATTTTTTTTGCAATTTGCACAATATTTACCAACATTTTTGCAACTTGAATAATAATAAAAAAAATTGCTAAGTATCATATGTAGGTTTTTTGCTTATAATCAATTCAGCAACAATTTGTACATTGTTACATTTTTCTGTCATATGAAATATAATATTTTTTATAATCTCTACACACGCATTGTCGAGTGTAGCACACTTTCAAGTAGCTACAGAGTATGCTGGAAAAAAGCAAAATGTTGACGGCGAAACTTTGTAGATATAAATATGGGTAAAATACTCGTACACATAAAATGCATAAGCTCCAACATAAAGGACCCATCACCTGGCCCGGTCCGACCCAGTCGCTAGCTCTCACCCAGCCTCTAACCGTTTGCCCAACTTTAGAATCACAATGCCGCAGGGCCACTTGGGTTCTGGCTTGGCGTTTGGCATTGTTCGGGGCAAGTGCTGTGAACTGTGTGTGTGTTTGTGTGTGTGTTTGTGTGTGTGTGTGTGTACGGGTCTGGTCTGTTGCTAGAGCGCTGTGGAGGTCTGGGTCTGGCTGCGGGTCGGACGCTGGCAGTGCAACGGGAATCACTTACCTCGATTCGAAATGGCGGCATCGGCCTGGGCGTGCGGGTGTGCGTGCAGCAGCCATGCGAGGGTAATTACAATCAAAATGGGGCAATTCATTTTGGTGGAGGCGCAGGAGCTGGGGCTGGTACTGCGCCGGGGCTGATGTATGCTTCGCGAAAATATTCTCATTGTGTTGCGTTTAAATCGCTTGTACTTGTCTTCTCTGCAGGAGGCAGAAGAAAACCTGCTCTCGCTCTCTCTTTCTTTCTTTCGCTCTGTCTCTGTCCCAGTCGATGGTGTGCGAAATCTGTTTTCCAAGCTGCGCACTCTAAGCACTCATTACGGGTTTTCCGTTGTCGCCCTTGCTTTGTTTAATTTGCAGTTTTATTCCGGCTGCTTCTTTGTCCGGAACTTCCTCGGGGTCGCCGCCAATTAGAAATGAACCGCCGAACCGCAAACGTTTTTTATGTGGCACATACTTTTGCGTTAATAAATCGCCACAGATGATGTGAAATATTTTTGTAATTAGTTTTTTATTGCCGCATAAATTTGTGGCCAGTGTCTGCTGAAAGAGAGCAAAGAACAAAATGCGTATCGACTTAATTATTTGCAGTTACTTGTGAGTTTGCAAGGCAAACAATTTTTTTTATGGCTTTTATTTGTTTCAAAAATGTTATTTATTTTTTTTTTGGCTCGCGCAAATTGTCAGCACACAATTTCCATAACAATATCTATTTTTTCATGTCTGTCAACGAAATTGAATGCGAAAATAATTCGAAACACACCTGGTTTTATTTAAAAACTAGTGACACGGCGAACTTTGTTCCGCCTTAATGGCAATAAATAAGCAGTTTTTATACCATTTACCCATTGAAAATGGGTAAAAAATGGTATATTAACTTTGTGCAAATGTATGTAACAGGCAGAAGGAGGCGTGGCAGACCATACAAAGTATATATATTCTTGATCAGCATCAATAGCCGAGTCGATTTGGTCATGTCCGTCTGTCTGTCCGTCTGTCCGTCTGTCCGTCTGTCCGTCTGTCCGTCTGTCCGTCTGTCCGTCTGTATGAACACACAGATCTCAGCTATTAAAAGAGCTAGAGGCACCAGACTTGGTGGGAGTGTGCGTGTATTCAATACACACAAGAAGTTTATTTCAAACTTGATGTGCCACGCCCACCGCCTCCGCAAATCGATAAATGCGTATTTCGATTTTTTCCAAATAATTCAATAACGAAAAGAGATAAACGCACCAAATTTGGTAGGAGGGTGTCTTGCAACATTATGCAGAAGTTGGATTTTAGAATTTTGGATGCCACGCCCACCGCCTCTAAAAAACACATTTTTATAGTTTAAAAGAAAACTAGAAAAGCTAGAAGCACCAAATTTGGAAGTAAGGTGCCTGGTAACATTACGGAGAATGTTTGATTTTCAACTTTTGGATGCCACGCCTACCGCCCCCAAAAATCGATTTTGTAAATTGGTAAATCAAATTATAGGAAAAGTAGAAAAGTTTCCGAAATTTTTTTTAGGTATTATTATAGATAATAATAATATCTACCAACCCTATAAATTTAAATCCGATCGGACAATAAACACAGAAGTTATAGGCACGAGAAGTTTCGCTCACAGCAGTAGAGGCCCGACGCCGACGCCGACGCCGACTGCGCACGCCGACTGCGTACGCACAGTCGTCGTGTAGTCAGTGTGCAGTCGGCATGTGCCATAAGCGTCAATGCATGTGAATTTGTCGTCGAAAATATCCGATGCGTTGTTATTCGCCGAATAAAAGTAATTAATATTAAGAATTAGTATTTAACAGCGAAAGGTAAATGGTATCTTACTGTCGAGTGCACTCGACTGTAGCTTTCTTTACTTGTTTTTTTTTTATTTTATTCGAAAAAATACAAAATAAAATTAAATAACTACATTAATCATTCATTATTATTTCTGTATTTTAGTACATAGGTTGCTCTTCACTTAAGCACCTTGTGATACACGACATTTTTTGTTTTATTATCAGGCGCAAAAACAAACAACACAGATGGTCTTCCGACCCGTGAGCATGCCACGTATAATTGACCATGGGAAAAACATGAATGTTCTAGATTTAAACCACAAACTTTTAAGGATTGGCCTTGTGATTTGTTGATTGTCATGGCAAATGCAAGACGTATCGGAAATTGAAGTCTTTTAAATTCAAACGGCATATCGGTTGGGATCATCGGGATCCTCGGAATGAGAACTTCCTCACCTTTGAATTTTCCTATCATTATCGTAGCGTAAATGACATTGTTCATCAATTTACTAACCACCAAACGCGTACCGTTGCACAGTTTTGGTTGGTTTATGTTTCGAAGCATGATTACTACAGAGCCAACCTTTAGGCGGTGGTAAGCCAGGCACGTCCAAAGAGTTTAAAAATTCAATTGGATAGTTGGTGGCTTCATCTTCATTTGTGACGCACTCAATAGATTTGAATGAATGCATTGTTCCAATGATCTTATTTTGAATTATGTAGTTCAGGTCATCTACATCTTTATTCTTAGCCGCTAAAATTGCTCGCTCACTCAACCATTCATTATTTTTGTAGTTAGAAATAATATTTGGAAATACATTGTTGATAAGTTCGTCTTTTGATGAGACAAAATTACAGAAATTATTTGGAAATGATATTAATCCGCTCGATTCATCGACAGGTACTTGACCATTACCAATAGTCAGCAATTGCTCCGAGAAATCTTCAGCACCACAATACTCGCAAACAACGTCCATTTGCCCAATGCAAACGCTAGGATGCAAGCTGTAATCATTGCTGCAATCGTATCGAAACGCAGCTCGATTCAAATCAGCTAAATATCTTGTTCTGCGTCGCAAATTATCTATTTGTTGACTTCTGTTGTTCGCTCGACGATTCTGCATTGCCAACCGAGCTGTTTCACGGGCTGCTTCACTTTGCTCTCGTGATTCAGAAGCACGAAGTCGAGCCATACTATTGCGGCGCTGTTCACGTGCAATTTCTTGTTCTTCTTCAGTCCTTTCATTTGCAGTATTTTGTATTCTTCTTGCATTACGGCTTTGTCGGAAAAGATTCGATCGTCTTGGTCGCGGCATTATTAATTAAACTTCACTTCACTTCAATCCACTTGTTAATTATTTATTTAATAGAAATAGTTTTAATATTGATTTCTTACAAATATCAAATTGTCATCCATACGTCATTACATAGCTGTCATTTCACGTCAATTAGATAGCTGTAATTTGCGTTTTGTTATTCCAAGTCTGATTCTTTTTTGTTATACCACGTTTTATAGTGACTGACGTTTCATGTCAAGTCACAGAGGAACGCTGTCGAACGGGATAAAAAGTATCCTATGTCCGTCTCCTGGCTCTAAGCTACCTCCCTACCAATTTTCAGCCAAATCTGTTCTGCCGTTCTTGAGTTATAAGTGGTGTAACTAACACGACTTTCTTTTATATATATAGATTTATTATCAACTATTCGTCAGTCGGCTAAACGATAAATTGTGAGGCAGGCATTGCTTTTGTGCGCTTTTTAAATGCAATTTAGCGCAAATGGAGAAATAAGCAAGCCATACAAAATATAAAGAACTTTTTCCACATGCAAATTCAATTTATTTCGATTAATCGCGCAGCAAACTAAGCAATAAAATATTTTAAAAAATTTCAATATTGATAAAGGATTAAAAAAGCGTGCAACTATTTGTAGGTCGTAAAACACAGTGCTTACAAAATTAAAAATGTAGTTTTAAATATTTGAAAATTTGCAGATATTAAAAATGTATTTTTATATTTGTCAAAATTTATTTTTATTAAAAATGAAATTTAAAATGTGTTTTTATATAAGTAAAAATATAATTGATTGCTCCTAATTAAAAATGTATTTTTAAATATTTAAAAGTTCATGTATTACAGTAAATTAAGCAATGCAATGCCGATTTTATATTTTATTTTCAGCAGCGCTTTAAGGTCTTCAAACTGTTGGATTTTTTCCTGCCATTTTGGCAACTGCCGTGGTAAAAGAATTCAACTCGTTTCTCTCGCTCGCTTCGAGCTGTTCAAGTGCTGCGAAATGCTTTCAAATGCTCAAAGCGAAAGCAATTAAAGCGCTCTTCGCTTTATTCTGTTGCATACTCGCAGGCGCCAGAGACACACGCTGCCTTCTGCTGCCTGCAGTCGGCACACACACACACGCACAGACAAGTGTGCTGCTGGTGCTGAGTGCTCAGAGCTGAGTGCGAGTATTCAGTGTTGGTTAACTCTTGCTCTCCCTCTTTTTGGCACACAAAAATGCGTCTACATAACTTTATCGACACGCAAAATTAAACCACAAAGTGGAATTATCAACAAATTCATTTATAAAGTTGAGTTTTTCACATTTTCCTATGCAGGGCCAGCGAGAAGAGTAGCATGAGAGTGAGAGAGAGAGAGACAGTAAGAAAGAGAGAGAGCGAGTGAGTAAAGCATTTAACTAGCTAACGCAGATGAGGGCAAAAGTAAACAACACTTCAACTCCAAAGTTCATAACCAAATAACAAATTGTTCTAAGGGACATACGCACACACACACACAGACACTCACACAGACACGTTGGCACACTCACAAGCTGCCATATTTAATGACAAAGTTTTACATAATTTAATGAGTTTGCCTTTTGTAATGGGCAGAGATCGGGGCTAGCCCAACAGCAGCCGCTGCACGTGTGTGTCGCTCTCCCAGTGTATGTGTGTGTGTATAGTCGTGACTGTGGTTAAGCCGAAGAAAAATAAGCAGACAGACAGGCAGAGAGAGAGCAGCAGACCGAGCCCGGCTGGGGAAAAGTTCAAATTATTTCATTATCACTTTCGTGCAGCGCCAAACTCAAGTCGCAAAAAGCTGAAAATAGCTAAAAAAAAAAACGAGGAAAAAGCTAAAAAAGCACTCGCTTTAAAGCTGCAAAAAATGGTGCTGAGGCAGTGTAGCACGTCGCGTCTGCTCATGAAAAATAAAGTTATAAATTTAGATTAACCCATGCAGTCGATGGCACTTGCCGACTGCCCGACAAGCCGGTAGGGTTACGGGGCTGCACTGGCACAGTGGTTACAGTGGCTGCTCAGGCCCCCAAAACCCATTAAAAGTCACTGTATGTATGGCTGTATATGTCTGTGTGCGCCTGTGTGCGCCTGTGTGTGTGTGCTAGGTATAATTATCTATCGTTTTCATTATTACCATGGACAGCGCCGGGCATCAAGTATACGCCACGTAGTGTGCGCGCGCCGCATGTCCTGGAGGAGCAATAAAATATTTGTATCTATTTTGTACAGAGGTACGGGGCCAGGGACTGCTGGCATCGTTGCCTGGGTCGCTCCTGTAGGTGCTGCTACAAATCTGCGCCGGTCATGTAATTACTCAAAAAGTTGCAGGGCAAACAGGGAAGCACAGCAAATTTTATATGCATTGGCCTCTGCCCGGCGAAAGGGCTTTTATCATGTAGGCGGTAAATAGCCGTAAATAAACAGGCCGGCATATAAAAAGCCAGCAAAACAAAGCAGCAGCAGCAGGCTGGCAGCAGCAGCGCCTCAGGCGTAGTCTTGCGCCGTCATAGATATTGCCCCATTGTCAGCTGTGCGCTGTTATTGCTACTGCTGCTGCTGTCGGCCAAGGTTATCAGTTTTATGGCTTAGCTTGCCCTACAGATTTTTATATGCCTGCGCCACATGCTGTGCAACGAGTTTCCCGCTTTAGCGCTTTATTTATGACAGCCAGAAATTCTTGCAGTGTGGCTTGATCTTGCCGTTGGCCTCAAAAGTTGGCCAAACCTTTTTTTTGGCAGCGCACAGCGCTCAACTGACTGCCTGGCAGTTAACCCCAGTAAAAATTTAATACGTCAATAAAGCGAAATTAATTATTTAAAAAAAAAAAAGCGGCGACCGCAGCCGCATGCGTTTTTAATTTGTCGACTTTCGCCAGCGCATCAAGTATACGCCGCGTGGCGCGTCTGAATTGCACTTTGCGGTATAATTTGAAGCAAGTCGTAATTAGTTTTCGCTGCTTGCGCTGCTAAACTGTAATGTAGAAGGAGACAGTGTAGGAAAAGTGTGAGAGCAAGAGGTAGAGACAGGGAAATCCGAGGCAGCAGGCGAAAGCGAAACCGAAGCTGCAGCTGTAGACGGGGGCCACGTCTTTTGTCAGTTGCCGTTGCTGTGTGGTCCGCGGTGGCGTGGCGGTCCTGCGAAACTTTAAAATGGGTTAATTGCATTGTAAACTAGACGAAACAAATGGCAAACAAGTGCCGCACCGAACTGAGCAGCAACAACAAGCCGCTTTAAACAAATTGCAGTCGCTGGGGCGCAGCTTCGATTCGTGCGGCATTTGAGCCTGAGCGCAAATTAGCAGAGCGCAAAGTTTCGCCAAAGTCGACAGGGAGGCGAAGACAGCAGCGCGCAGACCGAGCACGACAATCCAAACTACAGGCTCGAGCTCATTTCGTGCCCCACTGCAGGCAGGCAGGCAGTCAGGCAGGCAGGCCAGGCACATTTTTAATGAAAACTAACTCGCACATGCAACAGAGAAGAGAGCGAGCGGCTGACATGAAATATGTTGCAAAGCAGCGGGTGCAACAAGAGCGTCTAATCGAAATGATTAAAACGGCGGCGCGCAAAGAACTTCTGAAGTGCAAAGCAGAATGGTAGAGGGGGAACGAAAGAGTTAGCAGGAGCGAGGCAAAAATCGCTTTGGCTGCACAAAAGCAAAGTTCAAAGTTCAGCCAAAGTGCTTGCCACAAGTTCGCCAAAGAGTCAAAGGGACTTCCACTGACAGTGCAACAATGTGGCATGCACACACACACACGCACTTGAGCCTCGAGCGCGCCGGGAAGTTGCGCAGCAAACGCTCGATGAAGGATTATTAAAATTTTCCAAGCGAATGACACACGCAGTGACTTTAAGACTTGGCTTAAGCGCATACAGGGTGTTCCAAAGGCTATGCAAGTTAGGTATTAAGTAAACATTGTTTTAAAATTTTTTTTTAATAAAAAGTACTTTACATAGGGTTGTGTATGGCATAACAAAAATGACCTACACGACTTTTCCAAATTTTCTATTAGCATACTACATAAATGTGGCTAATACAGCGTTGAATCGCCTACTTTATGAGCCTCTTTGCATACCTCCTGTGATTTAAAAAAAACCCCTTAAATATTAATCTGATATATCATACAATCTGGCCAGGCCAATTCTGATCGCCGTAACCAGAGAGCGCTCCAGCTGGCAATGTCTTATGGCATAATTAAAATATTCACAATTTTTTAAATATTATACAATATCATAGGCACTTTTTTCTATCTTACGGCTATCCAATTTAATTAACCCTAAACTTCATTATTTTATTATTACTATTTTTTTTGGGGTTATCAACATTTTATTTATTGCACAACTAGCATCAGATGCAAAACATGGAACACCCTTTATAAAATATGTATACGAGGTGAGTTCACAAAGTAAGGGAAACTTTCAAATTCACTGGTAACATATATTTTTTTAATGTAGATTTTTTTATTTATTTATTTTGATATTCTGGTACACTTTTACCGAACATTTGTAGCAACTTTCAAGTGTATATCATGCTTTGTATGGTTGCAAGAGGCGTAAGGGATATAGGTGTTTTGAGCGCACGGCGATTTTTGTGTCGACATTTCTAAAAAATCTATCAAGCTGTTGACTGACGTCAACGACGAGGCAAAGGGGTCATTTACTGGTGGAAAATGATGAGTATTAGGCTATGATGTCAAAAACAAAGTCCAATTGTTCCAATGCAAGAGTTCAGAAGAGCGAAGTTCGATCAAATGTCAAAGTATTGCTCACTGTTTTTTTTTTTCGATTACGATTAGCATATGATCGTACAGTTCATACAGTATTAACTGTAAATTGTTATTAATGGCTTTTCCCCTGCTTACTCATCTTTTCTTTTTGCCCAAAAACATTAACAACATAAAAATTAATAAATTAATATTTTTTTATTTAAGCACATAAATAAATATTTTCTTAAAATACATTATAAATATTGTATTTTCTCAATACCAAGTCCACCTAATTTTTGAACACCCCTCGTATATATAAATATGCATATAGCATATCTATACAATATAACCGCGCACAAGTGCTTAAGCAGGTCCATAAACCTACTGAGGTGCTGCGGCATATGCAAAGCACTCTGTGTTGCATGCCGCAAGCTGTAAGCTGCTAGCTGCTTGCCACTGTCCACCCTACTCTGTATCGATGCCATGAATAGCTGATATGTATGAAAATAATTTCTGCATGCATTAAGGCATTTGATGTGATGTGCAGCTCCCACGGGCAAGTGCCTTGCATTTTTGCTGAAGCAAACATAACTCATCTATTATGCGCGTATGTGTGTGTGAGTGTGTGTATCAGTATTTGCTGGCCTGTGCCTACAGGATTCACTTAGCAATAACAGCTTTATTTACTATGCCGAAATGGATTATCCTCTCGAGCCTGGGGATGCAATTTCTGCCTGTGCTGCTGCTGCTGTTGCCTCTCTTTTTTCAGGTTTGTGTGTGTGCCCTGCCTGTGCTAACAATACCTGCCGCCCGTTGCACTTGCCTCCTTCCCGAGCTCGTCGTCAGCGTCATCAACGTTCAAGTGGAAATCTACTCACAACTGCATAGAGGCTGCCTTTACCTGGACAGTCTATGTGCCTGTCAGTGTATGTGCCTGCCTGTCTATGTATTTATAAACAAGTGCTTGCATCCATTAGACCAGGCAGGCCTCCCGCTGGCCAATGGCTCGTGCAACCGCCATTAAACAGGCTAAAAAGCAGAGCGTCTCTCGCTCTCTCTCAAGTGTATAGAGAGAGAGAGAGGGAGAGCGCTCTTGTGTCTTGCCTCGGGTGCACGCAAGATAATTAAATTTTCAAATTCAAATTTAATTAAATTCGAACGAGTGAATACGCATTGAATAACACGAATATAATGCGAGTAAAATGACTTCAATTCGTTACCAATAGAAACGTCAAACTGTTGTTGTTGCTGCTGTGCATTGTTTGCTGCCTGCAACATGCAGCATGCCGCATGCTGCATGCTGCACGCTGCAACCCGCTGACCTCAGCACTTGCACTCGGCGACACGGCGCACGTTGCATTCGCAAACAAATTCAGAGCACAAGCTTCTAACACAATTCGTTCTCTAAACTTCCCGCCCACCCCGCTGTGCTGCCTTGCCACGCCCCATTGTGGCAATAAATCAAATCAATAAAATGACAGCATGAAAAATTGCCAGCATAAAAACCGCAGTGCAAAACCATTATTTCGAATTTGAATTCGCAACAGCAAAAAAGAATTTGTTATTTTGTACATGCTAAAAATCCTAACCGCATCGCATGACACTCATCGGCACATAATGGCGTGAAAGAGTGCCTGCCCGACTAGGCAGATGCCCTACAGATGAGGCCTAGTATTTTCTTTGATTTGTCGTAGATTTGTTATTAGTAAGATTGGCATGAATATCTACCAATATTATGATACATTAAATTAAAATATCTAAAATAAAGACAGTAGAGTCTTAAAGTATTTTTTTTTCACTTTTTCTAAGATTAAGAATTTTTAAAGTTTACTTGGGATAAGTTTTATACATAAATTAATTTAAATTTGATTATATATTCTATGTACGTCTTTAAAGACCTTTGTGCAGCTTAAAAAGAAATATTTTAAGCTATCATTGAAAATAATATTTATATAATTATGATAAATATTCTTAACAAGAAGCGTCGATAATAAAGAGAGTTTTTTGCAAGTTAATTTAAATATGTTACTATATATTTTATGTACTTCTCGAAATATGATTATTTATATTTTGATTAAGTCTCTCAAGACATTAGTGCATATTTTTTAGAAGACGTTTAAAATACTTTTAAAAAATATGCACTAATGTCTTGAGAGACTTAAACAATTATGAAATATATTTTTATTAATTTTTAAACAAAAAGATTTGGAAATATCAGAGATATATAAAAAAAAACTTTTTAAAAGCGCAACAAAATCCGTATATAAGTATATATAAACTAATTAATGAATATGTAATAATATTTCTAAATAACATATATAACCTCTCCTTAATAAAAGTCGGTCGCAAGCCAATATTAATTTTGAAAAAATCGTATAACGTATGATATTGGAATATTACAATTTTTAATAACTTTTCTAAAAATTCTTTAGAATTTTGGCAAGCACTTCTTGAGGCCTGTGTAGGATATTTTAGTAGAAGGCTTAAGTAAGCCTTCCGAGAACACTTATCAGTCTCACTGTCTCAGGTATTTGTTAAGCTACTTTAAAGCATCGCACGCGCTTCTAGCACTTTCACACATACACACACAACAGCACGAGTGTGTGCCAGTTGAAATCCAGTCGACGCACTGCCCTCGCTTTGACGCTCGCAGGGTATGCAAACACAATGACAAAGCAATAATAATAATAATAGAACAATGGGGAAATGGGCCACAGAAAAAAAAAAGCAAGGTGGTGAAAGGGCAGGGGGCACATGGCAACCTTTCGACACCTACAATAAATAAATGTTGAATTCCGAATGCCGGAGTAAATATTGCAAACGGAACGCAAGGCAAACATACGAAATTAGTGAGCAGTCGACGAAAGGAGTAACAAAACAGAGCGAAAGCGAATGAAAGCGAACAAAAAGGACAAGCAGAGCAAACAGAACGCGACACTGACTGCAAAAAGTAGACGCACACGTATGTGGCAAATAAAACGTTGACAGTGCCATAAGCCAGGGGCAGAGGGAGTGTGCTGGGGGAGGCAGCGCGAGATTGAATAGAAATCCTTATATGACATAAAAAATAATACGAAACGCAGAGAAATGCGCGCCAGCTACAGATACATACAGCCATAAGTAGGAGAATAGCGAAACGAAAGGATTCCACGGCGTATTAGTTATATTTCTCGTATGTGTGTGTGTGTGACACTTGTCACTGAAATAGGGCGCACAGGGGGCGTGGCACACGCGGCACAGCATGTACAAACAAAGCCAATCGGGCCGCTTCGCACAGCTGCCGTTGGGCGCGCGTTAAGCCAACAATGGCAATCATAATACGTTATTGGCAATATTGATTGCCGGCATTAGCCCCCCGCCAGGCAACCCGCACTCCCGCGCGAACATGCCACAGCGCTGCAGACACAGGTGTCGTCTGTTTTTCGAGGCATTTTTCCAAGCTGCAGATAATGTGATAGCTTTATGCGATACACACGAAATCAGATGAACAGAAAATTGAAACTTTATTAATCAGTGAAAACGGGCAGGGGCGTAGTTGGAGCAGGGAGAAGGGTCTATTATCAAATATTATAAAATATGTTTTTGGCAGTTTCTGTTATATCTGTTTACCTGACGAGATTCCAAGCTAGAGAGGCTCAACCATTTTTCTTCATTTAATTTCGAAAAATGTATGAATTTTATTGAGATTTATTTGAAGTTGTAGTTAAGAAAAAATATTTGAAAGATATATTTATTTTCATTTCATTTTATTTCATTAATGGAGCTTGAGAAGAGTCTACTTTACTACATCCAAAAAAATATACAATATTGTACCTCTAGCTATATATATTGTACATGGTATTCTATGGTATCAACCTATTAATATTATATTCAAAGAGAATTTGAACATTCTCTAAAAATCGCTCTCTGGGAAATACTGACATACAGCAATGCTTTTCATTGCAGCCATTATAATTCGCATTAAACGATTTTTTATAGACCTCTTTAATCCGGACACTTTTTATTTATTTTACAAATTATTTATTTACTTTTTTCCCTTTAAAAATTTGCAAGCATGAATTGTATATTATTTTTCACATTTCTATATTTTTATAGGCAAAAAGGGAACTATACATCGAAGTTTATATTAACTCCATTTTATTAAAATTTTCCTTTTTTATAGCAAAAATATACATATTTTTATAAATTTGTAGTTTTATTTATTAATGCCCAATACATTGTAGTTTTAATGTAACACCAAAAGTTGCTATGAAAACTGCAAAACGTAAAATTCGCTTGCAATATTTATGGATACAAAGTATTTTAATTTTTAAGTTTTTGACTAGTTGTGTAATTGTTCAGATTATCAGGAAAGTATTGCATTATTATTATAATCGAAATAAACCTTAACTAAAGCACAAGAAGTAGTGTAATTATATTTCTACTAATTCCATAACATTTTCCTGAAACTTATCAATAATGTTAAGTTTAACATATGATTTTAGATATGTATGTTGACTAGTTGTGACTGTTACTACTCCAATAATAATACTAACATTATTTTGTTAACCTATTATACTCGAAAAGAATTTAATAATAGTTGCAGACTTGTCAGATAATATATGATATGATTTTTTTTTTTTGCGACCCCCTTCGGCACACCTGTTGCCTACGCCACTGCCACACCATCGAACTCCATTGCCGTTCATCATCATTAGACTAGAACAGGATCCCCGACAGACCAAATCGTATTTATTGATTAGCATAAACTGCGCAGACATTAGCAAACAGCAAGTCGCAGCGAGTAGAGCTCGAGTCCAGACGAGTCGCTGTCATTAGAATGTCAACGCGTGGAGGGAGATGGACAGATAGACCCCTCATGATGGACAGTACTTAGTCTGGGGCCGCACTTCCACTCAACTGTCAGGCAGTACTGCCCCCCCCCCCCCCCCCGCCCACTCATTAATTTGCGTGACAAGCTTTGTCTTGGCGCAGTGTGTGAACAAGTTCATTCCGTTTGCAATTTAATACAAAAAGTCGTTTAATGCGAGAGCACAGGGCACTCAGACGAGGAGCGTGGCGGGTGGTAGAGGTGGAGTGATACTACAGCCGAGTTGACTGGCACTTGACCTCAGTAGACGTCGCAATAACCGCGCGCACCTGTCACACCTGACAGCGCAAATTGTCCGCGGGGAGTTGCCGGGGAGAGTAGGGTCACGCTTCCCGCCCCCAACCTACGTTGCGCCCCTGCCAATGTTCGCCTTTTGTTTGGCGCTCGACAGCTCGAGACCAAAGTACACGATACACTGACAGTTGACAAATTGCTTATGCAAAGTTACCGCTCAACTTGACGAACAGTTTGTAGATATGTCCCGAGTCCGTAACATATTGAATTGATATATCTATTAGGCGTGGGCACGGGCCGACGAGATTCGGTGCCGAAATTAATTTCGCTTTTTATCGGTAGAGCGCGCCAGTGACAAATCCTTAAGTATTGAAATGGACATCAAATTTGTTTATGGCATAACTTTGTTATTGCTAGTGCAATTGCTATAAAATTTGAGGTCTATAGAGCTTAAATGTGATAGAGTTTATATGTCAACTTTAAGCTAAATTGATTTATAAACCAATATATTATGATTATTTATAATATTAGCGTTTGTTAAATATACGTTTTTTTCGCAATTTCGTTTGTGGTATAACTCAGTTATTGCTTGTGCAATTGCTATAAAATTTGGGGTATATATAGCTTAAATTTGGATCAGCTTGTATACGCTTTTTAAACTAAATTGTTTAATAATCAAGCTGGATGTAATTAATAATAATATTTACTTAAACCATATATATGTTTTTTTTGGAAAACATTCTTCTACACTTTGCTTGTGGCATAATTCAATTTTTGCTTGTGCCATTGCTATAACCTTTGGGGCATACACAATAAAAATATTGATCTTTTCATGTGCGCACTTTAAGTTAAATTGTTGATATATAAATTTGTTTATGGAATAGCTCAATTATTGCCTGTGCAATTGACATGAAATTTTAATAATGTCGACTTTAAATACATTAATGATTTCTGCGCACTTTAAGTCATATTCGTGCATATTTTTAGTATCAAATATTAGTTTGCTGTATGAAAATTGTATTTTCTCATTTATCTAAAAGCACTCAAGTCTCGAGAGAGCTCTAATCTCAGCCTAATAGCAGAAATGCCTGTATCTACGCCTACGATTCTCATAATTTTGCGGCCCTAATCGATCCCCACTACGCTTACGCCCCACATATATATAACCGTTAAGTTTTAACATTACGCTAAAGTTTGCTGGAATCGTTCTGCATGCAAACGTCTAATTAGTCGCCGCCAGTGCTCCGCTCAGCCCCTGCCTCTCTGGGTAGGCGTTCTAGGTGGGCATGGTAATTGAAAATTCCTGTCATGAAATTTCAATTGCAGCCGGGGCCAGCCGGAAAGTGGGCGTCTGCTCTGGGGCTTATTATTCAGGCGGGCAGAGGCAGAGGCACTGGGCAGGGGCAGAGGCAAGCGCCGAGGCTCGAGCTTAGGCCTGCAGCTCGCATGCTCGGCTGATGAATTCCCGCTGCCTTTGACTGCGCTCGCTGGCAAACTTTGGACCTCTCTGCCTCTGCCTCTGCCTCTGACTTTGTCCTGGTTGTCAGCGGCACTTGCTAAATGCCTGCCTGCGCCCATGCCTGCTGTCTACACTTCCTTTTACTCTCTCGGCATTTTGCTTTCTTTCAGTAGTTTTCATAAACTTCCAGCAATGTGCGTGTGGGTGTGTGTGTGTGTGTGTGTGTGTGTGGGACAAAAGCTGTTGCTTACTTTTCTGCTTAGACGCTGGCTAAACGCCTCGCCCGCAGGGCTCCAGTGGGCGGACCCTAGCACAATGCACGCCCTTTCTTTAGCTTTCTTTTCTTTTCTTTTTTTTTCTGGTGCCTTTTTCACATTTCTTTTGCAACTCTCAACGCCGGCCTTAGCCTTATGTTGCCTTCAAACCGTTGACTTCCTTTGCGGCTATTAACTATAATTACCACATTAAACGCCAAAGTGTCTTAATATTCAATTATAAGTTTTTTTTTTCCGCCCGCCTTTCCTGCCTGCTTCTGCTTCTGCGTGCTGCTGCTATCGGAAAACTTTTACCAATACGCATTTTGGCCGAGTTTTCCCTATCATCGAGCCGACTGCCGCCTTCCTACTGCCTCTCGGCTCCTTTATGACGCTTGAGTGCGTACAAATTATATCACTAAATGCGCTTAATGTCTTCGATGGCCTTTGATATTGCGGGCCTCACAAGTATTGATCGTCGCCAATAAAAATAAAATAAAATAAATTGCATTAGTTGCTGGCCAGGCAAAAAGTTGGCAACACACACACTGCGCTCTACTAATGAAATTGCGAGCAGTTGAACTTATTTCCGGAACTCACTTCTAATAAGCACCTGCCCACGTCATCAGGCAAATGCAAGTGTAGCGACTGCTGCTATCCCTGCCCCTGCCCACTCA
Organism: Zaprionus bogoriensis; assembly: GCA_035046045.1. NCBI lineage: Eukaryota > Metazoa > Arthropoda > Insecta > Diptera > Drosophilidae > Zaprionus > Zaprionus bogoriensis. The sequence goes on from JAWNOI010000010.1 coordinate 3,252,042, forward strand.
ATAAACTAATGAAAGCTGATAGAGTCAACAGCAATGCCAACTTCAGCTCCAGCTCCGGCTCCAGCTCCAGTTCCAGAATTTTAATTAACGAATCGTAAAGCGCTAATTTTGCATATTAATAAACACACGACGCGCACAGCACGACAAAAGCATACAAGGGCGCACACACACACAGACACACACTCACATATATGCGACATTGGGCGAGCCTTGTACACGCACACGCGCTGAGCACGGCGTAGCACGCACACTGGGGCAATAAATAAGGCAGCAGCACACAAGCTCAACTCGCCGGGAATTTAAGTAGTTCAAATTAATTTCAATTCAAGTCGTGGTGTCCCCCCATCATACAAGCGCAGCTCTACTCTGTCCCCCTTTCTCTGCACACAGAAGTCAGTTGCTTTTGTCATTATAATAGAAAAAGCTAATTATACTATTTATTCTCGTTTGCGCATTTGCCAACAAAGTATTTCGCATTTTTGCCGAAGGGAATATAAATATATGTATTTATATAGGATTATGCATATTATTGCCAGAAGGTTTAGCATAGAAAAGCTTTATATTTTCAATATTTCTATTAATATTTATTTCAAATTTTATACTTTTGTGAAATATAAATGCGAAATTTTCAATTATTTTGCAAGTGTAAATGATTTTTAAATGGAAAAAAGGGTAAAAAAAATAGAAAAGATCCAATATAATATTATATAATTTTATTCAATATGATATACATTTTTAACAAATATTTATTTAAAATTAAATGTCAATCGTTCGGCTAGCTTGAAAAAATATAATTTAAAAATGTAAAGATTAAATGTAAGTAAATGTAATTAAAAATGTAAGATTACATTTTAGTTCAACTTATTTTATAAAAAAATAAAAACTAAAAAAAAAAACAATCATATTTTAATTATAGTGAAAGAACACAAGACAATTTTTTAAATTATAAAATAAGTCTGCATTTCGAACAATATTATTTTTATTAAATTAAATAAAAGACTACATTACGCATTTAAATGCAAAATAATTTCTTATTATAGTTATATTTATTATTTATTGATATTTAAAAATGTTAGGAATTTTAATTTTTATTTAAGAGATTTGAATACACCATTACTTAACCACTCTACGCTGAGAGACAATAATAAATGTATTTAATAGTAAGTCTTCACTTAAAAAAATGCATATTGTATAAAAAATAAGAACCTATAGAAATTAAGAAGATGAAAGAATTACTTTATTTACATTTTAAAAATGATTTTTTTATTAAAAAGTTAAAAACTACATTTTCATAAATGTCGTATATTGTATATATGTATGTAGTTTTGAATACACCATCACTTTGGACAATCTACCCTTCTGCATAATTTTAATTGCCTCAATTAAGTTGCCACTTAAGAAAAGTGGCTACCAGCTACTCAGCTGAACCCAACAGTCGCCCACAAATAGCTGCGCGATCCCCCCGTGGAAGTGGACCCCAGCTGGAAGCCGACGCTAGCGTAGCTGAACGCCTTCCCCGCCGGCTAATTTAGTTTATTATTTCGCTACGACATCGACTAGGATGTCGGGCTGTTAAGGCGCTGACGATTTGTCAGGCAGCCAATAAACCAGAAAAGTAAGCGAATAAATTGCCAGCGCAGTAAATTAGACTATCAGTCCCTCCCCTGGAGCAGCTACGTCGACGCTCGCGGCAAATTCATCAAAGTTCTGTCGTTCCGTTGGCATTATTAAAGATTTAAACGCGACCCGCAACTACGCTGTTTGCCACGCCCTCCCCACGAGATAATTGCACAATTTTGACTAGCAAATGTTCAATTTCAAAGAGCATTTCCAAGTTATTAGCGCATACTCGGCCCGAGGCCTAAAGTAGGAAACGCTGCGCTGAAATCCTTTATGCTTGAACGCCTCTGCGAGTCGCTTTAAGAGACTGCGATACAAATTTCACACCTTGCAGGGCAGAGACAAGTTAAGGACTTCAAAGCCAAGGCAGTGGGCAGTAGAGTGGGTAAAAGGCAGATAGCAGGAAGAGAGAAGAAAGCAAAGTAAAATCCGAAAATAGACTTTTTGTTTTGCGAAATCTTTTGCGCTTTGCATTGTTTTGGCCCGCTTTGTTGTTGCTGCTGCTGCTGCTGCTACTGCTACTGTGTCTGCTTTGGCATCAGCAGCAGAAATTGTTTTCCACTGATTGAGGTTTTCCTTTCGGCCGGACCTTTTCATTACCAACTGGGCCGAGGTCATTGTGCAAGCGGCAGCAGCAGTATCAAAGCCTGAATGAGTAGCACAATTGCCTGTGCGTGTGTGGGTCTAACTCCCTCTCCCTCGCTCCCCCTTTCTCTATCCTACTCAATCTTCAATTGAAAGATTATAAAAAAATTTCTATTAGCCATTTCATATATGAAACTGGCTTTGTTCTCGCTGTAGCCACAGCGGCAGCTTGAGCAGGACCTCTAAGAACCTTTTCCCTTTCTGCTCTTCCGTTGCGACATTAAAACGCATTTATACCTGCACGTAGGGTATTGTAAAAAGTTTGTATAACTCTTTGTTATTCTTAGATATAATACCATAACTGCTACCACTCAGTTGATATTTAAATTTGGCTCTACTATCTGCCCGAATTGGTATAATCAAGATCGCAGACTGCGTGATTTAATGTCTTTGCAAGAGTATTAAAAGTTCGCCCAGGGCTTTTCAGCTTTTGCTTTTTATTACATAATGGTTTTTATTTCCTCCAAGAAAAAGGTAAGCACACAATTGTGGGCGTACCAGCGCCCACTAACCCGATCCTTTCAGCGGCAACCTTAAAGTTCGACAATGCAGCAGCAGCAGCAGCAGCAGAAAAAGGTCGAATGGCTGCCATTTAGGCAACTTGTTAAGCTTCTCCAGAGCGCGGGGAGCGGCAGGCAGTGCGGGTGGCCTGGCAAAATAATCTAAATGCAAACAAAACTATTTCATGACGATTCCCTCTAACAATGCTGCGCACCGAATAACGCTGAATAGTTGCAATAAATTAAAGCGAGCTGAACAAAAAACCCCCCCAAAAAAACAAAAAAATAAAAATAAAAAGAGAAAAAGAAAATTGCATTTATTCTGCGCAAATTTACATATTTATATTTGTACATTTTAAAATGTGTGTAAACAGCACGAAAAACAAAAAAAAAAAAAAAGGAAAACAGAAAAAAAATACAGAAATCCTGGCGAAATGTCTTGAAATTTGCCGGCAGACAAAGGAGTTAAGTTCGAGCTCAAAGCCTGCCAATCCGTCAGGCTGTCGTTGGCTGAAATGTGTATGCGAGTGTGTGTGTGTGGGAGAGCATGAAGATTCGTTACGTTATATTTTGTGAGTGTAGCAAAGTTTTCTGAATGAATCAACGTGAAAAGTTAGCGCAGGCACTGAAAGTGAGTGAGAGAAAGGGAAAAAGAAGGAGAGAAAGAGAGAGAGAAAAACAGAGAGAGAGAGAGAGAGAGGGAGCTGACGAAAGACGCGTAATTAGTCGCAAGCGAAAACTTGGCTAAAGCCATGAAAAATTACTTGAAATTTGGCGTGAAAATGGCGCAGCAAATGCCGTGAGGCTGCCCCAATGGAAAATACATTTTTCTGGGGCGACCTTTGACCTGTACACTCGACGCTTAGCTTAGTCATTAGTCAAAGCACAGACAATGGGATTTATCTAAGGCATGCCTGGCTCTAAGTATTTTATTTTTTTATTTTCATTAAATTTTCAAAAAATCAAATGAAAATGCGAAATTAAATTTCGAGAAAATTTAAGAAATTATAATATAAATAAACTTGCAGGCAAATAAATTTGGCCTGAACTAGACACGAGCCAGAAGTGTGTGCTGGGCCGACACAAAGAATGTAATAATGACAGCCCCCAGTTGAGGCGGGGACTGGGCGGGGCTGTGGGTTGCCAGGCAGCGGCAGCGGCAGCCTAGAAGAGCAGCAAACACACACACACATACGCATGCGGAAACGTAGCAGTCGGCAGACAGACAAGAGTCAACATGAAATTTAATTAAAAACTTTATAACAACTACAGATGAGCTCGGAATTATATACATACAAAATATTGTGTAGCGCCATTTTTGGGGCAAGCAGTGCGCAATCTGCAACGCATCCGCATCCGCAGCAGCAGCACTTCCGCTGCAGCTTCTTGTGCAGCTTGTTAGGCGCCTCAAACCGAACTCGAGCTGCAACTCGAACGGCAACTCGAACTGGAACTCGGAACGTGAGTTTTCGACTCAATGAGCTTTAAGGCAGTTGAAGTTGCTGCGAGAACTTCGTCAACTCGAGGTGAGCAAAGGAATTCGGCCAAGATAGTTGAGGCCTTTTTTAAGCTATGCAAATGACATGCATGAAATGCCAATAGGAATTTTTGGCTGGAATTTAAGCAGCAGATAAATGTAGCGCTGCCAGGCAAGTCTCGGAATTAAATATATACCATATATATATATTTTTTTTTATTATATTTATATATATATATTTATGTAATCATATATGTTTACTGTCATGCGAGTAATGCTCTACTAGGAAACATGCAGGCAGACAAAATTCCCCGAATCGATTGGTTTTTTTTTATCTTTGTTTATCAAACGAAATATCTGCTTATTGCCAGTTCATTAAGGCGTGTTTTGCTCAAAGAAAAATATTAAAATATAGCAAAAAATGTGTACCATAAATTGCGAATTTATGTACTAAAAAAATTGCAAATTATTAAAAAATAAAAATGCGCCGCATTTGCTGCTTGCTGGGAAGAAGCTTGAAAATAGGCATTTTCGGTTTGGTTTTGTGCGGCTTGTGCTCTTATCATAATGATGCCACAATGTGGCATTGAATTTCAAATGAAAAGCCGCTTGGCCCCGCCCCCTGCCTTCCCCCCAGTGCGGTCGTTTGTGCCACGATGCTTAAAGTAGGCTCATCACCGGGGCAACGCCTTATTATCAATTAATTTGAGCAGCGGGGCACAAATTTAAAGAAGTTGCAACAGGAGCAGTGCTGGCAGGGGGCAGGCAGAGAGAGAGAGGGAGAGAGTGAGAGAGAGAGAGAGAGTGAGAGAGTGAGTCAGAGGTTAGTGCGGCCAGTTAACCGACTAACTAATCGCATTAAATTAACACAAAAACAGTTTCGCAAAGCCAAACAATTCTCGCTGAAGGCAAAGAGAAAGAGAGAAAAAGAGACAGAGAGAGAGAGAGAGAGAGTGGGCGCAGAAAGCAATCCAATATAACTTGTTATTGCCTTTGTTTTGGCCCGAGCGCAAGGCGTTTATAAATTACTTAAAGCGCTTAATGCGGCACGAAAGAAAACAGTGGCAACAACAACAAGAACAACAGCAGCAGCAGCAGCAAGCGAAGCGGCAACAGGAGAACAACTTGTGGCGTGACCGAGCGAGCGCCCCATACGCGCCCCACTGCAACGCCGCAATATGTTCTTGTGCTTGCCGCCCGGGCAAACAGATTAAAGCGTATCATGTAGCAGCAAATCCAAACCGCAGGCAGACAAAAGGCAGCGCAGAAAAGCTGAAGGAAAAGCTGTAGGAAAAGCAGAAGCAGCATGCGCCCTCCTCGTGGGCGTACGAAAATCCTCTCAATTGATTATCAATCAACTTTTGGCCTCACAGCACAATGGGAGCGGAACGTGGCACAGCCACACTGGCAGAAGCTGTCGAAAAGGTAGCAAATACAGAGCAGTATATGTATGCGAGTGGAGAGCACGACAAGTAGTAGTTCTTAGTGGAAATAGATAATATCAAAGAGAAGCAGTCAAGTTGCCTGATAGCTAGAAAAACAATTAAAGTAGTAGAAAAGGTAGTAGATTTTGTTATAGAGCAGTTACTAGTATCAAACATATAAGTTGTTGCTAGGCTCAGCTTAATTTTAGGGTATCATAGAAAATTTTCTCTACGGAGAAGTGAATGAAAATCAGTTATAGTAGTAGAAAAGGTAGTAGATTTTTTTATAGAATAGTAGCTAGTTTCAATAAAAAGTTTGCTGGTAGGGGCAGTTTAATTTTTTGGGATCATAGAAAATTTTCTTTACGAAGAACTGAATGAAAAACAGTGAAAGTAGTATAAAAGGTAGTCAATTTTGGTAAAGAGTAGTAGCTAGTAGCAATAAAAAGGTGGTTGGTAGGTGCAAATAAGTGCTTCGAACCTGAGATAATTTTATTAGCGGAGAAGTCAGGTGACAAGACAGCGATAGCTAAAGAAAAACGGTTAAAGTTGTGGAAAAGGTAGTAGATTTTTGTACAAAAAAAGTAGTGAGTATCAATAAAAAGGTTATTGGTAGCTGTAGTTGAATGCTTGAAGCCTGAGAGCATTTTATTATCGCAGAAGTCATGTGGCATGACAAAAATACTAAAAAAAAAGTTAGAAGAAGTAGTAGAAATAGTAGTAAAGGCAACTGCAGTAAGTGATTGGCATTAGAGCAAAGCTTCCAAAGAGAATCAAGTGCCAAGAGAATGCTAAAACGGACTACCATGACAAATAAAGTAGCACAGAGCGTAGTAGAACTATTAGTAGATTTAGTAGTAGCAAGAGTAGTAGAATTAGTAGTAGAACTTGTAGTAAAAGCAACCGCAAAGATTGGCTATAGAGGCTAAGCTTCAAGAAGGAATCAATTGCCAGGCAAATGCCAAACCCAAGAACGGTGGCAAAAAAAAGTATCCCAAAGCGCAGTAGAATTAGTAGTAGCCAGAGCAGTAGCCAGTGACAGCGGCAGCAGTTGTTGGCCAAGCGATTGAGCTAATGGAATTAAAACTGGCAATTTCGGCCCAAGTGGTTGACAGGCCTGTCTTGTTAGAGGTTCACACTGTCTCTCCGACTGTGCGACTGTGTGTGATTGGGTGTCTGAGTGGCTCTGTGTGTGTGTGTGTGTGTGTGTTGAATGTGTGTGCGGGCACACAATGAAATAATAAACGAGTCCAAACGAATTAGTCGACACAAATCAATTGCATTAAACGACAGATAGCGCGTGCCTGTCATCTAGCTAATTCCCTTACACGCGCAGAGAAAATGTATGTGTGTGTGTGTGTGTGTATGTGGCATGCCACACTTGTTTTAGCATACCACACGCCCAAAAAACAATTGGTATACAAAACGGCGCGCAGTTGGCCTAATCGAGGCCCAACCAACAGCTGCAAACGACTTATTTATGCCACACACATACACACATACTACACACACGCGCACACACACACACATACAATGGGAATGTGTCTGTGTGTGTGGCAAGGAGCTGCTGCTTAACTGTTTTGCCGGATCCGCACGTACTCGAATTAAGTCCTTCATAATAATTTGGTATAATTTCTGTTGCTGCCGTAGATTGAATTAAGTGCCCGGCAAATATCGGAGAATTATTATAACGGAACGAGAAGAAACGAGATATATCTATTACAATAATCAGGCTTGCTATTTGAAGAATAAGAGCTAAGTAATTCCTAATTCTGTTGCTCTAAATGTAACGTCGAATTGATAGAGTTATTTATTTAGCTATATCTATTAAAATACTCGAGATAGTCTTATACTCCCACAGAACGAGGGTACGAGGTATGCACATATATGATATATCTAAGCTATACTATACTGTCTATATGGTACTATTTAGTAAATTATAAACTTTTTTTTCACATATCAACGAAAAGGCAGTTCTATAATAATTTCCGATCATTTCTTCTACTAAATGAGTTGCTTGAATTAGACCATCAAAAGTACAAATAGTTAATACGCATAGTAAACAAAACGCTATTTTTACCAAGTATTTCCATAGGACGACGGTTCGAGTTGTAAACATATATATATAGTATAGCTTAAATATATATATTTACAACTCTATATGTTATATTTCTATATGTTACTCTTTATAGACATTTTTTCACATGTCTACGAAAAGCTCTTTAATATTTTAAAATAATTTATATTGTTAATTGAGACGCATCTATATTTACATTATAATTATAATTTCTACTGTTGAGTGAGAAACATTTATACTATGTTTATGTACATACAGAGTACACAATTAAGAATACAAAGATGCATTTTTACAAGGAAACAAGAAGCGGGCAAAGTGTGACCCCCATTCGGGTCACATCTATAACTTCCCGATATGAGTGTGTTGTTGGGGGGGGGGGGGGCGATGTGAGCGAGCGTGTCGCGATTTTTCAACTTTTTCCTACTTTTAAAACACCATTATCTCGTTAAGGGTTGAGAATTTTGAAAAATATCATATGACCTTTTTTGTAGAGAATTTAATTTCGGCTCGAAAAGTTTCTTACGACTTTCTTCAAAACCCCGTCGTTTACGAGATAGAGCCGAAAAAAGCAAAAAATACCCAAAAAATCGTGCTTTTTGGCGAATTATTAAAAAACTATAACATATAACCCTCTTAAACTCCTTTCAGACCTAGATGGCGGTGAAACGAATCTTTCAAAAAAAAAAAAGTTCAAATCGGTTCAGTAGTTTATGAGAAACCGCTGACACAAAAAAATCTCACATACGAACATATGCACATACACACACACACACACACACACACACAGAACCCTCATTGAAAATGGGTCAGGGGGATGTGAAACGTCGAGAAACGTGAAAATTTCAAGGATCTGACACTCTTCAAAATCGGGGTCGTTACAATAACTTCCCTAGATCGGGAAGTTAAAAATCAAATTATATATTCGCATTTACTCGAAAGCAGATATCTATTATTATTTGAACAGGAAATAAATATAGCCATATATTATAAAGGATATAATATACGATACTCATATCAAGAAATGTATATATTACCAAGAATATACTATAGAATACTAATATTAAGCTTAGCAAAGCAACAATCAAATATTATACTCACAAAATTATTCGCAAAATACGACAAAATTAGAAATTTTCAATAATGTGCAATAATTTGTTCTGCTAAACGAGAAATATGTTTAAATATATATAGCAAAATATATATTATGAGACCTTAATATCAATATGAGTATATATTATAAATATAGTAGCCACTATAGTATACTAATATCAAGTTGTGTAACAGAAAGGGATATATCCACCGCATAAAACTTTTTCCCATCTTCTCAAAAATGTAAATTTATAATAATTTGGCATCATTTTTTCTGCACACCGGGCAAGAAATTTATCCAAATATTACTTAGTGCATATTAAAAGATACTAAAATACCTATACAATTCATATATAAGTATAGTACTACTATTATCAAATGGTCCAACGGAAAGAGAAATATTTATGAGAAAAATAAAGCTACCTTTAAAATATCGCTATTTCTCTACTAGTAAACAGTATAGAAGTTCATTCGCATATACTCAAAAAATACAGCAACTGTTATAAATTGTTAATAAATCCAGCTTTATAAAAATCTGGTATAATTTATGCAGCTGCCTGTAGATCGAGAGAAAAATAAGGTTAAAGTATTCCGACAGAATGAGGCATTGCTATCGCAACAATTGAGCTTTTGTTGTGCTCTGTATGTCTATATACTATATAAGCTTTGCTAAGATATAGTATATATTAGACTATATACTTTATACTATATACTTTAGTACAGCTTGCCGCTTTCTTGGCCGCTTCGCCGCCTTCAACTTATTCACACGTCTTCGCATGTGTTTACTTCAGCCTGTGCTGGCTTATGCTTGGCTCGCATTTCCCACCAGTTTTCCTGCCGCTTTTCTTTTGCTTCCTTTTTTTTTTTTGTATGCTTTGTGCTATGCCTATGCCTGCTTTTCACTTTTACTTTACTTGTGCCGTTGCTGGAAATTTTGCTATACTTTTTGGTTTCTCACATTTCGCTGCGATGCGCCCGAAGCCACCGCAAAACAATGAAAATTGGTTTTGTTACTTTGCTTATTTTTCGGCTGTTTTCCCTCGCACTGCCTCAGCCGCTCACCCCCGCTCGCCCACCTACCTACAGCTTCAGCCTGTTGGCTAAGTCTGCGGTTGCCCCACTGCGGTTGGTTGGCGGAGGGAGGCTCAAGCTGGGGCTGAGACGCAGGCTGCTGGCGAAAGACGTTGCCTTTTTATTGCGCGTGTTATTGTTGCTGTATTTATTTGGCAGCAGTAAAAGCCGCCGAGCAGGAGTGCACATTTCTGCATCTTTGGCGGTTTTGCGTAGGGCTGCCCCTCACCCACTTTGCTGCTGCCCCGTGTTGATGGTGTTGGGTATTATCTCATAAAATCTAAAATGTAAACACTGGTAGGCTGGCAGGCCCGGCCGGTTGCCAGAGCAGGCGGACAGGCGGACAGGCGGGCAGGCTGCCAGCACAGTGCTGCCGCCTTGGCACGTTCGCGTTTATATCCTTAATGCGATTTTCGGTGTGCTGGCCGGGCGCATACTATTAGGCGGCATTATGCTTTGTCAAGTCCAAATAATTTGTTGTCTATTCAAGTTGCAATTTTTTTTTTTTTGTTTTTTGGGAAAAATGATTACCTTTGCGAGCTGCGTTTAATTTTCCGATTTTTTGCAATTTTTCACTTTTCACAGTTTATTTATTTTTTTTCTCGATATTTCGATATTTATGCAAACACTGTGGCTGTTAATGTTAATGCCTTGCACCATAAACATAAACACACTGTGCCAGCTTGTACCTGAAGCTGACACTGTAGCTGTAGCTGTATCTGTATCTGAAGCTGTAGCTGTAGCTCAAGCTGAATAGGTCCAATCTGCAGGCGGAATCGCGTGCGCGCGCGAAACGTGTCAACTTCGTGTGAGAGTTCACTTTCTACTAAACACTTTTCCACTTTGCGCAGCGCGTGCTGCCGTTGGCCGGCCTTCGGCTCGGCTGGCGTTCGGCTAGCGCTTCGGCTCGGCTCGGCTCATTTGGCGCTCGTGTTTGTGTGAGAGCAAATGACAGTCGGCTGTGCGCGCTCTCAATTTGCCGAAGTCGAAGTCACAGCCGAAGTGTTGAGTGCACGGCGAATTCGCGCTGCCATACGTCCCTGTGTAATGAGCCAGCCAATGAGCGCGTGGGCAAGCAGCAGAGCGCAAGAAAGAGAGAGAGAGAGAGAGCAGTGATCGTAGCGGTGCTAAGCGCTAAATAATAATTTTAATAGTGTAATAAAAATTATATAGATATTAAAAATAAAAATAATAATAATAATAAATTTGATTTTAGTTAATTGTTTTTTCTTTGTTCGTAGCGGTGCTAGATGCAAAATAATAATTTAAATAGTATAATAAAAATTGTATATTAAAAAAAAATATAATTTAAATAGTGTAAAATAAAAACAAGTAAGGAAAGCTACAGTCGAGCGCGCGCGACTGTAAGATACCATTTACCCTATTCGAAGAAATAATACAAAATAAAATAAATGGTATAAAAATAAAAAAAAAGCAATTTACATTAAGAAAAAAAGATCGCCCCGCGCCAGATTCGAACCCAAGAACTCTCACGAACTTTGTAACTTACGAGTCGGACCTCTAACCACTAGACCACACAAGTTTACGCCATGCGATCGGCAAATTAGGCTTTTATTGACGCGGGACCTCTACTGCGTCGATTTAACGTTTTGGTTAGGAATCGCTAGCGCCCATAACTTTGTATGGGGAATTCGAACTCCTATAACTTCTTTGTTATTAAAAAATAAAAATTGAAGAAAGCTACAGTCGAGTGCACTCGACAGTAAGTTATAATTTACCTTTGGCTGCTAAAAATAATTCTTAATATTATTATTTTATTCGAATTAATAACAACGCATCGCATATTTCCGAAATTAAATACACATGCATTGACGCTAATGGCACATGCCGACTGCACGCCGATTGTGCGTGCGCAGTCGGCGCAAGCATTGAAGCCGTGCCTCTGCTCCGTCTCTGCTGCTGTATGCAAAACTTCTCGCGCCTAGGAACAGACCATGTGCTTCAGTGATTTGTTGTGAGAGTTGTCAGCTCTATAACTAAATGTCCCCGGTTCGAATCCCAGCGCAGTCTTCTTTTTTTTGTATTGCTTAGAAAAAGTTTTTGTTTTTATTTTTTTTTTTTTTTGCATAATATACTTTTCATATAGCGCAAAATTATTAAAAAAAAAAAAAATTGCCCAGCGCAGGATTCGAACCCGCGACCTCACGCATCAGAAACTTGCGAGCCAACCATCAAGACCACACACAGTTACGCAGTGCGATCGGCAAAAAAAAAAAAAAATTGCCCGTTGCTGGATTCGAACCCGCGACCACACGCACCAGAATCTTGCATGCAACCATCTAGACCACACACACTTACGCGGAGCGATCGGCAAATGAGACTTTTATTGATGCCGGCCTTCTGCTGCGTCAGTTCAACATTCTAGTTGGAATTCTAAGCGCCCACAACTTTATATGGGAGATTCAAACTCCTATAACTTCTTTGTTTATTGTCCGATCGGATTGAAATTTATAGGGTAGATCTGTACTATGGTAAGCTACAAGAGTGTTAAAAAAAATGTTTTGTTATTTCCCTACTTTTCTTAAAATTCAATAGTTTGGGGGCGGTGGGCGTGGCATCCAAAAGTTGAAAATCAAACATTCTTCGTAATGTTACCAGGCACCTTACTTTCAAATTTGGCGCTTCTAGCTTTTCTAGTGTTCTTTTAAACTATAAAAATGTGTTTTTTAGAGGCGGTGGGCGTGGCATCCAAAATTCTAAAATCCAACTTCTGCATAATGTTGCAAGACACCCTCCTACCAAATTTGGTGCGTTTATCTCTTTTCGTTATTGAATTATTTGGAAAAAATCGAAATACGCATTTATCGATTTGCGGAGGCGGTGGGTGTGGCACATCAAGTTTGAAATAAACTTCTTGTGTGTATTGAATACACGCACACTCCCACCAAGTCTGGTGCCTCTAGCTCTTTTAATAGCTGAGATCTGTGTGTTCATACAGACGGACAGACGGACAGACGGACAGACGGACAGACGGACAGACGGACAGACGGACAGACGGACAGACAGACGGACATGACCAAATCGACTCGGCTATTGATGCTGATCAAGAATATATATACTTTGTATGGTCTGCCACGCCTCCTTCTGCCTGTTACATACATTTGCACAAAGTTAATATACCATTTTTTACCCATTTTCAATGGGTAAATGGTATAATAATAATAAATATTTTAGTTAATTTAATTTTTGTTGTTCGAAGCGGTGCTAAGCGCAAGAAAAGAATTAAAATAGTGTACAAAAAATTAAATATTAAAAATAAAAATAATATTTATAATAAATATTTTAGTTAATTTAATGTTTTTGTTCTAGCGGTGCTAAGCGCAAAATAATAATTTAAATAGTGTAATAAAATGTATATAATAAAAATTTTAAATAAAAATCAAAATAAAAACTGACATTTTAGTTAATTTTTTTTTATTTTATTATTTCAACATCAACTTCCCCTCTCTCTCTCCACTCTACTTGCTTACTTCGCCGCAAAACTCATGCAACACGCGCCGCTCATGGCCAATTCGCCGTCTACTCCGAAAACAAGGGGCAGCTCAGCCGACCAACCCCCTTGCAGGTCTCTGCAACATGTTGCCAAAGTCTCTAAACATCTGCAGGCCATCAAAGCTAGACAAAGACGTGTGGCACACACAATATGCCACAACAAGGGCGAATCGAAGCGTGGACCATGACCGGGAAGCAGGCTCGCGTGTAATTAAAACTAAACAGAGCCGTGATGCGACACACACACACACACACACACACACCCACACCACGGGTCAGCCTGATAAGAACTGTCGCCATAAAGGTTTGTCAGCAGTTTGTTGTTGTTGTTGCTGCTGAGTCTGTTGTTCCCGCTGTCTCTGCTGTTGTTGTTGTTGTTGTTGTGGCTGCCAAGCCTGGACGTTATTATGTAGAGGTCAGGATTAAAAACGAGCGCGTGGGTGGAGCGAGCAGCAGCGCAGGCGACACGCAAAATATGACATTATTCTAGAGGAACAGCAGGAGCGGGCAGGGGGCACCGGCAAAATATGTACATAGCAGACAAAAGCCGTCATGAAATTAATTTGAACATTTTTCAACCTTTCTGCTGCTGCCGCCGCTGCTGTTCCGCTTTTTCGCAGCGCGTTTGACTTCATCAGAAACAATGGTGGAGTTTCTATGAATTTTGTGGAAAAACAAGAGCAGCAAATTTGCATATATAAGGACATAGACTTGGCCAGACACGGCTCGGTCAGTCAAGGGGGCGGGGGGAGGTGTTGCTGTTCAGTCGGCAGTGTTCCAGCTGCGGGTTGTCATAATTTTCTGGATAAATGAAAATGCGCTCAGTCGCTCGCTCGCTCGTTCGGTCAGTCAGTCAGTCAGTGAGTTTTCCATTTTCCATTTTCCATTATTGGCCGCGCTACGAAATAAATTTGTTTTTTTCGTTCACGAAAAAAAAATGAGAATATCAAACGCAGCTTGACAGGTTCACAGCGGACGAGAGTGAAATGGGGAAGTAGGAGGAAAGCCGGGAAAATTGTTACAAACTTAAGTGAGTTGCTCTTATATGGGCAACTTTTGGGGGCCTGCTCTGCATGTGTCAGAACTTCAGTTTGCCATGTTATTATTATTATTATTGTTATTATACTTGTTATTGTTGTTGTTGTTGTTATTGTTTTCACAATTTAAGTTGATGATCTGTGCAGAATTTGGATTAAGTTACAAGTCAAACAATTGGAACGCAAAGTTTCTGTGTTTTGTAGCATTTTACAACTAATTAACAGTCTTATTTTATTGTTTTTATTTTCTTTCTTTTTCATCTAGCTTTCTTTTAGCTGAACCAGCAAGAAAAAGTGGCTAAACTTTGTGTATGTTTAAAAAGGTGACTAGAAAAATTAAAAAAAAAATTAAAATGGTTATTATTTTAATGTTTGACTTGACAAATTGATGAAAGTAGAGAAACATATTTACGATATGGGAAAGTGACTTGAAAAAAATTTTATACCATTAACCCATTGAAATGGGTAAAATTTGTGAAAATGTATGTAACAGACAGAAGGAGGACCATACAAGGTATATGTATTTTTGATCAGCATCAATTTGGTCATGTCTGCCTGTCTGTCTGTCTGTATAAACTGTATCTTAGCTATTAAAAAATGGTAGAGACACTGACTTGGTGAGAGTGTAAATGGGAGTAAGAAGTTTACTTCAATCTGGATATGCCATGCTCACCGTAAATCGATAAATGCGTTTTTCGATTTCTTGCAAATAATTCAATAACAATAAGAGATAAACGCATTAAATTTGGTAGGTGGGTCCCTTTTAACATTATGCAGAAGTTGGATTTTAAACATTTGGATGCCACGCCCACCGCCCCTATAAAACGAAGTTTTTGAATTATAAGAACACTAAAAAAGCTAGAAGCACCAAATTTGGTAGTAAGGTCCCTTGTAACATTACGCAGAATGCGGATTTTCAATTTTTGGATGCCACGCCCGACGCCCCCTGAAATCGATTTTGTAAGCTTTCAATTTTCAATTCTTTTAAATTTTTACATTATATGTTTTTTTTTTGTAATTTTAAAAATTTTTTAATTACTATGTGATATGATAGCAGCAATCACTTTTCAGCTCCTTGCTGACCCAAGGCTAAATTTAGCTTTCTCTTATTGATTTCCATATATAGTAAGTCCAACAGCCTATCAGCTTTCGCCTTGCCAAACCCACCTGCAGTGTTGCTTGGTCAGTTGTTGATTCCCTTCATAAATTTGCCTCGAATTTTAAATATTGAAAGCAGTTGCTGCCGCTGGCGCCTCCTGTTGATGCACTCAGCTGCACTCAGAGCGGACTCCAATCGGATTACGTGTAAGTTTCAATTTGCTTGCCAGGCGCATGGAGGCGGCTGCGAGGGGCATGGTAGGTGCTCGATAGGCTGCTGGGAAGTCAGCGAGCCGCACAAATAGGCAACAATTGGCAGAGCGAATGAATGCAGGGGTGACTGGAGTGAGGGCAGGCGAGTGGTGGCAGCAGGGCGGAGGCGTCGAGTAGACCTACAAACAGGCAAACAAATAAACAAGCGACAGGCAAACACGCCGCGCTGTGATTGCAGGACATTTGCGCAAAAAGGCAAAACAATTGAATTGAATTGACAACAACAACAACAACAACAGTAGGAAGAAAAGAGCAGGGACGTTGACAGCGGGGTGCTGAGAGGGGGACAACGGTGTTGATAGCATTAAACATGCCTCGGCGAGGTCGCAGGGTATGCGTGTGGCACGTTGCACGGCCAATCTGTGCGTAGTCAGTTGTTGTTGTTGTTGTTGTTGTTGCTCAATGTTGTTTGCACTGCACTCGAATGCTTTTTGCAGTGTAAACAGCCGCACTCGAACGGCCTACCGGCTGCCCGTCCGTCCGGCCGTCCGCTTGTCCATCCACCCTGTTGCCCCGTGGCCACTCGCACATATTTCCCAATTTTTTTTTTTTTTTTTTATTTATTTGCTTTCGCTGTGGTTAATTTCGCCTTTTTTGTCGCTTTGCCCGCAAATTAGTTGAGTTGCTGCAAAGCCGACCGCTCGCTACACTCGCTTTTTGTTTGAGTTGCCCCTGCCCCGCCCCGACCCACTGCCCAGCACCAGCTGCGACATCGGCCTGCCCGCCCCTATTTGCAGTAGAATATCCTTAAAAGGGCTTCGCGTCCGCCTCTCGCCGGAACTTAATCCGCTTAAACGTTGAATGTGCTAATAGTTTTTCATGTTACATCCCTGACTTTTCGTATAGGCGCTACCCAGAGACCGCAACCACCATCCGAGTTTATGCAGTGCCCCCACCCGTCCAACCCTGCCATCAGTCGCATCGACTTGTTTGGCCCTAAAAGGTGTTAAAAGCCAATAATTTATATGCTTAGAAATGTCGTTGGTGTCTGCCTGCAAACGAGTATATATCTCTGTCTCTCTCTCACTCTCTCTCTCTCTCTCTCTTACACACTCTCTCTGCTCTCCTGCTTGCTGTCCCATTCCCTTTATTTGCGGTAATTACGTTTTTATTTTGATTTCTTTTATGACAAGTAATTGCGCCCTCGGCGTTTTGTAAGGATTTGCCGAGAACTTTTCAAACTCACTGTACGGAGAGTTTGAAGAGAGAATCGTTAAGATAATTGAATGTTAAAACTGCGCAGTCATAGCAGAAATTGCAGCTTGATATATCAGATTTTATATATTATAGTACAGATAAGAGTTTCCTTTTGAAGTTTTATATATTCGAAATCCTGTTGAAAGCTTTTCCATTCCATATAATCTCAGCTTATACAATTCTAACTTAATTTCTTACATATTTAGTTATATTTTTCTGATTTATGCAATTTTATCTTAAACTATTTATATCGTACTTCCTAGTATTTTAATTGCAACTATCGCATATCCCATTCTGTCCCATGAAATCGCTCCTTTTTATTGTTATGCGCAGCCTTTTATTTTATTTCATTTTATTTATTATTATTATTCAAAGAGACTTTCTTTCTTATTAAATTTTAACCTTGCCTTTACTTTTTTATAGAGTAGATCCTTTTATTCTGTATATTATATTATACTATAAAATCCATTTGTATTTTTTACTCTCCTGTATTTTTCTATAGAATCGTCCTTTACTATCCAATATTATTCTAGCATATCATATCTATCTAGCATACTATCTTATAGGATTTATTACCATTCAATACCTTAGTTTATTATCCGAAACTATCCTATATTATCGTACACCATATTACACTATCTTATATTATCGTTTTTTACCCTATACTATCTTCTAGAATCCAGCAATTTATTTTACTACTCTACACACTATATTTAAGTATCCTTGATTATCCTATACCATCTCACACTATTCTATGCTATCCTATACTATCCTACTATTTTATATATTATCCTATACTTTTATATATTATTTTATACAACCATACACTACAATTCAATACTATCCTTGACAATCCTTTAATATTTTATACTATCCTAAATTATCATACACAATCTTATACTTTTGTTCCTTATTTATACCTTATTCTACCTTATCTTTCATTATAGTATACCATCCTATACTATAAATATGTTTTGTACTATACTATATTATCCAACACTATTTAATGCTATATAATGTTATATATTATCCTATAAAATTGTATACTATACTATATAGCATTTTCCATACTATCAAATACAATTTTTTACAGACCTTTACTATTTTATCCAATACCATTTTGAGCTACCTTACATCCTACTTTTAATTCTTCTTTGTATTTTACTTTTATTGACGCAGCTTTTTGTTCTAATCTTACCATACCATATCACATCTATATTACCCAAATCTTGTATTTTCTCTCGCATTTGCAGCTTTCCAATTATCTGGTATTTCTTTCAATCATTTCATCATTGCGTACGGCAACGCACTTCCCCCAAAACAAAAGTCAGAGCTCATCTGTAATTATTGCAATAATATTCCGGCATATCGAATCTACCACCACGCACATCTGTGGCCATCTTCACTTTTGACCATTTAATGTCATTTCATTAAAGTTTCCGCCCGGAATGCTCAACGAGCATTCGCATTTCTCTCTCGATTGTTCATTTTGCATCAATCAAATCGATGGCAGCAATAAAATGGCATGTGTGCGACACTCCCACACAAGGAAATTCACAAAGAAATTCGCATAGAAATTGGCAAAAATGAACCATCAATTAATGGGAGTTACCTAGCAGGGAGCGGGGAGCGGGAAGCAGGGAGAGTGGTGAAAGTTCCTGCCAGTCGAGTCGAAGGAGAAAGTTGCTGCATTTGTCGTCGCAATTATTCATGGAACTAATTGCACAGGGAAATACGAATACGGTGCGACATGCAAAAATGCATTAATATTATTTTATGAGGCGGCGGCTCAGCCCAACGGGGGGTGGGCGTGGCCATTGGCTGCTGCAATATTACATTATTAATATTTTAGCACTTGGTCCGAGGGCAGAGCGAAACTTGCCCGAATTTGACGAGCAAATAAATGCCTAACCACACACACAAATATACACACAGTGGGGGGGCACACACCCACCCACACACACACACACACACATGGCTGAAATCTAGCCGGACATCCTGGCGTGCATTGAGCCATGTTTTCCTCGTTGTTGTTGTTGTTGCATCTGCTGGGCTGCTGCTGTATTATTTATGATAATGTTTGGCCATTCGTTTGGTTTATTGTGCTAATGTGCCGCAATTAAGATTAAGATGATGATTTTCCTGTTTTCCTGCCAGAAAGAAAGCACGTGTGTGCGCTGACGGCGCAGGCCACGCCTACGGCCCGTTCATCTGGCCTTTGGTTCGGTTCCTGCTGCACCTATAAATAATTATACATATGTGCCTAGGTTCGAGTTAGTGGCATGTGGGCGCTGAAAACCCCTAGCAATTACCTGAAGCATTTGCCAGAGTTTGCCAGAGAATTCAATTATGCAATTCCAGAGGCTGTTCGCAATGCTTGTTGGCCAAGATTTGTGGCCGCGCTGCTATTATGGCATAGTTACGGGTATTTTTATGACAAATAAAAATAATTATTATGCTGTTTTTATTTGTGCAGCAAATTTTCGGTTTGCCAAACTGCAAGTTTTATTTTTCATAAAATAAATTTTATGTTTGCTTAATTACAATTTTATATTTCATATAGCAAATTTGCAGTTTGCCTAAATACAAGTTTTATTTTTCATAAAATCAATTTTCTGTACAATAATTTTAGTTTCATAAAATAAATTTAATTATACTTCTTTCAAGTCAATGAAAATCAATCATAGCTTAACTGTTGCTTAAATTTATCATGCAGCCTATTTAGACTTTACTAAATATTTATGGCATTTATTATGGAAATATAAAATTATTTGGTGTTTATCTGCTTAGCGAACTATACATTTCATTTAACAAAAATAAAAACACAACCAAATTAATTATGAAACCTATAAAGTTTATTATTTATCCTGTATGATAAAGTCTTAAAGGCAATGCCTATAAATTACGTCATGCAGCTCTTAAATTGGGATAGAGTTTTAGATGTATACTCCTCAAATGGAGAAGCTCATATATATTTATTTATATGGTATAAACACAGTTCTTTGTATAAGCTGAAGGTAGCATTTTTGCCATCCACTCCTGAAATGGAGAAGTTAATATATATTTATTTATGTGGTATAAATAGTATATATTTTTCATTTATTTACAGTAGCTTGTATAAGTTGAAGGTAGAACTTTTGCTGTCTACAAATTAAATATAGCATAATATATATTTTTTTAAATAATATAAAATATTCTATTTTCAACCAAGACACACAGTTTTACTTATAAGTTAAGCGTTTTTGCCTTCTGCATGGCAAATGGAGAAGAATACACATACACTTACTTATATGATTTAATTACTCTATATTTATGTATGGTTAGACCTTTAGTGTAATTTCTACAGACAGAAAAATTATAGTTTGCCAAAAAGTAATAACTTTGCCTTCCCCAAAAGCAGTGAGAAATCCCGCTCATAATTTAACTGGCAGTTAAGCCTGCCAGTTAACCGATAGGACCAGGCCCCCTCAGTAGTGGCACCAAGTTAGGGGCTTTATCTTGCGCCATAATAAAAACTTGAGCAATTCACCTGCCACTCTAATCGCCGATTGCACCTCAATGGGAACTTGGATTGTACAAATGGTTTCGGTTTTATTTTGTTTCGATTTTCTTCCTTCTTTTCGTTTGCCGCAATTTTTTTTTTGTATTTTTTTTGACTTCTTACCGCGCCGATCTGTGATTAATGACTCGAGCCAAGGGTCGGGAGCCGGCAAATCTGGCGAGCGGCTCGTACAATGTCGCGCGCCGTACAAAATCGTGCGATAAAAAGTCTTAAACATCAATTTCCATCGGTTTCGGGCCTTTCCTTTATTTATGACAATCATTTATCATGGCATGGAGTACAAGGCAAATTTTTCGCGATTACGCTTTTCCATTATGCTGCTGCGGCCAGAGTTTTCCTCTGCTGCCGCGCCCGGCATTTAAATCAAAGTTGAGTTTGAGTATCTGAGGGAAGCGCCTTGTGCTTCATTTGTTCTACTTACTCACAGCTCTGCCGCTGTGATTTATAAAGTTCGCAGTATTTATTAATATTTGCGAGGAAGAGCAGTAGGCAAAAAATTTGTACGAATCTTGGTTGGGAATCAAAAAAATGCTAAGCGACATTTACTCGACGCGCCTAATTGATTTCCCTGCATTCGTGTGACTTTTCAGTTCATTTTCCACATGTCAATCGCATTGTTGTTGGACACTGAGCAGAACATCGTTTGTGCTGTGAGATCATTGAATTGTTTATAAAGAAAATAAATTGAGCAACAATTACTCGAAAGCAATTTAAATTGTCTTTTGTTTTGGGTTCCATTATCTGCTACGATTTGTTTTCGTTTCATTGATGCCATTTGTTGCCGCTCGACCTGTGTGTGAGTGTGTGTATGAGTGTGTGAGTGTGTGTGTGTCTGTGGGTCGTTCTACGTATTTAATTGCTGCACAGGCCTCGGGGGAAATGAACAAATCGGTAATCATAGATTAGATTAGACGAACGTTTGTAATAACTGTGAGACATGCGCAAACTTGCTGCAAACTCCGGCAATAATGCCAATTCAGATTTTTGCACACATCGAGTGGAATGATTCGTAATTGTTTGTTTGCCTTGCATCCTGCTCTCTCGCTCTCTCTCTCTCTCTCTCTCTTTTACTGCTTTGGCAAATGCGAAATGAAACATAAATATTACGTATACGCACCGAGCCGAAGTGGATGCAAACGCAATCCTTGTGGGAAATGCAAAAGTTTCGACTGTGCAAATAGCTGCATGATAAGTTAAATTGATGCGTACACCCCTAGCCATAGCACCCACCCAGTTTCGCCTGCTTAGATAAATACCACAAATCGAAGACTGGTCCGAGGCGGCGGGCGTCGAGAGGCAGGAACTTTTGTGCCTACAAACGATTAAGTTTTTGCCAGAGCCGCCAGAGCAATCACAAAGCAAGTTGGCAAATTAAAACGTGCGGAAATTGCCGCCGAATTCCCCAATTCTAATTAGCTTTGTGCTACATTCCAACCGGCCAGAAAAAAAAAAGAAACTAAAGATACTTTGACGTCTCAAAAGGAAAGGAAAGCTAGAAGCGAAGAGAGATTATTGGCAATATATTAAGGGTGAGAGCTTTGTGTATTTTCAGGACATGAAAGTATTATGATTTTCCTAATTTTTGAATTGAATAAAAATTTTGAAAATAAAAAAACAGTTATAACGGTTTGTATATTTTTAATATATAAACACTTGTTTAAATATATATAAATACGAGGTCTGTCCGAAAAGTATCCGACCTGCAATTATTTCTCGGCGCCAGCGTTAGTCTTAAAATTTCCCCAACTGTAGATTTCGGTATACCACAGTATATACACAGTTATAATTATAAAATAAGGTTCAGCAATACTGAAGTTAATTTAAAACTAAATAAATATAAAAGTTCAAAATTAAAAAAGTTTTTATTTATTATATTAATCTTTTTTGAAATATATTCACACTTTGAGATATAAAATAATGTTGATATTATTATTTCTAATATCTAAATGAAACTAATAACGAAATTTTAAGTATTTAATTTCCTCATAAATAAATTGTAAAATAAGCATCACTTAATATACTTATAACATATTTATAATTAGTATTTAAATTACAAACGTAAATAAAAAATGGAAATTTTATTATTCTTGTTAACTTTAATCTACTATTAGGTCTATCAAACTTTATAATAATTTTACAAAAACTACGTATTTATACATTCAGCTTAAGCTTTAATTTTATTTTTTCAAATATCGTACAAAGGCTCAAACTATTGCCTCCCCCTGAAAAGTATCGTTTTCAGTATTTTGTGTGCGGCTTTAAGCCGCCTTCAGCTGGCAGCGTTAATTGCGTAGCTTTTGCGATCTTATGGACTTAAAATAAAGTTGCGCTGCGGCCCGGCGAGAAGATGCAACTCATCACGGACAGGCGGACAGACGGAGAGGCGAGGCGGGCGCTCGTCAAGTGTTGCTCACGTAAGCGGTTATGCGGGCGGACTGTGTCAAAGGACAACACTTATTGAGAGTCATTGAGAAGGGCAGGAGACAGAGAAAAAGAGAGAGAGAGAGAGAGAGAGAGAGAGAGAGAGAGAGAGAGAGAGAGTTGATGGCGGGATGAGCAGCACGTGGACGGTGCGATGGCAGTGGACAAACAGAACGGTGCACACATACGGCCCGGCCAAGGCCTCGATGGAACTGGCAGCAGTTGCTGTTAAGAAGCAATCACGGATTGAAAGCTGATTCGGCAAAGGGAGACAGAGAGAGAGAGGGTGATAGAGGGGGGCGTTACGTGAGGCCCGAAATTGGAATGGAAAAAATGCGCAGGGGAGTGAGCGGCATGCGAGTTGAGCCTGGGGAAGGTTGTGGCTCTCTCGATTTTCTGCCATATCATCAACTATAAATTACGAATATTGACAACAACAAAAACAACAACGGCAGCTGCACGCGCTGTGAGTACGTGGCGTGATAATGGATATTTGTCAGATATGTGAACATTTTAAACTTCCGCCCACAGAGCAGGCAAAAAGCCCGGAACGGTCAAACGGAACGGAGGAGGCTGCGCGTAGCGGTGGCCGGCGAGGCATGCGGCTGTTGTGCCACACGGATCAGGCTCGGGCCGTGCAACATAAACATAAAAAGGTAATATGCCGCCAGGGACCGCTGGGCAGGAAAATGAACCAAATGTGCGGCACTCTGATTGCAGTAAAGTGCAAAAGGAGCGGGACGAAATGTTTCGCAATGATTCGACAGGTTTTTGCTTTCTTGTCGCTCGTTTTGGATGAGTTTCCCTTTTTTTTTTTTGCTACTCGAACGGAGTGTCAGGGTGTCGCTGGCTCGTTGCGATTAGCCCGGTGGAGGATTCGCATTGGCAATCGGACGAGAATTCGTGTCAAAGCCTCATATACGGCCAGTACTCGATATGGCACTGGCGCTGGCGCATAAAACTGAATTTCAAATTTATGCACAACACTTGAGCGCTGCTTTCCCCCCCAAAAAAAAAAAACATTAAAGTTGCTAGAAGTACTAAAAAAAAAAATAGAGCACAACGTTGTCCTGGCGTGATTTGCTGACATTGAAATGTTGCGCCAGACTCGAAGTGGCTTTAATGAATCCAACGGATTCATAATGAGCTGCACTCGCTCCCTCGTCGACGAGTCAACTTTCCATGAAAATATGACACAAAAAGACAAGCAAAAAAAAAAAAATATATATACAAAAAAATACAGTCGAGTCAGTCTGGGGGGGAAAAGAAAACGCGCTGGAAAACTTTGCATTTCCTGCGAATTTTTTCTTTATATATTTTACAACGGCAACTTCCGGTTTCCGTTCGCCAAAGATATAAAAATAAAGCAAAACTCTTCGCCTAACTGCTTCAAGTGCCATTGTTGTTGCTGTTGTCGCTGGCCCCATTGCTACTGCTTGTTGTTGTTGTTGTTGTTGTTGTCACTTCTGAGCCCATTTCTTCAGTTTGTCGCTGAATTGTTTTCAGCCAGCGCAAATAAAGTTTTCACAGACTTCTCCGCTTTCCACTTCTGAGGTTATGTGAGCCTCATAATTGTATAAAAATAAACTCGGAACAATTGGGAATCAAACTTTGCAGACGCCTCGATGAGTTGGCAATCTCGCTATATGCACGCAAAATTCAAGTGCGTTCAAGTTCGCCTGATATTAACATTTTATACCGACGGAAGCGAGTCGGACAACTCCAAGCAATGCGACGTTACAAATGTCCATCGCTTTAGGAAAATGTTCCGTTACATTTATCAACGCAAGTAGCACGAAATTTCCGAGAATTCGTACAACACGCAACAACAAAACAACTACAAAAAAAAAAAAAAAAAGACAAGCATCAACAGTGAACTCTACGGAACTGGAATATATAATATTAATTGAATCGTACAACTCATATGACATTTATGAAGCGGCCCCACACAAAGTATACAGTCAAAAAGCGAGGCCGCAATCTAGGGGTAGTTTGACTGACAGATATGCTGTAAGTTTGGGCAAATATATAAGTCATATAATAATATAAATAATAATAATAGCAATGATGATAATAATAAAGATAAGAATAATAATGATAATAATAATAATATTAATAATAATAAAAATAATAAGAATAATAATACTCGTAATATTGATAAGAATGAAAATAATAAGAATATTAATAAAAATATTGATGTTGACAATCAAAAAAATAAAAATAATAAATATATAATATATCAAAGTATAAGCAATATTGCATTAGATCATAAAGAAAATTCTCCTTGAAGATATTTTTTATATATAAAACTTTTCTTAAGATTTTATTTCAGAATCAAATTATATTTTTTATCATATCTACATGTATTGGAAGAAATACTCGTTCTTTAAATGAAAAATAGTTTAATATGTTTTTATTCCATTTTAAATTTAAATATATTAATTTAAAGTTCTCAAGGAATACATGTATTTTTAAAACATTAATATTTTCTTCATCAGAAAAAAACTTAGAAAACTTCACTTATTATTATATAATATATTTTTAAGCGCTAGAATTTTCTGCTATAATTGTCGACTCTAATATAACTATATAAACTTTAAAGTAGTAAAGCCAACAGTCTGAGACTCGATCTCTTTGTGGCTTGATAGCATACCTGCTAAGCCCACTTAAGCGCTCACAGGGTATACACGAAACAACACGTTCCGCAACAGTAACGAGACGTGGGCAAGGGGTGCGCTGGCAACCCTGAGCAACCCTAGGATTAATGCCGTCGGCAGCGTGTGCATGTCTAAATGCCAAATAAAAGCGTTGAGCTAAATGAAAACAAATTACCGTTGCATGCGAGCGAAAGGCAGCAAAGGTGAAGCAGCAGCAACCCCCCGACAGCCGGTGTCACCCCCGCGCGGCGCAATGACGCAATGCCCCCCCGACCCCATGCCCTTGCAATATGTTGCAGCCTGCAGGCAGACAAACAGACCGACAGACAGACAGACAGGCAGACAGACGCGAGTTTAAAGCCGAAAACGCGTTATAAGTAAAGAATTTGCCGTCGAGCCAAAAGGCAGGCAGCAAAATTAATGAACGCCGCTCGACGCGATATCGTAAATGAGACTCTGCTCAGGGCCATGATGAGGGAAATGAAGGGAGCAGTCGGGCAAGAGGAGAGCGGGGAGTGGCGCGGTGCGTCGCGGGGCGGCTTAATGACAGGGCAGTTAGGGAGTCAAATGAAGTCGCGACTGGAATTCGATATTGCTTGTGGGCGTGGCCCGATAGCCTGCAGGCCCATCGACGACTTGCCGGCTTGTCCCTGCGTGCGTGTATCTCGTCCTGCTCATTAAGGACATGCTAAATGCGAGCTGTGACCGCAGCGCACTGGAGCCGGAAGAAGCCCGCAGACGCATTCATTTCTGATTCACGCGGCGCTCTAGCAATTTTCATCAAGTCCACGACAACGATAAAGGAATCAAGTGAACAACGGACAACGGACAAAGGACAGCAGAACTCAAGGGTTACTACGCACAGGTGAAGCATCGGGGTAGCCCAGCACTTGGCCAAGTGCAAGTGGAATGTTTTTCTAGCATTAAGTTGGCCCCCCTGAGGGGTCCAGTACCTGCACAGTAAGCGCAACAGGCGCTCGAGCGGGGTCTGTCAATGGAATGCAATAAATCTCAATAAAGCCCTCACAGGGCAGAGGGCAAGAAAATGAGAATAAAGCGAAATATATTGTATATAGAGTTGGAGATGGAGAGTGCAATGCAACAGCGGGCAAAACAAACAAAAAGTTGGTGCAGAGGCGACCCTCTTCCCCCTCGTCGAGTTACAAAGTGTGGAAAGAATTTTTTAAATGTGATTATCGAAGGAGCGTGGCGATTATGTGATTTGTATACGCCGAGAAATCTATTTGCAATACGAAACTTGAAGCCAGTTTGTATGGTATGGTAAGGGTGGCACAGTCAGGCAAATACAGTAACCCTGAGAGTATGAGAACTGGGCAAAAATTATCACAGATTTTTTAAATTGACAGTATGGGTAATACTTTTACAATTTTCAATTTTAGATAATGCTTTGAATTTTAATATTCTCTGAAATTCTGTAAAATAACTCACTATATTTTCTCTCATGTTGGAACAAAGATTTCTCTCCCTATTGGCAATCTAATTAGTATTTTCTATAATAAGCTGTACACTCATATAAGATCGGTCGTATTTTCAAAAAAAGACTTTTTGCTAGAGTTTTTAGCTCACAAATATATTTTCTACCGTCAAAATGAAAAATGCTTAAAGTATTTTTAAGCTTAAATATCAAATTCATAACGTATATTATTATATATTGAGAATATTATACATACTAGATCTTTCATTTATCTGTACAGTACTTTTTTATTTAGAAATATTTTAAATGCTCCATTTCTTGAGCACTTTTTTCTAGAAAATAGTTAAACTATATTTTATTCATTAATATATCAATCATTTAAATTACGAATTTAAAAAATAGTTTTTCTATACTAAATTTTAATAAATATTTTTTATGATAAATTAACCATATCTTTCATATTTCTGAACAGTAATTATTTTTATTCAAAAATATTTCAAATGCTTCTTTTCCCAGAACTCTTTTTGTAAAAAAAGTTTTAATAAATTTGATTTTAATTACCTATATATATTATGTACAAATAACTTAAGGAATTCAGAATTAAGATAACAGTTTTGCTGTACAACATTTTATATATATATATATATATTATTTTAAGTTAATAATTTCATTATTATATTTTGCAGACATTTTTACAGTTTGCGCCCACTGTGCACGCATATGACATACCCAACCCGGGGTTGGCGTAAACTTTGTTTATTTTGTTAACAAGTTTTTTAGGTGGTGCGAGGCACCAGGCAAAGGTGCAGCACACACCACACACTCCACACACGCAGCACACGCCGCACACTCACGTGGCGCAGTTGGCGAACCCTTCTGCAGGTTGCGCTTGTCGTGCGGCCAAAGCTGCAACCCTTGCGATAGCGAGCGCGAAGCGGGCACAATTCAATTTTCATTGTTTATCAATTTTCCGCTCATTTTGGGCGCCTCAAAGCGCCGCTTTGTAATTAAATTTGGAGAGCTGCCAACAACGCATAAATCAGGCCAGGCCGAAGGGAGTGCAAGTGCGAGTGCGAGTCTGACGATGAGTGTGATTATTATTATGAATATGATTGCAGGCGCTGCTCCGGCGAAGGAAGCGTATTTCTTGGCAGGCAGACGCCACTGTCTGCGTCTGGGCGCTGCAAGTCGCGTCTGTGCGAAACTGTTGCAAGTGCGTGGTTGGCTTTTTTCCCGCTGTCTCGCCTTGGCCCGGCCGAAAGACAAAGTTTTGCTGGCAGAAGTGCCCAAAAGCCGAAGGAAAGTGCAATCGAAGCAGCGAGCAAGAGAGACAGGGAGAGAGAGAAAATTTCAAATCAAATGTTCATATTTCTGTCTGTTCGGTTTGTCCGTCGCACTGTCCCGCCTCGCCACAGACACATAAATCTCGCACACAATAAGAGAACTTGGTATTTATGTGACGCGAGCTGATTTGAATTTATGAGAAACTGATTATACCCTGCACGCTGCCAAAGGAAGCGGATGAAAGAGCTGCAGAGCGAACGAGAGAGAGTGAGGGAGACACGACAATCCGCCAATGAGACATTGAGAGAAATAAATATGCGCCGCGTGCCAAACATTTATGCGATTGAGCGGCCCTCGCCCTGCTGTGATTTGACAATTAAATAGAGTTTGCCTACTGTGGCTAGAGATGGCATCGTGACACGAGCTGGTCGTGTGAGTGAATAAATACGTCTGCAATTTTTGATTAACTTATTTTTTGGCATATTTAAAGAGAAAATCCTAAACACAATACTTAGGTTTTAGATTGAAACTTAAATTTAAACTCTAATTTTAATAAACATTTTAGAGAATATATAGAAATTGTTGAAATTACTGGTCTATAATTAATTTTAAAAAATTAAAGAGAAACAAATTATTGAAATTAAAGAAAAATGTGTCCTCTTGATGAATATTTAGACATTTTAAACAAAAAAGTTATATGAATCAGAAAAAAATCAGAAATATGTTTCCTCTAGATAAATATTATGTAGATTTAAACAAAAAAATCATATGAAACTGAAAAAACATGATGAAGATGATTTAAAAGATGAAAAAAGTATCCAAAAACTCTAAATATTATGTAGTCTCAAATATAAAAGATATTTGAAAATTCTAGTGCATTTTGTAAGCTTGAATCAAATTTAATCATAGCTTTTATAGCTGGTTTTCAAGGTTGTATACATAGGTACTTTTAAGAAAGTCGTAAAATGCGGCTTTATAAAGTGAAATTTTATTTATTGCTGGTATTTATTAATTGTAGTGCAAATTAATGAAATAAAAGACTAAAAAAGGTTATAATTTCATTGAAAAAGAATATGGAAATAAATATTGGAAGCTGTAGCTTCAGTAAATTTCTAAAAATTAAAATTAAATCTTAAAAAGTTTTAATTAAATACAATTTTAAAAAAGCAAGCTCAAAACGATCTGCCGACACGCTCATCTCTAGCGAAGATGAGCCACACGTGAGCATAGTTAAAATCTCAGTGAAACAGATAAGCAGATGTACCAAGTGTGTGCGTGTGTGTGCAGCTCCACTTAGTTGCGTTGAAGTGCTGCTGCAGTGCAGCCACGTGGCAGGCGCAGGCCGACGCTTAGGGCAACAAATGGAAACGGAAGCCACAGCCGCAGCCAGCGCAGTCAGAAAGGTCAAACGGCGTGTGCTGCTGCCGCTGCCTGTAGTTTCTGTTGTTGTGCTGGCAGAGTGCTTGGCCAGCTGGAGGCGCGCTGGCTGGCACAATCAGCACTTCATTAGACGCGTGGCCAGCAGCAGCAAACAGCAGGGTCGAGGGCAAGGGTAAGCGCCATAAGTTGCAAAAACCAAGTCGAACCCTTCACTCTCGAGCTCGCTCAAGCTGCGCGCTCGAGCGTGCCGCAATGGAGGTGCTATCTAGGGTTGCCAACTTTTTTTACAATAATATATCTTTCGATCTGATAAGAATTTTAAATAGTAAATTAGGAAAATAAACAGTTTTTCATTTATTCGTTAATTTAAATACAAAATTCTTAGTGCTTTTCGCACAATTTATTAATTTACAATCATTTTTAAAAATATCCTATGCTTCTCCATTATTAAAATTAAAATTAAAATATATAAGGAGTTAATTTTTTATTGAGTTTATAGTCGCCATATTTCTTTCTTTTTCTTTGCAGTCATCGCTGAAAAAACTGGTTTAAAAAATGGAAAGGTCGGAAGAGAAAAAAAGGAACAGAGAGAAGAAAAGTTACAATTTTAGTAATATTTTTAAATTCTTCTGAGTTGCTTACTAATTAATAGTTCCATTTTTTCCCTAAATTTATTTCTAGAAAATTTAGCTCTTTTGTTTAATAGATTATAGATATTACTAATAAATAGATATACTTTTACCCAGTATTTATTCCAAGAAAAATTTTCTATTTTGATCGCAATAATATAAATTTCGATAGATTTTAAATATCAGCAATCCTAATTAATCTTATCATCTTAAGTAAAAATAGATACATATTTATAGTGTAACGAATTCTTACGCTGAAAACAGTATTTAGTATACCTTTTTATTGTACAACAGTAAAAAAGTATAATGCAGTTTTCAACAGTAGGGCTGGCAACCCTAGTGCTACCTGACGCCGCTGCTCCGCGCTCCTGCTGGCAAATTTGAAATTGATATTCGCATGGCGTGAAATCAGTTTCAGTTTCAGTTTGGGTTTCGGTTTGGGCTTCGGTTTCGCTTTGCTCTGCTCCCCCCTCCGCACTTGTTTCTATTTGTGTGTTTCGCTTTTGGCTGCTGTTTCGCTCTCCATGCTGATACTCATTTTCATTTCGCTTTTTCCATTTGCCATTTGTTCTTGCCGCTCGGCCTTTAACTATTTTTATTTGCCGGCAGCGCACGAACCTTTCGAAGTGCCTCAGGAGGGGAGCTGGCCGTGGGGTCACTTGATTTATTGAGTTGCATAAACAGAAATGGCAACGCAATCATGTCGCCCGAGCACGCCAGGAACTGCTGCTGCTGCTGCCGCTGCTGCGAGCTCAGCTTTCAACTCAATTGCTTCACAAGTCGTTAGACGTCATCGAGAGGTGGCAACATGGCAGACCTGCACTTCTTGGCCACTGGCCTCTGTCCCCCCCTCCCCTCGCCTGGCTGTACTTTGCTGCAGCTTCCGCCTGTGCCGCGTATAAATCACAAATAGATTTCGCTGCTTTTGGGTCTTCCCCTTTGCAGTCTGGCGACTGGCGCCAGCGTCAAGGGAGGTAAGCAGTAGTGAGGGGGAGGGGGGAAGTGGTTAGGGGAGTTGGCGCGACCGACTGTAGGTTTATGTGCGGCGTTGGTGGCACTTTGTGCTGCTTTGTGTTGCGCTTCAATGAGGTCGAAATGGCTCAAAAATAATGTGCAAAGTTGCCTTCAACCATTTTTTCGCTCTCGACTGCGCACAGAAACAATGCGCTGCCTGCAGGGGCGTAGTAAAATACGAGGAGGGTGCAGGGTGAGCCTTGGAGCGCGTCTAAAAAGGATTCGCTCGAAATTTACTCCTTTCGCCATTTCAACATTTCGGGCCAGCAGCCGGCTGCTTCCTTGGAGTTATGTGACTTTGGGGAATTGTCTACAAGCCAGCGAAACCGCCCCCCGCCCATGAAGCTGCCTCTTTGACTTGTGCAAACTTTGTTTGCAACTCATTCGCTGTTGTTGTTGTTGTTGTTCTTGTTGCTTAGGAGTTATGGCTGTGACTATGGCGTATCCCTCGGTTATTGATAGTGAAAACTTGAAGAAGTTGGCTTGAACGCTGGCTAATGTGGCGGAATACGCGAGCGAGTTGTATTTAAAGCGCGTCCGGGTAATTGACGGGCTCGGCAGAGCACAATTGGTCGAGCAAATCAGGCCAGCAGCGCGCAGAGCCAATTAATGCAATTAACTTGAGGCGCAGATTTGGCTCGCAAACGACTTAAGCGCGCTGCAGTCAAGAAAAAAAAAATACAAAAAAAAAAAAAAAAAAAAACAGTAAACAAAGCAAAACGCAGAGAAGACACAGAGAGAGAGAGCGCGACAGGCAGACATCATCAATGACAGTCGCGCGCGCTGCGTGTCCTGGCGACGGCAACTCAATTAAGCCGCTTTAATTGGTCTAATTAATTTACGCTCAAGCGCACTTCAACGTCGGCTAAACGCGCTCTTCACAGCCGGCGCAGCCGTGCGATGTGGCACCGCCCTGGACTCCACCTGGAAGCACCAAGCAAAGGGTTGCGGTCCGCTGCTGAAATATGCATTAAGCCGCAGATTTGCCACTCGCTCAACAATCGCTCCGGCGGCTGTAATTAAGCAGCGGCAGTAGCATAGCCTGCAAAGGGCAACTGGCGACAATCAGCGGCACATTTTTAGCTGATTTCTGACAAATATCAAGTTATGCGTTTAATGAGCGGCACGTGTTCTATCTGCGACTCCAGCTCCTCCTTTGCTGTAATCCTGCTTGTCCTTTTGATTTTAATCGCGTTGGCAGTGCACGCCGCCAAAGTCTTGGCTTTAAATGAAATTCTTTTTCTGCTTTCTTTTTTGCTTTATTTCATGTAATTAGTGAATTTGTTTTGCGTTGGATTTTTTTTGTGATATTCGATGCCAAAGCAATTGACAATAATTGTCATTACGCTTTTATAATTATAACTGTATTTACTCGTTTAACATTCAATCTTTAGAATTTCTAAAGAGATTTTTGATTTGTTTATTTTTTATTTTTAGAATTCCTAAAGAGATTCTTGTTTAAGTTTTACCTTAGCTTATCTTAAAATATGTAAAAATGTTGTATTTATTATTTAATTTTTAGAATATCTCAAAAAATTCAGTTTAAGTTTTAGCTTAGTTTATCTACAAATATTTAAAAGTGTCGTATCATTGATAACGCAGTATTAATCAAGAATAATTTCAAGTTTACAAAAATAACTGTACAAATTAAATGCTCTTAATCATTACTAAATAAAGTTTGAATTATTCTTGACATTGACATGTATGTATATACCAGTTGTGCCGTTATGAAATGAGCTTTTTTTTATAATAATAAAATTAATAAAAAAAAATAAATATATAATCAATATAAATATACCAGGTGTATCGGTTTAACAATAAAATTAAAAAAAAATTAAATATACAATGTAAAATGCGCCGCCAGGTGGAACTGACTACTAAAAACTGCGCCCGTCCTCAACGTGTTAAACAATTACGCAATCGATTAAACGCACTGCTCACTCTCGCCTCCCACTCTCCTATAGTGCATACCCAATGAGCATAGCTATGCCGAGGCATTATGGCACTCCAAAGTCAGCGCTGACCAATCAAAACACGAAGAGATCAACAAGCACATCTTTGTTTGTGTTCTTAGTATCACGCCATAGGCTCTCGAAAAGCCGAAGTTAATCAGAGCTACACAATCAACGCTCTCTTTGATCTTTCGCCCCAGCCCGAAGGCGCCTTGCAGCACTTCATCAATGCTTAGAGCAATTTGCCGAAGTCATTGCGCCGAAGCGATCGGCTTAGCGAGCTCACCCACACATGCAAAGCCAGCTGCACGCGATTGGTGCACTGCATGCAATCGGGAGCGCCGAACTCCCACTCGCTGTCACCGTTGCTCTCGGCAGCGGCTATAGCCGTGCACTTCGCCGATCGCTTCAGTTGCTGCACGGCGGGCGAAGGTGGTGGACGTGCCAGTGCTTTGGTGAGATTAAGTGGATCGCGTGGTAATGTATCAAGTAGCCAATTGCATGCTAGCTTGCTCACTAACACATGCAAAGCCTTATGCTGCCGAGGCTCCCATTCGTGCAATCGAGAGCGGCGCATTAGGCTTTGCTGCGACTCGTGCAAATGAGAGCGCAGCTCATGCGCTCTCAGCAGATAAATCTATGCAGTCACTTCCAGGCAGAGCTGCTGCCTACGGCTTTTTCCCACCAGATATGGCATTTTATGAGGAGCCAATAGCGGGAATTGCGGTTGCTCTTCGTAAAATTCTAAATTTCTGTAGAATTTATAGTTATTTTTAATAGTTTAAAATATATTTAGTTTATTTAATATTAGGTTATCAAATAACTCCCTTCCGCTTTCCCTTTGCTCTTTATTCAATGCTTTATAAAACTTGATACAGTGAACGGATTTAGCTCAAATATGCGGCGTTTTGTTCGATACTGTGTTCCTATTTAGACGACAATTTCATAATACCCCCCACGTAGAAACTTACCTGCCTATTTATGAAAAACTCGCACAGCTATTTTTCAAATACCGATACCGATGTATAGCGCTTTGCACAAAGCCGCCAAATTCTAAAACCAAAACAAGCGGAAGGGAGATATTTGACAGCCTGATATATTGTTTTTATTATTATATATATTTATTTATTATTTAATATAATTTTTTCTACTTAATAAATTTTGTAATATTTATTAATTATTTTTTTTTATTTTATAAATTTTTTTTATTATTTATTATATTTTAATTATTATTTTAATATTATTGCATTTATTAAAAATTTACCTCTGCGAATTAATGTGTAAATTTTGTCAACGAGCTCTTCACAATATTTGTTTTGAGTGCACTTAAAAGCCAAGACATTAAGCCAGCAATGACCTGCAGCAGCAAGGAGTGTGCTTTAAGGTGCACGCAGCCAGAGCGCTCTCACTCTCTCTCTCTCTCTTTTTTTTCTCTCTCTCTCTCCCTCTTTCTCTCTCTCTCTCTCTCTCTCTCTCTCTTTCTCTCTTGGCTAAACAACTGCCTCTCTCTTTCCCCCAACAGTCAAAACAACAATTACAAACACACTGGATCTTTAAGGCCATATGCTGCGGCGTATGCCCCCGTCGCAAGACATAAAACTGATGTTAATGCGGCCAGCAAAGACACACACACACACATGGATATAAATCCCGACCGACTGGCCGACAGGACGTCTTTTGTATGGCCAAAAATGAGCGATGTTTATTTGCAGCGGCAGCGGCAGCGAGTGCGACGGAGCAGACGAGGCGCCGCGCAGATCATGAATATGCAACAGCCAAAGATAAAGCGCAGCTGCGTAAACGGGGCGGGGCGGGGCGGGGCATGGCAGTGCGGTGCGGTGCGGGGCGGTGCTGGGGCTGCGGACAGCTGAAGGAAGTGAAGCCAAACGCGCCATCACAATAAAAATTCATTACGCAAAAGCGAAGCGAAGGCAAACCGAAATGCCGGAAAAGAAACCGCTATAAATTTTCGCCAAAAAGAAAAACAACAACAGGAACAAAAACAACAACAACAACAACAAGAGCGTCAGTTACATGAAGAATTATTGCGGCTGCGAACTGCTGTCCACCTACTTAAAATTAATTTCGAGCTGCCGCGCTGTAGCTGATCTCCCGCAGCGACGCGTCGATGCCAGGGGTGGCAAGTAACGACAGCAAAGGGGGTGACTGGGTGTGGCAGTGCGCCTTCAGCGACTTTCGCTGCGTATGTCAAAATATTGAAATATTATTACAAATAACAAGAGAAAGTAGGAGCGCAGGGCAGCGCAGGGCCGAGGGCATAGGTCACCCCCTGGCTGCAGGCTTTAATGAATGTGCGATGTACACGACATGCTCGTCAAGCGAAGTGCTTCAAATTAGCCAGGCCAAGTGATTGCAGCGGCGCGATAAGGCTCGAAGCAGCAGCAACAGTCGAAGACAAAATAGAAGCGGATCGATAGCGCGGCACTCGCTCTCTACTGTCATGGGAACCGCACGTTAATGAGGCGCTGCTAATGGCGGCTACAGCTCCAGCTCCAGGGCCAGCTCCAGCTTCAACTCCATTTCGTTTAACAACTTTATTTGTTGCCGGCTCCTACATAAATAGTCATATGTTGCCTGTGTGTGTGTGTGTCGAACATAATAATGCCTCGTTTCGGCAATACCCCGGGGCGCTCATAAAGCCATTAAGCCCGCCCCCCACTCTTAACCCTTTTGGGCACGTCGCGTAATTTACAGAACGATTCCTTGTTCAGCTCGGCGCTTAGCACAATCCTTCGAATTATGCTCGGCATCCGTTTGGCCGCGACCGTCATAAATTATTTGAGAGCCGCTGCCAAACCAATGGGAATCGCAGCTAAAATAGAGTCTAGACACGCCGAGCTTCCCCCACGGGCGTGGCGGCGTGGGCGGCCTACTGTGTGGAGATCTGGCTGAAAAACAATCCGCTCACCCCTCTACGCCTGGCTGATCTCTCGACAAGCTCCGGCAAATCGCATAATGCTCTTCTATTCGCATAATTGCCGGCATATGCACACATATATCGCAGTCGATAGATGATGCTCTATGCATTTCTTATGTTGATTGGCACGAGACTCTCGGCTCGGCTCGGCTCGACTCACTCCGCCTCGCAGCCCGATGGGGTTAACAATTTGCGAAAGCAAAGTATTTCCCATGCACAGGAAAACGTAAGCCCAGCCCCGGCCTGCTTCCCTTTAGCCATTACCCCCCAATGGATTGCGAAAGCTTCTCTCTCAAAAATAAATCAAACGTCGGCGCGACATGGCAAACAAGTGAAACAAAAAACTTGGCAGAGTGCAAAGGGAAAAGCTGACCAACTGGAGGATATCCTTTAGCAATATGGGAAATTATTTTTTTGCTAAGTTTAATATGATATATGGAAATATATGTTTTAACTACAAAAATATTTAATAATTTTTACAATGTTTATCACAGTTTTTGAAATCAAGATTAATATTTTAAAAACTGTACTTCTGAAACTTGAAAACAATATTTCTGAAAAAGTGTACATAAATGTATATATAGAGCATATAAATAATAATATGTTTCGGCTATAAATATGTCAAAAATTGGAAAATATTAAATGATACTATGTAGTTTTATTAAAACTTGTAAAAATGAAATTTTAAGTATTGCAAGATAAAATTTTGAAATTTGAGAAATAATTTTTTTTTTAATTCCTTATATGATGAAGCTTTTTCTTATGTTTTGCGCAATTTCTGAATTTGGATTATGCCATGCTTATGAAACCTGTGAGATTTGATGTCTTGACAAATTATAGAATTTTGTCTATGTCTTATAAAACTTGTAGTCTTGACAGATTATAGAAATTCGTTTTTTTCTTCTAAAATGTGTACTTTTCTTTTGCATTTAGCAGAAATTATAGTTTATTTACTGAAATAAATTTTCAATAAATATGTGAACTGTATAGAAATTGTAAATTATTTTTAAATTTCTATAAATTTTTAAAAATTTCAGAAAATGAACTCAGAATTGCACTTGAAAACGTCATGAAGGAAAATTTTTTGTATACCATATTTATAAAATATCTGAAAAGTAAGTAAAATGTACTTGGAAAATTTCAGAATTATATTTCCTCAAAATTTTTAAATTGACAGACTGTTAAATTTGTAAGTCAAATATTTTAACGATAAAAAAATCTATTTTGGTAAGTTATCGGCATCAGATATGAACGCATAAAATCAGACGTGCAAAAGAAATTTCTTTATATTATTACAAAAGACATTAAATAAATTTTCTTATATACTACAATATTTTCACACACTTTTCGCAAGCCATCATACCCCTTTTACAGAGCATTGACACTACGGGGCGAGGACACGACAAGCCGCATAAACTAACCCATCGATGAGGAGGCAAAGTGCTCTCGGGGATAGCTAAACCGATGCGGGAGTCGGTCGAGAGGAGAGAGAAGCCCACACACGACTGCGAGGCATCGAGGCATCGAGGCAATTCAATTATATTTTTGCAATAATTTTCAATACACTTAAGTGCAGGCATGTCGCCCTGCTACTACCACCCGTTCTCCTGCACTCTATTACTCCTTTATGCTACTACTTTCTCACTCGGCCCGCTGCCTGGGCTGCTGCCTGCTCCCACACCTTTCTTTCTACACCTGTGCACAACTTTGGCGGCAGTTTAGAAAACAAATAACAGTCAATACAAACTCCTGACTCCGGCAGGCTGCGACTACTGTGCAGCTACTGCTTCCGTTCACTGCTCCTGCTCCTGCTCCTGCTCCCGTAGCAGCACATTTGCTTATGCTGCTGCCGTTGCTGTTGCATATTTTCTTTATTTTATTGGCCAGTCACTTGTGTATGTTAATGGAAATTGAACCGGCGGTTGGCTCTTTGCCTCGGTTCGGTTCGGTTTGGTTCGATTCAATTCGATGCGATTTGGTTTGGTTTGCCTGCAAACTTTGAACAGTTGCCGCAGAGTTTCTGAATTATGAAAGTGGCTGAAAATTAACTTAAATTGTTTTGGGGTTTGCATCGAAAAGTGAATTAGAACTGCACGGGCATTAGTCGATTAGGCTACGAATCATATTACATTAGGGGGGAGCGCTGTAAATTCAAAGCAATTGCTTACAAATCACTCGAAAATTGCCAATCGATGTTGATAAAGCATCGCGCATGTCGCGCAACGCGCATTAAGTGCAACTTCACAGAAACGCGAAGACAGGGGCAAGACAAGCAGACGGACAGACTGGCAGACAGACAGAGGAAGAGAGGGAGCGACAGACAGTGAGACAGACAGACAGAGAGACAGACATCAGTGGCATCAGTTAAGGATAACAGCGTCGACTTGCGACAGGAACAACTTCAGCACGGACCAGTGCTATGCAGCTAAGCCCAAATTGACATTGACATTCGATATTATCGCTAACAAACGATCGGCAATTGAAAATTGCACAAGCAAAGAGTTTATAAAGTGCACTGAGAGAAAGATTAACAAACATTGAAGTGTCTCAGAAATATAACTTATTTCAAAAGTTTTAATTAAATTATTAAAAATCAATTTTGAACATAGTATAGTATTTATATCAATAATTTTTACAATCAAATTTATTTAAAATCAATTTTGAACATAGTATATTATTTATATACAAATTTTTTATATCAAATTTATTAAAAATCGTTTTTAAATAAGGCATAGCATCTTTTTTCTCAGAAGATTTTTAAATTTATTTAAAATCAATTTATAACTTGATTTTTACTGTCAATATACTTTTAAGACTTTAAATGTCTATGAAAATCATGTTTCTATATCTTTGAGCTTGCTTAGTATTCTCATCTGTTCCATTAATTTCCTTATAAAAATACATACATACAGAGTTAAATATCCTTTTAAAAATATTGTTTCAAAACAAGAAAATAAACTGAAAATATATCAAATAAAATAAGTTTCGAATTTTTAAACGTATTTATTATTATTTGTAAGACTTTTTTAAATAAAACTGTGAGGCAATTAAATACATCTAAACAATGAAAAAACATTAAAATAAGTTTATAAACATATTTATTATTATTTGTAAGACTTTTTCGATGAAACTTTAAGGCAATTGCATACATTTAAACAATGAAAAAACATTAAAATAAATAATTGAAATATTTTCTGCATTTGTTAATGTATATTCTTTAATTTATATTGTGTTATCAGACACATATGTAACTATAAAATAACTGATGGATATTGTGAAAAAAGAAAAACAAACAATACTTTCAGTTTTAAATATATTTTTAAGTTTTTTTATAAATGCTATATATTCTAAATATTTTATATATTTTAGAAATATTAAATATTTCATATATTTTAGTAATGCTATATTACATACTTTAAATATTATTTACATATTTTTATGAATTCAATATAACTATTTAAAGTATGAATGTAATTGTTACTCCTGCTATCACCCACTTTATTCGCTCAGTGTAGACACTGCGAACCATTGACAGAGGGTAAGATTTTTGAGTGCGCGCGGCAGCTTATCTTAGCGCACTTTGTCACTGCTTATCAACATCTTTCGGCCGGCACGGGGTGGCAGCAGCAGCAGTAGCAGGAGCAGCTGGGCTAAAGCAGGGGGCAGATGGAGATGGCAAAGGAGGCAACAGGATACTGAGTAGCAAGTAGCAAGCGGCGTCAAGGGGATGCAACAAAAGCAGCGAACTGTGGAGAGATAAGTGGAACATCCCAGCGGCCGTCCTTGACGCATCTAAAGCAGGCCGCAGCGTAAAAGCACTGACTGTCGACTACACTGCACTGCACAAGACTACACCACACTACACTACACAACACTACACTGTGCTGCAGCGATGCGATTAAAGCAATTTACAGATTGAATGTGAGCTCAAGTACGCCTCAGTGGGCGCGGCACAAACTTCAATAACTTTAAACTGCTGAGCTGTGCTGCAATTGCAACAACAATAGCAGAAAGCCAGGCCATATTATCAACAACAATTGCAGCCCTTCGATGGGTGTGTGTGTGTGTATGTGTGTGTGTGTGTGTGAGACAACAGACAGGCGACAGCGACAGGGATGTGTTCGAGTATTGTAAAAATCTTATGAAATGCAACCATTTGGAAAATCCAGCCAATACTTTTATTGTTATTGCTTCATGTTACAGCGCAACAACAATGCCAACAATGGTGTAGCCGGAGAGGGGCGAGTGGGGGAGGGGAGCTGGGGGCAGCGTTGCGAGGGAGGCAGCCTTGTCAGGGGCTTAACTGGCACGACTGTGCACGTAGTACATATGCTGCCACTTCGAAACACTTTTGTCAGCCGTTTTTTTTTTTTGTACCAATTTGCAGTTTCGATTTTTCACGCTCTTCAAATTTATTTGCCATCCACCTATTGCTCATGCCACACCCCCTCCCTCCACCTCCCACATTTACTATTAACTTGAAGTGTGTTTTAAATAATTTAAGCGGATTGAAAAGTGCAGTAAATCGTTGCGTTCGCTTCTTTTCTGTCTTATTAACTGCGCTGGCAGCAGCAGCAGCAGCAATAAAAGTCAATCAGCATTTATTTCTGTTAACACTAACTGCATAGCAAAACAACAACAACAACAAATTGCACACGAGTCAGGGGTGTGGAGTGCACGAGGGGTCGAAGCGTTGATATGTTGACTCTCATCTGCCATTCGATATGAATGTCCCTGCATATCCCTCACTCAGCTCAGTATTTTAGCCGGGTCATTTGGCCAGTGCAGCTCTCGCAGCAAATTTGTCCAAATTAACAGTTTCTTCCAGCTCGTATTTCAGCTCCAATCGCCCCGAAAATGCCACAACAAATGAATGAAATATTTACGAGCACGAATTTAATGCGATTTGCAATGTAATCGAAATGAATCTGTTTTTCCATCTAATTGGCATTACAGTAGGTTTTAATTAAACCAATTGGAAAAGGAGTGTAGCGTTAAAAAATCGAAGAAGCTGTAGATGAGGTGTGCCAGCGGCTTAATACCCTAGCCAAAAGTTTTAAGAATACGTTCACAGCGTATTTACAATGTTATATGTTGCACATAACAATTTAATTTTCATGTTTGTCTCCATTTCATTTATCATTTCATTTTTGTCTTGAATTTTCATAACTTAAAATTAAATTTTCAAATTTAAAAATAAATTTGTTCAATTAAAAAGCACGTTGTAAGCTTTTATTTTGAGTTTTTATTATTGTGTTTAATCTACCATAATTTTTTAATTTGTCTTACTAGTACAAAAGGTGGTTCTACTAGTCGTGCTTCAATTATTGTTAATTAAATGACTGTTACTACTTAAAATTACTCTCTTTATCCATATATTTTTTTTTTGATTATTGTACAATTTCAGCTTTTATGAATTTTTATTATTTTAGTTTCAAAAAAATAATAATCATATTCTATCAAACGCTTTTTTCATTATTTCTTTCTTCTTTTACATACTTCAAATTTAATTTTAATAAATATATTTCAATAATATTATGAGATAACCAAGAAGAAAAGCTACGTCAAAAATGTGTAGAATATAATAATATAATATATTGATGAATTAGAACAGGAAAAGTGCCGAGCCTAACTAAAAACCACAGTTTTCTTGTTTAAAATTAACTACAAAGCTGTTACCAAACAGTTTTAATTCAAATGCTATGCACGGTGTTTTGCTACGAAACTAATTAAGTTGACACACATATTATGTGACATTATTTCTTTGCCTTGGCTTATTTATTTTCTCTAAGGCTTCGTCACGATACGGAACTCATGTGCCAAGGGCCCTCATCGTTCTCCAGGTGAGTTTATCTAAATACTAGAAAAGCAAACTTGAGATCCAAGTTGAATTATTTCATTTCAGATATACACGCACTGATAATTTGATATTGTCTCGTTGCCACTACTTCTATTATTTTTATCTTCTTTGGAAATTGTAAATGGCAACGTATCGTTGGCTTCAATGCGTTCTTTTATTCAAATTGGCAATGCTACTAAGTGATCTTCTACGCTGTTTGCCTCCTAAAATTCGAGCTGGCAAACGTTGTCGTCGCAGGGCCTAGATAGGGCCAACAGGCGCTCCACAACGCTATCAATGTGTTCCATATGAAATAAGTAAAATTAGAGTAAATCAAAAATATGCTAACATAGAGCTATAACTTCATTGAGAATGATATAATTTTCGTAGGCAATGCTATTTTGTGATTAAAAATTAAGCTATAAATATAATACAATATAATATATAATTTCTTCGTTTGCTTCTTATAAATAGTACGTAGATAAAAAAATCACTAAATGTATTTTAATTTACAACATTTTTAAGCATTTTTTATTTATTAATGAGCAGCACATGCCAAACCTGCCAGAGGTATAGGCATATTTATAAGTTAATTTTCATATCCCTGGATTTATCGTTAATTTGTGAGGGAATCTACAAGCATTATCTATCGCTGAGCAAGGCAAATTCCTCGCTAATGCTGGCATAATTCCATCCCACATTTGCGCCTCTCGAAGGTCCCAAGATTTATTTATAAGCAAAGGGATTTTCCGCTTCAAACACATTTGCTTAATATGCGTAGATTATGAAAGTGAGGCGCGTTTGGGAAGTGTTCTTGATTGGAACTTTTTGCGACATATGCGAAACTTGAAATGCAAATTACATGCAAATAGACATTTCGTGTAATTGCGATGGGCGGTTACCGTGTACCTGTGGGCGTGGCCAATCAGTCGGAAGCGTTGCCCCTGCTTAGCGACAATTTAACCGTAAAAAGTGCGTAATTAGTAGACAAACACGAAGAGTGGAAAAGTGCGCAGAAGGACACCACAGGAAGCGAAAGCTGCTTGGGATGCCCGCAAGCAATCAGCAGTACAAACAACTCGAAACAACCCAACAGCAGCAACAAGAACTACAACAACAATAACAACAACTCGATTTGCCCGAACGGGAGTCGCATTCAATTCGAGCCAAATGAATTGAATTGAAAACGTATCGAACGAGCGCGTCAAATTCAACGTCAGCGAAATCCCCTTAAGCCCATTTAGTGTTTGATGCCAGCAACAACAACAACAAC
The DNA here is from genome assembly GCA_035046045.1 of Zaprionus bogoriensis. Lineage (NCBI taxonomy): Eukaryota > Metazoa > Arthropoda > Insecta > Diptera > Drosophilidae > Zaprionus > Zaprionus bogoriensis. The sequence continues at coordinate 3,295,447 of JAWNOI010000010.1, forward strand.
AGCAACCGGAGTAGCAGTAGCAGCAGCAGCAACAACAACAACAACAGAGCAACAATTGAAAAACCGCAAAAACTTCTCTGACGGCGTTTTGATTGAAAATGCAGGGAAACAAACACTTAAAACGACTGCACAGATGGACGAACGAGTGAGAAGCGAATATATTTTGAGAATGCATTTTAAAAATATTTAAACATGTTGTAAATGATATTTAGCATGGTATGTAATAACTCGTATTATTTGAACAAACTCCTAAATTTATTGGAATTGTATTAAAATTATGTGAAGTATAAAATATGACAAAATACAGCTACTGCTAAATTAGCAGTGCTAATACAGCTAAGTAGTATATTTTAAATAAATTTTAAAAATATTTAAACACCTGTAACATGTTAAAAAATATTTTAAGAATGTATTCCTTAAATAAATTAAAAATAAATATACATTAAATAAATAATTAATAAAATACATTAAAAAGTTACTTAGTAGGAGCAATGTATAAAATTAAAGTATAAATATGTATACCCGTGTAATATACATATATAAAATTAATACGAGTATCAAATAATTTGAGAATGAATTTTAAAAAGATATTATAAAATCTATTAAAAATATTAAAAATATATTTTAACACGTATAGTATGATATATGCACGATTTAAAATATTTTGAAAATCAATGCATTACTTTTTTTTGAATAAATTCTAAAAATAAATTCAGAAGGCAAAACTATATCACATCGTTCAATAAGTTCCCGGCTTAGCAAAAAAAATCACATTTTTGTCTGAAGATATTATTTATATATATGTATATTATTCATCAATATACTTGACATCTTCGACTGCACACAGAGCTTATGATTATCGACACTATTGATAAAAATATGTTTGCTCACTACAGACCCCAATATGTCGGGTCGAGAACCTATTTAATGGTGTGGTAAAATATAAAATATATAGTATAACAAAATTATATTGCATTAAAGTATTTAGGAAATTACAAAAAAAACTTTTTCTTTATATTCAGAGACTTTCTACCATATTAAGAGTTTTGAAATCGGATCTGTGGAATTTTGTATATTTTAATGTTAACTAAGTCTGGACAATACATCTCTCGCCTCATTATAACTAAAAGCCACGGGAAGTCCCTTTGTTGCCTTTTAGCCAAAAAAAAAAGAAAAGTAAGACAACGTACATTAGCTTAACCCTTTGGTGCCCCTGCGTGTGATAATCACGGCATAAGTAAGCCTAAGTACCTATTCGGGTTGCCGTCACCACAAATTGCCGAAAAGCCCGTCATGCTGTAAAATCCAATTGTAAAAACTGAGCGCCATTCAAATTTGTGCGAACAGATGGCAATCAAGAGGAAAAAGCACACAGATTGCGAGAGACTATGGGACTGTGAGTGGGATCTGTGCACAAATCCACATACAATCCCAACTTGTCATTAACAATTTAAGGATCCCGGGGGCATTTTAGATTGCAGTTAAAATGACAACAAAGTGAAAATGAAAGTGTAACACACACACACACACACACACACACACAAAAAAGCCGCCCCCCCGGCGATTGAATTTTAATGATACACTGATACAGACACCCACACAGCTACAGCATTACAGATGTACTCATACACACAGACACACGGGGCAGCTTATCTATCATCAGTTGTGAGCTGTGGGTCGAGTCGATTGATGCATTCGCCCCGCCACTAATGACCGCTGGCAACTGTTGTGATATGCCTGTTTGTTTAAGTGTATGTGTGTGTGTGTGTGTGTGTTTCTTTTTCTGTTTGCTGTCTCTATGATACCCTGGATAGATGGAATGTGCTCATTAGTGCCAAACTGAGCCTGCTCGTCGTCGGGGCTCGTCGCTTTTTATGGTGCACATAACTGGACACCGCAGAGTACAACATGAAAATGCAATTAACGCGTTAATGTCAACTTCAAATGACCAGCGATGGCTCTTGGCTGTTACCAGTTACCCGTTACCCGTTACCGGTTGCCACATCAAATTTTCATTTTCAGCGGCGCCTGCAACACGCATTTGTTGCCTAACAAAATGTTGCCACTCGCTTTCTCCTCTCCCGCCGCGCTCCTCTGCTCTGCTCTGCTCTCTGTTTTCTGTTTAAGTTGTTGCTGCGACCGCGACAAGCTTGCAAAAACAAGTTGCCGTGTTCTCTGTAGCTCGCACAGGCCCAGGCACATACATACAGCATCAGCAATACACTTGCAAATAGGAGTGCAAACCGTTACATACTTATTTAATTAACAAGTTGTGTTAATGACAACAACGCGTCGGCGAGGACTTCCGACATTTTATTCGCTAATTGCATTGCAACCTGTGGAGCTAAATATTAAAAACAACAAGGCGAACGGATCGAAGAGTCGAGCCGTCCTGCTCGACTAGCCGCTGCCCTAGAAAACGAAGGTGCGTATGGGCTTAAAAAAAATAGTATGGCTGTTGAAATTTTATACTATTTTTGGGAAAAACTATATTTTCAGTAGTTATTTACAATGCGATAAAAATGAGCTTTTAGATAATTTTGAGCCTTGGATTACATTTACAACAATCGATCTTTCAAATTTTAGCTTTATATTTGCTCTAGTCTCTTAGATTAGCCGTTTTTATACCATTTGTCAATTAAAAAATGGTACATAAGCTTCGTTATATAAATATCTGCAAATATTTAAATATGACAATTTTTTTTGAGAAAAATTGTAAAATTCTGGATATAAAGGAGGAACATTTGTTATTTAAACAAAATTAATTTTTTTGCTAGTTTAAATTAACATAATTTTATATTATACCATTATATTTGCAAATATTTATATATACAAAACGGTAAAAATTTATTTTGGGTTAAATTGTAAATTTGTAGAGCTTAGAAGAAGGTATAATCTCCTTGCCATTCTGCTGTTATTATTGATATAATTTAATTTCAAAACATGCATTCATAGAAGGGATAAACAGCTTTCAACGTATAAATTTTAACTAATTTATTATCATTATCAATTATTTATATGTGCTTATTTCGCTTATAAATTTAAATGCTGATATATATAAAATCTTAATAGAGTTTAGTCTTTTACTTTTTATTTGTATAATTTTTAGTTCATTTAAAGTTGTTCATTGAATGTTTTTGATGGTGATCTTTAGACAATTATAATAAACTAAAAAAAGTGGGAGGAAAAAATCTTAATTTCAAACTAAAGTTAACTGCTTTAACTGCTCAAATAATAACTGCAGTCAAGATATTGCTCAATTTATGCTTATTATTATTATTATTATTTATTTCATGAACTGAACTCATAAGCAATATACCCGCTTGCTTACCCCACAGAGTATGCACGTTACAGTGCACGGTAAAAGCAACTGTAATGTTATGGCCAAACACCTCCGCATCCCGTCTGTGTGTGTGTGTATGTGTGAGTGTCTGCGTGGGTTGCATGGCAAATTGGTTGGCTTTGTTTGTAGCTGCATTGCAATTGCCAGCGCTGCGTGCAGAGAGAGTGTATGTGTGTGCAATGCATAACAGAATTATGCCATAACAGCATGGATGTGGCTTACAGCAGCCGCCACGCCCCCTGCCCGCCAGACCACGCTGGGCATTCGCAGTGATTTTCTAATTAGGCAAGCTTCGCAGACCATTTGCTGGCCACCAGCTCGCGTGCTGCAACAATTTACGCATGCCACAGGAGAGGGGGCGAGGGGGAGGGAGGGTAGAGCTAAGTCCAGGTATGCGCGCTGCCACCTGTGCCCCTGCAGTTGTAATACGCACGAAATTAACATAGAAATATGTAATTTCCGCTATGACAAACGGCGATGACAACTAACTTGATGACTCGACTAGATTTCCTTTGGATTTGGCTTGCTGTAAAATGACGTTGGCAAAACCCAGGGCTACTTATAAAAATATTACACAGCAGCTGCCACGCCCAGAGCGAGCAGAGCGTGAGGCATAATAAATTCGAGCAGCTCAGTGAGGCGTTTCCCCACAGACGAGAAATGGCCGCAGCTGATAGACCTATGCGTAGGCCACAGCATGAGTGTCCGTGTGCGTGTGTGTGTGTGTGTGCGTGTGCGTGTGTGTGTGTGTAAGCTGAAGGCAGAGCCCCGGTAATCTCGGACGACTGCTTGGCCGCAGCAGCAGCAGCAGCAGCGGCGAAAAATTGCGTTGAGTTGTAAATGCCACGCAGGGATTCACGTTTTCATTACGTTTTCCTTGCGCCAAGAAGATGGCGGCCGGAAGTGCTGTCCGTCGCTGGGTAAATGTGTGCGTGTGTGTGCGGGTGAATTGCTGTGCGCATTTGCCGTGTGCGCTTCTCGTGCGTAATTTATGCGCTTATTGTCTTTTTCGGGCGAGTCCTTCGCGTAGCATTCACTGCTTCAGCTGCACAGTGCGCCAGTGTGTGGGTGTGTGAGTGAGTCTCACCGTAGTCCTTTCATGCTGGCAATTTTTCATAACTGTCGACCTGCCCAGCTCGCTTTGATCCTTGGCGACACTTTTACCTCGCTACCCGTTGAAGTCGCCGTCGCCCACACAGAGAAATTAAATTTAATCGCTGCGCAACTTTGGCTCCTACAAGCTACAGCGTACCGCCTTCAAGCCGGCAACAGCTCCGCCCACTTCTACTGCTAGGGTTGCCAACCATGCTGTTAAAAACAGTTTTATACTGTTCTTGACTGCATTATACTTTTTACAAAAAAAAAAGTATACAAAATATTTTTTTGTAAAAACGATATTTATATTATCGCGATCAAAAGAGAACAATTTTCTAGAAATAAATACTGTGCAAAAATTGAGCTATTTATTAGTAAGCCACTCACAAGAATTTATAAATATTATAATATTAAAATTGTAGTTTTTTTTTACCTCTCTGCTACCGCCACCTCTGCATTTATTGAACCAATTTTTTCAGTGATGAATGCAAAGTGGCGAGAAAAAATAAATAATAAATAAATAAAAAATGAGCTGCTTATATATTTTAATTTTAATTTAAATTTTAAAGTATCATATGATATTTTTAAAAATGATTTTAAATTAATAAATTGTGCGAAAAGCACTAAAAATTATGTTTCAAATAAATGTTAAACTGTTTATTTACCTAAAATACTTTTTAAAAATCTTATCAGCTCGAAGTATACTTTTTTTTGCTTGTAAAAAAGTTGACAACCCTAGCTACAGCAGCCTGTGCTCGAGAGGGTAATAAAAAGTCCCAAGTTCTTGCCGTTGCCGCTTGTTAATGTGGCACTTGTGCTGAGCTGTAGCTGCTGTTGCTGTTGCTGTTGCCGTTGCTGCTGCTGCTGCTGCTGGCTAAGTGGCAACTTCATCATCGCGGACAGCGCGCTTCAAGTTTCAATCTCAAGCTGCCATAATTGTATTCAACAAGCTGTTGTCGCTTCAGATTCTCAGCACTCGCCCTGCCACACCTGACGGCTTGCCCTCACTCTGGCACTGCTTATGGCCATGCATATATTTTGTATTTTTCATTTTAACCTACTTGAATGTGTGCGCGGTCGAGTTGGCCCTGCGCAACGGTTATGCAGATTACAAAAATTTATTAGCCGAGTTTCTTCATTTTCTCGCTCTCTCCACACGCTGCAGATATTATTTTAATGTACTTGAGTTTTAATTCGCTTGCTCATGATTTATGGCACTTGCGACTTAGACACGCAATCAGCTAGAGAGCGAGGAGTGAGAGAGGAGGGAGTGGGGGAGAGTGGGGTAGAGAGTGTGTGTATCTCAAATCGTATTTTATGAGCCCTTAAAAAGCCATAAAATTGCGCCGAAACTCAAATGCGGCAAGTTCTTGGCCAGTTCAAGCCAGTCAGTCTGTCCGTTTGGCTGTCCGCACATCATACAATCTCTCTCTCTCTCTCTCTCTCTCTCTCTCTCTCTGACTGATTACTGTGCTCCTCATTAGCACACGGATACAGGGCGAAATCTGTTTATTGATTTGCCCCAAAATGCAGTAATTACATGCTTACATGAGCCTCATTTCCGAGGCATAACTCAACGGGGGCGAGCTGCATGCAACACGTTGTCAAAGAGCTCCCACTCTGCTCGGCTAACGAGCAGCAGACATGACATGTTAACACACACACACACACACACACGCACATCTCGTAAGTTTGGCTTGTTGAACAGTTGATGAGATGTTAAGATTATGTTAATGAGTTCATTAAATCACAAGAAACAAGCGCAGACTCGCTGCAAACAAATGCCCATTACTATATACTATATTCGCATAAAGACACATAAGTATATGTGTGTGTGTGTGTGTGTGTGTGTTGTGCCGGCCAAATGCCTTTTGTATTGACAGCTGCTAAATGACTCGGCGACAATTGTGTTTCGCATTGTTTGCCTCTGTTTGCAGATGTTTTGCTGCTGCCTCCGCTTCGGCCGCATATTTGTCTCGCTGTCGGGTAATTAGCTAATTGCAAATCAAATTACACGTCGCAAATAATGACCTAATAATGAGGGTAAAATTCAGTTTCCAGTTGCGGCCCTAAGTAGCCTATGCAAAATTTATTCACTGTGTACTATGGGCAGAACTGCAAACGAATTGATACTTGACTCTGAAGAAAACAAAATTTTAAATAAATTTGCAGTTTTGTAAATTATGTATAAATAGGATTAAGTTATCACACTCTTAACAGTGCAGTAAATTAAAAAAAAAAAAACATACACACTTACAGAGAAAAAAGATTTAAAATCAGAAAAAATCCTTGTAGGCCCAACAAATACCTTCAATAATTATCAAATTTATTTTTGAGGGTAGAACGCATTAATTACTAATTAATAATTCAAAATGTTTAACTTTTTTATCGAACTTATTTTCGTAGGCAGAACATATGAATTACACTCAAAAAAATAATTCAAAATGATTATTTGAAGAAATAATTAGTTTTTCGCGGAAAAAGCAAATTAAAATATAAGAATTTCTATGATCATGCTTTTTTTTATGTTAGCTGGATTGCTCTGGTATGTGCTGGTGTCAATTTACATTTAGTCAACAAAAACAAAAAAAAAAAAACAGAAACATAAACTTATTGCGTCTGTATTTTTTTGTTTTTTATAACTAAAATTTCTTATTTGCTGTATTTCAGAAGAAAAAAGTAATTTCTACGTTAATTGTACTGATTTCAACTAACATTTAGTCATAATCAAAAAAAAAAAGCTTTTTTTTAACAAAAAATTTTATTTTCAACAAAAAATTGTAATTTTTGCAATATTTTTGTATTTTTTTTAGCATAAAAAGCCCGCATTTGCTCCACTTTGAGCTGGGTAGAACATGTTTAGTCATAGTTAAAAATAATAAATGGATTTTTTTTTAAAGAAAAAAATATTTGAAACAAAAAACTGTTATTTTTCATTTTGTTTGCATTATTTTAGCACAATAAAAGCTCGCATTTACTCCACTTTAAACGGGCTACAACATAATATTTTATTTTGTCATAATAAAAAATAATAAATAAGCAAAAAAATTTTAAAAATAAAATACTGTTTTTTTTTTAATATATTTTTTTATTATTTTTGGCATTCCACTCCACTGTACAGAATCAGCTTTGAGCTGGGTACAACACGCTGTCCCATTTGATATTAATTAAAGTTTAATTATGTTGCGGGCAAGAAAACTTTGCGAATTAAGTGAAAGCATGTGAGTTTTATGCGTGAATAATGTAATAAAATGCTTAGCCTACTTCTTGAAGTCAGTGCAAAAACATTAATCATATTTATCATTGACCTTTCAGCTCGTACTGACACTCGATAGTCTGCCTCAGCGCTGACCTCATGAGCCGCACTCAATTAACCCCTTTCTGCCGTTGTAGCTCGCTGATTGATTTCGCTTTTTTCACTAAATTTATCTACTCACACAACGAAATCAATTGCCTGTGTATATATGTATATAGGTATATATATATATATAGAGCTGCTGCAGCGCTCCAGTTTCGCTCTAGTTTCGCTGACTCTGACATTGTTGGCCGCAGAACTTGATCGATTTGTATATTTGTCAAACTGATTTATCGAGTGTTTCGGCTTGATGGCCTGGAAATGTCTGTCCACACTTGCACTCTGACACAGACACACGTAGCTGACTGCTTTATGCGCAGCCAGACAGTCTCGCACACACACACACACACAGGCAGGCAGGTAATCAAACAGACACGAATGCACCCGCACAGTGTAATGATATGCAAATAGCATGCGCTTTTCCCTGGCATGCGTGTACCTCAGCACAGTAGCAGCTAACTGTGTGTGTGTGTGTGTGTGACAGTATGTGCGAGTGTGTGTGTGTGCCTGTTTGCAGTCACCGAAATCCCCTCAAAAGCCCCATTTCAATCTCGGCTGAGTCGCATTGAGCTGCCGGTTGAAACCCCATGCAGGCAGGCTGGCATCCTGGCATCCAGAGAGCGAAAGAAAGAGTTGCAGTAGGAGCATGGGAAAGAGACAGCGACAGAGACAGAGACAGACAGAGATAGCAGGGCATACTTACGCTACGTAGGCGCATTAACTGCATATTCGAGCCACTGCAGCCGTGTGCTATGTAAAACTGCGGATAATCGAAGTCATTACACTGTCCGCAGGCACAATGCAATTGGCATCACAGGCGGGCTTAAATGGCTAATCAAATGCAATGCGTTCGCGCAGCTGATTAAAGCCAAAAAAAATTTCGCACAATTTTTTCTCGCAACTCTTAACCGTTTGCCGGCGCAGATTTGCTCGTTGGCACGTTGGGGTCAATTTTAAATTATACACTTCCGCTTCCGTGGTCCGCTTTGCGCTCGATTGAAGCTGACTGCGAAAAGGAATTGCTCGAAGCTCTGCTCGGGTCTGCCTGGTCTCCTTGCCTCTGTGTAAATATTGAAATCGATTCAGTTTTCATAAGCCGCCACGCCAGGTGCTGCTCCCGCTGCAGTCCGTCTGGGGCTTGTGGTTTCCTTCTACCTTCCCCCCCACAGCCGGCCAGCCAGCCACCCAGCCAGTCAGGCAGCTTGTTATGCTTCATGTTTGTGGCTTGTTGTTGTTGTTGCTGCTGCCTGCCTGCCTGCCTGCGTCTTCGCCTTTCGCCTGTTTATGCAAGTGGATTACGGTGTTTGGTTCTGATTATAAATCATCTTTATAATCCGTAAATCGTGTTTGGTTAACATAATGGAATAAATTTATTTTATTTATTGCAGCTGTAAGTTTTAATAAGATTTCTACGACTCGCAGTCGAGGTCTTCCCTTCTGACCATTTAACTTGATGTTGCCTACTTCTCGGCACGGCGTTTAAGCTCAAGTGCACTTTAAGGCGCCATGGCGCTGGGATTGCTTCCTGCCAGACGCTTGGCCTGCCGCCCTCCCTCACGACTTCCGGGCCGCACTCTGACCCGACTTGCAATTATTGTAAATTGCTCGGTGTCATTTGCACACTTTCCACGCATTTTCGCATTTTTCCCCGCCATCATTTTGGGCTCCCGCGAGACCCGCGTGCTGCGCATTGTCACTTGCTTATCTGCCAGTTGTTCCGCACATTTCTGTTCCCGTTTCTTCTCTTCTGTTCGGTTCTGTTCTGTTCTGTTCCATTCTGCTGACTTCTTTGCACTCTTTGCCACTTGAAGCTGCCCGCAAAATGGTTGCCGACTGGCGACGGCTTCGCTGCAGCTCATTAAGCGCATGCACTCGGCAGAAACGTTATATATGTGGAATAAAAATATATAATAAGCATTTAAAATATAAATATAAATTATATAGAAAGTGTATTTAATTATAAAAAATAATATGTAATATGTGATATGTAGAATAAATATTTATACAAAAATTTAAAACATATAACAATAAATTATATAGAATCAAAAGATATAAATTATGTATATATGTAAAATGTAAATTTAATATAAATATTAAATATACAAAAATAAAGTATAAATAAATATGATTTATAAATGGTGTAGAAATATAATTTATAAATTATATATGAAAATTAAATATAAATTATATATAAATATCAAATAAAATACCAAATATTTAGAATAAATATTTATAAAAAACAATATATATATAAATATAAGATATAAATTATTTATAAATTTAAGAAATAAATTATATATAACTATAAAACCAAATTTTTTTTGAAATATTAATTATAAGCATATAAGCAGTTAACTTTTATGTATAAATATAAAATATAAATTATATATAAATACAAAACATAATTTTTCTTTAATATAAAATATTAACATATAGTATATATCTCTGCCCCTTACCTCAGTCAAGGCCAAGTCTGCGCTCCTCGATAAATTACATGTGAACGCCATTTAGGCGCATTTTCCCCAATAATAATGTCGACTCTCGTGTGCCTCACACACACACACACACACACATGAGGCTCTCGACACTAGCGTGTATGCTACATAAATATTCGAATTTATGACTACGCAAAGGATTTGCTGGGCCCGGCCCCAGGCTGCCATGAAATATGACCCAGGCAGGAGGGCCGAGCCGAGAAGGACCTCGTATGACTTAACTGTACTTTAAAAGCCGCAACAATTTCCGAATCTGCCGCAAAACGAATTGCCACACCCACCCAGCGCCGCTGGCCCCTTTGACTTTGCGTCAAGTTGTGCTAATTTACTCACGAACAATTACGAATACACTCATGTGGCCCCGTATGGGTGCACTCAGAGAACTGAGCACAAACAGAGAACGCCGACGGGAGCAATGAAATGCATAGCGGCATTGGGAACGGGAATGGCAGGAAATGCTGACGTTGATTGTTTTAAAAAGTAAAGAATTTTTTGAGTATTTGTGACAGGCTGGAAGATATCCTAATGAGAGCTGGAGGTGCGAATAGAGATAATGTCTGGTCTGTATTTAACTATGACGTATATAGTAAAATACAATAATATATTGCGGCTTATTTAAGAATAAGGATTCCATAGGTAGTGCTGAGGAACTAATTACAATTAAAAAACAAGTAGGGAAAGCTACAGTCGAGCGCGCGCGACTGTAAGATACCATTTACCCTATTCGAAGAAATAATACAAATTAAATCTAGTTAAAAACTTTATAATCAAGCGCTTTGAATGTAAAATACCCTGTATGCCTCAATATATATATAATAATAAATAATATTTTATATATACAGCAATAATTTACGCCGCTCGAATTTGCTCCCGATCCGATGATCGGTACCCAGGGAACACCACGGGGAGGCCATTAATATATTAATGGGGTCAATTCTCCAAAACAGAGATTTGGTGACCTACGAGTCGACTAGAACTGATCAATATCGGTTCCATAGTTCCCCAAGAAAATAATAAATAATAAAATGGTTTAATAAAACTTGCCTTCAATGGCAAAAAAAATTAAAAGTTATAAATTAATATACCCTTTTCGCTCATTTTCAATGGCCGGGTAATTAGCTTACTGTTCATAACTTATTATTTTTTAATTACTTAAAATATTTATATATATTTACATATATACATATAAATACCTATCCACCTACTCAAAAAGCTAATCAAGACCTAATCTTACTAACCTCAACACAACCTACTTAAATGAAAAACCTATCTAGGGCTGCCTAATCTCTGCTCTCCTCAACACTAACAGAGATTCCATTATGATGGCTATGAACTAGCTCAAAAGTTTTAGCACTAATTCTATTAAAATCTATATTTGAGAACGCCCAATCAATATGTGTGTCCATATTGGTAGTGGACGTTTTCAAATCTATCAAGCTTCTATATCCTTTGCTTATCAAGGAATTGTATATCTCCCTACACCTATTAAAACTTTTTAAGCATAAGTTGAAATCTCCTAGAATAATTAAATTCGACCCTAAACATTCATATTGCCCAAGAAGATCCTCAAATTCTGTTTTAAATGTTGTCGAACAATAATTCGGACTTTTATAAATTATAATAAAACTTATGGCATTATACCTAAATATGCCGAACTCAAAAACTACTGAACCAATCATTTTTCTACCACTTGAGCATTGCGAAACTTTACCTACAAGCTCATTTCTAACATAGACTAGTATGCCTGTTAAAGGCCTTATTGCTTCAAGTCGGACAACAATTGTGAACCCTGGAATTTCGACATTTTCACTCGATATGGATGTCTCCACAAAGCATAATACCGATGACTGAAGCATCAGCCTATCTGATTGAACATCGTCAAGATGCATATTCAGGCTCTGAGTATTATGGAAAATAATGTCTAAGGCGGAACTGTCGACTAAATAATCGTAATGAGTTACCAGTAGTTTTTCAGTCCGCAATTTCTCCAATTGGGCTTTCACCTTATCATTACTTAGTGGAGGTCTAGGGGGAACGAAAGTTCCAATAATATAAAGACCTAACGCATTAGTTGCTCTACTACAAGCGACGTATAATGCAGCTCTCTGCATTCTGGAATGAGCATGGACTACCACCTTGCTGTAAGTTGCTCCCTGACTTTTGTGAATAGTGATACCTTCAGCAGGTACAATCGGAAACTGCCTACGGTCAATGCTAACTTGCGCGTTATTACTATATTGAAAATTTCTTACAATTTTCTGAATTGGAGTCCATGAAGTTTCTGTACTATGCATACATTTTGAACGCGCAAGAACTCCTACACTTTCTTCGGAAAATTGCATCCATAGAACATTGGGACTGTTGGATGCATCGAAATCTATCTGCATAAGTATACCTGATGCTCCGTTTACTAAACCATCTCCGGTATCTACATTAACCGTCATCATGTACTTGGCAGTAGTTTTAAGGATCAGGGACATGCAAAGTCCCTGTGTAGCAGACGTTTTAAACCCCTTTACTTCTTCTAAAATCCTTTGCTTTCTAGCCGAATCTAAATGGCCAGCTTTAATAAAATCCTGAGCGGTGGAAAAAAATTGCTCCGTAGAAATTGAGTTAAGTTTCAGTGTGTTGAAAGCGTCTACCTCTTTGTTGCTGCAGAACACATGAATTGCATCATCGGGCACTTCTGATGGTTCGCAAACCCTTGATCGGAAAAGGCTAATATCATCGGCTGTCATGCAACCCGATGCCATATTATTTAAAGCAGATGCAAATAGTTGGTCATCCCGCTGACGCATTATCTCTGTGAGCTCAAAATACTTAAAAAGATCCCAGAGATAACTACCAAATATTTCATGATAGGGATCGCTGAAGTTTGGATCAAAGATCCAACCACCACCTACTGGCTGTAACTGTCTTAGATCACCGAAAACGATGACAGAAACACCACCAAATGGATTAGTATTTTTGAAAATCTGCTTTAATCGGGAGTCTAGATAAGCAAACATAAGAGAACTAACCATTGATATTTCATCAATAATAATAACTTTAAGGTTTATCAACCTTGAATGCAAAGTATTAACTAAGTCATGACTTAAGGCCCTTAAGGGCGATGCACGGGATTGGTTAATAGGAAGTGAAAACATGGAATGCAGAGTTGAACCACTAATTCCAAATGCTGCTTTTCCAGTTGGGGCGCAAAGAAGGATTTTTATACACGTGGGGTCACTTCCTGGCATCATATTATACATAACGGACAACGCCTGAAAGATTGCTGAAATTAGTCGGCTCTTTCCGACTCCCGCACCACCACCCACGAATTCATGATATATTGAATTGTTTTTGGCATTGTGCAAGACATGTGTAAAATACAACTTCTGCTTTAAATTAAGAGATCTAACAATGTTTGCTAAGTCTTCCTGTGAAACTAAGGGGGGAAGCTTAATTAAACGGACATTACTATCTTCTAAGTCATTATTGTCATTATTACCATTCACATTTAAAACATTCAAATTGGGATCTATTTCTGGCAATCCTAAAACTCTAAAACCATCATCTTCAACTTCCTGATTTTCCACGCTATCCTGATTTTGTTCTCTGTCTAAATGGCTCAGAGCATCTTGGAGTTCCCTGTCGTCTAATATATTATATTTCCTGCGATTGTTCTCTACTAACTCCTGATTGTGGCTACAAAACAATTCACAGTCTTTTGTAATTAAATCTAAATGCTCATCTCTCCATGGAGCATATAGCATTACAACTTCCCTAAAATAGTCTTTTCTATCAATATTAATATTAAATCTTCTATATCTTATTATACATGGCGTCAGCCTCTTTTTAACAAAGCCACTACCATTGCGAAGAGCATAAACTATTGATTCAGAAGCTCTGGACACTTCGTCGTCAACGTCATCCAAGTTTTCCTGGCGAATTCCACGTTCCGATTTGCTATAGCTATAAAAAGCAGCAAAATCAGCTAAGCATAAGCTCTCTAAAGCGTCTGGGCGCTGAACATAGTGTTCTATAAGCCCTACGAGAAATATGTCTCTAGAGTCATCGGGCAGATTTTGAAGTTGCTGTTTAGATTTCAGCATTCTGACCCGTTTTTCAGGAACCTCTGTGTTTATATAAACACATGCACTACTGCTGGCAGACAAATGCAAACCTAAACAGCAGTAGACGGCTTCCTGCGCTGAAATCTCAGTGCCAAAGATAAATTTGTTTCCTAAATGTTGTAACTTCTGTTTAATAGTTACATTGCCTCTCCTACTTTCTTCTACTGCTTCACGCATTAGAAGCGAAATGCCTCGCTGAGACTTGTTAATATAATTAACGACATAGCTGCAGCAAGCGTAAGGGTCTAAAATGTATTGAATATCTATATTCGCTCGTTGCAGCAAAAGAAGGTGCTTATTGTAACCGTTAAGTTTGATTGCTGCAAAAGATCGCTTTAAAAACACTTTAGGTTTCTTTAAACTCGATCTTAGAGCATTAACGTAGCACTCATAGCTTAAGTTAAGTTGATCGTGGGACAAAAAACTATTAAAATTACTAAAGCTATCTACGGTCTCACGATCGAAGGAAAAATTTAACAGATTTTGAATTTTATCAAAGTTCCTACGATGCTCTGCTAAGTTTGGAGCATCTTCTCCTAATGGAAATAGAATTTCTGTTTGAGGCATGGGAGGGTATGGAATACCGAATCTACAAATTTGCTTAGACCTAACTTCTCGCCTGCAAGAGTGCCCATGATTGTGAAGTTGATATTCCAAAAATGGAGCAACATCGGGGCAGCTGACATCAGTTGTAATAAACTGATCGATAAAGCTCTTGACAGGCTCAAATGTTGACTCATCTTGTAAATCGAGCTTAGGGGCATCTTTCAACCAAAACATGCCATGGACATGTGGTGAGCCTCTTTGCTGAAACTCTACTCGCCAATAAAACTTGATAACCCTATGACTACCAAAAATACCGCCTTCTTTCTTCATTAGTTTGAGAACTTGTCTGTACCGGTAATCGAAATATCTGGCACAAGTCACAGGATCTGCTCTAATGAGACGAGCTTTTTCATTAAAACTTAATTCTGAAGCTGCTACTTCAGAAATGTCTTGCTTGTCTACATTTTTAGACAATAAGACTAAAAGCTCTGTCCATCGAGTTTCCGCTGCGGAAAATGTTATAAAAAAAGTCGGAAGACCGATTTGCCTAATCATAGCCATAACTTTCTTCTTCTCCTCTTCCCAATGAGCAGGAGAATAGCGAATACCTCTTAAAACCCTATAGCCATCGTCGTGTAGAATTAAATTTCTTAATGTTTCCTGATTTTGCACGTCTGCAGCCGAAATGCCTTGAGTGGCGGAGTGCTTTCTTAAGCAAATTGACGTGTTATTCCTAATGTTAATCATTTCTAACTTTTTAAAGTTATGAAACAATTTATCAGTTCTACAACCTCTTCTATCGAAATTCCTAAGCTCGGACCTTACAATGGTTGTAAAACTCTCCTTACATTTTCTTTTAATGCCCGCAAATATTGTGGGAAAGGCCAACTCCTCTGAATCACAATCTTCAATCATATCCAGAGGTCGCTGGCCTTCTCCAGGAGCTATAGCAATCCTGGTAATGGGGGCAACTGGAACATTTTCCATGAAAGTCTCTTGACCTCCAGGATTTAAATCTTCCTCTTCATCAATTCTATTTTGCTCATTACCTTGAGCAGCTCTTTCTAATAATTGGGAAACAATATCCCTATCATCTGCCGATGCAACAAATGGTACAGTCTCAGAAGAATAGGAAGACAACCACTGTTCATTGATAGTAACTTGGTGTTTCCTATAGAGCTCTGTATTGACTAAATACCTAATTGCATCAGCAATTTTTGAAGGCCTAATGGTTTCAGCCATGAAATCATGGTTATATTCCATCCTACGCTTTAGGTGTATCTGAACTACATCGGCTTCGTTA
This sequence comes from Zaprionus bogoriensis, assembly GCA_035046045.1. Classification (NCBI taxonomy): domain Eukaryota; kingdom Metazoa; phylum Arthropoda; class Insecta; order Diptera; family Drosophilidae; genus Zaprionus; species Zaprionus bogoriensis. The sequence goes on from JAWNOI010000010.1 coordinate 3,311,699, forward strand.
AATGCCCTGGGAAGGGAAGTTACAACATTTGCAACTGGAATCGGGACATTGACTACTGCTCCTTTAATGGCGCTTTGACGACCATATCCTAAAGACTTAATTATCATGAAAGGAAGGCGTGGGGAAATAAGCCTTTCTTCTAAAGGCGTTAAGCCTTTCAAACATTCGGGAAGCTCTGGGAAATCTAAGCCATTCGTTATGGAAGCCTTAGGTTTTTTACCTGATTTTATGCTGTGGCTGCAAGTTTTACAAAAGCTATACCTATCGTTGTGAGATGGGAATATAGAGGAAAGATATAAAATATCTACACTATCTGCCTCACTGCACTTTTCCTCTATAAACTCACGAGAGATTTTGTCCACTTGATGCGGAAACCACAAACCTTTGCAGCAAATGCAAACCTGATCAGGACCCTGCTTTACTGTCATATTAAATGTGGCTATTAGAGCATCTAAGCTAACGACTCTATTCCGAGACACTCTATCTTCTGGCAAGGTATTCGCTCGTTCTATCCTGTTTCGGGTCGAGTTTCTCCTATTCTCTGCTATTCTATTTATAGAGTTACTTCTATACTGACTAACTCTCTGCGATAAGCTCCTATTTGCATCAAAAGCCTCCTGTCTTGCTCGAATTCGAGCACTTCGTCTTGCACTTGTATTGCGTGCCTGTTCAAGAATTCTACGAATTGGATTATCTCTGACTTGAGACCTTTGACTCCTATCTAAAGCTCTCTCCAAGATTCTCCTCTCTAAGTCTTGTCGTTGGCTAGCTCGTCTAATTGCATCTTGTTCGCGCTCGTCTGCTCGATAAAGAGGGTTTTGTCGGCGCCTCGATCGACCCGATGTATTTGCTAATTGTTCCCTTGCTCTAACTACGGGATTGGTTCGGCGAACTGTTCTACGAACGGAATCCTGACCTCTTTCGATTGCCCGATAAACCGGGTCTTGTCGGCGCCTCGATCGACGCAAAGTGTTGTCTTCCTGCTCTACTGCCCTTACTGAAGGATTCGTTCGACGAATTGTCCTACGAACAGAATCCTGTCCTCTTTCGTCTGCCCGATAAATCGGGTCTTGTCGGCGCCTCGAACGACGCGAAGTATTCTCAACCTGCTCTAGTGCCCTTACTGAAGGATTCATTCGCCGAACTGTCCTACGAACAGAATCCTGTCCTCTTTCGTCTGCCCGATAAATCGGGTCTTGTCGGCGCCTCGATCGACCCAAAGTGTTATCAGCCTGCTCTAGTGTTCTTACTGAAGGATTCGTTCGCCGAATTGTCCTACGAACAGAATCCTGTCCTCTTTCATCTGCCCGATAAATCGGGTCTTGTCGGCGCCTCGATCGACGCAAAGTGTTGTCTTCCTGCTCTACTGTCCTTACTGAAGGATTCGTTCGACGAATTGTCCTACGAACAGAATCCTGTCCTCTTTCGTCTGCCCGATAAATCGGGTCTTGTCGGCGCCTCGAACGACGCGAAGTATTCTCAACCTGCTCTAGTGCCCTTACTGAAGGATTCATTCGCCGAACTGTCCTACGAACAGAATCCTGTCCTCTTTCGTCTGCCCGATAAATCGGGTCTTGTCGGCGCCTCGATCGACCCAAAGTGTTGTCAGCCTGCTCTAGTGCCCTTACTGAAGGATTCGTTCGCAGAATTGTCCTACGAACAGAATCCTGTCCTCTTTCGTCTGCCCGATAAATCGGGTCTTGTCGGCGCCTCGAACGACGCGAAGTATTCTCAACCTGTTCTACTACCCTAACTGAGGAATTCGTTCGACGAATTGTCCTCCGAATTGAATCGATTACCCTATCAGCTTGGCTCAACTCGACATTTTCCCTACGTTCTCGTTGAAACTCTGCATTATGCTGCCTTTCTTGCTGAACATATTCTACAATGGACCTATTAAACTGATTTCTAAGTCTTCGACTTTGAGACCTACTGTCAGCTGTGCTTCTATTAAGCCTAGGCATTATTTATATACGTATGAATTAATAATAAAAAGAAAAATTAATTAATTAATATATATATATAAATAAATATGTATAAATATATATATTTATATGTATATATGATATATATAAATATAGATATAGTAATAATATAATATAGTATTATATTATATAATTATATATAAATAACACTATTAGTATTATATAATTTTGAATGTATTATTAACATTCATCAATATTATTTATATATTTAAATATGAAATAATAATATATAAATATAAATTTGTTACTTGCGATTTCAGCAGCACCAATGAATAATAATTTATTAATCTATTTTAATTCTTATTCGCTTCGCGGCACGAACCGATACCGATATTCACTTTAATCGTACACACTGCAGTCATTTAATTTCACATACAAAGCGCAAGTGCATATGTACTCATACGTCACATGTAACGTATTTTGACAAAACTGCACGCAAAAGAGCGCAATTTCACATACATACATGTATGTATAGATGCGTATACACAAAGTTCCTAAAAAGCACTAACACTATCACACACACACACACGGCCAAAATTATGCGCGGTAAATAATTTTGTCGATAATATAATTTTGTTCACAATTTTAATAAAATCAAAGCGGACAACATTCGCGAATTATTTTCAGAGACAATATTTAAAAGTTAAATAGTGAAAATTAATAAAAATAATTTAATTTAATGAAAATCGAAAATCGGTATCGACGAAATAATCACAACCGCACACGCCAATCGCAAGCTAAAAAGTGATTATATTGAGCAGCCTTAGAGACGTTGTTCGACTTATCGATATGCGCTGATATCGATATATGTTGACATTTAAATATAATCACGAAGATAATAAAATTTAATATTGAATTATACCATAAATGTATATTAATGCAATTAAATATAAATATACATTTATTAACAATATGTTTCCTTAGTGCGCATTGGGTTGCACGTCCCATACATACATATATATTATACATAAATACATACATAACTATACATAAATACATACATTCATATGTATTTACTAGGAACAAACAATGTGCCTCAACTGAGATATTAGGTCGAAATTTGTAACCGGCATTTTGATTGCCGTCGGTGGTGTGGTGTGATAGTTGTCGGCTTGGTAACTTTATGTACCCGGTTCGATTCCCAGCGGGCTAAAGAACAAACAATTATTTTTTTTTTTTTTGCATCATAACTTTAATTTTCAGTTTCGATTCCCAACACAGGCTTCCTTCTGTATTGCTAAGAACAAATTATTGGTTTTTCTTATTTTTTTTGCATCATCTATGTTCGTCAATTTGATTAAAAATATCATACTATATTTTTCGGTACAGTGCAAAATTATTTAAAAATAATAAAAAAAATCGTCCAGCGCGGGATTCGAACCCGCGACCCCCTGCATTTGAAACTTGCAAGCCAACCATCACGACCACACACAGTTACACAGTGCGATCGGCAAATGAGATTTTTATTGATGCCGGCCCTCTGCTGCGTCAGTTCAACATTTTAGTTGAAAATTCTAAGCGCCCACAACTTTAACTTCTTTATTTATTGTCCGAACGGATTGTAATATATACTTTGTCTGGTCTGCCACGCCTTCTTCTGCATGTTACATACATTTTCACAAAGTTAATATACCATTTTTTACCCATTTTCAATGGGTAAATGGTATAAAAATTAAAGAAAACTACAGTCGAGTGCACTCGACAGTAAGTTAAGTTAAGTAAGTTAACAACGCATCGCATATTTCCGAAATTAGATACACATTGACGCTAATAGCACATGCCGACTGCACGGCGACTGTGCGTGCGCGGCGCAAGCATTGACGCCGAGCTTCTACTGTATGAAAAAATTTTCGCGCTTAAAACATGCATACATAAACACAAACATTGTATGTATTTACTAGAAACAGACAATGCGCCTCAACTGAGATATTAGAACGAAATTTGTAACCGGCAATTTGATTGCCGTCGGTAGCTTGGTGTGAGAGTTGTCGGCTCCGTGACATTGAGTCCCAGGTTCGAATGCCAAACACAACTGATTTTTTTTATTTTTTTTGCAACATCCAGTAAGATATATTTTAATATTAATTACTTTTATTCGTCGAACTAAAAACAACGCATCGCATATTTTCTAAGTCAAATAATACACATGCATGGACGCAAATGGCACATGCCGACTGAACGCTGACTACGCGACGACTGTGCCTGCGCAGTCGGCGTCGGCGTCGGCGTCGGGCCTCTGCTGATGTAAGGGAAACTTCTCGCGCCTATAACTTCTTTGTTTATTGTCCGATCGGATTGAAATTTATGGGGTAGATCTGTACTATGGTAAGCTACAAGAGTGGTAAAAAAAATGTTTTGTTATTTCCCTACTTTTCTTAAAATGCAATAGTTTGGGGGCGGTGGGCGTGGCATCCAAAAGTTGAAAATCAAACATTCTTCGTAATGTTAACAGGCACCTTACTTTCAAATTTGGCGCTTCTAGCTTTTCTAGTGTTCTTTTAAACTATAAAAATGTGTTTTTTAGAGGCGGTGGGCGTGGCATCCAAAATTCTAAAATCCAACTTCTGCATAATGTTGCAAGACACCCTCCTACCAAATTTGGTGCGTTTATCTCTTTTCGTTATTGAATTATTTGGAAAAAATCGAAATACGCATTTATCGATTTGCGGAGGCGGTGGGCGTGGCACATCAAGTTTGAAATAAACTTCTTGTGTGTATTGAATACACGCACACTCCCACCAAGTCTGGTGCCTCTAGCTCTTTTAATAGCTGAGATCTGTGTGTTCATACAGACGGACAGACGGACAGACGGACAGACGGACAGACGGACAGACGGACAGACGGACAGACGGACAGACAGACGGACATGACCAAATCGACTCGGCTATTGATGCTGATCAAGAATATATATACTTTGTATGGTCTGCCACGCCTCCTTCTGCCTGTTACATACATTTGCACAAAGTTAATATACCATTTTTTACCCATTTTCAATGGGTAAATGGTATAAAAATTAGAATTTAATAATAGCAATAAAATTAATAAACTACTTCTCATTTTTGCATCCATGCCTTTTTTGGTTATTCAAAACTACAGGGTATAAGCCGCCCGGAACGAGCGTTGCACAAAAAAAAAAATGTTTGCGCTTACTTTCGTGAGGAGTTGGTGAGGGGCAGGGAAGGCAAGGGCTGCGGCAACTCCACGGAGCGTCGGCCAATTTATGGATGTGTATTTGTCTAGATAGCATTTGGATTTAGAGCACAATTTAGCAGCAAATTAAAGCGCACTTTTACACTCTGAAGCACACATATTTACGGCAATGTGTGTAAGCGTATAGACTCGTATGCATGCGTGTGTGCATAGTCAACTATTTTAGTCGGCATACTCAGTAGCTGAGTTACATAGGGTGATGTTGTTGACAGTAATTTGAGTCATAAAAAATATTTGAATGCTAAGAAGTTAAAATATTTTAAATATTATAAAGTCGCAATTGTTGAAAATTTTGATTTATTAAAATTATTATTATTAAAAAAAAAATTAAAAATTGTAAATAAAAATAAAATAATATATATATATGATATAATAAAAAATATAATATATATTTAATAGTGTTTTAATAAATTTTCTCAATTTAAGTAAATACATGTTTGTTTTAGAATGTGAAACTTATTTATTTATACATATTTTATAGTATTTTCATAAATTGAAAACTATTTAATTATAATTTTTGAGAATTTTTTTTTGTTTTCAATTTATGCCAATAAATGTTAGCTTTCGAGTTAAGGTTAATTACGTTTCATCATAGTTTCAATAATAGATATGATTATATTATTAATTATTTAAAATTGCATACATGTAAGCCCACACACACAGGGTATTTGAAAGTGGAGTGCACTCTCCATTAACCACTTCTCCCCCTTTTATGCTTGCCCTTAGCCTTTTTTTCGCTAGCTGCTAAATTGAAAAAGTTTTTGGCTTGCCGCTAAAAGTTAAGTTGTGTTCCAGTGCAATTTATTGAGCGACGCCGCCGCCTCACATTGACGCATATTGAAGCGTGCCGCCGTCGCACACTTGTGCAGTGATTTATATGCCGCTCAGTTGCAGTGTAGCGTATGAGACCGAGCACTCGAATTTATGGGCCAAAAGCGCTGCTCCAATTTAATAATTCCGCTCGGTGCGTGGCAAACTAATTATAAAGTATTTAATATCCGTAAACATGCCCGACCATGGACTCTGCGTGTGTCTGTGTGTGTGTGTGTGAATGTAATAATGTCGCCCCGCAAAACTAACGCAAATGTCCCCGAAAAAACTTGGTCCTCTAACGAAGGGGGAGGCGGCTATCTCAGACCTCATCAACAGCAGCAAAGGGGAAAAATTCTCACTGTGTGCTGTGTGTGTGTTTTGGGCGTTTTCATTGTTCTCTGATTGTCGCAAATGTTGCCAAAAATGCTCGCTGGCTTTGCCTTTTGAGTTCCCCTGTCGCTGCTGCCGTTGCAGCCTCCTCATTAGAATCATTGAAGTTGGCAGACAGCAGGCAGTTGCATGTTGTGTGTTGTGTGTGGCATGCTGCACAAGCTGCTGACTGGAAGCCATTTGTTTGGCCCACTTTGGGTGCATCTCTCATCGGAAATGCTTTGTTTTTTGTCTGGCCAACTTTGCGAAGTCAAAGTTTATGCTGCAGTGTTGGCTAGTTAAAGGCTTTTCGCACCAACGGGCAGCCATATTTAGCTCGAAACAAGCCAGACTAGTTAGGACAATTGTGTATGTAATTCCCTGCCAAAAGATTGTCCGCATAAATAAACAAATTCTAAGCTGAAAGCCGGGGCAATCGACCGAAGGGTTTTCGATGCGCTGAAAAGTATGCTATACTTTTTGGGGGAAAATCAACTTGGCTTTAATACGCACTTTTCGCGCGCTTAACTACAACTTTATATGAAGTTCCTATTAATTTCTCTCTCTCCCTCTAAAAGCTAACACGCTAAGTGATTTTTCTTCCCGTACACAATCGCAGTAAAAAAGCTGCTTAATTAAACGGTAGATTATATTGCGGGTTTTATTGACTGCACTTGATGGCCAATATCCGTGAAGTAGAAAAACAAGACGTGGCCAGCGGCGAAACACAAAGTAAACTTTTTAATTGTTTAATGTTTCCCAAGTTTTAATTCGTGCACGTTTCACTGCTCTCCCGCGCTTCATCTCTCTCTCTCTCTCAGCTTTTGTTCTCTGCTCTCTGTTGATTTTTCTGCGGTCAATCTTTGTATTTACTTTTCGTATTGTTCTTAAGGTATATCATAGATTTCTGTGTGAGTCTTATGCCGAGATTCTCCAAAGTTTTCCAAGATTGAAGTCTGCACTTCAATCGATTTGGCTGCTTTAAGAAACATTTGTTTTTCGATAATTTCCACAAGTATTTCAATGTCAATGTGCATATCCCGTTTGATATGCTTACACTGCAAAAGTTTCGTTTGAATTTCCTCCTGCTGCTCCTCCGATTGCGATACTGAACCTTCGGCAATGGAAAGTTTTGCTTTTTGTCCGCTTCTGCTACACGTGCCAGCGGAAGTCAATGTCATCAAATATAAAATGTTAAAAGCGGAAATAACAAAGCTCTTTGTCAATGATTTATCAGGCGATACCCTGTAAAATGACTGGCAGAAAATTGTTGTGTATTCCTTAAGGTATTTGAGTGGCTGAAATAGGTCAAATATATTTTTAAATTTATATAAAAGTTATAAAAGTAAAATACATATTTTAATTGGTGTCTAAAATACATTAGTAATGGAATTCTCATTTTATTGAAATTAAAATTAAGCTTATCTCAAAACCTAAATAATAATTTTTTTAACGAACAAACATCGAAATTAAATCTAAAGTAATATAAACATTTTTGAAGTTTATATCTTAGCTTTGTTAGTAGACTTATAATTATTTTCTTTAAACAAATAATCATCGAAATTCAATCTTAATAAATATAAACAATTTTTTAAATTATTGTCTAAGTTAAGTTATAAGACTTTTAATTATTTTTAAGCTTAACATTGATTTTATAATAATTTATATAAAATTTATAACGCAACATAAATATTATTATTCTTTAGGCAAACAAACATTGAGATTAAATATAAAATAGTTTAAAAACCTTTGCTATTTTTCCTAATTTTTTCAAATTTCAAGCAAATTTAATTTCAACATAAACTTGAATAAAAAAATTGTTAAAATTTTATTTAACACTCCCCGTTCAGCACTTTTCCCGCTCCAGGGTATGTACAGCAAATACATTATTATTTTTGTATCTCTCTTAAAAAGCGTATCAGTGTGTGTAAACTTCTGTGTGTATGTCACAGTACACTGGTGTGCATTGTGAATTGTTGTGTGGGCAGAGGCGTGCGGATGGGTGCAGCGGGTCGTCACAGCGGAAGTGCAAACTGTAGTGCAACCTAGAAAATACATGCACAAGCGAATCGCAAGTCTTTGGAAATAGTTTCTGGTTGGCGTGAAAAGTTTTCTAACCCGAGCTCGAGGACATCGATGCGATGCGATACCCAGGCGATACCAGGCGATGCTTTGCGATGCGCGATATGTAATTGTAAAATGTTTTCTTGCCGCTGTCATCTCAGTTCGCAAGTTTATTATTTTTTATCAGCACGCAGCAAACAGAGACGTCTCCGCCGACACCCTGTGCAACAGCAGCGCCCCCGCTCGCAGCACTTGACAACGCATAAAAATCGAGGCAAGGACATTTTTCGATTTTTTTCTTTTTTTTTTTTTTTTGGAAGGCGTGGCCGGGGGTGTAGCAATAAAAACTGCAATAAATTGAAATGTACGCGAACTGTCTGCGAGTGTTTGACCAAGAAATTACGATGTCTATTCGATTATCTATCGGGTCAGTCGTTTTATACCATTTTATGTCAATACAAAGAGCTTAGCAAACTTTCGAGGATTGTGCGTGAGACTGTGTGTGTGTGTCCGCATACTTGTGTGAATAACTGTGAAGCAATAAAACAGCAGCCCAGCGACTGGGCTAGTTTGTGGTTATCTGCGGATCAGTGTTTATGTTCGGGTCTGTCTGCCACTCGAAATTTTAATTCAAAACCCACCCACACACACACACTTACACATACAGCGCGCTCGGCACTTGTTCCAATTATAGCGCATGCTTATCGCCACAATCTCGGCGGACCTTCGAAATTAATGAGTAAACGTAACTCGAAATGCAAATGGAAATGCGTAAATGAAATCGATAGGCGTGCAGGGGGAAAGATTTATGCAAATTTTCATAGAATTATTATAATAACGGCAATCGCAAGGACAAACACACACAGAGAGAGAGCGCACAGCAAATCTGTCTCTAATAAGCGAGTATCTCATTAATCCAATTAAGCTAAATTAATTGAAATGCAAATCGACTAATGAGCACACTGCATTGATTTCCACGCCATACACGCGGCACAGTCTGTGCGCGCAGTGCTCGCACAGGTGAGCCGAAGTGAAGGACGTTGCACTGCCGGTTGAAGTGCATTAAAATCTGTTTTAATGGCATGCCAAATTATACGGCTGTGTAACACGCATACGCCGTGTTGTGCACTGATGGAACGCACCGATAAGACGCAATGCAAGTGACGACACGTATTGCGGGTGCTGTGGGAGGAGTGTGTGTGTTTGCTGCAAACCTAATTCACTTCAGTCTCTGTGTGTGTGCTCTCGAGGGTGTGAGAGAAATAGAGCATATTAATTTTCATGTGGAAATGACCGCCGCCAGTTGTTAACAAGCTTATGTCCTTTGAGTTACATTGGGGAATAATGAGAACGGATAAGCCCGACGACGTCTGCTCTGGCTGTGCCCTTCGCCTGCCTGTGCATGTTTTGCCATCTCCCTACCTCGTTCCCCTCTCAACAGCTAAGCGTATTAAAATTCCCATCAATTTATTCATAGACCTGCGATTTACATGCTACTCCCACAACGCTACAACGTCTACTGTGCCTCACACACACACACACACGTACGTAGGGAAGCCTCTTTCTGGCTCATGCCTTTACGTTCTTAAAGCGATTATCAATCAATTTGCACATAAATATGGCTTCGATTCTGGCTTTGTTTCGTTGTGCCTCACCCACAGTGTAATCAGGCCTGCGAGATGCCTTTGCTCTTGCCAATTCTCCCATACGCTCAGTTAGATGAATTATACTTCCTACTATCTATTTGCTATGCCCTTGCAGCGGGTATAAAAACTTTAACATTCACTTTGAAAACAACTTTCGTACCTTATGAAGTTTGTATCTATTTTTAATCAACAGATTAAGCTGTTTATACTTGTCCGTGTGTCCGTTACGCCTGTTGTAACTTAAACTATTCTCTCAGTTTTTAAGCTATCAATATGAAACTTGACACATATACTACTTTCTTCTGCCCGCTGAAAATAAGTCGGTATGAAGAAGCTCGCAGCGATATATCGTATAGCTGTCATAGAACCTATCGGCTGTTTTTTGTTATTTTTTAAGATATCGTAACTAAACACGCCACAATCCTTTGAAGTAGTGCTCTTGACAATGCCTTAAAATTTTATCATAATCGTAGCACTATAACAAATAGCTGCCATAGGAAGCATCACTTATTTTAAATGTATTTATTTAAATGTTATGTACAAGTTCTTGAACTATTTGCTTGAAATCTTTTCCACATTAGCACTATTATTGGTGCCCATCTGTTTAAATATACAACTAAAAGAACATGCACAAGAAACTGAAATCAGTTTAATACCCTACTTTAAGCTCTTCTTCTATATACCCCACGGCCAAGCAGAACATGCACTACACCTACGTAGCGCTGCTTTAAGAGTTCATCAACATTATAATCAACGGCGACATAAATATTCACATGTCCCACTTCGTGCTTGTGCGTAAATGCCTTGTTATTGCCTTATGGCCGCCACGTTTACCCCCCGTCCATTTCACTACCAACTCTTCTGGCCCACTTGCATGGACATCAAACACGTGCGTGTGAGCAACCACTGACCAGGCCGACCAGGCTGACCAGGCTGACCAGGGCGACCCACCATGTGTCTTGCACGACTGTCTGCCGTCGGTGCGTGCGTATGGGAACTGGGTTAAGCAGGCACATGGTCACCCTAGTTGCGCGCAGAGCTGGCGAAGCCATCGCACGAGCTACCTGGCAAATGACCAGAGGCATCCTCAGACCTCAGTCCGATTTAAATACGTGTGCATATGTATCTGCATCTGCTATTCATAATAAATTGCGGTCTGGTTGGGGGAGATGCGAGAGAGAGAGGCCATCCCGCTAGGGTTACCAGATGCCGCAATTACCGAGTGGGATAGCAGCGTCTTTGTTGTGTTGGAATTGCAGTGGCGTTGCCAGGGACAAAGTTATTGGGAAGGAAATGACTTACTATTAGGGTGACCAGGTGGCGCTGTTATACATCAATGAAATATCAATCTGCTAGGGTGACCAGATGGCGTTATTATACACTGCAAGTTTGTGAATTAACAAGGAGTTTAGGTAATTATGGAGGCTAGAGTGACCATACGATACTGTTGTAGTGTGCGATCTTTTCTTGGTAATTAGGCTATGTTGCAGTATGGAAATGAAAGCAATTATGAAATAAAAATTGTTAGGTAGGAAATATCTCCCTACTAGGGTGACCAAATACTACTCTTACACAACCCAGAAAACTGGGTATATGTTTCAGTATGGAAATAAAAATAATTATCCCAAAAAACATGGTTGTGTTGAAAACTTTGACCGCGCTAGGGTGACCAGATGTTACTATTGTGTTATTAGGTATGATTCTGTGCTAAGAAGAAGCAATTATCTTATTAGAGTGACCCTACGTACTATTGAATTGCCAACAAATTGCTTGTAACTTTTTTAGAGTGAACAAATGGCACTAGAATTCATTGTTGAAAAGGAGGTTAAATTAATGCAATGCGTTTGTTGTGGTTTTAACAGAAGAGAAAGTTGCTGGGAAAGTTTCCTCTACTGTCACTATTACACTTCACACACTGACTTTCACTCTTGTGTCCTACTGGGTGCCCCAACCATTTTACAAGCCGCTTGCCGTCTCTCCAGGCTTTCCTCCGGCATTTATGCACGTTTTAGTAATGGCGCATGGCCTAAAACCTATTGACTGTGTGCCAAATTCAACTACATAAGCAAATTTTATACCTGTGCTATACACATATTTGCCATGCCTTGGCCACAACATTTAACAGGCAAAAGACTTTAAGCGTTTCAATCAGCCCAGGGACATAGACATGCAATCGTCATTATTGATTGTAATTTAATTGCTGCTTTGAGCCTTAAAGCTTGCAATTTAAAATTGGAAATTTCGAAATTTGCTGTTTGCTTTTTCAAATTTGGAATTTATTTATTTAACGCAACTTTGAGGCATTACAGCCTTTTCTTTGTTCTCCGGCGAGTTATTAGGGCCATTGTCCTCTTACCTTTCGGCAACGTGAAGAATGGCAGGTCAGTGCCGGGCCTAATGCAAGCCTATATTTCTTTATAATATCTCAACGACCTTCCAAATGATTTAATGAGTTTTCTTTTAGCCAGTTTGGGTCAAGTTTTGCTGCTGGCCGGGCGCAGGGAATCGTCAATGCTCAAAGACATTAAGCAGCAGCTGCTGAAGAGGCAGAGACAACTTTTCTTTCGACTCCCATACACACACACATACACATAGACATGCTGTCAGGTGTAAGGCGACATTCATCGTTCCTCATTGTCATTGTTTCCGCCAAATCCGGCTGAGATTTATCAGCCAAATGTCACCGCGAGTGAAAATTTATATGCGATTTGTATTATCCCGGCTGCTGCAGTGAAATTCCGCGAAAACTGATCGCACAAGGCGTGGCTGGAGGCGGGGCAGGGCACCTTCCTGTCGCAGCAGCGCGAGCATTTCCATTCGCATCTTCATTTGGAGCTGGCTGCGAATTAGTGAATTGTGTGTGCTTGAGATTCCCTCGGCTGTCACCGAACTGAATCCCCTTCTATCCCCCACTCCCTACAATTGTATAGCGAATAGACTCGAGTACTCGCACCCGCACTCGAACTCGCACTCACACTCGAACTCGCACTCACACTCCTCATCGCATTCGCATTCGTTTTTGTTGCTCCAGTGTGCGCCTGCTGGCGGCTTCCGGCTTAAGCAACGCTCTGTCGCTTCCATTTTCATAGTCATTGCTTTGCCATGTGTGTGTTCCTGTGTGTGTGTGTGTGTGTGTGCTTGTCGCTGTGTGTATATAAATTAACATAATGCTTAAGTATGTGTGACAAGCGACTTCTGGGTTTCAGTTTACGTGAATTTATGTTGCTTTCAAATTGTCTATATGTACCGTTAAGTGTACAGTATGCTCTCGTGTGTGTGTGTGAGTGTGCGAGGGCGTGCTGGGAAGGCGTGGAGTGCGCAATTAAAATCGCTCATGCAATAAAAATACGCACAAAAATAAAATACAGCGCAATGAATACAATTTTATGGCACAAGCAAATTGTGTTGCCAATCAATACAACTTACAGTGGAGACTCGCAATGTTTTACTTAAGCTATTCAGATTTTTATATATATGTTAAAAACTTTTAAGCGATTATTGCATATTTTTTTTAGTATTGTTGCTTTAACAATTTATATCTAATATTTATAATATAGTGCTAAATTGTGTACTTTCTTTGAACCTTGGAGAGACCTTTAAGTTTCTCATAGTTATTAAAAATTGGAGATACATTGGAGATTTTTCTATATAGTTTATCCGCACTTTTACAGCTTCTTTATTAATTAAAACAATTTTAAATTTATTCTGAACTAACACAAGGGAATTTTGACTGTGCTTCCTTTGAACGTTAAGCTTAGAAAAGAGCCATGAGTTTTGCATATTTTTTAAAAATATTAGAGTTACTGAGAAGCTCGTAGAATATTATTTTAGAAATTTCAATGCTTTTAAAATTGATTTTAATATTTTTATAATTATTTTGAATTTTCTGCTAACAATTTTGACTGTGCTGGCTTTGATGCTTCGTTTTATAAATGCCTAAAAAGTGTACGCCAGTGCCAAATTTTTGATTTTTCATAATTTACAGCTCAAATACTAGAATTCATTTTTTTATTTAATAGAACAATATTTTTAAATGAGTTGCATAATATTCTCAAATAATTACCGCTTTTAAAATTTGTTTCTTAATTTATTTTGGCATTTCGCCATTTTGCCGGCAGCTTGCTTAAGGCTTTCAACTGCTTGCAAAGTTTTGCGCTCTTGATTAGTTACAACTTCCAACACAATTGCCTGAATTAGTTTACTAATCAGCCAACTGTCTGTCTAATAAGCCGAGTCGCAGCTGCCAAACTGTCGACTTCAACTCCCTCAAGCCGTAGCCAATTCCAGTGCCCGACCCCTGACCCCCAACACTGTAGCGCGCCTATGCACTGATCAAATTTATTACGCATGCGACACGCGTATTTCATCTTGTTTGCTTGTTTGGCGCGTTATTATCGCCCAACGTGGCGTATGATTAACATAAAATGACAGCGCCAATGCACGCTACCTGCGATACAGAAAGTCAATCCCGCAGCCACGCCCACCTGCAGCTGCTATCACTCTCCCTCTCTCTCTCTCTGTAGGTCTGCTATCAGAGAATTTGGCTTTTGAACTGATTAACATAATTTTCTGGCATATTACCAGGCGCGCCCTGTTCGATGGGCGGCGCTCGAGCTGGCGTCTGCGGTTACGTAACGCGCTGACTTCCGTCACAGAATTTTATGTTTTTTTTTTTCTTTTTTTGCATTTTATCTACATACATTTTGTGCTACGTGCATGGAATATTATCGCAGCAACGCAATCGCAGCGCCCCGGCCAGATTCACACTTACTTCGCGCTAAGATCAGATCGAGCATTTAGCCTGGCGGCAGGTGCCATTGTTTCGCACTGACAATCAGCGTGTTATTGTGTGTGTGCAGGTGTGTGTGTGTGTGTTGGTTTCTCTTTGTGTGTGTGAGAGCTTGGCAAATCGGAAACTACGACAAATTGAAACAAAATGCACAAAAGCAGCGAGCGCGTTGGCAGCACAAAAGCAGCGACTATAAATTCGTAATTGAAGGTAATTGTTGAGAGCACAGATGCAGGCATATATATAGCAGACATATATATATTACTATGGCATATAGACGCGCAGATATATGACTTTGGATTTTACTTTAATGCGGCAATTACAATTGAAGCGGATGGCACAATGCGAGTAGAGGCAATGTGTGTGGCTGAAGTTGGTGTGTATATGAAATTTGTGTGTCTGTGTGTGTGCATAAAATTTCTGTGTGTGTGTGTGGAATTTTTGTATATATATATGTGTGTGTGTGTGTGCGTGTGAGACACGCAAGAATGTTATTAAAGTGGCCGCATGCCACAAAGGAATTAAATTCGCCCTAAAATTGCGCAAAATATGACTGCAGGCAAGAAGTGGAGTTAATTTCGAGACTGAGAAACAATCAATGCACATCAGGTCTGTGTGCCTGTGTCACTTGCGAATCAACAGCTCATCAGACTTGAGGTCAGAGCAGCTGCAGCAGCACGCAGCATGCCCACTCGTTGCTGCCACAAAATGAAGCATGTAGTTGCGTCTAATGACATGGATATGTGGGTGTGGGACTGCACATGGGACTGCATCCGGGTATCCAGCTGAAAATATGAAGCGAGCCAAAGCAAAGCCGAGACATAGCTCCGGCTGCAGCTGCAGCTGATGACGATGATGCTGTGCGAGTGCATGTGCGTGTGTGGACATTGTTGTTGAAGTCTGGTGATGTGGAGAGCTGCCTTGGAGGTATTATTACACCATTACGAATGTACTTAGGGCTTTCATTAGCCCGTAGATTGGAGCTATTTGGAAGGTAATTACCAGTGCGAGGGCGAGCAGCACTGTTGCCCACACTGAGACCGAGTGAGACTGACTCCGGCTGACCGGAAACGACAGTCGCCAGGCAACGCACAAATCCGAATGCAATGAGCTTCAGCTGCAGACAAAGGCGCAAGACACAAGGCATACGGCATACGGCATACGGCGCAAGGCAATCACAGACCGGCCCAGTCGAGAGCACTGAGTGCGGCCTGTTGACAGCATACTAGCAGCATACCCTAGCGCCGCCCTCTGGGCACATGTGCTTGACTATACAAATGTCGAATAAGCGGAAGTCACTTCACTTCAGTCAGTGACTCAACCCAGCGCCGCTTAGAGCCCCTTTGAATTGGCTTTTACAATGTTGTTTGCCCGACAACAAAACTCTTCTGCATGCTCGTGCGAGGCGATCCGGCCGTAGCGTCTGCAACACGCAAATGCAATTAACACGCCGGCAGACAAACCGGAAATGGAAAGCTGCTGCCAGCCAATGGCGGGCACAGCATGTGGCCGAGCAACGAAATTGGCCGAGCTGCATGCGGCACATGGAATCGAAACTGAACTCAACTGGACTTTCCTCTCTTTGGCTGGGCGAAAAATCAATTAGTTGGAAATTAATTGTTTATGCATTGCGGACCGGCCAAAAAAGGCCCAAATGCACAACTCACATCATTTGATCGGCAATAAACGAGTTTTATGATGAACTCAGTGATTTGCGGCCCCTCAGACTGGCCAATTTGTAGCGTCAATTAGGCGCGAGAAGTGGCGGGGAGTGACCGGTAAGATATCGTTGAGATACCTGTTCAGGTGACTGACAATGCGCTTCACTTCGTGTACAAAAAAACGAATCTTTTACAGTTTGGCATGCCCTGTAGAAGCGGTGATAGGGGTATGATCCCACAGATTTTAGCTATTCAAAAAGCTAGAGCTACCAAGTTTGGTAGGAGCGTTCGTATAATCAATACACATAAGAAGTTTATTTCAAACTTTATATGCCATGCCCAACGCCTCCGCAAATCGAAAAAGACGTATTTCGATTTCTTGCAAATAACTCAATAACGACGAAAGATAAAAGCATTAAACTTTGTAGAAGAGTTCCTTGCAATATTATGAAGAAGTTGGATTTTCAACTTTTGGATGCCACGCCCACCGCCTCCATAAAACAAATTTTTCGAATTATAAGAACACTAGAATAGCTAGAATCGCCAAATTTGGTAGTTTGATCCCTGGTAACACTATTCAGAATGCAGTCTTTTAACTGCGTAAAACTTTGGCATAAATCAAATAAATTTTAATTAATATTACACAGCTCTTAACGCATAAATTTACAATTTTTGCAGAGTATCTGTTGCATAGCATAATCTCAACTGTCTAACGCTTGTTTGACTTGCTGTGGACAGCGTCTGTGCTGTGAATCGGCGCCGGGGTCAATGTTTGCATTTCTTTTTACATTTCTGCTTTCTTCTCTCGCTCTCTTTATCGGCATAATCTTTTATTTGCACTTTAATGCGCAATTCCCTGCTCGTTTTGGGCAATCGCCTGGCCGCTCGGCCGGCAGATAATGTACACCAAGCTGAATATTTGCGCGTCGGTCTATTCGAATGGAAGCGATTTCAATACGCCTTCCCCTTGGCTCCCGCCCTTCTGCTTGTCTATTTCTTTTACCAATTTGCTCTGTAACATTTCGATTTTGTGGAGTGAGCAAGAAATGTATGCAAATCGCTGGCAAGTCGGCAAATGAGTGCAGGTGCCTCGTGCCAAAGATGATTTCATAATTTCCCCCGAAATCATTTATTCATTTAATGTTTAAGCCGCACAGCTGCAAGTCAGAGCGAACTTTGAATTGGAATTGGACAACTGAAGCAGTCTGCCATTTCTAGTCCCCAACCTGGCGCAGACACACTAACACACACACACACACCAGCACACAATTACACTCTCCCACACACGCACACAAGCGCTGCTCATTGAGTGCAAAAAGCATTGTCCAGCACATAAACCATGTTGCAAATGACCAGACGTGAGCCCTCCATTAGCTCCTAGCCAGACCATCGCTCTGTACGCTCCTCTCGCTCTGACCAGCAGCTCTGGCAGCTCCCCGCTCACCGCTCTCCACTCACCGCTCTCACTCTACCGCTCTGACCCTGTAAACGGCCTCAGTGCGGGCAACGAGCCTTGTTTGTTGCCTCATTTTTGAAGCCAGCAAAATGGCTCATTGTTGCCATTGTTGTTGTTGCTCCCATACCCTGCAAATTGGTGAGATTATGCAAAGGGTTGCTGGATTGTAAACAGTTTGAGGCAAGCTTTGTATTTATTAAAACTTTGTATATATTAAAAATGTAATAAAATAGCAATAAGTATAATTCGAGACTCTTCTTATTCCCGTTTCACTAGTAATATTATTTTTTTTATGACTTGGAAATAGTATTTAGGTAAATTGTTATTTATTGAATGCTATGTATCCGTAAGTTAATTAATTTTATAAAATATTGGAATATTGTTTAAATGCAGTTATATCATATTGTTTTAAAGAACGTAAAGTTAGTTCAAAAGTAAAATAAGGAAAAAAAAAAAAGCTATACAAATTTTTTTTCTAAAACGTGATAATTAATAAATTGCAATTATGTCTGAAGTATACCGCAAGCTTCTAAATTTCTCAAATTAAAATTGTCTGGTATGCCTAAATAATATATTTAAATTGTGAATGTAGCTTGTAGTAGCTTATTCATTTCTTAAAACAAAATTGTTAGCAATAATTTAGATTTTATGAATTTAAATACAAATAAATTTTTATTTATATTATTTTGGTTTTTGCTCAGCCAAGTCACTGCATCTGTTTTTATATATTTTTATAAGGTGGAGGAGTATAGTCTTAAAAAATTTGAATTTATTTCTATTAACAGTTTGATTTCAAAACTTAAAGATTACTTCAATATATTGTTCATTTATCTCTTTTTTATAGTTTTTTCTATTTTTTATATCCTACACTCTACCCTCTCTCAGGCCTTTTGGGAGCTTACAGAGTATTGCAATGCCTGCAATTCGCTTGCACAGCGATTTGTTCGTGTTGCTGCTGTTGTTGTTGTTTTTGGTATTATTGTTGCAGCTTCTGGCGTCTGCTGGGCAGCATGTCGTGCTATGTATTGCCATTGCCTGTGCCTGTGCCGTTGCCATTGCCATTGTTTGTTCCACTTGACCACGAAAGCATAGTTTTAGGCGCTAAAAGCTAAACACCAAAATTCAAAAAGCAGCTGCTACTTGCGAACAGGTTCGAGTTGCCCAGTTGCACATTTGCCGAGACTGCCCTACGGCTAAAGCACTTTAGTTTATTTCACAAGCTCTCGCCCTCACACACACACACACTCTCAGAGCTCTTCTGTTGTGCCTCTCACTCCGTCTTCACTCTGTGTGAGCTGCAGCGAGTGTGACTTGTGCTTTGGCAGGTGCCTGCAGCTAATATCCGGTGCTCTGCGCCTCAAATGCCTCAGTTAACTCGCCACTAATTGCAAGTACTCCCCCCTGATCCCCCGCTGAGCCACGCCCACCACTCTTCCGGCTGCAGTTAGTTCGTTGAAAATACTCGATTTGCACTATTTTTATGGCTCACTTTTAATTTGCAATTAAATTCACAGAATTTTTCCATTTGGCTTTTTCGATTGATCGCACAGTTTTGCCCCTCAAACAATGCCTGTGAGACACGAAGGTTGCGGTTCTGTCATAATGATTATTGTTTCAATTGACTGCACGAGTTGTTGCTATTGTTGTTGCTGCAGTAGTTTATGGCGCTTTCCGGCGACCGCAGCGCAATAAACCGCTAAATAAATAATGCACAAACAACGCCATTACGAATTGATTCCCATTGCGACGAGCGCCAAAAAGCAAACAGTTCGAGGTCGACCTGTAACGGTAAACAGAGCCACAAACCCGGCCAGCAGCCGGCCAGAAACTTCCGAAAATTAATTAAAAAATAGTTGAATGCACAATGAATTATTGAAGTGCGCGTTAAAACGTTGAATATTTCATGGCGTTAATTGTATTGTTTTTAGCCCAGATTTATGTACACACACAGCTGTAGTTAAGCCAGGACAGACACTACGGCAGGAAGTCAAATATAATATAATAATAATAATAATATTTTACTATCACCATGTCGATAAGCAGCGCTGGCTTAAACCGAGCTACCGCCTGAGCCTGAACTCACATCCATTTAATTCCCTCGTAGCCCCTTGGAAGAAACCACTGCAAATTTATGCCGCGTTCAGGTGCTCAGCTGACGATTATAAATGGCAGAGTGACCGAGCTGCGACAGCTGAAATTTATATCTGCTGCGGCGACAACGCGCCTCGCACTCCTCCCAGTGGCAACTGCGATGTCGCTGAAATTTGCCAATGAGTGCACTCACATACTCACTGCAGCTCGAACTAGTCGTTTATTAAATGTAATGCGCATAGCATGTACTTCTGGCCTCAAGATGGCGAGATGAAATGACTGGAGCCGGTGAGAAATTTATGAGCTACGCCAGCAGAGATGGATGCACGAGCGAGGAGAACTCGCTGGCATGCAGGTATATCCATTAGCAAACCTTGATGAAAAGTGCAACTTTCTGCTGCTGCTGCTATTAAATATTATTGAAGAGAAACTTTTATTGAACTCAGCGTAAGACAAGGGGGGTGGGGCTAGAGTACTCCCTGTTTATTGGGCAAATTTAAGAGAACAAGTTTCCGGGCAATTTCATGCTGCAGTTGGCAGTTGCCAGTCGCAGGAGGACTTTGCACGTTTCGCCTGTTTAAATTTAATTTGCTGCGTAGTATTTGCCGGTGCTGTTTTCAGGTCGCCAGAAATCAACATTTCTGAGGCGACGTGTGCAATCGAAGAAAATGCACTCGCAGAGGCAGAGAGACGCACAGACAGACGGACGGACGGGCAGACTGCTGGGCGTGCAGGTAGCTTCGGCACACGGAAGTAGTTACCGCCATGCCAAATATGACAAATGTTGTGCCGTCCCGCCTGGCGCTGCCCTGCCCTGCCCACACAAGGCTGCCAGTTGTGAGTTGCGAGTTGCAAGTTGGCAGCCGCACAAAAACCCAGACTGAGTGTAAGAGAGCGAGAGAGAGCAGTTCAGACGCGTCTGACACGTAAACTGCATAAATATAAACGCAACACGAGAACGTGCGAGCTGCTGAACGGAAGGAGCCTTGGCAGCTTCAAGGCGTCACTAGGCGACACGGCGGCAGCCAAAAAACCGAGCAAAGACTCCGTTTCTGCCATCACCGCTCATGCTCCTTACGCTCCAAGGACGCCAGCAAAGTCGATGCGCAGCAAATGGGATTCGGTTCCAGGAAAGTCATCAATGCGCCAATGCACAAATTCAAGCCTGCCCCTTGCCTCAAATTTGCCTGGCAGGTAAGTCATATTGCAACTATAGATACATATTTGAGCACGTTCTCTCTCAATATATCGTTTTGTATCCTTACAGATATGATCTGAATGATCTCAAGCATCTCAAGATTCGAAATTGGCAAGCCTCCCTCAAAAGGTATAGGATTGAAGGATGTTGTCTATCCAAAAATTTTAAGTTGCATAAAATAAAAATACTTAACACTGTAGAATCAGCTGTTTGCAAGAACCTATACTCTGTTTAATTTCTAGGGGCGCGAGAATCTTATTCAATATATTTTATATACAATTTTAAATTGTTTAAATAAAAGTTCTAACTAATTGCTTATTTATAATTTAATTTATAATTTAAGAATATAAACATAATTTGTAATAATAATAATAATGTTGCCTATGCCCTTTTCTCCACAAAAGTCCTAACTTTTTGTTTATTTACCCAATTATATCTAGAATACAATTTTAAAAATAAACATAATTTGCATTACTTATAATTATAATGCCTTTCACCTACACTGCTTTTCATTAAAGTCCTAATTAATTATTTATTTACCTAAATATATTAAGAATCAACTCTTAAAAAATAAACAAAATTGTTTAATAATTATAATGTTCTCTTTCACTTATATTGTTTCTCATTAAAGTCCAAACTAGATGTTCATTACCTCCATTATGTCAAAAATTTAAAAAAATTAAACATAATTATTACTTTTATATATTTCAATATATTTCAGAGTAGAATACACTATCTATAAAAAATCATTTCCTTTAAGTAGCAAGAAAAAAGCTTGAAGAAACTTAAATGTTATCCAAACCTTTAATTAATATTTTAATTTAATATTATTTTATCTCCTGTAAAAGTCTCAACTACTAAATTTTTTTCTTCTTGTTCGATAAGCCAATAGTAAATTTGCATGTTGAATTCTTTATAATATAATTATTTAAAGCATTTCAATATAGTAGAGCAC
This sequence comes from Zaprionus bogoriensis, assembly GCA_035046045.1. NCBI lineage: Eukaryota > Metazoa > Arthropoda > Insecta > Diptera > Drosophilidae > Zaprionus > Zaprionus bogoriensis. Next base: position 3,333,936 of record JAWNOI010000010.1, read on the forward strand.
ATTATCTAACCGATAAATATAGTTTTCATATATTATTAGCATATTATAATGCTTTAGAAAACTCAAATTGTATCCAAATTTAAGAAAAGTAAACTTCCAGACTTATTCTCAATTTATATATAATTTATTTATGCACTGTCAAAGTCCTGAACAACTGTTTTAAGCTCAATTGTCTCCACAGTATAAATCTAATTCCTTTTTTTATGTCATATACAGTTGAAAACAAGTCTATGGAGTAGAATGCCCAATCTAGCTATAAATATACATTTTTTTTCTTGTTTTACTTGTACTTGCGGCCCGATCTCAAGCAGAAAGAAATGTGAAAAAAGGCCAAGAAATTCGCCATGATTTTATTGCGCTTGGTCAGCCATTTTGGAGCCATGCCCAATTTGTGTTTCCGGCATGCACATCGGATAATTAAAAATTGAATTAAATCAAGTGCGAGACAATATTGCAATTTGTGCAAACAGCGGAAGCGGAAGTACCAAATCAGTAGAAGAACAAAATCGATATTTGCTTGTCTTGTGTGTGGGGCAGTCAAACACAATTCGTGGCATGCCACAAAGCAACAGACTCGCACACACACACACACACACACATACATACACTGGGCAGACTGGACACTGAACTGGCGCTGAACGTGCACTTGGCTGAGCACTTCGATATATGCAAATGCCTCTTGCTGCTGCTGCTGCTGCTGCTACTGCGTTCATTTGCATTCGTCCAGCTGCCTGGACCTACGGACGAGGCAAGTAGATTTCGTAAATTCACTTTAACAATTGACACTGTAAACAGATTGTGGTCGTAACTCGTTCTCGACTTGGCCATTTAAAATCATTAAATAAAACTTAGCCGTTGGCGTGGGTGACCGGCCACGAAATACCCTGCCCGAGATAGTAAAATTGAAAAATATCTGTAAAAAAATTTAGCTTTGCTTCAGAACTGACAAGAAAGTTGGCTAAAAGTTTATTTAAGTATAGCTATCAGATATAGTTGTCTGTTTTCCTTTCAAAATTTTACAATAAAACAATTATTGTTTTTATTAACAAAAATAAAAATTATCAATTCACAAAATTGCTTTGGAAATTCTTAGACTTTCGAGTTAAAAAACGTTGGAATTTTGAAACATTTTAATAATATTAATAATATTATTAATATAATCAAAAATAATAATAATAAGCTCAATTTTTATTAATTTGTATACCTATCTTTCGAGTTAAAAACGTTTGGATTTTGAAAAATTTTAATAATAATAATATTATAAATATTATTAATATAATAAAAAAATAATAATATTATTATTAATAATAAAAATAAGCTGAATTTGTATTAATTTGTATATTACAAATTTTTCGACTTGATCTTAAATTTTAATCTGTTTTAAGCATGCATTCAAATATTATTTGTTTTGATAATGCTACCTCAATTTTCCTTAAAAATTTAAATAAACATATATAAAAATCCTTGTAGTATAACTACTCGTACGATTTTGATTACCCTCTCCAAAGCGTTTAATGAGCACACTTGACTCTGCGTCAATATTAGAGCTTACGCAAATTGGTCGACCGCAGTCTTGGCCATAATTATCCGTGTGTTTGTGTGTGTGTGTTGATTTGCGTGATTTTCAATTTTGCATTTTCCCATTTAATTCGATTTCCACGTTTATTTCCATTTCATTTATTTGCTTTCATAATTGTATGCGGGCGAGCAGCATTTGCTGTTGTTGTTCTTAGTGCAGATAATTAGCCGACTAACCCGTTCAACCAGCTCCAGCCGCGTGGTAACTCAATTGATTGATTGCATAAGCCGAGAGTGAGCCGGTAAATGGCATAGTCTGTTGCCTTGTGGTAAGTCGCCTCTTTTGCCGGCTTATGCATGACAGCCATGTGCCTCAGACAGCGCCTGGAAGCCGGATCACAGCGCGAATGCGCATTCATCAATAGGCATTTGGCCGTCATTTGGCAAATGCCCGACGTGTGCCACGTCCCACTGTGCAGTGGCAGCTCCTCCCCCCACCCCCGAGCAACGGCTGCACACGCACCATAAACTCATATAGTGCCTGCTGGAGTAAGATTTATGCGAGCTGCAGAGAAATTTAATCAAACGGCGCAGCGAGCACTGAGCGAGTTTAACCCTTTCTCGAGAGCAGCAAAAATCAAATTTCCAATTTGCAAGTGGGCCGAGTCGAAGTTTCATATTACCAGAAGCTGAAAATGGCCGAAATGCTGAAAGTACATTCCACATTCCACGCTCTGGAATTCCGGGCAGGCCAAGGGTCGTTCCTCGTTGTTGCCCCTCCCCCACCTACTGCTCGAACCCGTGCACTTGTGTTAAACATATGTAATCAAAATAAGGCAAACTCTAACAGCCTCTTCGCCAGTTACCTCGCTCCCCCCACCCCGCAGTAAACAACATGTGTGGAGTGAAACACAGAGGCAAAATTTCAATTTCACTTGGCCCCGGTTTCTGGTTGCGTTCTCGGTTTTCCCGCTCAAGGCGTTCCAATATGCTCCAGCAAGGACCAGGACCAACAACAATAAAAATGTCGAAAACATAGCAAACATTAACGGGAAAACAATTTTCATAAATCTAGAGTTATTACCAGGCGTGTAGAGAGAGCCCAGAGAGAAAGTGCTGCGGCCGTCTCCTGCCCACGCAATGTGTCCATTGAAGCAACAAATTTGCACATGAAAGAGCGAAGTGCGAGAAGGCAGGATCCATGCGACTAGACGAATGCACTGCACTTTGAAGTTGTAGTATGTTCTATACTGCATTTTTATCTGTCTGATCTGTGCGTTTTGTCTGGCAAAGCAGACTCTTTACTTTTCTCTGACTCTTCTGCCTGTTCTGTCCGTTGTGTTTGTTATGTCTAATCTGTCCGTTTTGCCTGTCATGCTGTCCGTTCTGTCTGTTCTGTTCCCTTTATCAGTTCTCTCCATTCTATAGGCTCTGTCCGTTTCATCCTTTTTGTCAATTCCTTCGTTTTATTTCTATCTTCTGTCTGTTCTGTCCGTTCTGATTATTTTGTCTCTTTTTTCTACTCTGTCCGTTATGTACGTTTTGCGCGTTTTGCCTGTAATGCTGTCCGTTCTGTCTGTTCTGTTCACTCTCTGTCCTTTTTGTCCGTTTCGTCCTTTTTTCCGTTCCTTCTGTTCTATTCTATCTATTCTGTTTGTTTTATCTACTTTGCCTACTCTGTCCGTTATGTATGTTTTGCCTGTTCTGCTGTACTTTCTGTCTGCTTTGTCTTTTCTGTTTGTTCGGTTCACTCTGTCAATTCTCTCCATTCGGTTGGGTCTGTTTACTCTGTCCGTTTTGTCCGTTCGTTCTGTTCTATTCCTTCTGTCTGTCCATTTTGCTTGCTGAGTTCGTTTTGTCCGTTTTGCCTGTTATGCTGTCCGTTATATCTGCTCGGTCCGTTCTGTATGTTTGTCCGTTTTGTCCGTTCCTTCAGTTCTGTCGTTTCTGTCTGTTCTGTTCGATCTTTCTGTTTTGTTCATTTTGTCCGCTCTGTCCGTTCAGCACATTTTGGCCGTTCTGTCCGTATATCTGACTAACCTTATCTATTATTTAGTCTGTCTGTCTATCAATTTGTCTATCTGCCTACTTGGTCATTATGTTATTAAGTTACTTTTTAGCTTAATACCGAAAACACCTTCTTAGCTTGCGGCACTATCGCATTAATCAGAACACTTCAACACTTCATATCCAAGCCAGTGACACAGCTACTCCCCTAGCTTAGCGACCCTTAGCTCGTTAATTTTTTGGCGCAAATTCGATTGGTACGCTGCGATCCCCACGCAAAAACTTTTCTGCGGACAACAACAAATACAGAAATTTGCAACGCATTTAACATGCGAATACTTGCCGTATATTGTGCCCATTTCAGCGAGCACTAGCATAGCTCTTTGGTGTCTGCTGGGGTTGTTTGTCCGCAGCACGACGGAACGACAGCCCGACTAGGCAATGAGGCCCACAAAGGGCGGGATTATATAATTTTCAAGCATTTGGCAAACAAGCCACTGGCAGCTGGACAAAGGGAGTGGCTGGAGGCGGAGCGGGGAGCAGGGAGCAGGGAGACAGCAACGCGCCTGAGCCCGAGCATAAGTCACATAAATCACGCTTTGTGCTCGCAAGTAGATTGCGATGTGCGACCCCAACAGCTTTCGCGCTTCGCATTATCTTTTAATTCAATTTTTCGCCATCGACTTGGGGTTCGTTCGCTTTTTGAAGTCCACTCAAATTTCAATAATTCTCTTTGCATTGACATCCAAACAAATTATAGAAAAACAAATAAAATGCAAACAGCTGAAAGTGTGCGACGCAGACATACCCAGCATAACTGTAATACTACAGAATTTATGCCTTAGCTCACAAGCGATTTTGTTGAAATTTTAGAGAGTTAAACTTGTAGTCATATTAAAATAATTGCTTTAAAAATTTGTGACTAATCTTGAAGAGGAACCTATATACCTATACCCTAGTCGAACAGCTGCCGCTTATCCAAGTCAAGAGCGAGTCACTGACAGCAGATGAAAGGCGTGGGCTGAGCACATCAACTGTCGCTGAAAGTTGCCATTGTATAACCACCAGAATCGAGTTCGCCGAGTATTGAGCCATTTTAGTTAACGCACACAAAGCAAACGAGCGAATGCCACTTGAAAGTTTGAGTGCTTATAGACACACTTTTCAATGGCTTATCAAAATCTTAAGCTGATGACAATGGCTGGCGAAAACGTTGCGACAAAGGACGCACTGAGAGACACGCACACACACCCGGACAGCCACACGCACACAACACACACACACATCTATATAGAAGACGCAGCAAAACATTTTTCAAATTAGCACAAGTCGAGCCAAAAGGGATACACTTCGTAGACTTAACTCCCCTGAGCGAGCATTAAGGAAATATTTTGAGCTTAAGCTGAAATTCATTCGCAGTAGTTTGAAATATTACAGAATGCGTAAAATCGTATGGAATTAAAATGAAATTATTATTTATAGTTTTTTACCTCTATTTTCATCTATATATAGAACTTGAAACTTGTGCATCTAAATAAATGCATTAAAAAATAATTTAAATTTTAAACACTCTTGTATTTAATTCCAAAAGACTTTAGAAATTATAAGGACCTTTGGCATACTCTCTAAAATTCCAGCTAGTGTACTACCATCAGAACTTATATAACTAAGCGTCGAAGGGAAACCAAAGCCGACGAGATCTTTCGCCTGGCTGCACTCGAGCGAGTGCAGAGGAAGGCCGTTAATCAAGGCCCGATAAGTCCTGTACTTGAGCCTGCTGTGCAAATGTGTCGTCACACTTTGCATACGTCACATATTCGGATTATTTTGGATTTGTCAGTTGTCAGTGTGTATGTGTGTGTGTGGAGGGTTGGCATACCCTGTACAGGTGCGACTGCAGGTGACAGTTCTCTCAACTAATCGCATGTCTCACTCTAAGCACTCACCCTTCCCTCGCCAAAAATGTTGACAATTTAAATTTGCATATGCAAATTTGCGGCTTTTGTAGTTGATTAATTCGCCACGTACATAGCACCATCTGGGAACCACATCCCTGCGAGATCTGTGCAATTCGCACCGGTTAACAATTGATGGTTAATCAAATAAGTAAACACACGTTTCGAGGCGCGAATCTGCGTGTCACACACACGCACCCACATTCACGGGAATTATTCATTCTTCCTCAATGCATTCCTTTTTTTATTTATTTTAGTTCAGTTCTGGCAGCACTTTGACGCACGTCTGACTCAATTGGATCTATGTTTATGTCTTCATTATGTTTTTTTCGAGTCTTTGGAGATAAAGAGGATTTTGCACATCTGCAAACTGAAGTTGAGCTTAGCTTATTTCCCCACCTTGATATATTTTTTTAATACCTATGCAGAGAGCATAAGAATTTTGGTTAGATCATTGCAACGAACAAAAGAAGGCTCTCCCCTATGCATTATATTAATTTCTTAATCAGTAGTACAGTAACATATATCTGTCATAGCAGCTCCATAGACTTTGAGCTTTTGCATAAAAGCGCAAATTAAAAGAAAATTAATTAAAATTTGTAATACAATATAGGATATCGGATGTTTCCAATTATGCAAAACAATATGAGTTTTACAGAATTTGGAAATTTTAAATTTTTAAGAGCTTTAATATTTTAGTTAATAATATGCCAAATTTTTCCTATGGAATGTCATTATGTTCTTGTTTTTATATATTTTTTGATATTGCAATAAAATTTATTGGGTTTTCAATTATTTAAAAATTTTTTTTTCGTATTTTTTCATATTACCCCTTTCCAAAAAAAATTAATATTTCATACCTTTAAGCTCTCATAACTTTGACAAAATTGCAGCGCTTTTCCTTTCTTCATGTTTTTATATATTTTTTGATATTGCATTAAAATTTTATTGCGTTTTCAATTATTTCAAAAATTTCATTTTTGTTCGTATTTTTTCATTGAATATTTCAAGCCTTTAAACTCTCATAACTTTGTCGAAAATGCAGCGGTGAGTTATAGCGCCCTCATTATTATAATGATATACAAAATTTCGCCTCAAATATTCTCTGCTTAATACAAAAAACCGAAACTTCAGGTTCAATCTGATAGAAACTGAAGCCGATTAGACAGAAGTTAGACCCGAAGAGGACGCAATTGCTTAAGCAAACTCTTGTTAATCGATTGTCGGGCCACAAAAAAACAGGCGAATGGGAAAAGGTAAAAATGCCCAAGGTATGACCCCGTAGGCTTTGAAAAAACTGTGCTGCAAATCAAACAATTCTCACATTCATCCGTAACAATCGGCATCAGCAGTTTGAGTGCGGCATGAGTATGAGTATGAATACCACACGTACTCGCTTTCATTTCCAAAGGAATTCGAGCTTTTCATCTATCGCCATGTTTGCTTGGCTTTGGCTCAGTTTATTGTTTGCAAATTTCCCAAGGGTCTTCTCCAACGGTGGTGTACTGTACGAGTGTGTGAGTGTGCGAGTGGTGAGTGTGTGTGTGAGTGTAGTGTGGTGTAGTTCAAACATTTGCGCTGCTGATTACATTTAATGCTCTAATCGAATGCGCTCGGAGACTGGCCGCAAGTCGAGAGAAACTAAGCCCGGAACGAGCAAAGTTCATTGAGTAAACCAAGTAGCTGGGAATAGATTCAAAATTATCTACAGTGAATATCAATTTTAGCCATGAGAGGCATCTGGCGACGTCTGCTAGAGATCGTAAGCAGCGGGGAAAGGCGACGCCCTTGGCCCAGTTGGCGGGCGAGCGAGACACAGCTGCGTCGTCTGCAGGCCCTCAAGTTTTACGGGCTGCTCATTATGGCCGGCATCGAGTCGCGTCAATGGCTCCAACTGCCGCCCAGATGCAGCAGCTGGCCTGAGAGCGTTGAGAGATGTCAGGAGCGAGTGCGGCCAGATGTGCCCAAGTCCAGCGCCTCGCTTGGCGAACGCTGGGCACAGTTGTACCTCTGGATAGGCCGGGGCCTGGGCCTGCAGTGGCCCAAGCTCAGCGAGTTGCCGCTGAAGTACTGCGAGTGCAGCCAGGTGCGCTGCAAGACGAAGGGCACACATCGCGAGACCTTCAAGGATGTCACGATCAAGGAGTACGAGAATCGTCTGCGCCGCTACTCGAGGCCCGAGAAGATCTTCCAGTACTTTGCGACCGTCAAGACGCTGAACGACGCCGATCAATGGGAGATCTTCATGACGCCCGTCGACTTCCTGCGCGCCATAATGCCAGGCCTGCGGCAGCCGGCGAAGCTCGGCCTGCACAAGTACCGCAAGATGTCCAGGGAGACGTCGAATGAGCTCAGTTTCAAGACCTTGCCGGAGGACAGCATCTTCTATAAGCTGCGGCCCAACGGTCTGCTCACGTTCGCCGAGTACCTGCACCTCTGGATGATCATGCAGATGCCCGAGCGATATCTCCGCATCGGTTTCAGTTTGTTCGACAAGTCCGGCAATGGGAAGCTGAGCAAGGCGGACATGAATCTCATACTGATCGACGTTGTCCAAGATGAGCGCTTCAAGAAGAAGTCAGCGGTGAATCACTATCTCTTTGGGCCCAATCTCGATCGGAAGGTGAGTCTGGACAAGTTGCTCGAGTTCAAGCGGCAGCTGAACCGCGACGTGCTCCACATGCAGTTCACAGTGCTGCAGCACAAGGACAAGCGGCGGACAAAGAAGAAATCGGTGCCGGAGGACACGATCAGTGAGCTGGTCTTCGCCGACCTGCTGCTCACGTACTCATCGCAGACGCGATTCCAGCGCGTCACCGCACTGCAGCGCATCAAGAAGAAGTACCTGAAGTCGCGGCTGGGCGTTACGCGCAACGAGTTCCTCAGCTTCCATCAGTTCCTGCAGAATCTCTCGACCATCGATGTGGCTCTGACCTACTACTACATGGCCGGAGCGGATATCTCGCGCGAGACGCTGCAGCACATATCGAATGTGGTCGTCGGCGCCCCCCTGTCCCCGCACATCATCGACATCATCTTCGAGGTGTTCGATCACAACGATGACGGCATCCTGAAGCGCACCGAGTTCATACACGCGCTGCGTAATCGCCTGGCCTACAGCCAGAAGAAGAGCGTCAAGATCAGGCGATTCGTCAGTGCCTTCTGGAAGTGTGCGGAGAAGTCGTTGTAATGTAAGCGTAATAAATTTTTATTGGTCCAGAGTGCAGTTTGTATGGCTTGCGTTGCTTTGAGCGAAACTTTGCATTGAGTCGCGACTGGCGGCGCGCGGCACAAAGCCGTCGCTGAAAAGCGCTGATTTGATGCAGTTCTGCGAGCTCTTCACTCGACTCCTTTGAGGATAAACGCTTTTAACGGACAGACAGAGAGACGTACTAACTTGCAGGCTTGGCGGCACAAAGCCATGTGCAGGTGCTCTACACGCATCGCAATGGAGTCGCCGTTGCCGTCGCCGTTGCCACAGCGAAAAAGCGCAGTTTGTTTGCTTTCAACTTGAAGCACCGCACCGGTGGCTCCCTAACCCCTTAACCACTCACCTCCAACACCCATACATGCTGGCAAAAAAAAAAAAAAACAACTGTGCAGCATATAAAGACGGCGTGTGCGTTGTCGACTCGAGTGAAGTTCAAACAGCCAGAAACTTGAAGCCCGCCCAAGACAAATGCCATCGCAGTCGGGTCGACACGACTTTGAACTTTTATCTGGCAGAGTGATAGGGTGCTGGGTACTCGCCGGCAATAACTGTTCGCTCGCACCTACCTACATAGGCGCAGGCAAATGGGTGTGAACCTCCATTTGGCGCATAGTTTCCAAAACGTCTGTGGTTTCACGCACTTTCGGGTCGGCGCAGCAACTTGCGCCCTAAAACAATACTTTGCTCAGCCTTTTTCTTTTGCCTTTTTTCCCCCTGCTGCCTGCTGCGCACTCAGTTGGTTCCTGCACAGGGTTTTATCTGGCCATTGAAATGCCACAGCACACATAACCGCAACGAGCTGCTTGTGGGCATGGGGGGGAGGGGGTAGCCAACTTTGAGGTCAGTCTGGAGAGCATTTAAGGGCTTTCGTGTACTTTTCCACAGAGACAGATGTGCGTGAGCTCTTCTATATGTTATATATATAATAAAATCCTACGATGGGCAAGTGTAAGTATGCAGTTGCCTAGAGTTTTTAATAATACGAGTAAATTTAAATATACAAAAGTCAATATATTGTATAAAAAAAAGAACATATACATATGTCTATATTATTTATGCTTAGATATCGAAAAAAAGTATCTTTATAGCTTGAATATTAAATAAAATATATTAATTAAAATATATTTACTATCATTTTTATTTTTTATATTTTCGATAAGTCAGCTAGATTTTCAAAACTAATATATTTATACTTAATATTAAATATTAAATGTAGAAATGTTCTTTTTGCATGAATATCAAATGAAAGATATTTATTTTTAATATTAAATTACAATCGACAAATCATTTTTTGGGTGAATAACAAATGAAATATATTAATATATATTTAATATTTAATGATAATTAATTTAATTTAATGATAATTATAGAATATTATTTTTGAGTGCAGATCGAAAGATATTTATATTAAATGATAATTGAGGAATATTATATTTGCGTGCATGTAAAATGAAAAATATTTTTAATTAATATTTAATAATAATTCACAAACTTTATTTTTGCATATACAATATTTGCATTTAATATTAATTGATATATTTAATCTTTAGGGAAATTAACAATTAATCTAATTAGGGGCATGACTTTTAGTTTTTAGTAAAAACTTTTTACTAATAACTTTTCAATCAAAAATCCCAAGGACATTTTTAGATTTAAATTGTAGTCCTCCGCTGAATTTATACTTTTAAAAATGTAAGTCTTGGAGTATTCATCGAAATATGAATATACCACTTTGATGGTATTAAACACTGTTTAATTTTTTAAAATTATTGGTTAAAGCATATATTTTTGATGGAAATACAAAAGTTTCTAAAATTTTAAATATATCGATTTTTTTAATGACATTATCATGTGTTTTCAAAATAGAAAATATATCTAACAGGAGTATTTTAAAATATTTATAGGCCCTATTACTGACTAGCAGTTGGAACAGTTAATATACAATATAGTCGCATACTTATAAACTCTAGACAACATCTGCTTTAACGTTGTGTGAACTTTGACTCAACTTGACTCCCGTTGGGAGTCACATTGGCTCGAGATATAGGTATAGTAACTGCAGACCTATTCAGAGTCAGCTACCAAAAAGGTGCGGGCAAAGTTTGCCTATGTAAAAACTTGACTCAACTTGATTTCCGGTTAAACTTTCTGATCTTTTCTTTCTGAATTCAAGTTGGCATAATAAAAACTGAATTTTTTTCGCGCTCGGTAAGCTGAACTATATTAAAGCTTAGCTGTAAAGCCTTGAATTGAGGCAAGCGCGTTAAGTTGGCACTAAGCGCCAAATTTGTTTATTAAGCAGGCCAACATAGCTCTGGTAAAAGGCCAAAATATGCCATTTTTGGTAGCAGACAACCACAAAGAGCTAAGAGCGGTGTGTGTGTGTGTGTGTGTGTGTGTGAGTGTGCATCAAGCCAGAAAACAGAAAAACCTCAAAATCCAAATCAATTAAATGCGCAATGCACAACCAGGCAAATGAAAAGTTGGCCAACCAGAAGTCGAAAAATATTTGACTTGAGTTATGATTCTGTTGACAAGTGTTATCGCCTGTGTGTGTGTGTGAGTGTGTGAGTGTGTGTGCGAGTGCGTCTGTTATTGCAACTTGTGGCTAGCGTCGGAGTATCTTACGTATGCAGCTTGAACTGTCAATGGGATTTTGGTTTTAATAAGAGAGAAAAGAATTTAAAAATGAACTCGAAATTCGAAAGAGGATTAAATATTTTAGTTTGCCAAATTGTTTTTCTTTTTTTTTTTTCGTTATTTGCAACTGCTTGTCAATTGACTTTCACAGGAGATTTTCCATTTTAGCAGTTCGCCTTGTCTTTCCAAATTGTATTTCCTCGTGCTCGGTCAAAGCAATAAAGCTGCAGTCCGACTGTACGCTGTGTACACTGAGTGCAGCAGTATCTTTGCACACGCCCATACCCACACGTACGCCCACAACAGGCACACACAGCAATGTGCATGCGTGTGTGTGTGTGTTAGATATTCAAATTTATAAATTATGCAATTTTATGGTTTTGAGGCGTAGAGTGTGCAAAAATATTATTTTACACACGTCTATGCCCGAAGCATGAAAATGCACAGTTTATATTCTCGCCTGCTTGGCACTGCCACGCCTCCGAAAACCGAGACCACTCCGGGTGGAAGGAGAGGTGTCTGCACTTTAACATAATTTACATGAATTTAGGTTGCCGAAAATGTCGGCTCACACTCCGCCAGCAGAGGCTATCAAGGTTGAAAGTTGGCCCAAGCGCCCAGGCACCAGCCCCAATTTCGAGCCGCAAACCCAAGCTCGAGCTCGAGCTGAGCTTATCTGAGTTATGAATATGCAGGTGCTTATCGCGTGAGTGTGAACATGTGCTGAGGCCCCAGTGTGTGCGTGTGTATGTGTGTGTGTGTGAGCCAAGTACAACTGATGATTTAGGCCAGTGCAAATTTTATTTATCACGAGCACAGGAAAAGGCAACTTTAAGCGAATGTCGAACGCGCTCAGCTTTAAGTTCGACACTCAACTGGCACTCGCTCGGGTACTCACACCCGTGCGAGTAGCACTTGAACGGGTAATTAAGTGCGCAGCGACAAATGACATTGTCATGGCCTTAACTGTTGCCTGGGCGTATTAACTTTCTCTCATTATCCACGTTATTTCCGGCCTATTAGGCTGTTCGATGCGGCGTGCCAAGTCAAGGCCTAAGCGACAGCTTAGGGTACTCGAAATGCTACGAATGAGCTGAGCTGATCAACAAAATAACATATAGTATATAGGTAAGCTTAGCTTCAGTCTCATAGTTTTTTAGGCATTGCAATAACTGGGCTCAAATATTTTGAGCCCTAATGGAGCAACATCTGTTCAGGCATGTTGAGTATTCATATCTGCTTTCATCTATTTAGGCGTCATCTGTGACCCCTGGCCCCGCAAACAGCTCTTCAGGTTAAACTGTCTGCCACACACACTCATACACACAAACACACACGCAAGCAAAAATGTTTTGCGGCTGCTTCTATTACGTTTCATCAAACGTGCCTAAAATTTCAAGCTCGAACATGTCAGGATAATAATGTACAAGCAAATCACTTGATGTCGAGAAGAACTGCAAGTCGGTTGTGTTCTCGGCCTTCGCTCGTCAGTCTGATTTACGTACGCTCACGCACTACTCCCCGACACAAAGGAGAGACACATTAAACGCTTTTATACCCTGCACCCATTAAAAATAAATGACTGAGGATTTATTAGGTTTGTGCAGGTGCTCTGGTCGTTGGTCTGCCAGCATAAACGTCTCGAACTGGAGAACTATTAGAGCTAGACAAATCAAGTTTGATATATAGCTGCTAGTGGGCACTACGCAGCCTATAAAATTAAAAAGACAGGCAAAGAAGCTCACAGCCTAATGATATTCTACTATGAGGCTTAAGCGAACGCTAGTGTCAACTGACTGTCAGCATAAACAACGGTATATAATATATATATATGAAATTTGTAAAATCTACTATATATTTTTAAAAATATAAGACATTATAATAATATATTATATATATTTATGAAATTTGTAAATATGAAATATAAGACATTATTTCTGCGCAAATTCAAATTGTCCTATAGCTTTAGCGGGGTTTAAATATTTGACAAAAATTGCAAAATGTTATGTGCCTACATAAAAATCTAGGAGAAATTTTCTTTTTAGAATCTTAAGTAAACTTATAGAATTACAAATAATAATACCATGCCTCAAAACTTAAAAATAAATTGTCAGATGTAAAAACAGTTGGTCTTCTTGTAACAGTCCACGAATCCTTTATTTTGTGTGTATATTTTACATTAATAAAATAAACAATTTTCTAGCACTAACAAAATTATTATTTTTTTTTAGAGCATGCGGCAGTTATGCATACCCTACAACTTGCGTAACCATCAATGAACCCACTGATAGATAGATTGCATTTATACCCAGAGCTCAACTTGAATAAATAATACCTGGCTTAATCAGATTCCATTAATCTACTAAGTGCTGGCTATGCGAATGCATATTTAATAGTAATTATTATAATTTGTTAATTGCTTTCCGCTTATTGACTTACATATGAAAATCACTGTAAATATCTCAAAAGCCGTTAATTGACTTTACGCGGGAATATGGGCCAAAAGGAAAAAAAACCGGCTCGCTGCCTGCATAAAGAAGGTCAATGTTTAATAATTTCCTGTGCGGCGGTTGACAAACAAAATGTAAATTTATTCAGTAAACATATGTGTTTAATATTGCAATTACAAGTTGTATACTTTTGTAGTAAAAATATTAATACAATATAAAAAGGAAATAGGTTTGCTTAAGCGAACGTAGGCGACTGTCGGTTGCCCTGTAAAAGGTCGCACAAATGCAATTAGCCTCTACAAAATGTGAAGTGATTCAGGGAAAGTATTAACTTGTTTTTCTATTTTTTATTCCTGGGTATTTGTTGTTAATTACACTGACTTGTTGGTTTAAGCCCAATATATATGCTCGACTATTTTAATAATTAATTCCTTTTTAATTATAACTGGCAATGCATACGCAAACTCTTAGCGTACTTTGATACAACTAGGTATATTGACTAGGACAAGCTTGTTGTGGATCCAATAAATAACTCCGAATTCGGACATTTTCCCCACTTCCGAAGACCTGCGCAAAACGCCTCGTCGCTCCTTAGCAGGCGAATTTCGATTTCGATTTCAATCATAACTGACCACAACCCAGGCCCAAACCAGATTGCATTAATCATTAATCAGGCACTATTAGAATTGCAAACAGAATAAATGCATTAACGTTTCTATTTGTGAATATCCGTTTTCCAAATGCATAATTCATGCTCTGCCTTCAAAGTTCACTGGGGCAAGCGGACAACTTTTTTTGGGGGCAGCAAAAGTTTTTTAATAACAATAGAAGCTAGAGGAAAATAACGAAAAATCGAAAATTGTCAAAATAGAAAGTTTATTTGTGAAACCTGCTGTGTATTTGTAGAGGCACTTTTAAGAAACGTGATCAAAAATTCATTTAAAGTGGAATAGATTGGGTTCATATTCCTAAAAAAGTGTTTTGACAAAAACTGTTATTCTAATTAATTATTTAAGTCAATTATAATAATTATTAAATAATATATCATATTTAAATATATGTAATATACCATTTAAATAAATAAAATATACCATTTATTTAAACATTTATTTAACTTTAAACTTCAAAGCTTTACTAAAAAATAATTTTATTCGCATTAATTAAAAACTTGTCATAGGCTCTGTCAAATTTAGTATTATAAATGTAGCTTAAGTTCTGTCATCATTTTTTCTAAGCCGCTAAAAACCCAGGCTCTATTACTTGCATAAGACTCGCTTCCGTTTTGCAACCCTATAAACAAAACCGTAAGAGGTCCTGATATGAATTTCAAATAGGCTTGCAAAATGAAGTTGGCTCTTTGGGGAGCTTCCTCTGCGCCTCTTCCCCCGACATCCTCCACCTGTTACATACTGTTGGACAACTTTATTATACCCTTTTTAAGCAGTGCGTGGGCGCGCGCCGAAGTGATTTCAGCAATTCCTGGCATCGGGCGCCATAAAAAATGACGCTGCGAACGCTGCGAAGATCACAGCGAATGATTAATGTGGGCGAAATATAAAATGTGTCGAGCGATTAAAGGCGGCCTCCTGGCCGAGTAAAGTATTTTATTAAGGGAATCATTTATCAAATCCGAAATGGAAGCCAGTGCTCCCCCTGTACCCTCTCTCTCTCACTCTCGAGGGGCCCGAGGCGGAACACATGCTGCAATCGAAATGGACACAACTCCGGGGACGTTGGCCCAGACAGGATATGTGTGTGTGTGTGAGGGTGTGTGGGCGTGTCTGATAATGCACGTGTGCCTTTTACCGTTACCTATGTCAGCCAAAAGGAAGCAGCAAAAAAAAAACAAAAACAGTGTTGTACAGCGCCAAACAATTATTTATTTGAGATGCACGCATCGCACTCGAATGCTCAGCGAATTTTGATTTTCGATTTGGCTGACCCCGAAAATCACACTGACTGACATATCGAATATGTATTTATGTGTATCGCACGGTATACATAATATATGTGAAAACACACACACACACACATATGGAAAATATGGAAGAAAAATACGAGCGAAAACAGTGCATAAAGCCTGCGAGTGAGTTGAAAGCGCGCTGCCACTGTTGCCGCTTTTTTCGCCATCGCTACGCGAAACACAGGCAGACAGACAGACAGAGAGACTGACAGGCAGACAGACAGACAGCCAGACCGACTGACTGACTGGCAGGCGCATGTCAATCAGAGGACAGAGACATAATCTCCGCTTGACATGAACTTAAAAGTATTATGACAAATATTTTGCAATCTGTGCGTTCTCTTCTCGGCCTTCGAGTGCGCACAGCGTGTGTGCGAGCCCGCGACAGTGTGTCTGTGTGTGGGTGTGTGTGTCATGTGTGTATGCAAGTGTGCTGTGCAGGTATTTTCGCTGTGCTGTGTATTGTATTGTTGGTGTTACTTGGTGTTACTGGACATGGGTCGGCGTGTATGACGAATTCTCTTTAAATAAAAATCATTTCGGCGCAAATTCCTTCTGACATATATTTATGTTTTTGACATGACCTTTTTTGTATACCCTGTAAACTGGTTGGCGGTAAGATGAGTCAAAAATTGTGGCCGTACTTCAAAAATGCAATGGTATTTTTAAGTGAACTTAAAATAATTTTATATTTCTTTGAGTATAGCAAAACTTTTCAAGAGGTAGAAATAAATATAAATAGTATAAATATTTTTTAAATATATATTATATTATATATATTTATATTTTATTTTTTTATTTATTATAATATGCATTATTTCGTGGAACAATACATTTTTGTAACTCATCAACGTACATTATAAGAATTTAAAGTAGTAGCAACGCTTCAAATATTTCACAGGGTATCTCAATTCCGGAGCTCTCCCCCGCCATGTTCGAGCTGTTGCAGCCGCTGCATCAGCAGCACCGCAGGACAAACAATGCATATAGTACCATATATATTTATATTTATCCGAAGGCCTTTCACTTATTGCAAAGAAAATTCAGAGCATATTTTCGCTTTCAGCCAGCAGGCGTTCGGCCCTCTTTCTGCCTCTGGTCTGCTCTTCGGCTTCTTCTCTCTTTCTGGTTGCACCGGACATGCCGTAAATCAATTTTATATTTATTATTTTATGAATTGCAATTGCTTCTCTTCTTTTTTTCGGCTTGTTTTTATTTCCATTTTGGCCCGTTTAAGTACGCATCGTTTGCATGTGCGGCTGTTGCCCGATTTAATTTACTGTGTCGCATGTGCGCTGCCCATCTATACGAAAGGACCAACTCCAGCTGACCATCCCGCCCCCTTCATTCTGTTACCCTCTCCCAGCTTTTTGGTCTGTCCCACTTCCTGTCGCTCGCTTCTCGCTTATCGCTTAATTGGGATTGTATGTGTGGCAATGAAGCGACGTGGCACGTAATTTTGTGGTCATCACAACGGACACTGCAGACTGACCGCCAATGTACACACACACACACACACACACACACACACACGCACACAGTTGCGCAGGCACACATACACAGCAAAGGTGTGCCCATTCGACGCACACCTGTTTTAATTTCAATCGAGACCTGCAACTGATTGATTGAATTCGCAGTTGCAAAAGTTCTTAAATGTGTTTTCTGCGAGTTGAGAGAGAAAGTTTCCACGGGTTTATTAGGCTGAGGTTATGAGGTCTGGTGTAAGCGCCGGACGTTGTGCAGCTGCTTGAAATATAGCTCAAGTATCTAAAAATATATCTATATTTATAGCACTTACCAATTTATAATTTTTTTTAACATTATCTATTTCAAAATGATTTATTTTTAATTTAAAATTCACACACAAAGCTACGAAAAAATATAGTTTTGGTAGGCAAAGAATGTTTTTTAATATATTAATTATAACAGTTAATAACGATTTTATTATTATTTAAAAATATAAAAATTACTATAACGCTAAGTTTATATTTTTATTAGTTTGTTAATAAAACTTGATCTTCTGCGCTGCGTACATCTGCCTCTATATTTTTTCTGCATTTTCATCATCAATTTTATTACCGTCTTTAATTTCAAATAAATACCTACGTCACACTTGTAAGACCGATGTCTGTAGAAATAATATATTTTTCTAAATATGTATTTTATTTCTTTAAAGATTTCAAATTTTTTTTGTATATACATTTGTTCCCATACAATTTTCTGAATTTTTATAAACATTTAAATATTAATCATAAAAAAAAAATTTTCTATTTTATATCTTTATAGATTTTGACTTTGCTTGTATAAATATTTCTACCCATATATTATTTTTTTGCATTTATCAACATTAAAATATCCCTCTTAAATTTCGAACTATGACAGTATTATTTAAACGACTGATGTCTTGAAAATTATAACCTGTACTAAAATTAAAATTAATTTAAACACTTTTTTTTATATAAACAATTCTGCCTATATCGATTTCTGCAGCATTTTCAATTTCCACATTTGCACATTTAAATGTCCAACTGATCCGCTCGACTTACCCTAGATATATACATTGCCAGACAGGTTAACCTGCTTAAGCAAAACATACGAATGGCAAAATCCCCTGGCTAAACTATTAAATTGTCAATGCAAGTAGACAGAAGACCGACCCTGAAACGAGGAATGTTTGTTTGGGGCGGGTCGAAATTGGGCAACTGGAACTGAGGCTGCCGCTGACATAAAAATTAACATTTGGGTTCGCTTGTTTACATTTTCCAGACACAGGGCGAAAGCGAGGGCCAACATAGAGTATGTTGTTGGGCCAAAACATTAGACGAAATTTGCATATTAATTAAAAGTGGAAATTTGACGAGATTAAAGCCTAAACGAGCGACAAACGAGCTGCAATAAATATAATTCAACGATAAAGACTGGCAAATATTGAAAACGAACTGCTTATTTTAATTCCAATCAGAGCGAGTATGTGTGTGTGTGCGGGTGTGTGTGTGATTCTTGAAGTTATAATTGGTTGCAAACTTCGGGTAATACTTTAGCCAAACGCTGTCGATTTGCTTCCTGTTGTTGCAATTTGCTAAAGTTGAGCAAATCCAATTTGCAGTTTTGAAATCGCATCCGTATGGGTGTTGGTAAGAGAAGTGGGGGGAGTGGGGGCAATACTCGCATGTATTTGCGGTTAGGTCTATGCAACGGGCTTGGTAATTGACATGAACAGCAGACGGCAATTCAATTTGATCGGGGCTGGCCAGAGAGACAGAGAGAGGGGAGTACGGGGCGTGAGTGAGGTATAGCAAACGTTTGCAAATTCCCCTGATTCAATTGAATAAAAAGCCAAAACCAATCCAAGTGCGTGCCGCATATGAAATGCCGAAACGCTCTATGAGAAACTAATAAAATGTAAACTTTTGCATTGCCTTCGCCTCGGCATTTGCCGGCACCACAGACTTGCGGCTGTTGCAGCTCTAGTTGTAGTTGTAGTTGTAGTTGTAGTTGTAGTTGTATTTGTTGCTGCTGCTACTGCATAGATTCATATGCCAAATTTAGCAATTGCTGTGAGTCGGCAATTACGTAATTTGTGGGTGCACGCCCGGTTTGAGCCGCATTGGCAACTGGAAATTGCTTCGCTTCGACTACGCAAACTAATGCAATTTTGTGCAAAGCCGAGCTGAAATGACAACAAGCAATGCACAGGTATGTGTATCGGTGTATGTCTGTCTGTCTGTGTGTGTGAATGGCAACAAAGCATGCAGCTTGGCCTCAATGACACCACAAGGCATAGGCCCAAACTGCTCTGCCCTGCAATATACAAATATTTTTCTATTTTCTATGATCGAGATTAAAAATGCTATCGGGCATACCGCACAGACTACGAGTTGGTAGCAGAGAGTCTTCGACTGGTACTCTGCCCGTCTGACTTGGGCTTAAACTGATTTATTGTCGCCCGGCGACAGTGCAGAGAGTGCGACGTTAATGCTGATTGATAGATAAACACTGTGTCGGCAATTAGCGAAAAGTGTAGCATACTTTTGAGGGCGCCCCACAAGTTGCCTACTCACCGGACTGAGTCTAAGCCGCCCCGGACAATAGTAATGAAATTTTCAACAACAATTTGTGCAAATCATTTCGTAGCTTATGCTGACGGCCAGAGAAAGATAAATATTAATAACTCAGTTGGGCAGATCACAAAAGGTGAAGGCTAAGTCCCGCAACGCCTGGCGCTGCTCTCCAATCTCCATCACCCTTTGGAGTTGCAGTCGCAGCAGTTTCGCACGGCAAACAAAGCCCGAGCTCCAGTCGCTGCCTTTTAAATAATAACAGCAGCCGCACAGAGGGAAAGAGACAGAAAGTGAGTGAGAGACTGAGGGAGGAAGACAGCACGTAAATAGTAAATGCAGACCAGTGAATAGACAAATAGTTTTGTTGTTGATGACAATACAGAAAAATGTACGACAGGACAAAGCAGAGCGAGCTGCAAATAGCCCCGGCGCATAATAAAGTATAGCATAGTTCAGGCAGAGAGCGAGACAGATAGAGACAGAGAGAGAGAGAGAGACAGCAGGGAGCTGAAAAGTAAGCAAAAATGAAAATCTTTTATATTGGAGCACTCGCTGCTAGCACACAGCAGTCATCACACACATAAAATGCAAACCTAAGCAGCCACAATAGGCAGCCTTATTCCGCCTGGCCACGCCCCCGACCGCCTCGGTACTCGCCTTGGATCGGGCTTGGCTAAATATTAAAATTCATACGCCATGTTGCACGGCCAAATCACTTTTGGGCTATGGTCTGCCACGCCCCTTGGAAAACAACAACTACAACGATTTTCATTAGGCAAACAGCAGCACAGCATATTTTGCATAAGGCCCGACAGGCAGCTGGAGAAACAGACAGTGAGAGAGGGGCATGCGGGGCGGGCGGCAGTGCGCCAGAGTCGAACAATTGCACAATTTATGTGGCATTTATTTGCACATCGCTCAAGTCCAACAACTATCCGGAGCTACCTACGGTCACACACACACACTCACACACACCTCACGTGTGTGCCCTTAAGCATGCGGCACTAAGGGCTGCAAAAAAAAAAAAAAACGAGCCACAACTGTAAAATCGAGGCTAGCGCTATGCAGGTCAAACACTCACTACACAATTCATTCTCTCGCCTTGCCACGCCCCACTCGGCCCCCTCCCCTTACAGCACTCACACATATCCGACACATGCTCGACAACTAAACGGCAAAAATATTACAAATTCAAAATGCTAAATGCGCATTTAACTCATGTATTTATGTAAATCCCTCGAAATTATTTTACCTGCCCCAGAGCCAAGCAAAGGAAACTGCCGGAAAAACCAGCTGCACGTCATTTGAATAGAGCACGAGAACGAAAGCGGCAACGAATGTATGAATGTGTTTTAGTTATCACCCAAGCGCTCTCTCTATCTCCCCCTCTCTCTCTCTCTCACACACCCTCTTTCTCACTCGTTCCCACTCACTTTTTTCCGTTTTATTACGCCACGAGCTGTCCACATGGACAATTTGCTCGTCTTGCTGTCAATTGTCACCATTTCGGATTGATGACACGCTTTCCCAACCAAACGCTACCCACACCCCTGGCCTTGCCTCGCTCTGTGGTCGATTTGCTTGTTAGTTCGCCAAAAATTTCACCCTTGCTTGGCATATTTATAGTACCATACACCCCTTGAAAAAGGGCTGAAGAAGGCACGGCTTACACATAATATATTTATTTGAATATGAAATATGAATCATAAAAAATATTGTGAATATTGATCTTGTATTGCCTGTAAAAAAACCCTCACAACTCTCAGTCATTATAAGAGATACTAAATTTATCACGAAGATTTCTGAGTTTGTAGTGCCGCAACCACCACTACTGAAAAAATGTGCTCGATTTTGTTGTCCGTTTGTCCGTCTAGCGATAGAAACTCATTTCTCTCAGCTAATACTATAGTTAGAGTCACTAAATTTAGCATGAACATTGCTGAACAGCATGCGCAGCTATAGTTTATTTCAAATTTCAAGGGCCATACCCACCGCCTAGGAAAATTAATATTTTCGATTTTTAACTAAAATTAATGCAAAATTAATTATTAAAAACCGAAGGCTTGCCGTAAACTTGATAAACACCACAAATTACAATCTGATTAGACCGTAAGAGCAAAAGTTGAAGCTAAATAAAATAAATTAATATTAAAAATAAAATTTTAACAGCCAATGTGAGTGAATGGTATTCTGTAGTCGCGAACTCTCAACTTCCTTTACTTATTTTCGCTTGATTTTGCAAGCTGTGGGAGCTGCCACTTTTTATGCAGCACAAACTATGTGATATATATATACACAGATATCTATATATTAAAGCAGCTATATAGTGGCATCTTGCTGGCCACCATCCTCAATAAATCTGGCCCGCAGGTGTGTGGCTTGTGGCATGTCTAATGCATTTGTGTGAATCTCCGACTCTCGAACTCGTAGCCGGAATGACGTCCTTTGCTCTGGCTCTCATAACTTATGCATTTGTTGGGCAGCATCAAATAATTTAAGACTCGCCCCGAGTGCCAAATCCGATTTGCAGCTTGTTTTAAGATTTACAAGTGAAAGCCGAGAGCTCGAATGCTCGTGAATCCCTGCAAGAGAATTGCGAATGAAGTTATGACTTCGCCTCTGACTGACTGCTGGCAATTAAAGTTATAAGTCCCTCAGCTCCTGTGCGGCGTATTCATATCAGCAGGCCAGCAGACAGACTAGCAGACGAACAGACAGTCAGACAGACAGGCAGGAAGGTTGACAGACAGACAAAGCATCAGTCAATCTCGTATTCACCCCGGCACTTGGTCTTTGAATTGTTAATCCTTTGCAAATCACCGACGCATTATCTGTCTGGCCGACGGCGCCGGCTGGCGCCGCCAGAAGACAGCAACAGCCCTGGCAGACCAGCAGACGGGCAGACAGACGAGCAGACAGACGAACAGACAGACGACCGGCAACCAGTTGGAATGCCGAACAAAGCGTCGTCCGCCATTGTTTATCAATTTTATGCAAATCGCCCGGCACTTTTTCCCTTTTTGCAGCCTGTTATCACGTCGCCGGCATAATTTCGTAATTGAATTAAGTTGGCTTTCCCGAATCAAATGCATTTTAATAATTTAATTTTATAAGCCTCGGCTCGCCGGGGCGTGCTCGACGCGTTTTCGCGTGCTCGGCATTTAATCAATTAATTAAAATCTAAAACTATTCGGCGCATTCAATGCGAATTGATGAGTTTGGCTTTTAGCCGTGCACAAAGGTAAATGCGCCTGATTCAATTCAATTGAATTCATGGCCGTGATTTGTGCAATTTTGCACAGTATACAAATACTATGTATGTATATAAATACTATAAGCTACTTAGGCAGGGCGTTTTCAATTTCAATTTTGACAACATCGACGGCATTTGAATCTTAATTCTATACCCTACGGCTTTCTAAATGCAAATTAAGTAGCCGGAACATTCCTGCCGCATGATAAAGGACATGGGGAGGTTTTACGCTATTCTTCCTTTACTTGGGAATTTATATTACAATGATAGTCATTTGGGTTATGAAATATACAATTTTTTATTTACTATAAATATTTCCTCACTTCAAATTTGTAATTGGTTTTTTGTTATAAAAAAAAATATAATTAAAAAAAATAAATATATAAAAAAAATAATAAATATAAATATATACAAGTATCTACTTTTTCGTTAACTATTTGTATTTATTACAGGCTACTCCAATCTCTAGAAGCATTATCCGCGCCCTTTAGTTAATTATTTCAACTTGTTGTTCTTATTCCAACTTCGTAAAGTATTTGATGATTTCTACTAAGCTGAAAACTCGTTTTAATTTCATGTACACACGCTCCCGTTCCGCCCGCATCTTGTGTCCTGCATCCCTGCAAACACACACACACACACACGCACACCCATCCACGTGCACACACCGACACAACTGACACTGACATTTGCAGGTGAGCTAAACTTTCACTTTTTCCGGCAATGTCGCGGCCAATTGAAACTGAGACTGTTTGTCCTGCCCTAGGCCGCTTTCGGGGAGTGTATATTCTCTATTGCGGACCCACATGCAGTGGCTCGAAATAAATCCAGCGCCGGGGGCTCAACATGACTTTGTCAGCCAGATTTTAATTCAATTACATCTGTAGCTGCAAGTCGTGTGCAAATATTTTCATAGGACAAATTAAAACGTTGCTGGGCCTTCATCAACACACGCACAGCGCGGAGTTGAGCTCGCCGAGCGGCGAAACGCGTCGAAACAACCACCCACCGTACACCACTTCAGGCTCTCCAGGCACTCTTGTCGGCACCGCACTAAGAACCCCTGCCCCGCATTGCCCATCCACGTAGACCCCAGGCAAATGCGTCAGTCGTTGTTTGCGCTTGAGACTGTTGTGGCAGCAAACAAATTTGGTCAAAACAAGGTGGAAAAAATGAGAGAAAATTACTCTCATAGTTCTGTGTGGCGTCTTCCGACTGTCCGCCAGAAAACTGAAAACTGGAAAGTGAAAAGTTCTTGAGACAAAGAAATATATTTGCCTGTCATTTGGTTTTGCAGTATATATGACCCGCTTTGTCAGAGTGTACAACCACAAACGGAAAAGTAAGAAGCCTGGAGTGAAGAAGAATATTGTCTTGAGCTTGTGTTGAGATATCATAGCTGCATTATTGCCAAAAAAAGTTCTCACATTTTTGAGGGAATATTCAGTACATTTTGTAAAAGGTCTAAAATAATAACGTGCCTTTTTCATAAGCATGACTTCCAGAAAGAGTTTTAATAATTTATATTTACAAATATAAAGTAACAAAAAAAGAAAAAGGTTTTTCTGAAACTTTCAAGCTGTCAATAGAATACATTTTAGTCCAGTTCCAATATATTTTACCTGCCCTTCTCCCAAGAGAAAACTTGATCTGCTTATATATTTAAAGAAATACACAAAAAAAAAATAGTGAATAGTCTAATGATAATTAAAATGTATATTTTAACAAATTATGTAAAAAAAATGTCATTACATTGCGTTAAAAAACTTTAAGAAATTTTATAAAACTATTGAAATAATTATAGGGGAAATTTTAGTATTTTATTTTTACAAATTATTTTTAAAAATAGTATAACAATGTGTTGAATAATTCAAAGAATTTTTCTGAAACTATCATATTATCTATAGTGCAAATTTTAGTCCACTATTTCTAAAAATTATTCTTAAAAATCAAAGTACAATGCATTAAATAAACTTTAGAAATTTTCTGATACTATCAAATTATCTTTAGTGTAAATTTTTAGTCCAGATCCAATATATCAAAACTAACCTACTGCCAAGATAATTATGTAAGCGTGCCTTAAGCTGCACACAGATACGAACATAGACAATTCTCTCCCATGACTCGCTTCATTTCACTTAATATTGTATAATTATTAATTTCACAATCCACCGAGAGACTCTCGAGCACATGGCGCTTTGACAGTTAGTAGAAATCGCATTAAGCACACGTGATAATCGCCCCGAGGTATCGCGAATTACAACAACGGAATAATTAAAACGAAGACGCGAATCGCCTTGCAATAACCCTCAACTTGGTCTGCGAGTGGAGCGCTGAGCGCGGCACCCCGAGACAAGCAATAAAAGCGAAGGAAAACTTTGCACAGGAAGTTGCTATGGGGCGAAAATCTGAAGCGGAAATCGAAATTTGTTAAATGGAGCAATCGACGAATAGCATTGGCTCACGCTGCCTTCGCCCCCTGTGCCCAGAGAGAGAGAGGAGACAGAGGGGGCACTTGCGGCACCCCTGAGCACCGGAATGAATGCCAGTCCACAGCTCGGATTTACATTTTATCGCTTGTACGTTTGCACCATTTCAATTACAAACAATAACAATAAAATGTGGGCGGGCTGGCCGAGTAGGGCGTGCGCGGACAGCGCAGTCGGACATGGGGCCAGTCGTTAAAGTTCAAGAAAGCGCGTTGGAGAAAAAAATGCTGAGCGTGTAGTGCAAGGGAATTAGTTCACACGGAAGTGGCTGTCAGTATAACGGGCGCTTCCCCCCTCCCACTTAGCACACACACACACACACACACACACCCATCCAGTAACTGGACAGGAAATGGCTCTGCCACAGTGTCGTTCGTGCGGAAGTAGGTGCCGAAGCGGGAATTGTAGGTAAATATTATTGCAAAGAAATTTAAACACCGATTTTTTCATTATCTTTCGCTCACACTTTGCTTTTCTTTGGCGCTCAAGGTGAATACATTAATGCAATTGCTTGCCTCTATTTTCATTTTCATTTTCATTTCCTTTCCTCATTCTCCCGCTCCGCTCCACTTTTCAATGGTTCTTAAAGAGTTCGTGCAAAAGTTTCGCGAAGAGCGTTTACTATCACAGTTTTCTGAGCTCTAAAACTTTTAGAAAAATTAGTGGAACACACATCAAATGCACTTGCTGCCAGTGCTCTCGAGAGAAACCAGAAAGCAAAGTCAGAAGAGCAAAACAAATGGCACTAGAAAGCAGCTATGACTTTGTCTTTGCGTCGGCTAATGGCGAAATTCTATGACTTTCTCAAGCACGCGCTGCACAGTCTTAGATTTATATTGTGTATTTTTATACATACTGCTTTCACTTTTTAGTACATCCATAGCAAATGGAAAGAAATTGTATATTAGATTTGTGCAAATGCATGTTAAAGGCAGTAGAAGGAATGCCAGACCAAAATATTGCAAACAATCTTGTCCGTTTGTCCGTTTGACTATTTAAACGCACAGATAACAGCTATTTCAAGAGCTAGAGATATCAAATTTGGCAGAAAGGCGTGTATATAGATTACGCGAATAAGTTTTATATCAAACTATGTGTGCCACGCCCAGCTCCTACAAAAATCGATTTTTAGTTTTTTTCAGCTTCAATATTAAGCAAAGTAATTTTGCTATGTTGTATATAAAGCGAAAACAGCTAAAGTGCAGTCGACTGTAGCTTTGTTCAGTCGCTTTTATTTTAAATCTGAAAGTTTTTAGCAAGTTTTGCCGATAGCGAAAGTCTAAAACTGTCAAAGGACTGAATCAGTTGAACTTTCTGCAGAGATTAATCATCTGCATCTTTCGCGAGTTAATAGAGTAAATAGCAAGTTAAAGTCAAATAGATATATCTATATATAATTTTGATTTGTGCACTGCAGCTGTGTCGCACTTTGCTTCAATTAGCCATTTTTTCTCAGCAGCACAAACTGGAGCACACTCTGTGCCGGGCGTAATTAATGACTGAAGTTTCAAGTGGGATTTTAAGAGAGAGCTTCTCCACTCATCCCCCTCCAGGCTGACTGAATAAATAAACATTTTTTGTCACAGGCCACGGCTCGAAAGAAATAAAATCTTACAACTAAAAACTTATTTCATTAGCAATCTCCATCAAAGCCAGAGTCCAACAATGGCACACGGGAAATGTGGGGGCAACTGGAGGAGAGCCTGGAGAGAGTCGCATTTTCTTTCGTGTGCTCTGCTCAATTTAATTCAACGCCAATAAAACCTCGATAAAATGAAATTTGTAGGAAAAATGTTGTTGCCCCCGGGCAATGCCGAAGAACGAGCATCATTGATAGTCCCGGCGTCTACGTGACAAACGCCAGCCATGTGTTAATCTCCGGCTGGGAAAGGACAACACGAGGCGCCCGGGGAATGCAGTCAAACAAAGGCAAATACAAAAGAACAGAAACTTGGACATAAATAAGAGGAATAAAACGGCAGCAGAAAGAGCAGAACAGAACCGAAGAGAGCAGAGAAAACAGAGAAAACTTTATGGTCAACATTTTTAGTTGCGGTCGAATGAATACAAAAGTGTATTTTCATGAACAACACACACACACACACACATACACACACATTAATATAGCCACTCGCACACATCTCCTCGATAGAGTGGAGCAGTACGAGTGTGGGGCATTACGCTGCCCTGGCAACATTTATTATATCACAAGTGGCCCACTGTAGTCCAATGATGATGCCTCGCTGTCCATTGTTGACTCGACTTCGCTCCAACTGCTGCGTCGCACTTTTATTATTATTGATGACAATTTTGAGCCGGACAATAAAAGGAACAACTACACGCTCAACATCTGTCCGGGCTGACCGTACTGTCCGTACTGTCCGCGCTGTCCGTCTGTGCACAAACTACACACAATTCAAGAGCGAATTTCGACGCTGGCTCAAAAACTTTGCCCGGCATCGACTAATAGTAGTAATAAGTGAGCAGGCAGAGATGGAGAGTATGTGTATAGTGGGGGAGC
The DNA here is from genome assembly GCA_035046045.1 of Zaprionus bogoriensis. Taxonomy (NCBI): domain Eukaryota; kingdom Metazoa; phylum Arthropoda; class Insecta; order Diptera; family Drosophilidae; genus Zaprionus; species Zaprionus bogoriensis. The sequence continues at coordinate 3,362,004 of JAWNOI010000010.1, forward strand.
TTATAAGTGGCAAAATAACTAAGGTGTGGCCCGAAGATAAAAACCAAAGCGAAGCAAATTTCATTAAGTCGACGACGGCAGCCGTCACGCAAAAACTGCGAAAAGTTATTTACAAAAGTTTTTCCACCGAATTTTCCTCTTCATTTTTTTTTTTTTTTTGGCTGCTCATAAAGACGTGTGGTATGCCCCAGCTGTTGGCCTGTGCTCGCCATACTCTCGTTCTAAACTTAAAACGTGCAACTAACTAAGATCGAATCGGTGCAAAAATATCGATAATTTTTGTAATTTTTTTTTTTTTTTTTTATTTAGCTGTAGCCAGCCTGACAGGCACGTGCTCAATCAATTTAATATTTTGCACTCACACAAGCACACGCCCACACACCCGGCCACACATTGAGCTGACGTAGTCAATTGATTAAGCTAAGCCACAAGCTGAGCCAACTCTGCGGAGCGGCGGCAAAGTTAATTCCGAATCGTTTATCAAACGGCGTCGAGAGCTCCAGCAGCTCGCCATGGCACGGCTAAGCGGGCTACTCCGGTTGCCAGTTGCCGGCTGCCAGTTGCCAGTTGCCACCAGCTGCCAAACTAATGCCACCTTGGCCGGGGCATGCACCTCGCCGGCAGCTGGCGTAATGCAAAATAGCAAAATAACACGGCAAAAACTGCAGATGCCCCGGCCGAGACGTATGTGTATGTGTGTGTGTGTGTGTGAGTTGTGTTGGTGCTGTTGGCAGAGGCAGAGAAGAGGCCAACGTCAAATATGACGCTACGGAAAATTCGTGGAAGCGAAGGTTGCATGCTGCACACTGCATGCTGCATGCTGCACGCTCAGCTATTTGTCAAATTTGACTTTGGCCTCGCTCGACTCGGTGAAAATTGATGAAATGAGTTGTGAAAATTCGTACACGACGCGAGGAAATCGACGACAGGTGGAAACTTTGCGGGGCAAACAAACAAATGGAAATCTCTGTGAGAAAAGTTACTGCCAGCGCAAGTGCAGTTCAGTCCATGAAGAGGGCAGTGGCGTAGGCGGAAGGGAGTAAAGAAACGAGTGAAAGAGTTCATAAGCATAAGAAAATATGAAATATTTTGAAAAATACTGTGGCATTTTTAAACTGTCAGAAGGGAGAATAGAAAACATCTTTAAATATTAATAGATTTTTTTTTACAAAGGCATTTTGAAACCATCGGAAAGGCGAGTAGAATAGTTTTGAAGAGATTTTGTAACATTTTAAATTTTTAATTGATTTTTTTATAGCATAAAAAATATGAAGTAAATTTCGTGAATATGTTGAAAAATACTATCGAATTTTTAAAAAATAAGTAGAGCGAGTAAGAACGTGTTGATGAGTTTTTGACACATTTGAAATTTTATAAAAATTATAAATTTATATATTATATTTTATTATAAATTATTATATATAAATTATAAAGTATGGGAAATTGTGCAGTAAATTTTGAAAATACATTTTATAGGATTTTCTATGTTTAGGAAATTATATTATGTTTAAGAATTTTTTAGCTATCCCTCTAAAACGCTCTACTATGTACGCCTTTTGTTCAGCTGCAAAATGATGAATATTTTCGTACTTTCATATGGCTTTCCCGACCAACTTTTATCACTTGAGTTTCCAAATAAAAATACGAAATAGAAATCAACATAAACCTCATGATGAATGGGCAGTGGCAGGGCAGGGGTGTGATGCCGGGGCAATGGCGCACATACTCAGCCAATTTCGAGGCACTCAAGAGCCCTGCACAACGGCTTCTGGCCCGCAGCGTTTGTTCTCTGATTGTGTAATCGGCGCAGGAGTGAAAAGCCCTGCATGCGCTGCTCTCTGCTGCACTCGAGCAACACGCGCAGATTTTTCATGAATTATCCTTGACACGTATACGCCCGGTGGCAGCCGCTGCCGCTGCTGCTGCTGCTGCTGCTGCAGCTACTAACTGTTCAGGTGTAAACATTTGCCGCTCGAATGAAGCGCCCAATGAGGCGACACGGGCGAGTGCATAAAGCAAACTCATACTCGCTCAATGCGCCATCATACACACACGTGGTTGTGGTCGGCGCGGGTTAAGACAAAACAAATATTGAAAGATCGAGCAGTGCGAAGCACTTGCAGGATACCCTGCAGCTTAAATGAAAAAGCGAGAGAAACTCGATTTACAAATACTTTTGCCCCAGCACAATTGCAGCGAGCTACGAGTATTTATCGAATGTCTTTAGGTGTGTGTGTGTGTGGGAACTGCTTCAGCGACAGCCCTGAACAATGGCAACACTCGAAGCTAAGCTGAGGTGCTGCAGCTCAGCCCATAGAACACGTTAAACAAGGCGTCCGCTGTTAAGTACGCGTATTTTCCGATCCATTTATCACAGCAAGTGCAGCCGCAGCAGCTTCTACAATGCCAGCGGCAGCGCGAATTCAAAAGCCAGATTTTAAGCGATACACTGTGAGAAATATAGGGGTAATAAAATAGGGATAGTAAACAGCAGCATTTTACTGCGGAAAATTAAATTGATGACAAATAATCTTAATTTAATTGTTTATCTTTTTTGTATACTCTGCAGATAATCCAAAATATGTAAAAATAGCGCACATATTTTGAGCAGATTTAAATACTTTTAATTTTTCAATTTTTCTAGATTTATAAGTTTTGTTTAATATTCAAAAAATATGTTTGCAGATAATTTAAATTCTGTAGAAGCATCTCACAGATATTTCTACATGAACAAATATATCTTAAAATTTTCAAAATAATTTCCAGTGTGTTTTCAAAAATTCCAAAATTTGCAAAATATAATTTTCATATTCTGGCAAACGTTTACAATTTTTTTTCAGTGCATGCGCGGAACTCACACAAGCTACATAAAATTCGCAGTATTTCGCTGATTTTTTTTTTGCATCAATAGAAATTTCTTTCAGTGCACGTTGCAGCAAAGTTGGCTGGCAACAAAGCAGCCTAAAGCCCATTATGCCTTGCGAATGTGTTCGCATATGTGTGAGAAGAAGTGCGAGTGTGTGAGTGGAGTTCGAGCCAGTTAACGGAAAAACGCAATAAATGCAGCAAATGTGTTGCTTTGTGTGCTGTTGTTGCTGTTGTTGTTGCTGTTGTTGTTAGTGCTGCTGCTGTGGCAGCTGCAGCTGCTATTAAACGCATTTTATAGAAAAAACGCATTCATGCCACACATGCACACACACACAGCCAACGCCCATTTGTATGCAACATATTTTTTCCCGTGACGCTCGCGCGCGTTTGTGTGTATTTGTGTGTGTGTGCTGTATACACACTGCCTGCAGAAAGTATGTGAATGGCTTTTATTATAATCGCCAGCGAGTCTTTAGCGCAAATTTCCATCACAAAACGGACCAATTAGCGGGCGTTTAATGCAAACGATTTCGATGGCAAAATGCGAACCGGCATAGAAGTTCAGCTCGACGATGATGAAGAGGCACGCAGAGGATTATAATGATTATGCTGATGATGCTGATGACGCCAGTGCCGGCGAGTCCAGGCAAGTCGAGTAAGCCGCCCCCAGGCGTAATCGTAAAGTGACTGAGCTCAAAACTAGCTGCTGTCCGTCTGTCCGTCTTGTGTCCTCAACGTGTTTTACTGTGTTACTTACTATAAAACTTTTATTATGCATATTAAAGCTCATGCATACGCTACACGCGCCTGGGGAGTCGCTTGCACACACACACACACACACATTGATAGACATTTGGCAGCGACTGCTCCCTGAAAGTGGGTTAAAATGGGTCAGTGGCACCATTAGCTTAGCCAGCTGGCGCACAAATGGACGGATTAGTCGACACGCACTACACACACACACACACACACACAGACAGTGTACCGACATCCTGTCAGCACCTGACGCACTTGGCCAGCGACTGATTAGGAGTAGTAGCAAGTCCAGCCAAAGACGCAGTCAAGTCCAAAAATTAAAGATACATCTCTGAGTGAAAATTTCAGAAAGCAATTTACAAGCTCTCGCCGCGAAGGCCATAAATTTAAGTCAGCGCCAGAGATGGCCTGAGCTGCGGGTAATGGGGGCAGGCGTGGAATTGCACCACATTCAGGGCTGACCACATTCAAATTTCGACAGCCACACAAATCCACGCTGAATGGCTACAGCCACAAAGGAGCAGCACGTGGGGAATGGCAGGCCAGAAGATGCGCTTGGAAAACAGCAAAGAAGTAAGAAAAATAAGTACAAGAATTTAAAATAATATAATCAAAATTTATAAATAAAAAACTAGAATTGAATTTAATTCTATACTAAAAAAAATTAAATTAATTCACAATTAAAATACTTAAAAATAATCTCTACTATTGTTGAAAATTCAAAAAAGTATAAGTAGAAAAGTATATAAAATCTTAAAAATAATTATGTTAGATTTTTAATTATAATGTTTCAAAACATAGTACTTTTCTTAAATATTCCACTATAAAAACTATAAAAAAAAACTAAGACAGGTATAGAAAAATATTTGATTACTACAAAAAAAGTTATTTTTCGAAAAGGAAATTTATATATATATATTTTTTTTTTTTGTGAAAATACTTAAGCACATTTTTCAAATTTGCCTTCTTTTTTCCCTGTTTGCATTACAACTATAAATTAAAATAACCTATAAATTATACAAAAAAAAAAGTAATACATGTCTACAAAAATATATAATTATTAAAGAAAACTAAGTAATTGCTATACAATTTTTTTTTAGTTTGAAAATTTTTCAGCACAAGTTATTTGTGTTTTTTATTTATTTAGATTATGCCGCTCTCTTAGCAGGAAAACGCCTCCGCGAACTGAAATTCCCGCCAAGTGAAGGCGACTCCATTCTGCAGGGTATTGAAAGAAAAATGTTGCAAGGGTTAACGTGGCAACAGCCGTGCAGGCGACCGCAACAATTTCTACAGCCAAGCGCAACTTAATTTCAATATAAATAAATAAAAAAATTTCGTACAGTTTCTGCTTTCTTCTCGCGCTGCCTTTCAGCGCCATGCTCTGTGCATAGCAGGGCACGGGCAGACTATGGGGTGGGGGAGGGAGGAGAGGGGCAATAAAGAGGAGCATATTTCAAAGCGTTGCCCCCGGGCGAACACTTTAAGCAACTGCAGGCGGCAGATATGAGGAACTGTGCCAGAGCTGCGAAAAATTAAGATAAATTCAATTTACTCAACTCCAGCAGGCAACGGGCACACACACGCACACACACACACACACTGGCACACCAAGACAGTCGCACACAAATAATCCCATTTACGTACTTATTGCCGCCACACATCCGGTCAACAAGTTGTCCCGCCTGCTGCTCTGCTCCCCTGCTCCTGCCGCCCACTGTCTTTGTCATTGCCACATAAGTAGAAGTGTGCCAGAGCATAAGGCCAGCAGCAGGCGAGAGATGGCCAGAACAACTCTGTGGTTGTTCTTTAGTTTGCTCCAGTTTTTGTTGCTGTTGCTGTTGTTGCTGTTGTTGTTGCATGTGTCATTGGAATTCAATAAGGACAACTGTCCCAGCTTACATTGTGCGCTGGATGGGCAGCACGACAAAGTTGTCTTCTTCTAGCCAATAACTGGTGCTTCACTCACACACACACACACACACACGCATACACACGCTCGCGCACGATGACTTTCATTTCTATGAAATTGATTTCCGCTTATGGCACTTTGCTGTTGCTTACATGTTGCGTCTGCCACAAACACCAGCATCCACTCAAACACGCACTCACATGCACACACACACACACTACCATACACACAAATACCAGCACATGCCATGAATATGCTGCTGCTCATCAGGAACACAGCTAAGCCCGGGGAACTGCGTCTATTTTTGTCCTGCTGAGCTGATTAAGCAAACGACTTCATTAGATCTGGCAATTGTCAGCACGCCCTTCCCACGATTTCCCAGCTGTTTTCTATGCCTTAACAGTCGGTCAGTGATGGGCATATAATATATATCTAAGCTTAGGAATGTTTAGAATTTCTTTATTATATCATATTACCTATTGAAAATTGGTGAACAAAGGGAATATTAGCTGTGTGCAAATGTCTGTCTTCCTATCTGTAGCTCTGTCTATCTGTATGGCTATCTATCTGTCTGTCTATCTTTCTACTAGTATTTGTATATGGTGTCAGTCTGTCTGTCTACCAGTTTGTATATCGGTATATCTGTATATCTGTATGAGTGTTTATCTGTATGGCTGTATATGTTATCTGTATGGCTGTATGTCGGTATGTCTGAATGTCCGTAAGTCTGTATGTCTGTATATCTGTATGGCTGCATGTCCGTATGTCTGTATGTCTGCTTATATGTATGTCAATATGTTTGTCTGTCTGTCTCTCTGTAGGTCTATCTGTCAGTCTGTCAGTTTTTGTCAGTCTGACTGACTGTTGGTTGTTTACTTTTATGTATGTATGTCTGTATGTCGGTATGGCGGTATATATGTATATCTGAATGTCTGTATGTCTGTAATTCTATATGTTTGTCTGTCTGTCTGGTAGTCTATCTATATGTCTGTATGTCTATCTGTGGAAATGTCTGTCTGCCTGTCTTTTAATCTGTCAGTCTGCCTACCTCTCTGTCAGTCAGTCAGTCTTTCCTGCCAATTTGTGAGTAAATATGTCTGTAAACCTGTCAGTCTATCTTGGAATGTCTATATGTACGACTCTCTGTCATTCTGTCTGACTGCTATAAGTTTTCCTGTTTATCTGTCTGTCTATCCGTCTGTTCGCTTTGCTTGTCTATCGGTCAGAGTTGTCCATATGTCTGTCCGCCTTTCTAACTACCTGTCTGCCTGTCTATCAGTCTGTATGTCTGTTTGTTCTCCGTCCATCTGTATTTCTAGCTATCTTCCCGTTAGACTGTCTGTTTGCCAGCTAGTCTGACTGTCTATTAGCCAGTTTGTCTGCTTGTCTATGGGCCATTTTGTCTGGCCACCTGTCTGCCTATTTGCTTATCTACCAGCTTGTTTGTCTGTCTGCCAGTCTGATACCATGTTTATGTGCTTAACATACAGCTTGTCAGGCTGCCTGTTAGCTGTCTGTCTGTCCATCTAAATACACAGAAATCAGCTATTGTATATGAGCTTAAACATTAACCTAGTCATATTGTAGACTGTTAATTGTGTTTTTTTCAAAAGTTCATATACAATTTTATTATACAAACTGCATGAATAGTATCTGACAGTCGATTGGGCTCTACTGCAGCTTGCTTTACTTGTTTTCTTTTTTTATTAATTTCTATTAATTAGTTTGCCAAAGACATTTCTGCTGCTCTGACTTCTGCTTCGTGTTCTTTTCAAGTCGTAAATTGCACATAATTGCGCATTGCACATGCAGCTAAAGTGGCCGACAAAAGTTAAGGTACCTGCTGCAACAGTGCGTTGCGCTGCGCAGAACTTCCTGCACGCTAATTAAAGGACTCGCTGTTTCCACCTTGGCGGCAACAATAAAACTAATTGCCCTAAGAACTTTTCCCACAGACATTTCCCCAGTTAATTGCAATGCAAGCCCGAAAATTCTAATTGCCAGAGCCGAGCCCCTGCTGCCAGTCCCCATCCCCCTACCCGGCGCACTTCGTCAGGCAAAATAATTATGATAATTAAAAATCGCATTGCCAGTGCAATGGCCTGGCATTTTGGCGTTTTCAATCACGCTTGGCCGCAGGCAAATTCCATACTAACTTGATGAGCCCACAGGTGCAGTGCAGGGGGTGGTGCGGGGGAAGGGTGGCCAGATTGACAGGCGATCGGTGGCTTTGGAAATTGATTTATTGGCAGGAGCGCATCAAACACGCTTCATAATAAATGGAAACACGCTGAATTGAATGCACTCTGGCTGGGCTAACGCTGCGTATACTTAATGCGATGCAGCAATCACTCAGCCGCATGCATTTGGCAGGCCGAATCGTTGAATGTTGCATGCCACGTGGTTGCATCTTGCCGTGCATGGAGCGGTATGCATGCGTTAGTGGCTGTGTGTATATGTGTGCATGTGTGTGTGTGTGTGTGTGTGAAATGAAATTGCACTTCATTAAATGCCCATAAACAACAACTCAATAAAATACTAAATTTGCCAAGTGAATACCAAACGAATTGCGGCCGTCTGTGTCTGTGTGTGTGTGTGTGTATGTGCAGTTACCACAAACTATAAAAATGTACGTATGTCTATTTGTATGGCAAACAAACGAAACTTTTTCAATTCAACTGCGATTACACAGCCACAATTTTCCGGCTTTATTTGCAGCGCACTGACAGGCGCCTTCACATACGTGAACACACACACTAATACACACACACACACACACTCAGAAGAGCGTATAGCCAAGGCCGAGTGCTTCCGTCCGTCCCGGCGTCCCCCCCTCGAGTGTTTATGCAAAGCTTTTAACTGCGCCGCGTTCGCGCTCGCGATTGTAAGTATATTAATTTAATGAAATTCAGTCCATTAAAACTTGGCACTCGTCATGTCATCGTGTCTACGCGAGAGCCTCATGCGCTCACCAATACACACTCAGAGATACGCTCCGTTACGGCTACTGTTTCATGCATAATGTCCGATGTGTCAGTCTTCGTTATGTTTGCTTTTACTGCAGCGGACAGTCGGCCCGGTGGGGAAGGGAAGAGGCAGCACTGTAGGCTGCTGCGACGTCATTGTAAATTGGACGCGCTGATGTAAATGCTTCACGTCAATGGAAATTGTCATATGAAGAAAATTGGACACTGACTTAAATGCATTGCAACAGAGTGGGAAAAAAGAAGAACAAAGGTTTAAATGGAGCAAAAAAAAAATAACTATTGCAAAAGCGATATTAAAAGATTAAATGCATTTCGTTAAATAAATAAATATAATTGTTATTAAATATCTGGGAGCATAGGCGAAAAAAATACATTGAATTTTTAATTTAGTTTGTAATTATAAGAGTCACAAGTCTCAACTGATATACATACGTGTTAATGTACTCAAAAGACAGAATATAACAATAATGTTAAATATATTTAGTTGATGTAATTACACTTATTTTAATAAAATAAATCTAGTGATTTAATAATTTCAAGCACACATGCCTGCACATAAATAAATTAAATGTTAAGTCTAGAATTATTATTTTTTCCAAATTATATTTATTGTAAAAATGTTAACTATATTTCTTAAGTATATTTCAACTCATCTTAATAAATGTTAATAATCTGGGAAAGTAATCATTTTAAATTTAAGCTTATTCACATAATTTTAAATAAATAAATAAAATGCTTTATCGAGATTCAAATTAAAAATGTTAAATGTATTTCTTAGTTGTATTTAAACTAATTTTAAAAACTTTTAATAATTTTGAACTATAATATTTACAAGCATAAACGTAAACACATAAATGTGAATATATAAAAATAATATTACATTTAAATTAAATATTTTTACAGCATAGAAAAATAGCCCCATTTTTTTGCACTGTTATATAATATTGAACAGTAAGAAATAAATGTGCCTAACTAGAGCTGATATCCTTGTTTAACTCTAGAAAAAATAAATTCATAAAGATATCAATGCTTTGATATATGATAACAATTCGATAATTAATCAGATATTGAATAAAGTCTTGAACAACTTGTCAGAACAGGTCAAAGAAAGCCAACAAAGCAGACAGATAGATCAATGCAGAGGAATACAATAAAAATGGCATATAAGTTGGGTATAGTGCGATTTCTTAGGGGAGAAGCTGTCTCTGATTGCGAGTCTGAGAGGAGACCCATGGCATTGCTGACAGCCAAGTTATGTCCATTGTTTAGCCAAGTGAACGCATTGTTAAGTGGAATTCTTTCGGGCAATATGTGTGGTAATTATTAAGATTAATAATGCGAAGAGTAGCAGCAGCAGCAGGAGTAGCAGCAGCAGCCACAGGCCACAGGCAGAGGCCGGTCGCTGACCGGCAGCTGATGGGTTTTTAATGAGTTGGTCGAGTAGAGAAGCACAAGGATCAGCAGAGGTCACAGCAGCAGCAGCAGCGGCAATTAAAGCACATCAATTAATATTAAATATTTCAGCGGCAATTAAATGAAATAATTCGTAGTCAACATCAATCCCGACCACAAAACTGTCTGATGTGACCAAATGAACCGTTGGCTTTTAGTCGCCAGCAAGTTATGTACATACATACAGAGAGGGTGCTGCAAAATGGCAGCAAGTGGCAGCGGGGAAAGAAAAACTTTGCCTTTATGCCGAATGAAATTTTCATTAACCGAGAAAACCAAAGTGATTGTGGCATGGCAAGCAGCGGGCTGGAGCGTGAGGCAGAGCGAAGAGACTCAAATGCTGGGAGCGGGAGCGGGAGCGGGAGCGGGATGCATCCGCCAAGTTTCAAGTGAAAAGTTTTCAACTTGCGCCAACTGGACACATGTTACAAAATTCGCAAATAAATTTCACAAGCTGCGAAACTTTCCACGCATTCGAAATGCAAATGAAATGCGCGCGATTGTTGACAAGCCGACCAGGGGGCAAGGGGGCAAGGGGGCAAAGGGGAAATGGAAATGGGAATGGCAATGGCAATGGCACAGCAGCGGGCATGGAAGTTGAGACTGAAGTCGAACTCAGTGTTCAAGCCAAGGCCCCGGAGCCAAAGCCAAAGCCGAAGCCAAAGTTGAGGAGGCGAAGGCAAAGTTGAGACCGACTGCATTTCTTATGAGCGACTCGAACGAAATAATTTCGAAAAGCATTTCAATTTCGCCAGCAATACGCGTAATTGAAATTTGCATTTGTATGAGGCGAGGCGAGCGCGAAAAAAAACGCACAAAACGGAAATAGCAAACCAAAAAAAAAAAAAAAAAAAAAAAAAAAAACACCGGCAACTTGGCCCTGGCCAACAGCAAGGCGAGTCGGACAAAAAGACCAATTAAGCGCCGCGTCATGGAATTTTGATTGTGGGCCCAGCGAGAAATGCTCGAGTTCTCGTGCGAGCTGCAGCTGCCACCTTGGCCTGGCCACATGCTAATTTCTCGCCAGCCAGCCAGCACATTAGTAGTAGTAGTAGTAGCAGCCGAGCAGCGAGGGCCGCTCAAAGCGTTCGTGGCGTGTGACAAGCAGCGAGCAGCGGCGTCCTTCATTGACATGCAAATCGATGGCGAAGTTGGCAAATCCAACGAAACATACCGCAGCAAATGAAATACCAGAGGCCCCCCAGAATGCCAGAGAGAAGGAGAGAATAGAAAGCTAAAAAATGCCTACAACTTTTGGCCAGTGGGGCAAGCGGGCAAGAAGGACCGCAAATTGTTTTAAGCCAGCAGCCAGACTGAAGGCCGCACATATTCGCGAAGAGAAAAAAAAAAAACAAAGAAAAACGCTAGAGCAGTGGAAGTTTGCAAAGCAGTAGGAGCAGCCCGCCCCAGGCAAATATTAGGACTGGCAAAATGGCGAAAGCCTTGCGAACTTGGCAGCTGGCATCCTCGCCGGCTGCAGGTAAGAAATATTCAACTAGTTTGTGGCGTTGCCCCAAGAAGGCAACCGTAAATTTTATTGCATGACTTGATTAAATTCGCATGCAGCAATGGCAACAACAAAAAGAACAACAACAACAGCAACTCGGACTCAATGGAGCTGCGAGTTGCTTCGGTCATGCCAAACAACGCTGACGTCTACTTCTTCTGCTGCTTCTTCCTCTCCATTTTTTTTTTTCGCCATTTTGGCGTTTTAACGTAACTTAATGAACTTAGAGTGTCATACTAGCAAAAACAGTCGCCAGACGTGCCACGCCCCCACTGCACTTCACTACCGCTCGCTGGCAGTTAATGTTATGATGGATTTTGAGTAGAGCGAAAAGCAACTTTGAACCTTAATAATGCCAAGACTTTTTGTGTGTGTGTGTGTGTGTGTGTGTGTGCGATTATGAGCGAAAGGTTTTTAACATTGGCTCCGTTTCGTTGATTTTGCAAAGAGAAGCCGACGGAACGCGGACCGGACGAGCGACCAGGCGAACCAGCAGTCCGGCGTCCAACTGACGGACAGCTGCCTTTTCTATGAGTCAATGCTTAAATATGCTTCACGAGACTTGAAAGCATTTGAAGTAATGAAAAAGAATCAAATAAGTATGGGGCAGACAGTGGGGAGTGCGCGACTGTGCAAATACCCGTTAGTAAAGTCAAGAACTACAAACAAACTAAACTCAAATCAAAAATCATAATATCAATGCAAGACATATATTTTTCTTTTCAAAATTATTTATATAATCAGATTAAATTGTATTGCAGCTTGTTGAGTTAATCCAAAATATCAATATATTATATAATTTCATAAGTTTCTTTTTTTTTCAATATTTCAAAAATAATTTACAAGCTTATGAAAAATAAAGAAATACATCAAAATTCTTAACCTAAAGTCCAACTCACTTGAAGTCAAACAAGGCTTTTTCCATAAATATTTCGAAAATATGATAAGATTTATGAAGACTTAAAAATGTTTTCTTACTCCTTTCTTAGCAAAAATAAAATAAATAAATAATTAAAATTTCTTCCTACTCCTTTCTTAGCGAAAATGCTACTTTCTTAGCAAAAATAAAATAACTAAATAAAACAAATTTCTTTCTAATCCTTTCTTAGCAAAAATATTTCAAAAATATGAGAAAATTTATGAAGACTTAAAAATTTTTTAAAACTGCTTTCTTTGAAATAATATTTCGAAATTGTTAATAGCTAATTTTCGTAAATCTTATTAACCAAAAGTCAAAACTAAATTGAATTAAAAAAAATTGTATATTAAGCAGATTAGTGTTCGCCGGAAAATTTATTTTCTAGAAGATTTTAAAAATGTAAAGAAAAACAATTTAACTTTCTAGACTTTATTAAAATAAAGAATAGCGCAGCTTGTGTCAGAATTAATTTTATGTTTAATTTAATTTATTTTTAATTTAATGTTAATGTTTAATTTATGTTCTTCACAATATTTTTTGATAAAAGCATTATAATTAAGGGTATTATCTAATAATTACTAAAGTAAAGCAGTTCGTTAGCTTTCTAAAATAAAACTAATTTGACTAAATTGAAAGCCAATTAATTTTAAAGTTTAAGTAAGCTTAACAAAATGTATATAATTTGAATATTATTATTTTGGAATTAAATACTGAATAAAATGTCATATATACAATATTTTCAAGTTATACGCAATTCCCGTCAATTTCATGACTGGTTTAATTGCGTACAACGCACGACGTCGACTTATAATTGAGTTGCAAATGTGTTGAAAGCTTTTCCTGAGACGACATAAAGAAGAAGCAGAAACTAAATTAACCCGTGTGTGTGTAGTCATAATGCAGTACTAGCATCAAGTAGTGCCCACAGAAAGGAATCCCGCACACACGACAGAGAGCGACAGACGAGCTACAAAAATGGAACCAAAAGGCAACCGCAAGCACAAAGCAGCACATGTGTGTGTGTGTGTATACGACTGGCAGATACTCTGCAGTGTCGAAACTGCTGCTTTAATATTTTACTCGAGTGCAGGGTATACACGCAGCTGGTGCAACGCACGCGGACTGCGCTCAAAATTTAACGAAGCTTAACCTCGTTCAATGCGAAAATACACTTTACGTGTACTTTGCGCTGTCATTTCGGGCGCAACTCGAGCAGCAATTGTGCAAATACTTTGTGCGGAGTTCGCCAAGTGGTCGCAGGTCGCAGGTCGCAGGTCGCCAGGAGGGAGGCAGGTGGCAGGTTGGCAGCTGTAAGCTGCAGCGTCTGGGAAAACTTTTTCGCGCGCGAAATACTGAATGCGAGCATGATGAATGCGTCGAAGTAAGGGAAAATATATTTAGCTGCAGATAATCACAGGCGATCGAAATGGAAAGTGGCGAGAACTTGATGCCGGAAATTGGTTTCATATGACAAGCGGCAATGCCGCATGTCAAAGACATGCCCGGTGCCTGGTTACGCCAAGTGCCAGTGGCAGCAACGCAGACGAAGACGTAGAAAGCCACAAACACGCAGCTGGGGCGCAGCCTGGTCGCATGGCCTCATCGATATGGACACACGGCGCCGACCACAAGTGCAGGGCGTGCAAGCTGCGGCTGAGCTGTGTGTGAAATGCGATGCGATGCGATGTGATGCGATGCTGCGGTGTCGTCCAGCGGAACCAGCGCAAGTGAAAGTGAAGGCAGTTAATTACACAATCCGCAGAAGGCGCTGAACTTGACGCGGCCAAGACATGGCCAAGATCCGCACAGATCGCATTACTGCGATCAACTGTGCGTGGGCTATAAAAACGCCGCTGCCGCTGCACAGTGTCACAGTGTGGGACGAGGCAGTGCGGCCACTGGGCAACGGCGACAAGGAAACAAACATGAAGCGCACTTATCGATATGCCCATAAAGGGCCGCTAATGATCAATGCATTATGGCCCACAGTGATGCTGCTGCTGCCACTGCTATTGTCAGCCATAACAATGAGCCCTGTGGCAGGCATTACAGCGCCGCTGCCGCTGCCGCTCGAGCTGTTGCCCCAACATCCGCAGCAGCAGCACACCAGAAGCAATTATTATGAGCCGCACACGGACACCGACACGGAGGCGTTGCCAGGATTAGCAGCAGGATATACACAACATTATTATGGGGCAACTAGTGCAGCCGCCGCTGCCGCCGCCGCCGCCGCTCGACAACCGCTCGATGATGATGTCGGCGACTTGGCAGCGGTACCATATGCAAATTATGAACCCAAAGCCGTCAGTGCCAGCGGCTTTGTGCCAACGAGCAGCGAGCAGAGCCGACTGCAGTCGCTCTACGGCGGAGCGCAACGGGGCAAAATCGATTTTGTCATTAATACGGCAAATTACGAGCTCGCTGGCAATGGCGATGCCGAGGCGCAGGGGCAGCAGCCGCCACTGCCACCTCCATCGCCTGCTGTCTACTATCAGAGCTATGGATATCAGCCGCAGGCAGTGGTGCCAGAACTGCCGCCACCTCCGCAGCTGCCGCCGCTGTTCGATTATCCCATCGAGCAATTTTCCAATTATCGCCCGAGGGCAGTGCGGGAGCAGCGGGCGGAGCAGCAGGCGGCGCAGCAGCCTAAGGTGGCATCACAGCCGCGACTGGCGACAAACGAGGACAGCAGCATGCTCTATGCCAGCAGTCTGCAACGTGCCACACTTGCACTGCCCCAGCAGCATCCGCAGCAGACGCGCCAGGATCAGCAACTGGCGGGGCGCCAACTAGTCGATCTGCCTGGCAGTGAGTCCGCAGCTGGAGTGGCTGTGGCCCATAATGCACTGCTGCCACCGGTGACGACAAGCGTGCACCACACGCCATCGAGCAGCAAGGCCTTGGCCGGCCTGCCGCTGGCCAAGCACATCGAGGTGACCAGGCACGTGCCGGTGACACACTACCAGCAGCAGCATGTGCCCTACAGGCAGACGGTGCAGCTGCGTGTGCCACGTCCGGTGATCGCCACCATACCGAAGCCGATACCCATACGGGTGCCCGTCTCGAAGACCATTGCTGTGCCGCAGCTGCAGGAGGTCAAGATACCCGTGGAGCAGGTCAAGCCCGTGGCCGTGGAGCGACCGGTGCCGTTTGTGGTCGAGCGGCGGGTACCCTATCGCGTGGAGAAGCCCATTGCCACGCCCATCTACTATCCGTATCCCATCAAAGTGCCCATCGTACGCACAGTGGTGCACAAGCAACGGCCGCTAGGCACAGGGCATTGGGCGCCGCTCAATCATCTGCTGGGATAGCGCAGATTCGATCCTTGAGCTGGGAACTTCACGTGGAAAGTAGCACTAGATTTTTATTTCAAGTAAAAATAAGTGTGCATAAAGAAAAGTTCAAAATAAATAAATATTTTACAAATGCGGTACAAGAATATATATACAAATTTATACAAGAAAATATGTCTCAATTTTTTATTGTTGTTTGAGGACCAAGCAGGCAAAGAACTCAAATATAAAACTCGACCGAGAATATTTGGAATTAATATGAGGAATATACAAGTTACCATAATATATGAGAACTTAAAAAATATATATTTATACAAAATTATAAAGGAACACAAACTACATATTATTGGGGACCGAGATCCAATCAGTAGACCTTTTGATTAATTATAAATTAATAATAATTAAACTATTTAAGAATTTGTATGGAAAACAATCGAGTGCATCACATGGTAAATTCTCTGACAACTGCATTTTATTTTATTATTTCATTTCTATTGTATTTAATGGATTAATAAGAACGCTTTGCACCGTGCATTTCTCTATGCTAAACTTATATTTGGTTTATATCAAATTTATTTTTGTATGTAAAATACAAATGTAAAAAATAAATTAAATAAATGAATGGTAAATAAAAAATGTATTTGATGTATTCATCTATAAACAAACATCAAGCTTTCTATACTATAAAGTAATCTTTCCCAAAAATACATAAATACGTATATTATTACAATTTTTGATATCATAACGTATTTCTACTTTATTATAAGTAATATGTATTATTGTTATTAGTATTAATAGTAATCTTTTTCTTTTATTGTAATTATTATTATTATTTTTATCAATATTATTTTTATTTTTAATACACAAATTTTTATTTATAATATTATTATCAATTTTATTATTATTTCCATTATATGTTTTTATATTATCATTATTATAGCTGTAATTCTTATTTATGTATTTATATTATTATTCTTATTATTGTTATTATTATTAATATTTTTTAGTTATTAATATTATTATTATTATTCTTCATTTTATTATTATTAATCTTAATATTATTTTCATTATTAAATTTTATATTTGTATTTGTATATCTTGTATTTCTTATTGATCAACTCTGAAACAATGCTGGATTAATGTGTCTTAAACTTAACCTATAGCCAGGTTCTTGCTCTCTCTCTCTATCTCTCTCTGACGCTCTCTCTATCTATTTTTCATTTCCACACACTTTGGCCGTGGGCATTCAGGGCAAAATAATTGCAATTAGTGCCAATACCGAGTGCAAAAGTGCAGAGAAACTCAAAAACTTTCACCCCAATAATTCAGCAGAAGTAGAAGCTGCGGCGGCAGCGGCAGCGGCAGCGGCAGCGGCAGCTTAGCAGTCGCAGCTGTAGTCAAAGGAGACACTGAAGTTTCGGGGTCAGAGGGCAACCCCCAAATGGAGAAAAGTAGCCAAGTAAAACTTTTTAATTGAGCTAAGATCCAACAAATGCGGCTAATAAATATGTATTGAAGTGCGGCGAGATGCAGGGCAAGCATTGCCACTGCAAGAGAATGCAGCGGCTAATTGCCAAATGTAACAGCAACAACTACAACGCACAGCAGCAACACGAACAACTCAAACAACTCGCAGAACAACAGCAACAACTCGAGCAGCAGCACAACAGCAACAACAACAGCAACAACAAAAATGGCAACTCGCTGAGACGCAGCGAAGTCAGAGCAAAATAAACGCGACGCTCAACTTCAGAAGGGCGTTAACGAAACAGCAACAAAATTAGCCAAAAAGTAAGCTCTTGCCCCGTGGGCTAAGCGCGTGAGTGGCAGGCAGACAGGCTGTAGGCGGGCTGTGTGGCAAGGTGGCAAGGTTGGCGACTGTAGCTGATGGAATTGCTGCAAGTTATTGCCGACTAATGAAATTAACACTAATTGACTTGCAAGTCCTATGCCAGTTGCCTCCGATTGTAGTTGTTGCTGCTGCTGTCACTCTGCTGCTACAGCATTAAAGTTAGACTCCGCACTTGATTTATTTAATACCCGACACAACGAAATCGTCAAAAAATTATCAATAATCAGACTGCACCTCAAAATGTTGGCTAAACTATAATTAAAAATTATTTAACCGGACGAACTGTCGCATATTCGATCGAACAAATGAACAAATGAACTATCGTGTGGTTTCTTATGCATATAAATTAATTCGTGCATGCATGTGAGTGAGTACACTGCAAAAAACTAATGGGGATTAGACGAAAAGTGTAAGAGAAGGAATAGATAACAGAGTCACTTCGATTTAATAATTATTGTTTAATTTTATTATTTATTTTATTACAGCAGTAATGCTTTTATTTATTTATTATTTATTTATTATATTATTATGATTATTATTATTGTATTATTATTATTTTTTTTATTAAGCACTGGCTTTCAACTTGGATATTTTTGAATTGGATATTGGATATTTTATTTTCTTAATAATAAAACGTTGCTTGAACTTGGAATATATATCAATTTTTAGTATAGCGCTACTCCTTGTTTTTAAATTTAACTGAATATTAAGTTTATCTTGATCGAATTTGGCACAGATATTAAGTTGCAAAAGAAAAATATAAATTTATATTTAAGTTTTGTTTAGGTTATTATTTAATGTTTAACGAAATTGGTAATTTTATATTTGTTCATTAAATTCTTTCCTTCATTCTTGGTTCTGATTGGCAGGAAAAATAGTGATATAATAAATAATTCAATTTTGCTTTAAACTTTTTATGTTATTTAATATAAATATATGAATAAGAAATTAACTTTGATATTATATAAATATAGTAATAAATAATTAATTATTATAATATAATTAAATAATACATTTAAATAATATTATTAAAAAATAGTGATTTTTAATACTTACATAATATCAAAAAAATGCCTAGTCGCACCTCTTGTTATGACAGATTTTTTTTCAGTGCAGCGCTTGTTTGGCCCTGGCGCTGTGCACGTAAATTCATAATTGCAGCACCCGCAAAACCACTTCGTTAAGAATTTTGCGGCTATTTTGACAACTGCCCCGCCGTTGACCCACGCACCAATACACACTCCCGTACACACACACACACACGCACACGCACAATAAAGCCAAAGGGGTGCACGGCAAATACGAAAGCCGCAAATCACAATGAACATGCAAGCGGTCGAATTGGCAGGCCGCATGACTCTGCTGATGAGGCTGGTTAAACAGCTGACGAGTGTGCGTGGGGGGGAAGGGTAAGAGAAGGGCAGGAGTCGTACTGTCCTTCGATGTCAATCAATTATACGGTGTGTGCTCGTGTGTGCGTGTACTTGTGCAGAGAGCGTGTGTGTCGCACGCTTTCTGTTTGTTTACAATTAATTTGTCACTCATACGCCGTGTGTGACAGCTGCAAAGCGTAGTACAAGTTAGCTATGAACAGGGGGCAGGGACAGCCAACTTTCACTCTCTGCTGATTGGACCAAGCAACAATATGACTTTATAATTTCGCAAATGACGACGCACTTTTTGGGGGCGAATGTTTTTGCCGAGCAGCGCGAGAAGTCTGCTAATGCCGCTGCGAAACGCTAAACATAAACATTAAAAATTAATCAGCACTTTTAGCTCAAAACTTTGATAATTGCCGCGACGACGAAGCGAACTTTGAAAGGTTTAGGCGCCCCGCGCGAGCGAAGATTTCGCTTTGAAAAATGAGCGCAAGCAGTTCGAGCAACCCTCGCTGCCCGCTGCCCGCTGCCTGCCACCTGCTAGCTAAAAACTTTTAACCCATTTGGAGGGACGCGGACCCAAACGCATTGCCCAAAAAGCGGACCCCTTTCACAGTTGGCCGCACGAAATTTATGTGCGACATAAAAATTGCGACTCAGGTGTGCGCGTTGAGTTTGATGTTGATGTTCCCCTTGCAGCGTGCTAAGCGCGCTCCCCGCGGACGCTTTAATTGATTCTCCTGCTTGGCCGCAGATCTGGAACGCCGCGATAAGCGCAAAGGGGGAGAGCGCATGTTCTGCATACAACGCGGCGTATGAGTGATATTCCATGTTTGCACTCTTATACGACGGTGTGAGTGCGCGTGTGTGTGTGTGCATCGTAAAAGTGTAATGCAGAAGGCAGCGTAATATACTTTACTTTACGATTACCATAAACTATTCACACTTTACTTTAATAATCGCAGCGCGCACACTCCACGCAAAGGCATAAAGGGATTAGCATCGCATGCTTCAACAGCTTCCCCGGCCAATTAAAGTGCTCCCTCTGGAAGCAGGTGCCAATTCGACGTCCAAAATTTTACCCTAATTGGAAGCAACTGTCCGTGCAGCATACCTGGTAACCGAAGTGCTCGGCAAAGACTTGGATTTCACTCCTTCAAGACGTTCGCCTCAGCTCGGCTGGCTGTCACGGCTGACTGACAAGGACGAACTATAACTAACTGACTGAGCTACTATGATACTGTGCGAGCCTGATTACCTGCTGGCAGCTAGAAAAAAAAAATGTGGAGGAAATTCCGAGCTCAAAGCCTGTCAGCTGCTCGCTTAATGAGCAAAAAATCACAAAGTCAACTCTGTCGGAAGCAGACACAATGGGGAGGCAGTGGCAACGAGCGGGAGAGAGCAAAACACAAATTAACAACAAATTTTCAATAAAACGAAAACTCTGAAAATATTACTGACAAATTCTTTGACATCGTGCAAATTATGGAAGCTGCATGCTCGCTTGTTATTCAGTGAACAGCATAATATTGTGATTATGTGCAATCTAAATTATATTAAAAAAAAATATTATGAAAACAACTAAAACCATTTTTGGGTTCAAATTCCTATAAAATACAAAATAAATAAAATCAAAATTAAACATATAACAAAATTAATTTTAAAATTATTATTTACAAATGTTAACTCAACATTAACATAAGCACAGAAAAACACATATATCATATTTTTTTCCAATACTGCAAAAATTTAAAAATTAATACAAATAACGAAATATAAACAGTAAAAGGGAATTTTACATATATCAAAATGTGTTTATAAAATATTATATAATTTGCTACATTGTTATATTACAAATATAGTAAAAAACAGTGAAAGAACTGATTATTATTATTGCAGATATATAGAAAATAGGTATACCATAATAATGTTTAAGCATTAAAATTAAAAAAATAATACAAAAAATAATAATTTTTAGTGCAAAAACAAAATATACAGAATATATACATTTTTTTTATTAAACAAATGTAAACTTGTATATTATAAAACTTATTATATAGATGTTTTAAAATATATTTATAACATTGTGCACTTAATACCATAAAAATGAATGAACAAATGCATAAAAAAAACAATTAGAAAATAGAAAAGAAAAATACTTCATCTGGATTTGCATACCATCAAAGAATTTTAGTCGATCTGACACAGAGATTAACTAGCTAAACAAATAGGCAGCCATAGAAATAATTCCCTCGTGCCAAATAAATTATTCCAGAACAAAAAACCAATTCCCTGCCGATACTCCAATAGCAGCAGTCGCGACCTCTCGCACTATTGCCCTGCAAATTGGCATGGAGGACACAGCTCAATTCCCTTAACACACGGACACTTGCAAATTATAAAAATCTCCCGAAAGCTGCAAAATATCCGTTATGGCGCATTAATGCCCATAACACTTGCCCATAACACTTGGCGCACTCGTCGTGCGGCGGCAAAGTAAGCCCGAAAAACGCACGCGGCACGCAGCAAGCGGCACGCTTTATGGGCCCAGTCCATTTAGGGCCATTTGTATGCGTATCTGCACGCCTCCATCTATGTAGCCGAGTATCAGAGCATCTAAGTATCTATGTATTCGTATCTGTATCTGCAACTGTAGCTGTCTCTACAGCTGCATCTGTATCTGTTGCTGAAAATGTACAAATATGAAAATGTACGCGTCGGCCAACTGGTAATTGGCAACTTATTTGGCCCATTTATATGCCAAATGTGGGCCGGCAGGTATGCGGGCGGGCAGCGCGTAAATCATTTTATCCCACAGTAGATATAATCTTCATATATGTGCTTAAGTGCGAGTACGAGCACGAGCACCAGCTCGAATCGGTTCCAGCGCTTTTGCTCTGCCAGAGAGCGAGAGAGAGGAGAAGAGCGAGCGAGTCTTGTGGCGCGTGCTGGCGGTTGGCTAAGCACGTGCCACACTTTGTGGCAGAGCGTCGACTACATTGTCTGGCTGGCTAAAAACCCAAAAATATACAGAGCTCCAAGGAAAAAAAAAACAGCAAGAAAAAAGACCGAAACGAAAAATCCCCTACATGCGCGACACGACAGGGAGACCGACTAAATTGTATGCCCATCAGGAAGTATCAGCCGGTGTCCGTGTGCCAATGACATGGGATGAAAGTAAGTATTATATTTCTCCCGTGGAGTGCTGCGTGACTAGAGATGTGCACGTTTCGTGCTTACAGGCGTGACACGAACTAAAGCATTTGAAGAGCCCAATTGGTATGCCGTTTTAAAGGCGTTAAAGTTAGTATACAGTTTATTTTTGGACAGTTTTAGTGATGTGCCTTTGTCGTGCTTGCATGCGTGACACGATTTGCACTAAAAAAAAATGCATGAGTGACACGAACCAGTGCGCAATTATAGAAAAAAACTCCAAGTAATCCAAAATTTTTTTTCTCATTCCTTAAGGGGTATCATAGTAATGCATATGCCTCATGCACCCATCGCTAATGCGATTAAAGCTACACAACGATACACACATGACAGTGCTTCTGTGCATTTTTCTGCAATCAATGAAAATGTAAATTAAATGAAATAAATACCAATTTCATTTGCATGCTGCTGTGTAAAATAAATTAAGCCAGGAGTGTGCATCTAACACACACTCACACACACACTTTGTGGAAATAATATTTGGAAAATGCAGCCGAAAATTATTTATAAACAGGCGAGCGCAAACAAATAACTCGCCGGGGGAAACTTTTTTGGGGAAAATATATTGCGTCTAGAATTGGGAAGGCAGGCGAACAACTTTCATTATGCAAAAGTTTTTTAATAAAAGCACAAACGCATAGTGGTTGCAAATGCCACGCACACACAAAAAAACACACACGTGCACGCACACACGCACGCGCGAGTGTAGTATTCATTATTAAAAAAGCAACTGTTGTGTTTTGCAAACTGAATCCGAATCCGAATCAGCATCGTATCCAAATCCAAATTTGAATCTGAATCTGAGTGTGCTTATAATTTTAGTTTGCATTGCGAGCATTTTGTGTTTGCACAATTTAATTTCATTTGTTTTGTGCTATTTTATTCTCGACCCTCACCACACGGCCACGCAATTGTTGTTAATTAAATATTATTTCATTAGCAACAGGCAACAATATTAAATTTCGGCTAAAAAAAAAAAGAAAAAGGAAAAAAATGCATTTTAAATATTTCAGCCAGAGCTTTTAGTTTATTTGTGGTTAATTGTTAAATAATTTAAACATATTCTGAAAAGTTTGGCAGAGTTTAAAATACTCCACGGAATGTGCGCTGCTCTATCGCAAATAGAAATAGTTGGAAAAAAATGAACTACTGCAATTAATTTACTGCTGATTTTTTAGCAAACTTGGCTCAACATTTTTGGATGGATATAAAATTTACCTAAATATTTTAACAGGCAATGTATCTGCTTTAAGTATTTTCAGTGGCTGAAAGAAATATTTTTATATTTGTTTTAACAAAAATATATTGTTTGAAAAATAATATATAGTTTTGCACGCATGGCTCAACATTTTTGGATGGATATAATATTTACAACAATATTTGTACAAGTGGCGCTGAAATAAGCAAAAACACAGATTTAACACATGAAAAAATAGTAAAAAAAAAATTCCAACTGCCATTAATTTACTACTGATTTTTCTGAAATCTTTTCTGAACATTTCTAGACTTTATAAGATTTAAAATAATATTTGAACAAGCAACTGGCATGCCTAAATTATTTTCTTAAATAAACAAAGCGCTACAGGCTGTAAAAAATATATTTATATATACTTTCAAAAATACTTAACAAGCCCAATTACCCAACTAGCCTTATGCAGACTTGCAGATAAACGAGTTAAGTTATTTACTGATTATTGTATATTTTTGTTCCCAAAAACAATTTACTTTGCAGCTGTAAGACAACAAAATTGCTTGATTTTATTTATTTCACAGAAATTTATCAGAGATATTCGAGTTTCCGCTTGAATGCAGAGTCAATTGTAGAAATTTGCCAAAGAAAAAAAATTGCTAAATGCATTTAAAATTGAGCAAGAAAATAAAATGTTAAATGCATTTAAAATTGAGCAAACATCAAATTTCAGCTGAACTGCACTTTGCAAGCGACTTTAAGTCAAACTCTTTTTTGCAGCAGTTCAAAGAGCAGAGAGCTTGATATATACGAGCATATACGATATATTGCATATATACCGAATGTTTCGGGCTTATAGTATAAATCTCTGTGAGCGTATAAAAGCGGCACAAACTCCAATCAAGCAGCCAAGAGTTATCAAGCATATTAAGTGTGCGCACACATACAATCAAACTCGCATGCATACACATGTCACACACACAGACACACACAAGCAGACATACTCGGCGACAAGGCAAATATTTTGTATGCAAAATAAAGTGCTTCAAAAGTCACTTAAAGTGTGTCGCTCTGCTCTGCCGCCCCCCCCCCCCCCTTGCCGCACTGCAGCCGCCCACTTTGGCAGCATAAAGACCGTAAAAAATGTTAAATGATAAATAAAATTTACAACCGCAACAACAAGAGCGACAGTGCGACAGCGACAGCGACAGAAGCGCCGACAGCGACATGCAAAGTCAGAAGCGCCGAGAGGCGACAATGATACGCGCGGGGGGGGGGGGGGCGGGGGGTGGGGAAGTGGGGTAAGCGAGCAGTGTGTGGTTGACAAGAGCACAGAGTGGATTGGCAAGGGGTAGGGCTAGGGGAAGGGGTGTCTGGCCAACATATGTAGCAAACGCAAAAGAGTTTTTTTTTCTGCTGCTGCTGCTTGCTTTGTTGTTGCAGGCGACATAATAAAATGCAATTTAGACATCAAAAATACACAGTAAATGGAGCAGCAGCAAGGACGAACTAAAGCAGCAGCAGAAAGCAGCAGCAGCAGCAGCAGCACGAGACACAGCGGCGAGCAGGACGAACCACAGACAGCCACATGAGTGACAAGCGGCTGGCAAAGCCAGAGCCAAAGGCGAAGGACCACACGGCAAACAGACGAAGGACACGGAGCAGCACAGCGAGACAGGCAGACAGTGGGACAGCAGGACAGTGGGACAGCGACGGCGACATGCCATGCAAATGCCTAAGTGTGTGTGCGTGCGTGCTGCACCAAAATGGCGGTGGCGAAAGACGCGCAGTGCATGTGAGCAATTGAGTTTTATTCCGTCACGAATCGGCGGTGGGCAGGGGGGCGGGGACGCATGAAAAATGAAAAACGATATTTATATACACTCCGGCGCGCACACATATATCGTCGCGGGCCGCGTCTAATTTAATGACAGTTTATGTGCAGTTAAGACGGGACGAGCCAAGCCGAGCCAAGTCAGCTCTGGTAATGAGAACAGATGTGCTGCACAAGATGTTGCCAAGGCAAAGGGAAAGAGGCAAAGAGACAGACAGAGAGAGAGAGAGAGCGAGAAAAGATTGGCATTCCAAGCCGTAAGCAACGGGACAACAAA
The DNA here is from genome assembly GCA_035046045.1 of Zaprionus bogoriensis. Lineage (NCBI taxonomy): Eukaryota > Metazoa > Arthropoda > Insecta > Diptera > Drosophilidae > Zaprionus > Zaprionus bogoriensis. The sequence continues at coordinate 3,387,442 of JAWNOI010000010.1, forward strand.
AGGTGTGCTCTTAATTTAATTAGAGTTTGCGTGCCGATAGCTTCGAGGATGCAAGCATGCCCAGCGTCGAGGGCGACAACTGCCACGGCAGGCGACTGCCAGTGCCTGGGCCAGTGTAATGGCCTGGAAATAGCATTTGGCAGTTGGAAAACAAACGCTGACGCCGTCGACTAGATGAATTTCATTTCATTTAACACAATTCCATTGTGTGCGCTTAAAGTGAATAAAAATTAAATAAATAAGCTCTTAAAATGAAACGGCGAGTGGCGGTCGTTCAGCGGAAGGGGCAGCGTTGAGAGGGGAGCAGCGGGAACTGAAAACGGAACATAATAAATGCAGCGTAAAATTGCAACTAAAAACCAGTAAAGAAGGCAACAGTGGGCGACAACGACTACTAGATACCCTGCAGCACCTCGCAAAACAAACTGTGTTCTTTATGATAAATGCTTTCAGTATGAAATTTTCAAGTAGAATCTATGGTTCTAACAATTTTAGAAAATAGTCAATATTTGCTTATGATGCGAATTGATTATCGTACTATACGGAATATTATGAATATTTCTAAAATGTTGAAATCAAATATTTTAGAAAACATGATTTCCTAAAATAAAAATATACATAACTATAAACAAAAATTTTCTTTTTTAAAGTTTTGATATCAAAAACTTAAAAAAAATGTCATTCCTTAAATGTTGTACATCAAATATTACAAAACATTAATTTCTAAAATTTAGAAAACTTTTATTTCTAAAATTCCTAAAATTTTTGTATCAAATATTTTGATTTAGATGGAACTTAAATAATTTCTTGTATCAAGATTTTTCATTTCTAAAAATTTTGAAGCAAGTAATATTTTAAAACCAAATTTAACAATTTTTATGTTAAATATTATTTAATAAATTGCATTTCCACAATTCCTAAAATTTTAAAATCAAATATTTTAAATAAAAGTTTAATTAAAAACATTTTCAAATTTTTATGTAATCTCAATTTTCTTTTCTTTAAATTTTGATATCTTATAATTTGCAAAAAATAAAATCTTTTATTCCAAAAATTTTTATATTAAAACCATTAGGAGTCAAAATTATTAATAAATTTCTGTTCCCCCATAACAGTTTAAATTTTGGAGCTTGTGGTAATAATATTTCTGAATTTCTTATTTTATAACCAATGAGTTTGACATACTCAGCTTAGAGCAAAACTTTGAGTGCTGGATAATACTGATCGAGGGAATATAATATAATTATATAAATATATATATACTATATAAAATACCACTGTTGTTTTTTTGCGAACCATTACCATGTACATTATCATCGGCTGTACATATCCTTCTTCGCAGCTTGCAACACGCATAGGGTATAAATATGTGAAAATAAAAATAAAAACTTGTCAACCCGACATCCAAGCGAGGACGACAACGACTGGAAATGAGTTAACGCAACAGTTTTAACTTATTTTTGTTTATTCTTGCGCACGCAAATGGTTGTTATGTTAAATGAGTCACAAAATTGGCGGAGGGCGCACGCAGCTTGCGAACTGACGGGGTACGCGGCCACGCGGCGTATACGCAACGAGCTTAACGCTAATGAAATGCCTGCCACGCCCCACTGCTACCACCAACCCTTGACCTTGTGCAGCACCGTCTTGAACACCGGCACCTTGACGGGGAAGGGCTTGGGCACCTTGATGGGCACATACTTGATCACTTGGAAGGGTACCTTCTTCTCCACCGGCACCGGAATGTGCTTCTCCACGGGCACCGGAATGATGCGCTCCACCGGCACCTTCAGCTCCTTCTGTACGGCGACCTGCACCTGCTTGGTAATCGGTATGTGAATGGGCACCGGTTTCTTGATGGGAATGATGACGGCATGCGAGACGGGAATTTTCACGGGCTTCTCGACGGGCACATGCTCCTTCTTCACATGCTTCACCGGCACATAGTTGATGATGTCGACATGGTGGTGCGACTGATGCGAATGCGCCTGTGCCCCGTCGCCTGGCCCGCTGCCATGTGCACTCGAGTCGGCCAAAAAGTTCGAGCTCTGCTCCTCGCCATCCGCATGCTCCTCGTAGTCGCTCGAGCCTCCTCCCTGGTGATGGGGTCCAAAGTACGAGGCATGCTGCTCCAGCTGCTGCTGCTGCTGCTGTTGGTGCTGCTGCTGGAACTGCTGCTCGTCGGCGTGATGCTGCTGATAGGCCTCGTAGCCGCCGTCTGAGCCCTGATCGTAATGATTCAGATAATTTCCCACCGAGATTTTGTCGTAGGCGTAATGACGGCTCGGCTCCGCGTGCTGCTGCTGCTGCTCCTCATAATGTTGCTGCTGCTGTTGTATTTGTGCGTGCAACGCCTCCTTGTACTGCTGCTCGGCATCACCGAAGGCGGGCAGATAACCACCAGCTCCGCCACCGCCGCCGGCGCCACCAGCTGAATAATCGTAAATCGCCGCTGTTGAGTGCTGCTCGCCGGCAGATGGCGCTGCGCCGGCCGTTGCCGCCACCGCAGCGACGGCAGCATCCTCGTGCTGCTCCTCGTAAATGGGTATCTCCTGCTTGGAGGAGGCCATGGCCACAGCCTCGGTGTGCGTGGGCGCCACTGAGGCATAGCCGTTGCTAATGTGTCCCAGGCCCGAGAGATTTGAGAGACCATTAAGTATGGCTTGCAGTCCGCCCGAGGAGTTGCCGCCGTAGTCGCCCCGTCGCTCGTCCGGCCCAGCTGCAAAGCCCTGCACAGACGTGCCCATGCCGGACTCCTCCAGTGGCAGCCAGCGATTATCGTAGTGCGTGGAGGCCCCCAGATTGTTGTAGCCACGCGACTGCTGCTGCTGCTGTAGATGCTGCTGCTGCTGGCCCAACAGCGCTGAGCTGGCAGTGCAGACAATTGCTGCCACAATGAGTGGCATCATCTGTGAATGCAAAGCGAATCAAATATAATAAATACAGCTGCAGTCCAGTGCACTCGACACTAAGATACCATTTAGTCATTTTGAGTGATTACATTTAATTCATAATGTTAATTACTTTTACTTTTTTAAACGAAAAACTTGTTGCATCGCAAAATTCCCAACACGCATAGACTTTGTTCACACACACAGTCGAAGCCACGCACACGCACAAGCCGTGCTCACACATACATTGCACTGCCAGCAGCGACGCCGTAGCTCTGCTGCGTCACTGCTACTTCAATACATGCAAACTTTTCCCGCATATATCTTTTATATTTATAGTCCGATCGAAATAAAGTTTGCAGCGAATATGAACATTATATTTAGCTATTTTTATGCTAAAATCCAGTTTTGTAGCTCTGATATTTTGCCTATTATTAAAGCTACAGCACAAAAATATCGATTATTGTAGGCGCTGGGCGTGGCACATTAATTTTGAAATAAACTTCAGCTGCGTCTGCTATACACAAACCTTCATGCTAAATTTGGTGCCTCTAGCTCTTTTAATAGCTGAATTCTACGTGTTCAGGCAGACAAACGGACAAACGGACAGACGGACAAGGCTTATTTATGCTCAACAAGAACAAAAATATATATATATATTAACATATAAGCTATACACGCAACTTGCTGCCAAATTTTGTGTCTCTAGCTTTTTTAACAGCTGAGTTCTGTGTATTCAGGCAGTCAAACGGACAGACGGACAAGGCTTATTTATGCACAAAAAGAATATACCATTTATGTATATGCTATACACGAAACTTTCTGCTAATTTTTGTGTCTCTAGCTTTTGTAACGTCTGAGTTCTGCGTGTCCAAGCAGACAAACGGACAGACGGACAAGACTTATTCATGCTCAACAAGAATATACCATATATATGATATAGACGAAACCTTATGTCAAATTTGGTATCTCTTGCTTTTGTAATAGCTGAGTTCTGCTTGTTCAGGCAGACAAACGGACAGACGGACAAGGCTTATTTATGCTAAACAAAAATAAACAATATATAACAAACATCCATGCCAAATTTTATGTCTCTAGCTTTTATAACAGCTGAGTTCTGCGTGTTCAGGCGGACAAACGGACACACGGACAAGGCTTATTTTCGACGTTTCCTTCGGCTTGTTACATACATTTGCACAAAGCTAATATACCATTTTATGCACATTTTCCCTGGGTACAAGCAGTACATCCTCAGCATGGCGCCTAATGCACGCTTAATAAGCGACAATAATCGCAAGCAATCGAGCACTTGCTTTGTGCGCTTCTTCCCCTTCCTCTCTCTCTCTCTCCCACTCTCTCTTTGCACTTACCAAATTAGTGCTGGCCATTTTGTTCCTACTTCTGGCTGCTGTTGACGCTGCGGGCTGTTGCTGTGTCTGGCACGGCTGCAATCGGTTTGTCTGCAGTTCGCGCTGCGCCCAGGCTTATATACCAGCTTGCAGCAGGTGGGTATAAGGTAGGACACAACCCGCCAGTCTTTTCCGATTACACAATCTCGCGGCCCAAAGTCGCTAGTTTTGTTTATAGAAGGCGGCCGCCAGTCTCTCTTTCTCACTGTCTCTCTCTCTCACTCTCGCTCTCCAGCTGTTGACCCGCGAGTCTGCAGTCTCAAATTGCGAGCTGCTGCCCGTTTTCTGTGGGGCATCTCTTTCGGCCGCGCTGCCATTTCCATTTCCATTCCCCATTTTCGCGCACATTTCTCTTTCGCTATGAATTAAGTTATGCGATCAATTCAAATCATACAGCAGAGATCATAAAGCAGCCAAAACCGGCTCCCAGTCCGACTTCAAGCTGCCGCAACAACAAAGTTCAAAGTCATTTCCCCACGACGGCACGCGCCAACTTTATTATGAGCTTGCAGCAGGAGTAGGCGAAGGGGCAGTGGCAGTGGCATGGGGCATGAGGCATGGTGCAGGGGCAGGTGCCGGGGTAACTCCATCAGCTGCGCGTCGCACACGATTTGCCCGAGTGCGCGTCGTGGCCTTCATAAGCCAAACAAAGCGTTCCGCGAACCTCTCCGTCAGCGGGCGCCCAAAAGTGGTCCGGCAGGTCGCGCACGACTGACAAAAGCTGCCAGCTGCGACACACTGCGCTCGCGAAAACTTTTAATTTTGCATTGTGTTTGCATGCGCCTGTGTGAGTTTTGGCGCGCGCGCCTTTACTGCAGTATTTTTTATTTTTTTTGCTTTTTTTTATGTGCTTTTTGTTTGCGAATGACCAAAAAGGTTAATTTTAATTGTTTTCGAATAGGTTTTTGGGTCCATTGTTATGCTGCGAGTCCGGGCGAGTCTTGCTGTGCGGCGCTGTGGAAAAGTGAACGCCTTTTAAGTGCACCTGCAGACATGATGCTGCTGATTATATTTTCCTTGGCAGCCGTAACAGCTCGTTAGTATTTTCAAGTGATTTCCACTTATTTTCTTTGCTGCACTTCAGTCCGACAAGGCGAAGGTAAGGCGAAGGTAAGGCCAGCGTAAGGCCTGGCTAAAAGGAAGTCTGCTGATTTGAAAGGAAACAAACATTTCGGCTGCTGGCCTCGCTGCCAGCACAGCGCACTAGCCCCTCTCCCACTCCACCACCTGCCTGTCCCTCACCCTGCCCCCCAGCCATTTTCTTTTGGTCTTGGCTTTTTTTCTGATTTCATTTCGCGCAACTCTGACCGTCACTTTTCGCTCGGCCTCAAGCTGCCGGCGACTTTTATTTTTCTCGCAATTTACGCTTACTTCATTTCGACAACAGCAGCAACAACAACAACAACAAATTACAACTAAAATTACAATTACAATTACATGATTTCTTTCGCTCGCCGTACCTGTGCATTATTTCGAGATTATGCAACTCGGGTCAGGCCGAAACACGTATTTAGTGACAACGGGATTAAGCACGCCATCTTCTGGACTGAGTTTCCGGTCTGACCCCATTCGAGCGTAGCATGGAAATTGAGTCTGCTCCCAAAATGGAACAAAAATATGACCGGTTGTACAGCTGCAGCTCGCTAAATGGCACAAGAATGTGGTAGAATTGATTTTTTATAGCATGAGGGAGAAGTAGAAAAGTTTAAAAATCTTTAGAAATAAAATTAAAAATTATTCAAAGCGCAAGGAAAAAGATATATTTTTAAAAAATGCTGTTGAAATTTTTAAAAATTATTGTAAATATATTTTAAATTAATAAAATGGATAAAATAAAAATAAAAAGAAAAAAATTAATAAAAATAAGAGGGACCGCTTTTAAAATATTATTATTTTAAATATATTTTACAATAAAAAATTGGAAACAATTTATAAATAAAATTGGAAACATCCAATGAACAAAAGGTCGTTTTAAAATATTATTTAAAATATATTTTACATTACGAAAAATGAAAATAATTTGTGAATAAAATTACAACAACTCCTTACAATTTTTGAAATAATTTTTCAAATATATTTTTCTTAAAAAAAATTAAGTTAATTTATGAATAAAATTGTAGCAATCATTATTAGAATAAGAGAGGTGAAAAAGTTTTTTAAAATTATTGTAAATATGTTATTTAATATACTGTTTGTAAAAATTAAAGAATAATTAAAAAATAGCTTAAAAATATGTAGAATACTTTCTTTAATTAATTTTAATTGTTTTAAAATATTTTCAATTTTTTTTTATGTAGTTTAATTTGTAAGCAAGTGTAAGCAGCGCGCACTGTAGAACTTCGATTAATATTGCTTTTGATTTTATGTTTGCCTTTTTCGGACAAAGCTCTCACACAAGTGGTACACACACACAAACAGAAATACATGCACATGCATGGCAAATACGCATACGAGCGCAATGCGAATATGAGAAATAAAATGGAAATGTTTTATGACTGATATTTGTTGCCTTTGAGCTTCGCAATTTTATAAAATTCTCTGCAATATTTTGTCGCCCGTATTTTTGTTCAATGTGCAATATGGCCAGCTCACTGCAAGTGTGTGTGTGTGTGAATGTGTGTGTGTGCGTATTAAATACAGTTGTAAAGGGTAAAGATGCATTTGCATTTTGTTTTCGTGCATGCAGCGCGTATTTGCAGGCTTTTGTTTACTGTAGAAGTGCAAAGCAGCCAAAGACACAAAGCACAGCGAACAAGCAAACAAACGTGCAACAACAACAACAACAACAACAACAACAAGAGCTTCAGCAGCAGCAGCAGGAAACGAAAGTGCAGCGAAATAGCAAACTATTTGTACGGCATGCGCCTTTGAAGGCGGCCCACACGGCGTATACGTAATTAGCACAAGGGTCTGCAGGAAGCGAACTAAATGCGGCATTTGTGGTGCAAAATTAACTGCGTATTTATATGTGAAGTGTCACAATGAGCGCCAGTACAAGTTGCCACATTAACACACATAAGAGGGGCGTAGGCGGGGGGAGTGGCAAACGACACAATTTTTAATTTAATACGTTTAGCGTGCTGCGCTTGTAGTCGCGCTGCCACTGCTGGCCTTTTTTGGTATAAGCGACTAACTAATTAAGATAAGTGTGTCTGATTTTCATATTAATTGCACACAAGCGCACTCGACGCGAGTTTTCCTGCCCCCGCTCCTGCTCCCTCTCCTGCTCCTCCTGCTCCCTTCTCGACTCTTATCTCAACTGCGCGCAGCAAAGCAAATCGTCAAAAGTGCCCTGTTGACCAGTGTGTGAGTAAGTGCGCATTACGTATACGTAGCGTGTGCGTGTCTGTGTGGGTGTGCGTGTGCGAGTGACTTGCTAACATGAGCTGCTGCTGCCAGCGGACGTGGCTTACATGAGCATGTGTTTTTAAGCCTCGTTGGGCACAAAACAATTAATTTTGCGCCACGCCCACGCAGCACGATTCAGCCTCCTGTAAAATGTGAAGCATAAAAGCGCAGCAAGCACAGCTCCAGCAGTACCAGCAGCAGCAGCAACAGCAACAACAACCGGAAGCGGAAGCGCACAACTCTTTGCGCGAATTAATCACACGACGAGCAGCAGCAACAACAACAACTGCAACTTGGTCACGCATTAAATGTTTGCCTGGACAGCGGCTCGCATTACTTCAGTTCTGTAGTACCCCCCTCCCTCCCTCTGCAACCACAAGGCTCATTAATATGCGTAGAGCAGGGAAGGGGCAGGGCAGGCAGTGCCCGCCGGGGCTTGCGTGACGCCATGTTTTAGCTTTGGCTGTGCTGCTAGTTCCTACTACAAGCACTAATAGAGCGGGCGAGCGAGCGTTGCTCTCTGGGCGCCACACGCCCAGCTTGGCAGCCACACAAGTCCGCAACGCTCCTCCAAAAATTTTGGGCCTGTGTATATTTGTCAAGCATTTTGCGTTTTATTGTTTTTAAAACGCAAACGTGGCCGAGTGAATTTAACGACCTGCGCTCGCTTTATAATGCAAATTAAATAAACATGATTTTATATGATTTCGCTTGCAGTCGTGGCCAGGCCAGCTACTGCCTTCGGCTGTCGTGCCAGACGGCGGTGTCAGTTTTATGGCGAATGCGACATCTGCAACGCCTTCGAGTGTAATTTAATTGAATAATTAACCTTTTTATTGCCGCTGCGTGCGTTGCTCTCTCGCACTCTGCCACTCTTTCTCTCTCTCTTTGTTGCCCCGCCCACTCATTATGAATATGCAAAGCGTGTCATTTTAATTTACGAGCGCGATGTTTGTGTTACGGCGACCACAGCAGCAGATAATAAACACGCGTCACATTACGCATACGCCCGGTGTGGCACCTGCAGGCTTTTGAGCAAGCAAAAATGCTTGCGTCTTCAACTTGCAAGTGAATTTTATTTTCTTTTTTTTATGTTTTATTCATGCAACTGCTTCGCTGCTCTGATTTGCTTTATGACTGCTCAACTGCCCGACAAACGGCCAGCAAATTATTTCTGCGGCCAGCGACCCCTGCAGCTGCCAAGCCCCTGCCTCCGCCCGCGTACTTAACATGCGTTGCCGCCGATCAAAGCGTTTAACTTAATCGGATTATTCGCTTGTATTTTGTTTGTATATGTGCGGCCTTCTAGGAAGCGAATGATTGATTTAAAATGTATGTTGCCGCCGCTGGCGTACAGGCCGGCCCACACGCCCTTGATGCCGCCCCCGCACTCGTACACTGATGTAAGCGCACGTACTTCAAGGCGGAAAAGTGCCGTGCAATTGTCTTCTTATACCCTGCAGAGGGGAGTTTATGGGGAGGCTGAAGGTTAGGTTCAATTGGCGTTCTTAGAATTATGGTTGCATGGATTCTTCACCGGAACATATTGTATTAGCCATATTTCATTTGGGATTAGAGCTTAATTTATTGCTTATATTAAAACTTATATTCCATATGAGATAAGCCTAAAATACTTTTAATATTTATTTGTGGAGTATGAAGAATTCATAGAAAAACTCTAAGAGTACTAAAAATTGCAAATAAATATACATTTTCAAAAGGATTAACTTTTTCATCGTAATCACTGCGATAATAAATAATAAGAAATAAATATGCATTTTTTAAAGTGGTTTTTTAAGGGATTAACTTTATAACTACGATCAATATAACTGCGATAATTAAATATAAAATAATAAATATGAATTTCTAAAAAGATATACTTTATTCTCTTTATAACTACGTCAATAAATAGTAAAATAATAAATATGAATTTCGAGAAAAATTAAGATTCTTATCGTGATAACTATAAGGTTCAAATTCCCTAGAATTATAACTGGTTTTATTTCTTACACGTTGCTAAAGTGTGAAGACAATCCATAGATATTTTCAAGAGTTATGCCAAAATAAAGTATAACAGATTTAGGGGCAGGGTCACAACTTTAAGTTACGCATAGTGCGGCATTTTTTTCTTATCCTTATAACTACGATAATACATTAATAAATATCAATTTCTAGGAAAAAACTATTTTCTTATAGTAATAATTAAAAAGTTTAAATTCCCTAGAATTTTAACTTGATTTATTTCTTACACGTTGCCAAAGTTTCAAGACCTTGGCTAAATATTTTCAAGACTTATGCCACAACAAAGTGGCACAGCTTTTGCAGACAGGGTCACAGCTGTCAGTTACGCCTAGTGGGGCATCTTTGACCAACTTGCGGGGTAGCTGTCTTTCCGTCCGGTATCTGCAAGTCGAGCACTCTCAATAATTGTATTTTACTGCGCTCTCTTCCCCCGCTGGGCAAGCTGTCCCCACGTCATTTATGGTCATTTAGAAAGCAAGTCATGAATTATCGATGCACGGGCGCTGCATTAAAAATTTAAGCCTTTAACTTTGTGGCCGGCACAAAGCACACACGCACACGCACACACACACACACACACAGATACACGCACCTTGCGTAGCAGGCAAATCGATTGAGGTTCGACCCGAGCACACCTCGTGCAATCACAACAATCGGCTGAAGGAATGAAGTGTAACTGGAAAATCGCTTAAGCTGAACCCAACTGCGATATACCCCGCAACTAACAGTCAAACAGAATCTGCCATTTGCGCAAAACTGGTAATACTTCCGGCAATGGCAGAAGTTCAAATGTTGCGAGGGGAAGGCGTGGCGGGGGGCGTGCTTTTGGCCAGTTTGCAGTTCACAGTGGCAAGCTAAAGCTTTATTTAAGCACACTATGTACATTTTTTATGGCTATATTGTGCGTATTTTTTGGCACAATGTTTGGTAATATCTATAAACGTAATTGGATGTGTGGAACTGTGGCTGCATGACTTTAGCTGCCGCAGCAGTGACGAGCAGCATGGCGGGGACAGGGGACTGGGGACAGGGAAGCACATTCGATTGCATTCCGAGCATCGTTGGGTGGTGGTGCTGAGCTCTAAGCACACGTCTGCTCGCGCGGAAATTGGCAACAATTGTAGCGCAGCCACAAAATGGCAACCATAAAAAGTTTTATGAAAATTTCTAAGCGCGCCGCGGAGCCCTTCCCATACTGCCGGCATACACCCCTCTCCCGGCCATGTGTGTGCCATCAATTTGCCAATTACTCGACTTGACGTTGAGTGCATGTAATGTGCCAGGCAAAGCGAGGCAGAGCATACCCCCCTGCACTGTGCGAAATGTGGGCTGTGTGGGGCGCAGCCAATTGAAGGGCCTTCAAGTGGCTTTAAATTGTTTCTTTTATTTGCCAAGTGTCTGTGTAACAATGCGGCATCAAATGTCCGCCTGCCACCCACAATTGTCACCCCTTGCCACTGCTGCTTCTAATTGCCATAATGCGCGAGAGGGAAGGAGTACGGCTGGCAGTTACTTGCTACTTTTGGACTAGACTTTGCTTGGTTTTCCGCTTTAACTTTGGTTACATGTCAACTTGGTCAGAATGGCTTCCGCCTTTTGGCAATGCAACAGCTGCAACTATTGTTGCTTCTAACTTTGCAGTGTGCCCCTAGGCTTTGCACTGCACTACACTGAGAGAATTGGCAGGTGTTAAAATGGAGTAGCTGTAAAAAAATTATAGTTTAAGTTTCTTTAAAGACAAGCTCCACTGCAGTTAATTTTTTCAATATGTAAATATTTCTTAATTTGAAACGCATTTTATTTAGAGTTCTCGACTGGCAGCTACCCGGTAGTTTTGACGAAATTTCGTTTATTCTCTCAAAAAAAACATGCCATCTGTTTTTTTTTAAATCGACAAAAATATTCACAATATATTTTTTATTATTTATAGTATGTTTGACCTTTAGCTGCTCTATAGATTTTAATAAGTATTTAACATTTAAAAAAAAAAACATAGTTTACAATTTAACAAAAGCTTAAAGAAAAATGCTTGATATTTGGTTTTTGCTAAAACTCAAAGATAATGTTGACCTGCTTAGCTACGCTGTAGATTTAAATAAAATTTCGGCATTTTCTAATAAATCATAATTTTGACAAAAATAAAACTGCAAATAAAAGTGCAAGCTTCTAGACATTTAGTTTCTGCTTAAAGTTTAAAAATGTTCACCTCCTTAACTATCCTCTAAATTTTAATAAATATTTGACATTTTTAAAAATTCATAATTTACAATTAAACAAAAGCTGAACGAAAAAAACTTGACATTTAGCTTCCGTTTAATTTAAAAACTATGTTGGCTATAAATAAAGTAAATACTGCAAGAATTTAAAAAAAAAAAAAAAAAAGAATACCCAAATACCCAATACCCAGTATGTCCATTGTAATTTTTAAATCATGTTGTATTTTACCTATAACCAGCAGGTTTCATATTCTTAAAAATTCTTAAAAATAAATTTCCCAACTTAATACACGCTCGACTTTTTCTCTCAGTGCTCGACAGGAGCAGTAACAGCAGACAATTTGCAATCCGAAAATTTGGTGCATTAAGTCTTTTGACAGCTGGCAAAGTTGTTGGCGAGAAAAACTTGAAGGAAATTTCTTAAAATTTTCCAATACAATTTCACCCGTCGGTTATCGAAAGCCAAAAAGTGGCCAAGGTGGCAATAAACTTGCCAGCAATATTGGCGCATTTCGCTGGGGCACCTCCGCAGCAGTTCGACCTGCTGCAACAACAACTATTTTGCACTTAGCCGCAGTTGAAGCATAAAATTGATTTTTAATTGAAAATTGTTTGCATATTTCGTGTGTGCTGCTGTCGGGGCAGGGAACTGGCGGTCGCGCTAGTTGTAGGGTGTCTGAAGAGTCTGCTCTAGCGGCGGCGTCGACAACTGCAGCTGACTTTGAGTTTTTGCCAGTTTATTGAAATGTTAAATAAACACAAAAGCAGCTCGCAGCTCGCTGCTTGCAGCAAGTTGCACGCTGCCAGCTGCTTGCCACAATAGGCAGGCAAACGGCGGGCGGGCGGGCGTTTTGACCAGGCCGACAGCCAACCAGGCAACATATTGAACTAGGTCAGGCTCGAGGCGAATTCGCCTCGGGTGGCGCCCCTGTTGCGCGGCGAATTTACCCGCAGCCTTGTGGAGCATGCGCTGGGCGATGGCCTTCCCCTGCTGGCCTGCGCGTTTCGCCGCAGGCCTTTTCGCCGCAGCGGTGTTATCAGACCTCCTGGGGAAGCAGTAGCCCCCTTTCTTTCCCCCCTTGGCGATTGTTTTCTGCAATTTCCCTTTTGAATATCAATTGCATTTTATTACGACTCTATGAGGCGCTGGCACTTGTTTTGCTTTGTTTTGTTTTCCGCATCGCGTGTGCCCCGGGCCTAAATACAAACGGCTGCCACACTGCAACAACAATAACAACAACATGTGTGGCAACAACAACTGCCATTGCAACTGCAACTACAACAAGCTAGCGAAGTTTTCTTGCCATTTGGCTTTGTGTCGTGTCGTCAGCTGACATTGCCAAAAACCACAAAAAAGCTCGTGCAGCGGTCGCCTCTGCTCTGGCAGTTACCCCTCCCACCCCCCTCGCAATCCTCACTACCACTACGGACCGCTACCATGTCCGCCTCATGTCTTCAGTCATAAACAGCGTTCTCCGTTCTTGCCGCTTTTGTAGGGCATGTGCATGTAATTATTTTTGCGAAAATATCTGAATGCAAAATCCGAATATCGTAGGCCTCGTTCCGGCTGCAGGCGCGTCTGTCTGACGCAGTGCTGACGTTTTAGCAACTTAGTAGCTAGATCTAGCCATTTTTGAAAACAACTCTTGTGCTAAATTTTAAAGCCTATTTTTTTTAATTATAACAAATCGGAAATTATATTCATCAAATTATGATATAAAATATAAAATATTTTATCGTAAAATATAATATAATAGTTATTAAATAATATAGTAGTACTAGTAGTTATATAATTGTAAAGTATAAATATTATATTGTATTATTATAAATATTATTATATTGGTAATATTATAACCAAAAAGTATCCGAAATTTACTAACAATTTTAAACTTTGATTTTGTTTAATTATAAAACACTTGAAAATTATATTCAACTCATTACAATATGAGTTACATCTGAGTTTTCTGTACTTGTATAAAATATCGTACTATCTTAATATAAATTAATTTATTTTAATTTAATTTATTTAAAAAATGTCAATTAATTTTGCTTTATATATACAAGAAGCCGACATAGAAGAAATGGAGTAGATTTAGCAGCATCAAATGCCCGTTTTAATTTAATATAAAATGTATCTTATTTTTTTCCCAAAATCTAATCTAGCATTTTTTTTTTGCTGCCAGAATTGTAGCATCACTACTGTAAAGCCTTCTATCTCGTGCCTCGTGCATTCTTTATGCACTTTTCCTTTTTATTTGACAGCGAAATGTATGTGACCGCGTTTATCTTTCTCTTCCTCCTGATTTCTCCATTTCCTTAAAGCGCGACTGCTACATTTCCGCCAAAAACAAAACAGCAACAACAACAACAACAACAAAAGCAACGCAAATTTTTAATTACGTTTGGCAAATGCCGCCGCGACAATAAAACAACAATTTCATATGCAAATTGACGGCGAAACGAGGCAACTTAATGGCCAACAAATTCGAATCGAAAAGTGAATTCCCACAGTCAAATATTTGCCATTGCAAATGCGAAAGGCTTAACACAGTTACCAAGATCTCTTCCTGTGCCCCCTCCTCCCTCCTTTGCCTTCTACCCTACGCCACTTTCTTAACACCACTCCCCGGCGACTTATTTCTTGTTGCTGTGCAATGTAATGGGCGGAGTTTTGGTTTAAGCAAATGATAATTATCAGGCACACACAACCTAACACACACATGCGCGTGTGTGTGTATGTGTGTGCTGTTACTTATAAATATTTGAAAATATTTCTACTTAATTATACCCTGTAGTCCTTTTGCTAATGTACAGTGAAGAGAGCATAGTTTCCAATGACTTCTTTAAAGAGAATCTAAGGAGGAATATTTTGAATTAAAGTATATGAAACTATTGTTAAGATTAGATATGTATTCCTTTAATAATTTAAAAATTATATTGAATGAAATTCATCTAAACATTAGAAATATATATTTTCATTCTCCTAAAAAAGGTATTGTTTTAATGCGATAGTATATTCGAAAGAAAAAAATAATAGAATATTAATTAATATTAATATGTGTTCTAGTTCTAAAAATTGTAGATAACCTTTTGTTCTTCGATAAAATAAAATAGTTTCTATAATTGTTTATCGAGATCATCTAAAAATTGAGATATTCTTTCGCCCTTCTAAAAAAATGCAATCTTCAATTATAAGAATATTATTTTATAATTACGTTAAAATTTTTTAAATACAAAAAATATAATAATAAAATGTTTTCTATAATTGTATTTATCTAAAAGTTGTAGATAAGAAGGGGGATTTCTAAAAAAATCAATGTTTTAATGCGAATCATTTTCAAAATATTATTTATATTTAACACTACGTTAAAATTAATTAATTACAAAAAAATTATAAAAAGAAGTTTTACTATTCCATAATTTTTCGAATTCGAATCAAATAATCCAAGACTCTCGCAAAACAATGCCAACGATAGCATTATTAAATGCAGCGTAAGCTCGTGCATTTTACAGGGTATTTTCCAAATGCAAGTGTACAAACACTGAGCTTATTTTATTTTCCAATTTTAAGGCAACTGTGCTGCCAAAAGCTAAGAAAGGAACAGCGCAAGCAAAGGGTGAGAGGTGCGGCGTTGTGTAGAGGTAGAGAGAATGAGTGTGGGCTAAGAGGGAGCGTTACGCGTGGAATTCTCGCGCCCTCTGCAACTTTTGCGTTCACATTATTTTATTTAATTAGGTAAATGTATGCAAACGCACACACATTCAAACAAATAGGAGCACTCACACACACACAGGCAAACACATACGGGAAGTGGCACAACACATGTTGTTGTAATTACAACAAAGTTTAATAAAGCTGCCTACTGCCTACTGAGCTTGTAATTGTGCATATGCCCCGCCCGAGGGGGGCGTTTGTGCCAGTCTGTGTGCTTATGCAAATATCACGCAGTCATATGTGGGCGAGTGGGCGAGTGGGCGTGCCATGGCGCATGATGGAGGGTGTATTAATTGTCGGCTGTAAAACTTTGCAGAAATTCATTTTGAAAATTTAAAAACTGAAATGCGACGCAAGTGCGCTTGAGTATGCCACAATTTGCAGCTTGTGTGAAACGTATGTAGTTGCCAGATTCGATCTGTGGCAGAAAATGCTAATACTATAGTATGATATTATATATATATTTCTCGCTCGCAGTCTTGCTCTATTTTTTCTTATCTTTTGGAAACTATCAATTACCAACAGTAGTTGCTGCTACTGTCAATATTCTGAAGGAGCTGAAAAACACAGCGAAAGTACAACCATATTAATATAGAGAGTTAAACAGCAGCAACTTTTAAAGACTCACTGACTTTTACTGTAAAAAAAAAAAATTCAATTGGATTACGATTTTATGTGACATAAATTATTTTATGAAAATAAATATAATATTAAGATAATTATTTTTTTTCGCAAAACCTTTATAAATAATGGAAATTTTATCGTATCAGCTCTTGGTCGGAGCTATCAGCATTTATACTATGTACCGGTTTTTTGATACCGTGCCTACAAAATTGCCTGTGCTCTAAAGTAAACCATTCAGCCACCCAAATTTCACTATCTTCCTTGTAATCCAACTTCTGTTTTTTATAGTCTTTATTTCTCACATCAACGTCTTTATTTATGAAACCTTTGAAACCTTTTTTCTGCATGTTGCCTCATATAAAGCATTATCTCCATATGCCTGTACAACCATTCGATGTGACTATGCAAATTTATTTCCTAAAGCTCATTTCATAACGGTACAATTGATAAGTATATGAAATTCCTTTATTAAGTAGGTACAGACCTGTCATTGCAATAAGAACAGAACAATTACAGAAAGTTCGCAATTTCTAGAGTCTTTAAATAAATTTATTTGCATTGCTTCGCAGGGATTGTCGTAAAATATGAATATTAATTTTCAAAAATATTTTAAATTGTTTTGCTTATCGGCAGCAGGGGATTATGGTTCAACATAAAATATTGTAAAATTTACTTTATAATATTGAAAAAAAAAAAATCCCGGAATATATTATTCAAGTGGCTACATTAACTTCGTTATCAGCACATCGGCAAAAAGAGTACATTTTTTTAATACAAATTCAGCATACAGAAAACTATCTGAGAACTGTATAGCAAAACCTCATACGCTCCAAATTCCTGACTACTTCATTTTAAAAAGTATATATGTATTTTTATAAGCCTTAAAATTCTGTACATTAAATAAAATCTACACATTCACATGTTTTTGATAATACTTTTCTTTATTAATATTTTGTATTGATTTTGTGTGTTTTATACATTTTTTGTTGTTTGATTTTGTTGTTTTAGCTTTATTATTAATAATATTATTATTATTATTAATATATATATATAGATGTATGTATAATTATTCCCGCATATCCTTTTCGTGATACAACTCTCCCGCAAATACAATATATGTGAGTGTGTGTGTGTTCGGCTTGTATAAACGATGATATACAGTAGAAATGTCTATACAATTAAGGATACAAAAGTGGCTTAAACTATATATAAAGATGTCTTCCAGTAACTAATAGCAAGAGTCTGTTTTGTTGTTTTGTTTGCTTGTTTGTTTGTTTGTTTGTTTTTCTCGTTTAGAAATAGTTGAATAGATAGACAGACGATTAAAGTACAAATCATAGTGGGGATAGTAATGATAGTGTTAACGATTAATTTTATATATATATGTATAAATGGTAGAGTATAGTATAGTATATAGTACAATTTGAAATCACTTTGAACTTAGGCTAAGCAGCAGAAGCAGGTAATAAAATGAAGAACTAACCGAAAAAAGTCTGGGCATAAATAAAAACAGAGCAGATAAAAGGGACAAAATGAAAATTGATTTACAATTCGCTAAATTGCTTTCTCGCTATCGCATCGCTTATACATCGCTAATTTCAGAAGGCCTTGTTTGGAAACTGTATCGAAACTGAGTAATTGGCTTGACTTGGCTTTTCCCCTACGCTGGGAGGCATATCGATCGATCGAAACACTTTTTGAGCTTTTCATACGTTGTAAATAATCAAAATCGTTTATAAACTTTTTCTCCTCCGATGTACGATAGACATATGCTCTCGTTTATTCATATACGTATATACGTATGTATCTCATATATATAAAGATGCGTGTCTCGTTTGAATATATAGATTCATTGATTAGCTAATGGAAATAACGTTTAAGTATGCGTGTGTCTCTGTATGTGTATCTGTGTACCTGTGTACATATGCATGTATTGTATATATACATCAAAATATCGGTTGGCAATAGCTCTTTGCTTCGCTTTCGCTTGGTTTCTCTATCATCGTAAAAAAGAAATTTAGCTACCGTCTGCGCGCAACTTAAATCAATCAAAAAATACTAGCACTTGCGACTGACCACTGGCCGGTTCTCTTCTCTCTCTCTTCTCTCTCCTTGCTTTCTCTCCTTTTTTCTGGGGGGTATCACTTGCCAAGGGGCCAAGGCCAGCAACTAAGCAGAAGCGCCGCACAAAGCCTTAAACTAGGTTTGTTTTTCCTTTTGTTTTTGTTTTTGTTTTTTACAATGTCTCATTGTTCTTTGTTTGAATATGTTTGAGTTTGAATCTCTGACTCGACTCCGCCTGGGGATGCGCTGACTAAAGCCGTTGGGATTAGCTGAGGGTAGCTGGATAACTGGTTAACTGCTGGACTGCAGCGCTGTACGCCCTAGCGCACTCGCGAAGTCGGCCTGCAAGCAAAACGCATACAACAGATTAATTTCAAGCAACTTTACAGTGTACTTCACGCTACGCACTCACCTGGAGGAGGCTGCGGCGACGCTCTGACGCTTGCTTGGGGTATTCGGTGCTGTGGCCGCGTTTCCGGCTCGACTAGTCGGCGTACGTGCTCGTCCGGCTGTGGGCGTTCCCATACCCGTTCCCGTTGCCGTCGACGTGGGCGTGCCGGCAATGCTATAGCGCTTTGGCTGTACAATGCGACTGGGCGAACGTGTGCTGCACTTGCCACTGCTTGCTGCATCCTGTGCGCTGCTTACTCTGCAGAATTGCGGAGTGGAAGGTGTGGAAACATTAGCGGGTGAATTTCTACTCTTACTGACAGTCTTGCTGGGCGTGGCACGTGCAGGCGACGGCTGTGTGTCACCTGGACGCGGACTTCTGTCATGGCCACACACGAACGAACAGAAAACCAGCATGCAAAATGAAAGTAGGAAGAAGAAAAAAACCAAAAAAAAAGAACAGAGCAGAAAAAAGAAACAAAACAGAATTTAGCAACTTTTTCCAAAACAAGAATTTCATACGAAAATAAAGAAAAAAACAAGTGAAGAAAACTACAGTCGAGTGTGCTCGACAGTAAGATACCATTTGCCTGTTAAAAAATATTTACAAAATCGTTTGCTGGGGGCGGTAGGCGTGGCATCCAAAAGTTGAAAATCCAACTTCTGCACAATGTTGCAAGGAACACTCCTACCAAATTTTATGATTTTATCTCTTGTCTTCATTGAGTTATTTGCAATAAATCGAAAAACGACTTTATCGATTTGCGTAGGCGGTGGGCGTGACACATCAAGTTTGAAATAAACTTCTTATGTGTATCTTATAGACGAACAATCCCACCAAGTCTGATGTCTCTAGCTCTTTTAATAGCTGAGATCTGTGTGTTTATACAGACAAACGGACAGACGGACAAAAACAGTCACATTTTTAGTGGGTAAATGGTATAAAAAACTTATTCGCGCAACTCGACGGAAAGAAACTCTGCCGACACTCACCTGCCCGCCGGGTAGCTCACTGGCCTGGGTATACGCGACTTCTGGGCGGCATTGGAGCCCGCCGAATTGGTGGATGTGGGCGTGGAACCGCCACTCTTGGTCGCCTGCTCGCTGGCCAGCTCCTTGAGCATGCTCGACTCCTTGCTCATCAGCTCCCACTGGATCTGCAGACGCTTGAAGCGATTGCTCTCGATCTTGCGCTGCTCCTGCACATCGAGCGTTTCGCGTCGCTGCAGCGCCGCAATGGAAATGTTTGGCGAATTTGGAGGCGTGGCGAAGCGCTTCACATGCGCATCGGTTGCCGCGGCGGCAACGTCGTTAAACGACACCTTCTTCTGCTGGCTGAGCACGCGGCTCACCTCCTTCTTCAGCGCGGCGGCATCGTACTGCACCTGCTCGCCGGAAGACTCCAGTATGGCGGCAACCTCAGCGTAATACTTTAGCTCGGAGCGCGGCAGCGAGGCAAGGAAATTCTCAGCTCTCGCCCGCGCATCCAGATCCTTGCGCGACAGACGCTGCTTGGCCTGCGGCTGCTGTGCCTGCTGCTGCTGCTGCTGCACGCTCGCCTGCTCCTCCTCCTCGAAGACCTCGGCCAGCTCGTCGGTGGAGCCGAGCGCATAATGATACGGCGGCTCCTGCAGACTGCGACGCTTCTCCAGCTTGCTCAGCTGCTGCGTCTGCTTGGCCTCGATCATGGAGTTGCGCTTGGGACGCGCCTGCGTTGAGTTCGCCTTGCGCAAGATGCTGCGCGGCATGGGCTGCGGTGCCGCTGCTGTTGCCGCTGCTGCTGCCTGCCTGCCCGCCGGACTGCCCGCATCCATGCGCTGCTCACGCTCATATTGATACACATACATTTGCTTGAGCGGATCGGCATCCGCCTCGGAGTCCGTGAGCAGCGTCGACGAGCCGCGATAGCCCGAGCTGGGCGGCTGGCTGGAACCCGAGCTGGAGGCCTCGTCCAGCTGCGTCTGCGTCTGCAGCTGCTGCAGATGCTTGGCACAGTCGCAGACATGCGGCCGATTGCGTCGTATCGGCGGCGTCATGCAGAACAGCGGGCGCTGCGACAGCTCCGCGTCCAGTTGAGCCGTGATCTGTCGCACCTCCGGAATGTGTTGCAGCCGGCGGCGGTACTCCAGGGGCAGCAGCGTCGCCAGCGAGTGCCAGTCGGCAATGTGCTTGTAGTCCAGCGTCTTGAACAGCTCGTGCTCGCTGCTGAGGCTCTGCTGGCTGCCACTGCCACTGCGCTGCTTGCTCTTCAGATTGCTGGCGGCATTGTCGGCTGCATGCTCCAGCGTCATCTTGTAGTTGAAGGGCGAGAAGATGACGTCCGAACTGCTGTTGTTGGTCTTGACGAAACCGAGATCGGGCAGCGCATAGTTCGGATAGATGACATAGATCGGCGCCTGGCACTCCTCGCCCAGATTGTGCAGCTTGGCCAGAAACGAGGGCGGCACACAGCGATAGCGTTCGCTCAGGCTGCTGCGCGTGGTGCTCAGCGAGCCGCACGAGGTCTGCATGGAGCGTGTGATCATCTCGGAGCTGGAGGCGCACGACAACGGACGCGACTCCTTGCAGGTGGCCACCTGCGTCAGCTGCTCCGAGTTGCTCGCCTCCGAGGAATGCTGGCTGCACTGTGTGCCCGTCGCCGTTGCCGTCAGCGAGGCCGCCGCATTGGCCGCCAGTTGGTAGAGCTGTGGATTCCGCAGCGGCATGCTGCGTCTGCGATGTGCCGGCGAATTGGTCGCCGTCAGCGATCCCGTCGAGCTGGAACTGGCGCCGTCGTCATAGTAGACCGCATCGCAGCGCGTGCGTGGCGCCAGCTGACGCTTCGGCGTCGCATCCTCGTAGTGCACATGCTCCTGGTCATGCTCCTGCTCATCCTCGTCGTGGCGACTCGCAGCCGAACCCTTGCCCGAGTCGTGCATGCTCTTCTTGCGCAAGCGCTTCTCCAGCGAACCGCTGCTGCAGCTCGAGGCGGCCGCATCGCTGGAGGGCCAACAGCCCGAGGAGACGTCCATGCTGGTGGGCAGGGCACAGGCCTGTGCCGCGTCGTCGTCGTCCTCCTCCACCTGGCGGCCGCTGCTGCTGCTGTTGTTGGTGCTCTTCTGTTTGATGAACAGCTTGACTAGATTGAAGGCGGCCGGATTGGAGTTGCCCGACGAGGCCGAGCCGGAGATGTGCGCCTGCGAGCCAAAGTTCTGGCTTGCCTGCGTCGAGGACAGCGCACAGCTGCAGCGATGCTTGTGCCGATGCGTATGATGATGATGATGATGTGGCGTAGGTGTGGGCGTGGCAGTCGCCTCCTTGTGCTGCTCATCCGACTGCGACGATGGCGACTGCTCCTGCTGCTGGTGCTGGTGCTGCTGCTGCTGCTGCAGTCGCTCTGATATGGAGACTCTGATCGAAATGGGCATCTGGCACATGGGCAGCAGATTGCGTGAACGTGATGTGCATGATTCCATGGTCGAGGTGCTGATGGCCTGCGAGACATTCAACGGGCCCGACTGATGCTTCGCTGTAGCGCTCTGCTGCTGCTCCTCGCTCTCCTGCTGCTGCTGCTGCTGCTGCTCCTGTTCGGCCTGCAGACTCGCACTGAGCGCAATGACACGCTGCAGATTCGGCAGGCTGCTGCTCTTGCGCACGCTGCACTGCGGCATGTGGCGCGTCAGTGTGATCGTCTCGTTGCCACTGCCACAGCCGCTGCCGTTGCTCTCGTTGTTGTTGTTGCCCGAGGGATACCTGCGTGCGGGCGAGACAAGCAGAAGCGAGCGTCTTTAGACACATCGAGCGAGTTGTTCTCACATTACAAATTTGTTTGGCGGAAATTTTTCGATTTTCTTTTCTTTTTTTTTGGTTACAGTTTGGTTTCTGCTCTATTGGTAGAAATTGCATAATGAAATAATCTCGAATAATTCCGAGTGGTCGTGGGAAATACTCAGGCAGGCAGGCAGCTGCCTGCACTGGCAATTCCGACTTTTAAGCGCCAGATTTGACTTGGGTTTTTCAAGAGTTTCCGAATAGGAAAAGAGTAAAGGAAATTCCCGTGGCACATGCACGCCTACACGAGCTACAGCAATAAGTTAAGCTAATCTTTAAGCATTTCTAAATGAAAACTTTTAGAAAATATTGTAGCTATAGTTATAAAAATTTTTTTAAAAATAAATAAATAATCTGTAGTAGCTTGAGATTTTTCAACAAAAAAAAATCAACTTAGAGGCTCTCTAACAAGCTAGTCAGCCTTGCCTAGATACAGCCATCATTTAAATTGAACTAAGATTATTGTGTAAAAGCATAATATAGGAAAAGGCGACTTAACTATAGCTATATCTATAAATACAATATAAATGTAATTATTCAGTATTCAAGAAAAATTTCAGAGAGTCTTTAACAGTCTAAAAACATAATTTTTGCTAACAGTTAAATTAATCTACGACTTTTGGCATGAAAAATTTAAAAAAAAAAGACGAGTAAAGCACATTCTCGAGTATTTTCAACAAGCCTATAGCTTTATCTAGAAAATCGAATTTAATTAAAATTTTAGAGCATTGAAAAAAATACAGAGAGCCTTTAGAAGACTCCAACGTAGTTTCTGCCAACAGTTAAATTGAACTATGACTTTTGTGAAATGTTTGCCAAGGAAAATCATAGAAACTGTGAACTATGATTTTTGTGGATTTTTTGGCATGGAAAATCTTAGAAAGAGCAACGGCTAAAGCAAATTTTTAATTTAAAACAGTAGCTATACAAAATATAACTATAACAGGCAGATATTAATATTATTATATTAATATAATAATATTAATATCTAATATCTAATAATATAATATATTACGTAATTATAAAATAATATATTCATAATATTAATACAATATATTAATTATAATAATATTAATCCGATATTTTAAGCATCAATAAAAATAATTGAACAACTTTTTCGCCTATGCCCCTACAAAAATATAATTTTAATAGAGTAGTAAGTGTGCAACATTGCTGCAAGTGGGCTAATTCCGACTACTATACCCTGCCACACATGCCTGAATTTATGCAGCAGTTAAATGAAGGCAAATTGAACTCAATTGAAATGACCTCACACTGGCAAAGGGGCAAAAGGGGGAAAGCGACATCCGCAGCAGAAACCAAACAGCGTTTACATAATGGTGTGTGCGTGTGTGTGAGTGTGTGTGTGTGAGTTTATATAGAGAGCATCTTTCTCTCTTGCCATGGCTTGCGCTGCAACTCACCGCTGCAGCTGAGTTTTGGCCTGTTTCTGCGGCGATTTGCAGAGGAACTGAAAAGATTGGGCCGAACGCGACATGGATACCTCCAGGGCCTTGTTACGCTTGACAATATCGTCCAGATTGTTGTGCAGATTGATGCAGTTCTGTTTGTTCCTAGCGCCAATGTCGCATGGCTCCGCTATAGAGAGAGAGAGAGAGAGAGAATAATTAATATAAAGTTCTACGAACTGAAGCCAACACTTGCCGTAGAAACTGTCATCGGAGTAGAGCACGCTGCCCTCGAAGGCGATGGTGTAGTTGTCCTTGTTGCAGGTGAGTATTATGTCGCCCTCGTCCGCATACGCGTCCATGTCCAGCGAGTCCACGGAGATGTGCGACTCCTTGACGGGCGAGAAGAGCAGCTCCGACTTGCAGAAGGAGTTGTCGATGAGCTCATTGGTCGACGTGGTCGACGTCTGCGACATGTTGTTGTGTCCCCCCACATGTTGCATGTTGCACAACATGTTGCTGTGCTGCAGCAGCTGCTGCTGCTGTTGCTGTTGCTGCTGCTGTTGTTGCTGCTGGTGCTGCTGCTGCTGTAGTTGTTGTTGTTGCTGCTGCTGTTGTTGGTAGAGCAGCGATTGCTGCAAACGACTGTTGACGCCGCCGAGACTCTTGCAGTAGGCCGGCAACTGCGACAGCAGCGAATGTATGTCCTCGGTGCGAAAGCTCTCCATGTCCGCCTCGGCCAGATTGGCGTCGAGGTTCTTGGCCAGGTCCTCGTAGTAGACCAGATCGCCCATGGCATTGTATGAGGCCGACAACGAGCTGAGCACGCTGCGCTGCAGGCCGCCGCAACCATCCCGATAGCCGTAGTCCAGGAACCACTGGTAATCGGAATTGTCGTGAGTAAAGTCTTGCGACGAGGCCAGCGAGCAGTTGAGATTGTTGCCGCCACCATTGAGAGCACCACCGACACCGACACCACCACCACCACAAAGCATTCCACCTACCCCATGCTGCAGTTGCTGCTGCCCCAACGTTGACTCACGGCCCGCGGGCGTTGTTGCATTGCTGTTGTAGTCCGATTCGGGCGTGGCCACTGCCACCGCCGCCCCCGCTGCCACCACATTTGTTGTGGTTGCCGCCATTGTGCGTTTGCCCAGCAGAAAGTTGTTGTTGTCGCAAGTGTCGCGCAGCAAACCACCAATGCTGCTGCAGTTGCTGTTGCTGCTGCTGCTGCCAACGTAGTCGTCGTCGCCGTCGTCAACGCCACCGCCGCCAAGGAAGAGGCTGTTGCTCACCTGCTCATTCAAGATGATGCTACGCAGCGCGCTGTTGTATCTATCCAGATTACTCAGCACAATTGCCACATTCTGCTTGAGGCTCTCTTCGCTCAGTTCCTCGCTGGCATCGTCGTTGCAGCGCTGCTGTTGCTGCTGCTGCTGCTGTTGCTGCAGTTGCTGTTGCTGCTGGCGCAGCTGCTGCTGCTGGTAGTACTGCAGATGCTGCTGCTGCAGCAGGCGATCGTTCAGCTGCTGCTGCTGCTGCTGGTAGCGTCTGCCGTGGCACGTGGCATGCGTGGCGAACAGCGAGTTGTTGGGGCTATTCAGCGGCTTCCTGTACTGCTGCAGCGGGGACTGTGGGGCAGAGCCAAGGCCGCTGGCGCTGGCGCTGGCCAAAGCTGCTGTGTTGTATGCAGCCGTGTTGCCGTTGTGTTGCTTCACTCGCTGCGCTGATTGCTGCTGCTGCTGCTGGTGTTGCTGCTGCAACAGTTGCTGTTGGGCCAAGTTCGAAAGCAGATGAAGATGCAAGTTGGGGTTAGTTTTGCTGTATGTCGTATGAGTTGCGGGTGAGTTCGATTGCGGTTGCGGTTTGTTCTGTGATGGAATCTGATGAGGTTCGTTAGGGCGGTTGGTTATGTTGCTGCGGATGTTGCTGATGTTGTTGTTGTCGTTGTTCGTTGAGAATTCTGTCATGCCACGTCGAAGTTTTAATCCTGCAAAGAGAAATCAATTTTTGGGGAATTAATAGGGATAGTTAAAAAGATTCCATTATTTAGTAATATTAAAAAAAAAAATCCGCAATAAGTATATATTACTATATATATATTATTACTTAATTAATTTATTAGTTTGGCTGTATTAGTTTAGTTAGTTTATATATGTAGAAAAATAATCAGAACTCAATCCGAATATACTACAAGCATAAAGTCAGTATTTTTTTTTCATTTTTCAGAAGATGCGCTCACGATTGAAAGAGCAAAAACACGACTGAAGCCGAAGAGCAGCTCCTGCTTTTGCTCTCATGATTGAAAAAGGGAGATCAATTCGCCTTACTGCTCACACGATTGAAGAAGAAGGCACATTCTGTTTAACAGCTCTCGCGATTGAAAGAAGAAGAAATTCTGTTTTATAGCTCTCACGATTGAAAGAAGAAGATCAGCTTCGGCACTGCGCTCGCACATTTGCGGAAGATGCGCTCACGATTGAAAGAGGAAGAACACGATTAAAACCGAAGAGTAGCTCTTGCTTTTTTTTGCCAGAACCGACGATTGAGAGAAATACAACCGGTAATGCGCTCACACAGTTTCGGAAGCTGCGCTCACGATTGAAAGACTTTAAATAGAGCCGTCAATCAAGCATTTTCTTCAGTTGACTTTTAAGTGTGGTGCAGTGGAGAAGTGTTTCAAATAAATCCTCAACTTGCAGATCAGGTTGGATCCCTTCTAAGAACTCGGCTGGTAACGATATTGAACCGCATCCTACGACTGAAGTCGAAAGAGCAGCTTGTGCATTTGCTCTCATGATTGA
The DNA here is from genome assembly GCA_035046045.1 of Zaprionus bogoriensis. Classification (NCBI taxonomy): domain Eukaryota; kingdom Metazoa; phylum Arthropoda; class Insecta; order Diptera; family Drosophilidae; genus Zaprionus; species Zaprionus bogoriensis. The sequence goes on from JAWNOI010000010.1 coordinate 3,414,144, forward strand.
TAGACAGTAATCAGTGATTTGCGAATTAAAATAAAAGCCTTAAACGACCGGACCGATTGGAAATTTTTAGCGTCCAAAATTTTGAATTGGAACGTCTTTAACTATTACTTCAATGTTTATTATATAATCGGGTAGTACTTTATAGGGTAGTAAACTAAATAATTAAATGGTATAAAAACTCGAATAATTTCGAAAATGCAATAGGCATAACTTCTTTTATTTATTAGTTTGGAGCTATATATATACAGGAATAGTAGAAAGAGTTCCCTTCAATTCTATTCCGAAAAAACTCTAATAAAATTCAAATACGCTATAAATTTAAGTCAATTGTATTTCTATATATATTCTGGAATAGTTGGGTTTTCAAATTCGAAGCTATTATACAAGTGAAGTCAAGTATAAACTCTGGCATCAATCAAGTCAATCATTCATTGTTTCAATTTATGTTTTATGCAGGAATAGTTTTATAAGTTTTCAAATTTGAAGCTGTAATAAAAGTCAATCGTTAGAGTAGAATTACGATTGCAGAGAATCATAAAAAATCTCTGAAATAGCTGAAGATCAATCCATCTATCTCTCGCGCTCTCCTGCCGCATCTGCAGTCAATTTAGCTAATAAGTTGCTGCAGTTGACTTGCCTCAATTAGAGTGAAATTACGTGGATGCCACTAATACGCATTAGCGTGCCGCGCGTTTTCCAGCCGTAAATGTGACAGTTTCATCAGCTTCCTCCATATACGGGCTGCTGCTGCTATGCCGGCGCGACATGTTTCAATTAACTTTTATGATGTCACAGACGGGCTGTAAAAAGTAGAGCGATACACCCCACCCTCCTCGCTCTATACCTGCTGCTGCTGCATTTGTTCGACTTGGCCTGCAACTGCGACCCCGTGCAGGCGATACAAAAAGCTATAGGCATTATTTTTATGCCCGCGAGACATTTACGATGCAGCCCTAAGGGAGTCGGAGCCATCGTCGGGCCTGGCACGGCCTATCGGCCCATAAAAACTTCGTGCGCATTTCTTACGGCTTAGCAGCGACATTGCAAGTTGCAACTTTGCGTTGCACATGCAACTCAACGTGACTCTCGCTCTCGCCTGCCATTGGCAATTAAAGGTTAAAGTTTAATCAGGTTAGACGACAGCGAAAAGGAGAGCAGTAGCAGTAGCAGTAACAGCACAAGCAGCAGACACGCGCTTACGTGCCAAGAGGCGTTTACTCCGCAATTGGAGCGGAGGCCAAATAAATTTCGGACTGAAAATGGCGCAGCACAATCGAGTCGAAACGAATATAGCAGGCCCATTTGAATGCGACTATACTGTACTGTACTGTACTACTCGTATCTGCTCGACGGGGTTATAATTAACTTTTCGTGTAAACAAAGGCGATAGCAAAACCTCCCAGAAAGCCGGGACAGTATTTCGACTGCCATCATTTCGGGCATGTCTATTCTAATGTCTATTTTAGTTAAATGCGGAAGACTTCAAATGAGTTCAATAAACTGTGGCGATATTTTAAAAACGATTTCCTAATGTTCAAAACAATTAAAGGTATCAGAGTCTTTGTATACAATTAGGAAACGGCAACTTAAATAAGACATAGGTAGAATATAATAAGTTCATATAAAATATTATGGTTATTGAAAATAAGATATAATTTCCTAAGCAATAGTTTTTTACCATTTGCAATATATTTTAATAACTAATACATTTTTAATTAAATGCGTAAGATTTTAATTGAGCTCAACAACAGGGCGATAGTTAAAATAAGAAGTTTTAAATGTTGAGAAAATTAATATCTGATTTTGTGGCCTTCTACTTGATATATGGTAATAGAATATAATAATTCTATATAAAATATTTAGCTTATTAAGAGTATGATATAAATTATCAAGCAAGTTTAGTTTTATATCATTTATAACATGTTTTTGAAACTAATGTATTTTTTATTAAAAGCATAAGATTTCAAATAAGCTCAGCAACTGTACCATATTTTAAGCCTTAGTAAATGTTTAAATATTATATTTCGAGATATAAACTTAAATTGATATCATATAGTATAATTTAAGGAATTGACTACTCGAATTATATCTTTTAAAAATCATAAATAAAACATATATTTATTCTTCTTTTGGTTTAAAAAAAGAGCATATACTTATTCTTCTATATGAACTTCCTTGGGTAAAAAAAAACATATATTTACTCTTCCATATGAACTTCTTTGGTTTAAAAATAATATATAAAATTATATCGCGCACTACAAATTTTTAATAAAATATTTCAACATTTGATAATTTTTATGGTATTTAAAAAATATTGATGTACGTGGTATTAATGCTATAAAATAGGCATATATTGACTAGGATATGCCAAGATATGGAGCAGTTAAAAGCTATTAAAATATATCTGATTGAAAACAAAGACACTGAAAATAAGAATCTCAATTAAATGATCAAAATTCTGCTATTAGAATTTATAGTATTTATAGTATTATATAGCTCCATCTTCAAATTTTTTGCTGTGGAATTCCACGTAGCTTTTTCCGATATATGTAACTGCAATGGTTTACTTAATATTTTTTAATGGAATTCAATTGAAGTCTCCGACTTAAGAATAATATATATACGATTAATTGTTATTGTACGTTGAATGACATAAGCTATTTTTTGCAACGTATTCAAGATAAATAAGTACACCCTCGACTATGTCTGGCATGCATATATGTTAGGCCCAGTCGGAGTTGACATTATATAGAGAAAACCAACTGCAACAATGTCTGCTTGAGTAATTGCTGCTGCAGACCACACTTGGGGTCCATTACAATCAATTATGGCTTAATTGAAGGCAGTTGCAGAGTAAAGAGCGGACGGCAGAAAAGAGACAATATTGGTTCTGCCTTTTTGGCACAACAAATATTTAAAGAGGCAAAGGCAAATGAACGAAAAAAAAAACTTAAATAAAGCAACAAAAATTAAAGTTTACTTAACAAAAAAAAAAAACAAAAGGAAAACAAAAACGTCTTAAGACTGCGCACCTTGTGTCACATTTGGGGCAACAAAATAATTATTGTTGTTGTTGTTGTTATTATTGTTGTTGTTGTTCCAAAAGTCATTGTCATTGTTGTTGTTGACATTGGCAGCAAATTGCTGCTGATGCTGTTGCTGCTGCTGCTGTTGTTGCAGGCGCAGCTGCATTAAATACTGCTGATTGCAGGTCAAACCCGCCGAAGTTGTTGTTTTTGCCTTGTTGTTGACTGCAGTGGGCAATGCCACGCCCTGTTCACGTAGCTGCTGCTGCAGGCGACGCCGCTGCAGCAATTGCTGTTGCAGCAACTGCAACTGTTGCTGCTGCATGCGCTGATAGTAGCGTATCTGCTGCAGTTGCTGCGGTGTCAGCCCCATGTTGCTGTGGTGTCGCTGCTGCTGTTGTTGTTGCTGCTGCTGTTGTTGCTGCGGGGAGTAATAATTCTCCTTGGAGGAGCTGCTGCTGTCGCAGCCGCTGCTGGTGCTGCTGCTGTTGCTGTTGGCAGCAACATGTTGCCAGCAGTGCGTTGTGTTGCCGTTGGCATCAGTGTTGCTCCTGTCGTTGCAGTTGTTGTTGCGCGTACATTCGATGCCGGCGCTGGCGCAGGCAGCGCAACGCTGCTGCTGCTTGGAAATGTCTACGAAACGCATGATGAAGGCGAGCAGAAGCAACAACATCGAGTTGCAAGTGCCCGCATCAAATGTGGCTGCAACAAATGTTGCCGGCGGCCGCTGCTGTGTCGCGCTGTGTGTTTGGGTTTTATTTTTGGCTCGTTTGGACCAACGCAGTTGCGCTTGGATTTTTCCTACAACTTTTGCTCGTTCTCTCTCTCTCTCTTTCACTCTTTCTGCTTGCTGTTCACTTGTTGCCAAGTTCTTCTTGGGGTCTTTTTCTCGTTTATTTTTGGTGTTTTCTCTTCCCCGTTTTTATTAAGGGTTCAATTCCTGCTCCATCGATCGATTCCACATTTTGTTTTGGTATTTTTCTCTTCACTTGCCGAACGAGTTTTTTTTTTGTTTTTTTTCAGGTCTTTACGCTTTCCCGGCGCTTTTCACACTGCACTTTTCATTTGGATTTCTTCGTACAATTTTCTATTTTTAAATATTGTTTTGCTTTATGCGTAAGTTTCTCTGCAAGGCACGAGCACAATTATAGTCGATCGTGTGTGTGTGTGTGTGTGTGTGTACGATGTTGTGTGTGTACAGTCAGCAAGTTTTACAAATGCACACACACATGTATTTATATTTTGTGTTCGTGCGAGAGAACATATAAAACTAATTTATGAGTTTTCAGCAGTCAAATCCTTGGAACGAGAATGTTTTCATAAGCCAAACACAAGTTGGAATTCTGTTTTTGGGCTTTTGTTTAGACCGATTGCGGGGGAAAATGTTCTGAGAAAGTTGCCGACAGCGACAGAAGCCTTCGATATGCATTTAGGTAAAAAAAAGGGTTGCCAGGTATTCGATAGCAAAGCAGCGAGTTAAGTTGGCTGCAGCTGAAGTTTGATTATGGTCTTTAGAGTTAAGTTGGCTGCGGTCAAAGTGGTATATTTTGATATAAATAGTTAGAAATAGGTGTCTACAAAAGTCTTAGGCTTGCTTAGCTTCAATTTTCCAATAAAAACTGCAATAAGGAACTACTCTTGGCTCAGGTTCAAGTGAAGTACTGCGAAGTACTGCATATAGAGTTAAGTTGGCTGCTGTAAAAATGGTATATATTGGTATGAATATTGTAAAATAGTTGTTTACAAAAGTCTTAGGCTTGCTTAGCTTGAATTTACCAATAAAAACAGCAATAGAAACTACACTTAGCTCAGGTTCAAGTGAAGTACTGCGAATACTGCGAGGTACTGCCTATAGAGTTAAGTTGGCTGCGGTAAAAATGGTATATATTGATATGCTTAGCCTGCTTAGCTTCAATTTTCCAATAAAACTGCAACTTTTGGCTCAGGTGCAAGTGAAGTACTGCGAAATGCAAAAAAGTACAGTGCCTGCAAACAAAATGGAGTTTCCTTCGTGCGGAAGTCTACTCTTTGCATAAATTAGAGCCGACCAAGGATTGGGTAACCACACATGTTTGGACCTTGGCCGCCCAGCAAACACAATACTGACAGCGATACCCCAAACGAAAATGCTAAATTTAAACGCAAATACTTAGTACATTATTTCATTGTAAACCTGACAGCCAAGTGGCAAGAGGTTGCCACAATATTTGGCTTGCAATTGAAATGGATCTAGAGCACAGGCGCACAGTAAGCAGCGGTAGAGGCAAATGATTTCAAAGAATATATACAATATTTATGCAGATATATATTTATATATATATTTATCTGTATAAACATAAGCACAGCCAATGTCGTGGCAAACGTGCCAAAGCATATGCCGCTTTGCCAGGTGTTTGACATTTTTGATGAGTGACATCAGCCCAGACAAAACAAGACAAAGTAGGCAAAGTCTCTGCATATACCTTAGCGATATATAATATATTATATTGCTTGGCATATAAAGATGGATATACATGTAATTAGCATAAACGCTGCAGCAGACACTGACAACAAAGTTGTCTGCAGCTAAACTTTTTTTGGGGGTAAAATTCAAGGAAAATTATAACGTGAGATAAACGCACGTCTTGACGGTTAGACACGCCCAGTTTAGTTTTCGGGGGTAATTGTGGCACAAAGGAAGCGTACAGCACCCACGCCTCAAGACAAAGGCAAAAAGAGAAAGTTGACTCAGACAAGGAAAACAGCCACAGAGACTTGCTATGAATGTGCGACGGGCAGTTTACCCTGTAAACACAATAGGAACTAGTGACAAGGCTAAGTGATTTGCTAATAACTTGTTGGATTTTTGGTCGCATCGAAAGCTTTAAGTCTATATGTACAGTAAACTTCTGTATAAACCTGCATACCAAATTTTAATTCTATAGAACGTACAGATTCTGATATAATCAACTTTTTTAAGAGGAACTAATTAAATACAGTAACAAGGAGTATTATAGTATTTTTAATTACATATATTTAATTATTTTTATTATTTCATATTATTTTTATTATTAATATTATTTTCATTTCTTTATTATTATTGTTATTATATTATCAATATAATTATTATTATTATTATTATTTACCATGATTATGTTTATTTGTATCATCATTATAATAATCAATTTTTTTAATTATTAATATATTTTTATTATTTGTATAATTATTATTATCATCAATTTTATTTTTATTAATTTTTTTTTATTATTGTTATGATTATTATTATTTAATTTTTATTATTATTATATTTTTATTATTGTTATGATTTTTATTAATTTTATTTATATGTTTATTATTATTATTATTATTATTTTTCTAAAACATGTATAGAAAGACCCTTTTGCTGTTATCAGTCTTTTATATATATTCTTTAAATATTATTAAATATTTCCCCCCAAATTTAACACACCCTTGCTGCTGCGCTCTAACATTTCCAGGGTATACTAAGGACTAGCCAGACATTATCGAGCAGCACTCAGCAGCGAAACGAGCGCAAACGCAAAAGTGCTTGCAACAAGGACCTGCCAGTGCGTCTCATTATATATGTGGCAAGTAGCAGCAGCAGCAGCAGCAGCAGCAGCAACAACAACAATGGCAGCAGCAGCAAAATGGCTGCCACTGGGCAGAAGCGGAGCAAGTGTGAGGTTAAGCCAACTGGCTGCTTGCCAAGAGCAAACAGGCAAGGGGGGCGGGCCACGGACGAAAGGAAAAACAACTCGAAGCATCTTCTTGCACTCAATCGATAAATTCAATGGCTGCTCGAGAAGTTTCAGAAATCATAAACAGAAGCAGCACAGCGCAGTGCAGCGCCACGCGACGCGAACTGCACTCACATTTGGCATTCAGTTTTTTGCACCTTGTCTGGAAATAGATGCGGCACGTTGCACGTACAGCTCCGCCACAAAGCCGCCCAGCCGCAAGGTATGCCCAGAGGCTGCGTGTGCAACACTTGCAGCGGCTGTTGGCAATTAAAATTCGTAAATGCAACTGCAAACGTGAAGTTCAATCACATTTTGAACTCTTTTTCTGGACCACATGACGCACCGTTGCAACTTGCTGTTGCCGCTGCAGTTGCAGCAAACTTTGAGGCTGACGTCAGCGTCGTCAGGGCTCGACGAATTTGATGCTCTATGGCAGAGAATAAGTTTTGCGTTTTAGTTCAACGCACTTGTTGGCCTACATTGCAGCAGGCAGCAGGCAGTTGCAGTTGCACCTCCCCAGGCCCCTCTTCTGCTGCTAGCGCTCTCTCCCAATTAAATAACCCAGCCAGCTACAGATACAAATGCAGCTGCCAGATACAGATACAAAGCTACAAGTAAAAAACTATCTGCAATTTGTGTTCTGCTATTTTCTAGCGCAATTGCAATTACGAAATCGCTCGCTATGCGGAAGCCAATTGAGTTCTAAAAAAAAAAATAAAATAACATAGAAAAAAGTGTAGTTTTTGCGTTTGCCTCGCAGGCAAGTGCAGCAGCAGTTGTCGCTGCTTATCGAGCGATAAGATAAGCTCTAAGACCCCAGCCCGAAAGAGAAATGGCACGGACTTGAAGCTAGATAATGCATATCGAGGCACATTTATCATTTGTCGAACTGCGCTGACAATGTTTGTCAGTTTTATTTATTTTTATTATTTTTTTTTATTTTATTTTATTTTTTTTTTCAGATATATATTTTTTCAGCTATTTATAAAGCCATCACTGGCGATTGCAGCTGGAGCATGAGCTCATTCTCGATTGCAGAAAACTCATAAAAATTTCAACAATAATTTCGCACTGTTGTTGGTATTTTTTTCTGTGCATTTTACCGTTATCAATTATAATCACACACACACACACACACAAGTACGTTTCTGCCGGCGCGAGTCTACGCAGACTTCTTTGTTTCGTGTTGAGACTTTGTCTATAACATGCTAATTGAACAAGTATCTGGCGGATATAACACACTATGCTGTGGCGTGATGTTTGCCCACGCACACACACGCACACACACAACACGCACTTTATGGGGCTCTTTTTGATTAACGGAAATGCCGCATTCCTCGTCAAGGGGTTAATTGTATCTGGCGCGCATCTTTTAGGGTTTCAATGAAAAGATATAGCATGTATATATATATGTATATCAAATCGAGCAAAAAAATTATGTCTGAAGCGCACTGAAAATCGTTTTCACCACAGACACGACGCGCCGCACATTTTCACGGTAGCACAAGCTCAAGGAGACTGACGGGAAAAATACGCGAGCGAACCGAGCGAACTGCGATGCGTCCACCAAAGCAGCGGCAGCAGCAGCAACAACAACACGAGCAGAGCGAACGCTGGCGACGAGCACAAAGCGACGATATGTGGCAATCTCTCCCAGCTCTGCTGTGTGTCCGTGTCACTGTCTTTGTGTGTATTTGTGTGTGCATGCGTTTACTTGGGGCGCCTCCCAGTGTGTGTGTGTGTGTGTGTGTGTGCCTCTCTGTGTGTTTGCTTGAATAGAATGAGTGCCGAAACGAGCCGAAGCAGCGCAGAGCTGCGGGCCGAGCGCATTCGATGATTATACAATGTGCAACAGAACGAAATAACCCCAAAATATACGATGAAAGTGAAACTGCGAGTGGAAAATGAAAATACCAAATTCCCAGCATTCCGCACAGGTGAGACCAGTGCGACGACTAGAGAGTAGCACTAAAAGGCAAAGCATAAGCGGAAAAATTTAAATTATTGCAGTAACTGTAAGACATAATATTATCCATACCAATATTAAATTTTAAAATTAGTAAATTGTAATTATCTAATTTAATTCAATTTTAATTTCCTATAAATTTATTTTATAAATAATTCTGTTAATTGTTGACGCTAATTTAAACGGTAACCACGGTTTTATTTTCAACTGTACGCTAATCTTCAGTTGATATGATATCTGTAAAGTTTAATGAAGCTATAATAAAGGTTGTTTTACTAATCGCACTATAATTTTCAGTTGATTTTTAGTAAATCTTTGAATAAATTAAATACTATAATTTTAAGCTATTTACTTTAATTATATATAGAAACAAAGGAAGCAGACACAAGCTATACTAACGATATTAAAAAGATAAAACTACCAATAAACTTAATTATTTTTATTAATTATCACTTTTTAAATGCTTATCTTGATTATTAAAGTTGATAAAGCAAATATCAGCAGGTATCGTGAATGCTTTATCTATATATATAAAAGAAAGTCGTGTTAGTTACACCACTTATAACTCAAGAACGGCAGAACAGATTTGGCTGAAAATTGGTAGGGAGGTAGCTTAGAGCCAGGAGACGGACATAGGATACTTTTTATCCCGTTCGACAGCGTTCCTCTGTGACTTGACATGAAACGTCAGTCACTATAAAACGTGGTATAACAAAAAAGAATCAGACTTGGAATAACAAAACGCAAATGACAGCTATGTAATTGACGTGAAATGACAGCTATGTAATGACGTATGGATGACAATTTGATATTTGTAAGAAATCAATATTAAAACTATTTCTATTAAATAAATAATTAAAAAGTGGATTGAAGTGAAGTGAAGTTTAATTAATAATGCCGCGACCAAGACGATCGAATCTTTCCCGACAAAGCCGTAATGCAAGAAGAATACAAAATACTGCAAATGAAAGGACTGAAGAAGAACAAGAAATTGCACGTGAACAGCGCCGCAATAGTATGGCTCGACTTCGTGCTTCTCAATCACGAGAGCAAAGTGAAGCAGCCCGTGAAACAGCTCGGTTGGCAATGCAGAATCGTCGAGCGAACAACAGAAGTCAACAAATAGATAATTTGCGACGCAGAACAAGATATTTAGCTGATTTGAATCGAGCTGCGTTTCGATACGATTGCAGCAATGATTACAGCATGCATCCTAGCGTTTGCATTGGACAAATGGACGTTGTTTGCGAGTATTGTGGTGCATTAAAGTTTTCCGGAGAAACGCCTGGATTATGCTGCGTTAATGGTAAAGTGAAATTGCCAGTGTTGACTCCGCCACATGAGCCATTGTATTCATTGCTTTGCGGCGAAACACAAGAATCACGCCACTTTCTTGCAAATACTCGAGGATCCCGATTATCCCAACCGATATGCCGTTTGAATTTATAAGACTTCAATTTCCGATACGTCTTGCATTTGCCATGACAATCAACAAATCACAAGGCCAATCCTTAAAAGTTTGTGGTTTAAATCTAGAACATTCATGTTTTTCCCATGGTCAATTATATGTACGTGGCATGTTCACGGGCCGGAAGACCAGAAATACAGAAATAATAATGAATGATTAATGTAGTTATTAAGTTTTATTTTGTATTTTTTCGAATAAAATAAAAAAAAAACTGCTTATTTATTGCTATTAAGGCGGAACAAAGTTCGCCGTGTCACTAGTTTAATATATAAAGTTAAGTTTCTAAAAATTAATAAACAAAAATATATATTAAACTAATTACTTGTTTCATTTCTAAACTACGCTTCACTGATTAGAAATTCCTCAATATATATAAATCTTAAAAAACAAATTGAAAGTAATTCCAAAAATATGTGAAAAAAAATTCCAAAATCTCTCGTGAAATGCGGAAAATGCAAAGCGTATTATATTTCCCATATCGGACAATATACATGTATTTTCGTCTGCAGATTGTGATTTATGCCCGTAACTAATGAGAGGCGCGATAAACCATTTGCTCGCAGAGAGCTGTGCTCAAGTGGGCACCCACTCGAAGCGGACCCTCAATCGGTGCAGAGGGAGAGTGAGTGGAGGGAGGGAAGCTGGTAGATAGTGCGCTGTAGGGCGAGGGCGAGTGCGAGCGACGAGGGTGTATAATGAGTGCAGCCGGTGGCTTCCGGCAGGATATGCGTATGAACTCGAGTCGGTATGTTCCCATGGTGCAACATGGTGCACACTGCATGCTGCATGCTGCAAGATCGTGCGCTGCGCACTGCGCATGTGCGCGTGCCATGACTCAATAAACATCTGCAGCTCTGGCACTTGAGGCTTGGGGAGGGGGAGTGGGGCAAGGCACGCACACACAAGTGGGTGCAAGTGCTCGTTAATGATGGAAAGCGAGCGACTTACACTGAGAGTTTTCCCAATAAAACAATTACAAATGCGCATAAATTGAGAAAGAAATCCAATAAGGGCGTAATATTATGGCATGCACGACGAGCGTCACTGGGAAGCAAATAAATAAACACAAAGACCCTCGCACGGCGGCATTATCAGACAACTTTTAAGTGATTCAAGTAACAACAATAACAATAACAATAAGACAGTGAGAGAGTGAGAGTGAGAGCGACTTGTTTACTTGGCTACGCAAAAATGCGATAATGTATCTGTATCTGTATCTGTAGCTCACAGATACAAAGATAAGACAGATACATAGATGGCACACTGTATCCAGAGCAACTGCGTTGCTTTCAAGTGACATTCTCGTCTTTTGTCTGCTCATTTAATTATTACAGTTTCCATTCCTACAACAACAACAACAACAACAACAACAACGACGACGACGGCGAGCGAGCGCAGAGTGAGGTCACTCTCTCATAATCCATAAATTGATATAGATATATATATGTATGTGTGGCGCATGAATCAGACGCAGCTGCCAGACGGAAACCCGGAGAGAACACCACGCCACGCCACACCACATCACACTCTGCATAATGCCGCAGCCTTTGCGAGCGAGTGAAAACAAACGAGAGCCAGAACGAGCACAAGTGCAAGAACTTATAGCATGCTTTCAGGCGCTGCCATAAATGCAAATGAAGTACTGCCTTGGATTGGATGGAAAGTGGATCTACTAAGATTGAAATTGTGTAACATTTTTTTACATCTTCAAGCAGTTTTTGACAAGAAACGTTAGCTATAAAATATTATTTAAAATTGCTTCATTTATTCTATTCATTTATTTAAAATATATTTTATTTATTTAAAACATTTTATTTATTTATTTAAATTATATTTTAAAATATATTTTATTTATTTATTTCAAATTTCTTTTATTTATTTATTTCAAAATTATTTTATCTTTTGATTAAAATTTTTATTATTATTTGTTTAAAATTTAATTCACTAATTAATGTTTCTTTTATTTATTTTAAAATTTAAAATGTATGTTATTTATTTCTTTAAAATTTTGTTTGATTTATTTGTTGAAAGTTTTGTTTTATTTATTTTATGTTTATTCAAAACTTTTTTATTAAAAATATTAGCTTTCATACTACTTCTACTCTCCTGTAAATACCCTCTTCTCCATACATGTAAAATCTTCTTTTAACATCTCCTTTATTAAATTCACTTATTATCAGACAGACGGATTGTAAATAAAACATAAATAAAAAAATTATATTACCCCAATTTGCATAAGAAAATATTGCTTTACTTCAACAACTCAGCGTGCATTTGCCCTGTTTCTCATATAGCTTTACCAACTTGGCGGCGACACCTCGTCGACTTGGCGCCTCGCACTATAATCGAATTTCATTTTTCCCAATTGCATGACTCATCGCGTGCATTTCACAGTCATCTATGACCACAAACAAACTCACATTTTCATCCCCTGCCGCATGGCGTATTTCACGCAAAATTAAGCCAAATTAGCGAACAGCAACAGCAACAACAACAACAAGACGAAGAAGAGGAACAACAAGCGCGTTTCGACCACCCTTGGCTTGGGGCCTCCTACTCGCCGCTCCTACAGCGTCTTCAATTGCCGCGCACAAAAATAAATTGCTCAAGTAAACAAAATAGAGCGAAGAACAAAGAGAAGACAAGAGAAGAGTAGAACGAAAAACTGAAACTGTTCGCATTTTGTTTGCGGTGGGTCAACAAAGATTGCACTTTGCTCCTGAGCTGATCTTTGGATCCCCACGTGGGAATACTTAAATGGAAATTGAATTAAGTACGGTAGAATGGGGCAGATTCAGAGAGTTTCTTATAGTAAAGCTGATTTTTTAAATATATTTATATAGCTAGCAGTTCTTTAAACATTTTGGTATACTCTTGGCGAACTCAGAAGAACTATATCATATATTGGTGTACTTTGATCCATGTATATAATAAGTAAATTTCTATAAATTAAATAATTTTCAGTAGAAGTACCTGCATACTATATCTAGAATATATCTTTCAGATATTAGTATTCTTCAATCAAAGAAGAAAGTATATATGAAGTCCCTAAGGAGTTGAAATATATCTATTAGTTATATATACCATAGTATTTAATTACACTTTGGTAAAGGTTAGAGCTCCCTTCAGATATAATATTTTTATATTCAAAATATATATTAATATTTAAAATGTATTTAAATATTTAAAAATATTCGTATATATTTCAGATTAAATATTTTTATATTCAAAATATATATTGATATTTAAAATATATTTAAATGATTAAAAATATTCTTATAAATTTTTATAAGCCTTCAATGGCAATAAAAAAAACGTTCATTTCGTTAAAAGATTTATGGTAAAACATGCTTAGAAATATCATTAAAGTTCTATAAAAATATCGTATACGTATCGATTTAGATCGTAAATACATTCTCGCATCCTTTTAAAACACTTCGCAGTGCGTGACAAAACCAATATACCCTGTAACATGCACATAAATGGCAACAGTTTCAAGTTACCAGCCTGATAAATGACCCAATGCCAATGCCCCGTGCATGGTCTAAGTTCTAATGTGTTCTGGCCTGCTGAATTTGTTTTCGGGGCGTACTTGAGGAAAATGTTTAATGGCATATTTAATATCGTAACGCATCGTAATTATGTCAGCGCACAAGAATAATAATAAATCGCAGCGAAAGGGTGTGCCCTGTGAGCTGTGAGCCCTTGCCCCAGCTGCGTGCGCCACATGTGGCAACAAGCTAATTAAAGCAACGATCGCAGGGCGCTAAATCTGTTGTACTGTGTTTACTTAGCACATTTTCGTCTGTACTCGCTTGCCACACAGGCATCGCTGCCAATGCCGACAGCTGCCACGCCTCAATCCCAATCCCAATTTCAATCGCAATCGAATTGGATGTCAGTGTGACTGTGACTGTGGCAAATGTTGCAACATCTCTTGCCGCGACATGTGCCACATCTGACACCGGCAGCAGCAACAGCAACAATATGTCATATGTCAACTGGCATATTGTCGCTGTCGAACTGAGCAGCGCGCCACATGCCGCAGCTGCCGCCGAAAATATCTTTCACATCGCGGCAAATTGCGCAAAGTGAAAGTCATTTGCCATCGGCTGTGAATAGTGCGTAATAACCGCGTACCTCGTACCGCGTACCAAATACCGGGGGTACTCACAGCTTAAGTACTCTGCGCAATGCGGAATACTCTGGCCGCTCCATAAGATCGGGCTAATCAATCCGGCGCGCCGCGGTGGGACCAACGCAACGGGGCGTTGCAAATGCGATGGGGCGACATGACAGGCAACAAAACCATGCAACACATGTGTGTGCTGCAACTGCAACATCGATTGTCGTTTAGCGACAAAATATACATACACTGAGAAAAAAATTTACTAGCAACTTGATTTGGTTTTTCAGAGATTTTGAAACTTAAATTTTAAAGGCTCTTTTCCCTAAAATAATATTATTTTTAAGAAAGTTAAGCACATAATAAATTGACTATTGATTCCAAATAAATAAAGCACCAAAAATATATAAAAATAAATATAAAAATATATAAATATATAAAATATAAAAATTATATAAATATATTTAGAGAAAATGCTCAAATTTTATAATCATTTATATTTTATATAATTATATTTAATTAATTAATAATTATATATATTTTATTTATAATTATGTATTTTAGAAATATTTTATTTAATAAATATAACATAGACTTTAACATGACTATAAAATATATAAGCTTTGTCACTTTCTCTTCGCCCTTTTCGCTCAGTGCAGCTGCATAATTTGGTAAACACTTTCAATGACTCTTCGAATCTCACACACAAAAAATAAAAAAAAGTAGAAAAAAACAAATTTGTCAACTCTTGAATATTTCAACCTGTTTTCGCAATCATCCCATGAAGTTGTACGTCGGATATCGACGCGATTGCCAAATGGAAAACTTGAAAAACTTGCGCGGCCTAACGAGACAAGGCTAATTAAAATTCGAAATAAATTAGCTAAAAATAAAGTGCAATTGATAAAGCCAATAAATTAGCATTGTACACTTTTGGCCATAATTCATCGAGTTTTCAAATTGAGAAAAGCCTGAATTTCAACGCATAAACATTATGGTGAAATATGGAAGTTTAGCTCGAACGACAGCTTCGACATAATATTACAAAAGAGCAGCAGCAGCAGCACAACGTAACGGATAAGAATTTCCATATTATATAGCAAACGCGCCGCAGCTCACGATTCTTTGCTGGTAAACGGGTTTTCTTAGGTCGCGTGATAAGCTCGTGATTCGTGACACATTTGATGTAAGTAAGCCTCATGGGCAATTGACCACGACAGACCGACGGATTGGACCACCTGGCGGCGGGAGGTCAGCTGAGGTGAGGCACATCACATCGCATCACATCACGTATCACTTGTCGCTTGTGGAATGCCACTGCTAGCAATTATATGGTAATTAGCGAGCCAAGTAGATTATATAGACCCCGCGACCGAGTGGGAAAATTCTCAAGCGAGCGCGTCATATTAAAAGTATATTGAACAAATTCAAATGGCTAATTGACCGGCCCCCCGTACGGCCGAACTGACCTAGAACAATCCCTAGTTGATCATAGTTATATATGTATATACTATAAGTATATTTTATCGGGAGGGGATTACTTTGAAGGGGATGAAATTGATTTAGGAGAATAAATAAAGAATTTTGACTTTACAAAAATATTCACCTTACTTTTTGCCCACAGTTGTATATATATGTATATCGCATTTATTGCATAGTTAAAGTTTGGTAAAATGACAAAAGGCTTAACATAACATTTGCGTCGTACAGATTCGGGAATATTTCGACATTTTTTTTTGGGGGGGGAGCAGCTCTTATTTCGCTTAATTAACTTTAAACTTAAACATTTCGCCAAAGATATATAGTTATAGCTATAGTTATATGTGTGTGTATGTATGTATGTTTGTTCTCCTAGGCAGCACAATCACGCGACTGATAGAACAGTATGTAGCCCGTCTCCGAGGACTTGTGTATGTCCGAGGTGAGTCCATAGAAATCCTCAATGGTCGAAGCCTCGATCTTGTCGACCATGTCGTCATCGAAGAGCAGCCACAGCCCATGGCTCTTCACAATGCTAATGTAATGGCCACGATTTGGTCCCGAGCCGCAGTGTATGACCACAGCGGTCAGATCGTACAATCGATCCGGATTGACGGCATCGTCCGACGTATTGAACAGCCTCAGCTCGAGCGGAAAGACAACGCGATGCGACACCTTGATGTGGCGATTGAACTGCTCCATGTACTTGAACCGCTTCAGATGCAGTGCCAATATCATGGGCAGCTTCTTCACGCGCATACGCTTCTGCGCCTCCTGATAGCTGCAGCAGTTGTCACACTTGAACTTGTTGTCCGAGCACAGTGTCTCCGTGTTGCTGAAGCAGCGCAAGCAGTGCGTTATCGATGTATTCTGATCCACGTCCACCTGCAGATCGAAGAAGTTCTCGTCCTTGCTGCTCACCGTCTCGCAGTTGAGGCAGCGCGTCTCCGACGTCAGTATACCCTGGAAGATCTCGTGCACCCAGGTGGGCTCCGTGTTGGCGCCATTCTGCTGCACAATGGGCGTCACCGTGGCCGTCAACCCCCCAGTGCCGTCGAGCACACTGGTCGTGCCGCTCAGCGAGCCCGAGTTGCTGCAGTTGCCATTGGTGGCCGTCGAATTGGACATGGAGGTCGATGTGGAGTTCGAGGAATTCGATGTCGAGTTGGATTTCATTGCTCCCGCAGCAGCAGCAGGCGCAGTAGCAGCAGCTGTTGTGGCAGTGTTGCCATTGCCATTGGACGCTGCCTTGCCAGTGTTGCGCTCGGCCAGTATGATCTCGTTGATGTGATTGATCAGAAAGTTGAGGAACTCGTGGGCATCCTGCTGCATGTAATTGTCGAATTCCTCCTTCTCTTTGCGCAGACGCGTTATGAACTTCTTGGGCGCTATCGAGCCGACCTTCTTCTTCTGCGTGGCAATGCTGTAGAAGAGATCGGCCAGGCACGAGAGCAGCGTCTCCTTGGGCCGCTTGTTCTTGGCCTTGTACTCGAGCACCTTCTCGCGGAATGGCTTGCAGAAGTAGAGCGCCTGCAGCACCGAGTTGCTGTAGCACGTATTCCCGAAGTTGACCAGACCGAAGTAGTGCTCGTTCGGGGGGAACAGATCGGAGCCGATCTCACGCTCCAGCTGCGAGACGTTGGCGCCCATGGTAGCTACGGGTGCTGCCGCGGCACAGCGGTACAGAAAACCCCACACTGTGCAAGCTTAGTGTCGATTATCTACGGGCGAGTTATCGTTATCGGTATCGTTATCAGAAATTTAATGTACGACCCTTTTGGCTGGGGCTCTTCGATTTTAGTATTTGTGTTTAGTTTATTTTGTCTACTGAGATTTGCTTGAGTTTGTTTTTAGTATTTTTTGATAATTTATTGTAATGTTTTTTTTTTTTTGGTTTTTTTTTATTTTGGGTTGAGAGGCAGATGCGCACAACACTTTTCTACATTTGTCTGAAAATAAATAATTTTGAAGAGGGGATACACGTGAGTTTCTTTCGCATATATAACACAAACGACAAAATTATAAATATTTTAAAGTTTACATTGCTCTCGTTTTGGGCTTTTTTTTTATTTGTTGTCTGGGGCGATATTAAAAACTAATCAGTAGAAATTAAGCATAAACTAACATAACGAAAAAATGCAATTCGGACGTCTGTTCCCCTCTCCAAAATATATTTTTGTGTGTATTTTTCAAACATTTTTAGTATCACATGCCCGACACGCGCGCGACTTCTAGTTGAGTTTTCACTTGTTCGAATCGAGAGAGAAAAATTTATTGCAAATATTTTGAATTGTTGACAATGCTTAATTGATTTAGATTTTATCAATAAATTATAAAATACGTGTGCAATTTGTTAAAATAATTCAATTAAATATGTTAAATTGCTCTATGAATGATATGCGATTAGTTGGAACTTGGATTAATCATACCCGCAAACGCTTCAATAACTTACGATCGATTAAGTTATGCAAAGATATTGATCATTTAATGTATTCTTGAATAATAACAATAGTTTTGTAGTTTAATCATGATTTGCCTTCTTCTGCTTTTGCCCTACTTTTCCATAGTTGTTTCTATAAAATATTCCCATTACTACCACACCATATCACCATACTACGATCGACTGAATCATGGGCAAACATCCAGACAATTTCAACACAATCAATCGTCTTTACTCTACCATTTACACGTCCACACAGTTCAATATCACAGATGACTCGATGGTTTAAAAATAGCGCCAGTTTTATGGCAGTTAATGGCTCGCAACGGTGACTTTTTTCTCGAAAAAAGCCGCTAGAAGCGCGCTGGGAAATTTCCGCACAGTGGCAACGCCCCAACGGCGAGTGCCGGTCGTGTGCCAATGGCAATGCACTCGGAGCGTATAAAAGTGATGGCGTTGAGGCCAAGTCACACACAGAAGCCAAGACAAGTCAGAGCAAGCAACATACTAGTACAGTGGAACCTAAGCGACAGACAACACAGCAACCAGCTGAAATTCCTTTGGATTTTAAATTTCCAATAAAGCGCCAAACCTAAAAAGCAAACAGAAATTTCCTAGACAACTTTCCAGTATAAAGCTTGCCAAGGAACTAGCAATTATCCGTGCTCAGTTTTAAGACAACACCACGTTGGATAAATATCTGTTTATCCTTGCTACTGAATACCCTTATGTTGAACACCAGAACGGAGCACCAAACAAATCAAAGGCAGGACGGCACCTACTCAAGGCGCCAGTGAATCATCTGTCAGCAAAAATACTGAAGATCCTCGCCTAATCCTCACAAGTGCCATCATTAAAAATGTTCAGCTGCAGCTGCTCAATTTAGATATAAGTCTAATTTTTAATATTAATATTAAGGAAAAAATCCAAATAAGCGAAAGAAGCTAACAGCTTATGCATTTAAACTAAATAAATTCAAATCAAAATAACAAAGTTTATAGATGGAGAAAATATCGAAAATAAAGTATTAAAGCAAACATTTTGATCTTTTTATCTTTCTTTTCTTTCTTAAATTTTAATATAAATTTAAATTCAGCAAATATTTACTGAATATGAAAAATAGGTATATTAAAATTAAATTTGATTATTGAATAAAACTTGGGACATATTCACTAGCATATCAAATAATGTAGTAATCGTACCTAGAAGCATCTCTTTTTTTAAATTTTTTTTTTTTTTTTTTTGCCTGAATCATTCACTTTAGTTCGAGGCCGTGCTTGACAAACCAATAGACTTGTTCCGGGCAGCCATAAGCCTTTTTTACCTGAGAAAGTTCCATCATTCAATTTAGCAAAATTCGCTCAAAAACTTTGAATGAAACTTATATTTCATGTTGATTTTTATATACTATTATATATATATATATATTATTATTTAGAATAAATTTCAGCTCGTTATAAAGATACTCTCGATATACTTTCTCAAAAAAATGCAATCCAAACTGCTATGGTCTTTTCCCACGTCACAAGCGGCCCATTCAATAGTTCTATTCTCAAAATGCCCAACTAACCCGTTTCCAATTGATGTACGAGTATGGGTAATTTCACAATCGTAGCGATCGCCGGGCATCAATGGCTATAAAACTCTCAGCCAGTTGAGATCGTTCAACAGTTTGCCAGCGAAAATGCATTCAATTGTAAGTATCGGCTAGCAATACACAACTCAGTTCAAGCAAATAATACTAAACGGGTTATACTGTTTTCAGATATACTTTGTTGTGCTCTTGGGCGTTGTGACAGTGCCCACATTATCGCAGCCTGTCAATGTGACGCACAGCGAGGATCAGTTGGTCAAGACAATGGGAATTGCCGTGAATGCAACACAATTGATTCAATCCACGCAGATCAGTCCCAAGGCAATTACAACAGAAGCAACTTTGACAGCTTCCAAAGAGAGATCAGCTCAAGCCAACTCGACATTTATAACTACAGAAGATCCTATGCAAAATAACTCCACAGCTGATGCTGAGCCACGCCCACAAATGATCGGCACAAGATTGAGTGCAACCCTGCTGAAAATCCTCACACAGATGGGCTAATTTCTTAAATGTTTTCTTTACTCTAATTGACAGTAAAATTAATTTGATATAATTTGCAATAAAGCACAGACCATGGGAACCACCGAACCACCACAATTAGCTTCTTAGGAAGTCAAAGTACAGACAGACTAATTTTACAGTTACAATTACATATTGTAATTAATTCCTATTAAGTGTTTTGGAATAATTAAAGTGAAAATTTTTCCGAAAGCGCCAATAAAAATTCCCCGTTCGAGACATTCAAAACGTATCCCCCCTCACATAACATATCATATGGTCAACCCGCTGTTCTCGGCTAATCAAAATCGCAATTACTGTCAATCATCGTTGTCAATGCAATTGTGAATCGAATCGAACTCGAAACGAGTTTGAACTACCTACTAATAGGTGTACGTACGAATGCCTATTTCTCCATTAGAAGCGTAATTAATGTGGACTCGTCGTTCATTCAATACTTTCTGATTTGAAACGTGATTCCGAATACTGCCTCCACCGGGAACAGGTAAAACTCGTTTGTGCCACATCTCGCGCACGGATTTGCCACAATAAATATATCGTATAATGTTATAAATGGAAGATAGCAATTTTCACAGGTTCAGTACATTTTCACCGTTTCAACGAGAATGATCAGATCGCTGGCAGTGAGTTCTAGTTCTAGCCATAAGGAAATGAAATAACGAAATTTATTTTCTCAAAGCAATTCAATTCAATCTTTTAGTATCTGTGCGTCTTGCTTGTGATATGCACTTCAATCGATTACAATCATGCCGGCAAGGTGTTCTATGAATTCCAGTGAGTTTGCCTAGTGAACTATATACTATAGATCGTCTACTATATAAACGATTTCAGCATTCACGAGGTGCCAACAAACAGCACAGAGACTGAGCATGCATCGAACTCAACGAACAGCACAAGGCCAGAGCCCAAAGTGAGCATCTCGGGCAGTTGGACATCATCGTTTCTGCTGCCCGGCAATGGCTCAGAATCTGAGGAAACTTTATTCGTGGAGAAAAGTGATATTACGTACGACGAAAATGGTTATCATGGCAAATATAACATAAGCGAATATCCGCGTGAGTTGGACGAACGCCTCGGCGCAACTGCACTCAAGGTGATCACAGGTTGATCGTCATACAAAAAATATCGCATTGTTTTTATCTTATCATAACTCAAAATAATATGAAAGTATTGAGTTTTATCAACTCACAACAAGACCAAAAAATATATATATGTATGTATATATATAATATATTAAAGCTTTAATAAAAATTGATAATTTTTCTTACCGTTTGCGAAGTTTCCTTTGAATCCGTTGGGGTTTTTAGGTCAACTCCTGCTCG
Organism: Zaprionus bogoriensis; assembly: GCA_035046045.1. Classification (NCBI taxonomy): domain Eukaryota; kingdom Metazoa; phylum Arthropoda; class Insecta; order Diptera; family Drosophilidae; genus Zaprionus; species Zaprionus bogoriensis. Next base: position 3,435,827 of record JAWNOI010000010.1, read on the forward strand.
CTCAATGCAATTTCTTGCCAACACTTTCGACGAAAATTCTCAAAGTGTAGTAAAAATCAAGAAGATTGTTTTTCCTGTAAATAGTAAGAGAGGAAATGCAATAAGAGAACCATTAATTAGTGGAATAAAAACAGCTTAAGTGAGGAGGAAAACACAAATTCTAATTAGCTATGCATAAATGTACGCGACTCACAATAAATAAGATGGACCTTGGCTACGATTGAAAAGCCAAGAGAGAGAGAGAGAGAGTCATTAGAAACGAGAGAGAGAATCATTAGAAAATAGAGAGAGAGAGAGAGAGAGATACTCGGTACTAAAGCAAAGTGCTCGAATGAGAGATACGCCGTACATCTCTGAGAGCTGACAATCACATCATTCTAAGTCGAATTCCAAAGAGACACTCTCTGCCGCTCTCTCTCCCTCTCCGGCCTAGTACAGGGTATGCGAAATACATGCACTGCTCTCCACCTTGTCAGCGGGTCAAGTGCGCGAGAGCGTAGAAACCTATTGATGCTGCTTAAAGCTGTTACTGCCGCTGATGCTATACGAGATTGAGATGGAGATCAGCGGCAATAGAAGTGGGTCAGTCGCGTAATTGGGCTGCACAGCAAATTCGCTCGAACGGTTAATACAATTAATTAATTAAGCGACCGGACAGACGATAAGCCTCCGCCCAAGTCAAAAATCGACGCATCTCTCGATGCGAGCTCAGTTCTCAATCGACAGCTAAGCGTAGCGCACACGGCACAACACAATGGCAACTGCCTCCTGCGTGCTCCTGGCACTTGTTGGCGCATTCGCGCTGCTCTCCACCGCCGCCACGGATCCTTATGGTACCAACTATACAACGGATATACTGCGCCTGGCCAAGGCTGCCCATCTGAAGGCCTACATGACCGAGGGCGAACAATTGCCCTGCGATAATTTCTATAACTTTGCCTGCGGCAATTGGCCACGCCTACATCCGGCCAAAGTGTATCGCAAGCGCACCAATTATCTGGAGGAGCTGCAGGAGTTGTTTGTGCGCAAAAGCGCCGACATGCTGAAGTCTGCGACAGCAGGTGCCGACACTAGCGCCGATCGCCTGATCAAGACCTTCTACGGCTCGTGCTCTACGCAGGCGAATGACACGAGCTCCGCGCTGGCAACACTGCTCAGTGTGACCGACTTTCGCGGCGGTTGGCCAGAGATTCGTGTGGTATCGTGGTACAACTACGAGTACGACTGGCTAAAGGTCATCGCCATGCTGAAGCAGCGCCTGGGCGTAGACATACTGATCGGACTGGACGTGGTGCTGGACTACAAGGAGGAGCATATGCATCGCCTCAAGCTGGGCGCACCTCAATTGCCGCTGGGACATCGTCAGCAGTATTTGGATGCGAGCCACCATGAGGAACGCATGCGTTACGAGCAAACGATTGTGCAGAAACTGCAGAATTATTATCCCCAGCAATCGGAGGAGTGGTACAACGAGGTGGCCGCCCAGGTGCTGAGCATTGAGCAGCAATTGGCCAAGGGATTGCCACACAATGCGGCCCTAACGCTGGAGCAGACGACGCGACAACGCACCGCGGCCGAGATGAAGTCCGCCTATGGCAGCTACGTAGACATCAGTCGATACCTGCAGCTGATCTTCAACGACACCATGTACACGGAGATCTACGAGACGCCCGAGGACTATCTGTCCAATCTGGTCGACGTCATACGCAATACACCCAAGCTGCAGCTGGCCAACTATACGATCTGGCGAGCCTTGGATACGTTGGATCAGGCACGCATACCCTTCGGCGTCCAGCCGGGCATCTGGTGTGTGCAGCAGGTGCGTCGCTACTTCCCGCAGCAGCTGGAGAGTCTCTTCCATAGGAACTACAACAACATGCAGATGATCAATGAGCTGCAGTCGACCTGGTCGGACATCAAGCGCGTCTTCCGCGAGGATCTGCAGGCCTCCACAGAGCTGCACTGGATGACGCAGGAATCGCGCCAGAAGGCCATCTCCAAGCTGGAGTCGCTGAGTCTGCAGTTCCGCAATCATGATGACACACGGCTAATACGCCAGCTGCACGGCCTGCAGCTACAGAAGGATCAGTTCTATGCGAATCTGGTCAATGTGCTGCAGTGGACTACGCAGCGGCATCTGGCCAAACTGCTGGAGGAGCCACAGTTGCGGGACAAGGTGTACAAGCTGCCGCACTACGAGCTGACGACGAACAAGATGCAAATACCCATTACCTTCCTGCAGGCACGCTTCTTCTGGGATTCCGCCTATCCCAATGCGCTCAAGTACGGCACTCTGGGTGTGCTGCTCGCTCGCCAAATGCTCCACGGATTCGATGAGGTGGGCAGACACTACGATCACAAGGGCTACCGCAACAACTGGTGGGATCTGACCACGGAGTCTTCATTTGCAAGACGCGCTCAGTGCTTCCAGGAGCAATACGCCATCTATGTGCAGTTCCACGAGAAACCCGTGCAGGACAAGGGTCTACTGAGTCGCGTTGTCGCCGACAACGGAGCCCTGAGCATCGCCTATCGCGCCTACACCAAATGGCTGCAGAACGCTCCAGAGACGGCAAGGGAGCGATTGCCCCTGCTCGATCATTCGCACAATCAACTCTTCTTTCTGGCCTATGCACAGCTCTACTGCACCGACTATCCCGACACCGTGGTGCTCTTTGACGAGCTGCCCGAGCAGATACGTGTGAATCAGGCAGTGTCCAACTCGGAGGAGTTCAGCGAAGTCTACGGCTGCTCGCGGAGTGACAAGCTGAACGCACGCTTCAAGTGCCGCATCTACTGAGCAGCTAATCGCAGCCAATAATTAAGTACACTCATACACATACATATAGACTATATACTATATAAACGAACACACACACACACATTTATTCAACAAGTCCAATAAAGCTTTGCGCACACACGCTCAAGGGTTGTTTGTTGTTTGGGGAGGGGTCCACTGACTAAGCACTGGATGAATCGCTCGTTAGGTTGCCTTCCGATAACCTCAGAGTATGAGACGTAATGCAATAGAGAGTTCTGTCGAACTAGAAACTAAACAAACTGGAACTAAGCTAAGACTCGCAGACAAGCCCAAGGCTCAGCTGATCTCAGACTGCTTTGAGACAGACAGACCTATCAAGTTCGCATATTTTGTAAACGAACGAACGTAAATAAAACAATAAAAACTGTTTGTTTTCTTCGCTATGATTTCTCAGTTTCATTTTCATTTTATTTATATCAATTGCGGTACTCCGAGTCCAATTTCAAAGTCAATTAGAGCATTCAAATCGAGGTGTACTGTTGAAAATGGATAACCATTAAAAATGATTTAAAATGGTTTATTAGCTTTGTGCAAAGGCATGTAACAGGCAGAAGGAAGCATGCATATGTACATAGTCTTGATCTGCATCAAGAAACCCTGTCCGTTTGTCCGTTTGTCAGCGTAAATGCACAGAACTAAGTTATAACAAAAACTAGCGTCACCAAATTCGGCATGTAGGTTCGTCTATAGCAGACGCAGATCAAATTTATTTCAAACTTTGAGTGTTGCCCCAAACCCCTAGGCAAATCGAAAATTTTGAATTTGAGCTTCAATAATAAGCAAATAAGCATTATAAGAATTAGGAATTCATATTCAAAATTTGGTAAATGGTATCTTACAGTCATGTGCACTTGACTGTAGTTTTCTTTACTTGTTTTCTTCACTTCTTGTGCTTGTTGCTCGCTTCCGGTCTATTGCTCTCGCGCGATAAACCTTAAAGACTAAAGACATAACTGGAAGTCTTTCTGAAGGCGGAGCTGAGAGGGAAATAACTAACTAATCTTAAAGCTTTACGCATGGATTCACAACAAAATTATGTAACTTCTCTAGTTTTAACGGATCAAAGAACTATGTAACTCGTCAGGCCTGCATAGCAAAGATTATAGCGCTCTCTCTCTCTCGCTAAAAATAGCATTCTTCTGCTCTCCCTCGCTCTCTCTCTCTCTCTCTCTCTCTCTCTCTTTCAGCGATAACCCGCCTTGAACTGCGCGCTTATCAGCAACGCACTGCGCTCTCCCACAACGCGATCATCCGCTGTTGTGCCCAGTTGAGCACGCTGCCAAGATGCTGTAACATCAGCATGTCAGAGCCGAACTGGAGCAGAGTTTTCGTGCCGCTGCTGCTGTTGCTCGTTGGCATCACACAGCCTGCCACAGGCGATGATGTCGCCTTCGAGCGCGTCTTCCAAACGGAAGCGACAGTGCGTCAGAGCAAATCCCAGGAGATGCGACGCCAGTTGAATCTGCAGGCCAATGCCTGCAGCGATTTCTACGATCACGCGTGCGGCAATTGGGATACGAATGCAACGCCGCAGGCGAAGCTGCAGCATCGCATCGATCGCGAGCTGCTGCGATTGATCGAGGAGGCGCCGCATGGCAAGGACAGCGCATTGGCGCGTCAGGCCAAGGAGTTCTTCGCTTCATGCATCATGACCAAGTCGCAGCCACAGCACAGCATACAGCAGCAGCAGTTCCTCAGCGAATTCATACAGCAGAATGGCGGCTTTCCCGCCGTGCCCGGCTCCAATTGGCCCATCTATAACGCCGCCTACGATTGGCTGCAGGTCACCGCCGGCCTGAGGCGACACTACGGCATGGACATACTGATTGGCATGCGCGTGGGCTACAACTATGCGCAGGTGCAGGAGAACAGCGTCTACCTCACCGAACCGAGCACACTCTTTCCGCGCGAACTCTGCACGCGTCGCCGTCTGGGCACACGCGACGCCGCGTACGTGGCCATCGAGCAGCTGGTGGCAGCACAGCTACGCGCCTGGCTGACGCTCGACAACGAGAAGTCGCAGCGCGTCGCGGAGGAGATTGTTAGCTTCGAGCATGAACTCTGCGCCGGCATGCAGGATCCGCCGCAAGTCTGGAACGCCGAGGAGCAGCTCTACCGGCGCAACTGCACGCGCAAATCCCTCATCGAGCTGTCGCAAGCTTACGGCATTGACTTCGATGCGTACATGAGCACCAGCTTTAGCCAGAACATCTTTAGGCCCGTCTACATGGCCGCACCGGACTACTACAGGCAGCTGAAGCGCACGCTCGACGCGCACAACAGCAGCCGCGTTGCCAACTATGTGATGTATCGCGCGTTGGCAACGCTCACATTTCCGCTCGATGACAATCCGGTGGAGCGTCCAGACTATTGCCTGGCCAAGATCAAGCAGCTGCTGCCGTCGGCACTGGGTGAGCTCTATGCGCGGCAGTACGCCAGCGAGGAGGGTAGCCAGCAGCTGAAGCTACTCTTTGCCCAGCTGCAGGCGGCGCTCAAGCAGAGCCTCGATGCCGAATGGCTGGAGGAGGGCAGTCGCCGCACAGCGCAGCGCAAGCTCAGCGATCTGCAGCTGGAGCTGCCCAGCTATGGGCAACAGCTGATGCTGCTGGTGCAGCTGGAGCGCAAGAACTACTGGTCCAATCTGCGCCAGCTGCTGCAGGCCGTGCAGTCCAAGCAGCTGAATCGCCTCTTCGAGGAGGGCCTGCCCCTGCCGGCCGATCCCGTCGAGGCGTACGAGACGCGCATTGTCTACAGGCCTGTGCAGCGGCGCCTGGAGCTGGGCTGGGCACTGCTGCAGCCGCCCGAGCATGATGCGCGCTATGGCAATGCACTGAGTTACGCCACATTGGGCAGCGCGCTGGCCGAGCACATGGCAATGGCCTTCGATGCGGTGCACTGGTCCGTCGGCTTGCTGGAGCATGATAGCTGGGACAAATTGACAGCGTTTCGCTATCACAATCGCAGCGAATGCTTCGAGCGCCAGGTGGAGGAGTATCTACGCTTCAATCAGACTGCTGCGAGGCAGCAGATCGCAGCCAGTGCCGGCCTGAACATCGCCTTCCGTGCGTATCTCAACTGGTTGGCATTCCAGGAGCCCAACAACGACTTCACGCGTCTCTCCAAGGAAACGCTGCCCGGCCTGAACTACTCCAATACGGCGCTCTTCTTTCTGGCCTACGCCCAGCAGCGCTGTCAGCCGCGCGAGCAACAGCAGCAGGAGCAGCATGAGCTGCCAGAGCCCTGGGCGAGCATTAGGTGCAGGTTCAGCGTGCGACAGCGCCACAGCTGGACGCGATGGCAGGTCAATGGACCGCTGCGCAATCTGCCGGATTTCGCAAGCGATTTCCATTGCGCCCCCGGCATGCCCATGAATCCCGCAGAGAAGTGCGTTATATACTAAGTGCGTTGTATACTCTTCACATCACAAAAGTAAGGTTAAGCTTACTCTATATACTATACAACTTTAAAATAAATAAATAATAATAGAATAATAGCTTAAGCTTCCAAACTACTACAGCTAAAGCAAAGCAAAAATATTTTTCGCAATAAAAATAGTAGTACCATAATTCTCTTTAGACTTTCATTATTGATAGGGTTTCAGTGCTGGCAAACACATATATGTATTATATTAAGTGATATCGTCTGCGCTCTGACATTCAACTTAATTTGCCATCAATTAAAGTAGCCTAAATTTCCAGAGCTGAAAGCGAAAACAAATCAAGAAAACTACTATCGAGCACTGCCGGCAGTTAGATACCTTTCACCCAAGTAGAAAAAAACAATACGAATTTAGGCAAAGCATTACCTATATAAGAAAATGCCTACTTCGTCGGATTATACTTATGGCAGCTATAAGTACCGATTTTTTTTGGTAAGTTACAAAATCGTTAAAAAGAACAAAAATCGTCCGATAGTTGCTATGCAAGCTATACGATATATCGTTGCGATCTAGCTCGTTAAGACCTATTTGCTGAGTCCAGGAAAATTAAGTATATATACCAAGTTTCATCAAGCTAGTTTCAATACTGAGAGACTAGTTTTCAATGCCACAGACATGACGGACAAACGGACAAGACTTGACTATTGGTGCTGAGCGTTAATAATTATTAAAGTTTATACTTCAGGGGTCGGAGATGTTGCTAAAATCTAGCCAAAATTATTACAAGCCCTGAAAGAAAAGCTTTTTTTGACTTTTTAACTTTTAAAAATAAACGAAAAAATATATAATTATAGAGACTAAGAGCAAAAGAAAAAATCTGCCATCAGCATAATATAAACACGTAAATTTTTTCCAAATTTGATGTCTCTAAAGCAATATGCAGTAAATCTATATATGTTTTCTATATTATTTATAGCAACAAACAGGAAAAGTGCATGTTAGTCAAAAATCTGCACGACAAAGTTCAAGTCTCTAGCTTCTAAACTAGCTAAGAACGAAGGTCTCGCAGACATTTGCACAAACCTAGCATGCCATTCTACCCTTTCTTAAGAATTGAATGTTATAAAAAGTGGAAAATTCGCGGGGAAACGAAAACAAACAAATCTCACTCTCAAAACAAGCTGCCAATCGCGTCTTCACATATATATATAAATATATATATGTAGATAACTGAACAATGCGAGCAAACTTGAGGGCTACAAACGGAGGACGTGCGAGGTCGAGTTTGTTTATTCACACACAGAGAGAGAGAGAGAGAGAGAGGAAGCCAGAGAGTGATCGAGAAAGATTGCGCGGGAGTGCCTCGTTGATAAGCCCAGGGACTGGAAGCTGTATGGACTGTATGGACTGAGCACTGAGCACAAACTTGACCCAATTCGACAAGTTCATGAGCGCGAAATGGCAATGGCCAAGCTCGTCGTCCGACTGCTGGACGAGGGGCTTATCGTGCCGCGTGCGACGCCTTCCACTCAGTCGAAAACTCAACGCAAAGATGAGAACTACGCGAATCGCACAACTTGTGCTGCTGCTGCTGCTCCTGATCCACGGCACACTTGGACGCTACAACAGCAACAGCAATAACAACAATAACTACAACAGCAACAACAACAACAACAATATGTATCGAAACAGCGCACTGAGCAACTTGAACGTGGAGAGTCGCGAGGAGCGCAGCGTGCGGCAAAGCATTTCGCGCGACATGCTCAAGTACATGAACCTCAGCGCGGATCCCTGCACGGACTTCTACGACTACGCGTGCGGCAACTGGGCGCAGCACTTGAGTCGGCAGAAGCGCGAGCTGCCATTGGTGACGGCACAGCAGCTGGTCGAATCGCTCATTGTGGATCAGTTGCAGGAGCTGCTCAAGCTGCCGCAGCCGCTGACGCAGCAGCGTCACAGCAACGAGTACAGCGCAGTGAGTGTGGCAAATGTGCGCAAGGTGTGCAGCTTCTACGATGCCTGCGTCGCTGTCGAGGCAAATGCGGAGGAGCGCAGTCGCTTCCTCATGAAGATACTGCGCGCCCATGGCGGACTGCGCAACGTGCCCAACTCCAACTGGCAGCCCAATCTCAATTGGGTGCAAATGCTAGCCACACTGCGACGCGACTATGGCCTGGACATACTCATCGGCCTGAGCATCGATCTCAATCTGCAGCAGTTGCGCGGCAATAGCATCTACTTGGGGGAGCCACGTCTCACCATCATGCAGCCAGAGCACTGCAGCGCACTGGTCACGCGCCAGGCAAACGTACGCGACGAGATCTATGCGCAGATCCAGCAGCAGGTAGCGGACAACATGAACCAGTGGCTGGGCATGGAGCAGGGCGAGGCGGCACGCTTTGCCGGCGACCTTGTGCGCTTCGAGTTCGAGCTGTGCAAGCGCATGCGCGAGCAGCAGCAAATGGAACCGCTGGCAGACGTCCAGGCGCCTGGGGTCTTTGCCGGACACTCACGCATTGGACAGGATCGACTGCGTCAGCAAACAACGCACTATCCACGCAAAACGCTCGCCGAGCTGACGGCACAGGACAACGCTGTGGACTTCAAGCTCTACGTAGAGCTGATACTGGAGAACGCGTACTCGGAGAATGTGTATCTACGCTCGCCGCACTATCTGACGCATCTGGTGCGCACGATCAAGGCCAACAATCGCTACACCATCACAGGGTACATACTCTATCTGGCCATGCTGGAGCTCAATCAGCCGCCCGAGGAGCAGGTGCTGCTGCGGCCCAAGCAGTGTGTGCATGTCGTGCAGCGACTGTTCCCCCAGGTTGTCGGCGACATGTACCAGCGGCATGTGCAGCGGGACAATGCCCAGCAGGACATGGAGCAGATTTTCAACGATCTGGTCAAGGCGTTCGAGCAGCAGCTCAAGGTCGATTGGATGGATGAGAACGATCAGCGTGCGGCACGCTCACGCCTCGCCCAGTATCACACACAATTCCCCGACTACCAGGGCGTCGATCTCGCCGGTCTGCACTTCCAGAAGAACGAGGACTACTGGCATCGGTTGGAGACGACGCTGCGCTACAATGCACGCGAGCAGCTGAACGCGCTGCGCGGCAACGACTTCAGCCGCACGGCAAGCGAGGGCAGTCTCGATGCGTTCGAGGTGCGTGCGGCGCTGCTGCTGCGCCAGCAGGCAGTGCTCGTCGGTTGGGGCCTGCTGCAGGCTCCGTACTACAGCTACTTTTACCCGAAGGCCTTGAAATACGCGCTGGTGGGGCAGCGTCTGGCCAGCGCTCTGCTGCAGGCCTTCGACGACGAGGGCTGGAACAGGCATCCGCAGGCGACGGCCACGTGGAACGAGATCACCCTGACGGGCTATCGCAATGCCAGCGAGTGCCAGCGCGCTCAGTACAGCAATTATTTGTACGATCAGCCCGGCGAGTTCCAGAACGCGACGCGTCTGCGCGAGATCATCGCCGACATCGGCGCCCTCAATGTGGCGTTCAATGCGTACTTGAGCTGGCTCGAGCAGGTCGATCACAAGATGCTGCCGCTGCTGCGCCGCGAAACGCTGCCCGAGCTTAACTTTAGTAATACGCAGCTCTTCTTCATCTTCTTCGCGCAGTCGCGCTGCTGGTCCGCAGCCGAGGAGGAGCCCGCGCCGCCGTTTCTGCCGCTCGCGCAACACACGCCTCAGCGCTGGGATGTCAACGGGCCGCTGAGCAACTCGGAGGAGTTCAGGCGCGAGTTCAGCTGCGCCTTGGGCAGTCCCATGAATAGTGGCAACAAGTGCTTAGTCTACTAAGATTATCTGAATAATTATACCCTGTAATAAAGTATAGGTTCTACAAGTATTTCCAAAACTATATTCATTGGGGGATTGCGAAAGGCAGAACTCAGCAAACACGACTAAAAAAGATCAAAGATGTAGAAAATATCGATAGTACTATCGTGGGCGCGTTATGTACTAATAACACTATAGTTTCTCGCTTCAGAACAAAAAACGTATCTTAGAAGACATAAGCATCAACAAAGAGTGGTTAAAAGATATCCTTGGATTGTAAAGTCCAAAAAATAAAGTGTTAAAAATATCGATAGTACTATCGTGAGTGACTAAACTATCAAATTTTGGTTCAGAATGTCAAATGTATCTCAGATGCTGTAGGTATAAGCAGAGGAACACTAAGTGATATCCTAACTTGGGTTGCAGTACAAAAAGTGTGATAATATATCGATAGCACTATCGTAGCACCATGTATTATCAGTGGGTAAGGTACAATTTAAACCAATAAATTGCTTTGTAACGATACAATTGGCAGTAGTAAAATCGTTAGTCTTCAAACTAACGACGCTACTATCGTATGTACATAACCAATCAATAGTACATTCTGTAAGACTGGGAACTATCGCTTTTACCATTAATATCGTTAGTTAGTCCTCAAACTTAGGACATTACTTAAGTACGTAAACAAACAACAATATAATTTGTAGTTCTGGGAACCATACAAAATCAAACTTATCTAAATTTTAACCATACATTTGAAGCCTCAGAAGAACTATCGCTTATTCACAACAACTCAATCGATAAAGTCCGAACAAACCCATCAAAATATTTACATTTATAGACCCGCAGGAGTAGAGTTCTTCCGTTCATTTGCACAACTTTATGATACCCATTTGGCCCACTTTATGTGTAAGCAGGGTATGAAACGATAAAACGAAGAAAGTCATTAAAGCGTACTGACAGGCACGACATCAAGACGCTCAATAAATAGTTGCTGCTCAGGACTGTCGTTGGGTCTACGACAACGACGTCAATCGAACCAGTTGAGCGTTAAGCCCAAGCTTCGCTTTCAAAACAGAATTAAGCACTTAAACACGCAGCGCCAGAGATGCACAAAAGCCGAGACAAGATAAAGTATATAAGCAGAAAAAAGAAAAAAATGAAAAATAACAACAAAAAAAAAGTCGCACATTGTCTGCAGATACAAAGAAACTGCGTATGTAGGTCGTAGTCGACCTTCAACTGTCAATCGATTGCGTTTACTTCTATGGCTCGGAAAGCGCACGTATTTCCGGCTGGTTATTGTGCACCTCGCTCTATGGCCATTAGCGAGTGCTTGGGTGAAATTCGAATACAGCAAATCCCTGACTTGACTCGGGTTCCATGCGATTCCAGAACCAATTGGAATTCAAAGTAATCCAGCTAGAACGGAAACGATCGATTGCCTCTTCGTTGTTACAGAATAGGTATGGGGAAACATAGAGGTATATTTACATAATTATATGTAGAAACACACTTACACACACCCACTCGCACACACATGTTTATTATGAGTATGAGCTATGAGTACTCCGCGCTTCATAGAACATGCTTATTTACGCTGCGATCGGCGCAGAGTCTACAGTTACGCACAAGCATAAACACAATATGGTATACAGTTATCCGTATAATAGAATCATTGAATCATTTCGAAATCAGCAAAGGCGATAAACAATAAGTCAGCGAAACTACAGTTTGCATATACTACATACCACATATTCATATTACAATGCAGCGGGGGAACAAACAAATTGATCCCACACAACTGGAAACGATCTGCCGATCTCTCGTTGAACCCACTTAAAAGAGAACGCCGAGTCGAATACAGTCGAGTTTCCCTACAGAGAATTGAAAAAACTTTTCGAACATCAAAATTGATTAAAATAAACTCACATCGCTCAGCCATTAATCATGCCGAACTCTTCGAATGTAATTCTCCAGCATGTGGAAATTTCGAAGAACAAAATTTTCTGTTTTAGAAGATATTTTTCATTCTAAGAGCATTCCGACAACGAAACACTTTGAAACTCCTTCTATTTTGTTATACACGTTCAGCAGATATGGGAATTATCAGGTAGAAATTCATCATAATATAAAGTGCATTAATTTTACGACTTTTAGAAATTATTCACAATGTAAAATGCATTTATTAAAACTTTTCGAACATAAAAATTAATTAATTTTAAAGAAACTAATCATAATATAAAGTGCATTAATTTTACGGCTTGTAGAAATTATTCATAATGTAAAATGCATTTATATAAAACTTTTCGGCCATAAAAACTGATTAAACACACTTTTCTCAACTATTAATCATGCTGAACTCTTCAAATGGTATTTTAAGGCAAGTAGAAGAAACAACATTTTCTGTTTTTCATTCTTCGAGACTCTTTCAAGCTCTATATTCAGATATGGGAACTATGGTATCTTGTACAAAATTATTCATAATGTAAAATGCATTTATTAAAAAAAAAAAACTACTAGAAATGCATTTATAATTATACGACTTCAAATGGCTCTCAACCCACTCGATATCTGTTTTCGCATTTATGTCATAAAGGCGACTCACAACTTGAGGGAAAATGACGAACAAGCCCCCGGGCGACTGGTTTATTCAGTTCTGCTGGCTTGGAAAGCATTTGAAAAGCAGCTGAAAATGCGCTTGACTCACAAGTGCAGGCAGAATGCCTTCGATATGGCAGTGTGTACAGAAATAAACTGTTCCCCGAAATGGGAATTGACAGGGAAATGCGATTTGATAAATCAGCTATACAGATCCTCCAATAAATCAAGCATGCATATACCCCAAAAACCGAGCAAAGTGCTCACAAAGGGAGGCAGTCGCTGCTGCAGCAGCAGCAGCAGGCAAATGACCCAGATTCGAGCCATTCGATGCATCCAAACAACTTGAGAAGAATAAAGAAAGATACCCACCCGACCCTGGATCGGCTAATGTTGCCAGACTGGTTTCTTGACACACACACATACAAATATGTTTGTTCGTTATTTGATTCACACATTTGTGACCCAAATGCCGGAATGTCTTCCACATTAATCTAAACGACGACCAACAAACGGGAACTCATGTTCCCCCCTTCTATCAATCTTGCTTAAATGCTGTTTATAGAACAGGTGACATATGTAAACTGCTGTCTATTTGCCATTAGGATGCCGCGAGCAAAGATAGTTAGCGTAAAAGACAAACTCGCGAGATAACGCTCAGCAATGCGATGCTGAGGGCGAAGAGTTGCCCACGTACTCAGCGGCTTGGCCTCCTTTTCAGGCACTCGACAATTGCCTGTAAAGTATCTGCACCCGGGGGGGCATTGTCTCAGACTTATTGTTATTGCTCGTCTGTTTCTCTGTCCCGCCAACTTGGCACTACGCATACATAGAGAGATACCTACGTACGGGTATGTGGGCGACGACGACGATGACGCCGCTCTCAGTTGCCGTATTTGGCCCGTATACTCGTACACTCAAGTACGAATACTTTACATGCGACTTTGGGCAAAGCAATAAATAATGAAATTTATTTCTGCATTCAATTATTTATCATAATTTGTATACTATTGAAAATGAGCGAAGAAATGGCATATTAACTTTGTGCAAATGTGTGTAAGCGGCTAAAGAGACATACAAATGCCTTAGATAATATATATTTTTAATCGGCATCCTTTAGCCAAAGTTAAGCGCTGTCCGTTTGTCCGTCTGCTTGCATAAACACTCAGAATTCAGCTATTACAAGAGCTGCAAACACCAAATTTGGCATGAAGGCTCGAGTTTACCATATGTAGACTATGTTTTTCTCAAATTTTGGTTGCCACGCCTACCAACTACAATATGCGCTATTTTTATTTACAGTTTGAATACAAATGAAAGTAAAATATCTACTACATTTTTATTTTTTACAGAAGTAGCTAAATATAATATTGATATTCGCCGAATATTCAGCTCGATTGGACAAAAAATACAGAAGTTATAGGCACGACTTCTTGGCTGTATGTATGCAAAATTTTGTATGTGCAAAGTGGGTAACAGGTATCATGCTGTCGAGTTCACTCGCCTGTAGTTTTCTTCACTTGTCTGAGGTTTCGCCATATTTAGTGGCGAATTCTTCGCTAGCAAATTGACACAGCACGCAGTTCTCTTTGTCATTTATTTACAGTATCTTTTGTTTTTTTGCATATACAGGGCCGATAACTGCAGGATAAGCAGCTATAACTGGCGACTGCGACCGCAGATAATGCAAGAAGAGAAGTGAGTAAATCCTCGCCACATAATACCAGAAATACAATATACCGTTGCTTAAGCAAGCTACAGGAACATAAGCAACACCAGGAACACCCCAAAAAAACAGCTGGTCGCAGGGGGTGTAAAAAGAGAGCGAGTTAACGAGAGAGCGCGCCCGCGAGAGCGAATGCGGGCGCAAGAGAGCGAAGCGAAGAGAGTAGAAAAAGAGCGCAGTTAGAAAAAAATCGATTTTTCGAGCTAATTGCAGCTGAAAGTTATAATATTATTGCAAATAGATTTAAGAAATGATTAACAACTTTTATACACTTACGGCACACACACATGCACACGCACACATGCGTGCATGTATGCATGTATTTTAAATTCCACTGTGGCGCACTTGGCCTTTGTGTTTTATTTTCGATATTTCTACACACACGCACAGGCTGCTATACTCAATCGATAAAGAGGCCCCGAAACTGGCGATAATCTATGTAGAGCTATTTATATAATTCTTTTGGGGGGCGAGAAAACACTTGCAAGTAAATCGAATTGCCACAGATTACAGTTATTTCGAAATGCACTGCGACGCACTGGCAGCGAATCTCAACACGTTCACAGTGGGCAAGAGCGAGAGCGCGAGAGTGAGCGAGACAGCACGCATGTGGGAGAGTGCAAGCGTCACTTTGGGGTTGTGGTGAATTTTGCACTGAGCGCGCTTTACTTCACTTCACACACACACACACATATTGATTTATCAATGTGCAATACTTTTGTTTCAATTAAAATCACACACACACACACGCAAGTACACCTATAAACAATTATGAATATTTTTTCTTTTTGGGTGTATATTTTCGAGGCAATCGCCGCGCGTCGAATGAAACGAACCCAACGGCGAGCGAGGGCGACGTGCGACCGTCGATGTGGGGCGCTGCTTTGTAACTCAGCGCGGGGTTCGGCTCTCTCGCTCCACGTTCCTTCATTCAGTAGCCGAAGCAGCGACGTCGCTGCCGACTGCGCTGCCGACGCTGCCGCTCACACTCAGGCGCATAAGTTGACCAACATAAGCGCAAAAGGAGCGCGTGGGCGCACAAATGAGCGTGCGAGGCAGAGGGAGCAAGAGAGGCACGCACACACACTGAGAGAGTTTTCTGGCTGCAAGCAGCTTAACAAATTGGAACAATAAGAGCACGTACTATGGTACTATGTGTGTATATCGATGACACACCGCTAGACTATCTGATAAGCCTGAATAAAAAATGTACCGCAATCAGTAGAAAAATCAGAGAGAGGGAGAGAGAGAGAGAGCAGAGCTGTGCGTAAAGCGTTCTGCCTCGGAAATACCTTAAGTTAGTTGGCAGACATTACACGATCATTAGATAATTCTAGTCGGAACCCAAATTAGCCAACTTCAATGCAAGCGGAAATCAGCATAATTTTGCTACAGCTGGCACATGCGATACTTCGTGCAGTTACAACTGTGGCATATCGTTTATGGAATTTAATAGCCGGCATTCCAAAGTCATGTACGCACGCAACGATCGTGTACAGGCACAGTGGAACCAGGCTAATTGTTTCGAAGTTTCGATTATTTACGTTGTAAACGATTTTCCAGAAAAGTGCATTTACATGCCAGAAAAATGTGCGAGTTTTATTAGAAAGCGAGAAATACTTTAGTTCTTTAGCTTTTCTGAAAAGTCAGTGATACTTTGCATTGCACGTGACTAGATTTCGTAATAACTTAAGTAACTGCTATGGAAAATAGGCAGACTTAACCGTAGTTCTGGAGAAGCTACCAATAATTATGAAAAATGCGTATAAAGACACACAAACTCATTTTTCATAATTGTTTCTCAATGTTTTCAGTGCTTTTTATTATTTTGAACTTTAAAAACTTTCAGCTGCATGACAACCCTGTTGCATGTCTACATAACCTCAAATGGTAGGTACTTGCAATGCGCAGACGCCAGCCAAAAGAGCATAACATGCTAGAGTTTGAGAGTTAAGGGTGGCTAAGCATATCCATAAATACATAAATCTATACGTCTGTGTGGGGTATATGTTACAGGCGACACGTCAGGCAGGTGAAATCTACATAAATTGTGGCAATGTGGCAGCCCTGATGAATCATTTGGTTGGGTTAGGCCATTAAAGCACTTTCGCATGGTAGTTGGGGCAGGCTGTAGACAGCAGGCGGCAGGCTGCGGGGTTTGACTCATTTCCGACTCAAAGGAGCAGCCAGACTGCATGACTGCGCCCCTACCGATGGACAATGGGAGAAGGGAGAGGGTAGATTAGCGTTAGGCGTTAGGCTCCCGTGGTACTTAACAGGACACATAAAATTCGCAGACGAGGATAACTGCAGACATAATAAAGCGAGCATTTAGAGGCGTGAGATAACTTGATAACTTTGCGAATAAAATGATATCGAAGAGACTTCACAGAATTACTTTGCATACAAAGAACTTATGAAGTTAATTTCAGTTGTCTTATATCATTCCTAGAGCTAAGATCTTTATACTTGTATAATTTCGCACTTTAAATGCAAAATATCTTATCAAGTGAAGTTTTATGACATATGTAGAATTTCTTGTGATAATTCTAGTTTTCAGTGAATTAAGTAAGTTTCTTAGAATCATATATGTAGTATATGACCAATCTTAACTCGAAGCCATGCATAACTTGAGACTCATTTCCTTTGCTGAAGGGCTTGTCGGGTGCGTAGACCTGAACCCCCCTAAGCGTATTATTTCTTTTGGGTATAGATATCGTAGTTAACATCTGTTGTCACGTCTGAATGGGCAGCTAACGCCAACGTAGCTTTACGTGCTTCAATGCATTGGCCCAAGAAGAGACCTAAGGTTCAAGTTTGCAGATTGAAACTACTTCATGCACTAAGGTGGAATTAAACGCAATATCTAGAGTTCTTAAAATTTGATAGCGAATACAACAAAAAATGAATTTAGATAGATATATTACAGGCATGGATAAACTAATAGAAACGATATATTTTAATCTTAATTTTCTCAATATTTAGAGCCAATTTTATGCAAAAAAAAACCTGTGCTTAGTTATTATTAATATAGAACATAATATTGAAATAATATCTAGAGCTCTTAAATTTTGTTTGCAAACAAAAAAATAAATATAATATATTACAGTCATGGATAAATTAGTAGAAACTTAAAAAAAAAATGTCTCAATATTTAGAGCAAATTTTAATGCATAAATACCACTGTGTTTAGTTAATAGTAATATATAATATACGAAGAAGAAGTAAAATTCAATATCTAGAGTTCTTAAATTTTGTTTGCAAACAAAAAAATAAATATAATATATTACAGTTAGAGATAAATAAATAGAAACTTTTAAAAAATCTCTCAATATTTAGAGCAAATTTTAATGCCTATATACCACTGTACTTATCAATTTTCACGTTTCTAATAATCTTTCCCTGACTGTAGCTGTAGAAACTTAGTATTAATTTGTAATTTGTATTATCGACACACAAAACGATATTTGAAACGATCTCAAGCGAGCAGCAATTAGTCATACGATCAAAGCTGCTGAAAGTCACCCCAGCTTTAGAGCCCCCCCTCAACTGCCCACACGTGAGACGCCACTGCGAGCTGAGGTGATTATAGCTAATTAGTCAAAGGTGCGTGTGACTAGAAGAGCCATAGGTCACGGCTGTCACAGCAGCAACAACAACGAATGCATGTGCACACACACACACACATACACAGCTGGTAAATGAAAATGAAAATAGAGAAGCAACTAAAGATATTTTGAAGGGAGATTTGGCGATTGGAAAGAGGCAAACAGCAGAGGCGATAAAAACAGATGGGGACAGGCGCAGCGCATGGGAAAGAGACAAACAGACGGACGGGCGGACGGATGGGCGAAACAAAGCGGAACGGAAGCTGAGCTCAAAAGCGAGCGCGAGTTAAATTAAATCACAGCTACAGCAACAACAAATCGACTTAATGACGGCGCAACTGCGCGCTTTTGGCCGCGATGCTGCGCCTGGCCTAGCCAATATGAAAGTTCAAACAAACTTTTATTACCAATCATAAATAAAGCAGCAACAAAAATTCCACACACACACACACACACTAAAAAAAAAAAAAAAAACACACACACACACACACACACTCAAAACAATTAACACTCGCGCTTTAACATTGTCTATGGCTGCATGTGTGCGCTTGAGTGTGTGTTTGTGTGTGTGCATTTGTGTGTTTGTGTGCGTGTGCACCTACAGGTTGACGAATTTACCTCTTTTGCATTGAGTTTTATTGGCCAATTATCTCAACAAACATCTGGTGTGCTGCGTGTGCTGCCTGCGCTGACTGCGACGCCGACGTGCCTGCAAGTGCCACGCCTCTCGCTGCAGTTTTCCAATGGGGCGCACACACCAATACACACGCACGCGACTTTCGTTGCCAAAATTACGTTTTGTTGTTGTTGTTGTTGTTGTTGTACTCTCCTTTGCTCCCGCTGTTCGATAATTTACTTTTACACTGTGTGTGTGTATGTATGTGTGTTTGTGTGCGTGGGTTTGTTTGCGTGTGTTTGCAGTTATGTCAACTTCGACTGCGCTTTAATCTTCGATTCGCTTCATCTTTTTTTTTTGTGTTGCTGTTGTTGTTGTTTTTGTTGTTGCAAAATTCGTGTGTAAATTATGGACAATGGGAATGAGTGTACACCCGCGTTTCTTTCAATTTGGCGTGTTTTCGCTTCGACTTTGAGTCACACGCCGCTTGCCGTTAGCAAAAGTCGTTCAATTTCGTTTTTTTTTCGTACGTAATTTGGCTGTTAGTTAATTTAATTGTTTAACGAAAAACTTTCGACGTCGTTGTTGGTTTCTTTTGGTTTAATCGTAGCCAGTGTGTACACACCTGCACACACTCTGCAAGACATGCAGAAACAACTTGCTGGCAGTCGAGTGTGACCAGAGCTGCAGGCGATGGCGGCAAATGCAGGCAACTCTGCGGTCTGCGTAACAACGTAGCAAGTTTGCAGCGCTGATAAAAATACAACAAATTATTAGTATTATTATTATTAGTTATTAAATATATAAAAATTTAATATAACTAATTAGCAACTGAGCGGCAGCTTATATCTGCCTATCGCTATCGATCTATCGCTTGCGCGAAGTACCACACTTATCGCACTTAGTACCATCGCTAGCGGCCAGACACTTGTTGATTCAAAACATGCGCTGCAATGTTTTATTAATATTATTAATTATAAGCTTAAGTAGCAGCAGCCATGGCACAGCCGCAGACAAATGCAGCAACAATAACGCCGAGCATGCCACTTGCCAAGCAGCTGCCGCAGAGCAGTCGCAGCTGGACGAAAGTGTGTTTTGTAGTGCAAGCAAAAAACAAAAACAAAAACAAATAAAATTTAATTAAATTAATTAATTAATTTTCTGCAGCATACCGCAAAATCACGCGACGCATAGAGCTGGCCGTGGCCAGCTATGCACCCTGCAGCCCCGACGACGCCGACGATGTCAACTGCAGCTGCCATGCGGCGGTGCTGGAGCGGGATCTGGCGCCCTACGCGTCCAGCGGCTTCAGCCGCAAAATGCTGCAGGAGGCGGCGGGCTATGGGACGCGCTACAAGGTGCTGGGGCGGCGGCTGTACCGCGACGCGGACTGCATGTTTCCCGCACGCTGCCAGGGCATCGAGCACTTTCTGCTGCAGCTGCTGCCGGAGCTGCCCGACCTGGACGTGGTGATCAACACGCGCGACTATCCCCAGCTGCAGAGCAGCTGGTCGCGTCGCGGACCCGTGCTCTCCTTCTCGAAGACGCGCGACTATCGCGACATCATGTATCCCGCCTGGTCGTTCTGGGCCGGCGGACCGGCCATCAAGCTGCATCCCCGGGGCATTGGACGCTGGGATCTGATGCGGGAGCAGCTGGCGCGCAGCGCAGCGAATATCTCCTGGGAGGAGAAGCAGTCGCTCGGTTTCTTTCGCGGCTCACGCACCTCGGATGAGCGCGATTCGTTGATCCTGCTGTCGCGCCGCCGGCCCGAACTGGTGCAGGCGCACTACACCAAGAATCAGGCATGGAAATCGCCCAAGGACACGCTGGACGCGCCGCCCGCCGACGAAGTCGCCTTCGAGGATCACTGCAAATACAAGTATTTGTTCAATTTCCGCGGCGTTGCCGCCAGCTTCCGACTGAAGCATCTGTTCCTCTGCAACTCGCTGGTCTTCCACGTGGGCGACGAGTGGCAGGAGTTCTTCTACGCCCAGCTCAAGCCCTGGGTGCACTACGTGCCGCTGCCCAGCAATCCCAGCGAGCAGCAGTACGAGCAGCTGCTCGACTACTTCAAGCGCAACGACGCGCAGGCCAGGGCCATGGCCCAGCGCGGACGCGACTTTGTCTGGCAGCATCTACGCATGCAGGACATCGAGTGCTACTGGCGCCAGCTGCTCCAGCGCTACGCCAAGCTGCTCAAGTACCCGGTGCAAGCAGATCCCCAGATGATACGCATAGGCGCGCGCAAGGACGAACTGTAGGCGGTAGCGCCATTCCCCCTGAATCTCAACTCGTATTCATTCCTGTCTCATCATGTATTATAGATATAGTCTGGATCATATAAATATATCCCAGCTGATGTCAACAACTGTCCAGCAGAAAGCTAGCGCCTGCTACTGAATCTCAAATTTATATTTTTAATCAGGTTTGCTAAGCAACGAAGGCAGCAGAAGCGAAAAACCTTGTCCGTTTGTCCGTTAGGCCTATTTAAATACAAACAGTGCTCTTGGTTTTAAAGCTAGCTTGACCAAACTTGGCACACATACTTCTTAGCTCCGCATGCTGTAAATAACCGGGAACGAACCAGATCGCACCAATATATCGCATAGCTGCCATAGAAACTATCGGCCCATTTTTGTTATTTTTCAAAATATTTTGACCAAACTCGGCATGTCTAATTTTACTAGTACCCCTAACAGTTTCTACAAATCACAATAACATATAGCTATACCCATGGCAGCTATATATTATAGTGATCGGTCGTAACATGGCCGAAACAGCTTGTCCGTTTGTCCGTTAGTTTTGCTATAAGCAAAAAGTTCGCTTGCTTTTTAAGCTAGCTTGATGAAACTTGACACACATACTTCTCAACTATGCAGGCTGTAAATAAGTGGGAACGAACCAGATATATCGCATAGCTGCCATAGAAACTATCGGCCAATTTTCGTTATTTTTAAAAATATTGTAACCAAACTCGGTACGTCTTATTTTACTAGTACCCCTAACAGTTTCTTTAAATTTCATACAAATAGCATCACTATAACATATAGCTATCATGGGTGTAATCGTTGGAAAAATGGTTGAGACAGCTTGTCCGTTTGTCCGTTATGTCTGTTATTATGCAAGTTATTCTTTCAATTTTAATGCTATCTTGATAAGACTTGGCACACATACTTCTTACTTCCGCACGCTATAATTAAGTGGAAGCCAGATCGAACCTATATAACGTACAGCTGAGAAAATCTCCAAAAAAAACTCGTACAAAGTTTCAAATAGACATAAAAAAGCTTAAGAAAAAATGTGCATTGGGTATATCTTTTTCAGAACACCAATTTAAATATCTAAGCGAAACCCCAACAGGTTTGACTAGCCACAGCCAAGCCTACCCAGTCCACAAGAGTTGTACAAGATCAGGGTTAACTTAGGATACCTTATATTTTGTATAAATCGTATTCAACTCTCGAGGAGAACTTAAATAATATCTCAAGCTGTCGGCGTAACGTAAAACGGGAAATCAATCATAAATCATAAATATATATATATGTATATCTATATCGGAACATCAAACGCGCACTCAATCGCAGGAAATTATGGAACAACCCTAGAGGTAAATGCGGAGTATGTTGCGTGCGGTGAGCTTCTTGTTGCAGAGCGGGCACTTCTTGGTCGACCGCACAGCAGTTTCGATGCAGCTCCTGCAGAAGATGTGGCCGCAGCTGGTCGAGCAGGGCTCGCGCTTGCGCACCGCGTCCAGGCACACGGGGCACTTGTACGTCTCCTCCGACGACGACTTGTCCGCGTCGACGCCACGCGCACGCTTCGGCGGCGAGGGGCTTTCGGCGCGACTCGCCGAGGTTGTTTGACGGCGTACACGACTCGTCTGGGGCACCACCTCGACGGAGTCCTCGATGCTGTAGCGTCGACTGCGACGCATTGTGTCCGGCGAACAGAGATCGATGATGGCATCGGGCGAACGGAAACGGGCAGTGCGCCGGAACGGAGTCGCATCAAAGTTGGACAAATCAATGATGTCGATGGGTTGAACTGCAAATGGCAAACGAAATGAAGAGAGAATCAATTACCACCATGTGGAGTGCACCTACTGGTGTCCGCACGGCGATAGGTCGGCGCACTTCTGATCCTCGGCGTCGACGAGATGTTGTCCAGTGCCAGTCCAATCTCGACCAGATCGTTCTGTGCGTTCTCAATGAAGTCGGAAACTGCAAAGAGGAATATGTTAAATGAGTTCATAATTAGTCTAATACTATTCTCTTATTATATAGAACCAACAACCCAGTGGGACACGCAATGTAACGCTTCAGCAGTTCCGGAATTACCTTGGTCAACTTCTAGGTCATATACACGGGGAAACACATCGTATAATGCTACAGAGAATGCAAGAGATTAGCAGGTATCGGCAATGTCTTAGGCATGTGTGAAATCATAAATACCCAGTGGGAAAGATCAGATTTAGAGAGAACACATTTTTTTAGAATATGTATGGCATGTGATGCTTTACCAGGTACAAATATATCCTAGCGGATGTCTGTAACTGTCTGAATCTCAAACTTATATTTTAAATCGTTTTTGCCAGTAGTTTGCAACGCACAGAAGCCAGCAGTAACGAAAAACCTTGTCCGTTTGTCCGTTAGGTCTGTTGTAATGCAAACAATTCTCTTGGTTTTGACGCTAGCTTGATAAAACTTGGCACACACGCTTATAGCCTCTGCACGCTGTAAATAAGTGCCAGATTGGGCCGATATATCGTATAGTTATCATAGAAACTATCGGCTGGCTTTTGTTATTTTTTAAGATATTGCTTGACTAAGTTTTGGCTTGCTTGCCTAAGTTTTGGCTTGCTTGCCTACACTTTAACACTAAATTATTTGTTTTCGTACGAAAACTCATTTTTCCGACCAATTATACCTATAGAAACTATATGTTATAGTGGACTGATTTTGTAGAATTTTGTATAAACTGTTAAGATCACTCATAAATTAAGATATGCCGAGTTTGGTTACAATATCTTAAGAAATAACAAAAATTGGCCGATAGTTTATATTGCAGCTATACGATATATTGGTGCGATCTGGCTCATTCCCACTTATTTACAGCATGCGGAGCTAAGAAGTATGTGTGCCAAGTTTCAACAAGCTAGCTTTAAAACTGAGAGAGCTGTTTGTATTTAAATAGGTCTAACGGACAAACGGACAAGGTTTTTCGTTAATGCTGGCTTCTGTGCGTTGCAAACTACTGGCCAAAGTAGTTACAGCCGCTGCGGGGGTAAAGTAAGTTAGCTTGCTGCTATATAGTCCAGCGATAATATAATATGTATATATATATATATATATATAATTTTTTCTGTTAGTCACAAGTCTTACTACTATAGATAACAGAGGCATTACCAGAATATTCTGTCTTAGCTAGAGAATTTGTCCAGATTGTACAATATAGAAAAGCTCCATAATTCATATATACTTTACTACTTACTGCTCGCGATCTCGACATTGATGCGACCATCGTCCAGCGAGGGGTGCAGCTGCTGCTCCCAGATGTGCTCGTTGGAGTCGTCCGACTCGGCGGACTCGGGCGAGGTTTCGCGCACCGAACGATCGCCCAGGCCGGCATTGGAGCTGGCATTAGAGCTGGCGTTGGACGGATCTTCGGGCTCGTCGTTGACGCTGCTGTCATGGCTCTGATTCTCCATGGCGTCGTCGCCGGAGGAGGAGGATGAGGACTCGGCAGCCCTGGCGGGCGAGTGCTCAGCGGATGACTGCAAATTGAAATGGACTGTAGTACGCAGCGGAGTGAGGTGCTGCAGCGTCTGGGGGTCTACGCACCGGCGATGATATGTCCTCGAACAGATGTAGATTTCGCAATCGAAACATATTTTATTTGGTTGGCGATTTCAACTTGCTGCAAGCGGACAGCATTTTGCGCGGCTCAAGCAAATAGAAAACAATATGTCGCTCAGGTACCGCAACTTATCGAATCGATGCAGACAGTGTGCAAAAGCGCAGCGAGTGTTATCGATTTGTCGTCACAAAATACAAATGCAATTTAGCATGTACAGCTATTAATTCACACTGACGGATAAACGACAAAATAAGATCAAAAAGTAAATCGTATTAACTCGTATTAATCGTTTGTGACAGGACATGCTTAACAGCTGGTCGCCTACTGGCGTTCGATTGAAACAGTGTTGAGAAGCGCAGCACAGCGAGAGCTAGTGAGTGTTATCGATTTATCTTCACACGTCATATCAAAACAAAAAGTCGCACGTCCAGAAACAATTGCAATCTAAAATGGACAAGGATAAATTCACGCTGCAGACCATACGCCAGGACCTGATCGACAACAACCTGCAGGCCAAGGCCATCATACAGGTGAGTGCGCGTCAGCAGCATAGCCACCGCATCGTGTGTCATCATCAGATTCCAGGACATCCTCAACAGCAGGTCGTCCATCGCGGAGCTGGAGGAGCTGAACGAGGCGGGGCGCGGCAAGCTGTCGGCGATACGCAAGAACATCGAGCGGCTGGACGATTGGGCGCGCGACATGGCCGACCCGGCGCTGGCCAGCGAGGTGGACACACACCGTGAACAGTTCTCGCAGACGCTGCAGGCGTTCCGCAAGGCGAACGTCTCCACCATGCTGGAGATCGAGAAGGCCAATCGCGAGGAGCTGATGGCCATCACCGGCGAGAGTGATCTCAGGCAGCGACCCAATGCCGGCGCCCGCCACAATCGCGGCAGTCTCGTCTCCCAGGAGAACGACGTCACCGAGAAGATGCTGGCCATATCGCGCCACCTCTCAGAGACGACGCAGAAGAGTGCCGTCACGCTGGAGACGCTGGCCGCCTCGTCGCAGAGCGTGGATGCCACCAGCGATGAGCTGCAGCATACCGCCGGAAGCATCACACAGTCCGGCAAGCTGCTCAAGAAATACGGCCGGCGCGAGTGGACGGACAAGCTGCTGCTCTTCTTCGCCTTCTGCCTGTTCCTCGCGTGCGTCTTCTACATTGTCCAGAAGCGTCTCTTCTAGATCGGCATACTATATACATTTATATATATATATATATACTTATAGTCGTGTGTGTGTGTGGCTAATTTAAGTGTTTATCCATTAATTAGGCAATTATTCCGTTAGCGCTCTATGTAATTATATATTTATTATGCCATTTACCCATTCAAAATGGGCTAAAAATGGTGTTTTAACTTTGTGCAAGTGTGTGTAACAGCCAGCAGGGGCGTGGCCGACCATTCAAACTTCGTATATTCTTGAACTGCAGCCGTAGTCGCGTTTTAACGCTGTCCGTTTGTCCGTTTGTTTGTATAAACACGCACAACTTCGCTACTACAAGTGCCAAAGACACCAAATTTGATATGAAGACAGTTGTATAGCATATGCAGCCCAAGCTTATTTTAAACTTTGAGTGCCACGCCCACGAACTGAAAAAAACATATTTTATATTAATTGTCCATTAAAAATTGCAAAAAATGTTATATTCGCTTTTTGCAAATATACCTAAACAAGCAAAAGGTGCATGCCAGACCATACATAGTATGTATATTCTTGATTAGCATCAATAGTGAGGATATAGCGCTGTCCGTCTGTCCGCTTAACTAAATAATATCACATATCACAGCAATTACAAGAGCTAGGGACATCAAATTTAACATGCAGTTGAAACTTATTTCAAACTTCAAGTGTCATGCCTACCAACTGAAAAAAAATATATTTTAGATTATTTATGCATTAAAAACTGCAAAAATTGTTACATAAGCTATTTGCAGATATGCCAAACAAGCTGAAGGTGCGTGGCAGAACATACAAAGTATGTATGTGCTTGATTACCATCAATAGTCAACATTTAGTGCTGTCCGTTTGTCCGTATGATTAAAAAAAAGCACATATCACAGCTATTACAAGTGCCAGCGACATCAAATTTCACACGCAGGTTCGTTTATAGCATACGCAGTTTAAGTTTATTTCACACTTTGAGTGCCACGCCCAGCGCCCCCGAAAATCGCTAATTTCAAGTTTAAGCTACAATAATAAGCAGAGTATAACAGCTGAAACCATGTCATTTAATTTAATTTTTGAACGAAAAAATTAGCTAATGGGTATCTTACAGTCGAGTACACACGTCTGTAGTTTTTATTTACATTTTCACTATTTTCTATACCACAATCGCGGTTTAGTAGGGACAACGAGGCACAGCGCCAGGATTGGTGAAGCCGTTGGTGTTGACCGTGCGGCAAATGTCCTTGTAGGAGCGCTGCTGTGCCGTAGGCCTGACTGCTCTATATTGGGCCGGATAGGTGCCAGTTGCTGCCGCCGGGTAATAATATCCCCGTGTGGGCTCCGTCCAGAAGAGTTGGTCGAACAGAGTCCTGCCGCAGGTGGAGCCCAGCAGGCAGCAGCCGAGTATTAGGCACGTGTAGAGTATTCGCATGGCTGTAGGTGTTGCTAAACTGTAAGCACTGATTGTATTTGAGATGTTTTCGAATTAGGTTGCCCTACTTTAGCGCTTGCCCCGACCTTGACAGGCTGCGCCAGTGCCATGGGCAAAAAATTAAACTGATAACAGCAATCATTTCAAATTGAATTGTGGCGTTTGCCAACACTCTGTGCAACAGATGACGTTAGTAACTTAAACTTCAAATCGATTTTCGATAACAACAATGCATTATCAGTGCTGGAAGCTGTAAGCTAACTGCCAACTGTTGCTCCTAACTTAGAGCTATTTCTGGAATGTACGGCCTAAATATAACGTTTTAAATTTTATGACATTTTACGGCACTGCATTGCCTGCACTCAACCGCTGGCTTAACATTGAAATCGATTTCTGATAACAAACACGCTTATCGGTGCGGGCAGCAGTATTATTACCCTCTGCTATTTTTAATTGCAAAGTTATGAAATATATAATAAAATCACTTAAATTATTTTAAAATTAATGTGAACTTAGCAACACTGCATTTAACAGCTGCCCGCAGTGAATTAGCTTTCAAATTGTTTCGATGTTGATAACATATATGTAGTTGCAATGATTTATTACTAAATAGAGCACACCTATTAATTTTTTTTATTAATTATTTATGTGTTTTTAAATTTATAAGAATGATATTTAAAATAATAATTAATTAATTAATTAATATATTAATTAACATATTGTTAATTAATTTATCGGCTTACGCCTATAATCGATAGGCGCACATTCAAAAGCCATTGCCACTTTGCAACACTGCAATGCCGGCATTCAACAGCTGACAGCACTGGCACGAATTGTTTGGCTTTGGCGTGTGTTTATTTCGTGTAAAATTGAATTTAGCTAAACAAATACGCAAAATGAGTCGCACGGAGCAGACGTTCGAGGACCTGAAGACATACTTTCGCACACACAGCAAAATACGCGAGCAGCGGCCGCACATGTCCAAGGTGAGTGCAGTGGCAGTTGACGCCTCGCACCGCAGCCGGCATTCAGCTTGTCTCCCTGCAGGTTCACTCGGTCTGTTGGAACGCCAACGGCTGCCACCTGGCCTCGGGCTCCTTCGACAAGACCGTCGCTGTGTATGCGCTGGAGCGCGATCGCTTCGTCAAGAGCAACGTCTTTCGCGGCCACACCGCGTCTGTGGACCAATTGTGCTGGCATAAGACCAATCCCGATCAATTCAGCACGGCGAGCGGCGACAAGACCGTGCGCATCTGGGACATACGCGTGGGCAAGTGCGTCTCTGTGACGAACACCAAAGGCGAGAACATCAACATTGCGTGGTCGCCGGACGGCAAAACGATTGCCGTGGGCAACAAGGAGGATCTGATCACGTTCATCGACACGCGCACGAACAAGATCCGCGTGGAGGAGCCCTTCAGCTTCGAGGTCAACGAGATCTCGTGGAACAACACCAACGATCTGTTCTTCCTCACCAACGGCATGGGCTGCATGCATGTGCTTAGTTACCCCAGCCTGGAGCATCAGATGACGCTGAAGGCGCATCCCGCCAATTGCATTTGCATCGAGTTCGGACCCACAGGTTGCCTGCCACTCCCTGCCACATACCTGCCTTCTTTTCCGAGCGTTTCACTAATCCTCACTTCTTTGCAGGCAAGTACTTTGCCACGGGCTCGGCCGATGCACAGGTCTCGCTGTGGGACGCCAACGAGCTCGCCTGCCTGCGCATGATCAGCCGCCTGGAGTGGCCCGTGCGCACCATTTCGTTCAGCCACGACGAGAAGCTGATTGCCTCGGCCAGCGAGGATCTGGTCATCGACATTGCGTACACGGAGACGGGCGAGCGCGTCACCGACATCCATGTGGACGCCTCCACCTTCACCGTGGCGTGGCATCCCAAGCAGTATCTGCTGGCCTACGCCTGCGACGAGAAGGAAACCATTGGCGATCGCCGACGCGATGTGGGCAACGTGAAGATCTACGGCTTCCCGGAGTAGTCCGTCCACACGATCCTAAGGAGCTTCTGCTGTTTCTTTACTGTAGCCATAGTTTAAATAATATAAACTAAGTAAGAAATTAGAGGATTAAATACATGCGTTTACAATCACATACCACATACACTATTAAAAAATTTCCAATATAGTTTTTTCAGTACAAAACCTTACATTACATTACGTATTGAACGACCCTCGTGCATTGTGTAGCCCTACTTGTTTGCAGTGTTGAAAAATGCCTGCGCTTGCTAAAGCACTCGCAACAATCGATTGCTAGCTATCGGTTTCTTTGACATTGGCGGCACATTTCAAACGGTTGAGCATGCAACTGAATAATTAAATAAATAAATAAAACAATAACTAAATAAAAATGCATACTTACGCATACTTCATAGCAAATTATGTAGTATAAAATAAACGTATTGAAAATAAAATTATAAAGAAAAATTACTGAAAGTCTTCAATTTAAGCCACAACAACTCGAGCACTTAGCGCCGCACAGTGACACGCTTCGATTGCTCGATGCCATCGTGATTCGCTGAATGCGGACTAATTAGGGGGCGCTTTAATTAAGTGCCACTTGATACGCTTTAAGCCTGAGCAATAATTTGCTTGTGTGCTGCCGCCGGCAAAAGTATTCCCATGGTTATAGTTCCCCCCTCTTTCCCACCCTGCGCTGAGAGTTTCCACTTACTTTGGCTGGCAAAGGCCAAAGGATTAGGCCAACATGCACGAATGGAATCGAAAGTGCCGCGCAATAATAAGAGAGAGAGAGAGAGAGAGGGAGGAAAGGGAAAAATGGCATGGTAGAAAAACAGTGCTATTAATTATACATTTATTTCTTCCACAAAATATCCGAGACTGCATCAAGTTAAGCGAGCAATTTTCCGGCGCACTTTTTTTTTGCCGCATTTTTCTTTTGGTTTTTCACGTGCGATTTTTGTCGCTGCATTTCACCAGCTCCGGAAACTGCGGCTTGTATTCATTTCCCAGTCTGACTACGCATACACACACACTGCACACCCACACACACACACAGACGCACTCAAATTCAGTTCTTGCAGCCGTGTGGCAAATGAAGCGTCTCATTAATATACCCAGGCACCTCTGCGTTATGCTCAGGTCTTTCTCTTTACACCCCCCCCCCCTTTCCCGCTCTTCCTTTTCCTCCCCGGCAGCCCCTTTCTCCCACTGGTAATTATATAGAATTAAACTAGAAAGAACTTTTCCGGTAGATGCCAGCAGAGAGATGTGCACTAAATAATTAGAAGCTGCGTCCTTGCCCAGCGCACAGTGGGGCGAGAGTGTGCGACAAGTTCAACGAGTAAGGTTGAATAGAAAAATATGAAATATCTTAATTACTTTTATTAGCAAAATGATAATATAAAATATTTAGAAACAAGTGTAAATATATGAAGATAAAAATTCGAAAATATGAAAAATATTTGGAAAAAAAAAAAATAAATAAATTTTAATTAACATATTCAGCTAGAAAGTGTTCTGAAAAAAATATATGAAAAAACTTCCGTTTTTTTAATTTTTACTATGAAAATTCTACTATTCAATGTTTTACAACAAATTTGTTTGGTTAATTTTTATTATAAAAATTCTATCACAAAATATAATATATGAAAACAATTTTATTATGAAAAATATACTTTAAAATATTTGGAAAATATATACAAAAAAATGTTTATTTTAAAAATTAAATTATAAACTATTATGAAAAATTATGAGAAAACTTTTTTTTAATTTGTTTATTATACCACCAACTATTTTGAAAAATGAAAAAACTTCTTAATTTTAATTTTTATTATGAAAATTTTACCACAAAATATGTTGAAGAGACTTTTTTTAATGCAATATTTTATAAAGATATATTAAACAATTCTTTCCTAATTTTTGTTATGAAAGTTTTACTACAAAGTTTTAAAATAAATACATAAATAAATATAAAAACTTTTTTTTTTAATTTTATTATGAAAATTATGCTTCAAAAAATAATTTTGGTATAGCAAGGCGTGCATTAGCTAAAAAAGTACAGCAGTCTTCATTTGAATTACAATTAATTTAATTAAAAGTGGCTGAAATTCACTTTTGGAGAAAATTAATTAAACCAGAGAAAAGAGGCGAAACCTAAACCAGCCAGCAAAAACGGTTTTCAATCAGGCAGGCAAAGCTCGGGCTGAGCTGAAACCACGGCAAACTGGCCAAACGCCTCGCCACAACGACAGACCACAACAGAAGAGCAGCAGAGGCAGCGGCGGGGGAAGAGGCAAAGGGAAGGGCTATAAAGAGGATTGCGGAGTCTGGCTGGTGATTAAAAAGCATCGCATGTGACTAGACACGGATTACTGACGGCTCTAGACTGCAGGCAGCGCTGCAAATGCTCTCACTAATTCGCCACGGTGCACGTGAGCTGCAGCCTCGGTCTGTGTGCCTGTGCTGTACCTGTACCTGTAAGCGGAATTCGCCTTTAAGCCGAATGTATTTTTTTTAAAGACTTCATTTCGAGTCAAAAGCAGGCATAAGAGAGAAAGGCGTACAAACTGCATGCAAAAAACGTAGCACGCTTTTTTGCGCAGCGCAAAAAGCAACTCCTTGCTATTTATATTCAATTAAGTTCTATAGAAAAATTATGGCATACTTTCAGGGGCGTTTGGAAACTGAGTTAGCGCAGGCAAAGTTGCGTTTTTATGGCGCAGCAAAGTATGCTATGTTTTAAGAGGCAGTAATGAGCAGCTCTGGCCTTGGCTCCCAATTGAGTGCTATATTGTATTGTATAAAGGAGCAATATGAATATGGGGAAAAATTATAAAAAAGGCTTATTAAATTTTTTTTAGTATATTATTTTATTAACTATTTTTATTATTATTTATTCTTTTTTAATAAGCATTTTTTATATAGCACTGTGCCCTATTTGAAAATTAACAAAAAGTTTATTGAGTTTCTGCCACAAACTAGGGCATTTGCTAGTCGCGCATGCTGCCACTATTCGATTTTCTGCGTTTCGCTTTGCGCCTTTTTAATTAATAAGCTATTTAAGCATTAAAAAGCTGATCGTAAAAACTTATTGCACAACTTGCATGCAATTTAAAACGCAATTTGTAGAGCGAAAAGTCGGCAAAGTGGAAAAAGCAAGCGCCTGCAACTTTAATGATTGCACGCAATTTTAATAAACTGTAAACATAATTCTCCGCCGCCCCGACCCTTTGCAAATGTTCAATGTAATTGTGCAAAAATCACTCGAGTTTGGCTCTTTTTTTCTCTCTCTCACACTTTTCTCTATTTTTTCCGAGTGTTTTCTCTTCTTTTTTTTTGGCTATCAAGGACATTTCGATTAGTGTTTCTAGAGCAATCGAGGGGCGACAGCAAACGTCACTCAGCCGAGGAGCAGGCAAACACACACACACACACACACAATGACACCAGTGGGGAAGCACTTCTGGTGCTGCACACGTTGCCGAAGTGTGTGAAGTAAAAACAGCTTAGGCGGGCTGAAGCTGCCCTCAGATACCCTGTGAAGCGCATGTTTGGAGTGTAAGATTGAAGCTGAGCAGAAATAACAGACAGATTGGAAATTAACATAACAGATGTGCGTGGTGCTGCCTTGAAAATCTGATTGAGTCGCCTTTTTTCTTTTTTTTTTACAGGCAGTATATTTTTAAAATTACAGCGTATATGTATATATTTAAATATTTATATAAATAATGTGCGGAAAAGTTTAAAAAGGATTTTTTGTAATATAATAATAAAATAATTTTTATTTTTAAGAAAAGACGTATACATTCTAGGCAATTGGGCGCGTCTGCTATTATTAACATTAGCTTAATTAAGATTTCTTGGTTTGCAGACGCGCAGCACTGGGCTGAATGTTTAAAGACCGAGGTCAATAAGGGGTTTACTTTAAAATAAAAAACAAAGATTGTTAAATTAACTTTTAAAGCATTATTTCAAAGTTTTTTCAATGCAAATATATTGCCCGGCGAAAATAAATTTTATAATAAAAAATAAATATAAAATTAAATTTGCATTAAATTAAAAATAAATACAGGGTATGCAGATAAAAACTATTTGGCCAATATAAATACTCTCTAAAAGGATATAAACATAAAAGTCAAAATATGCAACTTTGACTAACCCAAGACCGCAATTTCTTAAAGCGCACAAAAGCATGCTACATTTTTTGTAAATGCAATTTAATCCGTATTTTAAATGTAAAATTCTGTTTTGTTTGAAATTTAAAGTAAACACAGACTGAATACGTAATTTAAGTTCTTCAAAAATACAGGACAAGCAAATTAGTATTAAACATAACTTAGAAAATGGAAATATGCAAATTTGGCTTACCCAAGAGCTACATTTTAGGTAAATTTCATATTAATCCAAAATTAAATTTAAAATAATATTAAATATTAAAAGCGGTTTAAAATTTAAGTGAGCACAGCTTATACACACGATACGGGCACTTAAAAATACACAGGGTATGCAGATTTGTAATACAAATAGCTTAGGCAGGCCGCGGCCCGCCAACGCTTCTAGTTGTCTAAGCGAATTAATTTCAGCTAGGCACAGCTTCTGGCTTTGTGGGTGGAGGGGACTGGCGTGGCAGGCCTTTTGGCAGCAGGCAGTAGGCAGTTTTTTTTATAGGCACCTCCAATCCACTTTGTAAGCCATTCGCCGGCAATAAAGGCTCAAGTGAGGGACTCTAATATGAAATTGAATTTAAATAAATGGAGGCGTAGGAGAAGGCGGGGCGGGGGCGCTGCGAGGCGTGGCCGTAAAAGTGCCGCCAGCACGAGGCTCCACACGTTTCGAATCTCTGATTTGATTTGTTTGCCTGGTGGCGCCACCGCCCCTCTGCCCCGTGCCACGCCCAGCACTTAGGCGGAATTTAATATGCAACAATCTTTGGCAGCAGCCAGACGCAAGGCGCGCATAATCAACATCCATCGATGGTGCTGTAATAAATCGCCGGCTAAAAATGTGCCACGAAATAGCTTTAATTTATTCATGCCACGCGCGCGTGTTGCAAGTCAATGTGCTGGCAGCACGAGCGCTTGGGAGAGTTGCTTAAAAATGCAGAGGACTGCAGTGCGCCGATCTGTCTTACTGCTGCCACTGCTACTCCCCCTGCCCTCTTGCTATAGGCCTAATTGGATGACGGCTAATTAGCAGAGACGGCGACAGGCACGCTACAAATTGGCAGCTTGTCTAGGTAACCATTTGGGATAGATTTGGGGCAATTAGCCAACGCCTTCCAGCTGATCCCGTGTGTGTGTATGTCTGTGTGTGCGTTATTAGATTGTTGGCCCCCCGCACTGGCAGCGCCTTTTAATGTTTTTAATGGCCAACAGCAAGGCGGCGCCCCCGCTGCCACAGCCTGCCGCAGCCTTCCGCTTGCCTTGCCTCGTTGTTCATTCGCACCGCCAGCTGTTGCGCCTGCTGACTTGCAGCCTGCTGCTGCCTCCCCTTTGCCCCCGCTGCCCCGCCGCAGCCTGCTGTTGTTCCGTGCTGCTTTGTCGCTGATTATGTAATTTCCAGTTGTTTCATAATATCGTGGAACAAGCCCCGACAACGCTTGACAGAGTCTATTCAAAATAAATTACATATCACGTTTTTAATATGCACACAGACATGCCCTCACACACACACACTCACTGGCACAACAAGCGCACTTGCGCCCACAAACACACACACACAGAGACACAGGCACAGTCGCACAGAGAGGCAATTTGTTTTGAAAATGTGACATGAATTGCTATAGTCACCTTTTCTTTGATACCCTCGCAAGCGCTGCGTGCAAAGGGTATATCAATTATATTATGGTAATTTATATGCGTTGTGCTGAAATGCAATAAATTGATAAAATATATATGCATAACACTTTAAATATTATGTGCATACATATCATACAAGTAAAAATATATTTTCATATATAATAATATATAAATAATATATATAAATATAAATAAATTTTATATGAAATCTATGATATACATAAATCAATTTTTCCTTAAATATATATAAATTAAAATATAAAATATAAATATGAGTAAATTTTGTTTTTGAAAATTGATTCAACTATACATAAATGAAATACAGAATATAACTAAAACATACAAAAATATATAAATGAATTACAAAATATAAATATAAGTAAATTTTGTATTTTGAAATATGAATAATATATAAATTTAATATCAAATATTTTTTAGTAAATTTTCTTCTTATAAATTGATGCTAATATATATGAATGCAATATAGACAACAACAAAAAAAATATATATATATAATATAATATAAAAAACAAAATGATATGTATATATATATGAATATTGAAATAATAATTTTTATTTTAAAAAATTACTTTTATATTAATTACTCAAACTTTATTGGGATTTAAATGTATTGTTTCCTTAAAATTATTTTAATATTTATAAATTATGATAGCTTCCAAATAAACAAAAAAAGGGCTTTAAAAAGAAACATTGCATTTTTTCATGCTATTTATTGGCTTCATAATTTATATAATTTATTAAGGAATACAACTTGTCCGTAAGCCTTGCCATTTTTATTTAACCTTCAATAAAAGCGGCCACTTCTTTTCACCAATTAAAGCTGATTTCCTCCCGGCCGAAGACTTGCACAAATCAAAGGAAAATATTGCCCAAATTCTATTGAGGTCCTAATGCTCAAAACTGAGTCGGGGCTGCCTAAGCCGCTTAGCGAATTCCCTCGAAAAGTCCAGCGAATCTCCATTGTGCTGCAAAGGGGAGAAAGAAACCTTTCAATAGCTTTTCCAAGGAAACTCGGCGTCATCGCACAAAGCGAGACTTACGGCTTAGTCGCACTCATTAACCGAAATAAACCCAGGCCTTACCTTCGCTTGGCCTGCAGCCACTTATTATTTGGTATTTAAAGCGTTATTTGCCAAAGTTATTTGTTTAAGCCGCAATCCTGAATCCTTTGGCCGCTACGCGCTGCCAATAAATCCGGGCTGAACGCTTACACGAAACGAACTTACTTGAACATCTATTAAGCTGCCTTAGGGCGACTATCAGCGCGTTGTTGATGCTGCACAAGCACAGGCACACGCAAACACACACACACATACATACAAGCTCACCTTATCCCACAAGTGTTTAAAGCAGTTCTGAAATTGACTCACTTCGGTGGCAACAGCTTGTCGTGGAATCTGTTGGCACATGTATGCTACACAAACACGCAGCCAGATGTAGCATGATAGACAGAGACAGCGATAGAGTGGGAGTGGGGAAGGTAGTGGTGTGGTGGGAAAAGCACACAGATATATTCCACAGTAGATTTACTGAACTATGGCGCAGCAGCGCTGGAAACACGGCGCTAAATCCTTCGAACATTAAACGTGTTTTTTCGGCCTGCCAAAAAATATTCAGTGGATTTTGAAAGGATAATGCGATGCGAGTGCTTTGTATGTAAGCTTATTTAAATTATTTTTCTTTAGTTTTTTTTTTTATATTATTTATTTTTTTTTTATATTATTTAGTTTTTTATATAATATATTTTTTATATATATTTTTATTTTTATATATTATATAATTATAATGTTGTTTTACGATTCCTACAAAAATTATTATATATATTTATTTTTATTAGGCGTTGGCCAAGACAACGATAGATTATGTAGATAGAGCTATGCCCTAAGGCTAGCAGGCGAGCCCAATAGGGTATAATATTTGATTCAGAGGTTAAAAAGGGGTGAAAGGTAACCCCGTTTACCTCAATAAAAGAAATATATATATATAAATTTTATTTCGAAAATTCTTAATAAAATAATATAATGATATATATATTCCGATTGCTATACTGTTTAATTAGACAAAGATAGCAGGGCAGAATACTATGGAAAAAAGGTCATAAAGGGATTAAAGTTTAGCTTAATAAATAGGCTTAATAAATTAAATTATTAAATTAACTATAAGCATGTCAGTCTAAAATATTCAAGCAGCTCTTCAGCTCGAATTGACTTTTAAGACCTGCAGCAAATATCAAATATTTACAGCAACGCTGCTCCACTAAGTAATTCCAACGATTTTCGCAGCTGCCTAAAAGCATGCAATGGATTTTAGCTGCGCATGCAGAGCGGAAATGCGACTTGAGAGCTTTATATGTATGCGTATTTAAGTTCTTTTAAGCCGGCAACTTTTGATTATTGAAACTCTTGAGCTCTTCAGCTCTCAAATTGACTTCCAAACTATCGCACGCTAGCGCAACTCAAGCAAACAGACACTCGAAATAATAATTAAACATCAACTGCGAGAACTTGGCGCAAGTGTCAAATTGCTACGTTGAAATTGCTTTAGAAACTTTTCGATTTTATTAATTTTGTTTTGCTTTGTTTTGTTTGCCTCGGCAAAGTTTGGCCAAGACAAGTCAAGGCAGGGTGTGTGTGTGTGTGTGTACTTTGCGGACAGCTGAACTTTTCTTTTCGATTAAAAAAAATCTGCCATTACGAGTGAAAAGCGCAGCTCGCACCTGCAGAACGCGCGCGGAATACACGTCAACGAATTAAATTAAGCGTTGCCTACTTTTTGGGGCGCGTGCGAAACGCCAGCGCTGACAGTTAACGAGGGTCATTCAAGCAGTTAAGACGCACAACTGCAAAACGAGTAGCGAAAATCAAAGTCGTAAGGTGATAAAGGCCTTTTCTTTTCTCCTACATGGCACATTTTCTGTGCCGTGTCGCGTTCGCTGAGTTATGTAATGTCAATCGGCTTCTGCTAAGGCGCCATAACAAAAGTGTAAGCCGTGTTCGTGCGTGTGTGTGTGTGTGTGTTGGGCTCATGTTATCTCACACACAACGCCTGATTATCGTGTGACAATGTGCGCACAAAATAAAATCAGCATTTTCGCTTCGCTCTCGCCGAGTCAAGTGTTTGCCCGTGTTTGCCTGTCCGTCCGTCTGTCCGCCTGTCCGTTCGGCTGCCTGCCTACCCGTGTGTGTGTCTCTGTGTGTGTGTGTGTGCTGTAATGGCCCGCAGCTAAACACAAGTTTTGCTTTCCACGCATACAGCACACGCCTTTGGCTACGTCCCATTCGCAGTGTCATTTCGACAGCCTCGTCATGCCACATGCCACACGCTCGGCCTGCCTGCCTGCCTGCCTGAAGTGTGAATTTCTTTAAAGAGCGCCAGAGCGGCAGCGAGTAGCTGCGTGCATGCAGAGACAGATGATATCGTCTGCATAGTAATTACCTAACTTTTCGCTGGATTTGTAATTGGATGAGCCCACGACTTAGTTGCACTCACTTGAACTAAGTTCAACTCGCGCACGTACAGCGCCAGCCTCGCAGTGGGTGCTTCAATTTTATGGCATCTTAAGGTCATATAGAAATCCATTATTCGTGTTTGCAGCTTCGGCAACGGCAACGGCAACGGCTCTTCCAGCATCTTCCCGCAGCTTCTGATTCACAGCGCATTTCGTGCCCAAATCCAATTTCGCTTATTTATGTGGCGGGTTAATTCAAATACAAAGATAAGGCACAACATGGAGCCGCACAAAAGATAGAGACGCATACTCCCAGGCGCCCTGCTTACACACACAAACACACACAGTCGCATAGACACTTTCCACTTGGTCTTCTTCTTGGCACCTGCATAAAAAACTTTTCTATTTACAGCCCATCAAGTCGGCTTCATTTTTGTGTGTTGTTTATACCCTTTCCACGAAATCGTTATGCCAGGGAGTTACCGTTTTATGAGCAAGCATAAAGAAGGAAATTATGCGAAGCTGGAACGAGTTCAGGTGCATTTTGTATAGCATTTTGTAAACAACAAGAGCTAAGCTGATCGCATTTATTACAAAAGCATGTACGTAATAAGCAGACTTCAAAGTCGTATAACTTATCTAGTTGCAGCTCTATCTTAAGGGCCTTCGACATACAACTGTACTACTATGTTTTCTATTATTACAAGAAATTTTATTTTTATCGTGCAGTTTGCGTTGGAGTTATAGGCAAAAATATACACACAGTATTTAATATATAAGAAATATATAATATAATAATAAATATATAAAAATATTATATATTAAAAAAATATTTTAAAGTCGCATAACTTATTTAGTTTCAACGCTATCTTAAGCACCTTGAGCATACATTTATATTAATATGTTTGCCTACATAGTTACAAATTGTATGATCGTGCATGATCGTGCAGCAAGTAGGGCAGCTATGAGCAAAGATAATGCTGTAACAAACTCAACGCTCAAAGCGTAATACCCAAAAATTCACAAAATTTAAAGAAATTATAAAATATATATATTTTTTGTAATATTTTAAAGACCGCTCAAGCAACTATAGTATTATATTTTCTATCATCTCAATTAGTTTTTTTATGATCTTGTTATTAGCGGGGCTTGCTCATAGTTCAAAAACAGAGCTTTGCAGCTTGCAACCAAAATTTTGCTTAAATATTTTACTGGAATTATATACTGTTATCTGCCAACAAAACTTCAAAGTGGCATAACTTACTTAGTTTTGGTGGTATCTCCAGAAACTTTCGTATGCTGCAGCCTTATTTAATTGTCTTAGTATACTACGACCTTTATAATAATCGAACAGTAAGCAAGCGAGTTATAGGCAAAAGCGTACAATTTTAAAGTCGTATAACTTGCTTAATTTCAGTGCTATTTTGAAATTCTTTCGCATACAACTATATTATGCAATTTTTTAACTATACTACAACTTTTATTATTATCGAACGGCAAACAACAGAGTTAAAGGCAAAGGTTGGCCAGAGAGCATATTCACAGAGCATATACCACAAGTGAGAGTATATGCTAAGCGAGTACCCCCTGGCGTAACGTTCACACTTGTTTTGTTTTGTACTTCTCACCTAAATACAATTACAATGCGTGTGTGTGTGTGTCTCTCTCTCTGTCTCTTACTCTGTCACTCTGTCTATTTTGCCGCTTATTCTTCTTATTCGGCTGCCTGTCACTTTTGGAACATTTTTATGCGCTTTTTACAGCGCGTATCCTTTTCGCAAGTCAGCTTACCGCTTCGCCTTTTATTGCATTAACAAAAGGTAACCTGAGCACGTGCGAAAGAGACAGAAAGAGCGAGAAAGAGAGAGAGGGAGAGCAGTACAAAGTTCAGTGCAAGCAGCGCCGTAATTCGTTTTCCTCTCGGGCTTCGTTTTGCTTTGTTTGCGAATGATTTCTTATATCTTTGGCAAGGACCTGGCCAACTTCTATTTAATTCACACTTCAATTACCAGACTCGACCCGGTCCGGGCCAGAACCAGCTGCTCGCCCAGTCGCCCTGGGCTCCAAAGGGGCTTATGTCAGACAATACATTATGAGCACGTACCGAACGTGTGTGTGAAGTAGTGTGAGTGGTCCGCATTTTTTGAGGCAAGCTTAAGGTTTGCCAATGCCAAAAAAAAAGCAAAAAAAAAAAAAAATGTGTGGAGAAATTTATTTTGCTGCGTTTCCAAGTGTCCTTGTGGGATTTACACATTTGCTCGGGATTTGACAGTTTGCACTTCATTTGGTCTGCCTGTGCGTTCTGCGTCCGGTCAGTTATTCGCACACACTCATAAATACCCCGACGTACACAAAATTGGCCATTTGTTTGTTGTTTTCTGCGGGCCTCTGCGAGTGCCCCCCGGCAGCAGCAGCAGCAACAGCAGCATGGAACTTTCTCCCCTACCCAATTCTAGACAGCCTGAACTTCTGGTAATATGCCCGAGCTGACCACAAGTTCAATTCAATGTCGAAACTGCCTGTTGCCCCCCTCCCCCTCCTTCCGCTCTCAAATTTATTGGTTTTCTTAACATCTATGTGGATCAGCTTTCAGCATGTAATATGCTGCAGATATAAGTATATAGTACGCGTTGAAATTGCCTTTTGCCTTTGTTGACTTCAAAAATATTGTATAGTGACTTGGCTAAGACTTGACCGACTTGCTTATACCCTGCATCAGATTATGGCATTTTCGATAACTACAATACCTGCTAAAGTGGTGAACAAAAGTGCAATGGTACTACATACAGTTGCGGTCATAATAATAATTATACTGTGGCTCATAAATAAATGTAATTTTCTCCTCCACGCTGGCAGCTCTTAAGAATTTCTCATTCTCAATGAGAATATGCTTTCCTTCTCTCTCGTTCCATTTTTCCATTTTTATTGGCATTTTTAGCCGCTAGGCCAGTCAAAACATTAGTAGTGCGAAAAAATATTTTAAAAATAATTGAATCGTATTTCTTTTGAGCAAGGTTGAATTTGTTACAAGCTATTAATATATAAATATGTTATATTTATTTTTAATAGAATTAAATTAAAAAAAAACATTTGTGGATGAACTTCAAACCATTCCATTCTAGGGAATCAACGTATCGCTATTTTCGAGATAAGTTTTTGCACAACGGAAACAAATTGTAGTCGCTTTTGCAAGTGTTTCGAAACTTAAAATGAATATTAAGATTTTCAATATTTTTAATATACAAAATAAATTTTTTTTCTTATAAAAAGTGTATACTTTGACTGGTGTATAAAGAAACTCGAAGCCTGCATTTTTCAAATAATTTTCAAGCTCGAAAA
Source organism: Zaprionus bogoriensis (assembly GCA_035046045.1). Classification (NCBI taxonomy): domain Eukaryota; kingdom Metazoa; phylum Arthropoda; class Insecta; order Diptera; family Drosophilidae; genus Zaprionus; species Zaprionus bogoriensis. Next base: position 3,477,417 of record JAWNOI010000010.1, read on the forward strand.
GACAAAGGATGAGGTAATTTTTTTGATAATTACGAACCAATGGATCTTAGAAAAATAATTTATTTTCTTTAAAGAACGTTAACAATGTAGTATGCATAATAAATAGAAGACATTTTTATTCTACTTAACGATTTATCTTTTATAAAAAAATCTATTTATTTTCAATGGATTTTTCGCAGCTCTAATAGACGTTACAAGCTTCATACCACTAGCAGCTATAGCTGCTGGAACTCTCCCCAATATATAACTGCAGTCCAAGCTGCTCCATTTACATTTATTACATTTTTCATATTTAATATAATTTTAATAAAATATTTTTGTTCCAATTGTACAGCTTATTTTGCCAAACAAACTGTTCCAACTCATTGCGCGTACTTCCTTGCTGTTTGTGAAATGTCAAGTGTAGCGCTGAGTTCCCTCTTAAATTCTTGGATATTTCTGCTGAAAAGATGCCTTAGCGCTTGCCCCTCTTGAGCCCGAGTGGAGTTTAACAAGTTTTAATTGGGGACTCTGGCAATTTGTCATCGCTGTCAATCGCATTATCAGACTGCTGCTTGAAAAGCACTAATTGAATTTTAATTTTCGTCTCGTAATTCCCGTCATAAGTTGGCGCCAAACTTTTGCGCTTTAATCAAACAAATTCACACGTCGGAGCAGCTGTATTGCAAATGAGCTGAATCGGCTGGCTATAGAGAAAAGTTCTTGACGCTTTAGGAAATATAAATTGCGTTAAATGAGGCTAAAAATAGACATTTAATTTCGGCATTAACAAAGATATTAATTATTCCATTATTTGCCCGTCTCGAATTTCGCATTAATTCGTCAAATTGCCGATGACACTGCGAATTGTCTCGGACAGCAAGTTGAGCGAAAGTTTAATGAGCTACTGAGGGCCTCGTAAATTGAATTACTAATCCCAAATATATTGTCCCTCTGTCTCTTTCTCTCTGGGCCAAGATTCAACTAATTAGCGTCAAGTGTTCTGCCCAGGTGTGCACTGTGACAGCAGCGACAGGTGAAACAGGTGGGACAGATGGGACGGACAGCTGCGGATACTGTTGCTGTAGCTGTAGCGCAGAGCTGCCATCAAGATGCTCTCATAATTTACATGATAATAATTCAATTTGTAAGCATAATGGGAAAATTAAAGAGATTTATGCAGCACTGTCACAGTCCCGTGGCTGTTGCTCGTCTCGAAACGAGCAACATTATCAACGCCTGCGATTTTCCATTTTCCATTTCCATTCGCAAGCATTTTCATTCTTTATATAGAGCGTAAATGTTTACGCGTATGTGTGATTTATGAGCGCGAGGTGCTCGCTTTAAGGCCATAAACAAAATTGATTGAATATCCAAGAGATTGCCTGAGTTGGCCATTGCGGGAATGGGAACGGGAATGGGAATGGGAATGGCTGGCGTAAGGAATATGTTTAGCGGAGATTCTCAAGATCGCCATCAAGTATGCTTCAGATTGTGTGCGTAATAAACATAAGCTCAGAGGTCACTCAGCTCGTAAAGTCAGCGAGAAATCACGAGAGTGCGCTATAACAATTTCGATTTTATTGAATTTCAAATATTAATAGTTCATTTGTAGAATTTACAGCAAGCTCTCAAGAGTTAAAAGCATATGAAAACTTATACAATTTCTACAGTTTCACTTTTGACTTTAGACAATAACAATTTTGATTTTATTGAATTATAAATATTAATGTGTAATTTTAAAAAATTTAGGAAAATCTTACCTCAAAACTTACATCATATTCTATAACTTCACTTTACAATAACAATTTGGATTTGATTGAACTAATATTAATTATAACTATTTTTAAGCAGTTTGAAAATATCACCCTCGGCTTAATAATTTTGATTCCATTGAGTTAATATAACATTATAACCATTTTTAAGCAATTTGAAAAATTTAAAAAAAAAAAAAACCCTTTTAAGAGTTGTAAACATATAAAAACTTATACCACATACTACAATTTTACCCTCGGCTTTGAGAGTGCACAATAACAATTTGAATTCCATTGAATTAATATTATATTCTAAATATTTTAAGCAATTTGAACAATCTAGAAAATACTTTTAAGAGTCATAAACATATAAAAATTTATATTTTTTATAAAAATAACAATTTGGATTTCAATGAATTAATATTATATTCTAAAAATTGTAAACAATATGAAAAATTTTTAAAAAAATACTTTTAAAAGCTATAAACATATAAAAACTTATACCATATACTACAATTTCACCCTCGGCTTGAAAGTGCACAATAATTTGGATTCCATTGAGGTTATATAATATTATAACTATTTTTAAGCAATTTGAAAAATGTTCAAAAATACTTTTAAGAGTTATAAGCATATAAAAACTTATACCTAGCATATGGTTTCAATTTCACCCTCGGCTTGAAACTTACGCTTCAAGCGTTAACAGTGAGCATGCAAAATCTATTAGGAAACCAAGATTTAATAAGGATTCAATTTTTTTGGTGAGATCAAAGAAAATGAAGTCTTGTTGTTCGTATCCTTTGAACGTTGAACGCAATGAAATTCCCAAGATATAAGTCTATATAAATAGTTCTGAGAAAAAGTCAAGTACTTTGTACGCTACATGATAGTATGCAATGAAAGACAATTCTCGACCTCGTCTGCCTGCCACTTTCCTTGGGGCAAACGCTTTACCCCCAGGCTGGAATCTACTCAACGATGCTCATAAGAACGGACACTTTTGTGCTTGTCTGTCAGCGCACCCTCCTCAGTCCCCTTCTCTATCTCTCTCGCTGAGTATCTGTAGAGTTTGACAGTTCGTGAAATCAAAGTTGTGTGCCGCAACTGTAATGGGTTTTTATTGCCGACGGCGACAACCCACACGTATAGAGTCGGTGACTTTGCAGCCGGTTGCGCCTCGGGAAACTTTGCCATTTTGCCTGAAATGCTTTTAATCTAACCTACAAAGTTGAAAACTGAGAACTCAGAGCTGAGAGCTGAGGGTCGACAACAGCGCACAGAGAACAGAGAGAATAGGGAACTGTTTGCGAACTAAGAACTTGGCAGGGCTTAGCCAATTCGCAGTTGAAATTTGTGAAATGCTTTCGCCACAGAAATTTAAGTTGTCCTTGACATGAAAAGGATATACGGAGCGGCTCAGCTTTTATGTATACGCTCGTTTATGTGCGTGTGTGAGTGCGCGTGTGTGTGCGTGTGTGTGTGCGAGTGTGTCTGCATGTACATTTCAAACGAAAGTCAATTTCACTCCGTTGTGTTTCCCTTAACAATGTGAAAACAACTGTACATTTTTATACCCTTGCAGAGGGTGTAATCATTTTGGGCAGATGTTTGAAACGCACAGAATGCCAAAACGTCTTGTCCGTTTGTCCGTTAGGCCTTTTTTAATTGAAACTACTCTCTCATTTTTAAAGCTATCATGATGAAACTTGGCACAAGCACAAGCACATTGTATAGCTGTCATATAATCTATCAGTCGATTTTTGTTATTTTTCAAGATATTGAAAACAAATGCGCCTTATGGGAATAAATGGTCGAAAAAATTGCATTTTCGTAGGAAAACACAAATAATTTCACATGTTACCATTGGCAAGCGAATCATAACTATTTAATTTTCCATAAAACTGGCTAACAATATCCTATAGCTTCTCTAGGGACAGTCAGATAAGCCTAAAGATTTTTAACAGAATTGTGATATAAAATTATATATATAAATATCTCACTATTGTAGTTACTAAACTTTCTGCAAAGACTATGAAACTTAAGTTGGCCTGTATCTAAGGAACTCACTTGACCCACCCATATTCGTTGGTGGGAGGCCCCCTGCATTAATCAGCCTCGGTTAAAGTTTCCTTATCTGTCTTAAGGTCTTAAAACGTAAAACTTATTTATGCATTCAGAGCCTAGGCCAAATCCCAAAGCTAAATTAATTAAATGCCGAAATGTCATACCTCTGGGGCACTCAACACAACTGTAACTGTTTTTGGGTGCTTTTTATTTTTATAATTTCAATAAAAATTAATTAGCGTAGCGAATGGACCTAATTATAACGCCAGTCCCGAAAGTGCGGTAAAAAAAATCGATAGAGCGTCACGCTTTTGCCCTACGCAGCCAAAGATGACGTTAAGTGACTCATTGTCACACTAAAAGCGGTGAGGGGGACTTTCTAAAAAACTGTGAGCTATTGAATTTGGTGAAACGCTGTCGCAAATTTCTTCGCAAATGTAATTCCTTCCTCTAAAGATTCGAACTAAACATTTGAAATTTAGCTTTAAGAACTTAAGTGGTAGAAACTGAGGAAAAAGCAAACAGAGAAGCAGCGGCTGTACTGGAAAAATAGAAAATACAATCGCAATTAGGAAAGTTATTGAAAATAGCAAGAAATTGAGATTTGAAGGAAAAGATGAGAAAAAATGAAAAAATAAAAAAAAATAAAATAAATGGAAGGGATTATAAAAAAGTAGTTGAAAAAGTAAAAAGTTATTGACAGATGCCAAGATGCCAACAACACGCGGTGTTCCCAAGCGGTCCCCCATCTAAGTACTAACCGCGCCCGACGCTGCTTAATTTCGGTGATCGGACGAGAACCGATGTATTCAGCGTGGTATGGTCGTTGGCGAAAGACGCATGCTTAAAGGCTGATTTTGTATCTGAATTTTGAATTTGAGAGCGGCAAGTAATCGTAGATGCAGATACAGATACAAGCAATAAATACTATTTATAAGATACTTTCACACAAGTAGGAACGGAACAGGCACAGGTACTAGGGAATCTTCAATCGGAGTTTATTCGAAAAGCAAAAAGAAATTCAGAGGCGTGGGCAGTGGCAGGGGCGTGGGCAGGGGCAGAGGCATAAGTTTGGGAAAACGCGAACAGAGAACAGAGAAGCAGCGGCTGTACTGGAAAAATAGAAAATACAATCGCAATTAGGAAAGTTATTGAAAATAGCAAGAAATTGAGATTTGAAGGAAAAGATGAGAAAAAATAAAAAAAAATAAAATAAATGGAAGGGATTATAAAAAAGTAGTTGAAAAAGTAAAAAGTTATTGACAGATGCCAACAACACGCGGTGTTCCCAAGCGGTCCCCCATCTAAGTACTAACCGCGCCCGACGCTGCTTAATTTCGGTGATCGGACGAGAACCGATGTATTCAGCGTGGTATGGTCGTTGGCGAAAGACGCATGCTTAAAGGCTGATTTTGTATCTGAATTTTGAATTTGAGAGCGGCAAGTAATCGTAGATGCAGATACAGATACAAGCAATAAATACTATTTATAAGATACTTTCACACAAGTAGGAACGGAACAGGCACAGGTACTAGGGAATCTTCAATCGGAGTTTATTCGAAAAGCAAAAAGAAATTCAGAGGCGTGGGCAGTGGCAGGGGCGTGGGCAGGGGCAGAGGCATAAGCATGGGAAAACGCGAACAGAGAACAGAGAAGCAGCGGCTGTACTGGAAAAATAGAAAATACAATCGCAATTAGGAAAGTTATTGAAAATAGCAAGAAATTGAGATTTGAAGGAAAAGATGAGAAAAAATGAAAAAATAAAAAAAAATAAAATAAATGGAAGGGATTATAAAAAAGTAGTTGAAAAAGTAAAAAGTTATTGACAGATGATGCCAACAACACGCGGTGTTCCCAAGCGGTCCCCCATCTAAGTACTAACCGCGCCCGACGCTGCTTAATTTCGGTGATCGGACGAGAACCGATGTATTCAGCGTGGTATGGTCGTTGGCGAAAGACGCATGCTTAAAGGCTGATTTTGTATCTGAATTTTGAATTTGAGAGCGGCAAGTAATCGTAGATGCAGATACAGATACAAGCAATAAATACTATTTATAAGATACTTTCACACAAGTAGGAACGGAACAGGCACAGGTACTAGGGAATCTTCAATCGGAGTTTATTCGAAAAGCAAAAAGAAATTTAGAGGCGTGGGCAGTGGCAGGGGCAGGGGCAGAGGCATAAGCATGGGAAAACGCGAACAGAGAACAGAGAAGCAGCGGCTGTACTGGAAAAATAGAAAATACAATCGCAATTAGGAAAGTTATTGAAAATAGCAAGAAATTGAGATTTGAAGGAAAAGATGAGAAAAAATAAAAAAAAAATAAAATAAATGGAAGGGATTATAAAAAAGTAGTTGAAAAAGTAAAAAGTTATTGACAGATGCCAACAACACGCGGTGTTCCCAAGCGGTCCCCATCTAAGTACTAACCGCGCCCGACGCTGCTTAATTTCGGTGATCGGACGAGAACCGATGTATTCAGCGTGGTATGGTCGTTGGCGAAAGACGCATGCTTAAAGGCTGATTTTGTATCTGAATTTTGAATTTGAGAGCGGCAAGTAATCGTAGATGCAGATACAGATACAAGCAATAAATACTATTTATAAGATACTTTCACACAAGTAGGAACGGAACAGGCACAGGTACTAGGGAATCTTCAATCGGAGTTTTTTCGAAAAGCAAAAAGAAATTCAGAGGCGTGGGCAGTGGCAGGGGCGTGGGCAGGGGCAGAGGCATAAGCATGGGAAAACGCGAACAGAGAACAGAGAAGCAGCGGCTGTACTGGAAAAATAGAAAATACAATCGCAATTAGGAAAGTTATTGAAAATAGCAAGAAATTGAGATTTGAAGGAAAAGATGAGAAAAAATGAAAAAATAAAAAAAAATAAAATAAATGGAAGGGATTATAAAAAAGTAGTTGAAAAAGTAAAAAGTTATTGACAGATGCCAACAACAACACGCGGTGTTCCCAAGCGGTCCCCCATCTAAGTACTAACCGCGCCCGACGCTGCTTAATTTCGGTGATCGGACGAGAACCGATGTATTCAGCGTGGTATGGTCGTTGGCGAAAGACGCATGCTTAAAGGCTGATTTTGTATCTGAATTTTGAATTTGAGAGCGGCAAGTAATCGTAGATGCAGATACAGATACAAGCAATAAATACTATTTATAAGATACTTTCACACAAGTAGGAACGGAACAGGCACAGGTACTAGGGAATCTTCAATCGGAGTTTTTTCGAAAAGCAAAAAGAAATTCAGAGGCGTGGGCAGTGGCAGGGGCGTGGGCAGGGGCAGAGGCATAAGCATGGGAAAACGCGAACAGAGAACAGAGAAGCAGCGGCTGTACTGGAAAAATAGAAAATACAATCGCAATTAGGAAAGTTATTGAAAATAGCAAGAAATTGAGATTTGAAGGAAAAGATGAGAAAAAATGAAAAAATAAAAAAAAATAAAATAAATGGAAGGGATTATAAAAAAGTAGTTGAAAAAGTAAAAAGTTATTGACAGATGCCAACAACACGCGGTGTTCCCAAGCGGTCCCCCATCTAAGTACTAACCGCGCCCGACGCTGCTTAATTTCGGTGATCGGACGAGAACCGATGTATTCAGCGTGGTATGGTCGTTGGCGAAAGACGCATGCTTAAAGGCTGATTTTGTATCTGAATTTTGAATTTGAGAGCGGCAAGTAATCGTAGATGCAGATACAGATACAAGCAATAAATACTATTTATAAGATACTTTCACACAAGTAGGAACGGAACAGGCACAGGTACTAGGGAATCTTCAATCGGAGTTTATTCGAAAAGCAAAAAGAAATTCAGAGGCGTGGGCAGTGGCAGGGGCGTGGGCAGGGGCAGAGGCATAAGCATGGGAAAACGCGAACAGAGAACAGAGAAGCAGCGGCTGTACTGGAAAAATAGAAAATACAATCGCAATTAGGAAAGTTATTGAAAATAGCAAGAAATTGAGATTTGAAGGAAAAGATGAGAAAAAATGAAAAAATAAAAAAAAATAAAATAAATGGAAGGGATTATAAAAAAGTAGTTGAAAAAGTAAAAAGTTATTGACAGATGCCAACAACACGCGGTGTTCCCAAGCGGTCCCCCATCTAAGTACTAACCGCGCCCGACGCTGCTTAATTTCGGTGATCGGACGAGAACCGATGTATTCAGCGTGGTATGGTCGTTGGCGAAAGACGCATGCTTAAAGGCTGATTTTGTATCTGAATTTTGAATTTGAGAGCGGCAAGTAATCGTAGATGCAGATACAGATACAAGCAATAAATACTATTTATAAGATACTTTCACACAAGTAGGAACGGAACAGGCACAGGTACTAGGGAATCTTCAATCGGAGTTTATTCGAAAAGCAAAAAGAAATTCAGAGGCGTGGGCAGTGGCAGGGGCAGAGGCATAAGCATGGGAAAACGCGAACAGAGAACAGAGAAGCAGCGGCTGTACTGGAAAAATAGAAAATACAATCGCAATTAGGAAAGTTATTGAAAATAGCAAGAAATTGAGATTTGAAGGAAAAGATGAGAAAAAATGAAAAAATATAAAAAAAATAAAATAAATGGAAGGGATTATAAAAAAGTAGTTGAAAAAGTAAAAAGTTATTGACAGATGCCAACAACACGCGGTGTTCCCAAGCGGTCCCCCATCTAAGTACTAACCGCGCCCGACGCTGCTTAATTTCGGTGATCGGACGAGAACCGATGTATTCAGCGTGGTATGGTCGTTGGCGAAAGACGCATGCTTAAAGGCTGATTTTGTATCTGAATTTTGAATTTGAGAGCGGCAAGTAATCGTAGATGCAGATACAGATACAAGCAATAAATACTATTTATAAGATACTTTCACACAAGTAGGAACGGAACAGGCACAGGTACTAGGGAATCTTCAATCGGAGTTTATTCGAAAAGCAAAAAGAAATTTAGAGGCGTGGGCAGTGGCAGGGGCAGGGGCAGAGGCATAAGCATGGGAAAACGCGAACAGAGAACAGAGAAGCAGCGGCTGTACTGGAAAAATAGAAAATACAATCGCAATTAGGAAAGTTATTGAAAATAGCAAGAAATTGAGATTTGAAGGAAAAGATGAGAAAAAATAAAAAAAAAATAAAATAAATGGAAGGGATTATAAAAAAGTAGTTGAAAAAGTAAAAAGTTATTGACAGATGCCAACAACACGCGGTGTTCCCAAGCGGTCCCCATCTAAGTACTAACCGCGCCCGACGCTGCTTAATTTCGGTGATCGGACGAGAACCGATGTATTCAGCGTGGTATGGTCGTTGGCGAAAGACGCATGCTTAAAGGCTGATTTTGTATCTGAATTTTGAATTTGAGAGCGGCAAGTAATCGTAGATGCAGATACAGATACAAGCAATAAATACTATTTATAAGATACTTTCACACAAGTAGGAACGGAACAGGCACAGGTACTAGGGAATCTTCAATCGGAGTTTTTTCGAAAAGCAAAAAGAAATTCAGAGGCGTGGGCAGTGGCAGGGGCGTGGGCAGGGGCAGAGGCATAAGCATGGGAAAACGCGAACAGAGAACAGAGAAGCAGCGGCTGTACTGGAAAAATAGAAAATACAATCGCAATTAGGAAAGTTATTGAAAATAGCAAGAAATTGAGATTTGAAGGAAAAGATGAGAAAAAATGAAAAAATAAAAAAAAATAAAATAAATGGAAGGGATTATAAAAAAGTAGTTGAAAAAGTAAAAAGTTATTGACAGATGCCAACAACACGCGGTGTTCCCAAGCGGTCCCCCATCTAAGTACTAACCGCGCCCGACGCTGCTTAATTTCGGTGATCGGACGAGAACCGATGTATTCAGCGTGGTATGGTCGTTGGCGAAAGACGCATGCTTAAAGGCTGATTTTGTATCTGAATTTTGAATTTGAGAGCGGCAAGTAATCGTAGATGCAGATACAGATACAAGCAATAAATACTATTTATAAGATACTTTCACACAAGTAGGAACGGAACGGCACAGGTACTAGGGAATCTTCAATCGGAGTTTATTCGAAAAGCAAAAAGAAATTCAGAGGCGTGGGCAGTGGCAGGGGCGTGGGCAGGGGCAGAGGCATAAGCATGGGAAAACGCGAACAGAGAACAGAGAAGCAGCGGCTGTACTGGAAAAATAGAAAATACAATCGCAATTAGGAAAGTTATTGAAAATAGCAAGAAATTGAGATTTGAAGGAAAAGATGAGAAAAAATGAAAAAATAAAAAAAAATAAAATAAATGGAAGGGATTATAAAAAAGTAGTTGAAAAAGTAAAAAGTTATTGACAGATGCCAACAACACGCGGTGTTCCCAAGCGGTCCCCCATCTAAGTACTAACCGCGCCCGACGCTGCTTAATTTCGGTGATCGGACGAGAACCGATGTATTCAGCGTGGTATGGTCGTTGGCGAAAGACGCATGCTTAAAGGCTGATTTTGTATCTGAATTTTGAATTTGAGAGCGGCAAGTAATCGTAGATGCAGATACAGATACAAGCAATAAATACTATTTATAAGATACTTTCACACAAGTAGGAACGGAACAGGCACAGGTACTAGGGAATCTTCAATCGGAGTTTATTCGAAAAGCAAAAAGAAATTCAGAGGCGTGGGCAGTGGCAGGGGCGTGGGCAGGGGCAGAGGCATAAGCATGGGAAAACGCGAACAGAGAACAGAGAAGCAGCGGCTGTACTGGAAAAATAGAAAATACAATCGCAATTAGGAAAGTTATTGAAAATAGCAAGAAATTGAGATTTGAAGGAAAAGATGAGAAAAAATGAAAAAATAAAAAAAAATAAAATAAATGGAAGGGATTATAAAAAAGTAGTTGAAAAAGTAAAAAGTTATTGACAGATGCCAACAACACGCGGTGTTCCCAAGCGGTCCCCCATCTAAGTACTAACCGCGCCCGACGCTGCTTAATTTCGGTGATCGGACGAGAACCGATGTATTCAGCGTGGTATGGTCGTTGGCGAAAGACGCATGCTTAAAGGCTGATTTTGTATCTGAATTTTGAATTTGAGAGCGGCAAGTAATCGTAGATGCAGATACAGATACAAGCAATAAATACTATTTATAAGATACTTTCACACAAGTAGGAACGGAACAGGCACAGGTACTAGGGAATCTTCAATCGGAGTTTTTTCGAAAAGCAAAAAGAAATTCAGAGGCGTGGGCAGTGGCAGGGGCGTGGGCAGGGGCAGAGGCATAAGCATGGGAAAACGCGAACAGAGAACAGAGAAGCAGCGGCTGTACTGGAAAAATAGAAAATACAATCGCAATTAGGAAAGTTATTGAAAATAGCAAGAAATTGAGATTTGAAGGAAAAGATGAGAAAAAATGAAAAAATATAAAAAAAATAAAATAAATGGAAGGGATTATAAAAAAGTAGTTGAAAAAGTAAAAAGTTATTGACAGATGCCAACAACACGCGGTGTTCCCAAGCGGTCCCCCATCTAAGTACTAACCGCGCCCGACGCTGCTTAATTTCGGTGATCGGACGAGAACCGATGTATTCAGCGTGGTATGGTCGTTGGCGAAAGACGCATGCTTAAAGGCTGATTTTGTATCTGAATTTTGAATTTGAGAGCGGCAAGTAATCGTAGATGCAGATACAGATACAAGCAATAAATACTATTTATAAGATACTTTCACACAAGTAGGAACGGAACAGGCACAGGTACTAGGGAATCTTCAATCGGAGTTTATTCGAAAAGCAAAAAGAAATTCAGAGGCGTGGGCGTGGGCAGTGGCAGGGGCAGGGGCAGGGGCAGAGGCATAAGCATGGGAAAACGCGAACAGAGAACAGAGAAGCAGCGGCTGTACTGGAAAAATAGAAAATACAACCGCAATTATGAAAGTTATTGAAAATAGCAAGAAATTGAGATTTGAAGGAAAAGATGAGAAAAAATGAAAAAATAAAAAAAAATAAAATAAATGGAAGGGATTATAAAAAAGTAGTTGAAAAAGTAAAAAGTTATTGACATATGCCAACAACACGCGGTGTTCCCAAGCGGTCCCCCATCTAAGTACTAACCGCGCCCGACGCTGCTTAATTTCGGTGATCGGACGAGAACCGATGTATTCAGCGTGGTATGGTCGTTGGCGAAAGACGCATGCTTAAAGGCTGATTTTGTATCTGAATTTTGAATTTGAGAGCGGCAAGTAATCGTAGATGCAGATACAGATACAAGCAATAAATACTATTTATAAGATACTTTCACACAAGTAGGAACGGAACGGCACAGGTACTAGGGAATCTTCAATCGGAGTTTATTCGAAAAGCAAAAAGAAATTCAGAGGCGTGGGCAGTGGCAGGGGCGTGGGCAGGGGCAGAGGCATAAGCATGGGAAAACGCGAACAGAGAACAGAGAAGCAGCGGCTGTACTGGAAAAATAGAAAATACAATCGCAATTAGGAAAGTTATTGAAAATAGCAAGAAATTGAGATTTGAAGGAAAAGATGAGAAAAAATGAAAAAATAAAAAAAAATAAAATAAATGGAAGGGATTATAAAAAAGTAGTTGAAAAAGTAAAAAGTTATTGACAGATGCCAACAACACGCGGTGTTCCCAAGCGGTCCCCCATCTAAGTACTAACCGCGCCCGACGCTGCTTAATTTCGGTGATCGGACGAGAACCGATGTATTCAGCGTGGTATGGTCGTTGGCGAAAGACGCATGCTTAAAGGCTGATTTTGTATCTGAATTTTGAATTTGAGAGCGGCAAGTAATCGTAGATGCAGATACAGATACAAGCAATAAATACTATTTATAAGATACTTTCACACAAGTAGGAACGGAACAGGCACAGGTACTAGGGAATCTTCAATCGGAGTTTATTCGAAAAGCAAAAAGAAATTCAGAGGCGTGGGCAGTGGCAGGGGCAGAGGCATAAGCATGGGAAAACGCGAACAGAGAACAGAGAAGCAGCGGCTGTACTGGAAAAATAGAAAATACAATCGCAATTAGGAAAGTTATTGAAAATAGCAAGAAATTGAGATTTGAAGGAAAAGATGAGAAAAAATGAAAAAATATAAAAAAAATAAAATAAATGGAAGGGATTATAAAAAAGTAGTTGAAAAAGTAAAAAGTTATTGACAGATGCCAACAACACGCGGTGTTCCCAAGCGGTCCCCCATCTAAGTACTAACCGCGCCCGACGCTGCTTAATTTCGGTGATCGGACGAGAACCGATGTATTCAGCGTGGTATGGTCGTTGGCGAAAGACGCATGCTTAAAGGCTGATTTTGTATCTGAATTTTGAATTTGAGAGCGGCAAGTAATCGTAGATGCAGATACAGATACAAGCAATAAATACTATTTATAAGATACTTTCACACAAGTAGGAACGGAACAGGCACAGGTACTAGGGAATCTTCAATCGGAGTTTATTCGAAAAGCAAAAAGAAATTCAGAGGCGTGGGCGTGGGCAGTGGCAGGGGCAGGGGCAGGGGCAGAGGCATAAGCATGGGAAAACGCGAACAGAGAACAGAGAAGCAGCGGCTGTACTGGAAAAATAGAAAATACAACCGCAATTAGGAAAGTTATTGAAAATAGCAAGAAATTGAGATTTGAAGGAAAAGATGAGAAAAAATGAAAAAATAAAAAAAAATAAAATAAATGGAAGGGATTATAAAAAAGTAGTTGAAAAAGTAAAAAGTTATTGACAGATGCCAACAACACGCGGTGTTCCCAAGCGGTCCCCCATCTAAGTACTAACCGCGCCCGACGCTGCTTAATTTCGGTGATCGGACGAGAACCGATGTATTCAGCGTGGTATGGTCGTTGGCGAAAGACGCATGCTTAAAGGCTGATTTTGTATCTGAATTTTGAATTTGAGAGCGGCAAGTAATCGTAGATGCAGATACAGATACAAGCAATAAATACTATTTATAAGATACTTTCACACAAGTGGGAACGGAACGGCACAGGTACTAGGGAATCTTCAATCGGAGTTTATTCGAAAAGCAAAAAGAAATTCAGAGGCGTGGGCAGTGGCAGGGGCGTGGGCAGGGGCAGAGGCATAAGCATGGGAAAACGCGAACAGAGAACAGAGAAGCAGCGGCTGTACTGGAAAAATAGAAAATACAATCGCAATTAGGAAAGTTATTGAAAATAGCAAGAAATTGAGATTTGAAGGAAAAGATGAGAAAAAATGAAAAAATAAAAAAAAATAAAATAAATGGAAGGGATTATAAAAAAGTAGTTGAAAAAGTAAAAAGTTATTGACAGATGCCAACAACACGCGGTGTTCCCAAGCGGTCCCCCATCTAAGTACTAACCGCGCCCGACGCTGCTTAATTTCGGTGATCGGACGAGAACCGATGTATTCAGCGTGGTATGGTCGTTGGCGAAAGACGCATGCTTAAAGGCTGATTTTGTATCTGAATTTTGAATTTGAGAGCGGCAAGTAATCGTAGATGCAGATACAGATACAAGCAATAAATACTATTTATAAGATACTTTCACACAAGTAGGAACGGAACAGGCACAGGTACTAGGGAATCTTCAATCGGAGTTTATTCGAAAAGCAAAAAGAAATTTAGAGGCGTGGGCAGTGGCAGGGGCAGGGGCAGAGGCATAAGCATGGGAAAACGCGAACAGAGAACAGAGAAGCAGCGGCTGTACTGGAAAAATAGAAAATACAATCGCAATTAGGAAAGTTATTGAAAATAGCAAGAAATTGAGATTTGAAGGAAAAGATGAGAAAAAATGAAAAAATAAAAAAAAATAAAATAAATGGAAGGGATTATAAAAAAGTAGTTGAAAAAGTAAAAAGTTATTGACAGATGCCAACAACACGCGGTGTTCCCAAGCGGTCCCCCATCTAAGTACTAACCGCGCCCGACGCTGCTTAATTTCGGTGATCGGACGAGAACCGATGTATTCAGCGTGGTATGGTCGTTGGCGAAAGACGCATGCTTAAAGGCTGATTTTGTATCTGAATTTTGAATTTGAGAGCGGCAAGTAATCGTAGATGCAGATACAGATACAAGCAATAAATACTATTTATAAGATACTTTCACACAAGTAGGAACGGAACAGGCACAGGTACTAGGGAATCTTCAATCGGAGTTTTTTCGAAAAGCAAAAAGAAATTCAGAGGCGTGGGCAGTGGCAGGGGCGTGGGCAGGGGCAGAGGCATAAGCATGGGAAAACGCGAACAGAGAACAGAGAAGCAGCGGCTGTACTGGAAAAATAGAAAATACAATCGCAATTAGGAAAGTTATTGAAAATAGCAAGAAATTGAGATTTGAAGGAAAAGATGAGAAAAAATGAAAAAATAAAAAAAATAAAATAAATGGAAGGGATTATAAAAAAGTAGTTGAAAAAGTAAAAAGTTATTGACAGATGCCAACAACACGCGGTGTTCCCAAGCGGTCCCCCATCTAAGTACTAACCGCGCCCGACGCTGCTTAATTTCGGTGATCGGACGAGAACCGATGTATTCAGCGTGGTATGGTCGTTGGCGAAAGACGCATGCTTAAAGGCTGATTTTGTATCTGAATTTTGAATTTGAGAGCGGCAAGTAATCGTAGATGCAGATACAGATACAAGCAATAAATACTATTTATAAGATACTTTCACACAAGTAGGAACGGAACAGGCACAGGTACTAGGGAATCTTCAATCGGAGTTTTTTCGAAAAGCAAAAAGAAATTCAGAGGCGTGGGCAGTGGCAGGGGCGTGGGCAGGGGCAGAGGCATAAGCATGGGAAAACGCGAACAGAGAACAGAGAAGCAGCGGCTGTACTGGAAAAATAGAAAATACAATCGCAATTAGGAAAGTTATTGAAAATAGCAAGAAATTGAGATTTGAAGGAAAAGATGAGAAAAAATAAAAAAAAATAAAATAAATGGAAGGGATTATAAAAAAGTAGTTGAAAAAGTAAAAAGTTATTGACAGATGCCAACAACAACACGCGGTGTTCCCAAGCGGTCCCCCATCTAAGTACTAACCGCGCCCGACGCTGCTTAATTTCGGTGATCGGACGAGAACCGATGTATTCAGCGTGGTATGGTCGTTGGCGAAAGACGCATGCTTAAAGGCTGATTTTGTATCTGAATTTTGAATTTGAGAGCGGCAAGTAATCGTAGATGCAGATACAGATACAAGCAATAAATACTATTTATAAGATACTTTCACTTAAGTAGGAACGGAACAGGCACAGGTACTAGGGAATCTTCAATCGGAGTTTATTCGAAAAGCAAAAAGAAATTCAGAGGCGTGGGCAGTGGCAGGGGCGTGGGCAGGGGCAGAGGCATAAGCATGGGAAAACGCGAACAGAGAACAGAGAAGCAGCGGCTGTACTTGAAAAATAGAAAATATAACCGCAATTAGGAAAGTTATTGAAAATAGCAAGAAATTGAGATTTGAAGGAAAAGATGAGAAAAAATGAAAAAATAAAAAAAATAAAATAAATGGAAGGGATTATAAAAAAGTAGTTGAAAAAGTAAAAAGTTATTGACAGATGCCAACAACACGCGGTGTTCCCAAGCGGTCCCCCATCTAAGTACTAACCGCGCCCGACGCTGCTTAATTTCGGTGATCGGACGAGAACCGATGTATTCAGCGTGGTATGGTCGTTGGCGAAAGACGCATGCTTAAAGGCTGATTTTGTATCTGAATTTTGAATTTGAGAACGGCAAGTAATCGTAGATGCAGATACAGATACAAGCAATAAATACTATTTATAAGATACTTTCACACAAGTAGGAACGGAACAGGCACAGGTACTAGGGAATCTTCAATCGGAGTTTATTCGAAAAGCAAAAAGAAATTCAGAGGCGTGGGCGTGGGCAGTGGCAGGGGCAGGGGCAGAGGCATAAGCATGGGAAAACGCGAACAGAGAACAGAGAAGCAGCGGCTGTACTGGAAAAATAGAAAATACAACCGCAATTAGGAAAGTTATTGAAAATAGCAAGAAATTGAGATTTGAAGGAAAAGATGAGAAAAAATAAAAAAAAATAAAATAAATGGAAGGGATTATAAAAAAGTAGTTGAAAAAGTAAAAAGTTATTGACAGATGCCAACAACACGCGGTGTTCCCAAGCGGTCCCCCATCTAAGTACTAACCGCGCCCGACGCTGCTTAATTTCGGTGATCGGACGAGAACCGATGTATTCAGCGTGGTATGGTCGTTGGCGAAAGACGCATGCTTAAAGGCTGATTTTGTATCTGAATTTTGAATTTGAGAGCGGCAAGTAATCGTAGATGCAGATACAGATACAAGCAATAAATACTATTTATAAGATACTTTCACTTAAGTAGGAACGGAACAGGCACAGGTACTAGGGAATCTTCAATCGGAGTTTATTCGAAAAGCAAAAAGAAATTCAGAGGCGTGGGCAGTGGCAGGGGCGTGGGCAGGGGCAGAGGCATAAGCATGGGAAAACGCGAACAGAGAACAGAGAAGCAGCGGCTGTACTGGAAAAATAGAAAATACAATCGCAATTAGGAAAGTTATTGAAAATAGCAAGAAATTGAGATTTGAAGGAAAAGATGAGAAAAAATGAAAAAATAAAAAAAAATAAAATAAATGGAAGGGATTATAAAAAAGTAGTTGAAAAAGTAAAAAGTTATTGACAGATGCCAACAACACGCGGTGTTCCCAAGCGGTCCCCCATCTAAGTACTAACCGCGCCCGACGCTGCTTAATTTCGGTGATCGGACGAGAACCGATGTATTCAGCGTGGTATGGTCGTTGGCGAAAGACGCATGCTTAAAGGCTGATTTTGTATCTGAATTTTGAATTTGAGAGCGGCAAGTAATCGTAGATGCAGATACAGATACAAGCAATAAATACTATTTATAAGATACTTTCACACAAGTAGGAACGGAACAGGCACAGGTACTAGGGAATCTTCAATCGGAGTTTTTTCGAAAAGCAAAAAGAAATTCAGAGGCGTGGGCAGTGGCAGGGGCGTGGGCAGGGGCAGAGGCATAAGCATGGGAAAACGCGAACAGAGAACAGAGAAGCAGCGGCTGTACTGGAAAAATAGAAAATACAATCGCAATTAGGAAAGTTATTGAAAATAGCAAGAAATTGAGATTTGAAGGAAAAGATGAGAAAAAATGAAAAAATAAAAAAAATAAAATAAATGGAAGGGATTATAAAAAAGTAGTTGAAAAAGTAAAAGTAAAAAGTTATTGACAGATGCCAACAACACGCGGTGTTCCCAAGCGGTCCCCCATCTAAGTACTAACCGCGCCCGACGCTGCTTAATTTCGGTGATCGGACGAGAACCGATGTATTCAGCGTGGTATGGTCGTTGGCGAAAGACGCATGCTTAAAGGCTGATTTTGTATCTGAATTTTGAATTTGAGAGCGGCAAGTAATCGTAGATGCAGATACAGATACAAGCAATAAATACTATTTATAAGATACTTTCACACAAGTAGGAACGGAACAGGCACAGGTACTAGGGAATCTTCAATCGGAGTTTATTCGAAAAGCAAAAAGAAATTCAGAGGCGTGGGCGTGGGCAGTGGCAGGGGCAGGGGCAGGGGCAGAGGCATAAGCATGGGAAAACGCGAACAGAGAACAGAGAAGCAGCGGCTGTACTGGAAAAATAGAAAATACAACCGCAATTAGGAAAGTTATTGAAAATAGCAAGAAATTGAGATTTGAAGGAAAAGATGAGAAAAAATGAAAAAATAAAAAAAAATAAAATAAATGGAAGGGATTATAAAAAAGTAGTTGAAAAAGTAAAAAGTTATTGACAGATGCCAACAACACGCGGTGTTCCCAAGCGGTCCCCCATCTAAGTACTAACCGCGCCCGACGCTGCTTAATTTCGGTGATCGGACGAGAACCGATGTATTCAGCGTGGTATGGTCGTTGGCGAAAGACGCATGCTTAAAGGCTGATTTTGTATCTGAATTTTGAATTTGAGAGCGGCAAGTAATCGTAGATGCAGATACAGATACAAGCAATAAATACTATTTATAAGATACTTTCACACAAGTGGGAACGGAACGGCACAGGTACTAGGGAATCTTCAATCGGAGTTTATTCGAAAAGCAAAAAGAAATTCAGAGGCGTGGGCAGTGGCAGGGGCGTGGGCAGGGGCAGAGGCATAAGCATGGGAAAACGCGAACAGAGAACAGAGAAGCAGCGGCTGTACTGGAAAAATAGAAAATACAATCGCAATTAGGAAAGTTATTGAAAATAGCAAGAAATTGAGATTTGAAGGAAAAGATGAGAAAAAATGAAAAAATAAAAAAAAATAAAATAAATGGAAGGGATTATAAAAAAGTAGTTGAAAAAGTAAAAAGTTATTGACAGATGCCAACAACACGCGGTGTTCCCAAGCGGTCCCCCATCTAAGTACTAACCGCGCCCGACGCTGCTTAATTTCGGTGATCGGACGAGAACCGATGTATTCAGCGTGGTATGGTCGTTGGCGAAAGACGCATGCTTAAAGGCTGATTTTGTATCTGAATTTTGAATTTGAGAGCGGCAAGTAATCGTAGATGCAGATACAGATACAAGCAATAAATACTATTTATAAGATACTTTCACACAAGTAGGAACGGAACAGGCACAGGTACTAGGGAATCTTCAATCGGAGTTTATTCGAAAAGCAAAAAGAAATTCAGAGGCGTGGGCAGTGGCAGGGGCGTGGGCAGGGGCAGAGGCATAAGCATGGGAAAACGCGAACAGAGAACAGAGAAGCAGCGGCTGTACTGGAAAAATAGAAAATACAATCGCAATTAGGAAAGTTATTGAAAATAGCAAGAAATTGAGATTTGAAGGAAAAGATGAGAAAAAATAAAAAAAAATAAAATAAATGGAAGGGATTATAAAAAAGTAGTTGAAAAAGTAAAAAGTTATTGACAGATGCCAACAACACGCGGTGTTCCCAAGCGGTCCCCCATCTAAGTACTAACCGCGCCCGACGCTGCTTAATTTCGGTGATCGGACGAGAACCGATGTATTCAGCGTGGTATGGTCGTTGGCGAAAGACGCATGCTTAAAGGCTGATTTTGTATCTGAATTTTGAATTTGAGAGCGGCAAGTAATCGTAGATGCAGATACAGATACAAGCAATAAATACTATTTATAAGATACTTTCACACAAGTAGGAACGGAACAGGCACAGGTACTAGGGAATCTTCAATCGGAGTTTATTCGAAAAGCAAAAAGAAATTTAGAGGCGTGGGCAGTGGCAGGGGCAGGGGCAGAGGCATAAGCATGGGAAAACGCGAACAGAGAACAGAGAAGCAGCGGCTGTACTGGAAAAATAGAAAATACAATCGCAATTAGGAAAGTTATTGAAAATAGCAAGAAATTGAGATTTGAAGGAAAAGATGAGAAAAAATGAAAAAATAAAAAAAAATAAAATAAATGGAAGGGATTATAAAAAAGTAGTTGAAAAAGTAAAAAGTTATTGACAGATGCCAACAACACGCGGTGTTCCCAAGCGGTCCCCCATCTAAGTACTAACCGCGCCCGACGCTGCTTAATTTCGGTGATCGGACGAGAACCGATGTATTCAGCGTGGTATGGTCGTTGGCGAAAGACGCATGCTTAAAGGCTGATTTTGTATCTGAATTTTGAATTTGAGAGCGGCAAGTAATCGTAGATGCAGATACAGATACAAGCAATAAATACTATTTATAAGATACTTTCACACAAGTGGGAACGGAACGGCACAGGTACTAGGGAATCTTCAATCGGAGTTTATTCGAAAAGCAAAAAGAAATTCAGAGGCGTGGGCAGTGGCAGGGGCGTGGGCAGGGGCAGAGGCATAAGCATGGGAAAACGCGAACAGAGAACAGAGAAGCAGCGGCTGTACTGGAAAAATAGAAAATACAATCGCAATTAGGAAAGTTATTGAAAATAGCAAGAAATTGAGATTTGAAGGAAAAGATGAGAAAAAATGAAAAAATAAAAAAAAATAAAATAAATGGAAGGGATTATAAAAAAGTAGTTGAAAAAGTAAAAGTAAAAAGTTATTGACAGATGCCAACAACACGCGGTGTTCCCAAGCGGTCCCCCATCTAAGTACTAACCGCGCCCGACGCTGCTTAATTTCGGTGATCGGACGAGAACCGATGTATTCAGCGTGGTATGGTCGTTGGCGAAAGACGCATGCTTAAAGGCTGATTTTGTATCTGAATTTTGAATTTGAGAGCGGCAAGTAATCGTAGATGCAGATACAGATACAAGCAATAAATACTATTTATAAGATACTTTCACACAAGTAGGAACGGAACAGGCACAGGTACTAGGGAATCTTCAATCGGAGTTTATTCGAAAAGCAAAAAGAAATTCAGAGGCGTGGGCAGTGGCAGGGGCGTGGGCAGGGGCAGAGGCATAAGCATGGGAAAACGCGAACAGAGAACAGAGAAGCAGCGGCTGTACTGGAAAAATAGAAAATACAATCGCAATTAGGAAAGTTATTGAAAATAGCAAGAAATTGAGATTTGAAGGAAAAGATGAGAAAAAATGAAAAAATAAAAAAAAATAAAATAAATGGAAGGGATTATAAAAAAGTAGTTGAAAAAGTAAAAAGTTATTGACAGATGCCAACAACACGCGGTGTTCCCAAGCGGTCCCCCATCTAAGTACTAACCGCGCCCGACGCTGCTTAATTTCGGTGATCGGACGAGAACCGATGTATTCAGCGTGGTATGGTCGTTGGCGAAAGACGCATGCTTAAAGGCTGATTTTGTATCTGAATTTTGAATTTGAGAGCGGCAAGTAATCGTAGATGCAGATACAGATACAAGCAATAAATACTATTTATAAGATACTTTCACACAAGTAGGAACGGAACAGGCACAGGTACTAGGGAATCTTCAATCGGAGTTTATTCGAAAAGCAAAAAGAAATTTAGAGGCGTGGGCAGTGGCAGGGGCAGGGGCAGAGGCATAAGCATGGGAAAACGCGAACAGAGAACAGAGAAGCAGCGGCTGTACTGGAAAAATAGAAAATACAATCGCAATTAGGAAAGTTATTGAAAATAGCAAGAAATTGAGATTTGAAGGAAAAGATGAGAAAAAATGAAAAAATAAAAAAAAATAAAATAAATGGAAGGGATTATAAAAAAGTAGTTGAAAAAGTAAAAAGTTATTGACAGATGCCAACAACACGCGGTGTTCCCAAGCGGTCCCCCATCTAAGTACTAACCGCGCCCGACGCTGCTTAATTTCGGTGATCGGACGAGAACCGATGTATTCAGCGTGGTATGGTCGTTGGCGAAAGACGCATGCTTAAAGGCTGATTTTGTATCTGAATTTTGAATTTGAGAGCGGCAAGTAATCGTAGATGCAGATACAGATACAAGCAATAAATACTATTTATAAGATACTTTCACACAAGTAGGAACGGAACAGGCACAGGTACTAGGGAATCTTCAATCGGAGTTTTTTCGAAAAGCAAAAAGAAATTCAGAGGCGTGGGCAGTGGCAGGGGCGTGGGCAGGGGCAGAGGCATAAGCATGGGAAAACGCGAACAGAGAACAGAGAAGCAGCGGCTGTACTGGAAAAATAGAAAATACAATCGCAATTAGGAAAGTTATTGAAAATAGCAAGAAATTGAGATTTGAAGGAAAAGATGAGAAAAAATGAAAAAATAAAAAAAATAAAATAAATGGAAGGGATTATAAAAAAGTAGTTGAAAAAGTAAAAGTAAAAAGTTATTGACAGATGCCAACAACACGCGGTGTTCCCAAGCGGTCCCCCATCTAAGTACTAACCGCGCCCGACGCTGCTTAATTTCGGTGATCGGACGAGAACCGATGTATTCAGCGTGGTATGGTCGTTGGCGAAAGACGCATGCTTAAAGGCTGATTTTGTATCTGAATTTTGAATTTGAGAGCGGCAAGTAATCGTAGATGCAGATACAGATACAAGCAATAAATACTATTTATAAGATACTTTCACACAAGTAGGAACGGAACAGGCACAGGTACTAGGGAATCTTCAATCGGAGTTTTTTCGAAAAGCAAAAAGAAATTCAGAGGCGTGGGCAGTGGCAGGGGCGTGGGCAGGGGCAGAGGCATAAGCATGGGAAAACGCGAACAGAGAACAGAGAAGCAGCGGCTGTACTGGAAAAATAGAAAATACAATCGCAATTAGGAAAGTTATTGAAAATAGCAAGAAATTGAGATTTGAAGGAAAAGATGAGAAAAAATAAAAAAAAATAAAATAAATGGAAGGGATTATAAAAAAGTAGTTGAAAAAGTAAAAAGTTATTGACAGATGCCAACAACAACACGCGGTGTTCCCAAGCGGTCCCCCATCTAAGTACTAACCGCGCCCGACGCTGCTTAATTTCGGTGATCGGACGAGAACCGATGTATTCAGCGTGGTATGGTCGTTGGCGAAAGACGCATGCTTAAAGGCTGATTTTGTATCTGAATTTTGAATTTGAGAGCGGCAAGTAATCGTAGATGCAGATACAGATACAAGCAATAAATACTATTTATAAGATACTTTCACTTAAGTAGGAACGGAACAGGCACAGGTACTAGGGAATCTTCAATCGGAGTTTATTCGAAAAGCAAAAAGAAATTCAGAGGCGTGGGCAGTGGCAGGGGCAGGGGCAGAGGCATAAGCATGGGAAAACGCGAACAGAGAACAGAGAAGCAGCGGCTGTACTTGAAAAATAGAAAATATAACCGCAATTAGGAAAGTTATTGAAAATAGCAAGAAATTGAGATTTGAAGGAAAAGATGAGAAAAAATGAAAAAATAAAAAAAATAAAATAAATGGAAGGGATTATAAAAAAGTAGTTGAAAAAGTAAAAAGTTATTGACAGATGCCAACAACACGCGGTGTTCCCAAGCGGTCCCCCATCTAAGTACTAACCGCGCCCGACGCTGCTTAATTTCGGTGATCGGACGAGAACCGATGTATTCAGCGTGGTATGGTCGTTGGCGAAAGACGCATGCTTAAAGGCTGATTTTGTATCTGAATTTTGAATTTGAGAACGGCAAGTAATCGTAGATGCAGATACAGATACAAGCAATAAATACTATTTATAAGATACTTTCACACAAGTAGGAACGGAACAGGCACAGGTACTAGGGAATCTTCAATCGGAGTTTATTCGAAAAGCAAAAAGAAATTCAGAGGCGTGGGCGTGGGCAGTGGCAGGGGCAGGGGCAGAGGCATAAGCATGGGAAAACGCGAACAGAGAACAGAGAAGCAGCGGCTGTACTGGAAAAATAGAAAATACAACCGCAATTAGGAAAGTTATTGAAAATAGCAAGAAATTGAGATTTGAAGGAAAAGATGAGAAAAAATAAAAAAAAATAAAATAAATGGAAGGGATTATAAAAAAGTAGTTGAAAAAGTAAAAAGTTATTGACAGATGCCAACAACACGCGGTGTTCCCAAGCGGTCCCCCATCTAAGTACTAACCGCGCCCGACGCTGCTTAATTTCGGTGATCGGACGAGAACCGATGTATTCAGCGTGGTATGGTCGTTGGCGAAAGACGCATGCTTAAAGGCTGATTTTGTATCTGAATTTTGAATTTGAGAGCGGCAAGTAATCGTAGATGCAGATACAGATACAAGCAATAAATACTATTTATAAGATACTTTCACTTAAGTAGGAACGGAACAGGCACAGGTACTAGGGAATCTTCAATCGGAGTTTATTCGAAAAGCAAAAAGAAATTCAGAGGCGTGGGCAGTGGCAGGGGCGTGGGCAGGGGCAGAGGCATAAGCATGGGAAAACGCGAACAGAGAACAGAGAAGCAGCGGCTGTACTGGAAAAATAGAAAATACAACCGCAATTAGGAAAGTTATTGAAAATAGCAAGAAATTGAGATTTGAAGGAAAAGATGAGAAAAAATAAAAAAATAAAAAAAAATAAAATAAATGGAAGGGATTATAAAAAAGTAGTTGAAAAAGTAAAAAGTTATTGACAGATGCCAACAACACGCGGTGTTCCCAAGCGGTCCCCCATCTAAGTACTAACCGCGCCCGACGCTGCTTAATTTCGGTGATCGGACGAGAACCGATGTATTCAGCGTGGTATGGTCGTTGGCGAAAGACGCATGCTTAAAGGCTGATTTTGTATCTGAATTTTGAATTTGAGAGCGGCAAGTAATCGTAGATGCAGATACAGATACAAGCAATAAATACTATTTATAAGATACTTTCACACAAGTAGGAACGGAACAGGCACAGGTACTAGGGAATCTTCAATCGGAGTTTATTCGAAAAGCAAAAAGAAATTCAGAGGCGTGGGCGTGGGCAGTGGCAGGGGCAGGGGCAGAGGCATAAGCATGGGAAAACGCGAACAGAGAACAGAGAAGCAGCGGCTGTACTGGAAAAATAGAAAATACAACCGCAATTAGGAAAGTTATTGAAAATAGCAAGAAATTGAGATTTGAAGGAAAAGATGAGAAAAAATAAAAAAAAATAAAATAAATGGAAGGGATTATAAAAAAGTAGTTGAAAAAGTAAAAAGTTATTGACAGATGCCAACAACACGCGGTGTTCCCAAGCGGTCCCCCATCTAAGTACTAACCGCGCCCGACGCTGCTTAATTTCGGTGATCGGACGAGAACCGATGTATTCAGCGTGGTATGGTCGTTGGCGAAAGACGCATGCTTAAAGGCTGATTTTGTATCTGAATTTTGAATTTGAGAGCGGCAAGTAATCGTAGATGCAGATGCAGATACAGATACAAGCAATAAATACTATTTATAAGATACTTTCACACAAGTAGGAACGGAACAGGCACAGGTACTAGGGAATCTTCAATCGGAGTTTATTCGAAAAGCAAAAAGAAATTCAGAGGCGTGGGCGTGGGCAGTGGCAGGGGCAGGGGCAGGGGCAGAGGCATAAGCATGGGAAAACGCGAACAGAGAACAGAGAAGCAGCGGCTGTACTGGAAAAATAGAAAATACAATCGCAATTAGGAAAGTTATTGAAAATAGCAAGAAATTGAGATTTGAAGGAAAAGATGAGAAAAAATAAAAAAAAAATAAAATAAATGGAAGGGATTATAAAAAAGTAGTTGAAAAAGTAAAAAGTTATTGACAGATGCCAACAACACGCGGTGTTCCCAAGCGGTCCCCCATCTAAGTACTAACCGCGCCCGACGCTGCTTAATTTCGGTGATCGGACGAGAACCGATGTATTCAGCGTGGTATGGTCGTTGGCGAAAGACGCATGCTTAAAGGCTGATTTTGTATCTGAATTTTGAATTTGAGAGCGGCAAGTAATCGTAGATGCAGATACAGATACAAGCAATAAATACTATTTATAAGATACTTTCACACAAGTAGGAACGGAACAGGCACAGGTACTAGGGAATCTTCAATCGGAGTTTATTCGAAAAGCAAAAAGAAATTCAGAGGCGTGGGCAGTGGCAGGGGCGTGGGCAGGGGCAGAGGCATAAGCATGGGAAAACGCGAACAGAGAACAGAGAAGCAGCGGCTGTACTGGAAAAATAGAAAATACAATCGCAATTAGGAAAGTTATTGAAAATAGCAAGAAATTGAGATTTGAAGGAAAAGATGAGAAAAAATAAAAAAAAATAAAATAAATGGAAGGGATTATAAAAAAGTAGTTGAAAAAGTAAAAAGTTATTGACAGATGCCAACAACAACACGCGGTGTTCCCAAGCGGTCCCCCATCTAAGTACTAACCGCGCCCGACGCTGCTTAATTTCGGTGATCGGACGAGAACCGATGTATTCAGCGTGGTATGGTCGTTGGCGAAAGACGCATGCTTAAAGGCTGATTTTGTATCTGAATTTTGAATTTGAGAGCGGCAAGTAATCGTAGATGCAGATACAGATACAAGCAATAAATACTATTTATAAGATACTTTCACTTAAGTAGGAACGGAACAGGCACAGGTACTAGGGAATCTTCAATCGGAGTTTATTCGAAAAGCAAAAAGAAATTCAGAGGCGTGGGCAGTGGCAGGGGCAGGGGCAGAGGCATAAGCATGGGAAAACGCGAACAGAGAACAGAGAAGCAGCGGCTGTACTTGAAAAATAGAAAATATAACCGCAATTAGGAAAGTTATTGAAAATAGCAAGAAATTGAGATTTGAAGGAAAAGATGAGAAAAAATGAAAAAATAAAAAAAATAAAATAAATGGAAGGGATTATAAAAAAGTAGTTGAAAAAGTAAAAAGTTATTGACAGATGCCAACAACACGCGGTGTTCCCAAGCGGTCCCCCATCTAAGTACTAACCGCGCCCGACGCTGCTTAATTTCGGTGATCGGACGAGAACCGATGTATTCAGCGTGGTATGGTCGTTGGCGAAAGACGCATGCTTAAAGGCTGATTTTGTATCTGAATTTTGAATTTGAGAACGGCAAGTAATCGTAGATGCAGATACAGATACAAGCAATAAATACTATTTATAAGATACTTTCACACAAGTAGGAACGGAACAGGCACAGGTACTAGGGAATCTTCAATCGGAGTTTATTCGAAAAGCAAAAAGAAATTCAGAGGCGTGGGCGTGGGCAGTGGCAGGGGCAGGGGCAGAGGCATAAGCATGGGAAAACGCGAACAGAGAACAGAGAAGCAGCGGCTGTACTGGAAAAATAGAAAATACAACCGCAATTAGGAAAGTTATTGAAAATAGCAAGAAATTGAGATTTGAAGGAAAAGATGAGAAAAAATAAAAAAAAATAAAATAAATGGAAGGGATTATAAAAAAGTAGTTGAAAAAGTAAAAAGTTATTGACAGATGCCAACAACACGCGGTGTTCCCAAGCGGTCCCCCATCTAAGTACTAACCGCGCCCGACGCTGCTTAATTTCGGTGATCGGACGAGAACCGATGTATTCAGCGTGGTATGGTCGTTGGCGAAAGACGCATGCTTAAAGGCTGATTTTGTATCTGAATTTTGAATTTGAGAGCGGCAAGTAATCGTAGATGCAGATACAGATACAAGCAATAAATACTATTTATAAGATACTTTCACTTAAGTAGGAACGGAACAGGCACAGGTACTAGGGAATCTTCAATCGGAGTTTATTCGAAAAGCAAAAAGAAATTCAGAGGCGTGGGCAGTGGCAGGGGCGTGGGCAGGGGCAGAGGCATAAGCATGGGAAAACGCGAACAGAGAACAGAGAAGCAGCGGCTGTACTGGAAAAATAGAAAATACAACCGCAATTAGGAAAGTTATTGAAAATAGCAAGAAATTGAGATTTGAAGGAAAAGATGAGAAAAAATAAAAAAATAAAAAAAAATAAAATAAATGGAAGGGATTATAAAAAAGTAGTTGAAAAAGTAAAAAGTTATTGACAGATGCCAACAACACGCGGTGTTCCCAAGCGGTCCCCCATCTAAGTACTAACCGCGCCCGACGCTGCTTAATTTCGGTGATCGGACGAGAACCGATGTATTCAGCGTGGTATGGTCGTTGGCGAAAGACGCATGCTTAAAGGCTGATTTTGTATCTGAATTTTGAATTTGAGAGCGGCAAGTAATCGTAGATGCAGATACAGATACAAGCAATAAATACTATTTATAAGATACTTTCACACAAGTAGGAACGGAACAGGCACAGGTACTAGGGAATCTTCAATCGGAGTTTATTCGAAAAGCAAAAAGAAATTCAGAGGCGTGGGCGTGGGCAGTGGCAGGGGCAGGGGCAGAGGCATAAGCATGGGAAAACGCGAACAGAGAACAGAGAAGCAGCGGCTGTACTGGAAAAATAGAAAATACAACCGCAATTAGGAAAGTTATTGAAAATAGCAAGAAATTGAGATTTGAAGGAAAAGATGAGAAAAAATAAAAAAAAATAAAATAAATGGAAGGGATTATAAAAAAGTAGTTGAAAAAGTAAAAAGTTATTGACAGATGCCAACAACACGCGGTGTTCCCAAGCGGTCCCCCATCTAAGTACTAACCGCGCCCGACGCTGCTTAATTTCGGTGATCGGACGAGAACCGATGTATTCAGCGTGGTATGGTCGTTGGCGAAAGACGCATGCTTAAAGGCTGATTTTGTATCTGAATTTTGAATTTGAGAGCGGCAAGTAATCGTAGATGCAGATGCAGATACAGATACAAGCAATAAATACTATTTATAAGATACTTTCACACAAGTAGGAACGGAACAGGCACAGGTACTAGGGAATCTTCAATCGGAGTTTATTCGAAAAGCAAAAAGAAATTCAGAGGCGTGGGCGTGGGCAGTGGCAGGGGCAGGGGCAGGGGCAGAGGCATAAGCATGGGAAAACGCGAACAGAGAACAGAGAAGCAGCGGCTGTACTGGAAAAATAGAAAATACAATCGCAATTAGGAAAGTTATTGAAAATAGCAAGAAATTGAGATTTGAAGGAAAAGATGAGAAAAAATAAAAAAAAAATAAAATAAATGGAAGGGATTATAAAAAAGTAGTTGAAAAAGTAAAAAGTTATTGACAGATGCCAACAACACGCGGTGTTCCCAAGCGGTCCCCCATCTAAGTACTAACCGCGCCCGACGCTGCTTAATTTCGGTGATCGGACGAGAACCGATGTATTCAGCGTGGTATGGTCGTTGGCGAAAGACGCATGCTTAAAGGCTGATTTTGTATCTGAATTTTGAATTTGAGAGCGGCAAGTAATCGTAGATGCAGATACAGATACAAGCAATAAATACTATTTATAAGATACTTTCACACAAGTAGGAACGGAACAGGCACAGGTACTAGGGAATCTTCAATCGGAGTTTATTCGAAAAGCAAAAAGAAATTCAGAGGCGTGGGCAGTGGCAGGGGCGTGGGCAGGGGCAGAGGCATAAGCATGGGAAAACGCGAACAGAGAACAGAGAAGCAGCGGCTGTACTGGAAAAATAGAAAATACAATCGCAATTAGGAAAGTTATTGAAAATAGCAAGAAATTGAGATTTGAAGGAAAAGATGAGAAAAAATAAAAAAAAATAAAATAAATGGAAGGGATTATAAAAAAGTAGTTGAAAAAGTAAAAAGTTATTGACAGATGCCAACAACACGCGGTGTTCCCAAGCGGTCCCCCATCTAAGTACTAACCGCGCCCGACGCTGCTTAATTTCGGTGATCGGACGAGAACCGATGTATTCAGCGTGGTATGGTCGTTGGCGAAAGACGCATGCTTAAAGGCTGATTTTGTATCTGAATTTTGAATTTGAGAGCGGCAAGTAATCGTAGATGCAGATACAGATACAAGCAATAAATACTATTTATAAGATACTTTCACACAAGTAGGAACGGAACAGGCACAGGTACTAGGGAATCTTCAATCGGAGTTTATTCGAAAAGCAAAAAGAAATTTAGAGGCGTGGGCAGTGGCAGGGGCAGGGGCAGAGGCATAAGCATGGGAAAACGCGAACAGAGAACAGAGAAGCAGCGGCTGTACTGGAAAAATAGAAAATACAATCGCAATTAGGAAAGTTATTGAAAATAGCAAGAAATTGAGATTTGAAGGAAAAGATGAGAAAAAATAAAAAAAAAATAAAATAAATGGAAGGGATTATAAAAAAGTAGTTGAAAAAGTAAAAAGTTATTGACAGATGCCAACAACACGCGGTGTTCCCAAGCGGTCCCCCATCTAAGTACTAACCGCGCCCGACGCTGCTTAATTTCGGTGATCGGACGAGAACCGATGTATTCAGCGTGGTATGGTCGTTGGCGAAAGACGCATGCTTAAAGGCTGATTTTGTATCTGAATTTTGAATTTGAGAGCGGCAAGTAATCGTAGATGCAGATACAGATACAAGCAATAAATACTATTTATAAGATACTTTCACACAAGTAGGAACGGAACAGATGAGAAAAAATGAAAAAATATAAAAAAAATAAAATAAATGGAAGGGATTATAAAAAAGTAGTTGAAAAAGTAAAAAGTTATTGACAGATGCCAACAACACGCGGTGTTCCCAAGCGGTCCCCCATCTAAGTACTAACCGCGCCCGACGCTGCTTAATTTCGGTGATCGGACGAGAACCGATGTATTCAGCGTGGTATGGTCGTTGGCGAAAGACGCATGCTTAAAGGCTGATTTTGTATCTGAATTTTGAATTTGAGAGCGGCAAGTAATCGTAGATGCAGATACAGATACAAGCAATAAATACTATTTATAAGATACTTTCACACAAGTAGGAACGGAACAGGCACAGGTACTAGGGAATCTTCAATCGGAGTTTATTCGAAAAGCAAAAAGAAATTCAGAGGCGTGGGCGTGGGCAGTGGCAGGGGCAGGGGCAGGGGCAGAGGCATAAGCATGGGAAAACGCGAACAGAGAACAGAGAAGCAGCGGCTGTACTGGAAAAATAGAAAATACAACCGCAATTAGGAAAGTTATTGAAAATAGCAAGAAATTGAGATTTGAAGGAAAAGATGAGAAAAAATGAAAAAATAAAAAAAAATAAAATAAATGGAAGGGATTATAAAAAAGTAGTTGAAAAAGTAAAAAGTTATTGACATATGCCAACAACACGCGGTGTTCCCAAGCGGTCCCCCATCTAAGTACTAACCGCGCCCGACGCTGCTTAATTTCGGTGATCGGACGAGAACCGATGTATTCAGCGTGGTATGGTCGTTGGCGAAAGACGCATGCTTAAAGGCTGATTTTGTATCTGAATTTTGAATTTGAGAGCGGCAAGTAATCGTAGATGCAGATACAGATACAAGCAATAAATACTATTTATAAGATACTTTCACACAAGTAGGAACGGAACGGCACAGGTACTAGGGAATCTTCAATCGGAGTTTATTCGAAAAGCAAAAAGAAATTCAGAGGCGTGGGCAGTGGCAGGGGCGTGGGCAGGGGCAGAGGCATAAGCATGGGAAAACGCGAACAGAGAACAGAGAAGCAGCGGCTGTACTGGAAAAATAGAAAATACAATCGCAATTAGGAAAGTTATTGAAAATAGCAAGAAATTGAGATTTGAAGGAAAAGATGAGAAAAAATGAAAAAATAAAAAAAAATAAAATAAATGGAAGGGATTATAAAAAAGTAGTTGAAAAAGTAAAAAGTTATTGACAGATGCCAACAACACGCGGTGTTCCCAAGCGGTCCCCCATCTAAGTACTAACCGCGCCCGACGCTGCTTAATTTCGGTGATCGGACGAGAACCGATGTATTCAGCGTGGTATGGTCGTTGGCGAAAGACGCATGCTTAAAGGCTGATTTTGTATCTGAATTTTGAATTTGAGAGCGGCAAGTAATCGTAGATGCAGATGCAGATACAGATACAAGCAATAAATACTATTTATAAGATACTTTCACACAAGTAGGAACGGAACAGGCACAGGTACTAGGGAATCTTCAATCGGAGTTTATTCGAAAAGCAAAAAGAAATTCAGAGGCGTGGGCGTGGGCAGTGGCAGGGGCAGGGGCAGAGGCATAAGCATGGGAAAACGCGAACAGAGAACAGAGAAGCAGCGGCTGTACTGGAAAAATAGAAAATACAACCGCAATTAGGAAAGTTATTGAAAATAGCAAGAAATTGAGATTTGAAGAAAAAGATGAGAAAAAATGAAAAAATAAAAAAAAATAAAATAAATGGAAGGGATTATAAAAAAGTAGTTGACAAAGTAAAAAGTTATTGACAGATGCCAACAACACGCGGTGTTCCCAAGCGGTCCCCCATCTAAGTACTAACCGCGCCCGACGCTGCTTAATTTCGGTGATCGGACGAGAACCGATGTATTCAGCGTGGTATGGTCGTTGGCGAAAGACGCATGCTTAAAGGCTGATTTTGTATCTGAATTTTGAATTTGAGAGCGGCAAGTAATCGTAGATGCAGATGCAGATACAGATACAAGCAATAAATACTATTTATAAGATACTTTCACACAAGTAGGAACGGAACAGGCACAGGTACTAGGGAATCTTCAATCGGAGTTTATTCGAAAAGCAAAAAGAAATTCAGAGGCGTGGGCAGTGGCAGGGGCGTGGGCAGGGGCAGAGGCATAAGCATGGGAAAACGCGAACAGAGAACAGAGAAGCAGCGGCTGTACTGGAAAAATAGAAAATACAATCGCAATTAGGAAAGTTATTGAAAATAGCAAGAAATTGAGATTTGAAGGAAAAGATGAGAAAAAATGAAAAAATAAAAAAAAATAAAATAAATGGAAGGGATTATAAAAAAGTAGTTGAAAAAGTAAAAAGTTATTGACAGATGCCAACAACACGCGGTGTTCCCAAGCGGTCCCCCATCTAAGTACTAACCGCGCCCGACGCTGCTTAATTTCGGTGATCGGACGAGAACCGATGTATTCAGCGTGGTATGGTCGTTGGCGAAAGACGCATGCTTAAAGGCTGATTTTGTATCTGAATTTTGAATTTGAGAGCGGCAAGTAATCGTAGATGCAGATACAGATACAAGCAATAAATACTATTTATAAGATACTTTCACACAAGTAGGAACGGAACGGCACAGGTACTAGGGAATCTTCAATCGGAGTTTATTCGAAAAGCAAAAAGAAATTCAGAGGCGTGGGCAGTGGCAGGGGCGTGGGCAGGGGCAGAGGCATAAGCATGGGAAAACGCGAACAGAGAACAGAGAAGCAGCGGCTGTACTGGAAAAATAGAAAATACAATCGCAATTAGGAAAGTTATTGAAAATAGCAAGAAATTGAGATTTGAAGGAAAAGATGAGAAAAAATGAAAAAATAAAAAAAAATAAAATAAATGGAAGGGATTATAAAAAAGTAGTTGAAAAAGTAAAAAGTTATTGACAGATGCCAACAACACGCGGTGTTCCCAAGCGGTCCCCCATCTAAGTACTAACCGCGCCCGACGCTGCTTAATTTCGGTGATCGGACGAGAACCGATGTATTCAGCGTGGTATGGTCGTTGGCGAAAGACGCATGCTTAAAGGCTGATTTTGTATCTGAATTTTGAATTTGAGAGCGGCAAGTAATCGTAGATGCAGATGCAGATACAGATACAAGCAATAAATACTATTTATAAGATACTTTCACACAAGTAGGAACGGAACAGGCACAGGTACTAGGGAATCTTCAATCGGAGTTTATTCGAAAAGCAAAAAGAAATTCAGAGGCGTGGGCGTGGGCAGTGGCAGGGGCAGGGGCAGAGGCATAAGCATGGGAAAACGCGAACAGAGAACAGAGAAGCAGCGGCTGTACTGGAAAAATAGAAAATACAACCGCAATTAGGAAAGTTATTGAAAATAGCAAGAAATTGAGATTTGAAGGAAAAGATGAGAAAAAATAAAAAAAAATAAAATAAATGGAAGGGATTATAAAAAAGTAGTTGAAAAAGTAAAAAGTTATTGACAGATGCCAACAACACGCGGTGTTCCCAAGCGGTCCCCCATCTAAGTACTAACCGCGCCCGACGCTGCTTAATTTCGGTGATCGGACGAGAACCGATGTATTCAGCGTGGTATGGTCGTTGGCGAAAGACGCATGCTTAAAGGCTGATTTTGTATCTGAATTTTGAATTTGAGAGCGGCAAGTAATCGTAGATGCAGATGCAGATACAGATACAAGCAATAAATACTATTTATAAGATACTTTCACACAAGTAGGAACGGAACAGGCACAGGTACTAGGGAATCTTCAATCGGAGTTTATTCGAAAAGCAAAAAGAAATTCAGAGGCGTGGGCAGTGGCAGGGGCGTGGGCAGGGGCAGAGGCATAAGCATGGGAAAACGCGAACAGAGAACAGAGAAGCAGCGGCTGTACTGGAAAAATAGAAAATACAATCGCAATTAGGAAAGTTATTGAAAATAGCAAGAAATTGAGATTTGAAGGAAAAGATGAGAAAAAATGAAAAAATAAAAAAAAATAAAATAAATGGAAGGGATTATAAAAAAGTAGTTGAAAAAGTAAAAAGTTATTGACAGATGCCAACAACACGCGGTGTTCCCAAGCGGTCCCCCATCTAAGTACTAACCGCGCCCGACGCTGCTTAATTTCGGTGATCGGACGAGAACCGATGTATTCAGCGTGGTATGGTCGTTGGCGAAAGACGCATGCTTAAAGGCTGATTTTGTATCTGAATTTTGAATTTGAGAGCGGCAAGTAATCGTAGATGCAGATGCAGATACAGATACAAGCAATAAATACTATTTATAAGATACTTTCACACAAGTAGGAACGGAACAGGCACAGGTACTAGGGAATCTTCAATCGGAGTTTATTCGAAAAGCAAAAAGAAATTCAGAGGCGTGGGCAGTGGCAGGGGCGTGGGCAGGGGCAGAGGCATAAGCATGGGAAAACGCGAACAGAGAACAGAGAAGCAGCGGCTGTACTGGAAAAATAGAAAATACAATCGCAATTAGGAAAGTTATTGAAAATAGCAAGAAATTGAGATTTGAAGGAAAAGATGAGAAAAAATGAAAAAATAAAAAAAAATAAAATAAATGGAAGGGATTATAAAAAAGTAGTTGAAAAAGTAAAAAGTTATTGACAGATGCCAACAACACGCGGTGTTCCCAAGCGGTCCCCCATCTAAGTACTAACCGCGCCCGACGCTGCTTAATTTCGGTGATCGGACGAGAACCGATGTATTCAGCGTGGTATGGTCGTTGGCGAAAGACGCATGCTTAAAGGCTGATTTTGTATCTGAATTTTGAATTTGAGAGCGGCAAGTAATCGTAGATGCAGATGCAGATACAGATACAAGCAATAAATACTATTTATAAGATACTTTCACACAAGTAGGAACGGAACAGGCACAGGTACTAGGGAATCTTCAATCGGAGTTTATTCGAAAAGCAAAAAGAAATTCAGAGGCGTGGGCAGTGGCAGGGGCAGGGGCAGGGGCAGAGGCATAAGCATGGGAAAACGCGAACAGAGAACAGAGAAGCAGCGGCTGTACTGGAAAAATAGAAAATACAACCGCAATTAGGAAAGTTATTGAAAATAGCAAGAAATTGAGATTTGAAGGAAAAGATGAGAAAAAATGAAAAAATAAAAAAAAATAAAATAAATGGAAGGGATTATAAAAAAGTAGTTGAAAAAGTAAAAAGTTATTGACAGATGCCAACAACACGCGGTGTTCCCAAGCGGTCCCCATCTAAGTACTAACCGCGCCCGACGCTGCTTAATTTCGGTGATCGGACGAGAACCGATGTATTCAGCGTGGTATGGTCGTTGGCGAAAGACGCATGCTTAAAGGCTGATTTTGTATCTGAATTTTGAATTTGAGAACGGCAAGTAATCGTAGATGCAGATGCAGATACAGATACAAGCAATAAATACTATTTATAAGATACTTTCACACAAGTAGGAACGGAACAGGCACAGGTACTAGGGAATCTTCAATCGGAGTTTATTCGAAAAGCAAAAAGAAATTCAGAGGCGTGGGCGTGGGCAGTGGCAGGGGCAGGGGCAGAGGCATAAGCATGGGAAAACGCGAACAGAGAACAGAGAAGCAGCGGCTGTACTGGAAAAATAGAAAATACAACCGCAATTAGGAAAGTTATTGAAAATAGCAAGAAATTGAGATTTGAAGGAAAAGATGAGAAAAAATGAAAAAATAAAAAAAAATAAAATAAATGGAAGGGATTATAAAAAAGTAGTTGAAAAAGTAAAAAGTTATTGACAGATGCCAACAACACGCGGTGTTCCCAAGCGGTCCCCCATCTAAGTACTAACCGCGCCCGACGCTGCTTAATTTCGGTGATCGGACGAGAACCGATGTATTCAGCGTGGTATGGTCGTTGGCGAAAGACGCATGCTTAAAGGCTGATTTTGTATCTGAATTTTGAATTTGAGAGCGGCAAGTAATCGTAGATGCAGATGCAGATACAGATACAAGCAATAAATACTATTTATAAGATACTTTCACACAAGTAGGAACGGAACAGGCACAGGTACTAGGGAATCTTCAATCGGAGTTTATTCGAAAAGCAAAAAGAAATTCAGAGGCGTGGGCGTGGGCAGTGGCAGGGGCAGGGGCAGAGGCATAAGGATGGGAAAACGCGAACAGAGAACAGAGAAGCAGCGGCTGTACTGGAAAAATAGAAAATACAACCGCAATTAGGAAAGTTATTGAAAATAGCAAGAAATTGAGATTTGAAGGAAAAGATGAGAAAAAATGAAAAAATAAAAAAAAATAAAATAAATGGAAGGGATTATAAAAAAGTAGTTGAAAAAGTAAAAAGTTATTGACAGATGCCAACAACACGCGGTGTTCCCAAGCGGTCCCCCATCTAAGTACTAACCGCGCCCGACGCTGCTTAATTTCGGTGATCGGACGAGAACCGATGTATTCAGCGTGGTATGGTCGTTGGCGAAAGACGCATGCTTAAAGGCTGATTTTGTATCTGAATTTTGAATTTGAGAGCGGCAAGTAATCGTAGATGCAGATACAGATACAAGCAATAAATACTATTTATAAGATACTTTCACACAAGTAGGAACGGAACAGGCACAGGTACTAGGGAATCTTCAATCGGAGTTTATTCGAAAAGCAAAAAGAAATTCAGAGGCGTGGGCGTGGGCAGTGGCAGGGGCAGGGGCAGAGGCATAAGCATGGGAAAACGCGAACAGAGAACAGAGAAGCAGCGGCTGTACTGGAAAAATAGAAAATACAACCGCAATTAGGAAAGTTATTGAAAATAGCAAGAAATTGAGATTTGAAGGAAAAGATGAGAAAAAATGAAAAAATAAAAAAAAATAAAATAAATGGAAGGGATTATAAAAAAGTAGTTGAAAAAGTAAAAAGTTATTGACAGATGCCAACAACACGCGGTGTTCCCAAGCGGTCCCCCATCTAAGTACTAACCGCGCCCGACGCTGCTTAATTTCGGTGATCGGACGAGAACCGATGTATTCAGCGTGGTATGGTCGTTGGCGAAAGACGCATGCTTAAAGGCTGATTTTGTATCTGAATTTTGAATTTGAGAGCGGCAAGTAATCGTAGATGCAGATACAGATACAAGCAATAAATACTATTTATAAGATACTTTCACACAAGTAGGAACGGAACAGGCACAGGTACTAGGGAATCTTCAATCGGAGTTTATTCGAAAAGCAAAAAGAAATTCAGAGGCGTGGGCAGTGGCAGGGGCAGGGGCAGGGGCAGAGGCATAAGCATGGGAAAACGCGAACAGAGAACAGAGAAGCAGCGGCTGTACTGGAAAAATAGAAAATACAACCGCAATTAGGAAAGTTATTGAAAATAGCAAGAAATTGAGATTTGAAGGAAAAGATGAGAAAAAATGAAAAAATAAAAAAAAATAAAATAAATGGAAGGGATTATAAAAAAGTAGTTGAAAAAGTAAAAAGTTATTGACAGATGCCAACAACACGCGGTGTTCCCAAGCGGTCCCCCATCTAAGTACTAACCGCGCCCGACGCTGCTTAATTTCGGTGATCGGACGAGAACCGATGTATTCAGCGTGGTATGGTCGTTGGCGAAAGACGCATGCTTAAAGGCTGATTTTGTATCTGAATTTTGAATTTGAGAGCGGCAAGTAATCGTAGATGCAGATACAGATACAAGCAATAAATACTATTTATAAGATACTTTCACACAAGTAGGAACGGAACAGGCACAGGTACTAGGGAATCTTCAATCGGAGTTTATTCGAAAAGCAAAAAGAAATTCAGAGGCGTGGGCGTGGGCAGTGGCAGGGGCAGAGGCATAAGCATGGGAAAACGCGAACAGAGAACAGAGAAGCAGCGGCTGTACTGGAAAAATAGAAAATATAACCGCAATTAGGAAAGTTATTGAAAATAGCAAGAAATTGAGATTTGAAGGAAAAGATGAGAAAAAATGAAAAAATAAAAAAAATAAAACAAATGGAAGGGATTATAAAAAAGTAGTTGAAAAAGTAAAAAGTTATTGACAGATGCCAACAACACGCGGTGTTCCCAAGCGGTCCCCCATCTAAGTACTAACCGCGCCCGACGCTGCTTAATTTCGGTGATCGGACGAGAACCGATGTATTCAGCGTGGTATGGTCGTTGGCGAAAGACGCATGCTTAAAGGCTGATTTTGTATCTGAATTTTGAATTTGAGAGCGGCAAGTAATCGTAGATGCAGATGCAGATACAGATACAAGCAATAAATACTATTTATAAGATACTTTCACACAAGTAGGAACGGAACAGGCACAGGTACTAGGGAATCTTCAATCGGAGTTTATTCGAAAAGCAAAAAGAAATTCAGAGGCGTGGGCGTGGGCAGTGGCAGGGGCAGGGGCAGAGGCATAAGGATGGGAAAACGCGAACAGAGAACAGAGAAGCAGCGGCTGTACTGGAAAAATAGAAAATACAACCGCAATTAGGAAAGTTATTGAAAATAGCAAGAAATTGAGATTTGAAGGAAAAGATGAGAAAAAATGAAAAAATAAAAAAAAATAAAATAAATGGAAGGGATTATAAAAAAGTAGTTGAAAAAGTAAAAAGTTATTGACAGATGCCAACAACACGCGGTGTTCCCAAGCGGTCCCCCATCTAAGTACTAACCGCGCCCGACGCTGCTTAATTTCGGTGATCGGACGAGAACCGATGTATTCAGCGTGGTATGGTCGTTGGCGAAAGACGCATGCTTAAAGGCTGATTTTGTATCTGAATTTTGAATTTGAGAGCGGCAAGTAATCGTAGATGCAGATGCAGATACAGATACAAGCAATAAATACTAGTTATAAGATACTTTCACACAAGTAGGAACGGAACAGGCACAGGTACTAGGGAATCTTCAATCGGAGTTTATTCGAAAAGCAAAAAGAAATTCAGAGGCGTGGGCGTGGGCAGTGGCAGGGGCAGAGGCATAAGCATGGGAAAACGCGAACAGAGAACAGAGAAGCAGCGGCTGTACTGGAAAAATAGAAAATACAACCGCAATTAGGAAAGTTATTGAAAATAGCAAGAAATTGAGATTTGAAGGAAAAGATGAGAAAAAATGAAAAAATAAAAAAAATAAAATAAATGGAAGGGATTATAAAAAAGTAGTTGAAAAAGTAAAAAGTTATTGACAGATGCCAACAACACGCGGTGTTCCCAAGCGGTCCCCCATCTAAGTACTAACCGCGCCCGACGCTGCTTAATTTCGGTGATCGGACGAGAACCGATGTATTCAGCGTGGTATGGTCGTTGGCGAAAGACGCATGCTTAAAGGCTGATTTTGTATCTGAATTTTGAATTTGAGAGCGGCAAGTAATCGTAGATGCAGATGCAGATACAGATACAAGCAATAAATACTATTTATAAGATACTTTCACACAAGTAGGAACGGAACAGGCACAGGTACTAGGGAATCTTCAATCGGAGTTTATTCGAAAAGCAAAAAGAAATTCAGAGGCGTGGGCAGTGGCAGGGGCAGAGGCAGGGGCAGAGGCATAAGCATGGGAAAACGCGAACAGAGAACAGAGAAGCAGCGGCTGTACTGGAAAAATAGAAAATATAACCGCAATTAGGAAAGTTATTGAAAATAGCAAGAAATTGAGATTTGAAGGAAAAGATGAGAAAA
Source organism: Zaprionus bogoriensis (assembly GCA_035046045.1). Lineage (NCBI taxonomy): Eukaryota > Metazoa > Arthropoda > Insecta > Diptera > Drosophilidae > Zaprionus > Zaprionus bogoriensis. The sequence continues at coordinate 3,517,577 of JAWNOI010000010.1, forward strand.
AATGAAAAAATAAAAAAAATAAAATAAATGGAAGGGATTATAAAAAAGTAGTTGAAAAAGTAAAAAGTTATTGACAGATGCCAACAACACGCGGTGTTCCCAAGCGGTCCCTCATCTAAGTACTAACCGCGCCCGACGCTGCTTAATTTCGGTGATCGGACGAGAACCGATGTATTCAGCGTGGTATGGTCGTTGGCGAAAGACGCATGCTTAAAGGCTGATTTTGTATCTGAATTTTGAATTTGAGAGCGGCAAGTAATCGTAGATGCAGATACAAATACAGGCAAGAAATACGATTAACAAGATACTTTTACGCACATGGGAACAGGAACATAAATTAGGAAACAAAAACTACAAGCTAGCTTTGAAATTAACAGCAAAAAAGATGAGGTAGTTGTTTGAAGGAAAAAGTTAAAAAGATTAGAAAATTAGAAGTACTTACAGATATTGGCCCAAATCAAACTCTGGCGTTTTCTTAGAGTTGCAAAGAGCGTGCTGCCCTTATTGAATTAATTGTTGTTTTTCCATCTTCATTCCAAAAAGTCATGAATAAAATGTTAGTAAGTCATGAAAATATTTCAATTTCACAGTTGACCTTTATCAACTGAGGCGTGTCTAGGCCAAATAGGACAGAGGATTTCTGAACTGACAATTAAGGCGGATAACGCGACATCGCATTGATGACAAATGTAAATTGCGCTGGGTCATTTCTGGCTGAAGTGCGGCAGCCTGCTTGGGGGATTTGAGCCATCAAATAGATTTGGCCATCATAAAATTGTCCGAGTACAATAAGTAAATGCAAAGCAATGGAAATCTCCCAGGCGCAATCAGTTTATCGATTTAAATGCTGCTGTCATAAAACGTTAAATGTGAGAGGGGGGGGGGGTGGGGGAGGGGTGAATGGAAGGGGAATCGGCAATTGACAATGGAGCGAGAGCTGCACGCAGCACCCTTTCGACTGGTGGTTGTCTGTCCCGTAAACCATGGCCGCCGGCAACCTGAGCAGCGTTTCCCCGTCGTGCACACACAATGCGGGGATGGGATGGTGCCGGTTTCCCCTAACCCCCCACATACCCCCAGCGTCAACGCTGAATCGTTTTTCCAGCGCAGCCATAACAGAGACCTAATACATTTTTTATACCTAATGCGAGTCGTTTTAGAAAATGCGAAGCTCTGCGACGGTATCTGGGGCCCAGGGCAAATGCGAAAGGATATTTAAAGGTCATGCAGCAAATGCCTCGGCCACCTTGAGCTGCCTTGCCTTGCGGTTTGTAGCTGCCCAGCTGGCCGGCTGCCCGTCTGCCCGCCGGCCCATCTGTCCGTCTGCCCGATAAGCGGAGGCTGCCGCCATACTATTTATTGATTGAGCGCTCGCATCTCGTGCCGGTAATTGAAAATGTGCCCGGACTCGAGCGACTAAGCAATAATTTAGATAAATTCATAAATATGGCAGCCTCAGCGTCATGATTATGTTCTAATCAGCAATGCAAGCGGAGAGTAGCGTCGCATATTTCCGGCATTTGGACGGCCGGAAAACGTTAAAATGAACATGGCGGCAGCAGGTGCGCCACACTCACACACACACACACACACAGACTAAATGATTTATTGGCCATGGCTGGCATGCGTGCGTGTTCTTAAATTTCATAAATTTCATGGCAAAAAGTCTGCGTTTCATGGCCAAAATAAAGCAACAAAGTTGCCCGGGACTCTTTTTATTTGGCCATCGAGCTGAATGTGTTTGCTGTAACTTTTGCTTAAATTCGGCTATGGGACTTGCCTCTGTTGCCAACTTTATGAATAACAAATATTCAATTCGCCAGGCCAATTTCAATCGTAAATTATAACTCGTAATCACGCCGATTGATGGGGCATACTCTACTCCTCGCTCTGCTCGCTCTGCACCTGCAAATCATTTTTAATGCAATTTCAGGCACATATCCAGTCTCTTGCTCTTGGCTTTAATCGATTCACTACGTCTACTCTTTGAGTTAATTGAATTTGATTTCGAATTAATTTTGCATTTGTACCAGCGATAATTCAGTTTCACTTTGTTTGCATGGCAAATGGCATTTTAATTGCATTATCGGCCACTGGCTAAGAGACCCGGCCAACGTTCTCGGCCAGTGGCCAAAAACCTACATCGATGCTTATTGTCAAAAAAAAAAAAAGGAAAAAAATTGGCATTGGGAATGCGCGCAAAATGGAAATGCGGAAAATGCCTGAGTAAGCGGCAATTGACCACTGCAAAGTCCTTGCAGCAGCTGCCAACTGCAGCGGAAGCAACTCGGTCCAGTTCTCGTATCCCCCTGGCAGCCAGCTTTGCCTAGGTAGAGCCAGAGATAAGAGATGTGCACACAAGTCGCAGCAGTCCTCGTTGCGGGCTATGTGCGGCCATTAGGTTGGCATAATGGGAAACGCTTTTTAAGGCCCTCGAAGCCGACAACAAGTTCGTTTTGCAACTGACGCGTAGCACATTGTGTTCGGGCCAAGGAACTCGAATGGGAATGGAATTGAAATGAAGTCTTCGTCGCAACGGGCGAGGTCAAGCATAAGTTTCTGGTAGTTCACTTTGCATACAGCTCTACATGGAGTAAGCATGTTTATAAGCAAATTCAAAAATATTTAATACATATTTTTAAGAAATAATGGATAACTGAAATACAATTTTTACAAATTTGTAATTAGATACTATTGCATATGTATATTAATATAATGTGTATTAATGTAAAGTATATTATTTATTATTATCATTAGGTTGATTACGATAGCAATTATTTTTTCCAAGAATTTTCTATTCTTTTATTTTTTAAAAAACCATTTCGAAAGGGTAGACTTATTATTATTGGTGATTTTTGTTGCTCTTATTATTGTTGTATAATTTTTTAATATCTCTTAATAATATTTCAATGGCATTATGAAGATAAAGTATTATTTATTTAGTATTAAAATGATTATAATGATTTTTCTTTCTATTCTCATTGTTAAATCAATTTTTTAATTTTAGTTAATACAATTTTATTTTGCATTTCGAAATCAAAAATAATTCAATTATAAATTAATGGGTTAGATAATTCTTATGATTATCATTCTTATGAATAAGATGTTTACTTTTATATTTATATTAATTGCTACTATTATTGTCATGTAATTGTTTGATATTTTAACGTATTTCCTAATAATAAATTCAATACGTGAAATTCTATTTATTTTTATATTTATATTTATATTTATTTATATTATTATTTATATTTATTTTTTTTCATACAATAATTACTATTATACGAATTATAAACTTAATACTTTTATTATTATTTCGTTGCTGTTTAATTTAAAATATTTTCTAATAAAGTTTCAGCACGCATTTTAAAAGATTATATAATTTAATTTTAAATTCAATAGATAGAGTTCTATATACCGCTATATTAGTTATTATTAACACTAAAATGATGACGATAATTACTTCTATGTTATTTCCATTGATAATTATTTTTCTTAATAAAGTTTCAGCACGCATTCCAAAAGCTAAAATAATTTTATAATAAATTAAATTAAGGCATCTCTTAGTCCATATAGAAGAACTTACAGCTATTCATCTATTCGCGCTATTTCGCTGCTATGATTATGGCTATATGATTGTTAATAAGTGCAACAGTTAAAGAAAACAGCGTTTTCCATATTGCCAAAGTTGCGTGGGCGTCAGGGGAAATTAACTTTCTCATTTCTCATATGCTGCGAGACAAGCGCGTACAAGCGAAGCTACATACAAGAGTCTCTGCGTGTGTGTGTGTGGGTGTACGGTGTGTGTGCGCATCTGTATTCGCTTACTGGTTTTGTTTGTGTTCTGACCCCATGATTTATTTTCATTTGCTTGCCGCCAAAATACCGTTAAGGCAGCAACAAATTTGATATTTATGTGTTTTACTTTATAAATTGTAAAAGTTTGCCTGTAAGACAAGGCAGGGGCGTGGAGCTCTGTTACCGTGCGTATTTGCGTGTGTGTGAGTATCTGTGTGTGTGCTCTTTGATTTACAGTTTCTGCTCCGTTTAATTCCTTGCCCTGTTTTAGGCATTCGCCATCTCGTTCTCTTTGATTTAGCATGTTGCAACACGACAATTGACAATTCGTTGGCACGCCCCAGCGGCTACACGCCCACCCAATTGTGCCACAACCATCGTGTGCCGCACCTTGGCAATAATTTACTTAGTTTTAACGCATTTCAGCCCCATTGCCCCGCGCCCCATGCCTCTGCTCCAGTGCCTGCCCTAGCGAGCTTAAACGCAACCGATTTCCGTTTCCGTCTCCGGCGACGCCATTTCTTTTGCTCCGCCACTTGCTGACGCCTGCGGCTTTTTTATTTACTTATATATATTTCAGGTTTTTTTTCTGCAGGGTATTCGCATATCGTTACATTTCGTAGGTAAGCTCATCATGGAGTGAGCGCAAAAAAAAACTTAGTACAATTTGCTTGGAAATTGGCTAAAAAAATTTAATTTGGTTATTTTTTAAAGAAAATAAATGGGAATTATTTTTTAAATTATTAAAAAATGAATTAGGATATATTAATTTATATATTAACGCATTTATAGGGTATTAAATTAACATTGCTTACCTTCTGTTTCAATTTTTATTTACAAACAACAAGAAATTGGGCCCGCGGCCATTTACACTTGTTGAGAGCCTTTTTAGCTTTAACTGTGGCATATGCTGCCGGAAGTAGAGCTTAAAATAATATTAAGGCATTTTGTACTGGAATTTAAAATGCTAAATTGCAAAAATGCAAATCTTTTCGCTTAAAGTTCTCGTGCATGTGCAAATGCCTTTCGATATGCATTGATAAATTTATAATGAAGTTACGTGCAGCGGAGGACTATCAATTATTGTCCTGCTCTGCACGGGTGTGCGTGTGTGTGTGTGTGTGCGAGTGTGTGTGTGCGTGAGAGCGTGTCGCTTGCAGCTAATCGAATTTATTAGACCTGCCATTTGTTATCAAGCTAACAAAGTGCACAGGCCCTCAAAGTGCTACTCCCTGCACTCCCTCGCGGCCTTCACACGCCAACAATGAGCTAGTGGCAGTGTGTTTGCGTGAGAGTGTTGGTGTTTCACAGCTAATCCATACATGTACATCAGTGTTGCCCGAATTTCGGAAGTAAAAATTGCTAGCAAAAAATGTACAAAAAGTGCGAATTTTTGCAAACATTTCAGAGTTTTTTTTTGTTAATTTTTAAGTAGATAAAACATACTTATATATACATAGATAAAAAATGTAAGTGAAAAATTTAAAAGTATTTCATTTTAAATTCTGTGTTATGTAAAAGAATACCACATATAATAATAAAAATAAAAATTGCAAGGAATTCACATTTTTACAAACATTTGATTTGATTGATTTAATTTTTTGAGTTAATACAAATTTATATAAAATATAAAAATGAAAAAAATAAAAACAAAAATGTATTTCTTAAGTATGTGAGATATAAGTAATATAACGCAGATAATAATAATAAATATTGCAAAATACTATATTCACACTTTTGCAATAATTTACGAGAATTATTTATTAATTTTTTTTGAGAAGAAATAAATTTAAATTTATTTTAAATCATGCCGAAAAGAATTATTACTTACTTAGAATTTTTTGATATATAATAAATATTACACAGTGAATAAGAATAATAAAAATTGCAAAAAAATTTAATTTTATAATAGAAATAAATTTATATTCAATATAGAAAATATCGAAAACATTTTAAATAATTGGCAATATGAAGTGTGTGATATATAATAAATGTTATACTAATAAAAATAAAACATTACTTTTTGAATTGTGTAATAATTTGTAGATAATTAAAAAAAAGGCTTTAAAAATATTTGAAGATTGAAAGTTATAGCAGAACGCATTTTTAAATTCCAAGTAAATTAAAAAATGGCTAGATCTAGCTATAACTAATTATATTGCTAACTAGGCAGCACCACTGCACACACGCACATACGCACATAACCAGTTGCCAGCGATGGTAAAATTTATGACTGTGTCCTTGCGGACGAGCGGGCGGACAGACAGGCAGCCAGACAGACTTGGCATGGTTTAGTGCGGCAGTCGGACTTAATCTTTATCATCGTCATCATGGCGGATATTAGCATGGCCCACACACACGTCAATAATTCAGTTGGCAATTGATTAAGCTAAGATCTATGTATGGTTGAGTATGGCTTATGTGCGTGTGTGTGCCTATGTGTGCGCGGCAGCACGTTCCGCTTCGAACTTTAATCGTCGCACTATATAATAGTGCGGATATATTTACGCATAAATAAAATGGTGCTTCTAGAACAGGCACAAACAAGGAGGCAGAGTCACTCTCCCCCCACACAAACACACACAAAAAAAGACAATGAAGGCGTCAGTCGGCCATTTTCGTGTTCGTGCGCCTGTGCTTTTATTTGTGTGTGTGTTTTAGCCTTGTTTTGTGCTTGTTCCGACGGACAGTGGGAAACAAAAAGTGGCAACAAAGTCAGCGCTGTGAAAGAGCAGGTAATTTCATTATTCAAATGCAGGAACACATATGAATATGGATGCAGGTATTCATGACAGACAGACAGGCAGGCAGAGAGTCGGGTGAACTGACAGCTGGACTGGCAGTGCGACTGGCAGGCTGACTGAGTGACTGAGTGACTTACTGACCGCTCCCTTACGTGACTGTCCATCATTTGTGTGTGTGGGTGTTTGAGCCATTGTCTCGTGTGATGAACGCAAAAATAATGAATTTATTGCTTCATTCATTGCGTCCTTCCTGCTGATCCACTGCCTGCTCGCACCACGCCCCTTTTCTATTACGTCTTGTCTATTCGCAGTTGTTGTTGCTGCTACTGCAATTGCAACTTTTGTGTGCAACAAAGAAAAGCCGCTTAGCGTTTGAAACAAAGGGAAAGCCACTCAGCAGCCACTGGGACTAGTTGCTGCCCCTGCTCCTCCTCCTCCTCCTCCTCCTCCAGCCCTGCCCTGCTTTGTTTCCTCTCATTCCGTTTGTCACGCACTTTCGTTTGCTCCTCCCTTCCGCCTGTCCGTTGACAGGACGCCCAGCATATTGACACGCTTTCAGAGCAGCATCCCAAAGTTGGGCCGAATTTACAGTTGTTGCTTGTAGCTGTAGCTGGCAGCTTGTAGCTTGTAGCTGCATATACTATACATCATGTTTTATGCCCTGATTACCATCCTCATTTCGGGCCATTCTTTTCCATTTGCATTCGGCTTTGGGTAGCTTTAAGCGCGTATTTCACTTTAAACTGCGTGCTGAGATTTATATCGCTTTAGTTACAGCCAAGATAAAAGAATCAGATTAAATTGAATTACGGCGAAAAGAGATAAGGAGCATATTGGTCAAATTGTATTTTATTCTATAGTTTCGATTTTTTAAGTTTTTTAATTTTTCGTAATTTTTTCACCAATTTTGACTTGAGTAGTTAATAGCAGTAAAAAAAAATTCTTTTTTTGACTTGCACTTACAAAATTTAAAATGTTCACTTAAAATTTGTTATTAATATTTAAATTCAAAATTAATAAAAAGTCGAAAGTAAATTTTCTTTTAAAAAAAACTTTTCATTTATTTCAACTAGACTAAATAAAGATTTTAGCCTTTTCCGAAGTTTAAATATTTTTTAAAAAATATGTAATTTTCTTTATTATTAATATTTAAATTCAAAGTTTATAAAAATAGGAAAAATGTTTGTCGAGTAATGCTTTATACTAAATTGAAAAAATTGTATTTTTTTTTTTTTAAGATTTAATGGAATTTTGGTTCTTTTACTGAAATATGAATGTTTTAGAAAAAATCTATAGTTTACTATATATTTATATAATTTAAAATAAATAAAAGGTAGAAAGTAGAAAATCTATAGTTTTCTATATAATTATATAATTTAAAAAAATTAAAAAGTAGAAAACAAGAAAAACATTAAATTTCGAGCGCTTGCTATAAGTGCTTGAAGCGTAAAGTAAATTGTTGTTAACGACTTAAATTGGAATATGATTTATATTAAGTTCTATTCAATTATTTCCAACAATTTATATTCAAAGTTATTATTATATATAATGTGTATAATTTTCGTTAGCTTACTGCTTTAAAAGCAGTGGAGAATTTAATTTGCTGAAATTACCACATTTTTGACAGCACACAGTAAATTGAATTAAAAAAAAAATTTTAAATGCAATTTTAATGTCAAATATTAAATTCAAATTTCAACAAAGATACGCATGACTGTCAACAAAGTTACGAGTGTTAAAAGCCTGTGAAAAAGTCACCGAAAGTTAAAAAGTTAAGTGGGAAAATCTACGCTCGACTGTTCAACTATGCCCAACTTTTTCTCAAGGAAAACACAATTTTTTTTTGCAGATGTTTCCTTTTTCTTTTGTAACTTTTATAACAGCAAATAGGCAAATCATTTATCCAAATGAAAATATTTTGAATTCCTTGCTGCAATGACTGTTACTTTTTATGCAAAGGCCCAGCATAATTTGCCGACTCATGCCTAAATGAATGATTATCGCAGCGATGCTTATCAAAAAAAAAAATAAAATGAAAAACCTCTATTGAGGGGTAAGTCTGCGTATTGCAGAAATGCTTTGTGTCTGGGCCTCCAATCAACTGTGACATAGTTACGAATTCCGCGCGCCGACTTCGTGCTTATCCGCTTTGGTCCATTAATTCGAGAACTCAAGCATTCATTATGTTAATTTTGCTAATCTGCGAATGCCGCAGCCCATTATCAACTTTTTTTCTCTCTTCGTTTGTTTTCATGGCACTTTGATTATTTGTGCAGTGCGATTTATGAGCCTGCGTTAATAAACAAATAATGCCTGCAGCTTTGCGAATTTTATTAGCTGCTGAAATCCGCTCGATATTCTCCTATAATTGCCCGGAAATTGCAAATTGGAAGAGTCTTTAATGCGTGCGTTGGAGAGGAGGAGCGAGTGAGAGTGCCCCCCCGAGACTTGAGCAGCGATTTATTAGCCGAGCGAAAAACTATTGCCAAAGTGAAATAAATTCAAAGTTTTTTGTATGCTTTTTTCTTTTTGTGCACTTTACGCTCACAGTTCGAGTAATCAACTGTGAAGCGTCGAGGGAGCTCGAGAGACATAGAGAAGGAGCACGATAGCGCCAGAGAACTTGTATAATTCGTCGAGCATGCGATAAATTAACTTCTTGACCAAATGCGAGTTTTTGTTGGATTTTCTTTTTCGCCCATGACTTTTGCCACATGTGCAGCAGCAAAAATTCCACAGAGTTCTGACTTTATTTGTCAGTCCAGCCGGAAAGCTGGGAAAATCAATGGAACAGTGCAAACATTATATATATATATATATATATATAATATATTTATATATATATATATATATTTATTTTTTTTTATTTATTTATTTTTTTACGTGTTTGCTGCGCACTAGCGTGTAATTAGTGCTGTCATAAAATATTTTATATCGCATCTTAGAGCCAATGGCCGGAAGTACTTCCGTGCTTCACGAGTGGCTCGCATGAAAAATTCAAATCACTTGATTAGTGGCAATTAATTTGAGGCCACAGCACGTAAATCTTCCAGCTACAATTACGCATGTAAATACAAACACACACACATACACAGTGTGTATTACACACACAATGCACTACTGGCTCCCCGATGTATACATGTCTGATTTCGGCTACTGGGACTAGTTATGGCGGGTGTTAATGGCTCGTTTGCGTGTGTCTACATGTCCGCCAACTGCTCGCTGCTCGCTGTTGGCTGTGCTCGTTCAATTTGTAGCTAATAGAATTGTCACTCAGATATCTCACACATCTGTTTGGCTGGCCATTTCGCTGGCTGCCATCGCTCATGGCCCGCAAACAATTGTGTTGTCTGACAACTGAATTTGTCATGCTGCTAAACTAGAAACAAAGCCAAGGCCAAACAAAAGCAGGCAAGAGAACTAACAACCAGGCCGACCAAGAGGATAAAAGGAAGAAAAAAAAAAAAAAAAAAAAAACATTTGCATGGTGTCGGTGTCTGTGCGCCTTCGACAATGGAGGCGACGCTTTGGACAGCTCTCGGCTCGCAGCTGATGGACAGGAAGTGCTTCCATTTTGCACTGCGCCACACAGCACTTCCGCTCAATGTCGAAGCTGTTGAGTTGCAAGTTGAGGCATTGCTTTAAGCGCGCAATGTGCTGGCAATTTGAGCTCATTAACTAATTACAAATTGCTGGCGATTTCTTGTTTATCTCGAAGCGCGATAACGAAACAATTCTGCCCACTATTTGCTATTTTTTTTTATCAAAAATATGTACATACATGTGTGTGTGTGTGTGCTAACAGGCACATAAGTGCATATGTATGCGTGTGTGTGTGCCTCTGCCTGTACGCGTTGTTGCTCGTTCAGTTAATCTCCAGCACTGCGCACACTCATTTCTCCTGTGAGCTCGCTCTCTCTCTCTCTCTCTCTCTCTCTCACACCCTCTCTCAGAACATGCACGGCAAGAACAGCCGCTCATTCAATTGTTTCGTATGCAGCCTTGGGCAGCGCTCAGCACAACGCCTCTTTAGCTCAGTGGTAGAGCGTTGGTCTCGTAAACCAAAGGCCGTGAGTTCAACCCTCACAGGAGGCAACCATGAAGGTTGTAAATTTTTTTTTAAATTTTTTTTAAGTTGTACAATATTTTTTTATTTTTTATAGTGTAAAAGTAATAATATGTTGCTTAAAACAACTCAAGTGTTGATTTTTTTACTTTAATTTGTTGGCTGTGTTGACACAACAGCTGTGCTGTAAAGTTCAAAAAATGAATTGCAAGTTTGCAATTTTGCTTACAACTGCGCATGCCATTCGACCCTGAACTGAGAGATGATCTATCATTCGCTTGCTTTATCACCAGTCAGCTGCTGCTGTGCGCATTTTGTCTGGGTCATTTGGCGGCGCTCTTCAACGTGCCTCTTTAGCTCAGTGGTAGAGCGTTGGTCTCGTAAACCAAAGGCCGTGAGTTCAACCCTCACAGGAGGCAGCTTCGGTTAAAAATCAATTTTTTTTTTATATAACATAGAAAATAATCTATTTTCTTTATTATATAAAAAATAATCGTGTAATTATTTTGTTAAACTATTGTTATAATGACAAATAATAATAATTATGATTATTCACTGCTAATAGTACAATCTTCAATATTAAAATTTATTTATAATAATACATTTATTAACATCGTAACGTATGTTTAATCTATGTTTAAGCTAAAAATATATGTATATATTATATATATAAGAATATTGTATCGATATTACATTCCCTTTTAAGATTACATATATTTAAATTATATAATAAAGATCAACAGAAAAATATCAGTAAACATATATGACACTTTATTCGCTAACACTGGGAGCTGCCACTGGAACGTCTTTCGCCTCCGACTGCTGCGAGCCAACTGAGGCGAGCTGCGCAGTGCATGACTTGATATATCTGTTCTGCTGACAGTGAGAGACGATGATCTTGCACGAAGATCGCGCCCACGCGCCTGTATTGGTGAGCTCGTCGCGGGATACACACAACGACACCCACGTGAAGCTAGGCTTAGTATGCCTGCTAAGAGAGCATCAGCCAGAGAGAGAGAGAGACGCGCTATGTATGTGTTGGTGATCTCGCTGAGCCGATTGCGTGAGCGAAGCGACGATCGTCGTGCGCGCCACTTCGGCTATGCTTAGAGTAATCATCAAGCAAAGCCGAAGTGGTGCGCTCAGAGTCGGTGCAAGAGAGGGAGAGCGTCTTCGATCTCCGAGAGCGGTTGAGCTCGTACAGCTATTCTTATTGTTAGAAAAAATATGTTTTCAAGCGTTAAAAAAAGAAAAATGGTTGTTTAAAAAATGTTTTTTTTTAGTATTTACTTTTTGGACGCCATGTTTTTTTTTAGGAGATTCCATTCGTACTAAATAACAAATATATTTAAAAATAAATTTATGCATATTTCGATATATTGGTAAAAAGATATCATTAACTGTTGTGTATTATAGAATATTTTTATAAAATATTTATTTAATTTTTATTTTAATTTAATTTTTTTAATTTTTTTTAATCTTGTTTTTTCTAAAAGAGAAATTGAAATATTTTAATTTGTTACTTATTATTATTAGAGACTTATAGTTATATTTAGGCTAAAATGAAAAAAAACGTATTTTAATTTGTTGCATGTTTTAATAACATATTTATATATTTATATATTCATATTCATTCATATATAATAGGAGCCTATTAAATTATAAAAAAAACTTTGTGGATGAACTTAAAGGGCCTTTGTTTTCATCCCACATATAATAAAATAAATAATAATACTATTATAATAATATAATATAATACATATATTTTTTTTAAATGTTTATTTTTTTCAAATTGCTAGCTTACCTACAGTTTACATATTATATTATATAATACTCTATAATCTTTGGTACCAAATAAACGACAGCTCGTGCAGTGGGAGACCAAACGGTGTCGAGGACATAAATAGTTCTGGCGCGCTTTTTTTTCTCAGCTGTGTTATTTTATGGCCTGCCCACACTCAAGCACTTCCTTACTATATACACACACATTGATGTGTGTGTGTGTGGTGGTAGTAGTGGCAGTACTCGTATATGGCTCACGTTTAGGTCTTTAAAACTAACGGCAAATAAGAGTTGTAAATAGGGTTTCGGACTGTACGCGTATATGGTAAGTGATGTGGACGCCTGCCTCGTAAAAGCAAATACGTCCTGACCATAGCCAAGCCACGAGTGCGAGTGTGTGTGTGTGTGTATGTGAGTAAGTGTGTGTGAGTGCGTGCGTAACACGCACAATGATTATGTGCATATGTATTACCCGTCATTTGTTTGCGGATACACAAACACACACAGATACACACACACACGCACACACATTCAAGCATTCTAGTGCGGTAGTGAAATTAAAGCAAATGTTTGTGACGCTATTAAAACCGGCGAATAAAAATAAATTTAAGCATGCGAATGAATCAGTAAAGAGCGCTTAACCTTTAACATGTCACGCGGGATACACAGTCACACACTCACACACACACTCACACATGCACACAGACAGGTAGCTTACATCTTTGTTGTTAATTAATCTATTGTCCTGACCTCTGTGCGGTGCCAAAGGTCCCATAAGCTGTGCCACTCCCACTCCTCCATCGTTTTTTATACCGAACTTGGCTCAGCTTTTTGCTTTGATTTGTTTCCAGTTGCGGTTACATGTGTCTTTTGCCGAGCAGAGAAAAAAAAAAACACGGCCAAAGAAACAAAGGACAAAAAACAAAGGCAAACCCGCTCAATGTGAGCGGGGGATAAAGAAGAACTAACGAATTTCATTTGCAACTGGCTTTATTTGAGGTTGTTCCGTTCGGTTTGGTTCGCTACGGTTTGATTATCAGTTTTTGTCGGTTTCTTTTTGGCCGGGGAAATCGAGTTATGTGGTTAACGTGTTAGGATACTGCCAAGCACAGTGGTGTGCGTGAGTGTGTGTGTCCGAGTAAACTTTGGGGGGCAAACTTTAGCTGAAAATTGGAAATATGTCGGCATACTTAAAGTCTATACAGACTAAGCAAACTTTTCGGAAATTAAGTAATTCTAAAAATATTAAAGCAAATATTAAAGAGATTTTTTTTATTACTTTTCCCACAAAGAAATGTCATATTTTGATTTTAACAGAATTTTAAATAAAATGTTTTCTTTTAGTAGAATTTATGTAACCAAAAAAAGAAATATTTTATTAATAATTTTTAGTTTCCTTTTCAACATGCATCGATAATTATTATTTAATATTTTCCCAACAAAATTATAATAATTTTTTTCACATTTACAAATTTAATTTGAAGTAGAAATTAATGTAACCAAAAAATTTAATATTGTATATATATACAATTTAAATTTTTTGTTTCGGTATGCATCGATAATTAATATTATTAACTATTTTTATCTTTTTCTTCAAATCAGTTTAATATTTTTATATACTATACTGTATTATTTTTGACTATGCGTATTTAATTAATTTGTTGTCATACCAGTTAACACAATATGGCAACTCAGCTGAAATGGAATGCTTATGAAAATGCATTCATTTTACAACTCTTTCTGCGATAAAATTGCATATTTTATTTATACACAATTGAAAATAATATTTTCGCTTTCAATAAGCACTGATTATAGTTGAAATTTCAGTGCTTAATTAATTTGCTGTAAATATTATCGTATTTCAAAATGAAAGGACAGGCGTTTAATTTTAAAGTGCTACCTATAAAACCCCTACTCCCTATACCACTATGTCATGTGCGGAAAGCATGTGTTAATGTCAAGCTATATTTAGCCGCAATTTAGCCACTTTGCGAGTGCTGCGAGAGATGCGGCAAGCGCGCTCTTGGCTTTTTAATTAAAAAGTTTTTAATGTCAATTAATGCGGGGCGACACGAGCGTCGGAGCTGATGGTATTAGGAAAATATGCTTATATATTATATATTTACACACTGTGCCAGCTCGTAGTATTCGGACCGAGAGGGCGTAATTAAGTGCCCATCGTGGCACGAAGACGCAAAATATGCCCATTTAGGGGTATATCTGCCTACCAAGAGCAGCAGAGAACCCTACACGAAAGGGTGTTGCTGGCAAATTAAATGACATAAATTTAAAGCGTTACGCCTCGACCTAGGCGAACGCAGTGAATTTATGAATTAATAAGGCAGAGCCCGCTGCTCGGCATTAGCTACAGCAGGGCAGAAAGGCAGGCTGCTGCTGCTGCTGCTGCTGCTGGCGGCGACTAATTGAAGGTGACAGTGTGACACTGACGCTGACGCTGACGGTGCTCCTTTGTGTCGCTGTCTGCCCGCAACGCTGACAGCTCCAAGTCCAGTGAATGCGCTGAATACACACGGCGAATACTCGACGGGGCGAACTCATCAACTGCCTGTTGGCCAAATCAAATCAAGGTAATTTAGCGTAAAAGACAAAAAGCCATCATTTCGTTTTCATGTCGCCAGGGACGGGAAGCTAAGCTAAAGACGCTGACGTGGTGCTGCTGGTGTTCGGCTTTATCCTGCAGCCGACATGCGGAATTTGTGGGCATGGCTGCCAGATGTCAGTAATTTATATGCGTATCTCTAGATACGTTTTTTTTTTCTCGCTTTCGCTTTAGCTTTACTTTTTTTTTTTTTTTTGTTGCCTTCCCCAAAAGGTTTTTGCGCTCTCTTTGCTTGCTTTCTTGAGTCCACAGCAAACAGCAGCCCCTGCTGCCCCTACTGCTGCTGCTTTGCATATTGTGTGCGTTTCCCCCTGGTCTGATAGTCAATAAACAGGGGCAGCCCAAGCGAAAAATGACGGCAGGCACTGTACGTGAGGCGCCGCAGGTTGTTGTGCTTAGTATGCAGGTGACGAAGGGCCACGCCTACTGCGGCGCTGATGCCTGATTTCAGACGCTGCACTTTCGCGCTGTAGCTTTGGCTTTCTTTGAAGCATACTTCAACACGCACACACACAGTCCACAAACACACACACACACACACAGACAGCGCAAGCATTTGCCTTTTCTCGTTTAATTTCAACATTTTTGTACTCGCCGTCGTGGGGGCGCGGGCATGCCGAAAGGACTTCAAGTGAGCCCTTTGTTTTTGCAGCCAAGCCCGACCCCGCCCACCGCCCACCGCCTACTGCCCCAGTGGCACGCCTGTGTGTAAGTAAATGATTGTTGCCTGCGTTGAATTTAAACAAACGCGCCGAACTGTTGTCGCTTTTCCAAAGGTCGCCTCCATTTCCATTTGCTTTTCCACAGCCATTTCCATTTGCCTTTCGCCCCATTCATCTCGGCGGCCTTTTCGGTTTGTGTTTTCAAATTTGTACTTGTTGTTGTTGCGGTACATTTGACTGCCGTCCATTTTGTTGCTATTCTTGGCATTGTCTAATGCATTATTAATGCATTAGCCATTGTTTTATTTTCGCACAACAGACAGAGAGAGAGAGAGAGAGAGAGAGAGAAGGAGACTGAGCTGCACACGCGCTCGCACAGCACAGTTCATAAATTTTATTGGGCCGCATCAGCGACAATTCAATGAATAAATGAAACGCCATAAATATCTAATTAGAAGCTAATAACGCGACCGAGCGGCATGTCAAACTTGGCATTCACTTCAATTAATGAGCTCGGCGCTCGGGCCCAAAGTTTGGCCATAAAACGCCTGCGTTTCTGCCCATTTGCATAATTTTCCAATCGAAGTGGAAACGCTTTTATTTTTTATTTTCACTGCCCAGCCCAAGCAAAGTTTTCATTAGTTTTTTTTTTCATAGTTATTTTATTTGTAGTATAATAGTTTTTTTTTTTTTTGGTTTTTTTTTTTTTTGGTTTTTACATAGATGCTGCGAACTGCTCGCACTTCAGAATAGAGAGCGCCGAGTCGGCCTGCTACATGGCATTTAGCTAAGACATAATATGTGTTTTTTTTTTATTTTTTGTATTTTTCGGAAAAGTTTATTATTCGTTTAGAGTTCTCGAATAGTTCCTATCGATTTTTTTGTTCGCAAATTCGCTTTGGTTTCGCTCACGCTTTCATAATTCTAAAACATTTATAGATACTGCAATATCGACAATTGGTTTAATATATATATATTAATATATATATATATATATTTATGTGTATATATGTATATTCATTTATTTATGCATTTAATTATTCATATATATTTCATATTTGTTCAATACGAATACGCGCTAGGTTATATCAACATCAACTATAGTGGGCCAAATAGCTCTACTCCCCAAACTGCTCAGCGGCATCCCTCGCTATATAGTATGTATACCCAAAAATTCTGCTATATTATATACGTACATATCATACAATACACATGCGAGTATGTATGTGATTTGCATGCCAAATTGCATGCAATTATCGCTTCAAGTTTGCATTATTTGCATTGTTTACACACGAATGCGATAGACGATGATTGCGTGTAAATATTTATGTTGTACCAACAGAAAATCAAAAAAAAAAAAAAATACTGAAAATACTGAAAACATAATAGCAACGAGTTCTCCGTGTCAGTTAGACAAATAATTTCGCAAATTGATTGTTTTCCCCGTTGCATATGGAATGACTTGCGATAGAAAACAATCGATCGATAGGCCTCACGCTTTAGAGTTTCAATAGTTCTTAACTTATGTGTTCATAGAGTTCAGCAAATTTTGTATTCAGTAGTTATCGTGTAATTATAATGGAAGTTCGTTAGGACAAATATTTTGGCAATCTTCAAAGAGAGATATGACTTCTAGTATAGTATTGGGAGGAAATTAATATAATTTAACATTTTCATATGCTATTTGATCTGCTCGATATGATTTTTTATATAGTATTGGGAGAAAATTTAATTTATTTTAAATTTCTATACGTTTTTTTTATATTGGGAGAAAATTAAATTAATTTAGAATTTGCATATGTTGTTTTATCTGCTCGATATGACTTTTAACATAGTATTGGGAGAAAATTAAGTTAATTTTAAGTTTTTATACGCTTTTTTTTAATTGGGAGAAAATTAAATTATTAAATTGCATATGCTATTTTATCCGTCCGATAGGACTTTTTAAACAGTATTGGGAGCAAATTAAATTCATAATAAATTTCTATACGCTGTTTTAATATTGGGAGAAATATAAATTATTGTTTTTTTTTTTTCACTTATGGTAAATTTTGTTTTCTGTTTTCTGTTTCTGTTTTCTCTGCTCGAGTTTGTCCGCTTTAATTCCCGCAACTGCTCACTTAGCACTAACCCAGCTTTATTCGATTTTTTTCTGGTGTTATGAAATTTATCACCCTGCTCTACAGATAGATATGCTCATTGACAGCATCATTTGAGATACATTTGCGATACATTTGGCTGACAGTTTGCTACCCTTTGGTGGCACGACAAAAAAGCGAATCCAGAAAATATGTTCCTCATATTGATTGTGGGTGTGTGGGTGTGTGTGCGTGTGTAGGGGTGTGTCTAAACTAAATATTGTATGTTTGCGTTTTGCGTTTTTTATTGGCTGCGTTTATGGCGAACATTCATGGGTTTTCCCTAAGTGCCAGATGTTTCGCAGGCCTTGTAAGCATTTTGTTTTCTTTGAGTTTTATTGTGTTCTCTGTTCTCTCTATATTATTACTATTATTTATCTGCATTTGCTCTGTACCATATAGCATTACTATTTGACATTTGATTGGTAATTTGTAGTTAAACTCGTTTGTAGCTAGTAATACTTGAATTCTCTAGAAAAGCGAAAGAATCGATTCCGTTTCCATTTCCACTCGAAAATGGAGCATATATATAGTATATATATATAGTATATATATGTATGTATTGTAACTGAGTTTCCCTTGGCCTGGCTCGATTGATAATCTGTTCAAGCAGTGGTTACCCGTATTGAGATAGTTCTTTGTGGCCTTATAAGAAATGCTTGGAGCTTAGAGCTGCACTAGATCTGTTCTACTGTATTCTAAATATTCGCTTCGATTGGAGTGCAAAATCAACGGATTCTCGGGATTGTTTCTGTCCAAGTAAAATTGTACGTTATAAATGTTCCCATTGGAATATAAAGGTGGGCTTAAATCAGGCGAGATCTCCAGTTCGCTAAACTCAATGCAACGCAACTCTGATTCGATGAATCTTGGGGAAGAAAAGGAGACTCCATTGAATTTTTCTATGTGGTATACTTATGATAAGACATAGGAGCAACGGGAGAACTGGAACCGGAACTGGAACTGGTTAACTGTGTGATGGTGGGGTTGGAGTTGGGGGGGAGTTCTTAGTAGTTCCTTGTACTTAATCCGTCACTTAATCCCGTATGAAAACGAACTCATTGTAGTGATTCCAGCGATTCTCCTCGGTGTCCACGCCCGGCTTGGGCTCTGCCGCCGATCCTGCCGTGCCGGAGCCACAGCTGCCGGCCATGCGATAGCCCTGATCGTGCAGATTGTCGAACGCCTGCTCGATGAAGCAGTGCTTGAGGAAGAACCGCGACGTATAGCGATCGGGTCCGCCGTGATCGGGATCCCGCGACTCGTTCAGCGTATCGCCGAAGACCTCGCGGCACTGGGCCACACGGCCGCAGACCAGGATGCGCGACAGCTTGCGGAACTTGACATCGGCGAGGCCGTCCTTGCCGAACTGGAAGCTGCCGCGATAGCCGATCGTAATGCAGCCGGGCGGACGAGCGTCGCGCTCGCCGCGCATCGACTCCAGCATCGCCGTCAGCTTGAAGTGCTCGGCCTCGCGCTGCAGGCGCTGCCGCTCGCGGAAGCCCTCGGGCAGATGCAGCGCCTTGTCGCGCAGAAAGTCCAGTATGTAGCGGAAGAGGACGCCGTCGCGGTCGAGGAAATAGCGGCCCTTGCTGTCCTTGGCCAGCGTGTCGCGTCCCTCGGGGCCGGCGAAGAGCTCGTGCAGCAGCGTCGACTTGTCCTGCAGCAGGGTGCACAGCGTCGTTGTGTAGTGCACGCCGCCGACGTTTAGCTCCACGATTTCGGGCATGCTCGAATTGTCTATACGCTGCACTTTAAACTTTCTCTAAGGGCACAGCGCGCGGCTTCACGTGCGTTGAGCTAAATTTTTTTTTTGGTATTTTTTTTTTGTCTCTACACTGACACACACAGCACGTTGTCGTTGTTGTTGTTGTTGTTGTTGTTGTTGTTGTTGTTGTTGTTATTGCACCTTGAAATGATTCGATTTCGATATGGTTTTTCGCACTCGCTTTGGTATTGAGGCTTGAGCTTTGGCTTTGGCTTTGGCTTTGGCTGCTGTCCGCTTCGCCCGTCCGCACTCGCAGAGCTCTCGTGTCGAACTGCCTGCTGCTGCCTTTACTGCTGCTTTTGCTGGTGTCTTTTCTATGAAAATGTCTGTATGCGTTGTAGAAACTTTTCCGCCAGAGCGCAGTGCTGGAAAATGAGCGAGAAAATGAGAGAGAGAGAGCGAATGCGCACTGCGCACACGCCGCAATTTGTTTTGTTATTGAATAATATTTTGTTTAACAAGTGGTTAAATTTGCCTATGTTTATCAATAATTCAGTGTGTGGGGGTAGCGTGTTGGTAGTGTGCAGTGTTGGCTCACTGCGCAGCCAACGGGTTGCCAGCGACGCGTTGATTGATTGAGCTCGAGCTGCTCATTTGTTGCTCATACGCAGCGTGGTACGGCGGCGCTTCCTTATCAATGCCAGCGCATTGTTGTTGACCCTTTTTTTTTGGGGTTGTCCTTGTTGTAGTAGTTATGGTAGCATCGGGGGGTAAGGCATAAGGGAACTGATGGTCAACAGGCGCTGACAATTTGACACCTTGGCACTGACATTTACCCATTTGGCCAGCACGCTGGCCCTGGCCCTGGCCCCGAGGCCAGCAAACGTGCCTCGCACGGCTTCACGCAACTGGTTGGCCTACCAGCAGCCTCCGCCTCCACCTCCGTTCATGACTCCCACGCCTGCCTGCCCCTGCCGCTGCCCCTGTGCCAGCTCTAGTTTGGCTGCCTGCCAACGTGGGGCGCCATGTGGACAGCCTCGACTGGGCCTGGGCACGTTTACATTTACCTGTGGCACTACTTGCGCCTGGCGAGCACGGGCGAACGTGTTAACAATTCATGCGCCTGTTGACAGACACTGAACACTCTGCACTCTGCAGCGCGTCGGGCTTTAGTTGGTAGTAGTAATTCTGGTAGCAGCATTAGCCCCCAGCTGCCTGCGAAGCGCAAAAAGCGTAAGCAACAACAAATAATAAACAACAAACAGCGAACAACAAACAACAACAACAACAATTGGAATGCTAACTAATGCGAGTGACAACAACAACAACAAGAACAACAACAAGAGCAGCAGGAACTGAAGCTGCGGCTGCTGCTGCTTTCACATGCAACCTCAACACGTCGAGACGCCTGAAGTTTATACGCACACATACGCACCCACAGGCACACACACGCACGCGGGCACACAAATATTAACACTATTTAACAAAGAGCTCAACTGTTAAAAAGTGAGGCATGGTCTAGTTCAAAATATTTAGAAATGCATTGTGAATGCTTTTTTTCAGAAAAATAAAATTTAATAGTTTGCTTAATTTATTAAAAATTCATTTATTTATCAAATTGCCTTGATAACAAAAAATCTAGTAAACAAATAAAGAAATTAATTTTAATAAATAAAGTGAAAATTATTTTAAAACATTGTTGAATTATTTTTAAAATTTGTATAACAAAATTGTAGAAAATGAATTTGAACATCAATAAATATAAAAATAAAACAATTAAAAATACTTTGATTTTGGGTTAAATATTAAATAAAATTAATAAAAAGAGTGAGTATTCCTGTCAATAATTTGTATCTTTTTTAAAAATATAGAAAAACAAATTTTACTTGTGATTTTTACTTTTTTTTTAATATTAGAATTACTTTGAATTTGCGATAAATAAATACAAGGTCTGTCCGAAAAGTATCCGACCTGATTTAAATCTTGGCATACAAAAGTCTAGAGCTTGAGAAATTTTTAGACTAACGCTGGCGCCGAGAAATAATTGCACGTTGGATGCTTCTCGGACAGACCACGTATATTAAATTAAATAAATTAAGTAAGTAATACTTCCATTTATGCTAACATAAATGAAACTTGGTTTGATTATAATATTTTTTCTACTTTTACTCAAATAAAAAAACCCAAAAAAAATAGACAAAACTATTTTTCGCTTGTCCCGATTTATACTTTCAAACCAAAATCAATATAAAGCTTTCCTTCAATTACTTTTTCACCTTACTTTTTGCCCACAGTAGTATATTACCAATTTTCTATAATCTAAATCTTATATATTTTTGTTCATTTTATAACTGCTTGATATTTATAAACTTATTTGAGCTGAGAGAAAAAAATGACTTACCAAGAATCAACTCTAGTCAGAGCATGCAGCGTACTCAGAGAAAGCCAAATCAGGAATCGCTTTAGCTGGAAAGCCTGAAAAATTATATATATGGTTTATGCTTATCATGTACATAAGCCTTGCTGTCTAGTGTAATCGCACACATACGCACCTCTCTAATTGAAGTAAAAACTTTCAGACAAGATGTGGATGTTGTGGTTTGCAGTGTGGGGTAAATGCTTGTTTTAGTGCGTTCAACCCACCCACACCCCTTTAGCGGTATGCGTGTGTGTGTGTGTGTGTGTGTGGCTTTCAGTTGTTGTCTGACTTGTTTGCGTCCTTGCCGACGCGGTTCATTTCCGCTTCCTGCTGCCGTAGCCTGCCAGCTTCAGCCTGCTGCCGACTGCTGCTCCTTTCGCCTGGTGGTTAACTCACTTCCAACTGCAGTTGCCATTGGCAATGTCGGCGCTTATCAGACGCCAGTTAGCCTCACTCCTGACCCACTCCCATCGCCCCCACTACTCGCAATCCCCCTATTCCCTTGCCCACTCGCCAGCTGTGCCTCTGACTTTGGCGCTCTGGCGTAGAATTTGCGGTTTTTGGGCACACATTAAAATGGCAGCAACAATTTACGCGCCATTACGCGGCACGTTCCTCGGCGTGTGAGCAAGAGGTACACAGAGAGAGAGAGAGAGAGAGAGAGAGCGATAGAGAGAGGGAGACAATTCCCCCGGCTAAGTAGAGCGAGAAAGAGAGCGCGAATTTAAGTACTTTTGCTCACCCTCTCGCTGAAGCGGAATCGTTGCGCAATCGTCCTGCTCGGATGCTTTTTGGTAGCCTGGAAATTGATTTTGTCTGCGTGTGTATATGTGTGTGTAAGTGCTACAGCATGTATGTGTGTGTGTGTGTGTGTGTGTGTGCGGGCAGCACTTTGTTTTGACAACGCGCCAAAAGTGTCGCAAAAAGTGGCAGCAAGCAGCAGAAAAACTCACGTGCTGCCTGCCAACTGATTTGTTTGTTTACCTTTCGGTTCCTATTTCCATTTGCCTTCCAATTCCTATTCCTCTGGCCGGCGAAGCAGCGCATAAAGCAGACTACGAATAATTAGTCCTCTCTGCGAGGCAAACACTCGTCTCATTTTCAGGTATAATGCACGAAATGTAATTATTTGCTTTGGCTCTCGGTGTTTTTTCCACTTTGCCGGCGACATCGAATCGACGAAATGGAAGATAAACTTCCGAATTGATAGGTCAAATGGGCGACACTGGGAGCTACATCAATTAGATAAATTGAGAAGAGATAGCATAAGTATAGAGTTGTAAATTGAGTTTGTCCTAGGCATATAGTGGATTTAAATTGGGTATTTCTAAGTATTAAAGTGGCGTCAGCAAACTTTGACTTCAGCTTCCTTTAGTCAATTAAAAATTTTATATTAGTTTACAAAAAACAAGGTGAGCATCGAAATTCAAAGTGTAGAATTAGAGAGAATACAGGGAAATACTTTTCTAATATACAAAGAATATATCTACAATATTTAAATATCTAAAAATTAGCTGTATCTTAGTTTCTGATATAAAAAAATAAATAAATAAATAAATAAATTGCTGATATAAAGACAAAAAAATATATATATATCTAAGCTTCTGATATCCAGAAAATTTATTCATCTAAATTTCTGCTTTCAAAAAAAAAAATAATTATATCTAAATTTCTGATGCCAAAAAAAATATCTTAATTTATGATATAAAAAAAAAAATATAAAAATAATAAGTAGAAGAAGTTTTCTCATATTAAAAGAAAATAAATATTTTACTTAATATCATAAATTTAAATCAAAACGGTAATTACTACTACGACTTAAGGAATTTAATTTTGGTCAACGCAAGCAATAATTTTAAGAAAAAAATTAAAATCTGGAAAATCTTAGCTGGTAATATTTCTAAGGTGAAGAAAAAAACTGTTTTCTTAAATGAAAAATTAAAGAACGTGCTTTAACTTAAGCCTGGATTTCTACTTATCAATATAGTAAAAAAAAAGAAGTGGCAATAACTTTACATGCCAAATTTTTCTAACCTTTATATACGATTTGAAAAAATTGAGTTCTCAATATTTCAATTAAACCAAAAACTGCAACTATGATTTGGACTTATCGATAAACAATTCCACAAGCATCGAACTGCCTAATCGACTGTTATAGCCGCTACATTCTGGCTCGTACAATGTGCTGCTGCTGCTGTCAGCGGCCATTGCAATGCTGAATGTGAATATTTCTGTGTTTGAGTGCGCGTGGCACATTACTCATTCGCCCCGTTGCACAAATATCCAATGTGAAATGCCGCACACAAAATTCCAGCTTGATTGGCAACAAATCGAAATTGCTGTGGCTGTCGCTGTCGCTGTCGCAGTCGGCATCGCAGTTGGCGTCGCAGTCGACGTCTACGTCGAAAATAGCAATTCTCGCACATTCTCAAGGTTTTGGGTTTGCTGTCAATCAAATTTCTAGTGCAAATTGCGAATGTGATTTTGTGCAACGAATTCGCCCCGTTGTCAACACGAAATGTCAAGTCAAACAAATCACCCACACACACACCCACACACACACACACACACACAAACAGACAGACAGAGCTGGCTATATAAATTTTGATTCGCACTGATGGCAGTCCTCAAATATTGACACAGCTAATGAAAGGGGAATTACAGCGAATTGATGGAGCAGATAGAAGATATGGAGCAGCTAGAGCCAACGATTAGCACACACATGCAGGCTATTGATTTACACACACACACACAGAGACACACACATATATACACATGGGACTGCTGTGCTGATGTGCGTCCTTTGTGCTTGATAAGCTTGGGGCTTCGGGCTTTGGATAATTGCCACAAGTTGGACAACAGGCGACTCGAGCATGTGCCACACACACACACACACACACACACACACATGTAGACTGCAAACAGTTGCATCCTGTAGACAGGCTGCACGCGCTGCTGCGCACGCGAGGAATGCAAATGTGCGCCGTGCTGCTGGGCGATTTAACACCAGGCGAAGGCTACGCAGCAGGAGCTGTGCCCAGGCACAGGGGCCAAGGGGCAGGGGGCAGAGGGCAAGGCAATAGATTTAATGGCGGCTGCTGTTGCTGCCGCTGCTGCTGCTGCATGCTGGCATGTAAATAAAAGATGCATAAGCATGCTGCATGCAGCGTGAGGCAGGCAGGAATTTCTGAATTTATATGAAAAGCAAGACAGACAGACAGACGGGCAGCCAGAGAGGAAGCGCTGCTGCTGCTGCTTGGTTTATCGCAGAAGCTGATTTTATTTACTGCTGACAGCAACAGTTTGGCAGCAGCAGCAGTGGCAGCAGCAGAGATGTTGCATGTTGCAAGTGGCATTGTGTGCGAAGGACATTCCCGAAAGTGTGCGCTGTTTGTCTCTGTGTGTGTGTGTGTGAGTGTGTTCGAGTGTGTGCTTCAGATTGCTAAAAATACACGCATTCGTTATAAAAAATAAGCGCACCACGCTTTTCACTCGCCTCCTCTCACTCTCTCTCGCTCTCTCTGTCTCTTTCTTTCACTCCCGCTCTTTATGCAATTTAAGTGGATTATTCAAAGCTTACAAAGTTGTTGCCCATTATTCACCCGCCCCACCAAATCCCATCCTTTTCCCCCCTTGCCGCCTGTCAAACCGAATGTGCTTGCAGTTGCAACATTTGTTTGCAACACTTGTGGCAGACACACTCCGGCTCTATGAATAGTTTGCCGCATTTTTGCAAATCACATTGAATTGCATTTTATTCGCTTTGCTTGCCGCGTATTCAATTCGCTCGCAGGCAAAGCCAACAAGAAAAAAATTCCATGATTTATGCTCGAATTTTCCTGCCCGTTTTAAAGCGCGCTCGCAGCTTTGCCTGTTTACTTGGCGCGATGATTGATACTTGATTTGCCGCTAGCTGCGATAAATTGGCTCTCAGCAAACCTAAAGCTCATTTCATTAATTTGATTTAAACTTGCTCTGGCTCTGGCTCTGGCTTAGGCTCTGGCTAAGGCTCCCGGATCGGGCTTTGTTCTCCGCCATCAAAGCTCAGCAGACCTTAACTTAGTTTGCGATACGGGCAATTTGTTAAGTCCTGCGAATTGTTCGACCAAGTTCGGTGTGGGGTTTGGGGTGAATGTTACTTCAAGAATTTAATATCATAGCTGGGGGTATACATGTGCCGGCTTTGAGGTTATTATGGTAGCAGGGAGTGCTGTGGGCTTTAAAGCTCCAGAGATTTTCCCCTTAACAAGTTTCTGCTTTTATTCAAAAATATTTTGAAGCTGTCCATGAATATATAAATTTTTTTTTGTAATTTAATGAGAAGTATTGCGTTACTCAAACAAGGCTGAGCTCGTATGTCGCAGCTGCATAGTCGGAATTCATTTACAATTTCCTTTTTCTTTAGCTGTTAATTTTTGTAAAATTATAGATATCTTAAGAATATTGATAAAATGTTGAAAAAAATTAAGTTTAAATATATAAAGAGATAAATTGAAAAAAAATTAAATACACTATAACATTTTTTATTAAAATGATATTAAAAATATATAGAAAATCAGTATTTTAATACTTAAAACTTTTAAATGTATAGCTATACATCTTGTAAATCTTCTGACTTACCCAAAGGAAAAGGTAACAAAATATGTTTTTGAAATTCATATAGAAAATTCAGAAATTTCTTTATTTTATTACTATTATATATTTTAGCCAGTAAAAATTTTTATGAAAATAAACAGTGCTGTTTATTTTTTTTTTTAGAAATTTTTGCTTTAACAAATTTAAGGGACTTTTTATCCTCTGCAGGCTGCGAGCACTTTAAGTTCATCGATAATTTACGGCGAATTCGCAAGGCAAAGAGCACGTTTCGTTTTTCGCCCTTGGGCACTCGCTTTCGCATTCACATTCGTGGCAGACACTCAGTGAATAAGTGAATGCAAGTCGATAAAATTAGCTCAGTCGTAAAAATTGCAAAACGTGCGAGAAGCGAGCAATTAAACTGCAATAATCGTCGTTTGTGTGTGTTTAAAATCAATTCTAAAATTTATTTAAAATTTTCAATTTACCATTCGTTTTTATTACTGTGCCTGTTTGTTGCAGTTAGAGATCGGATGCTGCGTACAGTGAGCGGATATGGCAGCGGCCGCAGTGCCATTTTGTTGATTTCTCTGTGGATCTTTGTGTGCCTCGCGAGCAGCTGCTGTCGGGCCGAGCGAACCAATGTGGGTGAGTTGACAGCGCAATAAAAATAAAAAAAATACTTAAAAATATTGAAATAAAATACCAAGCTATAAAAACAAATAAAATACCATACACTAAATAGCGTATACCTAGAACTATCGAGTGATTTCAGTCTTGGTTGCGTAACGCAAACATTGCAATCAGCTTGTCATCCGCTCTGCAGTTCTGTGTGTGTGCGTGTGTGCTTGTGTGTGTGAGGTGTATTTTTATGCGCACAACAAACGGAATAAAAACATTGCTTTTCGGTTGCGGCGAATTTGGCGCATTTGCATGTTTCGTTTGAACTCGGCAAACGTAAACAGAATTTGCATATCAAAACAAAAACAGAACGCGAAAAACTATGAATAGTTTTTCGGTAGCTGTCGAAATTCTGTTTTCCGCTGTGGGGTCTGCAGAGGGTCTGACAGTAGTATGAACTAAGCAAGCACTGTCTATAGAGTCAAACGATTTTTGACCTATTTGAGGGTCTCTTGTTGCTTACAGGGTAGCTTGCAGTCGAGCTAGCTTTACCACTTGCTCCCTCATTTTTATTTCTGTTTACCTTAGGTCTCGTTTATGAAAACACAAATCCGGATCTTGAGAAAATCTTCCATTTGGCAATTGAAAAGGCAAACGAGGAGAACGAGGAGCTCAACCTGCACGGCGTCGCGGTGGCCATAGAACCGCATAATGCTTTCGAGACCTCGAAAAAGCTGTGCAAGATGCTGCGGGTAGGTGGAGCGGTACCTAAGCTGTACTACAATATATGTGTATATTTTATAAACCTTAAAGCTATATGTGAAGGGCTTAAGATTTTATATAATTATTAGGAATGAATATTTTAAAGCGCTATATGTTTTATTTTATTTATTATCTATTATATATTATAAATTATCTACCATCTATCATCTAAAATCTACTGTCTATTATCTATTTTCTAATATACATATATTATCTATTATATCCATTATCAATTATCTATTATTTTTAATCTATTATCTATCATCTTTCATCTATCATTTATTATCTATTATCTATTAACTATTATCTATTATCTAGTATCTATTATCAAGTATATAGTAACTATTATCTATTATTTTTTATCTATTATCTATCATTTATTATTATCAAGTATATAGTAACTATTATCTGTTATCTTTTGTCTATTGTCTATAATCTATTATCCATTATCTATTATTCATTTTCTATTATCTTTTATCTTTTATCTATTATCTTTTATACTCAACTTTCATATTAGCATGTATATTCCCGTTATTGTATCGCTTATCAATATATTGATTTTCTAATCAAGCTCTTTATACACTTATTTTATTTCTTTCAATCCCCAGCAAAATCTGGTCGCCGTCTTTGGGCCCAGCACGAATCTGCCAGCTCGCCACGCATTGAGCATATGCGATGCCAAGGAGCTGCCCTTTCTGGACACCCGCTGGGACTTTGCCACACAATTACCCACCATCAATTTGCATCCACATCCGGCGCAGTTGGGCGAGGCACTGAGGGACCTGGTCACGGCCCTGGCCTGGGAGAGTTTCACCATCATTTACGAGTCCGGCGAGTATCTGGCGACGGTGAACGAGCTGCTGCAGATGTACGGCACGACGGGACCGAAGATAACGCTGCGTCGCTACGATCTCGATCTCAATGGAAACTATCGCAATGTGCTGCGACGCATACGCGGCGCCGAGGACGACTCCTTCGTGGTGGTGGGGTCGATGGAGACGCTGCCGGAGTTCTTCAAGCAGGCCCAGCAGGTGGGCCTGTTGACGAGCGACTATCGCTATATTATTGGCAACTTGGACTGGCATACAATGGACCTGGAGCCGTATCAGCATGCGGATTCCAATATAACGGGCCTACGCTTGGTTTCACCCGAAAGCGAACAGGTGCTGGAGGTGGCCAAGGCCATGTACGAGAGCGAGGAGCCCTTTCAGAACGGTAAATCAACCTCGACGGGCATTTGAATTTCACGTGCTGACACTTTATGCAAATCCGCGCACATGTGAATAGATTACGGATTGCGGATTTGCATAATTGAATCAGCTGCAAAAATGATATATGCAAATGGCCATCGAACGTCCACTTAGCCCAGCCCCCTCCCTTGCTCCTCGTTGCAGTGTCGTGTCCTCTGACCAACAGCATGGCCCTGATCTACGATGGGATACAGCTGCTGGCCGAGACCTACAAACATGTCAACTTCCGGCCCATGGCGCTCAGCTGCGCCGACGACAGTGCCTGGGACAAGGGCTACACGCTCGTCAACTACATGAAGTCGGTAAGAGACAGAGAGAGAGAGAGAGAGAGAGAGAGAGAGGTGGATAGAGAGAGGGGGAGAACAGTTAAACCCCTTCATAAAAGATGAATTTGCCACCGCAGTTGACGCTCAACGGCCTCACGGGCGCCATTCGCTTCGACTACGAGGGACTGCGCACGGATTTCCAGCTGGAGGTCATCGAGCTGAGCGTATCGGGTATGCAGCAAATTGGCCAGTGGAGCACCGAGGGCGGCTTCGAGATGAATCGCCCGGCGCCGGCACACACCCTCGAGCCGGATATGCGTTCGCTGATGAACAAGAGTTTCGTCGTCGTCACGGCCATTGTGAGTAGCAGCTGCGCTTGTGCCTGTGCACTTGACTGTGAACAGACTGTGAATGTTACTGTGATTGTGATTGTGATTGTGTAACTGTAACTGTGACTCAACTCTGTAACTGTTCATTTCCTGTTTGGGGGCGCGCCAGAGCGAGCCGTATGGCATGCTGAAGGAGACGCCCGAGAAGCTGGAGGGCAACGCCCGCTTCGAGGGATTCGGCATCGAGCTGATTGATGAGCTCTCCAAGAAGCTCGGCTTCAGCTACACCTTCTACTTGCAGCCGGACAACAAGTACGGCGGCATCGATCCCAAGACGGGCGAATGGAACGGCATGCTGCGCGAGATAATAGACAATGTTAGTAAGTGCACCACCCTCACCCTGCGCACCCTACACCTGCCCCTGCTCACTTGTCCTTCATCCCAGCGCAGACATAAATCCACAGTCTACACGCGCCCCGAGGCCATTTATATCAATGAGCTTTTGCCTATTCCCCTGCGAGTAAACATTGAACATCATCGAACATTATCATTAACATTAAATTGTGTCGCTGCCACGCCCCTCGCCTCGCCTCGCCTCTCCTCGCCGCCCGCTAACAAGCTGTGTCCTTGGGCAACATTTGAAATTAAATCCGCGCTTAATTGCTTTCATTTGCGCACAAATAATAAATGAGGCGAAAATGTCTCAAAGGGATCCGGTTCGATTGAAATACTTTATAATTTGTCAACTTGCTGAATTGTCGAATTGGCAAAAAAAAAGAATTGTGCGACAGTCCGCGAATTGAAAGCAATGAAGGGCAAACCGAGCGGATTTACACTGGTCAGCAGAGCAGAGAAAGTGAAGAAAAACATTAATATATTTTAAATTGGGAATATTTAATTTAATTTAATTGGAATATTACATTTTTTAGTTATTTAAATATTTAAAATGATCTAAAAATGAAGAAAACAAATATTAAAATTATTAAAATATTTAAATTTCTTGAGCAAAATAAAATAATAAAGAAAATGTATTTTTGTGAGGCTGTGAAAAATTTATATATTCTCTAGGCACTTAAAATTTCGATTTCAAATTAAATAATTTTGACAAAAACGATTTAATGTTTATAATTCACTTTCTATAATTCTTTTGAGCGTAGAAACATTTCTAAAGTTAAAAAAATTTATTTAATTTATTTATATCCTCTGCATTCAGTTTATTTTAAATTTAAAAATATTCGAAAAAAAAATTGTGATTGAATCAAAAATACATTCTTAAAGCAAAATGAATTGCGAACTCGTTTCAAAAATTTTATTGTACATTTTTTCAAGTTGTTGTTGAATTTTTAATTTGAAGAAAATATTAAATATAATTGTGTAACTCAATTCAAAATGCATACTCAAAGCAAAAATTGATTTTTTTAAATTTAATACTGAGAATTATTTATTTTACTTTAAGATTAAATTTCAACATTTAAATTATTTTGAAAACTCATAAAAAATGCTTGTTGACTAGTGTAACACATGTGTGTGTGTGCGGGTCTCTGTGCTCTGTCAAGGACACGTCATTACTGGTAAACCTGCGACCAAACGGTTGACTGCCTCGTTCGTTTAGTCAACTCTAATGGAAAATTGCGAGCAGCGAGAGAAGCGCATGCATAAAGTATGAAATTCGATTGCAACTGAATCAGAATATGAGTCTTCTGCTGGGCTCTCGCATAGTTGAGTCGAGTCGAGTCGAGTCGAGTGGGGATTATCAATCATTAATCGTTTGCATTTCCACACATTGTTTGCACATCGCATGCGGCTTGCATAATGCATTTGCCTGAATAATGCATAGGCGAACGTCCACGCGGCGTATGCGCAATATTTGCGCTTGCATTTCCTTTTCCTTTTTCATTTGCATTTGCATTTGCATTTGATTGTTGAAATTCACTCAATATTATTAACTAGCGCGCTGATATGGGAATAACCGATTTGACCATGACATCGGAGCGGGAGAGCGGAGTGGACTTCACCATACCCTTCATGAATCTGGGTGAGCATCATCAATCGTGGCGTTACGCAATTTCCATGTGTGACTTGACAGTTTCCATTTTCCATTTTCAATTTTCATTTTTCGATTTTCCGCTTTCTGTTTTCGGTTCGCCATTCTCCGTTCTCTGTTTTCCGCACTCGCAGGCATCGCCATTTTGTTTCGCAAACCGATGAAGGAGCCCCCCAAACTGTTCTCCTTCATGTCGCCGTTCTCCGGCGAGGTCTGGCTGTGGCTGGGACTCGCCTACATGGGCGTGTCCATCAGCATGTTCATACTGGGCCGCCTCTCGCCCGTCGAGTGGGACAACCCGTATCCGTGCATCGAGGAGCCCACCGAGCTGGAGAATCAATTTAGTTTTGCGAATTGTCTCTGGTTCTCCATTGGCGCCCTGCTGCAGCAGGGCTCCGAGCTGGCACCCAAGTGAGTCTCATATCTGCCGATGATTACGCTGCCATTTTTCTTACTCCCCCACAACTTCACATATATATATATAGCTATATATTTATTTATTTATTAATGGTTCGCCTTTGTCGCAGAGCGTTTTCCACGCGTGCCGTCGCCTCCTCGTGGTGGTTCTTCACGCTGATTTTGGTCTCCTCCTACACAGCGAATCTGGCCGCATTTCTCACCGTCGAATCGCTGGTTACGCCCATCGAGGACGCCGATGATTTATCGGAGAACAAGGGCGGCGTCAATTATGGGGCCAAGAACGGAGGCAGCACCTTCACCTTCTTCAAGGTGAGCGCGCACCACAAAAGACACTCATCATCATTAGTAGCACTTGGTCCAACCCGCAGGACGCCAAGTATCCCACGTACCAGAAGATGTACGAGTTCATGAAGGACAATCCCGAGTTTATGACCGACTCCAATCAGGAGGGCGTCGATCGCGTCGAGAACAGCAACTATGCCTTCCTCATGGAGTCCACGACAATTGAGTACATCACGGAGCGACGCTGCACGCTGACGCAGGTGGGCGCGCTGCTGGACGAGAAGGGCTACGGCATAGCCATGAGGAAGAGTAAGTAAATGTGGGTTTGAGCTTTGGCTTGGATTTGGGTTTGAGCTTGGTCTTGGACTCATGCTTGGGATAGGGCCTGAGCTCGGACTTGAACTTGTACTTGACCTAGAGCTCGACTTGAGCTTGGGCTTGGGCCTGGGCTCGGACTTGGACTTATACTTGGGGTGGAGCTCGACTTGAGCTTCGACTTGAGCTTAGGCTTGGGCTTGGGCCTGAGCTCGGACTTGGAATTGTACTTGACCTAGAGCTCGTCTTGAGCTTGGGCTAGGGCCTGAGCTCGGACTTGGACTTGTACTTGGGGTAGAGCTCGACTTGAGCTTGGGTTGGGCTTGGACTGTGGCTTGGGCTTGGGCCTGAGCTCGGAATTGGACTTGTACTTTGCCTGGAGCACGACTTGAGCTTGGGTTTGAGCTTGGGTTTAGGCTTGGGCTTGGGCTTGGTCCTGGTCTTGAGCTTGGGCTTGGGTTTGGGCTTGGACTTGAGATTGTGCTTGGGATAGGGCTTGAGCTGGTACTTGGACTTACACTTGGCCTGGAGCTCGACTTGAGCTTCGTTTTAACTCTGGCTTGGGCTTGAGGGTGACCTTCGACTTGGGCTTGGGACTGCGTATGCTCACACTGATAGCACTGCCTGCTTGCTCTTGCTCTGCTTTCATGCTCAGACTGGCCGTATCGCGATGTGCTCAGCCAGGCGATACTCGAGATGCAGGAGCAGGGCCTGCTGACCAAAATGAAGACCAAGTGGTGGAAGGAGAAGCGCGGCGGCGGCGCCTGTTCGGTAAGTTATCGCAGCTCCATAAAGAGTCTCTGTCTCTCGCTCTCTTTGTACTATGAGTGTCTGTGTGTGTGTGTGTGCGTGTCGTTGCTTGTGTGTGTGCTTAGGATGCAGGCGATGAGGGTGGCGCACTGGCGCTCGAGATAAGCAATCTGGGCGGCGTCTACTTGGTGCTGGGCGTGGGCGCCGTCTTCGGCGTGTTCGTCTCGCTGCTGGAGATGCTGCTGGGCGTGAAGGAGCGCAGCAAGGACAACAAGGTAGAGGGCAACTTTTCGCAAGTTTCGCGTTGGCTTTCGTAGTTGTAGCCGCACACACACACCCAAACACACACAAGCACGCACAAAAAAAAAAACAACAAGCAGCAGCACAACAACAGCTTCTGCTCGTTATGCTCATCAACATTTCCGCTCGCTGAGCACAACAGGAGGAAGCGGACTCGGATGCCTCCTCGCTGGGCTTCGCCAATCTGGGTGGCGTCTATCTGGTCATGTTCGTGGGCAGCTGCTTTGCCAGCGTTTACGGCCTGATTAACTGCCTGCTGAGCACCTACTGGACGGCGCGCGAGAACAAGGTAAAAATGCGTGTGGCCGCGCGCGCTAAATATACGCATTAACAGGCACAGCAGCCTCTGCGCCAGATTCTGGGATGTCGTGACTAAAATTGGCCTGGCTTAAAGGTCGACCGTAACTCGAATAACGCAAATGTTGGATGTCGTCTCGACCGGTGGCTGGAGAGCTGCATAACCCCACAAAGTTCATCTGGCTGGTGTCTCTAACTTTCCGACTAAAACTCGTACTACTCTCACTCTGAACTGTACTCATTGCTTTCTTGCTTCCATTTAGGGGGAGCTTCTTTCAAATTTTTTGAAATATTTAAATTATTAATCTTTTAATTTTTTTGGAAAAAAGGTAAAGCTCAAAATAATTGTTCTCTCATATATTAGTCTTATGTTTAATTTTTTATAAATTATTTTTCGAGAGTTCGAGAATTCGGGAAGAAAAATGTTTAAAGTTGAAAAAAGGTGAAAATCAAACAAAAAAAAATCTATAATATTTTTTGTTTAATTTTGTTTTTTCAGTTTTGGTTTAGTTTAGCTTTTCATACTTAAAGAACTTAAAAGAGAAACAGAAAACGTTTTTGTCAAGTTTTTCTAGTAAGAAAATTTTTGAGAAAAAAAGATTTCATTTTTGTCAAGTTTTTCTAGTTAGGGAATTTTAGACAGAACAAAAATAAAATTTTTTAGTTTGAAAATTTTAGGGAGAACAAATTTTGGGGACCAGAGGCCGCTATTAAATTTTAAAAATTCTAATATTATAAAAATTTTTATGCATTATAGAATAACGAACAAATCGGACAATCAAAGAAATTCTCCAGCTATATATGTAAAATCGAACAAATGTGAAAGAACCTCCTCCTTATGTACGCATAGTTGCCAAACATTTGCTTTGCATGTGAAAGACTTAAGCGATTTGCATGCATGTCTTGGGTGCGGGCTCTTGACACCACATTGACAACCTGCGCTATTTTCCCAGGTCAACTTCAAGGATGAACTGCTGGACGAACTGCGCTTCATCATGCAATGCTCGGGGAATACCAAGGCCGTTAAGTATCCCAAGAACTCGGGCAGCAGCTCCCACTCCTCCGGCGGCTCCAAGTCGAAGCGCTCATCCATGTCGGTGGACTCGCTGCCAGAGGACCATTCGGATGTGGAGGCTGTCAAGGACAAGCACGGCAAAAAGTAGCCTTAGTACACTGAGTACAATTTTTAGTACATCTCAAGTTTTGTTTGCTGTTGGTTTTTACTTGAAATAAACATTGTAGTGAGCTTTTAAAAGCTATACTTTGAAAAGTCTTATTCGTAAATAAAGCTTTAGCTTGCGAGGAGCTTTTTTATTAAGGTACACTTCAAATTTCAACTAGAGAGGGCGCTTGTGTGGATAAATGGAAGCTGGGACTTAAATTGAGAAATTCCCCGACGCGGACCGTTTCTCTATGTAGCCTAGTGGCTAGAGCTTACGTCTGCAAATCATTGGTGCTCGGGTTCAAACCCTAGGGGTGGCTGGTAGAATATATTTTTATTTAATAATTTCAAAATTAAAAAAAGTATTTGGACTTTTTTTATATTTATATTTTTTATAATTATATATATTTTTTTGTATTATTGGGTAAATGCAAGTATTTTATTTTTCCTTTGAAGACAATTTATGAATATGTTATGCCCACACTTAAAATTATTTCATGAGAAAAAGATTTTTTGAATTACCGAAAATGATAAAAAACAAAAAAAAAATTTAATTTGTATATATAAAATAATATAATTTATTTATTTTCAACAAAACACGCTCCCACATATTTTCCCCTTCTAATCTCAATGCGAAACAGGACCAAAAATCAATGACGAAAACATTTTGTACTGTTTTGAATACCAATATATTTTTAATAAGTTTCTTTATATAATATTGCAGTTTCGACACATACACACATATACATATATGTTATTACACGCACAATATCTTTGCTTGTTGTATTTGTATTTTGTAACTTGATTTTCTTCATCTTTGTATATCCTTTTTTCCATTTCTGGTAGACACTTAGATATTGAAAAGGTAAAATTGTACGAAGTTCTCGTTAGTAGTCGTAGGTCTATGCAAGTATGTATGTATGTATGTATGTATGTATACCCCTGGCTAGTATGTACTTGTGTTTGCATTGGTATATGTGTATGTATTCAGTTAGCGAGACTCTGATGTGTATATATAAATCTGCCTGGGATTGTACCATGCAGCACAAGCCCAAGACCTTTGTATGCCCTTACATCCATTCAAGTATTATCATCTAACTATGTGGGTCCGTATGACATACACATACATATATTGCTAGTAACTTGTCATACATCTATATATTTTGATTAGTTGAGTTCATGTTGCCTCATTGCTTACTTCTTCATCTGCTCTCGGTGTTAAATTCATTAATTTAATATCCAAACATTAACTACACGTACTTTGCACAACAATAAAATAGATGCAAACAATATTCCTTTACATATATATATGCATGTATATATAAATTGTATTTATTTAAGGTTTCACATAGCTTAAGCTTTTGCAAATAATCCTTAGTTCGAGCCGCTTTCCGTGTCACATTCGCCTGCGGGGGAATCAATTAAATAATGCTAAAGGTTGCGAATGAGAGCGATTATGGCCCGGTTACAGTTGCAACCTATGGGGGCAGATCGATGTGTTTGTGTGTGTATGGTGATTGAAAGTGTGCAGCGAAGTGTCAAACCAACAATTGCATTTGATTAAGCGCACTCGCACACACACACACACACAACCACGTACTTAAGAGCACACACAGAAGTGCGAAAATTATAATTATGCACGCAATTTAATTTATACAGAGAGTTTTGTGTGCGGTTCAATTAAACAACAAATATT
Source organism: Zaprionus bogoriensis (assembly GCA_035046045.1). Taxonomy (NCBI): domain Eukaryota; kingdom Metazoa; phylum Arthropoda; class Insecta; order Diptera; family Drosophilidae; genus Zaprionus; species Zaprionus bogoriensis. Next base: position 3,554,583 of record JAWNOI010000010.1, read on the forward strand.
TTTGTTATTAATGACATAAAAACATTATTTTAATAGTAATTACCACTATTTGAGGCAATGTGTTCAATCAGCATTTTTTGTGGTTTTTATTCAACAATAAATTCAGTTTCAATTTCAATACAAAAAGAAAAAAATACAAAAAATCGTTAAAGAAAAATGAAGAGAACTGGAATCAAGCGCAATAGACAAGTAAGATACCAATCGCACTTTTACAGACACTCTGATTTCTCGATCTCACACACATATAGGCCGTTTCACACATACAGTCAAAAGGCAGCAGTAAGTAAAGTACAGACCATTTTAGACTTAAGATTGACTTCCAAATACATTTGGTATTAAATAATATGGAAACTTCCTATCAAATTTAGTATCAAGCATTTCTAGTTTATCAAAAGAACGTACTTAAATAAACAGACAGAAAGAAGGACATGACTAACATATATAAATTGTTGAAATTGTTGAATTTATAATTTGAAAATTTTTTATAGTTTTTAAAGTGAAATGGAAAATGTTTAGTATTGATCGAAAATAAATAATAACAAATAATGAAGTTTGAGATCTTTCAACAAATATCTTAATATTAAACACTTCAACAAAAATCCTAAAAAAGACTATAGAATTTTTATGCACTTTCTATTTCAAATTCTTTAAAGGGAGTCCTAGTTTGTATGTATATACAAGTCTGTATGTATATGAAAAAAGTAGTTTATTTGGTTTATCATCGAAGGACGCGTCCGTTGGTCAATGTGTGTGTGTGTGTGTGTATGGTCGGTGGGCGGGTGTCAATGTGGTAGTAGCAATTTCTCCTGCAGTTGTTCTTGTTGTTGTTTGATTATCGGCGGCATGCCAAAGCGACATTTAATTGCAATGCAGCAATGCAAATGTAATTTGCATTCCATTTTAGGTCTCATTTATATTTCATGGATTGAAAAACTATATTTCGGAATTCTGTACTGCATTCTGTGCATTCTTGCGGGAGTGTAAACGTAATCAATTGCGAATCGAGTGGAAAAACAAGCGAAATGAAAGGGAAATGTCCAGCATTTTAGCTGCTCTTCTCTAGTGTTATTGTAAGCTCGTATGGTTTGTCATTGGTCTCGTATAAAAGTGTGTTCATTGCGTCCGCTTATCCGATTAATTAGTAGGTTGCACTAAAGCTATAACATATACACACACCCATGTTTATAATTGTAGCTATCTCGCTATTTCCGAGATTGGGTAGTGGGGATCCCTTGAATTATAACAAATCGTACAGGACCTAAAGCCGTATTGTTAATCATAAATTACACATTTAAAGCGTTTGTGTTTGTTTGAGTTCTCAAGTTCTTCGGATCGAATAGTTTCCTAGAGAGTTTCTGGAGAGTCGCGGAATCATTAGACATGATCCTGAGTTTCATATGTATGTAGTATAAATAACTGTGTTCACATAAATTTGGTGTTTCCGTCAAAAAGTGTTTAGAAAGTTTCAGATTTTCTTTAGTTTTCATTAAGTTGGGAACATTTCCCTGATATTGTCTAACTATATAAGATATATGTATATATTTATGCATGTATATGTGTAAGTTTGTGTATATATGTATATATATATAATTGCTGTTCTGTTCGGATATTTGAATGTACATATATACTCGTTATCGCGAAATGGGAACATCAACGAAGTTGAAGCTTATTCTATGTATAACCTTAGCTCCTTTTGCTTATACAGTTACAGTTACGCGATGTGTTCAAGTGTAAAAATCGTTTACGACTTTTGTTTAATTGTATTTCTGCTCTTCGGTTTTCTTCTATTATATTCATCTCAAAAGGTCATTAAAATAAATGCGTTTCTTTTGTTTCTCGGCTTCTCCTTTAGCTGCATAATAGTTTGCTTGTAGTTGTAGCTGTAGTTGTCAGTAGTTTACTCTTGTGGTGGGGTCTGCGTGTAATTATCAGTTACTTAGTTAGTTAGCTCATTTAGTTTTAGTTTTAGTTTTAGTTTAGTTGCGGCTAAAATTACCTAAAGATTTGTATCTAACTATTCGAAAAAGTTACGTGCTACCTCGCCTGTGCGGCACATCGAAGAATGCTTTTAAAATTGCGGAATGCCTGAAAGTCGCATGTGAAATCAGCACACACTTAGCACACATCCAACGCCTATCGCCGCCACGCCCACAGAGTGGGAGGCTGAGCCGATGATGCTGTTGTAATACAGTTGTAGTTGCTGTTGCTGCTGCTGTTGCTGTTGTTGTATTGGTTTGTTTGCTCCTGTTTATGTATGGCCCTCTCAAATGACACTCATGCGACGCCTGCCATTTCCGGAGGCCTCGGCTCAGTTGGAGTTGGCCAGAGTCTCGTGACACACCTCCATGTAGTCGGGGTCGTGCATAATGCCCTTTATCATGTCCTTGAGCATTGTGTATCGTGGAAATATCGGATACATCTTTGAGCTGCCGTACTCTTCCTGTTGTAGATAAAGTGGACATGAAACCGAAACAGAGACAGAGACAGAGAGAGAGAGAGAGAGACATGACAAAAAAGTTTCCCCTTGGGGTCAGTTCATTGTCGCCTTCTGCTACTACTACTACTTCTACATCATCGTCTTCCTCCTCGTCTTCTTCTTCTTCTTCTTCTTCTCACCTTTAGAATGCGTATCAAATGCCGCAAGCCCAGATACTTTTTCAGCAGACGATACAAGTCATTAATCAGCTGTGTGTTCTCGTGCTCGATTTGTGCCGTTGTCATGTCTGTTGGGGATGCTCTTAATTATGGTTCGACCTAGTTTAGTATTTAGTTTCGGCCTGGTTTTCACTTACGCTCCAAACGCTCCATGCGCTCCCTGCGCTCGGCGGCCTCCTCGGCGAGCCGGGCCGAGGTTTTCACACCCTCGCCGGACTTCTGGGTCTTCTCCATGATGGAACAGGCTCGCATCACATACGATGGTACGGTTTCCTGTTTCTCCTGACGCGGAATGTCCACCAGTGTCCAGTACTGAGTCTCCAGGCGGATAACTTCCTATATGAACAAGTTCAGTCAAGAAACCATGCGATTCGAATACGCGTACAGACCTTTATCATTAGCTTGAGCATGGGATAACGCTGAAATATGTTGCGATGGCTCTTCGAGTCGCCGTACTTGTTCATCAGGTTGATCAGCGCCTTCTTCACCGTATCGTAGGACTCCTCAAGGCGCAATCGCAGCGAGCGGAGGCGTTCGTTGGTCTCGATGACCTCATCGCGTGTCATGCCACTGGGTGCACCCTCGTCCTTGACATCCTGCACAATGCGGCGCACACTCTGCGTGAACTTGCCAACAAAGTTGGTTGTTGCTGTTGCCGAGACAAAAAAAAAAAAAAAAAAAAAAAATGTGTCAGTCATTATAATGTAATATATTCATGCACATATGTGCGTATGTATATATAATAACATATTTATGGAAATTAACAAGTAAAAAATTGTGCGGAAATTACACGAAACACTGTCATTCATAATGGAAATGTCAGTAGACACGCGCATTAACCCCAATTTCGATCTGCGATTCATGCGGAAATTGTTCGTCTACTGTGAAGTCGAACTATTATGCCATGATGAGTCGCATATAAATAATAATATAATAAATAATAAATATATTTTTAAAATCATTTCCCCCGGAAAAAGCAACCCTATTGGTTTTTTTTCCTCCCACAACAAAAGTTATTTTTATATGCGCGACCGTCTGTCTGCGGATTCGAACTCGCGACCCACCGCGCGTCTCTCAGTCATGACAATCGAGCCACACAGCTCGACGCGCACCACCACGAACATCTCAGCCGCAAAGTGTGCCAAGATTTAGTTTTCTTCTGTCGAAGAGTTTCGAAATTTCAAGAACATTAAAATCCAGAGCGCAGAGGGTATAATAAGTTCGTCGCAGACCCTATAAAATTAATCAGCGATTGCCAATAATTTCCTATGACAACTGTATATGATTATTATAAATGATTATTCTTCTTTCAAAATTTAAAATATTGGTTTTGAGGCGCGATGGGCGTAGCGAAATAATGCCGATTCATATGTGTTCACGCAGCCAGACAGACGGGCATTGGCAATTGGCGATCAAGAATATGTACATATAGTATTTACTTTGTATACTCGCTCACCCCTCCGACTGCTCTACGCATATATTGAGTAAATTTGTATTGGTTGCTGGTACACGCCTCTTTTTATTTTTACTGAGAATTAATATCAGCTGTCTTATAACAGCTGTGCAGCTTTTAAAAGCTTCGAAAAATTAAAAAATCTCAATTGCATATTTTGTTGAACACTTCTCACAAGTACTTGATAAAAACTGTGGCATGCTTTTCAGTTATTGTGAGACTAGTAGTAGTTGCATTAGGCGGCATATTCTTATATATATATTATATATATATACATATATATATTTTTTAAATTTTATATAACGTAAAATATGCTTTTGACCACATTTTGTGTAAGCTTTCAAAATTTCGACAATTTATACCCAACCTTTGGAACTACAAAATATTATCAGCCATGCATTTAAGTCATTGGCAAAATTCCAAATTGTCCGTAAAAAAATTAATTCTTTAATTCCACAACCTGCTTCTATAAGAAAAGTCTGTTCTCAAGTGATTTACAAGTGGTATAGGTCAAGCGATTGTATGTATGTCAATAAGCTACATATGCAATATGGTTTCTAATGTATGCAAAGAATTAAAATTCTATAAAAGTCAAGTTTTAATATCATTTTTCGAACCAGGCAAACAAAGAATCCATTAAGATTGTCTCGCTTGCAAGTATCATTAAAAAATGGGCACGTCGCTATTAGTATTCATTATTGAATCGTAAATGCCAATCTACCTAAGATCATGGAAAACGTGACAGACTCATAACACGATTTCTATTTGACGGCTCTGTGAATAAGAAAAGAATTTTCTATCACTCTTGTGGGAATTATCCCAAGTTCTTTTAATTGCAAAGTTGAATGAAATGCTAAACAATTTTCTTCTACACTGTTGATAGGATAAATGAATCATATGTGTTTCAACCAATCTCGAAAAACCCTGCTTTTTCTCGAATTCTTCTGATAAGACCGATCAAGTGAGTCGAGCTGTAAGTACACAGTCATGCCTAGTCATGGTGTGACGTAGATTAGATATAGCTTGAACCCTGGACTCCAAAGTATGTACGCAAGCAGCTTTTTCAAATTATTCATCGTCCGCAAATAATGTTTGCATTGGAAGAATACTAAGAATATATTGCGACTAACCATAACAGAAAAATGCTGGACAAACCCTTGCAAGCATTGCCAAAAATCAATCATTCTCAGTCGTTCTTCAGACGTTGTGCCGAACAGTCGATACCGGCACCAAATCGTCGGGGAACTGACTGAATTTGTTATGTATCATATGTATAACATATATACATATCAATGTATGTATGCGATATCGGAATAGATAAATAACATTTCCGCCATTTCGATTTTGCGTTGAAAAACTTAGGAAAACAATTAGATGATCTCTGTATCGATGTGTTTTCGAATACTTTTGCCAGACCAGCATATACTTGTACATAAATTGGCACATACATACATACACATGTATGTATGTACATTGCCCATAGCCATGGATACGATCTAAAATACTATACAAGAGGCTCTCGCAAACGTCTCAGTCTCAAGATATTCACGAACGGCGAAGCACGACACGCGCGAGAACGAAACGAAGTGAAAACAAAAACATAAAAACTACAAAATAATAAAAAAAAAACTACAAAATAAAGAGGCAAACAGAAACGAACTCATATAAGTACGTATGAAACAGTGTACAGTCTATAAAGTTTAGCTTTTTAGCTTCAAGTGTGTAGAGACGCTAGAATAAATGCGGGCTTTTATTGACTTTAATTACCGAAAAGTAAAGTTTTCATCAGCAATATGCGAAGAGAGAAGAGTTATGCAAGCCAACGACGAAATGCCGAAATGTCAAATCGTAAAGAGAGCAGACCACTAGAGACCGAAGACGTTCACATTCGTTGAGTTCTCGCCGCGAAGAACTTCGCAGTCGCAGTCTTAATTAACTGCCCGGCGAAGACATACGAGTTGCAGATGGTACAAAAAGAAAAAAATATTTTCTTTTGCTTTTGAAACCAACAAAAGCGAAGTATTTGTGCTTAATTGCCGCCTTTGACTTCTGGCCTTCTGCTGGTCGTTGGCTCACGACGTTTGATGCACAAACCGAGGGTATCTGGACGTCATTGCACTTTGTGCGAGACTTACTCGTCAGGGTGTGTTCGCTGTCAGTCTGTAGTTTTTGCCTGGTTTTTTATTTTTAGCTACAGTACTATTTCCATATGGAAAAGCTGCAAATGGTTGCATTTCGCGCAGCACAATATTTTCAGCTGACATGCATAATTAGAAGCAAGTTTCAATTCTCTTGCGCTGCTCTGTGCAGTCAGTATATGCCATGCGAATTTATACCTATCATTTATTCCAGGCTTGGTTGGCAACCTTCAGAATTTGAATATATCGTCATATAGGTGCAATATAGCCGAGACCAAGTGTGTGTTTTGTTTTTATAATTTAAGAGGCAGAAGCTATGATAATTCAAGCTCGTATATTTGTGAGATATTCATTATTATAACCATTTACCCATTGAAAATGGTATATTAACTTTGTGAAAACACATGTAACAGGCAGAAGGAGGCGTAGAAAACCATACAAAGTATATATATTCCTGATCAGCATCAATATCAGATTGTGTAGAATGGTCCCAAGTAGCATATTTGTTGCGATGCTCGACACTCCATAAAACGAATTTTTCGTATTACAAGAAAAGCTGAAAAGCTAGAAGTACCAAATTTTACAGGAGGGTCTCTGGTAACATTACGCAGAATGCGGATTTTTAACTTTTGGATGCCACGACCACGACTCTTAATATTTGTAAGATATTTCTTTTTTGTTTCGTGTTTGTCGTGTCTAAATGGTGGGAATCTAAATGTCTAAAAAACATAAAGTCTATAAATATTTCAAAGTCAGAAAGTCAGAATGAGTGGCAAATGTTAAAATAAACGGCAACAAAAATATAAATACATCTACACTTCGTCATTAAATCCCGCTGACTTATGTGACATATACTGTAGGTAATCCTCGCAGGCTTAGTAATACCTCTAAAATCGTATTGGTAGTCTTTCTTTTTTTAGGATAGCTGTCAACAAGCTGAATCAGACTGATCATTCATATTTTGCTTTGTGGCTTATCAGAAACTTTCGTATATGGGAGTTCGCCAGAACCGTAAATATTTGTACAGCCGTTGAGCCTGAAGACTACTCGCGACGTCGATCGCATTAAGTCGCATTTGCGAGACAATGGAATCTGAATCAATATAGAAGTAGCTAAGAAACGTATATACCTGAAATGTCATTATCGATAAAAACCCACGGAAACTGGTGTCGCTTGAAAAACTTGTTTCACAGCATCCAAAGTGCGAAACTGGACCAGTCCCTGGGACGGCATATATACAAGGTATTCCTCGACCCGTTCGAGAAATGTTTGACGCGGGCAAGAAATGGATCGCACGTGCAAATATGCATAATCTGAGCGAATCTGATCTCGCTCTTTCTCCGTATCGCGACTAAGAGATCGTGCCATGTTTTGGCTTGGCTATCAGACTGTTGCCTTATCACTTGCGCTCTGCCTCTCTCTCCCTCTCACTCTCTCGCTCTCTCTCGCTCTCTCTCTGTCTTTCTAATGCCCACTTTATGTTGATTTGCAGACCTTTGCTCATGTTTAACTGCGAAATTTTTGCTCTCTTCACTGCACCAAGGCATTTGTTTATCTTTAAATCGTAGCGCGCGCGCTCTCTCTCTCTGTCTCTCTCTCTCTCTCTCTCTCTCTCGCGCGCCACCAAACAGCTTTCCGGCCTTGCCCGCATACTCGCCGCGGCGTAAACCTGTTCTGTTAATTTGGCCAAAATACACAGCAACAAAACAAAATATACGACTGTCGAATACTCTATGTGCTTTCAAAAACATGTGGCATTTGCGACTTTTGTTTTTAAATAAACTCCGAAAAGGCTTTAAAAACTTCTAAATAATTTTACCATAATTGTTGATTACCGATACTTTCTTTTCAAGCAGAGTATTTAAAACACAAAAAATAAAAAATAAAAATAATTATAAAAAAATGTATTTTTTGGCCGCAAGCTTTGAGCGAGTTCAGGCAAGGCGTGTTGGCCAAACTCGGCGTCGACTTGCAGCTCAGACGCAACGCGTCGGTACTAAAACTCTTCGCGCTCAGTGTCGATTCGTTGCTCGGAGTGTACAGTGTACTGTGTAAAGGTGTCGTTAGTATTCGTACTCGTGAGTACAAAAAAAACAAGTAAGGAAAGCTACAGTCGAGCGCGCGCGACTGTAAGACACCATTTACCCTATTCGAAGAAATAATACAAAATAAAATAAATGGTATAAAAATAAAAAAAAAAGGAATTTACATTAAGAAAAAAAAATCGGCCCGCGCCAGATTCGAACCCAAGAACTCTCACGAACTTTGTAACTTAAGAGTCGGACCTCTAACCACTAGACCACACAAGTTTACGCCATGCGATCGGCAAATTAGACTTTTGTTGACGCCCTCTACTGCGTCGATTTAACGTTTTGGTAAGGAATCGCTAGCGCCCATAACTTTGTATGGGGAATTCGAACTCCTATAACTTCTTTGTTATTAAAAAATAAAAATTGAAGAAAGCTACAGTCGAGTGCACTCGACAGTAAGTTATAATTTACCTTTGGCTGCTAAAAATAATTCTTAATATTAATTACTTTTATTCGAATTAATAACAACGCATCGCATATTTCCGAAATTAAATACACATGCATTGACGCTAATGGCACATGCCGACTGCACGCCGATTGTGCGTGCGCAGTCGGCGCAAGCATTGAAGCCGAGCCTCTGCTCCGTCTCTGCTGCTGTATGCAAAACTTTTCGCGCCTAGGAACAGACCATGTCCTTCAGTGGTTTGTTGTGAGAGTTGTCAGCTCTATAACTAAATGTCCCCGGTTCGAATCCCAGCGCAGTCTTCTTTTTTTTGTATTGCTTAGAAAAAGTTTTTGGTTTTCCTTTTTTTTTTTGCATAATATATTTTTCATATAGCGCAAAATTATTAAAAAAAAAAAAATTGCCCAGCGCAGGATTCGAACCCGCGACCTCACGCATCAGAAACTTGCGAGCCAACCATCAAGACCACACACAGTTACGCAGTGCGATCGGCAAAAAAAAAAAAAAAAAAGTTGCCCGTTGCTGGATTCGAACCCGCGACCACACGCACCAGAATCTTGCATGCAACCATCTAGACCACACACAGTTACGCGGAGCGATCGGCAAATGAGACTTTTATTGATGCCGGCCTTCTGCTGCGTCAGTTCAACATTCTAGTTGGAATTCTAAGCGCCCACAACTTTATATGGGAGATTCAAACTCCTATAACTTCTTTGTTTATTGTCCGATCGGATTGAAATTTATAGGGTAGATCTGTACTATGGTAAGCTACAAGAGTGTTAAAAAAAATGTTTTGTTATTTCCCTACTTTTCTTAAAATGCAATAGTTTGGGGGCGGTGGGCGTGGCATCCAAAAGTTGAAAATCAAACATTCTCCGTAATGTTACCAGGCACCTTACTTTCAAATTTGGCGCTTCTAGCTTTTCTAGTTTTCTTTTAAACTATAAAAATGTGGTTTTTAGAGGCGGTGGGCGTGGCATCCAAAATTCTAAAATCCAACTTCTGCATAATGTTGCAAGACACCCTCCTACCAAATTTGGTGCGTTTATCTCTTTTCGTTATTGAATTATTTGGAAAAAATCGAAATACGCATTTATCGATTTGCGGAGGCGGTGGGCGTGGCACATCAAGTTTGAAATAAACTTCTTGTGTGTATTGAATACACGCACACTCCCACCAAGTCTGGTGCCTCTAGCTCTTTTAATAGCTGAGATCTGTGTGTTCATACAGACGGACAGACGGACAGACGGACAGACGGACAGACGGACAGACGGACAGACGGACAGACAGACGGACATGACCAAATCGACTCGGCTATTGATGCTGATCAAGAATATATATACTTTGTATGGTCTGCCACGCCTCCTTCTGCCTGTTACATACATTTGCACAAAGTTAATATACCATTTTTTACCCATTTTCAATGGGTAAATGGTATAAAAAGAATAAAAACAAAAAAAAAAAAAACAAACGGGCCGAAACTTTTTCTTTATCTTTTTCCCTTTGCATTCTCGTTGTTCCCTTTTGCTCTGTTGTTTCATGTTGCTTTGCGAATAATTAGGGTTCTGTACGTGACTGCAAAATTCGAATAATTCGAGTGTGCTTCGACAAAAGTTCGGGTGTGTGTGTGGGAGAGAAGAGGAGACCGCGTGCGAGCGAGAGCGGCAGATGTTGTAAAAGCTCTCGTTCCACAGTTTGCTAAATTATCTTGGCGCGTTGGGCTTTTGTTTACATTTTCTCTATTGACAGATGTCTTTATTGTTTATTCGCTTTTACTTTTAATTTCGAGCGCACTGTTTACACATTACTGTTGTTTACCTCTGCCCCACCACCCACGCTCTCTCTCTGTCCTCTACTCTTTGCCTCCATCAACATGTGGTTGCTTCTCGACTCTGGATGACGATGATTCACAATTGCTGCTCGAAGGCTGCAAACACTGGCATTGTTGGAATTTTGGAATTTTTGGGTTTATCAGCTTATTCATCGTTTCAGACGGCATTTTTCATAGCTTTGCGTTTGATTACAGTTTTTATATATTTTTTTTTTAAATTAATTTTGTAGCTTGTAAGCGCGAAAAAGGCAGGCTGAGAAGCGTGCGCTGCTGCAAACCACAGGCATGTGCAAATGCGGTTAGCCTAAGCTTAGAAGCTAGGCACGTGCATAGCACAGACCCACACACACACTCACACATACTTCTACACACACTAAATTATCAATCAGCTAAACTTACCGTGGGAAACACCAGCATAACTCAAGCGGAAAATTCAATGACGTCAAGTTCAAAGCCTCTTGAGACTGCGCATGCATACCGGTATTAGGGGCATTATTATTTTTAGAGACCAACACATCGTGCACTGCCGACTGCCGACCATTATGATCCTATTAACAAGTTCTCGTCGAGTGGAACTGGTTCCATTCAATGCGAACTGCGATTTCTTTGCATTGCCCGCAGCTGCTGACGCCATCGCTGGCTGCAAGCACTGAAATTCATTCAATTAAATTGCCAGTTAAGCCCTAATCGATTGATTTGGTCCCCGAAACTCGACTGTGCGATCTCGTGCGGCAACCAAACGCGCAACTAATTGGCGCGCATTAGCGCACAGATGTGTGCAGACCGCAAATTACGAGCAGCAATTAGGCCCGACGCCGGCACACTGCAACTACAACTACAACTACAGCTGCAACTAGATTCGCATCACACTCGCAGTACATGCAATTAGATTGTGCGTTGATAGCCCCCTCATCAGCAATGTGGAACACTAGAGCAAAAAAAAAAAAAAACAAGTAAGGAAAGCTACAGTCGAGCGCGCGCGACTGTAAGATACCATTTACCCTATTCGAAGAAATAATACAAAATAAAATAAATGGTATAAAAATAAAAAAAAAGCAATTTACTACATTAAGAAAAAAAAATCGGCCCGCGCCAGATTCGAACCCAAGAACTCTCACGAACTTTGTAACTTACGAGTCGGACCTCTAACCACTAGACCACACAAGCTTACGCCATGTGATCGGCAAATTAGGCTTTTATTGACGCGGGCCCTCTACTGCGTCGATTTAACGTTTTGGTTAGGAATCGCTAGCGCCCATAACTTTGTATGGGGAATTCGAACTCCTATAACTTCTTTGTAATTAAAAAATAAAAATTGAAGAAAGCTACAGTCGAGTGCACTCGACAGTAAGTTATAATTTACCTTTGGCTGATAAAAATAATTCTTAATATTAATTACTTTTATTCGAATTAATAACAACGCATCGCATATTTCCGAAATTAAATACACATGCATTGACGCTAATGGCACATGGCGACTGCACGCCGATTGTGCGTGCGCAGTCGGCGCAAGCATTGACGCCGAGCCTCTGCTCCGTCTCTGCTGCTGTATGCAAAACTTCTCGCGCCTAGGAACAGACCATGTGCTTCAGTGGTTTGTTGTGAGAGTTGTCAGCTCTTTAACTAAATGTCCCCGGTTCGAATCCAAACGCAGTCTTCTTTTTTTTGTATTGCTTAGAAAAAGTTTTTGGTTTTTTTTATTTTTTTTGCATAATATATTTTTCATATAGCGCAAAATTATTAAAAAAAAAAAAAAATTGCCCAGCGCAGGATTCGAACCCGCGACCTCACGCATCAGAAACTTGCGAGCCAACCATCAAGACCACACACAGTTACGCAGTGCGATCGGCAAAAAAAAAAAAAAAATTGCCCGTTGCTGGATTCGAACCCGCGACCACACGCACCAGAATCTTGCATGCAACCATCTAGACCACACACAGTTACGCGGAGCGATCGGCAAATGAGACTTTTATTGATGCCGGCCTTCTGCTGCGTCAGTTCAACATTCTAGTTGGAATTCTAAGCGCCCACAACTTTATATGGGAGATTCAAACTCCTATAACTTCTTTGTTTATTGTCCGATCGGATTGAAATTTATAGGGTAGATCTGTACTATGGTAAGCTACAAGAGTGTTAAAAAAAATGTTTTGTTATTTCCCTACTTTTCTTAAAATTCAATAGTTTGGGGGCGGTGGGCGTGGCATCCAAAAGTTGAAAATCAAACATTCTTCGTAATGTTACCAGGCACCTTACTTTCAAATTTGGCGCTTCTAGCTTATCTAGTTTTCTTTTAAACTATAAAAATGTGTTTTTTAGAGGCGGTGGGCGTGGCATCCAAAATTCTAAAATCCAACTTCTGCACAATGTTGCAAGACACTCTCCTACCAAATTTGGTGCGTTTATCTCTTTTCGTTATTGAATTATTTGGAAAAAATCGAAATACGCATTTATCGATTTGCGGAGGAGGTGGGCGTGGCACATCAAGTTTGAAATAAACTTCTTGTGTGTATTGAATACACGCACACTCCCACCAAGTCTGGTGCCTCTAGCTCTTTTAATAGCTGAGATCTGTGTGTTCATACAGACGGACAGACGGACAGACGGACAGACGGACAGACGGACAGACGGACAGACGGACAGACGGACAGACAGACGGACATGACCAAATCGACTCGGCTATTGATGCTGATCAAGAATATATATACTTTATATGGTCTGCCACGCCTCCTTCTGCCTGTTACATACATTTGCACAAAGTTAATATACCATTTTTTACCCATTTTCAATGGGTAAATGGTATAAAAAAAACAAAAAAAAATACCGAGCAAATGTGCTCAAGTAACGAGCACGCGATGCCAACTACAGACGCGTCGTTTGTCTATTGTGAATGCAGTAGCAGTTGGAGCTCAATGGGCTGCTCTTGATCACTGATGCCGCTCGGTCACGGTCAATACTCCAAGGAGCGGAAATTACTTTCGGCAAAATTAATCGCCAAAACAAAGTCGCGCTGATGTCAGCCATGAGCCATGAGGTAATGCCACTCAAATGCTCTTGGGCCAAGTTGGCAGAGCCGACAGTAGCTGGAATAAGAAAGTAGCGCTTAAGCCGCTCATTTCAAAAGAAGCGTGCATCATTCGCATATTCTTAGTCAAGTGTAGTCAGTGATGCGGTGTAGGTCCCAACAGAGTGTGGAAGTATCTGCTTGAGAATCTCTTGTAAGTGCCTTCAAAGAAATAAATATTTCCGTCAACGCGCAGCTGGAACTTCAAACAGAAATAAACTTGTTCAGCTTATGGTGCTAATGAAGCTGCATAACAAATTTTACTGCGGTAGTTCTTATAGTTTCCAAGATCTTGACGTTTCCGTAAACTAGTTTTGTATGTGATAAATATATAGGTATATCAATATCAAATGTGACTTCCTTTGCGTTTAAAGTAGTATCAATGCTCAATAAATAATCGATATGATAATTGAAATGTGCCTTCCAAAATAAATATTAACAGTAATGGTGAAATTTTAAAATAAATAAAAATAAAATAAATAAATAAAATATAAAAAATAGACTCGTTCAGTAAATGTTATTAATGAAGCTGCATAGCAAATTTTACAACCGTATCTCAGCTAGTTTCCGAGATCTTCACATTAAAGTAAACAAGTTTTGTGTGTGACATATAGCAAATTTCATATAAATATCTAAAAAAAAATAGAGATAGTGTAGAATATATTAAACTTCATTTATAGTGTTAGAATCATAATTATCACAACTGATAACATATTGGAGTGAGAATATTTTGTAAGTGCCTGCTAAAACTATATATAACTCCTATAAAAGGCAGCTAGAACTTAAAAAAAAACTCGCTCAGTATATTGTTATAAAGTTTCTCTTTTAGAACATTTAAAATATATATCTATAATCATGTTGCATATTAAATTTGACTTCCCTTTTATTAATAGTATCAGAAATATAATTATCAAAGCTCACTAAATCAGTTAATGCTAATAAGCGGCAGCAAAACAAGTTTTACTACTGTATATTGTATTATTGTTTTATTGTTTCATATAGTAAACCAGTTCCAAATAAAATCTAGCAGCAGCTACTCAGCAAATTTGATAACTGCAGCACTCAAATCATAAAGTAAATTATATAAAAAATTGAATAATAAAGCGTATTCCGCTTTCTCAAGGAATCCACTGCTCGTTTTGCCCTTTCGCGTTTTATATTATAATATTTATATATATTTTTGAAAGTTTTGCAAACGACATTTTTGACATAAGTCATCAACTTTACCTGCGCTGCAGCGCTTTATCATATTAATCAGCCCACGCAGCGTATGCGCAATATTTCGTTTGGTGTCGCCGGCAGCTGTAGCCTTTTGGCTTCGTGCTGGAATTTCGTATGCCAGGGGCGTGCGCGTGCCAGTTGTAACCCCTTAGGCAAGCAGCAGCCACACTGCCCCTTCCCCTGCCTCTGCTTCAAGTTAGCCCGACTTACCAACGCTCCCCCTCCACTGTCTCCTTTCTGCTCCATCGCTTGGCTAATTCCCATCAATCAGCCAACTAAATGAGCGTACGAATGTGACGACGCCTCACAAATCCTAGTCGCACGTGCTTATTTAACTGCTCCGCCCATGATAGAGGATGGGGGACCTTCCCGCTTGCCATCCTCCAACTCGACTGTTGTCTCTCTACCTATTTTATTTTATGGCCCAAAACCGTGGGAGTGTTTGCTCAGCGCGTTTTAATTAGTTCGCGTCGTTCGCCCGTTTTGTTACACTAATTGACCGCAGTTGGTAACATTTGAATGTTGTCGCCAGGCACACCCCCAGGCAGCATATGAATCAGTTCGCAACGTATTTGATTTATGTAGATCGTACTAAGGCCTTAAAAGGTGCACTGCAGCGTGCTATTGACTTATGCATGCATTCATGCATTATACGCGCGATCGAGGGCTGCGAACTCGCCTGAGTCATGTGGCAAAACCAAAACGTGAGTCTCAACTGTTGCCTGAGTTGGGAGCTGTGAGGCTGGGCTGTGTCAATACGCAAATACCGAGATCGAAACAAGACCAGTTCTATTATGTCATCGAACCATATATGTGCACATATTTTATCTGCCTATGTAAATGTCGTGCTTGGCAGGCCCCAGGCCTCAAGTTGACACCACGCAGGCCTGGGCTAACTAAGCCGGCCACAAGTCACACACAGAGTGTATGTGTGTGTGAAATGAGTATGAATGACTATGACTTGAGAAATTGCTGGCTCTGCGCACATCTCCCACTGCAGCCCCAGCTTCATGCAGCAATTTGCGCTGTACAACGGGGCGTATGCGCAACCTGTTGGCAGTTAAATTCAATTAAAGCACTAAATTAGCTTATCAGACAGCGCATGAAATTCAATTCGAGTAGCTTCTGTTTATTTTTTTTTTTCTTCTTTTTTTTTTGTATTTTGTTGCAAATTTAATGTGCACTCCGGGCCAATGCCATAGCACCACTTAATATTTGATGCGACTGTGTATTTGTGTGGCACTCGAGGGATAAGCACTGTTGTGTTTGCTGCTGCTTGTTTGTTTGCACTACATGCGTGTACATATTTGCCGCAGCTCGGCATTTTCATTAAAACTTTAAGTCACTTCTGCTGCCGTCATTTGATGCTAGTATTTTGCATTATTCAGGCAACTGCCGCCGCATTTGAGCAAACACAAGCACAGCCGCATGCCTGTGTGTGTGTGTTTGTGTGTCTGAGTGCGCCCCAACAGGCAGCACAAATAGATGAGATGCCGGGCCAGCACCACCTCGCACACACACACACACACACAGAGCAAACAAACGTGGGGGAGTCTAACAGCTTCCCGAGTCCCGAGTGAGAGATCTGCCTGTGCGTTGGGCTTAACCTTTGTCTACAATGTAGTTGAGCCCAAATTTGACTCCCCAATCGCACACACGCCTGTGGTGCCTGTGGCTGTGTGTGAGTGTGTGGCCTTAGCACACGACAGCAATAAAAAAGAAGAAGTCGACACTCGCCCAATTGGATCCACAGTTTGACAGATGCACGCGGGGGGGAGCAACAGCAACAACGACAACGACAACGACAACTGCTACGATAGATAGACAATAATTACAATTCCAACAACAACAACAGCAATTTTTCGCTCATGTTGCGCTAATATTGACGCAGCACAGCGACAATCACAAGCAACAACCACAGGCAACGGCAGCAACAACAAGCAGCAGGACAAGCAGCTGTCAAGTTGTGCAAACTAAACAAGCAGCAGGCACACACAACCAAGACAGCCAGAGAAAGTGAGAGTGAGTGAAAGAAAGAAAGAGAGAGAGAGAGACTGTGTGTGAGAGAGACAGTGAGAGCGAGTCAGCGAGCGAGAGCGCATTCAGGCTGCTAGACAAATTGACAGACAATTTAGCTGTCAATTGTGCGTCGCGCTATTCGCTCGCCCGCTCGCACTGCGCGTCTCTCGCTCTGTGGTTCAGTGGCTCAGTGGTGTTCGCGCTGCGCACTGCTCGGCTGCCCACAACCGCAGGAAACATCTCGGCATTAATTTGCCTCGTCTAGCGAATGCAAAATACAATGGGCATTCGCTAAGTATGGCATATCATACGATATAGTATAGTATAATATATTATATAAAATATAGTATGTTATATAGTATAGTATAGAATAGTAAAAATATTTATGAAGTAATATATATATGTATATATGTCATAATATATAATATATAAATACTTCATTTATCACATACAGAAGGGTTGAAATATATTTATAGCTTCATGCAGAGGGCCTACGATTTTTGGCAAAATATATGTATTTTTTATTTAAGTTCTATATACTCTAAAAATTTATGCATAATAGAGTAAATAATATAAACATAGTATGAAAGTCACAAAAATTTATGTAGAGTTTTAATAAATTTTTTTTTTTAAATTTGTATATAAATTTAAATTCGAATTATGTATAATTTATATATATAAATATACGAGGGTCGTTCAAAAGGTCCTTAGAAAATCCAAGTGAAGAAATCCGAAATCCTATTTTTTGGACGGGATAAAAATGTTGGAAAAACGATTGGAAAAGTGTGTAGAGCTAAAAGGGGACTATGTTGAAAAATAAAAAAAAAATTCTGCAAAAAACAGTGTTTTTATATTTATTATTATTATTTATTTTTTCTAAGAACAACCCTGGTATATTTATATATTTTATTTTTATACTATTACATATACAATTTATATATAATTCGAATTTTAATAAAAAAACAGCATTAACAAACCCTTAATTTTGCATATAAACTATATATTTAAATTGTATCACATTAAAAAGAATTCTTTAAGATTCTCTGCATGCTTGAAAAAAGTTTAAAAATTCTAAAAATATTTGCTACGTTATAACTGAATAATTATGAGTATGTATAATTAATTAATTAATAATTAATTTAATTAACAATTAATCTATTAATTAATTGAGTATTAATAGCACGAATTAAATACGAAAAAGATGGCAGAAACGGAATAATCTAGAATTTGCTTCCCAATACTAGACTTAATCAGTGCAAAAACCCGACTGAAATGAAAATAATGCTTTGATTAGGCTAAAAAAAAGCCAATTATTTTTTTTTTTTTGAATGTACGTACATATATGGTTAATGCGCTCTGTGAGTGCCCACTGTAACTTCAGCAGAAATGACCATTTGATGTCCGCTAAGCTAAAGCGCACACAGAACAGAACACAGTAGTAAATAAAACCGCTATTTGTTGCCCTTAAGAGCCCATATATAGCGTCGACATGGCTATTAAGCCAATTGGGCGTGCTTAAAATATACACAATAGCCAAGACTCTGACAAGGACTCGGACTCGCACTCGGACTGTGACTCGGACTCCGCTTCGAATCTGGAGTGGGACTCGCACTTGGACTTGGCTGGATGTCAGTCTCGTGCTCGTGCACGCTTGGCCAGTTAATCGTCAAGGCGCGCTATGCAAACTAATAAAATATACACACAGATATATGCATGCACTCGTCGCTATATATAGTACACTGCCAGGGGAACACTTTGAGCTGTCCCTATTTTTTTTGTTGCTTCGCTTTCTTTGGCTTAACTTTTTTTGCGGAGCATTTGCATCCAGCTGCCGCCTGTCGAGTCCTGAGTGCTCAGTGCATATAATTTTGGGGCCCTTTGCTGTTGCAACTTTTGCAATTAAGCCAGCTGCCTGTTGGCCAAGTGGTGTTCGTGGCAACTCTGTCATGTCACAAAGAGCGTCCTCGTCCTTGTTGACCAGAAGGTTACCGCTCTGACAGACACTTGTGGCTGCCGTTGCTGTCAGTCGCACCCTGTACTCGAAATGGGGCAGACGTAGGCAAATCTGATTGTATATATGCTATATATATTCGTATACATATAAGGCATTCAGTCGATTAAGTGAAGAACATCTTATTTTACGCTGCAGTCTGATTCATTATTATTTAAATTTATATATATTCATGTTCAGTCAATTTCTTATTACTCTGTGTGAAGTATAGATTTAGCTATGGGATTGTGACTAAACTGGTAAGTTCCCCGAGCCCTTGGGAACTTGTAAAACGTTCTATATACTTTCTTGTTTAAGAAAATTAAAAGTCATTCAGCGTGCTGCGGTTGGCTTATATATTAAAACAGTGTTGAAATTTAATTCCGTTTAAAATTACTCGCTTCGAAATTCCCTTTTTAGGGCATTAAACGTTCAACGTCATTACAATTTCGAGATATTCTAGAACCTATGAGTTTCATTGCTGTCGTCACGTTTCACCATTTCAGCATTCTAGAGAAGTCAATCATACACATTTATCATCCTCATCAGTATTCAAATATGACAGCAGCACGAGAGCTGTTTTCTAGTACTTTGGGGAGAGATTAATTTTTCTTTTTTAGCAGACACCCTTTGCCAGGTCTCTGACGTACATATGTATGTACTACTCTTCGCTTCTTCAAAGTCATAATGATTATTGCGATTCAAGTGAACATCTGTGTTTATGGCACAGACAGGCCAATGCTCTTTCACAGTCTCTCGGCACATGCACCACATTGCCATGATGAAATGTGCATTACATTGTCTTCGTATTGTTTTACTTTCGACCCACTTTGTGTGCACTGCACTGAATAAACGCTGGGTATGTCTGCGATGTATTAAATGCATTTACAGCAATAATAAGAAAAGTTGGCCCGCGGTCAGAACGAGATGTGCAGATACTCTTCAAACAAGTTGAAAATATTTCACATAACAAAAATAATAAAAGTAGTATGCATAATTTTTTTTTTAGTTTATAGTATATATAAAATTAACCAAGTTCATATATGCTTTTTACAATGTTTAAATATTTCATAAAATAAAATATAATGCATACCAAGTTCATATACGCTATATCATAAAATTTTTACAAGGTAAAAAAAAAATAAAAATAATATATAATGCAAACTTAATTCATATATACTATACACCAGTTGAAACATTTAATATAACAATAACAATAATAATATACAATACATGTCAAGTTCATACATACATAATTTATCCTTAAGCCATTTTTTTGCGCATAAAAAACGTGCCAAAAAAAAGAAATAATATATTTACTATACCCATATAATATATTACATTATATAGTAAATTGCGTTCTAGGAAAAACCAGAGCATTATCTTAAAATATCGTGGGCTAACTGACAGCAGAGGCTATAGCGTTGTCATTTGGGCCGTTGACAAGTGTACGTCACTCATACGCACCATGGCGCAGACAAATCTCATTAGATATTGAACGCAAACGAAAAAACTGAACGGATGAGGCAAGACGACATGACAGCGTGGCAACTTAATTACATTGCACTGGGCATGGACATTGATTGCTTGACTGCAGGGCAAAACATCCTAATTACGCAGGCCAGGCAGGCGCACGGCACATGCAAATGCAAAGAATGGCCAAGAGAGAGAGAGAGAGAGTGGTAGAGTGAGGTGGGAGGGACAGGCAACCAGCTGAGCTGTCAGCAGAAAGAAAATTCCCACAGCATTTGCATCCTGTTGCATCTTCTGCCTTCTGCCTTTTGCCATCGCTACGTGAGCAGATGACAGAATGACACTTTGACGCATGAATGGGCGAGTAGGGAAATGCCTGAGAACGTAACAAACACAAGGATAACGCCTTGTTGGACATTTCGTTGTTGTTGTTGTTGTTGTTGCAGCTCATTGCCGCATCCTGTCGCCTCGTAAGCCACTTAATATGGCAACAGCTTTCAAATTCAAATTCACGTCACGCCCGTTGCACAGTCAAATGAGCTTAGCACTAAACCGGCCACAGGAATATCGCTGCAAGCACAGCTATATATCGCTCTCTCTCTTTATCTATATCTCTATCTCTTCCTCTCTCTCTCTATAGTTTACAAAATTGTTATTTGGTCTGTCAACGCCGCGACAAAATTAATGCGTACTGCTCAGATCAAAGACAAAGACTGTGTCCCACTACAGCTTATGGAATTCGCTTGAATTTTGAGCACTTTATTCGCTGCTCCTGCCCCCCGCTCCGCTCACCTTGCCTGCCGCGCTGCATATTTGTGTACTCGCTGCTGCTGTTTGTTTTTAATCACTTGCCAAACAATTTCGCTCGACATTGATGCGCTCAAAAAAAAAAAAAAAGTGTCCTGTTTCCAATTAGCAAACGGCGCTGTCGATCGACATTTTCAGTTGTTTGCCAAGTCGACGGGATTATGGACGAGCACCTGCAGCACGTACCGCCCGCGCACTACTGACTCGGGTACACCATCCCCTACACTTTAGAGCATACAACGTGATTATCGGCCCGGCACACAGCTGACTGGCTGCTCGCAGCTGAGCTGAAATCTGAACGGTTCGCCCCAGCTAAATGGTCACATTAACGAGCACTGGGCTGGGGCACTGGGCCAAATTGCATTTGTCCTGCCGGCGAAAAGTTTCTAATCGACGAGGGAGGGAGGTGTAGGTGTTGGTCAACTGCTCTCTGCCCCGTTTTGTTGCAAGTTTGTCGTGCGCTTATTAAATTCGATTCACCTTCAAACGCTCGGAGCGACGCTCGGGCTGCTCGTCCTTCGCCACAGCTCGTTGGCTCCTGTGGCTACCCATTTGGGCACTCAATTGAGAGTCCTTTGCTGCCACGCTCCCAGCCTTCCCTTCAACTATAAAACTATAAAATAATTACTTAAGTGGCAAGGCAGATGCACATGTTGCTGGCCCTAGCGCACAAGCTGCTGCTCTATAAATACGTGCACATTTCTCTCGACTGCATTCATCAATATTTCACGTTGATTGTCTAACCGAAATTCAATTAATTTATAATCGAAAAAAAAAAAAAACGTTATCAATTTGCAGCTTAAGCGAGAGAGCGAGAGAGATCAAACACACGGTCAGACATGGCAAATAAATAAAGCAATTACGTTTCAATTATTTTTAACGAATTTACTGTGACGTCTGTGGCAGCATCGAAATTTAAATATTAATGCGAAAATTGGGTAATATTTTGTGCACACGGTTACACGTCGCAGACGACATAAAGTCATTTTGTTTACGAACTACAATCAAAGTTCAATTTGTATTTTCGCATTAAGCTCGTAGAAGTTGCCAGTTTCAACAGGACTTATGCCACACACACGCACACGCACACACACTCGCACACAATCATAAAGTGATTTTCAGGTAAAAACCCCCCAAACGAGGGCAATTCCCAGGTCAAGCCAACAACTTCAGTGGTCTGAGAGAGGGAGAGAAAGAGTGCGAGAAAGAGAGAGCTAGCGAGTGAGCTTTTCTTGTCCGTTGTAACATTTTTGGCTTCGGTGTTACGAGTGCACTTCTATCATTATGCCGACTGATGCACACACGTACTCACACACACACACACTCTCACACATATTTGCTCAGTTAAATTGCCTATATTTTTCGAAGAGGGGGCGGTACCCAACGCTCCCGCATTTGCCAGCACAAACGTATTTTCGCAATTAATTTTTTTTTTGGGTTTTTCCTTGATGAAATCGACGAAATGGTCTGGTAGTTTAATTGAAAGCATATTGAAATTATACGAGTACAACATATTTCTCGCAAATTCTGTTTGAGTACATTTTTTATGCGTAATAAATGCGCTTAAATGACTTTTGATATGCTTGGCGTGGTGTACCCGTATTAAATGTGCCAAATATAAAGGTTCGATTAAAACAATCAGAAGAAAAAAAAAATTGATAAAATCATACTCCTCAAAATATATTAAAAATCAGTTTAAGCAGCTTTTTTCTATGCTTCAAATACTTAATATAAAACAAGTAGAGAAAGCTACAGTTCCCTTATATGTAAAATCTCCTATAAATACCTCCTTTATAAAATTTAATTATTATCATACAGATTAATTGTAAATTAAACATAAATAAAAAAAAATATAAAAGGTACCCTCTAGATCCATTTTCAGTGGGAAAATGATTTAGAAATTTCTAAATTTTTCTTATGCTTTTATTGGTGTATGTTTAGTGTGCTGGTCTATAATTAGAGTTTCGTTTCATGCAGTCATGCGAGAAGACAGTTGCATTATGATAAGAACGTATCTCGTTATGACTTCGAGGGCGTTCCACAGTGCGTCATGACAGTTATCTACAATCAACTCTATCAGCACCAATTCACAAACAGTTACTCAATTTGTTTTTTTGGCGAATTTTCTGTTTATTCAGATGGTATGATTACAATGCAGAAAGTAAACAAGATACTGCCAATCATTCATATTGTCATATTTTAGTTACTTAGCGGTACGATTTCTATATTCTTCATAAAGTGGATAACGATACGAAATATTCATTTTTGTTCTTGCAGCTTCACTACATTTTTTATAATTTAATTACAATATAATAAAATTTTTTTATTTAAAAAATAGATTTATTTCATGAAATATATTAGTTTTTGAGCACTAATTAGATTTCAGCTGCTTTCCTCGCAGAAGTCTAAAATAAAGGTATATTTAAGTTTTCCATTTCTAGTCAAATTATAAGACAATGGCAAAATATATAATTGAGAGTTCTTAGAAATTATTAAAAAGAAATAACCCGAAAGGTTATGGGATAAATTGGTTCTATGCCACTCATTCTGATTTGCAGCTTCTAAATTAACAGATGGGATGCAGGAAGAAGAATTTAACGGACAGGCAAAAATTGTTTGATTTTACTCTCATCAATAAAAAAATATACAGCATAAAGATTTTCTTGGCACAGACATTCAATTGTTTTTTAAAATATCGGAAATGACGCACCCTATGTGAGGGTGTGTGTATGCGCGAATACTGAGTATTGCTGAGTTGGTGTTCCAGCTGCCTTAAAGCAACGCAGCAGTATAAAAGTTTAGCAGTACAGCGCGAGTGCTCAATGCGATACAAGCGCGGCTGCAAGTATTCTAATTTGAAAAAAAAATTAAAAAAATACTATATTGGCTGACAGCGTATAATACCAGTGAAAGTGAGTGGCAGTTAAAGCATAATACAATTAAAGGAAAAATTGTGTAGGCAATTGCGATTATCTAGGAATATCTGTCATAGTCTATTCCTATCGAAAGTGAAGTCAGTTTCGCAATTAGAAATTTTCTTAATTCTTTCGAATCAATTTCGGTGCTGGCCACAACTACAATCAAAAGTCCCGACTTTTGGCCATGGCCATGGGTACGGCTACGGCTATGGCTACGGCTAAACAAACGCAAACAGATGTCGGCCAGAAAGTAATTCGAAAGTTCGCCGCAGAGCAAAGAAAAAGAAAAATTGCAGTAAACTTGATGTCTAATTTAAAACAAACCTGAAGGCTAACCAGACCTCGAGCTCTGGCCAAGAGCCAAAACGAAACCGCAACAAAATTTGCAGCTTGGAAAGTTGATGTAGGGTTTGTCGGTCTGTTGGTCTCTCGGTCTGTCGGTCTGTCGGTTTGTCGGTTCGTCGCGCTGTCGGGTGTTTCGGGGTGCAAGTAATTGAGATTGAGTTGAACAATAAAAGTTGCCCTCGAGTTGTGCTAACTAATGATGGATCTTCCGTTGCAGCACCATTCGATTCTGACAACAACAACAACTGCAAGAAACCAAAGGATATGAAAACACGGAAGCATACAATCGGCGGTCTGGCACTTCCGGCCCTGCTACTGACCTCCCTGCTACTGTTGGCTGTCACGCCCGCCTCCGCTCGCCCCTCGACGGACGATGAGGGCGATATTGCAGCTTTGCCGCCGGATGCGGACAATGTGGAGGTAAGCGTATAGTGCAATCGGTCTCTCTCTCTCTCTTCTTTGTATATAAATATATATGCTGCATTCTTTTGCAGTTCCACCATATCAAAGTTGTGGACGGTGTAATGCATGAGGACCATCCGGTGGTCATGTACAAAGAGGACTTTGTCAGCGAGGATTACGGTCAGTCCACCTTGAACTCATTCTCCATGTACAACTAAGCCAATTTCTGCCTCTACAGATCCCAGCAAAAACGAGACCAAAGTGTCTTCGCACAAAAAGCACAAGCACTCGCAGCACATACGCCATCATCGCAATCGACCCGGCGTCGAGAAGCAGCAGAAGAAGATTCTCTTCGATGTGCTGCCCGAATCGCCGATTGTGATGGCCGATGACGATGACGATTCTGGAGCCGATAACTTTGTGGCCGCACCGCTGGTACAGCCCGCAAAGGAGGAGCAACTCCTCAAGCGGCGTCAGCGTCGTCAGGCCCATCACCAAGAGCAGAGGCAACATGACAAGCTCCACAAACGAAGCTATTCCTATCTGCCACCAGACAGCAACTACTTGTTCAATCAGCCCTATCAGCAGTTCCATCGGTGAGTGGAGCGATCTGTATCAAGCTGCCAGCATATGATAATAATGTATTCAGTTACCGCAGTCAACCTGTGCGACAGAAGCCGCCTACCTTCTCAGGTCCGCTTCCCCAGTGGCAAAGACCTAGCAGACCTGTCCAGGAGCCCAGTGGGATCCCGAATCGTGACAGTTTCACGCCGGATTTCAATGATCTCGTCCACAACACGAATCCGGAGGATGCCGATTTTTCAGTTTTCGATAGGCCGCAAGGAGCTGAAGGCGTGGGTAGCTCAAATGCTGCAGGTGCTGCGGGTAGTACAGGCAGCTCGACCAATACCAACACGTGGACCTCAAATGACGGTAAGTACTGCTTCGTTAGTTTCTGCTAGGAAATCTAACCTTAACTGGAGGGTATAATAATTTTGACAACATTTTCGACCCTATAATCGATCGATATAATAATCGATAATCAATCGATCAATTAATCAGCATAAACGGCTGAGTCTATCTGTCCGTTTGTCTGTCCGTCTGTTGCAACGCAAAGTATTCTCTTAGTTTTTTAGCTATCTTTATGAAACTTGGCCGATCCACTTATTTGTTCTGCAAATTGCAAATAAGTCGGAACAAGCTTAATCATACCAATATATCGCATAACTGCCATAGAAACTATCGGCCTATTTTTGTAATTTTTCAAGATATCTTAATCAAACTTGCCACAACTTATTTTAATAATACACTTCTTTCTTCTGCACATTGCAAATAAGTCGGAACAAGCCTAATCGGACCAATATATCGTATAGCTGCTAGGGAAACTATCGGCCTACTTTTGTTATTTTCCAAGATATCTTAATCAAACTTGCCGCTTCTTATTTTAATAATACACACAGCACATCGTAAGTCAGAGCAAGCTTAATCGGACCAATATATCGCATGGAGCCTATCGGCTGATCTATATTATTTTTCAAGGTGTCCATCAAACTTGCCACTTCCCTTCTAATTTAATCAGAATTGGCGCATTGTAACATATAGCTGCCATAGGAAAAAAATACAGTACTACATACACATTTCTTTCTGGTTATTAACGCGCTTTTTTTTCTACGCAGGTGACCAAAGACCCATTTGGGGAATGAGTAGTAGACGTAGCACAACGAGAGCACCAGGTAAGCACCTCCCCCCACGTATGCTTAGTTCGATCCCATAATACCATCATTGTGTGCATAAAAAACTCTCCTCTGTCTGCTTTGCTAATCGTGCTCATTCATTCTTAATTACTTACAAACGCTTTCCTCTGTCTTTTCCTCGCCTTGCCTTCCATTCGATCTACTCAGCCTGGCGACCGCCAGTACAGCAAACTGATCGGCCCGAATTCGCTGCCGTGCCAACACGACGACCAGCCGCAGCAAGGCCTCCTCCGGCGACGGAAGCGCCGCCTAGGCGACCTTCCAATTCCTGGTCGCCACAGCGGACCACAACGACTCGAGCACCAAACCGCCGTGTCAGCCCCTGCGTGTGGGCCATTGTCAACTGTTGTGAGGCCGACAGCGAGGAAATCCGTTATAATTGCTTCGAGCACTTCGGCTGCATTGGCGCCTTCTGGGATATAAATCCGTGTGCGGACTCCCGGCCAGAGAATGCCCTAGCCGCTGTGACGGGCAGGCGCAATCGTTTCTGAGTGCGGTGTGTGAAGTGGACCAGCAGTGTGTTCCTGGCAGCTAATTAGTATTCGACTCTGATATATACAGGAAATCAGTTTTATTTATTTCTAGCGTAGGCCTCTAATTCTCTATACTCTTTCCCGATCGATGTGTACCGATTAACAACAACAAACCTTCTGCCTAATAAACTAACTGACCTAACATAACACAATGTCACCATGTGGAGTTCTCAATGTGGTTGTGGTTGTTGGTTAATGGCTCAAGTGTTAAGGGTTTTGGGTAGCCTAAGTACTTGCACGTTGCAACCAGCTGCAACATGAGTTTGTGAGTTTGGCAAATGCACAATGCACGCATCGAATTGAATTGCAATTACCCAATGCCACAGCAATGGGAAGAGCGGGGGAGTCCTTATCGCTTAATTACCCATCTGCTAGCATGAACCGAACCTACTCTCTGCAGAGTGCATTGCCCGAATGGCCAGCTGGCATTCGGTTTAGGGGCTGCCAACCCCAATATACGCTTACAGAATTTCAAACTAATTAAAGTGCAAACCATTTCCATGAAAAGTGAGTATTCGGGTGAGAAGTGTGTAAAGGGGTCGTACAATGCGTAAAGCGTAAGTAAAATTGTTGAAACAATAAAACAAATTTTATAATAGCTTGCAAAGTTTTTTAAGCATAATAAAAGCCTGTTGACTCAACAAATTTGCTGCTTAGCATATAATAATTATGCTATTTTCATACAAGTTTCCTAACGATTAGAATTGTAGATTGGAAATCATGCGCTAAATGCAACACGAATTTTCTTAGAACTTTGTATATCTCAAGCCTATGCACTGGAGCAAATTTGATGGCTAAATTCAGTTGTTCTTTGCAAATGTTGAAAAATGGTATATTCGTTTTATTCGTATGTACAGTCAGAAGCAGGCGAGGCAGACTCTACGAGTATATATATTCTTGATTAGCCGCAATAGCAGAGTCGATTTAGTCAAGTCCGTCTGTTTGTCCGTCTGTCCGTTTCTCGTTATGTACACACAGAGCGCAGCTGTTATAAGAGCTAGAGAGTCCAAACTTGGTATGGAGTTTCGTGTATAACATACGCATATCTAGTTTATTTCAAAGTTTGAGTGCCACGCCCACCGCCTTTATAAATCATTAATTTCTATTACCAGCTTCAATTTTGAGCAAAGTATAAATGCTAGAATTTGTTTTTTTATACTCTTGTTCAGCATTAGTAGTAGTAGTTAGGCCGTGTCCGTTCCTTTGTCCGTTAATCTGTGTGAATGGGGAAAACTCAGCTATTAAAGGCCTTAAGCTT
This sequence comes from Zaprionus bogoriensis, assembly GCA_035046045.1. Classification (NCBI taxonomy): domain Eukaryota; kingdom Metazoa; phylum Arthropoda; class Insecta; order Diptera; family Drosophilidae; genus Zaprionus; species Zaprionus bogoriensis. The sequence continues at coordinate 3,582,934 of JAWNOI010000010.1, forward strand.
GAGTTGATTAATTTTGTAGGTAATCATGTTTATTTCAAACTACGAGTTTCATGCCTAGAGTATAAAAACTCAAATTTTGAGCATTTTTCAACAGTTGCAATATTCTCGTTCAGCGTTCGCTTAGCTAACTATAACGTTGACCATCTCAGCAAGCTATAGCCTCATCGGGCAATAAGCAGGGAAATGGCTTTTGTTCGTGTTGTATTAATTTTGGCAATTTAAAAATACCTGCATGGCATTCATCATAAATGTTTAGCAGACAAACCGTGTGAAAGGTATTTAAGAGTCGAGTGCGTTCGACTGTGGCTTTCTTTACTTGTTGTTGGATGATCGACCAGTGTGCGCTGGAGTGTGAATTAATTGAGTTATTTATTAATTGGGTAAATAGACAGGCTAACATACACACTCACATACACAAGCATCCCCCTAACATTCACACACACACACACTGGCACGCCACAAAGTTAACATGTCGGCGCGTTTTAATTGCAGGAAACGTACGTCCAGGGGGAGCTCCTGGCGCCTTCGGACCACCCGCCGCAGCACCGCGGCCCGTGTTCTCGGCACCCTCCTGGACGAATCGCCCGCAAGCTCAGCCCTCATTCCGTCAAGGTAAGCAGCCAGCCCAGCCTCGGGCCCCGAGTCGAGTCGAGTTTGTGTCTCCTGCAATCGAATCAATATTCTTTACTACAGGTGGCCTGGTCTTTCCCTCGGCGCCGAGCTTCCAGCTGGGCAGCACCTGCCAGCGCGCCTCGCTGATGTGCTGCAAGCTCGCTAATCTGGGATCATTGTACGACTGCTTCCAGCATCAGAAGTGCGAGCACAGCTTCGCCGAGATACTCGAAATGTGCTCCTAATGACTGACAGCCACAGGTTGATGTGCTCCGGCTATCGCTCCCCTGCTAAGCTGCCAAGTCTGTCTGCAGGTCTGCCCGTCGCTAAGCCGCATTTATAATTAAGCCCCAGTGAACAGACTCCAAAGTGATTTCAAAATATTTGCTCTCAGCTTTTGCACTAACTAACGGTAATCCAGTAGATACACAAACACACACACACACACCCACCCACGCACACACACACGCGCAAGTACGTTTACAGATTGCAGTTGCCAATCTGTGGACTTATCAATTTATCTAAGCGTAGCATAACATTTATGTTAATTTATGGTTTTATAAAGTTCACTCCACCGGTAACATGACATAAATCTTTTGTTTCATTGTTTTCCCCTGGGTCAGGGGCGGGGCAACTCTTTGATGCGGGACACTCAGCGGTATCAGCAAATGTCAAAGTTCACCCACGGGGGGCAGCACAATAAATAAGGCCACAATTCGAAAATGAAGAGGCAAAGCATTTGTATGAAAATTGTGAAAAAGTGAAAACTTAAGAAAAATAAAAACGAAAAATAGAAATATATTTAAATAAGTAAGTTACACGTAACATTATTCAAATAAAAACTCAGAGCTCTCAACCTAAATTTTCTGTTGAGAATTGAATTATGAATTTTTAAGTATTTACGTATAAACGGAAATAATTGAAAATTATTTTTTATATTTAATATTTTTATTTATTTTTATTTCTAACAAAAACCCAGAAGTATAGGGTATTAATATATATTAATATATATAAATATATAAAACTAAATATACAATATAACTTCAGAATCCATAAATAAAAACTCAACCTAAATAAATAAGCACATCTATTAGGAATTTATTATTATGAGTTTATAATCGAGTCGTATAAACTATAAACAAAATTAAAAAATCTATTAACATATAGAACATTCAATTTATAGATTGAATACATAGCCGCACATAATTTAAATAATAACTTAGCCTAACTGCAACTATTTGGAATTAAATCTCAATAACCAGAAATTTCTTTTAGGAATTCGAGTGTTTAATAATTTATATATTTATAACAAAAAAATTTTAAAATATTTTATATTCAAAAACTATACTTGAAAATACAATTAAATTAAAAATAATTAAAGTGCAGATGCTTTATGCTCATGGAAGCTTCAACCATTTTAAAGCACAACTTAATTCCAACAGAGTTTTTCTATACAAATAATATATATATTTAATATATAGAAGTTTCCCAAAATATAATTAAAGTTCTCTGAACACTCCCCGACCCTCTTCAACTGTGTAGCTGTCTTCAAAAGAAACTTCCAGCTAACGAGCCTTCACTGTATATTGTTTTCAGCTTACCACGCATTTTCTGGAGTCCCAACCACCATGGCATGGCCCTGCCTTCCCCGCCCACCTGCTGCTGTAAGCAGCATTGTAAGCCGCCACATAAGTCCCCTAGACATTCGGCGACAAGTCGTGAACAAATCTGAGTCGAGTTAATTTGCCAGCCTAATGTCACTTGCGATGGTATTTAACGACCCACGCGACGGGCCATGGGCTACGTAAGGCGCTTACGTTGTGGTTATGCCAATACCATGACGCCCTCTACACTCCGCACTCCACTTGGCCAGCAAGGCTTAATTGATTTGTGTGCGAGGAAACCGAAAAAAAAAATAGAGAAACTGTTGCCTATTTACGGGAGCAGCTTCCCCTGCCACTTGCAACGTGCCACTTACCGCTGCCGGAGTCGTAGGATCTGGTGGTGGAACCACTGGTATTGGAACGCTTTATCTCTCGCCGACCCATGCTGTCCCTGTCTGCGGTCTGTTGCTGCTGCTGCTGCTGCTGCTGCTGGCTACGGGCTGAGCTGGAGGCGTTGCTGCTGGCCACGTGGCACGTGGCAAGTAGTGCACAGGCTGTGGAAGCAGCTGCTTTGGCAACCGCAGAGCTGTAGCTGCAATTTACTGCGTTGCAGTTGCTGCTGCTGCTGGTGTTGTTGCTGCAATTAAGCGCGGGCGTCGACGCGGTTGCTGCGGAGCGACTGGCGAGCAGCGTCTGCCGTGCGGCGTCTGTAGGCGGGAACTCGAAGTAGTTGACCTGCGGCTGATTGCCCAGCAAATTGATGGCCGGTTTGGTGGCCAAGCTGCTGCGTCGATGCGTGGATTTCTGCTGGTGGTGCTGCTGATGCTGATGCTGATGTTGGTGGTTGCTGTAGTGGTGGTGCTGGCTGCTGCTGCTGCTGTAACTGCTGCCGGTCACTTGGTGTTGATGCGGCGTCGGCGTTGGCGTCGGCGGCGGCGGGGGACAAGCGTTATTGATGCTGCTGCTGCTGGAGAAGGAAGATTTGCGCAGCGATGATGGTCTCAACCCTTTGACAGGGTACAATGGGTACTATCGCCCGGCAACGCGTACCCAATCGCGGTGGTCTCGGTCGCTGTTGTACCAAATGCCTGCAAGCAGAGCGAGAAAGAAAGAAAAATATCTAGATTACATTTTGCGGCAAATTCTTTTAATCGTAATTTTTTAAATTAAGAAAGAGCTCTTAATTTTAATTTATAAATACATAAGATGCGCTTGTTTCTTAGAAAAATCTTGAGGAAACGTGAATTATTTAATACTACATTTATAAAGCTTAATTTAAATAACAAATGAAAGAAGTAGAAAAAATTCAATATTTATTTAAAAATTAAATAATAGCAGCAGCTTCAATTTTAATTTCTTGCTGTTGCAAAAAAAATGGAAAAAATTATATATTATAATTTGCAGCATATTCGCTCAATCATCATTATCAGCGACAAAGAAGCAGCTAAGTAAGTCTACAGTTAATCCTATACAAAGTGAAGAATTTAACAGACTGAAAAAAAATGTACAATGAAAAAACCGTATTTTATGCCAAATTTTTTTTATTCCCTATAAAATTTCATTTTAATGAATGATGGAAAATATACATTTTTATTATTCTTTATAAGATTGCATTTATTTAAAAATGAAGACAGATATAAATACAAAAATACATTTTAAAATAATTCAAAATCAAAATCATAGAAGACGCTTCAACTTTAATTTCCTTATAGATAAAAAATGTATAAAAATTGCAATATTATATAAATTAAAAAAATTTCAATTACTTAATATTATATATTTATTTATATATTGAAAAAAATAGAAATTAAAAATTTCCGGCAACTCTCTTCAATCATCATTATCAGCGGACATCCTTATGGTCATCGTAATTGTGATCATAATCGTTATTGTAAGCGTATCGATAAGCACATTAACTGCACGCAATGGCGCCAGATTAAAGACAAAGTGCACTTAAAGTCCGGCACGGCGCGTGGCCGGAATGACAACGCACATTGCGCATACGCCCCGTTAATGCCGCGGCAGTGAGGCAGCATCGTAAAAGTCAGGCAGGCAGGCGGACAGACAGGCAGCCCGTACCGCCGGGTAGCCCATTAACCAATCTGAACCATTTGGGACAGTCGCCCCACGGTCCCGGGGCACTCGCGCAAGCGGTCAGTGGCAATTTTACCAAATATTTGGCACATGAAATCATTTTGCGCTAATAAAATTTCACGTCCCACTGGGCGCATCATTGATTTGCTGTAAAACGCCCACCGCAAAACTGACCACGTACACGCCGATACGCGGATGCACGTACACAGATACAGATACAGATACAAACACACACACACAGATACAGCTGCAGATACGAGCATAACGTGCGCGTGAAATTGTCTTTAATGGAGGCGTTACTTTTAGGGCTCAATATGCATGGAAGTTCATAAAGTATTAGATTAAAGTTTGCCATTGCGACTTAATGGGGCAGTACTAGAGCAGGAGTGGAGTGCAGTGGCATGGAGTCCATCTTAAAGCCGAGCATAATTCAATCAGGCACTCAGGGAAACTCACACTCGACAGAACTTATCTGTCTGGCACAGGGTAAAGTGCAGAGAAAATGGTTTTAGTGCCGCAAAAACTCGCACAACAGTGGCAGTAAGAATGAGAGGGAAGAACAGAGGGTAGGGTTGCCAACTATACTGTTAAAAACATTATTATACTGTTTTTGACTGCATTATCCTTTTTAATGTTGAACAAAAAAAGTATACAAAATACTGTTTTCATGAGCTCCTTATATATTTGCATTCTAATTGTGGAGAAGCATATGATATTTTTAAAAATGAATGTAAATTAATAAATTATGCGAAAACTTCTAAAAAATATTTTATTAAATAAACGAACAAATGAAATACTGTTTATTTCCGTAAAATACTGTCTAAAATTCTTATCAGATCGAAATATATTTTTTTCTTATAATACAAGTTGGCAACCCTAGCCGAGAGAGAAAGAGAGGGAGAAAGATATGGAGCTCTAAGGCAGGCGCTGCAATAAGCAGTGAAGTGATGCGGCAGAAGTGGAAACAGAAATCAATAATAATAACATTTTATCAGGGAGTTAACTCTTGCCAAGCAGGTTGTGCAGCTGCTGCAATGTCTCAATCGCAGGCAATCGATTAACTGCCAGTATCGAATCAATTGCAGCGCACTAGCTGCGGCTGCTGCCTCTGACTAACATATTAAATTATGTTGCCTGCCACGCGAGCTAAATAATAAATGAGTTTGCAGACAAAGTGCAGGCAGAAGGCAGCAGGCAGCTCAAAGCGAGTGCCAGGCTCAAGGTGAGCAGACAAACGGGTAAACATAATTTAATTTAAATGTCGGGGCATGCCTTTTACCAAAGCAACAGCTAGCAGAAAAAAAAATGAGATAGAAAGCTGACAGAGACAGAGACAGCTAGAGCACACACACACACACACACACCACACACAACTGTGTGTTGCCTGCACGTAACTGTCATTTGCCGTGCGACGCAACAAGCGGATTTGCTCATTTGCCCGATGAATGTTTTCAGGTTTTCGTAGAGCGACGTCGCAGCAACCACAGCACCACCAACTACTCCTCCTGCTGCGGCTCAGCTGGGCAACAGCCCGAGCGTATCAAGGTTGAATGCTCTAATTCTAATGCAAAGCCAGCACGGCTAAGAGCAGGCAATGGCGCGGAGTAGGGAGGGGCAGGTTAGGCGCCTGCCCACCGACAGAGAGAATAGCTCGCAAAGGCAAGAACTCAGTCTTCCACATGTTGCCTCTAATCGGTTCGGATTCGAATTACCATAATATGACACCCGATAGGAAGGGCGAGAGTTGGAACAGCGCTGGCAGCGCACAAAAGCGAGCGAAAGAAACGGCAAAAAAGGGGGTAAATAAAAGGGCATACCGGTTTGCTGTATACCCTGCCGAGAGTTTTGACATTTCAAAAGTTTACTGTGTATTTATAATTAAATTTGCAGAAAAAATAGATTATCTTTCCTTGTTTGTTTCAATCGTGAGCACAGCTGCACCCATTAGTACTTCCATCAAAAATGTGCATAGTACACCGAGCTGTTCTTCTTCTTTCAATCACGAAAGCAGTCAAACAGAATTTTTCTTCTTCTTTCAATCACGAATGCAGTTAAACTGTATTTTTCTTCTTCTTTCAATCTCGAGTGCAGTAAGACGTGTTGATCTTCGTTTTTCAATCACGAAAGCAAAAACACGAGCTGCTCTTCCGCTTCAGTCGTGTTTTTTCTCTTTCAATCGTAAGCACGGCACATCAAGCTGCTCTGCTTCTTTCAATCGCAAGAGCAGTAAGACAAATCGATCTTCTCTTTCAATCGTGAGCGCATTTTCCGAAATTGTGCGAGCGCATTGTGGAAGCCGTAAACGAGAATAATTTCAACTTACTGCAACGAGATCAACGAAGATGAGGAGCGGTTCTACATCGTTTCCAGCAGAGTCCTACGAAGATATCCGATCTGATCACGATGTAGAGGAAGAGTTAATTGAAACACGTCCGCACTGCACCACACTTAAAAGTCAACTGAAGAAAATGCTTGACCTACATCTCTATTTAAAGTCTTTCAATCGTGAGCGCATCTTTGCAAGCTGTGTGAGCGCATAACCCGAGCATTACTCGAGAGGCTTTTTATCTTTCAATCGTAGGAACAGCAGCCCGAGTGGTACTTTTATCAATCGTGAGCATAACACATCGAGCTGTTCTTCTTCTTTCAATCGCGAGAGTTGCGCAACAAATTTTTTTCTTCTTCTTTCAATCGTGAGAGCAGTAAGACGAATTGATCTTCGTTTTTCAATCGTGAGAGCAAAAGCAAGCGCTGCTGTTCGGCTTCAGTCGTGTTCTTCATCTTTCAATCGTGAGCGCATCTTCCGAAAATGAGCAAGCGCAGTGCCAAAGCTGTTCTTTCAATCGAGAGAGCAGTAAAACAGAATTTTTTCTACTTCTTTCAATCGCGAGAGCAGTAAAAAGAATTGATTTTCGTTTTTCAATTATGAGAGCACAATCACGAGCTGCTCTTAGTCTCCAGGAGGCACACGTTCGCTCAGTAACAGTCGCTGATCTTCTTCTTTATGTATATGTATCGAAAAAAAGTATTTAAAATTAAAAATTATTTTTTAATGATATCTTACTGTCGATTTCACTGGACTGTAGCTTTCTCTACTTGTTCAGTATACTCTATTGAAAGCTTCGAATCTACCAGACAATAAAATAATTCAAAAATAATTAATTAAAGTAAAAAAAAAAAACATAAATTTTATAATAATTAATTAATTTTATAATTACAAAAATAAAACAATGCCTATATAATACAAAATATTAAAAATTATAAACAGTTACATAATTTCAATCCATCAGCTATGCTTTCTTTATCTGACACATGTACTCGTACCTATCTTCCTATGTAATTTACAGGGTATGAATGCAAGACAAATGTCTAGTTCAATGAATCTCATGGCAAGCTCAGATCAAGCAGCCGTTCGGGTAGGATTAAAGCATCAAATTGTTAGCCGTTGCCTTTGTGTGCTCGTTGCTGTACTGTTGTGCTGTGAGTTGTGTGTTGCACACATACACACACACACACCCACACACACAGACAGATCAAAGCAGGGCAGCAGCTTACTCTCGCCTCTGGTTGCAGCCTCGACGCAAACGACGCTTTTTAATCAATTCCTCAAGTCAAGTCTATCAATAAGGCCAGAGGAAGTAAAATGAAAAGTGCTTTTCCATGGCTTTTCTTTTGGTTGCCGTTGTTGTTCTCGGCTAACTGCTGAGCAAGTGGAAAATGCGAGTTTCCCTTTGTCGTTCGACGTGTCTTCCGTCTTCCGTCCTCCGTCCTCCAGCTTTCCCCTTCCGCCTGCCTATTTCATTTTGCCATTTGGCGCTTTTCGTTTCCGCTTCGTTTACAGCCGCATTTATGGCATTTCCACCATATGCTCGCTCGGCCACAGCATTCGCCATTTGAATATGTCGCAATTTTCCACGTTTTTCTTTTAATGAACCCAACGAAAGTCTGGCCAGGGGCCAGGAAGCAGGGGGCGGCTGATGGGGTTTCTACCTCCCTCTGGATTTTATTATGCATTCAATTTGATGGCTCAACATATTCTACCGTCGGGTAGCTCATAATCACGCCCAGACGCTCGACTGGGAAAATGGAATTTAATTTTATTCCGAACGCGCCTCGAGGTGGCAAGTGGCAGGCAGGCAGGTAGGCAGTCGGCAGGTGGCAAGCGCCAGTTGAATCGACTGCAGGTGAGTCTCGCTCGTATTTTGGCTCTGGTATTTGCAGCGCTTGCGGCAAACTGTTGAAAATACTTTTGTTATAATATTCGAGCGCCAGCCGCATTCCGGCCACGCCCCCATTGCCATGGCAATCGCATGCCCAGCTCGAAAAACTTGGCTTTTACATAGTTGATGGAGGCGCTCGACGGGCCGCCGACGTCGACGGCGGCGTCATAGTTAAGCCAATGTAAAGTTTTTTAATTTGCAATAATAATAAAAATTCCGTTTTCGTTTTTTGCCAGCAGCGCCCGAAATTTTAGAGCCTCTCTTCAGCGCATAATTCAACAAGTTTTATGCGCTGCCAGCGCGAAAACCTCAAGACAGCACAAGAGGCCGAGGGAGGAAGAGAGAGAACAGTTGACAGAGAGAAAGAGAGAGAGAGAGAGGAGAGGAATATTTGCGGTTGCTATTTGTGTTTTATGGCAGCTCACACACATGGCCAGTGGCAAGTAGGAGCTGAGCATAGAAGGTCCATCCCTGGAGCAGCGGCAGTTCGTGCCAAGTGGATGCGCCGCGCGTGGTTTAAGAGCAATTTGATTTATGGCAGCAAGTGCAAACTGAACTAGTTCGGAACTAGCTGCGGCAAAGGTGACAGTTCAAATACCTGTTTCGATTCACAAGCAGCGCTAAATAAACTTGCCACGACTGCGAATTGCTGATAAGCAACAGAAATTCCTTCGTAAACTCATTTATTAAAATGAAGTGGAAGATTTTTTATGTAAGTTGGGCATAATCTGCTCAATTTCAGCATTTTTGAAATACGAAAAATAATAAATAGCTTAGCTTAAGCTATAAGTAACAGCATTACTAATCTTTTAAAACATACAAAATTACAGCAAGCTTGGGCTTGAAATAAAATCTTGGAAAACGAAAATTGTTAAAATTTTTCTATTTTCGATTATGTTACTCTTTCTCATAGATACTCAGTTTTTACACCTACAGCTCTACTGAGAACCTCAATATTAATATACAATATTTTAAAATTTATTTTTGTTGGTTTTTTCTATTATGTTACTTGGTTGCTCTTTCAGATAAACACTTAGCTTCCATTGACTTATAATTTTAAAATTTAGTTTAGTATGTTATTTTATATGTATATTTATTTTTTATTAATTTTTGTTATATTATTTTATGAGAACTTCAATAAGTAATAAATTTTCTAATTGCAATTTTTGATTTTCCTTTTATTTCATCAATTTAAAAAAATTGATGGTCAATTATTCTATAAAACCTCTTTTGATACCATGCCTTAAATAACCCGATTGACTTGTCTAGTTTTACAAGTTCACTCTAAGACTTTTTCTTATAAATTTCGCAATTGAGTATTTATTGCATTTTTGCCGAGCTAAATGCAAAATACTTAAGCAATACTGAAAAGCTAAAACGCTACAAATCAATTTAAATTCCATGAAAATAACTAAGAAACAAACTATTGCAAAAATCTTTTCCTCAGAGACTCTGCATTTTGCTGTAAATATTTATCAAGGAAATTTCTGCAAATCAATTATTTCTGCTGCAAAAACCTTGCTCAGTTCATTACGGCCAGGTCAAAATGTCGACTTGTGTGTGTGTGTGTGTGCGTAGATAACAGCAGTTCCAGAGGCTAAAAATCGTTTGATTAAACGACAAGACAAACTTGGAAAATATGTGCAAAATTCGTGTTGTCAAACTTTGCTCTTCAAATGCTTTTAGCAAAATTCGCTGCGGGCAAGGAATGCATTTGCGCAATGCACTTGATAAACTTGACCAGAAATGCAGCCAATAATCCATCGTCCTTATCCGGCCCGAACCATTAGTCCCTTGTCGGGGGCGCAAAAAAATGTTGTGGGGGGGCCAAACGAAAAGCAACGTAACGAAACAGCACGATACACACAGGGCGGTGGGCGGTGGGGCGTGGCAGGGAGTTAATGCTGCTGTCGCTTGCCGAAAATCGATTACCACGCGAGGCAGCCAAAACGAGGGCAAGTGCAGGCAGCAGGAGCAGGCGCTGCGAGCAACATGTGGCTAGTGAGATGCACACACACACACACACACAGAGAGGCGTGGCAGAGACTAGAGTGTACTAAAAAAAACTCTCCAAGGGGAATAACGGCATTTCACGATGATACTTTTTGCGGCTGCTGCTGCGCTGAGCTCGTGCACATTTAGCCAGAAGCGTTTTTTTTATTGTCACGAGCATTTGAATCGCGCCCGAGCCGGAGACAGGGCTGCGCGGCCAGGCGAGGCTTGATTGAATGAGAGCTGCTGGCTGTGTGCGTGTGTGTGTGTGTGACAGTGTGTTGGCATATGTGCCACGACTGTGTTTGTATTGATAAACGATTGCTCGCATACACACCCACACCCACATATAGACTGAACTCCACCTGAACTGCCCTTGGCTTAAATAAGCGAAGCTGCGTGTCCTTTCACCTACAGCAAACTGCAGCTGTTTGTGTGCCTGTATGCGGCTGTGTATGTGTACCGATGCGTGTGTACCGCTCTGAGTGTGTGCGTGTGTGTGTGGTGTGTGTGTTCGGGAGCTGTTGTCCCTATTATGTGCTGTTTGTTTATTTAAGCCGCATGTGCAAATAAAACGCTACGCCCAGTCAAACTGAAAAACAAGTGAGAAAAGTTGTTGTGTCCGTGAGCACGACTGCGCAATACCCTGCAAGCAAGTTTTGTAGTGCTGTAAAAGCTGTTAAAATTGTAGCAGCTTTTTTTTAACTAGCTCTGAGCTGTAACAATGCTGTCAACTGTATGGCAGTGTATTCATAGTCGGCTTATGTTGTTAAAAAATTCTTAAATGGTAATGCAAATATATACAGGGTATTTAGACTTGTTTTGCAAACAAATTTGAATTTTGTTTGCCTTAAATGATTATGTATTTAAATGCCAAATCACAGTTCGAAAATTTTTCTTTGAAAATATCAATTTTATTTATTTACTCAGTCAAACTTGCTACAGGGTATTTACGCGTCATGAGTAATTAAATAAATAAATATAGAATTTTGTGCCCAAGTTTAATTTAATAACTTGTAAATTCACTTGCTTACACCTTTAACTAAACCCCAGTGCCAACTATTTTTACAGGGTATCGGCGCACAGTCCACAAACAATGTGCGCCTCTCAAATGCCGTTGTTTTAATTAAAATTTAATGAAATTAAAGAAAATATTTTTATTGCCCATTAACGCTGTGGACTGCTTTGTGCCGGCTTCAACTTCAGAATGGAAAATGGAAAATGTATGCGAAATGTGAATTATGAAAATGATGAAATGTGAAAATGGGAAAACGTGAAAAGTGAAATGCGTAAGTGTGCGTAAGTGCGTTTTGTGCAGATGACAGCTCGTTCGTTCGTTAGCTACGCATTATGTTAGTGAAATATTATATATCACTTCAGGCATATTAATAGAGAAAGAGACAACGAGAGAGGAAAATAGAGATTGGGAGGGAGAAGCCTTCAAGCGTGAGTAATTTACGTTTATTAAAATGCCAGGGAAAATATTGTATAGTCTATCAGGCTTTGTTTTGCAATTGTGTTGTTGCAGATTAACTGCTTGCCTAGGCAAATTCACAGCTTACTTAGTGCTGCCAATGCCAGTCGACTGACGTGTTGCCCAGCTCCTTTCTCCCGTTCTGCCCTTTGCCCTATAGTTTGTCCTGCAAACAGGTTAATTGAATTTGCTGAATGCGTTGAATGAGGCAGCATGCCGAGTGCACGCCCCTACCGCCTGCAGTTATCCTATTACTCATACTCAGACTAAAATCAAAGCAATTTTCTACTTCATGCAGAGCTACGATAAGCGATGAGATACAGTATTTTGTAGTTTGTTTGGTTTCAAATGAAGTTGTTTAAATATAACGTATAGCTTGCACAATTTTCTCAGTCATACATATTTCTATACATCATATGTAACTAACTGTGAAATTTCATAACGATCATCTTAAGTGAAAACTCATTCTCAAATTAACTGACTGTAAATAATAAAAAAAGCTTTGAAAATTAAGAAAATAATAAATGAAAATATAGTCAAAAGTATTAGCTTAATCAAACAAATTAAAAACTTGAATATTTATATTTTCTTACATAAAAACCGAAAATAATTTATAAAATAAATAAAATAACATAATTGTTTTATAGTTTCTTGAACAGTCAGCAAAATAAACATGCTTTTTTAATTTTCTTACAGAATCTAAAATTGATAATAAAAAAAATCAAAAAAACTTTTTTTTTAATTTTCTTGAACAAACAAAAATTAATAAATGATCAAAAAAATACAATATATAATTTTTTTATATTTTCTTGAAAAGCCGAAAATGTAAAAAAAATTATTTTTTATATTTTTTCAACAACCGTAAATTGAAAAAAAATAAACATAATTTTGTTTATTTTATTGAAAAATTTGTCAATCTTTTTTTTCATTTTTTGGAACGACATAAATAAAATAAACCTAATAATTTATATTTTCTTGAAAAACCGAACATTTATAAAAAAACATAATTTGTTTATCTTTTCTTGAACATTTGAAAATTGATAAGTAACATAACAAATTAAATAAGTATACATTTTTCCAAAATTTCTAAATGATAAAAATAATAAAAAAAGTAGACATATTTTCTTAAAGAATCTAAATTTGACAAATCTCACACGGCAGCCACCAAAGCTCTGCAAGAAAGGGTATCTGCGTATCGCGTGTGTTCGAGTTGCTTGCTTAAGCCTGCACTCTCGACTGCAGCTTATCCATTTGTTACCGTGCAGTCTTCGTCTTGCTGGTACACGCTTTCTTTTCCCTGTTTCTACCACTCTCTGCCCCCTACCTTACCTTTCTCTTCCCTTCCTCTCTCGCTCTGTGTACAAAGGATCTGGCGCTTATGGCAGTTGAGTATTTTGCCGGCACAATTCCATTTCATGCCAGATTTCTGGAGGGCGTGCATTGCACAACCGTGAATTATTCACAGTCAGCCTGTGAGTGTACCTGTGTGTATGTATTTCAGTGTGTGTGTGTGTGTTGTAAAGTTAATTATTCTGGAAAATGGATTCAGCACTCGCTACACGTAACGAGGCGGCAATCAACAAACTTTTATCGCCATCGCCGTGCAATTTGGCGGCCATCCACGACTCTGTCTACGCCTGTGTTAGTGTGCGGGCTTGTGTGTGTGTGTGTGGCAGAGTGTATGCATTAACTTCATTACCACAACAGAGCACGGTACACGGTACAAGGCACACGGCACAGTGCAGCAGTTCCGCCGGACCCTTCCCCGTCATAAAATATTATGCGAGGCGCCGGCAACGTCTGCTGCTTTCTAGCTTGGAAAATTTGCACGTCATACGCACAGAGTTTTTACGAGCATTACGCAAATAGCGCTGGGGCTGCCAACCCTTTTTCAGTCCCCACACACACACATATATATATATATATCCGTATGTGTGTGTGTGTTATGTTATGTACTTTATGCGCCTTTTCAGCGAGTCAAGTTTTACGATGTGTTTTCAACAGTTGCTACGTGACTTTTCACTGAGCACTGCACTTGCCACTTGGGCTGTTGCCTTTGATTTCGGGCAGCGGGCAGCGGGCAGCGGGTGGGGGTACTACCAGCGGCTGCAGGGTAAAGGGCAGTCGGGTTTGCCGGCTGCCAACATCAGCTGGCGACGCAATGATAGCCCCAGTCAACAGTTGGCCACACGCACGCACACACAACCGCACTTACGCTCACACACACACGCACACACACACACCGACTTTTCACACTCACTCACACACACGCTGACACACCTAATAATTACATGTGTGCCATGGAGAACACGAACTGCTGCTGCACTTGCATGATTGAAGAGCGCAGGGGGTGCTGGAGGTAAGGCAGCGTAGGGGAGTGGCAGATTTGCGGGTTCTGCGGACTTGTGGTGAGCTTCAAATTGAGGGCTATCGGTTTGCTATCTCTGACAGACTGTGGATTGCATTTTTAATTGCTTCGCTGCAACTTGCTCGTGCCTGTGTGTGTGTGTGTGTTAACGCGTTGTGCAATCTGCCCAACAGCAGCCTTTTTTTATTGCATTATTGCAGTTTTCGGCTTTGGCCTCGCCATGGTCACAGCTTCACCACGCTATAACGAATGCCGGCGGCAAAGACTACAAAATAAATTCTCCAAAAATAAAATTATTTATTCATGGCGTTGGAAACGCTTTTCCTGGAACATAACAAAGTCCGGGCAGAAAGTGAGCTACGTTTCGCAATTGTTATTTGTGTAGCTTAAGCAGAATTCTATTAGCTACATTTTCGGGAATTTGGAGAAAATCTTATTTTTTTGCAGAAAAATGTATGCGTTTAAAATTAAGTTGAACAGCATTCGATTTTACTAACTTCAAAAAATGTAAATGTTTTATTAAATCAATTTTCTAAATATTTTACTCAAACCTGTAATTATTATTAAACAATTTTCTAAAATTTGTTCTCAAATTTTGTAACTATTATTGGATATTTTTCTTTCAAATCTAAGCAGAATGGTAAAAAAATAAGCTAAAAATATTTGTAAGTAAAGAGAAACTATTAGATAAACTATTGGCGGGAATTTTATGTCAATGTCGGTATGAGTACTATATTTACGCTTTTGTTTACCAAACGATCAAGAGTTCAGTTCCCGATTTTTGACTTTACAAAAATATTCACCTTACTTTTTGCCCACAGCTGTATCTATATAAAATCAATGATTTCTATTTTTTTCAATACTTAAACAATTTGGTTTAAAACGCAATTAAAAGGAGTAACAAATAATTCCAATAGCATAGTATATATAGTCGTACATAAACGTTTTCTATAATCAATAATATTTTATCTATAAATACTTATTTATCAATAATATTAAACCCATTAAAATAATTTAAGCTATAAATCAAAAATTGTATTTGAATTCAATTAACTAAAACTTTTGCATTAATCGATTAAAAAAAAAATTAAAAAAATATTTTAACTTAATCGCACACTTCAAATGGAAGCTTGACTGTAGCACAATAGAACAGAGGATAAGCCGAGTCATAAATAATTCCCTCTCGACATTGTCGATATAATGAAGCTCGACTGTATTCCTACCGCACACAATATAAATCCAATTTCGGTGACCGAGCGTTAAATTAGCTTCGGCACAGTCATACTCACACACACACAAGCACACACAGACATGCAGCGCACACTCACTCACACACACACACACATAGTAGACGAAAGGGAGCCCCAATTACTATATCTTTCGTTAGTCGGACATAAATCACAGCTGGCAAATGGTGCAGAATGCAAAGTGCACATGTAGAATGGAAAATGGAGAATGCAATACGAAAATGTCACCAAAAAAAAATTATAGCAAAATTGCAGCTAAAGGGAAAACTGACGATCAGACAAAAAAAAATAACAAGAAGCAGGACAACGGACAACGTGCATGGAAATGCAGAAAAGCGTGCTATGGAAATTGTGTTTTTTCGCTCTTGCAGAAATTCCTAAAGCGAGAAACAATGGAATTGAAATGGAGCCGGCAAAGGGGTGAGTGGTGGAGCAGGATGCGAACGGGCTAGTTAAAGGCGAAAGGGTCACAAAAATGCCATTCGATGCACTCCATTTATAAGAGAGAGACAGCGAGTGCGAAAGGAAAGAGAGAGCAGGCGTATGTACCATGTGGTTGAGCTCAGCTGCATGTGTAATTAACAGTTTCCATTGTGGTCGGAATATGTTGTGACGAGTTGCTTTATTAAAAAGTGAAAAGCCAGATATGAGAAATAAAATTGAAAAACAGCATCTCCATGGCAGCAACAGTTGGAAAATGCAAACATGCGAAAAAGAGCAAAAATAAATGAGTAGGTGCTCGGTGGATACCCTAAGAGAAATATAACAGATGTATAACAGTTAAGATACATAAATTCATAGCTTAAATAATTTCAAATAGTTTGTAAACAAACTTAAAATAATATCCTGGTTTAACTAATTATATTATCTGTTATAAAGTATAACAGTTAAAACAAGAAATTTATTTAAAAGTATAGCTTGACAATGTTCTAATGGATATTTTCTAAAAGCTTGCAAACAAATCTTAACAATGATGTTTGTAAAAAAATAAGTATAGTTTAATTAAAATTCCATTATATAATATTAATATTAATAAAAGGTATAACAGTTATAATATCTATATTTTCGATATAACATAATATTATAGTAGTTTAAATCAAATATTTCAAAGATATTCCAAGCTAGTATTTATAATAAACTAAATTTGTATAATAGCGTAATAAAAATGTTATAAATAACACCCTAGTTATATTTTCAATTATAAGGTAGGTAGGTAGGACTGTTATAACAGTTAATTTCTATATAAGATTCAAAAAGTTTGATTACAATCAAATTTTTCAAGTTAAAATTCATTCTACTTGCTTTTATTTAAAAAAAAAAACAACTCTTTTTACAGTACAAGAATATATATAGTATAGTAGCACACTCTCTCTCTCTCTCTCTCTCTCTCTCTATACTTCACACATGGCATGCCAATACGACAGGACCCGCACCCTTTGTAAGTGCATATAATACCATCAACTATCAGTTCCTGTGCAGCGTGTGTCGCTCTCGTGTGTGTATGCGTGTGTGTGTGTGTGCGTTTATGATAGCGCACCGTGTAAATGCACTTGAAGTTTTACTTCCGTTTGAAATGTCAACACATACGCACACACACACACACTCACAAAAATGTCAACACAGATGCAGCACAGGAATGTGAGACTTGTGTGTCGTCATGTTTTTTTTTTTTTTGTGTGTTGTCCCGCACACACTATTGAAATACAGCAGAACGAACTCCATTAGGGCTGGCTTATGGAAATTTCCTCAGATATTCCGTATATACGCGTATTTGTTGCATAAAAATTGATTGAAAATAAAGGAGAATAGGATTGAGAATTTCCATTGAATCTATAGCGATGCGCTTGATATGCCAAAGGCTTTGACAGAATTGCGAACGAGAAGATATAAAATATGTAAAATATATTGAAAGAAAATATAAAACTATTAAATTAAAATACTTAGCTCATAAAATAATTATAAATAAAATATTTTAATGTATTTCAAGAATATTACGATATATTCAAAACGAATAGAAGGAAATATACAAGGAAGAGACAGAATTGAAACAACTCTGTAGAAATAAACTTAAATTTTTGATTATGCAGGAAATGAAAAAAAATCCAATAAAATATAATTTATAAATAACAATAGTAAATTTTAATATTACTTCGAAGTTTTTAACATTTTCTTGTATGTCAAATAATTTATTTGTGCTTAAAAGGAAAGAAAACTCCAAACAACGGTTAGAATTGCTGTGAAGGAATTATTGTTAAAAAATTATTATTATTATAAGATACCAAAATGTAAGCAAACAAAAATTTATAAAAATAATTAGCAAATAATAGATACTGATATGTAAGCAAAAAATAATTTATAAAGAGAATTTAGAACTTATATAATATATTTAAATATATGTAAAAAATGATAATAGATCACAAGTTTCTAAAATACAAAGAACTTCCAAAGAAACTTCGGAAATTTCAGTAAAATACCAAACAGGCTGCATACTGCTGGCGACCACTGCAGTGCACTGTTAATAACTGTATTATGAGTTCAGCGTGCTAGAGCTGATGTTATTATTATCTGTCATACGCACACTTTTGGCTGGGTTAAGCAACGCCCCCACGCACCCATTCATTTGACGCACCTGCTGTCGCTATTCATGTGTCCCGCAACGTGCGAAAGGCTTTGTCTTTGTCACACCAAGTCTACGCTTTGTGCTCGCAAACTTGGCAATTTTATTCAAGTGATAATAAAAGCGGATGTGGGAGAGAGCATTTTTTATTTTCAATTTTCGCTGTCGAACACATGACAAAGTGCCATCAACAGGCAGCTGGAAGCAGGACGCAGCGCGAGGCGCCACGCAAAAAAAAAAAAAAAGAGAGCAACAATGCCACACAATGGCAGCTGGCGGAGGGTGTGGGTGTGGCATTTTGCCTGTTTAAATATTGCCGCCTTGACGCGACAGAGTTGCCAATAAGTGAGCAGAAAGACAGAGAAACTTGAGTGTACGACAGATGCGACAGATACGACACTATATACGATATGCATGCTGATAATGGGGCAGCATACCACTGTCGCTGTCATGCCATAGCCGAAGCAGAAGGTTGGGAGTGCGCTGAAAAGGGAGCTGCTTTTAGCTGGAGCTGAGCTGCTTTTAACACCGTTTGATTTCATTAGTTGTTTGCCAAGCAAACTTAACCCTGCCCCAAGCTGGCAGCCACTTCGCACTGCATCGCGCTTAGCCTCCCTGTGCGAACTCACTAAATTATTGATCAAATTAAGGTTTAAATTGTTAATTAAACGGACAGGCAACGCGCTCGCTGCTCTCGCACTCTGGCCCTGCCCCATTTGGTAGCAAACATTTGCCAGATATGCTCGACGAGCGCCCAGCTCTGCTCGCTGTGTGCTGACTGGCTTTTCCGGCTTTTCCATTACGGCTTGTAAGTACTCATTAACATAAGCCGCTCGGCTCCAGCTCTGCCCCCACTGCTGCCTCTTTCCGTCGGCATTGGTTTTCTTATTGTAGTTGAGAGTTCCATCAGTTCGGTGGGGGGGAGACGAACGACTCTCGATTCGGCCAGCACATTTAAATTAATTTTAATAAAAAGTCAAGAGAATTCTGGCCAATTGCCGTATTATGCCTAGAATCAAAAGATACGCCCGGCCCATAAAAGTGAAAAGCCAAAAGGAAGTCGAGAGCGAGAGCGAAGGATATGGCATAAGCCCGAATATAAAAGATAAATTAAAAAATAATATCAGAGCAACAACAACAAAGACTACAACAAGGAATGGGTGGAAGTGGGGCATGGAGCATGGGGAAAAGGAAAAGGAAAAGGAGCAGGGCAGGAGAACGACAAAGAGGCGAATTACGCATAAAAAGCCGCAATTGAGTTTTTGGACTGTCGCTACAGTCCCGCCTCCTACTCCCACTCCCACTGCTCTCTCCCTGCCTTTGTATGTATCTCGCTGCAATATATGCGTAAATCTCTACAAATTTCATTGGGGCGTGTGCGTCGTCAACAACGAGAGGAACACGGCCAACAACACAGCTCGAAATGTGCACAGCCCGAAAAGTCAAACAGCGAAAACGACGGGCGCGAATAAATGCAAATCGCGCCGACTTTGGCAATACCCTGCAACGCGCTGTCGTGCCTCAGGCTACACTAGTGTACAGGCCACACACAGTTCTGTCTCTGCCAACTAGAAGTTTACAGTCACTATCAAAAGTAAACTCATATAAATCATTACTTCAAGTTCGTAAGCCATTTGCAGGGCTTAGAGCCCATATAGACAGGCCTAATCCCCTGCACTTACAACGACTTGTACCCTGCGGGCACGAGATTCAAAAAGAGCATAAAATGACGGTGGCAGGCCTCATAAAATGAACACATTGTCATGCACACACAGAAATCTGTGTGTATTCTTATGCTTGGCTGTGTGTGTGCGTGTGTGTGGAAGCGTGCGCTAGAGCTGAACGCGTGACACGACAAAGACAAGGGATTGAGCTAAAGTTTTAAAGTGATTTTTGATTAAATAAAATTAAATGAAATTGAAGATTTTTAAAACTCTTAAATTTGAGAAAAACGATTTAAATTGTATAACGATTTCTTTTGAAAAAAGTAGATCATTTCATAAATATTTTTATAATAAATAAATATTCCTAAAATTAATTGATAAAAAAAAACAAATATATATATTGACCCATAGAAAATCTGTTTTAATGAGTTTTTTAAACTGTTAAATTATTTTTCAAAATTAAATGAATTTATAGAACAAGCATCCCATTTAAATCTCGCAAAATTTAGATAGAATAATAATCATGTTGGATACTATTATTTTATTTTAATTAATCTTAAATCTTTCAAAATTTTAGATAATCGTTAAATTATTAACTAAAATATATTTATGCACTTTTAAAAAAGCCAAATTCCAGTTAATACATAATACAAAAATTGCATTTCTATCTATCAGTAACAAAAAAACTAATATTTTTCAAAACTCTCATCTGTTCAGCTCATTTCTAGGCTTCCCGAAAAACGCTCACGCTGCCATCTCTAGCGCGAGCATTAACGGCCTGAGACATTTGACAGCGCTTGCTGCACTGTTTCATTAGCTGCGGCATCAATACTTTTTTTGTGCTCCGCCAACTTCCGGAACTTGGGCGCTTTTTACGAGAATTTACTTTATAAAGACGTCGCTTATGGAAATCAATGCACGCTTATCCCACAGACAGGACTAACGAGAGGGCGAAAGAGAGAGAGAGAAAGAAAGAAAAAGAGAGCAAAGGCGAAGAGCAGCGACTTAAGCAGTCGCTGAAGCTGTTGATTTACTCCAAGCTCGTGCAGTTAAGTCTCGTAAATCTTGCAGATGCTCGAGAGGAAATAAGTTATAATTGCAAACGCGTCGGCGCCCTGATGTATGCAACAAAAAATCACTTAGGCACACACACACACACATATTTTGATTTGGGGCTTTAAAAAGCAGTTGAAAGCAGACAGTTCCGGTTTTCGCTTTCGCCAACGAATTTACCAAATTTATCAGCGCCTGGGGCCTAAACCAATGTGTCAACGCTGAAATTGAGAATCCATTAACCCGTTTACAATATTTGCATATTGATTGAAGCAAATTTAGTTTGACTTCTGAGGCGGGGAACTTGGTCGAAACTTAAGTTGAAGTGTTGGCTGACAGTTTTCTGGGAGTATACATAATTTGGTAACTTATGTGAAAGCCAGCTCAGTTTTTTAATAGCTTTGCTTGCAGTACTGCTTGATACATAAAACATGAGGTGTCCCTGCTTATCTGTGCTGCTACTTAATGAATAATTAAATTTCTTAATGAAATTAAGCTGCGACTTTAATGCATAATTAAGTTAAGCTGCTTTTTTAATGAATAATTAAATAAATATATGGAAGCTTATACATTTTAAAAATATATTGCAATGTCGCAGTAAATTTATTTGATTTTATGTTCTAATAAATTTGACAATTTAGAAACTCAATATTAGATTATTATGATTTTTGTAATTTATTCATACACAGTCTAAATTTTATAGCTTTTTTTTAACATAGCAAAAGTTAGATAAGCAAAGGTTTACTTATCTCAATTTTAACTTAAACTGAGATAATAAATTTTACCAATTATACGTTTCTATCTAAAAAAAAAAAATGGTGTGTGATTAAATTAAATTAATAAAAATTTTGAATAAATATTGGAATAAATATGGCAGCAAATTAATTTAACTTTGTCGTAGTAAATATTAAAAATCGTACTAATTTTTTATTTTGTAAATCCATTAGTAAGTCCAAAGAGTTACCCACTTTAGATCTAGATTTTATAGCAATAGTTTAAGTGAAATATGCAACTGCCTGCTTATCTCTGCTTCTACTTAAACTGCAACAACGAACTTCGCCTATAACTTTTGTCTGTTTTATCTGTTTACAAAAGAATTCCGCTTGAATCGAAAGTTTCTCGCTCGGACAATATAACTCAATGGCCACAGCACTTCCGCAGGGAAAGGAGTGCTCCAGCTGGAAACGGTATATAGACAACAATCCCGTTTCCCATTTACCGCTTTTTGGTCAGTTGAGCTGGCGATCTTTGGCCATGGCCATGGCCATTGCAGAAGTGTTTGCTTTTGCGCATATAAATTAATATTATCTCGCGGGAATTTCGTTGCATTGTTGTTATTGTTGGCTGAGAGCATTGTTTACGGGTTTCCAAAAGAGTTTTTTTTTTTTGGTCTGCTCTGGAGGTGAAAGAAGAACGACGGCAAAGTTTCTGCTCTTTGTGTGTTTCGCTGCGTTTTTTTTGTTGTAGCCAAAGTGTTGGCAATTTCTCTAATTCACACTGTACAATGCGATTGTCTGTCCGACCGTTGGTCTGTCTCTCGGACTGTCTGTCTGCCGGACTGTCTGTTGTCTCTTTATCTGTCTTTCTGTCGGACCCTTTTTTTTCTGGTTTGTGTGCGTTTGATTTCAAATTTCTGTCTGCTTGTCTCTCTGTCTGCATGTCTCTCCGACTGCCTGTCCGTTTGTCTGTCTGTCCATTTGCATCTATATCTGTCTTTCTATACGATTGCTTTTTTTGTGTGTTGTGTATGTGTTTGTCTGTCTGCATGCATCTCTGACAGTCTGTCCATTTGTCTGTCGAACTATCGACCGGTCAGTGCGTCTGTCGGACTGTCTGTCCTTCTGTCTCTTTATCTGTCTTTCTTTTTTTTTTGATTTTTTTGTCTGTCTGAATGTCTCTCCGACTGTTTGTCTGTCTGTCTGTCTGTCCGCCTGTCTGGTGTTCGACTGTCTGTGTGTTTGTCTCTTGTACTGTCTTTCTCTAATCCTTTTGTTGTGTCTGTGTGTCTGTCAGTTTGCCTGTTTGTCTGTCTGTCTGTTTGTCTGCCTGTCTGTCTGTCTGTCTGTCTGTTTGTCTGTTTGTCTGTTTGTCTGTTTGTCTGTCTGTTTGTCTGTCTGCTTGTCTGTCTGTTTGTCTGTCTGTTTGTCTGTATGTTTGTCTGTCTGTTTGTCTGTCTGTTTGTCTGTCTGTATGTCTGTCTGTTTGTCTGTTTGTCTGTCTGTTTGTCTGTCTGTTTGTCTGTCTGTATGTCTGTCTGTTTGTCTGTCTGTTTGTCTGTCTGTTTGTCTGTCTGTTTGTCTGTATGTTTGTCTGTCTGTTTGTCTGTCTGTTTGTCTGTCTGTATGTCTGTCTGTTTGTCTGTCTGTTTGTCTGTCTGTTTGTCTGTTTGTCTGTCTGTTTGTCTGTCTGTTTGTCTGTCTGTTTGTCTGTCTGTTTGTCTGTCTGTTTGTCTGTCTGTTTGTCTGTCTGTTTGTCTGTCTGTTTGTCTGTTTGTCTGTCTGTTTGTCTGTCTGTTTGTCTGTCTGTTTGTCTGTCTGTTTGTCTGTCTGTTTGCCTGTCTGTTTGTCTGTCTGTTTGTCTGTCTGTTTGTCTGTCTGTTTGTCTGTCTGTTTGTCTGTCTGTTTGTCTGTCTGTTTGTCTGTCTGTTTGTCTGTCTGTTTGTCTGTCTGTTTGTCTGTCTGTTTGTCTGTCTGTTTGTCTGTCTGTTTGTCCGACAACTGTCTATCTGCCTGTGTGACTGTCTGCTTATCTCTCTCTTTTCAACTGTTGTTTTATTGTGTGGTGTGTGGGTTTGTATGCCATTGTCTGTATGTCTGTCTGTCCGTTCGTCTGTTCGTTGGTTTGTTTGTTCGCGTGTGTGCGTTAAGTGCGCGCTTTGTGCAGTTGTCAGCGCGGGAGCGCGCAAAAATGCGAAAGAGATGCGGAAAAGTAAATATAAAGCACATTAAGTGGCGTTTAACGGGGCGCTGCAGCCACAACATGTGGCCAGAAGGGGGCGGGGCAGGGCGTGCGGAAGGAGCAGCAGCAACAACAATTGTGCGGCACGTGGAGTGTAAATGAGCAGCAGGCAACGCAGGGCAGCAGCAGCAGCAACATTTATTAGCATAATAAGCACATCAACACACAAACAGGCAGGCAGACGGACAGACAGACTGACAGGCAGACCGACAGGCAGGCTGGCAGGGAAACGAGCGAGGGGCGCTGCAATTGTACGCTTACCTATCATTTTATGCCGCTCGGGCGAGCGTTAATCCTTCCGCAAGGATTTCTGTGGCAGCAGCACAAACTTGCCTCAAACTGTTGCACGCTGTTGCGATCGAGCAGAAGTTGCACAAAAATGTTGCGCGTTGACACTTGAGCGCGAAGTTGGGGCCAACTTTAAGGCGTTGCGTGTGCTTCTGTCTGTCTGTCGCTGTGTGTGCGGACTCTGTGTGTGTGTGTGCAGGACTGTGTGTGTGTGTGTGTGCGTACGTGTGCGTGTGACTGTGTGTGCGCGAGTGTGTGAGTATGCGATTCACTTGACTTCCTGCTGCTGGGTTGGTTGTGCGTGTAGCGCGCGCTTGCAACGTGCCACCAGAACGAGGGCTGTCAACGAACTGTGCGTGGCGAGCAGCTGGCACTTTCAACAGGCGCACTGTTATACGCGCTGCGTAGCACAGTTGCACAGTGGTCGCGCCACACATGGCGTATGCGCAATTTGCAAGGCGCGAGAGCGCCGCACAGCACAGAGAGCGAGAGACGGAGAGAGAGAGAGAGAGAGAAATGTTTACGCAGCGATAGCAGCGCAACAATTTGTTGCAGAGCGACGAGCGACGAGTGGCACGAGGTGCGGCAGGACGCTGCCCTGACAGACCGGAAGCAAGAAGTCAGCGCGATAAGCAGCGCCAGCTGCCAGCGCCTTTTATTGGCAGTTCGAGCAGCAGCACGGACAGGCGGACAGGCGGACGTACGGCCTAGCCGGAGCTCACCTTGACAATTGCTGCTGGCCTGCCTCTGCTGCCCGCTGCAACGCGGCGTATGAGCAACACGCAGCGGCAACTGTTGCTCGCAGCGCTTAGACACTGGCGGCCAATCTAATGTGCTATGTAGCTGTGTCTGCAGCTGATGAGGCGCTATTCATAAATATGCATGAGCTGCCAAAGGGTTTCAATTAAATTTGCTCAAATTGCGGTTGTTGTTGTTGTTGCTGCTGCTTGACTGAGGTCAAGCATTTGCATGCGAAAAATGACGAGCGCCAAAGAATTATTTGGGTTTTGCATTTATGATGAGACTAGGGTTGTCAACAAGATAAAAAGTATATTTCAATCTGCTAAGAATTTTAAACAGTATTTTAGGAAATTTAACAGCATTTCATTTTCTAGTTAATTTAAATTGAATTAAAATATTGTTTAGAGCTTTTCACACAATTTATTAATTTTAAAAAAATTTCATAAACTTATTTACAGTTAAAATTAAAATTTTATTTAAATTAAAATATGTTTTAGAGCTTTTCGCACAATTTATTAACTTACAACCCTTTTTAAAAATATCATATACTTCTCCACAATTAAAATTAAATTTAAAATATATAAGTAGTTTATTTTTTTTTTAATCTTATAGTCGATAATCAATAACGTCTTTTTAAGATCGCGATAATATTAAGTAAAAATATATACTATACATACTTATAGTGTTAAGAATTCTTACGCTGAAAACAGCATTTTGTATACCTTTTTTTAATAATAATAATAATAATAACAATAATTAATAATAGATAAAGCTATGCCTTAAGGCTAGCAAGTGAGTCCAATAGGGCTACAATACAAAGGCGTGACTATGCAACCCTGTTTATCTCAATAAAGTTACATGCTCAATTTAAAAAAATAAAATTTTTTTTTGCCTAACAATAATAAGTATAATGCCGTCAAAAACAGTATAATACTGTTTTTAACAGGTTGGCAACCCTAGATGAGACCCAAGTCGCTGTGCCTTGCCCTGCCCTGGCAGCGCCTTAAGAACGCAAATGAAGGCAAACTCAACTCGAGCTGCCTGAAGTGTTGAAGTACGCAATGATTTTGAGCGGGCGCGACAATACCGACTTCCGGCCGGCCCAAGACTCGGGCTCTGACTAGCACATAAGTCCACATAGATCCGGCTCAAATTGCTGCACGCGCAAATACACGCACAGCAAGCTAGCTGGAAGAGTGGTCGGGGGGGTGTGGCAGTGCAAAAAAAACATGAAACGTGCGCTGCCTGCCAAGCACATTGATTACGCAACGGACTCGACTGCCTGCCTGCCTGCCCGCCTGCCACCCTCCAATTGCCACGCCTTCCGCATTGAATTATTCCCGTTTTATTGCTCAGGCTGCTGTAGCCAAGTGTGGCATGCCCCGCGGCGACAACGTTGCTGAGGCTGACTTCTTGGCCGGGTTATTGAACCGCAACACCTGTTGATTGAGCTCATCAGTTATTATATCATATCATACGCGCAGACAATGCCATAACTACGGTGCTTTCCCCTCCAAACCCCCTACCAACAACACACCTTAAAGAAAACGCTTAAAAAAATGGCTAAAAATGCGCAACGTTTGAGCCAAAATTATTTGGGTGCGCCAGCAATTCTATTTTATTTTTGTGCTACCTGAAAAAAAATATTAAATATGCTTTGAGCTGTGCGCGGCAGTTTGAAATTAAAATACAATATTTTTTTCCCCAACTTTTTTGACAAAATAGGCATAAATTTTTCTTAAGCTGGCGCCATCTATATGTGGTGTACGGAAGCAATGCGAAACTGTTAAGCGCAGCGCGCTGTTAATGCAAAACTTATGTGTTGCTACCAGGCAATAGATGGCGCCACAAATCCGTTAGAGCAAACACACGAGTTTTCGAAGGGCAAAAACTGTGAGAATTAACTATAAAATTTAAAAACAAAGGCAATTAAATAAAAATTTTATAAACAGATTAAATCTCTCGAGTCTTTTTAATTTGTATGCCTTTTTTGAATTTGTTATAGAATTGTCTATTGAATTTTTCTGCTTGGTTCAGTATTTTGTCGGCTTTTTAATAACCTCATGGTTAGTTTTATTCCGACTGCTACCTGGCAATAGATGGCGCCACAAAGCTGTTAATGTATTCATTCAAATTTTAAAAGAGTATTAACTAAAAAGTGTTGAACAAAATTGCAAAAAACCTATATTTTATATACCGAATAAAATTTCGAAGTCTTTTGAATATTTTTGTATTTGTTGGTTTGTATTGTTTGATTGGCTACCGGGCAATAGATGGCGCCACAAAGCCGACAGAGCACACACGCGGATTTTAGAAAGACAAAAACTTTGAGAATTAAATATAAAAAATATTGAGAAAAATTGACAAATAAATAATAATTTTATATACAGTTTAAAAATCGCGAGACTTTTGATTTTTTCTATCATTTGCACTATTTGCCTGTTTTTAATAAAAACTTTTTATTAAAATCGTGGTTGGTTCTAAGAGTTGCTAAAGGGCAATAGATGACGCCATAAAGCCACCAGAACCAACAAGCGAGTTTTCAAAAACAATAAACTATGAGAAATAACTATAAAGAATTTTGAAAAAATGCCAAATAAATAAAATTTGATATACAGAATAAAACTGCGTATACTTTTGAATTATTCTGCATTTTTCTGTATTTGTCGGTTTTTATTATCATCGTTATCTATGCGTGGTTGGTTTTGCAATTGTTTTAAATAGTATGAACTACATTTGAATTGTACACTCTAATTAATAATTAACATTTAGCCCATAATAGTACACAAATATGCGTGTAGGTAGTACGTAGTAGTAGTAGTAGTATATCAATTACTGTACTCTTTATTGTTGTTGTTGTTGTTGTTATGCGTATTATTTGATTTCGTACTGCTTTAGTTTTGAATTCTCTTCGTCTCTTTACGTTTATTTGCCTAGCAACATTTACAATTACTTACGACTAACATTTTATGAATTACATTCAATTTCTTGTGTGTGTGTGTGTAGGTGTGTCTGTGTGTGGTTTTTGATTAATTTTTAGCATTACAAACTATAACAAAAACGTAAACGTAGCAAACGCAGTTTCTTAGCATTCAGTTGATTTCCATTGGATTAACGATTTTTCACAAAAAGAAAATTCTCTTAAGCCATTCGCAGCGCTATGTACATACATCAAATCATATTTAAAGTTACAGATATCGTTGTATATATGTTATATATATATATATATATATATATGTGTGTGTGTATATGCGTATATCAAAAAACATAGTACTAGAGAATATTACGTATTCCATTGCAAGTCCTAGGCTAAACGCGATTTAAGGACTTTCGTTTTAAGCATTCTAGAAAAATTTACAGTTACAATTACAATTACAATAGCTTTACGTGTGTGTGTTTTTGTGTGTATGTGTGTGTGTGTAGAGCATATTTCCAATTAAATAGTTTAAGCATAAATTATTAGATAATTGTGCTAATTTGTTTTTAAGTTCGCATCATTCCGTCCGTTTTTTGTTTTTTTTTTTTTTTGTTTTTTGGAACATTCACGTTTTACGCTTTCTTCTCCTCGTCCTTGGCTTCCTCTTGTTTGTGGTTCACTTTATGCTAAGGGTATTAAAATTAATATGTACAAAGTATGCGCACTTAATAACTAGCATTTTTTGCATGGGGCCTGGCCTTCCTCATCCTCCTGCCACTCCTCTCTACTCTTCTCTGCTGCAGTTTATTTTGTTGTTGTTGCTGTTGTTTTCCTGAAATTTTCTTTCAAAGAAATTTCCCGATTTGTTTTGCTTTTAGTTTAGTTTGCCTGGTTACACGTGAATTCAACTAATTTTAAGCGCTAAACATTGGTTATTTTGCGTGTAGTATGTTTGTATGTATTGGTACTATATGTATATGCCATCAAGCACCTCTATATGCTATACGTATGTATGTGTGTGTAGTCTATGCGTATTTGTATATGTATGCTTGTGTGTGTATGTGTGTGTGTGTATTTTAAATTAGAAGCGACCAGATAAATCCTGCAATGAGAAAGTTGAGAAAACTTTTAATTAGTGCGTGCTTAAAAAAAGTGCAAAAAGATAATTTTATTTCTCTGGAGACATACTCGACATAATTTATATAAAATATATAATATTACCCTGATGGCAACTTTGCTGTTTATATTTATATGTATATAACCAATTATATATAAAGTCAAGTCAATCAGAAACATTGAAGTAAATAATATGATATAATGTTAAATATATAAATAATATAAATTAATATATAAAATATATATAAATAAAATATATACCATTAATATAAATACTTAAAGAAAGAGTTAACAACAACGCGTCACATTGCATATTTCACAATGAGTATGCAAATTCTGTTTTACTACTGTCACGATTGAGCGAAGAAGTCGTGTACCTGCTCTCACGATTGAAAGAAGAATAACAGCTTCGGCACTGCGCTCGCACAATCTCAGAAGATGCGCTCACGATTGAAAGAGGAAGAACAAGACTGAAGCCGAACAGCAGCTCGTGCTTTTGCTCTCACGATTGAAAAACGAAGATCAAGTCGTCTTATTGCTCTCACGATTGAAAGAAGAAGAAAAAAGTCTGCTTTGCAGCTCTCGCGATTGAAAGAAGAAGAACAGCTTGGTGTGTTATGCTCACGATTGATACAAGTACCACTCGGGTTGCTGTTCTTACGATTGAAAGAGAAAGAGACTCTCGAGTAATGCTCGGGTTATGCGCTAACACAGTTTCGGAAGATGCGCTCACGACTGAAAGACTTTAAATAGAGCCGTCAGTCAAGCATTTTCTTCAGTTGACTTTTAAGTGTGGTGCAGTGCAGACGTGTTTCAATTAACTCTTCCTCTACATCGTGATCTGATCGGATATCTTCGTAGGACTCTGCTGGAAACGATGTTGAACCGCTCCTCATCGTCGTTGATCTCGTCGCAGTAAGTTGAAATCATTCTCCTTTACGGCTTTGAAAATGCGCTCGCACAATTTCGGGAAAATGCGCTCACGATTGAAAGAGGATGGCTGAACCCGGAAGAGCAGTCCGTACTTTTGCTCTCATAGAATTTTTTTTCATAAGAATGTATTTATGATAAGTATAAGTCAATGAAAATTGTATCAATTTTAATAAGTTATAAGCATCTTTTATTTCTCTTTAATACGAGAGGCACTACGCTTGATAAAAGCAGATTTGCGCGCAGAGACTGCCGAGATTTTGAATAAAAATAATTTTCTAATTGTTAATAAATAGTGAATAATAATCACAACTAGAGGTGCGTATGACTTCTCCGCGCAAATTTTGCTTGATTTTCGGCCGAATGCAGGATAATTTAAACTATTAAATTCCTCAAACATTAAAATTATATGGGTAAAAGGTGCTTTAAAAAAAACCGCAAAATCAAGTAAATGAAATAATAAAATAATTCGAATAATTAATTCCTATTGAAGTATAAAAGAAATAATTAATTGTAACTGAAGATTGATGTATATATTATACAGAAATATACATCAATCTTTTATGGTTTTAAATAGTTGTAAATAATAAATGTATACATGTTTATAATTAATTTTATATATTTGTAAATAATTAAAAAAAATCTAAAATAAATTGCAACGTTAGCGCAAAAACTAAATAATGTTAAAACTTTTTGCTTAAAGCTTGTCAAAAGCTAACAAAATGCTCCTAAAAAAATTGAAGGCCATCGACACCCTTTTGAGGCCCATCACACGAGCCTCAGCGAGTACTCCAAACTGTCATCGGCACTTCATAAAAGGACAATCAGCTCTAGGCGCTGCTCGGCTGTCCAGCCTTACGATTGCGGCTAATTTATTCATTTAGCCACTTGACACTTGCTAGGGCCGATCCCCCAAACATACCCCTCTCCCCACCAACGCTGGCGTCAAAATATTCATAAGCGATAAGCAAATGTGTGAGCCTGAGCCCAAGGGCAATTTTTATGCAAATTACGCGGAGCGACAAAACTACAAAAGACTGGCGCAAATTGTGCCATAAACAGCGACAGCCTACGGTTCGGCATTTAAAATGGGCATAAGAATAAGAATTTAGCAGCGCTGCTCGTGCCGACTATAAACATAAATTCACACTGGGTGAGGGGGCGGCATAAAAATCAAAACTGCGACGCTTATCGGCCGTTTTTATTAGTTACAGCTTCAAATTATATATGTATAGCTGCAGATATATGTATGTGTATGTGTGTGTATGCTTCTGCTTTGATCACGCGCAATTTTTACGAGCTGCAATTGAATTTTATGCGCGCACTTTGACTGAAAGCGTTGCCTACTTCTGTGCGCCGTCGAGAAGAAAGAAGTTTATGGCTGTTTGCCAGTGCGCTCGACTGCTTGTGATTAGTTGCCACGCCTTTGGCAGCCACGCCGCTTGTTTGCAGCCTTGCACATGAGCGGGTCTCGGCGCTGTGTTTACCACCGCGCGCCTCGAGCATGTCCTGCTGGCTGCCTTGCAGTTTATTACAAACGTGTCGCTTGTTTGCTTTATTACTTATTACACATGTGTGGCAAGTACACACACACAGGCACACAAAAATATATATGTATACATTTATATATGTGTGTGTTTGTCTGTCACGTCATTATGCTTTGTCCGTGCAACAAGTGTTTAAATCGCAGCGCTTTGTTTGCCCTTTCGCTGTGTGTGTGCGTGTCTGTATCTCTCTCCCTGCCTGTGTCTGTGTGTGTGTCTGGGGCACACAAATCCTTGCCGGGTCTTAAGCAGCTTGTGCACAAGCCCTTTGGCCTGGCCTGCCCTCAGCTGCTTGCCACTTGGCAATTGTTTTGCCGACACTCTGCGCTCGCCGCGCTGCTGAGCTCGAGTTAAGTGAGTGTAAATGCGGTCTGTGGCAAGTAAGTAAGCAGCAGGGGCAAGGGGCAACCTCCCCGCCTCCTCCCCTCTTGCCTTTCGACTTGCTGTCAGCAGCTTAAATGCTATTAAATTGCTGACAATTTGTATTAGGAATTCAACGCTCGCTGGCAAATTGATTGTCACTCGCGTTGCGCGCGCGCTTGCTTTAATCAGATTTCCCTGCTTTTTCCGCTTTTCTCAGTTTTCTTGCAAACGCGACACGAACAATTAGCCGCATTAAGTTTGCCATTCGATTCTCTTGGGATTGAGCGCTCAATTTATGCATTCAATTCCCACGACATTTATTAAAATTTCATCAAGAAAAAAAAAAGAAAAGAAGAAAAAACTGGGAAAGCATGGAAAAGAGTAGCGCGCGGGGAGATCGGAGTCAATTGACTGGGCCCAAAACTTGTCGGCTGAGAAAAACTTGCCTACTTGAATAATTCAGTGAGTTGCGGGCAAGTTGCAACACCTCGCATAGCAAATACTTTAGCTGCGTTGCCTAGAAATAGGTCGAGCCGGAGCAGGAGACACAGCCAATGTCAACCTCAATCTAGAGGGCAGGCAAAAAAAAAAAAAAAAGAATTCTCTTTGGTTTTTTTTTCGCTCTGCTTCTTCGGCTTTTCAACTAATAAATTGACTTGAAAATTCTTTTGTGTTTCACGCGCGCTTTCACCGGGGCAACACCAGCGAGGGAAGCGAACAAGTTGGCAGGGGAGACGCCGCACAACAGCTGCAGCCATAATTTCTGCGACTTTATTATGTGTCAAGTGAGTCAATCTGCGGACGCAGCACGATGATGAGCAGCAGCAGCAGCAGCGGCAGGGAAGGGAGAAGTAGGAGGAAGTAAACGGTAGGAAGTAAACGTGAAAATTGTGATTTCCTGCGTGTGGAATTTACAGCCGCAGCAAATGCCGCTTGCCACATGCCACAAGCAGTTTATTGGCATGTGTCGCACGACAGATTATTAGACAGTCTGTAGGCCTTTAAAAAAATATTAAGTGAGATGCAAGAAAAGAAAGTAGACTTGCTTTACTTGGAAGCCATCCGAAGCTTGTCAATGAACCGCAATAATAATAATAATAATAATAATAATAACAATAATAATAAATATAATAATTATAATATTAATAACAATAAAAATAAAAATAAATATAAAAATAAATAAATAATAAATAGGTACGAACTTCAATTAGAAAATATTTTATGTTTCTAACAATTATATTAGGTTGTAAAAAAAGTCTTACAGATATATAGATCTTCATACTAGAACAACCTATAAAATATATAGTAGGCTTTAAATGTAGCCCAAGACAATAAAATAGACAATAAACGAGTATTAAATTCAAATTAATAAAGTTCTTTATATCCGATACTCATAAAAAAAATAATAAATTATAAATAAATGCCGGGTATTCATGGGCTGAACAAGCTGCTCGACATTTAAAGTACAAATTTTACAACAATAAAATGAACAAGTAAGGAAAGCTACAGTCGAGCGCGCGCGACTGTAAGATACCATTTACCCTATTCGAAGAAATAATACAAAATAAAATAAATGGTATAAAAATAAAAAAAAAGCAATTTACATTAAGAAAAAAAAATCGGCCCGCGCCAGATTCGAACCCAAGAACTCTCACGAACTTTGTAACTTAAGAGTCGGACCTCTAACCACTAGACCACACAAGTTTACGCCATGCGATCGGCAAATTAGACTTTTGTTGACGCCCTCTACTGCGTCGATTTAACGTTTTGGTAAGGAATCGCTAGCGCCCATAACTTTGTATGGGGAATTCGAACTCCTATAACTTCTTTGTTATTAAAAAATAAAAATTGAAGAAAGCTACAGTCGAGTGCACTCGACAGTAAGTTATAATTTACCTTTGGCTGCTAAAAATAATTCTTAATATTAATTACTTTTATTCGAATTAATAACAACGCATCGCATATTTCCGAAATTAAATACACATGCATTGACGCTAATGGCACATGCCGACTGCACGCCGATTGTGCGTGCGCAGTCGGCGCAAGCATTGAAGCCGAGCCTCTGCTCCGTCTCTGCTGCTGTATGCAAAACTTTTCGCGCCTAGGAACAGACCATGTGCTTCAGTGGTTTGTTGTGAGAGTTGTCAGCTCTATAACTAAATGTCCCCGGTTCGAATCCCAGCGCAGTCTTCTTTTTTTTGTATTGCTTAGAAAAAGTTTTTGGGTTTTCTTTTTTTTTTTTGCATAATATATTTTTCATATAGCGCAAAATTATTAAAAAAAAAAAAATTGCCCAGCGCAGGATTCGAACCCGCGACCTCACGCATCAGAAACTTGCGAGCCAACCATCTAGACCACACACAGTTACGCAGTGCGATCGGCAAAAAAAAAAAAAAAAAGTTGCCCGTTGCTGGATTCGAACCCGCGACCACACGCACCAGAATCTTGCATGCAACCATCTAGACCACACACAGTTACGCGGAGCGATCGGCAAATGAGACTTTTATTGATGCCGGCCTTCTGCTGCGTCAGTTCAACATTCTAGTTGGAATTCTAAGCGCCCACAACTTTATATGGGAGATTCAAACTCCTATAACTTCTTTGTTTATTGTCCGATCGGATTGAAATTTATAGGGTAGATCTGTACTATGGTAAGCTACAAGAGTGTTAAAAAAAATGATTTGTTATTTCCCTACTTTTCTTAAAATGCAATAGTTTGGGGGCGGTGGGCGTGGCATCCAAAAGTTGAAAATCAAACATTCTCCGTAATGTTACCAGGCACCTTACTTTCAAATTTGGCGCTTCTAGCTTTTCTAGTTTTCTTTTAAACTATAAAAATGTGGTTTTTAGAGGCGGTGGGCGTGGCATCCAAAATTCTAAAATCCAACTTCTGCATAATGTTGCAAGACACCCTCCTACCAAATTTGGTGCGTTTATCTCTTTTCGTTATTGAATTATTTGGAAAAAATCGAAATACGCATTTATCGATTTGCGGAGGCGGTGGGCGTGGCACATCAAGTTTGAAATAAACTTCTTGTGTGTATTGAATACACGCACACTCCCACCAAGTCTGGTGCCTCTAGCTCTTTTAATAGCTGAGATCTGTGTGTTCATACAGACGGACAGACGGACAGACGGACAGACGGACAGACGGACAGACGGACAGACGGACAGACGGACAGACAGACGGACATGACCAAATCGACTCGGCTATTGATGCTGATCAAGAATATATATACTTTGTATGGTCTGCCACGCCTCCTTCTGCCTGTTACATACATTTGCACAAAGTTAATATACCATTTTTTACCCATTTTCAATGGGTAAATGGTATAAAAATATATAAAAATAATAAAAATTAAACTACATATTCTTATTCAACTAGACCACATATAATATCTATATAGAAAAATATATATAGCTATATCTAATATCTATTAGTTTACTACCAGGACTTCGCTAGTCAAGTAAGCTACCCTCATCGCAGCTTCTCACTCATTTTAGCTATTAAATATGCAATATTCCTACGCACACAACTTTAAAAACTGAGGCAGCATTTGCATACAATTTTTTTTTTTTTCAAAATTTTCTGCTTAGCGCTGTCAGTTGGTAAAATTATAAAAAAAAAGAGAGAAAAAAGTTAAAGATGGCTAAATGGGAATAATGTAAATCCTCGTTCTCGCTGGCTGCAATTCAAATTATTCACTCAAAGGAAGCGGCAGCCAAACACAAAAGTTTGCACTTGGCATAAATTTCAATCCGCAGTTCAGTCTCTCTCTCTGTCTCTCTCTTTCTCTCTGTCTCTCTCTCTCTCTGTATGTTGTACTCTGCTGAAAGCACCCTTCCCCTTGGCAAAGACGATTTGATTTTATTTTATTAGCACGTCACACGATTGGCGCCAGAACTTGACAAAGTTACAACTTTGTCCTGCGGCTCTGGCGACTTCTTGCGCTCTCACTCTAACAGCTCACTCCCTCTCTTTCCTTCTCTCCCTCTACTTACTTCTTGGCAACTCGCTGGTGGCCAGCTTTTTTCTGGTCGCTTTGCTGTTTTCTAATTGTTGGCTTACAAACTTAATGTGGAATTCAATTTGTGCGTATTGCACTCGACTTGGCCGGCAAGCACAGGGGCCTAAGCTGTAGGCCTGTGGTGGGGCAGAAGGGGGAGGAAGGCAGTGGGGGTGCTGCGACATTGGAAAAGTTTTCCATGGCACTTCTTTGGGTTTTTTGTCGCTTCGAAACAAAAGTTGGACACAAAGCAAAAATGCACACTGACAGCTTAACTGACATTGAAAAAAGCCAGAAATAATGAAAGTGAGCAAGGTGCCAAAGCGAGTGATTGTAATAGATTGATCGACTAGCAAATGCTCTGTAATTTTGAAACAAAAAAATAAATAGTAACAAAAATAATAGGAGTTTAAATAAACAAAGGATTGTACTAGCAAATTCTCCATAGTTTTGATAACTAAATACATGGAAAAATAAAATATAATATATAAAAAAATAATATTTAAAATTTAATTTAAAAAAAACAACAACAGCTAAATACAATTTCTAAATTACAAGAAACTTTTAAATTTCTAATTGATTTTCTAAATAAAAAAAAAAATAAATTATAAAATTAAAAAAACAGATAATAAATATTGTTCTCTCGAAAAATTCCCAAAAGTATGCTACATAAAATTTCACAGAAATTACAATTGAGTAAAGCCCTGCAAGAATGCAAATCCCCTTGAATTCAAGTCAAATCAATTTGCAAGCAATTTTATTTACCCTTTTTGAGTCCCAACATTCCAAACTAACTTCGCTCAAGACTTGCTTAAAATTACAAAGTGGGCGGAGCAGGGTTTAAGCACACCTCGCACTCGAAATCTTGTCAATTTTTCTCTCTATGCCAAAATATGCGAGAAATCCAATGTAATTTTTCAATATTAGCTGCACTTAACACACTTGATTTGAGCGCTGCCCGAGCAGGTAAATAGCCATGGGTTTTGCAGCCAGCACAAACAACAACAACACTAACATGGAGCAGAAATCGCTCGTCTGCCAGCGAGCATAAGTCACCCTAAGGACGTAATTAATTTTTCAGCATTTGCTTGGACTGCCACCTGAACGTAGCCAGACCAGGGAAGGAAGGAATTAACTGGAGGGGAGAGAAGAGGGATGAGGAGGGGCTTCCACAGGAGGCAGGTTGCCTTGACGAATTTGCGCCGCGGTCGCTAAAGGACTTGACGAGAAGGAAGCCTCCGGCCGTTCGACCAACCAAATTAGCGCGGCCATTAGAGGGGGTAGGGGGTTGGTTGGGTGACGGGAGAACCTAAGGACATAAGGACACTTGAATGCCACTGCCCATGGTCGTCCGGCGTTGGCTCTTACATATTTTATGACTCCGGTAAATTGACTTAATTTCCTATAATTTTCCGTGCACGCGCGCGCGCGAGCTTTAAAATTGCGGCAAATTGAAAAAGAGACTTTAAAATGTGTTTCCTTTTTCGCTTGTTTCTGTTCTTGATTCTTATTTTATTTTTTTTTTTATTTTTTTTTTTTTTGTGAGCTGTTCGGACCGGGGGACGCACTTGACATTGTATTATGATAATTGAACGCGTGTAATTGGCCTCAAGTAGCGTCTGCAGGCAGCTCGAGGGAAGGGGCACAGTGAGCCACCAGGACAACTAAATGCCAATGGAAATGGCCATGAAAGATTCATGGAGCGAAATGAACTGTACTCTAAGGCGATTTATACAAATTTTCATAAAGAAATGTGTCTCTGTACACTGTGAGGAATAATTGCATAAGAAAGAATATCGGAGAGTGGAAAATTATGCTAAAATAAAGTAATATTTATATAATTAAAAATAAAAATAAAAAAAAAACACCAAACAAGATTAAAAAAAAAAATTCTATAAATTAAAAAAAAAATAATATATACATCTCAATGTTTTTTGTTTAAATCTTAATTTTTCCTTTCTCAATTTAAATATTTTTTAGCTATATACAACTTGAGGCATAATAAAAAAAAATCATTTTAAGCTTTCTAAGATTTATAAAATTTTCTGCAATTTGTGCAAATTCATAAAGACTGTAATAATTTGACAAATTTGTTATTATGTAAATTTCTCAATTAATTATTAGTTAATTTAATAATTTATGCATTTTTTGTGCAACATTTTTTAAATTTTCAGTGAATAATGCAATTTTTTAAGATTTATGGCATTTGTACGAATGATGAAATTCGTACAAATTTAAAAAACTTGTTCAAATTTGTATGTAATGTAATTTGTGCAAATTTATGATATTTGTGCAAATTTATAAAATTTTTTAATACGTATGATTTTATTTAATTATTAAATTTATTTATTGAAATAAAATTTGTACTAATTTTTTTAAATATAACAAATTTTCTGGAAAGCATACCTCAAGTGTATGAGCTTTAAAAGAAAACGTGAATAAAAAATAGTAAAAATCAAGGCAATACTGTGAGGGGTTGTCCCAGCCTGCCTGTCAGCTGCCAAGCCCCACTGTCGGTTACCATCGCCGGTCTCCTTCGCCACCCCCGCAGCTTCTTAAATATTCATAATGTGTACCGCTTTATGCGCTGTGATTTTGACATAATTAACATAATTTATGCATAACTGTCAGAACGAATCGCTTTCAGGCTTTCGCTTGATGCAAATTGAAACTGAATCTGGATCCGCGGCTGAATCTCAATCTCAATCTTAATCTGTATCTGAATCTTGGCGCTACTCACTTTGTAAACTGTAGTGGCGGCCAGCTGCCGCTCCAGCAGCGGCTCTAGCTGCCCCGTCTCCGACTCCGTCTCCGTCTGCTGCTCTCACTTCAATCCTGAGCTCCAGCTCATCCGGAAACCGGAAACCGTAGAGCAACTAATGCACCCAGGAGGGCGGCACTGAGGTGACCACACTGGGCTGTGAGTACTGTACACGCGCGTTCAGATTTGGCGTGGCCGTCTGAGTGGCCAGATCCAGGCTGTTGTTGTTGTTGCTCAGCAGCAACTGTTGCTGCTGCTGTTGTTGCTGCTGTTGCTGTTGCTGCTGCTGCTGTTGCAATTGCAGCTGCGCCTGCAACTGATTGAGCTGCAGACCGGCGCTATTGCTGCTGGAGTTGCCGCTGGCGACGACCGCAACCGGAGCGCTGTTGCTGTTTGTACTGTTGTTGCTTAAGATCACATTGCTGGCATTGGCCACGGCGGCCAGCGGTATGTTGATGTCCAGCACGCCATCGTAGCGCATCTCCTGCTGCAGTAGCTACAAAAAGGGCAGAGATTATAGTTATGAGCTCGAGGATAATGCTTTAAAAACTTAAAAAAAAAACAATTTTTCGACATTTTTTACAAACTTAGATCTAAAAATATAGAAGCAAGTTGTGTGAAGCTTCTGCTTATGCGATTTGAAACTTTAAATGCTTTTTTCTCAATAAAAAATATTTTTCTAACTGATCTAAATCATATAACTATATATAGCCATTTTTATTGCAGTTTTTTTTTAAATACTTGAAAATATTTCTACTATACTGGAGCGTTGCATTATCTTCTTTTACCTTTCTTAAAAAAATGTAACAAGCTTTTAAATATGAAAATAAGCGTTGAAAAATTACTATGTCTTTTCTGTAATTTTCAGATTTTTTATAAGAAATTCACAAATTATGTAAACAATTATTTTATTTTATTTAAAGTCAATGCGGAAATACGACGTAGCTATATTTATTTTCTTAAATAAATAAATAGTTGATTAAATACACTAAAACCTCCAATCGGAAATAAGTAGATGCCTTATTTATAATCTTAAGAAATTAATTATAATTTTCGCAAATAAACCAAGTTATATCTATTTTAATTTTAAGAAAAAAAGTTTGAAAAACAAATTTATCGTAATTTGTATATTAACAATATTATACAACGTATTTTAACCAATCTAGTTTTCTTTTGAGTACTTTTTTCGCGTAAATAAATAAAAGTAAGTCTTTAGCAAATGCTAAATTATAATTTATAACGCTCAACTACGTAATATAATAAAATTTAGGATTAACTAAACTTTCGGAAACTCCCAAATGGAAAATAATTATTTTTATTATTATTTATAGTTATTTTATTTGCTTCTAGATTTTTTCCTTAAATAAATAATTATTTTTATATTTATTTATTATTATTTTTATTTCCTATTCAACTTGTTTGTAAAGTTTTTTTAATCCTTCAACTACACAATATAATTTTATTTATTTTGTTATGCGCAGTTTTGTAGTTTACTTAGAGTAAACGCCGTAATACCCAAAACTACTGTTTCTCTATCACACTTACCTCCTCGACATTGCACTCGAGACCGCCGTGAAAGTTCTCCAGGTTAAATTCGTCAATCTGCGACTCGTTGTTGAGCGCCTCCAGGCATTGCCCTAACAAAGTAGAGGCGCAGTCATTATCTGCTCGAGCAGCAACAGTGTAGTGTGTGAAGAGATAAGGAAGGGGATAGAGTAGAGAGTGAGCAAGAGAGAGAGAGAGAGAGAGAGAGAGGTAGTCAGACTTACCCTCCAACCCGGAGGTCAACTGTTGCTGCTGCTGTTGTTGCTGCTGCTGCTGCTGTTGCTGTTGCACGAGCAGCGCTGCATTCTCGGAGGCGCCGTCCAGTAGCACATTGCTGTAGGTGTTGAGGGAGTCGGACGAGGGCTCGCTATTCGGATACGCAGGCGACATGGTGGTGGTAACTGAGTTCGGCGAGAGGCCCTATATAGAGGTAGAGTATATGTTTGTTGATTAAGCAGTGCTGCGTAGAGAGGAGGGTGAGGAAGATTGCACTCACATCTCGCGCACTGTGCAGGCAGCCGCAGTTGAGGGAGCGATGCAAGAGACACTGTGGCTGCTGCGGCTGTGGCTGCAACGTTGCATAGCCGCCGGCTGAGAGGGAGACGGGACCATTGAGCGCATAGCCTTGTGGTAGCTGCTGCTGCTGTTGCTGCTGCGGCGCCGGCTGCTGCGGCGCTTGGTACGGCGGCGGCGGCGGCTGCGTTGGCAGGCCGGATGCAGCGCTGAACCTGCTCCAGCCGTACGACCGTTTGGTTGCGAGAAGAACATAAGAACAGATGTTGACTTTATAGAGCGGTTCGTTTTTTTTTCAAGTTATCATGCAGTATGTTCGGTATGGTGTGTGTGCGTGTGTGCGTTGCATGCGTGGTGAATCACAATGAACTGATATCAATCAGCGTGAGCATCATCATCGTCATCGTCAACATCATCATCACATCCATCGAAACGAAAACAGAACGAACGAACGGAGTACAACAACAAAATGATAATAGGAGGAAACTGACCCTTGCTGCTGCAACAAATCACTGTGGAGCTTCAGCTCGTCCGCCATCGAGCCGGCCAACTGATCGACCGACTGCGTCATTGACGGATTCTGATAGTCAACCGGAAAGCCCCATTCGGGCTCGAGATCCAGGGCACGGATCGGACTCAGGCGTCCGCAGGAACTGGCATTGGATGAGGCGCGCTGACGGAAATCGGGCGACAGTTGAAAGCCACCGCTGAACCGCGAGACGTGCGCGAAAACATACAAAAATAAGAGCAAGAAAGAAAAAAAAAACAAAGAAGGGGGAGAAGAAGAAGAAGAAAAGAAACACAAAACATAAATCAAAATGTGAACAAATCGAACGCAAATTATATATAATTGGCATACTTAGGCTACAGGCTACGCTACAAATAGGTAATTGCATATCATCTAGATATAATCGTATATATATATAAATATATAATAAAATAATCGAGTACACTTAAGCTGAAGCGCTAATTATGTGGCAAAACTGTAGACTCTACATGGAATTAAGGCACGGCATGCTTAAGTCTTCAACTTATAATCGAAATGGGAATATATATAATACTATCGAAATTCGATACTTATGCCAAGTTCACACTTGTAAGATATATTATATAGTACGCATATTGTAATTCTTGGCATTCTGAATTTTCTTTACATTAAAAAATATGTATAAATATTAAAGCTATATTTTTTTAAATCTCTTCAAAGCTCAAATTATTCTGATTTTTATGTTACTTCAACTGTTTCTTCTAAATTTTTCTTAAAATTTGTAAATTTTTGATTTGACTTTTATATTGATTGAAAATTTTAAGAATATTTTGTTAATA
Source organism: Zaprionus bogoriensis (assembly GCA_035046045.1). Taxonomy (NCBI): domain Eukaryota; kingdom Metazoa; phylum Arthropoda; class Insecta; order Diptera; family Drosophilidae; genus Zaprionus; species Zaprionus bogoriensis. Next base: position 3,624,888 of record JAWNOI010000010.1, read on the forward strand.
TCTTTGCATAACATAAATACTTTGATGCTTAGTTAAATTTTATCAATTTTTTTGTAATCTCTACAACTTTTCTAACTTTGTCTTAAGCTTTGTAAATTTTTCGTTTAATTTTTACATTGATTAATGGCTTAAAAAAAGTTTAAAAAGTATATTTTTTTAAGTCTACAGTCGTCTTTTTTTTTATTTACTGTAATCAATTTGTTTTTGTAATCTCCACAATTCTTCTAACTTCTTCTCAATTTTTTTGTTAAATTTTTACATTGATTCTGCATTAAAATTTGTTGAATCTAATAATTATCATTTCAACTTTTATTGGAGTCTAAATTTTAAAATATTTCTCTGCATTTAAAAAAAAAAAACAAGTATAATAAAGCTCGTTTCCTAATTAATTTAAATAAAATATATTAAATGACGAGCATCCACACTAAGTGCACGGTATCTAAGAGTCGAGCATGATCAAGAATAAAATATTAACTTTTTCGTATATCTGACAAGTGTAAAACTTTATATAAACGAAATTAAGCTACTTTTAAAATTGAAATATTACTAAAAAAAATCTTAAATCGCAGTACTACTTTAACGTGTCTACATAACCTTTGACCTACGAGTCGCAGTTAATAGTTACCTGTGCAGCGGACTCTCTGGAAAGTGATCCAATCCTTCGCTAACGCTGCTGCTCGGCGACGGCGTCGCATCGTTGGCCCCCACAACTCCGGCCTGACGCAGTGCCTCCACACGCTTTTTGGCCCGACCGCGTCGCTTCTCGTAGCGCGACGTCTCCATCGATGCGGCACGGCGACGCACCGATTTGCCGGGCTTGGCCTCCGGATTGAGCATCCACCAGGAGGATTTGCCAGTACCTTCGTTCTGTACGCGCATGAATCGATTGTGCAGCGATAGATTGTGCCGTATGGAGTTCTAAAAAAGAGTAGAAAAATAAATATAATTAAAATCGGAATATATATTTTATATTTTTAATTTGAAAAAACTCGCTTCAGAACTTCAAGTATGCACTACTTGCAGCTACCTTTAGCTACACTGCAAATTTCATGATGATTGGAGCACAGACACCAAAGTTATAGGAGCTCAAACGCAAAGTACCTGCGAGAGTGGAGTGCAAAATAACTTCCTCACACCATATTTTTTTTTTTTTTTTGCGGAATTTGCAAATCTTATGCCGGCGACGGGGTTCAATGCTCAACGCTGATGTAACAATTTGTAAGCAATTGCGTTACATTTCCTGAGGCCAAGAGCGCAGAGCAGGCGGCAAAAGGACTCCGACTTGCGTCTTGGCGTTGGAGTTGGAGTGGGAGTTGGAGTCTTTGGCTGCGTTTCCTTTTGCCGGTTTGCCATTCAATTGTCTGACGATATTTTTATGGTTTTTAGAGCACAGTCACACACACACACACATAACCGCACACACACACACACAGCGTCTCTAATTGGAAGTCGTCTTCACTTGGCCAAGGAAGACGTCGCTGTCGCTGTCGTCGCTGTGCTCATTGGGGCTGCGCCTGTCGCTTAAGCTGTCAATTCATATTTTATAACAATAGTCATAAATATCGTCATGCGCAACGTAATGACAGTAAATCGACAAACAGACAGACAGAGACAGAGACAGAGAGAGAGAGAGTGAGGAAGACAGCAGTTGTAGTGGGTAAAGCAGCGAGTTGTAACACCATTTTCAGTGCCATATGGAAACCAAGGTAAAAACCCACAACAATTACATACCAAACACACCCACACACACACACACACGCACAACAAAAACAATCAAACACGTTTAGTGCGGATTTGTCATCGAGCAAACACAACAAGCAGCACAAGCAGAATCCGGGCAAAAGGGCCAAAAATGCTGTAGCCAAACTAAATGGAGCATTACAAACTAAGCTAACTGTGAAAGCAGCAACAAAGCACAGCGTCGGTATACCCCAACTCCAGCCCGAGAACCCGATCCAAATCCAAAGCGATGGCGGCTGCGTTGCGTCGCGACTTCAGGCGTCACATTGGCGCCATTTATCACCGTTGCCGGCACATGTTAGTGTGTGTGTGTGTGTGTGCGTGCGTGTCTGCGTGTGTGTGTACGGGTGTGTGGGTGTGTGGTGCTACTACTGAAACCTGTGCACAGACGGCAGACGACAGCCAAGGGTTAGGGACAGGCACAGGGCAGACAGGACGACAGGAGCACACAGACTATCTAATACTTCTTTTTTTCGGGAGTCAAAAACTTTTACTTGGCGTCAGTCGAGTCCTGTCGGCGAGTCTCCTGGTCTCCTGGCGTCGTCGTCGTCGTAATGACATTTCGGTTTTAGCCCATACTCCACACACACACACACCCGCACACACTTTTACCCCTTCTAAGTTCTCTAATTCTTGCATAAAGTTATCATTTTTATTTAAATGCTTAAGTGTGTCTTTTGCCAGCATGCCACGCCCACCAGCTCCCTGGAATTTGTCTGGCATGTTGGCATTATGTACGACTACAGTCGAGCTGTAATTTGGAGCATCTAACGTTTTTATTATGTTAATGCGCCTAGTCGAAAATTATACCCCAATCAACTGCAGGCAAGAGTTATATAGTTATATATATGGAATCTTTAGCTTATTGCCATTGAAATTTTTATTATCATGAGCTATACACAATACATACGTAGGCATTAATTTTGTACAGAGAAATTGTCATAAATTATTAAAAAAAAAAAATATTTGAAATTATTCCAAAGTATGGCTGAGTTGTAAGAGCTATCGTGTTTCTATAAATATTTATTTCCTTTAATTTTATAACTTTCAAATATATATATATATTATATTTATATATTATTTTCATTAAAAATTAAAATTTCAAAAGCTTATCTATCTATATCAAAGTATGGCTGAGTTCTTAGAGCTATGGTGTTTCTATAAATATTGAATTCCTTTAATTTAATAGTAATTTAATAACTTTCAAATATATTTATATTATATATATATATATTATATTTATATAATTTTTTCATTTATGAAAACAATTTAAAAAGCTTATCTATGCCTAGAAGTTTTCATATTTTTTAAAAAATCTAGCTTTTACTTTATTTGTATCTTTATCCTGACAAGCATTTCAAAATTTAAAAAAAAATCAGAGATATTGTAAAATCTCTAAAAACATCATACGTACTACAAATATTTCAACATAAAAATCTATATCTTTCTTTATCTGCAACTTGTACCCAAACTCACGCAGCATTTTGTCAATTTTCTTAAGCACATTGCGAATTTCATTTTCATGAATATTTAAAAAAAAAAAAGAAGAGAATTTCTTGGCGAAAAAAAATTTTGTAACCTTTAAGCGCGACTTCGTACTCGTACTTCTGCCAGACTTTCGGGCCTCAAGGCCATAATAATATCTAGCATACACGAAAGTCTAACAAATGGCATTCATAATTTATGGCACACACTTCATTGAATATTCATAAACTTAAATCTGGCAAATGTCGTGCAGCAAAAAAAATTCAATTCATCTAACTAATTGGCGCTATTAAATGGAAAGATATATACAGCAGTCGCATACATATATACAGATATATTTGTATATGTTCCACGCCACATGCCGTGCGGATGCTTCAGGATATGTCGGGGATACACACAAGTTGCCAAGGCGCTGCATTATATGCCCGCGATGGTGTGCTCACAATGCGTATGTGGGTCACACACACACACCCACACACCCGAGGCACAACCCCAATCAACACACACACACACACACACGCTCTTAGGCAAAATATGAAAAGCAAAAAAAATGAAGTAAAATTGCCCAAGTCAAAAGGAAGCTGGAACTATGCGTTGGCTTCAATGCGAGATCGAGAGAAATAGAAATGGAAATTTAATACAGGTCCATTTGTCGCCTTGGATATGTGCACGTACGTATGTGCCATTGTATGTGCACACAATTAATGTGCACTAAGCGTGAATTACAATGAGGCTGGCGTTTCCTTGTCCCCCTTATCGACTGCCCCCAAGGGTTGCCAGGCAAAATTTTGTTGACCCAGTTATGCAGAAAATAGTTGAAGTCGCCGATGTCGATGCCAATTACATTTATTAGGGAACAGTTTTTATTTATTAGTCGCAGCCCCAGATTCATTTCACTGTAATTTATATGAGTAATTGTTCTGCTGCTGCCGCTACTGCTGCGAGGGTTGCTCGATAAGTACTACCAAGTTCGAGATGTATTAATTCTGCCCCAATGCGTTTCTCATGGCATTTTGCTTGCCTGGCACTTCAGTAGCGCTAGGGGAAAGCAATACAAGATTAGAACTGCTCTTCCTTCCTTCCCCTTCTAAAATCTGCATATTTCATTGGACCATTTGAGCGGCTTATGAGGCGCATGTGGCAGCACAATGAGAGCGACATGTGCCTCAAAGGGGGAACAGCGCAACTCGAGGAAAAAACTAGAATAAAGTCAAGTTGAACATGGCTTTGGACTGCAGAGAATTTCTAGAATTTAATTTAAATTTAACTAATAGTTAGAATTAATTTAAATTTTATACAAGGCATAAGTAAATATGCATACAAAAATATTGCTTTAAAACAAGCACTCAAAAATATTAAATTTGGCACTTGGATACGCTCTAAAATGAATAAAATAAATAAATATGCATAAAAAATATCACTATTACTATTACTTTTAAAAAAATAATAATTTTTGTATTCTTAATATATTTTCAATGCATTTAAATACGCCATAAAATTGTCTTGATAATCCCGAAAAAAACCCTACAATGTTTATAAATAAATATGCAAAAATTGATTTTTTTTTAATCCCAGAAAAATCTACAATACTCATATTCAAACCTATTTTCAACAGCCTAATTCAAGGAAATTCTCACTCGCTTTTCATTGCCAATTCCCTTTTTTAAGCCAAAAGCTTCACTCGTTATGCATTCAATTCCTTTGCTGTTATTCAAGTACTTGAAACGTTGCCACGGTCAGAGCTAAACAAACCTGTCGTCGCATCGTCTTAACCGCGATTCTCGATTATACAATTTGTTTTTTGATGTCATGTTCCATTTACAATATATATTTATATGTTTATATATATGTCATTATATACTTATACACTTTTGAATAAACTCGCCACGAATAAAAGTGATACGCAGTAGCAAAATGTTTGCCAATAGAAAATTAGAGCGAATCAAAATTCGCGACTCGAGCGCACTTTTAAATGCCAGTTAGCCGGCCAGTCTATAGCCGGATATATGTGTGTGTGTACAAAACAGATTCATATCGACAACAAAAAAAAAAAAAGGAATTAGAAATAAAAATAAAATAATAAAGAATTCGCGCTCGAATGCTAAACAGCTGCAGCAATTCTCACACACAAATCAAATGAACTTCAAATGGGGGAGAACAGAGCGAAAATAGAAGAAAAAATACAACAACAACAACAAACAAAAAGAATAAAAGAGAGAGAGAGAGAAAAAAAGATTATTCGCATTTAGATGTGAAATTGAGATATAAATTTTTGAAACGACACACAGACACACGGTTGCAGGTTGTGCCGAACACCCGCCACTCGCCACTAATTTTGCAGCACGCTAGAAACCAACCAGACTCGAAACGAGAGAGAGCCAAACCAAGTTCAATGCGGTTAAAATTTAATGCGCCCACCCTCAATAACCTGCAGTAGACCGACCGATCTCCTCCCCCAAGTACTGAACACGGCACCGGACCGGACTGTCCGGTTCCCCCTTTTTTTCGATACGAAATTGAATTCAATTGTTTTAACAAAGTTTTGCTGACCAATTTGTAAACACTTAGCACGGCGAAGACTAAACAAATCGCAGCTACATATGTGTATGGCATTATATACCATATATATACTCGATTATATGCCATAAACCATTTGCCGGCGCACAAGAAACAACAATTTATGGCCCCGGCATGAAGCAGTCGCCCCGCTCGCTCGCTCGCCTGTTTATGTTTACTTCGGGCTAATTAATTGTTTAAACAAATTTGTTCAGCTTTTGGCTCTCGCGACAAACCAGCAAGCAGGCAGAGCGCATAATAGAGAGCGAGAGAGAGCGAGAAAGACAGCTGCAGCCTTTATGAGAAATCAGTCGGAGACGATCAGATCAGGCCATCACCATCATCATCATCATCGACGGCTATCAGAATTTGCATTTATAATTCCCGCTATCTCCGTCCGCTTGCCGACACTTGCCATTAATTTTTCGTGGCCAAAACGAGCGCGTATATACATATATCTGTGTATATATATCACCATACGTTTACGGTAATACCTCAGTCGTGGCCTTATCAGTTGGCAAATGTTACGCTTTATTATTTGGCCTTCTGTTTTCCTTTCTGCTGCTCATGCTCTTTCTTTCGTTCACGCTCTACCTTCCTCTCTCTCTTCTCTCTCTCTCTGTCTCCCTCTCTTCTTGCACCTAGCAACTGGCGCGTGGGCCCAGTGCGTCGGCAATTGATATGTTGGAGGGCTTAGGGAACTGTCAACGATTAGATAAGTAACGACCTAGACCAAGTGAATATTTGATGGGTCTTGGGGACAGACAGCTTGGGCGCCGCATAATGGACTAACTAAGAGAAAGGTAAATACGACTGACGAGCTTCTCCATAACATACATACATACATAGATATATCTTCGTTCTACGTCAACTTAAACCCACAATTTACGCACGTGAATATGTTAGAACGGCAGGGGGAATAGCCGACTTCAAGTGACGCTGTTTTTAGCTATAAGATAACGTACATTTCTGCTCATTTAGATTAGACTTGTACACGCTTCTATATCTTGCATAAGTCTTACATTTCTTTCATGAAAATTTCATAAAATGTTCGGTATACATACAAAATTTGCTAAGCTACTTGCTTACCAAACTTCAATACTATCAACCATAAATTATATACAAATGTTACTATATACAAATTTCAAAGTAAAATTGCAAAGTAATATAAAATAATATAATAAAAATTTAATAACTATTGATTATCTTAAGCATTAGGTAATGTGTACTAAAAACTTTGTTTCTTTGAGTCTTTAAAATACAGAGATCTGCTTATATTCTCTCTTTCGTTGGAAAATTTACTGGCAACAGTTTTAAATCTATAATTTCACTACTTTCAGCTATAAGATAACATACGTTTCTGCTCATTCAGTCTTCACCTGTACACGTTTAACTGAGCTTCTTTTTTTTGCATAACTTTTTTATTTCATTCCCGAACGTTATGAAATTTACGGTATACCTTAAAAATAAGCTAAGCTACGTGTATACCAAACTTTATCACTATACACCATAAATTCCTAGTGATATGCAACTTTAAAACTTAGATAGAACATTAAAATACATTTTCTTATGAAAATTAATCATTTTAAGCATTTTACGTCTATGACTCTTTAAAATGCAGAGCTCTGCCTATATTCTCTCAGCAAATCCACTGCTGACAGCTTTAAATCAATATTTTAACAATTTTGCTGTATCAAAAACGCATTTGAGGCCAGCAAAAACTTGAATGATATCAACCGAGAGTTGGTCGAAACTTTGACTATGAAAATGGGCCCGCGATAGTTGTATGCCTATATACCCCTGCCAGAGCTACACAGTCAACCCCCGTTTTTTTTTGGAAAAGTTAGGCAAATATTGTAAAGATATGTGAGCATAAAACTAGCAGCATTATCGAGGCAATGATGATGTGATGATACGAGCACGATATAAAATTGCAAAAGTTTCATTTTTCTCCCTTTTTTTTCTCAGTCGCGCTGGCTGTCGCTATCTTTGGCAAAGTTTTCTCCGAATTCGAGAGTTGGCGACAAAGCCACATATAAGAAAGTTTGCGATTAATCGCTGGAATCGCTGGCGCCTGCCGGAAACGGAAGGGAACAACTGAAACTGAAACGCGAAACGCAGCAACGTGAAACGGAAATTCAATAGAAATACTGAAACCGAAACGATTCCACCTGTGCGACGACTTAAAGCGGCGCGTCATAAAAAAAAACCGCCAAACAAACTAAAGCTAGCATATCTACTTAGAAGCCTGGCTATATATATGTACATATATATGCTAGTTATAGATTTGTCTTTCTGCAAGTGCAGTCCATAAAGAGTTCATAAGTGTCGCGTTTGTCTCGACGGCGGCGGCGGCGACGACTGCGACGACGACTGGCAATGGCCAAAAGCTTCAGCTTGGCATAAGGAAAAAACTTTGGCCATTCACGCTGATACTACCACAACCACACTAGACGCGCAGCGAAATCAAGCCAAATTATGTACAATTTGTGCGGCGTCCCAGGACGTTGCCCCAAAAAGTATGCAATTGAAATAGAAATCGAAATGTTAGCAGCAGCAGAAATAGAAAAACCAAAGCGTTCAGCATGTTTGTCAGTCTGTCCGCCGTCCTGTACATTCATTAAGCACAACCCGGTCATAACGTCGCCTTTAAGCCGCTGTCGCTGGTCATCGCTTAGTGCGCTTTGATTGATTATGTGGCCGCTTGTTTTGAGCAGGGCTTAAGGCGCTCCACACACTATTGAATAACCATCTGCAGCTTTAACACATACTCACACCCACACACACACACACCCACACCCTCTCAATGCTCGCTGGAGATTTACGAGCCAAGGCCCCATTAGCTGCCCTTTCAGTGCTGAATGAAGCCATTGGAAATGATAAACGCGCTCTGCTGTTGCTGGGGTTCGCTCGTTCGCTCGTTCTTTTGTTGCCACTCACTGACCATGTGTGTGCAGGTCGTCAATGGCCACGCCCCCCCAACACATATGACATAAGCAATTCGCGAGGCGAAATTTGCAACACGTTTAAAAGTACACAAAAAAAAATATAAAAATATATAAATATAATTTTATTAGCTTTAGTACAGCTGCCTGTATCTTGTATCTGTAAAAACAGTTTATCTTCTTGCCACAAATTCCTTTGATCTGTTCGTTCGTTCTTGCGATTATTATTGCATTATTATTTACAGCTTATTCCACCCCGTCGTTTTATTGCCGCATGACATAATTTCTCAATAAATTTTTAATTTATACTTTAGGCCACTTCTCGTCTATCTTGTGGGCCATTGGCAACCAGTTTGATATTCCGCTAACGTTATTAATAATTCGATAAAAATCGATTGCTACGTTATTAAATGCCAAACTTTGGGCACTTTCAATATGCATATATATAAAATACTATATACACATAATGATCGCATAACAAAGCAAATTAATAAGCTTTTTTTTTTGCTGGCACGAAATTATGGCAAATCTGTTTAAATCTTTCGCCGCACTCAAGTGACGCCTTCAACACCTACTCAATGGCTTTTTCCCCTTTTATAAATAAACTGCGCACTTTGCCGGATTTTTTTCTTATTTTTTTCAGACTTTTTTTTTAGCTTTTTCTCGCGGCCAGACATCCGAGAATGCCAGACGATATTTTGGCGCATAAATCGTGCAACATTCGAAAAGTAGTTTTATTTTACATTACAATTTTATGGTCTAAGCGCGCAGACGGCGTCGGCGTTCGGCGTCGACAGCGATAATTAGTGCAACCAAAAGCAATGTGTGTGTGCGTGTGTGTGGCATGCAAAAATTCCAATGTTTCGTCGGCGTGTGTAAATAGTGCACAGCACACAAATGCAACTAACCTCGGGCAATATGAAAACCAGTGCGACGCAATTAGAAGCCGCCAGCAACGTTTATAAAACATGCGGAACGAGTGTGAATACGACTGAGTGACTATGAGTGTGAGTGCATGAATATGACTTTGAGCATGAGTGTGAGTACGAAGAGCAACACTACGTGTTCGCATACCATAGGTGTTTATTAGTAGATGGATCAGCCGCATGTAGAACACATTTCAGCAGCTCGTAAAACGCGAATAATGCCAAAAAAAAATTGTGTGACATGTTCGGCAGGCACTCGGCATTATGTCGGGGCAGGCACTTCAACTTGGCAGCCACATGAAAGCACATTAAGCGAGCTTTTACGATTCCAGTTAATTATAGCACGGAGCTTGTCACGCTTTTCGAACATAATCTCGCCATATAATCGTGACGCATTCGAAATTTTTACTATTTTTGAATCTCTCTCACTAAAATTTTGATGACGATCAGATAGGCTAAAATATTATGTCGTATTATGGCCAGCTTTGATCTGATAAATATCAGAGAGCAATGCATGACAGAAAAATAGAAAATCTTTATAGTTTTGAATTCGAAATCACTATGACTAACTACTATATAAATTGCGATCGGATCGTATGGAAAATACATTAATCAAGTAAATGCGAGTACTAAAAATCTTATAAATTCCTTAAAAATAAGTAAGTATTCAAAATAAATATACTATACAAATTCTTTGGTAAAATAAAAATAGTAAGATAAATTTTATCAAATTTTTGCATTTAAAATAATATTTATAATAGTATTTTTTAAAAAAAAATCAATTTAAAATTTTTAAGCGAGTTGCAAATAAAAAAATTATAAAATTAGTATATTTTTATATAAATAAAGTAAATGCGTGCACCGTAGCTAAAAACCAACTTAAAATCTTATAAATACCTTAAAAAATCATACGACTTTTTGTTCTATACATTTAGTAAAATTAATTCTATATAATTTTTGTATATAAAATATAACTATATTTATAAAAAAATTAAAAAATCAGTTTTATATTTATAAGCGTGCTAGAAATAGCATAAAATTAGTATTTTAAATTGCCGAAAATTATGTATGCAAATGAATAGCAGGAGCTAAACATTCCTACAAAATTAATTCCCCGAGATAGGCACAGTCCAGCGTAGTTTAGATTAGATAAGATATGAGATATGAGCAGCATCATTCCATGCCATCTTTCATTCATTCAGAAAATCAGATGGCAATTGGCAATGAGAATGCACAGCGCACTCTTCCTGAATGCGAACTTTCAACCATGTGCATAAATAGTTAGTGTGCGACACTTTTACGAGCTGATCGCAATTAGAATGTGCACAAATTACTGTAACTTAAACTATCGAATGTGAAAAGCCAGCAACAACAACAACGACGACAGCAGCAGCAAAAACAATTCGCCAAACGGAGGCACGGCTGCTTCCGCGTCGCCATCGCAGCTGACGTCGCTGCTGCTTTCGGTGCTGCTGCTGCTGCTGCTGCTGGCAGCGAAAAGTGGGCGTGTGCCAGGCGAGCGTCTACTACGCAATTGCCGGTACAGTTAGGCGAGACACCAACAACAACAGAGCACGACACGACAAACCATAACAACACATTCCAACTTGCAGCCGAAGCACACACAAATATGTAGCATGGTCACAGTCTAAGAGAGCGCCAGAGCGAGCGAGCGAGAAAGAGATACAGCGGGAGAGAGGGGGGCGAGGGGTACGTACAAGGTTAATATTTATTTATAAATAAATATTATAGATGCGAATGCGATTACGCTCTCTCCACACGCTCGCCAATTCCCAATTCCCGCTGCTACCCCTTTACCTACATACTCTCATCTCTCGCTCTCCCTCACTCTCTCTCGCAACTTATCGCGCTTTTTTAAAGATTTTCTATTAAGTTTGCCAAATTGCAAGCAAAACAAAAATATTTTTGCTTAGCTTTGACTCTTCTACACGCTTTTAATTGTTTTATTTTGTTGTTATTATTGAAATGTACTTAGCACTAAACAAAATGCGCCGCAAAATGCATAAATCGCGGCTGCAGGCGCCGGGCGTACGTCGCGTATACTTAACGCGCGTTTAACCAGCCTGCAAAATATGCATTGTTGTGCTTCGAGTCGGTGTTGTTGTTGCTGTTGTTGTTGTTGTTTGTTGCCATCAGCTTCTACTCGCTGCTATAAGTTGTTTGCCTGCTATCTCGCTCGCTCTATCTCGTGCTCTATCTCGAGCTATTGCCGTCTCGCTTCCTTGATAAATTCACAAGAAATGCAGCTGCATTTGTTTTTTTTGTGCTTTGTTTTTATTTTTATTTATTTATTTTTTTTTTTTGTATTTTTGCAGCGTTTTCTAAGACGCAGTTCGAGTCGGCACATGTCGTGCTCCCCCTCGGCGCGTTTGAGGAGAGAGAGACCTCTCCAAGTGTCAAATTGATTACGTAAAGCACGTTGGTTAAACGCAGTTAATGAATGGAATTACTTAATGTACTCAGCTCGGCCCATGTGCGCCACACTCTATAAGCAGAGAGAGAGAAAGAGAGATGCAGTGGGACGGGAGCTCACATGTTTATGGCATTTGTATGCAAAGTAAGTTCTAACTTTTCCGTAATTATTCCAGTATTTCCATGGGGGCCTATCAAGGCTGTACCGTTAGCTATAAACGCTCGACTCGGGCGTGTCAAATCAACGGGCGATTCTAATCGAAGTGAAACGAAACCCAAGTGCAATGACTAATGCGCCCCCCATACGATTCGAAATGTGCAGGCAGCGAGCTTTGGCACTGCGATGGACAGTCAATAGGGCATACGTGAGGGGTAGGAGAGAGACGAGAACTAGTAGCACACGTGCCTCGGTGACTAGTTTGTATTCAATCTACAAGTGAGCTAGTTCGATTGTATGCTTCGTAAATAATCAGGAATTTTTGGATCAAGTCTCTGAATAAATAAATATTGTTCACTACAATATGAACTAATAATATATATTTCTATATAGTACATTATGATGCAATATTAGTCGCTTTGAAACAATATAATACGATTTGATACGATATAATACGATTGTGATAACATATTGTACAATATGATACGCTATAATGTGATATGATATCACTAGAAAACTATTTATTTCACTATAGAAAAATATAGCAAAACCAGTTAAAGCTTATATATACTTTTTCGATATTATTCGTTTATTATATCAAGTACAATTACTCCAAATTCTTTAATTTCTGGCTGTTTTTAAATTTTAACGCTGGTCTTAAAAATGTTACGACTGTGTTAAAACAATAACAATTAAGCAGCAATTAACATTAAACGCAAACAATAATAATACAAACAAAAACAATAATTTTGCACTCATAAATTCCATTTAATTCGAAACATTTGACATCAAACTTGAAACAAAAATCAACGTAAAAGCAAATGTTATTCAAAGCATTGACTATCGAGAGCTCACTGTAGACGTAAGCACTTACAAGAAGCGCCGATAACAAAGTCTCCGGAATTTTCTAAGCCTGTGCACAATTTACACTCGAAGTTAGCTAATGTGATTAATTGATAAAACAGCAAACAGGTAGAAATATTATTGTGCAAGCTGCTAGGAAAATTATAGAAAATATTCCATCTGACATCAATGCCATATATATTTCACTATTTTACATATTTATATAAATGCAGGTATACTCAATGAATATAAAATCTCAAGTGGTGCTATAAACGTACGGCATGCCATAAATCACACTAATTAAACTATTACGAACGAGAGAGCGAGAGAGAGGAGAGGGAGCAAAGCACTACCTAGGACCCTCTGATCTCGTATACGCTCTAAGAAACATTTATTTTATATTTAGCTCTGATATATATGCGATATATATACGATACGTAAGTTTCCTTACGCCATAAATCAAGCACGCTAAGCAAGTTTTTATTTAATTACTGCATCGAGTTATAAAAACCACAAAATGTTTGGGGCCAAAAATATATGTCTTAACACGTTGAGGATCGTTGCCAAAAAAAATAAATACGAAGACGCAGACAAGTGAATAAGCTGTATATACATATACATAGCAAGCGAGTATGCAATTTTTTCTGTACAAAAAAAAAAGAAAAAAAAAATACCGAGAACTAAACAGAAAAAAAGAGGAGAAAAATGTACAGAACTTGGCACAGGTTCAATGGCCAATCGACGTGAATGCTAGTGTATGCCTGTGTGTGTATGTATGTGTGTTGCCACAGGCCACACGAAGCCAAATTTAAAATTCCACAAATGTCATTTCGGTTTTTATCGAAGAGGAAGCCCCGCGAAGGTGTTGCCGCAGGAGGCAAGCAAAGGCAGCTGTCTGTCAGACAACTAAGTATAGAAACTTGCAACGTGTTGCATAAATTAGCCAAAAGAGTCGCGCCGGCTCTAGGCGCATGAGAAAATGTTCCTGCGAAGCGAAAAACGCATACAAAAAAAAAAAAAAAAAAAAACAAGCAAAGTTGCATTAACTAAAAATAGCTAAAGTTGTAGCTGGATGCGGCTCGAACTGGAGCGTAATCCACGCGTGTACTATGCCAACTGCGTACTTTCTCAGTGCCCAATCAGCATTCGTCCAGGAACACGAGCACGAAACGAATCATACTCGCGTGTCATCGTTTATTACGTTGTTATTCTGGCCAACTAATCGGCCGAAAGGGTCCCCAGAGCAAGAAGAGCAGCAGCTGACGGCACTGTGCGACACACTCGACAACTTCCGCGAAAATAACTAAAGCCATTGCTATAATTATAAACAATAATAAGAGCGTGAGTGAGTGTAACTCATACGATGCCAAGTTATATCGTATATCGCACCGATCAGCAAATTCTTCATGCCAATGCTGTTCCTCTCTCATTCTCTGCGAGACTCTTTTTATCAAATCGCAGACAGCGAGGTGCTAAAACAACAGCAACAACAACACTAACAACAACGAAAAGAGCAGCAGCACAGTCTGGTAATTGGTGTTTCATCAGCGAAATTTATAATGGCAAGAAATCGTCGGATTTCGGGGGGCTTCGCGGGTCGCACTCGAAGCGTGTGAAGTGCTGGCAAATCACGTGCATGACGCACGACACTTCATGCGAACGCGAGTGGAACGAGTTCCGATGAAACCGATTGATAAGGGGAGGTGGCTAGGGGCCCCCAAAAGGGGTAGAAGCTCAGACGACATTGAAACATTTCTACGCATTGCATGAAAAGGTCGCTGGAAATTTGTTATCATGCTTATGGGGAAAAGATGAGCAAACATTGAGGAATACAAAAGAAATAGTAAATTTCGCATGGAATTGTTATCAATTTTATTTATTTATTTTCTGTGGAAAACTTGGGCAAAACTGGAATTAGAATTAGAGCAAATTAAGAGGTTAAATTAAGTTGTTTGCTTGGATGTTCGAAAAAGTTAGGCATAAGTTGATATTATTTTTTTTTTCAACTGAAGTATATGTGAAAAGTCAGTATTATTATTTTTTTATTTATTATTTGCAAGAATTTTCATACTGAATAATAATTATTTTTATTGCAAATTATGTTTTTTATTTTTTTTCTGCCTTTTTTCGAAGTATATGGGAAAGTTGCAAGAGAATTTATTATGTAATTTTTTATTTATTTATTTTTTTTGTCTTTAGTTTACCAAAATGTAATGTAATCTTTGCTGGAATTAAAGTTGAACTTTTCGACATGCTCAAAGCAAATTAAATTTGCTTTGTTTTATAAATCGCTGTAAACATTATAGTATAGCTCATTTCTTTTTTTTTCAAAATGCGAGTTATAAACTTAACAATATACTCATAAATATGTTCATATGTACGAAATGTGAATACGGTGTAGAAATGTCAATGAACTTGCGCCACTTTGATAGCTTGCAAAAAATTATTGCTGATCACACACACACACACACTGACACACACAAGTAATGTGTGCAGTTATCAACCGAAAAGGCAAAAATATACAAAAAATACTATAGGAAAATAAAAACAATTTGAAAATAAACAGAAACAAGTAATATGACACCCCAAAAGATATAGAAAAAAAAAAAAAACAGTTTGAAACCGATTTCATTTTATTACAAAAACAGAAGGAAAAAAAATGTCAATCAATATCGAACAAGGATACACTATGAATTGGAACTGTAGGTAAATATCTATGTGTGTGTGTGTGTGTGTGTGTGTGTGTGTGTGTGTCACTGTTTGATTGTGCACAATTGAGCTTCTATTTACGTATGAATGAATGTAAACAAAACGTAAAAAAAAAACGCACGAGCTCAAGATAAAAGCGCTTTAATTGCAACTTTCAGCGATATGGACGGATGTGGACCATGCCAATAGGTAAGCAAGAGCAAGAGCAAGAGAGGAAGAGCACACTGGCGGCACAGCAGCTCGTTGTTGTGTGTAATAATTCATGTATTTATTAAGTAACATGCACAACAAGTGGCAACGACAATGCAAACAGAGCCAGAGCCAGGGGCGGAGGAGGAGGCGATGACGCTGACGATGACAAGACGACACAACGGCCACTGACCGTCAGACACACACACACGAAAGCCAAGCGGAAAATATAAACGAAAATATACAAAAACAGCAGCAAAAAAAGAGACCAAAAGTGAACCAAACCAAACAATGCAAATAACAAGCAAGAAAAAAAAAACAAAAACACAGACATCAGCAGAAAAAAAAACAGCACAACAAACGATTGTTGACTCTTTCTCTAGCACTCTCTTTGGCCATGAACTTGACCAATTCATTCACTCATTCATTCATTCACTCACTCAGCTATGCACTCACTTCATTTACGAGTGCTTTGCACTTTGTCGCGTTCTCGAGAATCACGCTTAATGGTCAGCAAATGAACTGGTTTAATGAACCAGATGACAGGCATTCTCGCAATGGCAATTAGACCGATTTTCAAGAAGCATTCAGAAATACAAGCTGATTACAGATCATTTATTGGGAATTAGTTCGAGAGCAAGGACTGGTTTTCGAGGCCTCCTTGCAGAAACAAAGGGATAATTAGAGAGAGATTCGCCAATTTAATATAGGTAATTATTGTTTTATACAACTTTGTTTTAGTCTATACATTCATTTTTCGAAACTGATCTAAATTTCCAAACTCTTTTTTATACTTTAAAACCACTATATAATTAAACCAAGAAGGCAGCTGGAAAACTTCAGGCCTCGTAATTCTTTAAAGCTGCATCGCAAGGGAATCTAAGTTATATGTTACGTAGATTATATGATGTGAACTAGTTCGTAAACGGTTTACTCAATTTTTTGTTTTCACCCGAATTTAAAATTGAGCTATGACGCAGTTTCTGACATCATCAATTTTCTATTATGTCTTTGAATGCAAAATTTCTCTATTTATTATTTTTAATATTTAAAAAATGTGAACTAGTTTGAGAACTGATTTTCCAATTCAGAATTGAACTATTGCATAGCTAAAAATAAAGTTGCATCTCAAGTTTTTTATTAATCTCTTTGAATACATATTTATTTAACTCGTTATTTCTCACTTTAAAACTTAAATGATGGGAACCAGTTCGAGAACTGATATCGATATTTT
The DNA here is from genome assembly GCA_035046045.1 of Zaprionus bogoriensis. NCBI lineage: Eukaryota > Metazoa > Arthropoda > Insecta > Diptera > Drosophilidae > Zaprionus > Zaprionus bogoriensis. The sequence continues at coordinate 3,642,105 of JAWNOI010000010.1, forward strand.
TTAACCCAATTTATGATTTAAAATTGAGCTCGGTCTTGGCAGCTCTCAATCTTCCATTATGCGTTTTGCATAATTTTATTGCTCAATTTTTTATCAAATTTTCATGATGCTTTTTTTTTCGTATTTTTAAAAATTATATGGTGAGAACTAGTTTGAGAACTGATTTTTCAATTTATTTAACCTACTTTATGATTGAAAATTGAGCTTGATCTTGGCAACTTCAATCTTCTATTATGCTCTTTATATTAAAAAAGGAAATAGAGTTCTCGCTCACCTTCCAGCCGGCGCTGCTATTCGAGTCGCCTTTATCCTTAAAGTATGGCACGTTCTGAACCATCCACTCGTAGATTTGACTCAGCGTTAAACGCTTGTCCGTCGCCGAGCCGATGGCGTGCGTGATGAGATCGGCATAGGACAAATTGCCCCATGCATTGCGACGGGATGAGTTCTTTTTGGCGGCATTCGCGTTCTGTATGGCCTGCTGTGAGTCTGCGAATGCAATGCAAATATATAATTATAAAAGAGATATAAGTATATGCTAAGAATATATATATATATATATATATATATATATATACATATATATATCATCAGTTTACTTACCACCCGGTGCCAGCTGCTGATTGCTGGCCTTTGTGCTATCCAACTCGTCGGCGGGCTCCACAAAGTTCTCGGGACGCGGACATGGCCAAGTGTTGGAGCGGGCGCGCTGTTGCGGCTCGAAGCCGACGTCTGCATGCAGCTCGCCCACCAGTTGATCCATTTGCAGGCCATTATCTGTCCTGCTCAGATTCGACCAGTCCTGTGCGAAGCTGTCCATGATGGCAAACAGTTCGTTCTGGAGTTGCAGCTTTCTAGCTTTCGTCCGCTCGCTCCAAAACTCAAAGCTGTGGACAGAGAGAGAAAGAAAATGAGTGAGTAGGAGAGTGAGATCGAGTAATGTTAATTCAATTCACTTTCCGCTAAATGAAGCTATTAGAGGCGACCTTGCTCAGACGGCATATTCAATCTGTCTATCATGCTACTTAGCATCATTTTCGATTTGTGATTTGTGCGATTCGAATCAAATCAAATCAAATCATTTTGTCGTGTCACTCTGTCATTATATTTCGGTTCTCGATGAATGGAAAAAAGAAACACGCAACAAGCTGCAAGATTACCCCACATTAAGTCCCAAGAAACGAACGTTTTCTCGATTGAGCTGCACTATAACCAGTTTTCACGCACGGCAAGTGATTGCGAAATGCGATCTTAAAGTGCCTCGAAATTTACGAGTTCGTACAGAGAGAGAGAGAAATTTGAGACTGCAAGCATTTTTAATGTGTAATAACTGAATGAGCTTAACTGATAACTGATATATAAGAAGATATATTTAGAGATAAATTTATAAAATATTTACTAATAAACTCAAAAGCAGTTTCAATAAACCTACAGCTTTCTCTGCAAAGTTCTGCGGTAGATATAAGTACTTATATTATTTTATTATTTTTTACTGTGAAATCGTTGCATATTTTATACCCTGCAAATAAACAGGGTATAATAAAGTTTGCAATTTTTTTTTGTATGCAATTCAGAGCATTCGATCACTTTTGATAACATCGATTAAAGCGAGAGCAAGGCCATCAGCGGGAAACGCGTCGTCAGTCAAAAGGGGGTGTGCACTTATTGCAGTAACTGTATACATATATGTATATACATATATGTGTGTGTGTGGAAGCGGCACTTGCTGCTATCAGCAACTTGCGTCGCGACGAGGACGACATTGGCCTGACGATAATGTTTTGGGTTATGATCTTGTTGTACGCCTCGACGCAATCTTGCAGCATTCTCTGCGAGCTCAATTAAAATTCATTAAATGTGTGTGTTTGTATGCTTGTTGCACGTCGCAAACATCGTTGCCTTTGTGATTAAATTTAGCAAAACTAAACTGTTAAATGGGGTCAACGAAAATGCATAGAGTACGACAATTATCAGGCACTGCCAGTCACTGATAATACCAATATAAACTAAGTAGGTAATCAAAAAACCCAAATATACCCGCAAACTTTTGTACATATATACAAATAGCAACCTGCTGATTACGTACAGAAGTAGAACATATAACGTGTATATAGAAATTATAGCTACAGCTCGAGCTTTTTCCTTATCCCAATAAATTATACGTTCTGCTTTTAGATTAAAAAGACAAATGGCAAATGAAAAATGCATTAAATTAATGCTATAAAATTTCGGATCAATGGCAGAAAAACTTTTCCGGCATTAAGAAAATTCGCAGGAAAATTTCCAATCAACCGACACAAACAAAATGTATTTAGCAGCAATAAAATAAAATGTCTACTGTTCGATAGTACAATGTAGAGTTGTGTGCCATACTATACTATCGCATATGGAAAAGTATATAGTCGCATGCTATATATGGTATATACTACTACACAGGCATTATCAAAAGTCTATTGACACTGGCCGCGCTGTCTGCACGGGGAAGCTGATAAGCGATTGAAGATTGACTGCAGCCTGACGAACTTTGCACGAATTTCAAAAGCTTTTGTTGAGTTGCTTCTGTATTTCGTAGGGACTTTTTCGTGTTGATTTAAATACTGTACATATTTACACACACTACACATATGGCATATGGGGTCTGGTCTATCGCACAGCACAGCACAGCACTATGTACTGAAATATCTTATCGCTCGACGACGTTCTTTCGCAGTAGTTTCGAATCTCCATTGAGAGATGTGCTCGAAATTTCAGATTTCTCTTAAATTTTCGACTCGAAAGAGAGCGAAAGCTGTGTCGGAGCGTTCTCGTGAGCTTTGTAAACAAATTGAAAATGTGTGTGAATTAAAATACACCTTACACACACACACACACAAATACACACAATCTGGCAATCGTGCGCTCGCACAGTGAGCGCAAAAAAGCAGCGTACCAAAGGCAAAGGCTGAATATGTACATTGAAATTTGAACGAAAGAAGGCGCAAAACAACGGCCGTTGATCGCGGCAAAGTCTGTTTTTTTTTCTTTTTCTTCTGATTTTGTTTTTTTTTTTATTTTTTGGTTTGTTTTTATTTTTTTTTCTTTCAGCATTTCTTTGCTGTTTTTGGTTTTTTTTCACAAAAAACAGTGGCGCACTAGGTCCACATACTATGTGTGTGTCTGGGTGTGACTGTATATGTAGGAGGCAGGGAAGGCGATGGCGATGGCGATGGCGACGATGAAATACCTTGAGACACCGCACAGAACAGAACACGGAAGTGTCGAATACAATAAACGCGACTGTGCTTATGCTGTGAGTGTGTTTGTCTGTGTTGGTGTATTTTTTTTTTTAATCTACCTGTGCTGTGAATTCTAAGAATTTCAAGTTTCATAACCCGCATGACTCTGACCAGCCCCAAAGCGAATAGGCGTATGTGTGTTGCCAAAACTTGAGATAGAATAAAAAAAATAGAATTTATTTTGTGGATTTTTAGTTTGCAGTTTTACGATGCAACATTTAGATAGAGTCACACGTGTGTGACTCTTACATCATATTGCATAATATTCATAATATTCCAAGCGAATATCGCGAATAGTTTATGGCCATAAATAATGGAAACGAATCGCAAATGAGCTGCAGTTTTTAACGACAGTTGGGGCAAAACCGCAAAAAAAATCGTAAAACGAAACTCAAACTGACCTTAGACACGCTGCTAACAATAAACAGCAGAACAATTGGATTGAATAAGGTGAAAAGAGAGAGAGAGGGGAAGACATTTGTTGAATGAATAAATTTGTTGAATGAAAGGTTAAAATCGATATACCCCATAGCAGTGCAGAAAAACCCCTAAAACAATTGAACTCATCACTTGAAATCTTAATTGTTTCACTCGTTGATGGCTGACAACTAAATTTAGCTGCATCTTTAGACGCAAAATAATTTTTTTGCCTTTAAAAATAATACACAATAATACCCTACTGCGCTATATAAATATATAGAAAAAAATTCATATATATGTACCATATATATATTTAAATCAGTGCGAAATATTGCGTCGCACAATCAAGAGAAATGCGGCTACTTGTTGCCGCCACACAGTTTCAAAACAACAATAAAAATGCTAAATAATTTGCAAGAAACATACAAATGACATTTACGAACGTCATCACTAAACATACCTCAACATGATCTGTCCACAAATTGTATACCTGTATATACACGTATGTAAATATATATAGATAGGTTGCTCTAAAAATTCAAGAAAAAAAATACAGAAAAAATGTAAACAAAAGCAAAACGTAAATCTGAAAACAATAACAGAGCAAATTTTGGACTGTGATCCAACTGGATTGATATAGCTAGCAGAGTTGCAGGTAAGCAGGTTTATTCTCTCATAGGGTCGAGTCTTATGACGCATTCTTCGTCTTACAAAAATAGTTACGACTGCGAAAGAAAATAAATTCAATGACTCAGCTGGCAATATTTTCTAACTAAGAACTATTAAAATTATTTTACAAATTTTCAAAATTAATTTCGAGTCAAATTAACAAATGAAATACTTTGCACTGTAAAGATGCATAAACAATAAACAAAAACAAAACCTACTCAACAAAAAGTGAATAGACCTACGCAAGATGAAAGTAAAATTCTCAAATCTGGCACCTATTCATACTATATACTATATAGTGCTCATAATCGGGCATAAAGTGGGCCGCCCCGTGAGCATAGCACAAATTTCAAAATAAACTTATGGCATGTGGGCGTAAAATTAGCATCTAACAAATTCGTATTTCTAATTCTGAACGTTACACAATATTCGACATCTAAATGGAGAAGCCATTAGGCAAATACTGTCTATTATATATGTATATACCTAGTACGTACAATCAGTCGAGTCCAAATGACCGAATTTGCCAAAAATTTGTTTAGACCATTTCTCGTTTTCAATGTCAGCGATGGAAAGGAAAAGTTTGCGCTTTGACAGGAACTCATTAGCGCAAAAAAAAGATGTCAGAGAAAATGTTTCCCAAGCGAAACTGAGGAGAAAGGCCGAAATTGATAAAGCTGGCAGAGAGCGTGACGAGAAACTAGAAGAAATCTTAATAATAACAAGCAAAAAGCGCGAGCAAAAGAACGAGCAAAAATAAACACGAAAACGATAGCAATAAACAAAAAACACATAAAATCTAACAGAGAAAAAATAAAAAAAGCAAACACACACACGCACACACAAAGAAAGAGAGAGAGAATGAGAGAATTTGTTATGTAATTCTTCTAACAGTTGTTTCTCAACATTCTGACGATTTTCGGCATAGATGACATATGGCTAAAACTTGCTCATGTGGAAGAGGTGGACGAGACGTATGCAGATTGATAAGATCAAAGAGACAGAGAGAGAGAGAGCGAGAGAGAGCGATGCTTGGCATAGTTAAATGCTCACCCCTGATATAGTTATAGGTATTAAGAGATTTGTAGCTTATCAGCATGGGATAAGCAGCTGGCAGCTCTACGTCTACCTACAGCAGATGCTCGGGATTCACTACTATGGCGCTCATGTGATGCCATTATCAGCGTTCTGCTTTTTAGCGGATAATTCCAAAATTGTAGTATGTGGAAAATTAAAAATAGAAAATATAAAATAGAGAATAGTATATTCTTCTTTAATATGATGCTTGATCTAAGATATTATTTATTTCAGATTTTATATACCAATCTAAGCAAAATCTAATATTTATTCAGATATTATATATTTTATTATATATTTCTAAAAATCTGATATTCATGCAGAAATTATTAATTTCATATTTCGATCGATCTGGGAAAAATCAAATGTTCAGTTATAATATTTATTGTCAGATATTATTTATTTCAGCCGTTAAATTTATATCGCCTAATCTAACAAAAACTTTAATTGATTCAGTTATTCTATATTTTTGGATATCACTTAATTCGGATACATATATATATATATATATATATATATATATATATATATATATATATATATATATATCTCCATAGATCTAGCAAAAATCTCATATTGATTCAAATATTATAATTTATTACAGATATTATTTATTTATATGGTACATTATACTTTAAGTTATTACTTTTTTTAGATCATATTTAAATCACAATCTATCCAAATCGTTGAAAGCAAAAAAAAAAAACACTTTTAGCTTTAATTCTTCCCTGAGAAACCTTGAGAACTTGTAAGATCACACAACTATATCATATTAAGCTGACAGATGATCAATCTACAAGGCATGTCTGTGAGGTTGCCAACACTTATGCACTATATGCTTTGATCCAGTCAAACCCTCGCACATGGCCAGGTTCAGTTACGTGGAAGTAAAAGATCAGGCCCACACTACCCACACACACAGCCGCACACACACACACACACAGCAGAGCAGGCACAGAGACGCTTACATACATAGGCCTGGCATAACTCGTCAAACAGGATTATTAAGCAAAAGTAAGTATGTCAGCGCTGGCTTTGCTTTAAAGACAGTCCGCGCTGTCGACGAGAGACGCAGCCCTCCAATGAGCGAGAGCAAAAGCAAAAAAAGCTGACAGCTGTTGGTCGAACCGTTCGACTGGTCAACTGGTCGGTCCACCTTGGTGTGGTCTACTTTGGCCTAAGCAACGGACAGCCAACGGACAGCCGACGAGAGTCGCAAACTCACCGAGCGATCAACTTCAACACCCAAGATGACAATGTCGAGACCCCGAACCCGTACCCGTACCCAAGCCCAAGCCCGAGACCCCGGAGAACTGCAGGCAGGCAGACAGACCCTTGCGTATTCACTTGTCATGGTTCAAAAAATACGCATACTGTAAATCTGTGTGTTTGTATGTCTTTGTCTGTCTGTATGTATTTTATATAGTGCAAAATCTGCTGTGTCACTGCGCCGATCGAACGACCTTTAGGGCATTACTGTGCACGACCTGCTGATTAGCATTTTTTCGAGAGTGAAATTTACCACTGGAATAAACGAGTAAAAAACTTTCCCCTACGCTATTAATATCTTGAAAAAACAGGAAGTGTCCAGAATTTTAACTATATTAAATTAAGTTTTCCAATTGGATTTTGTTTTCAAAAAAATATAAGTTTGTATAGTATATAATTTTTGTAGCGAAATTAAACAATTATAATTTTAAAGATATAATAATAATAATTTTATAAAAATACATCATTTTTGTATCGAAAATTATTTGCATTTGAACAACAAAAATTTAAAAGATAGAAAAATAAAAATTTTGTAAAAATATATGATTTTACAGAAATAATAATAAAAATTTTATAAAAATATATGATTTTTGCATTGAAATTAATTATAAATTAAAAAAATAAAATTGCTAATTTCGAGCAGACAATCTAGTTAATTTCCAATTGTATTTATGATTAAAACTGCACAGTAAGGGATTTAAATAAAAGTTTCATTAAGCTACCATACAATGCAAAGCAAACTCTATTTCCTAATGCATTATCCAATTATCTTGTTAATTTGTAGTAGAACACGCTTTCCAATTGCAGTCATGTTATAATTCTAAGTATTTTGTTAAGTAGCTGGCATTACCACTTAAGCCTATTTCACTTCAAGCATAAACTCGAGATACGCTTGAACTTCACACCATTTTTTAATCTCTTGCTCCCTCTCTCTCTCTCCCCCCCATCTCTCTCTCGCTTCTCTCGCTCTCAGTTCTTGCGGCACCACGTAGTATTCACCTGCAACTCTGTTGCAGCAATTCTGCCTTATTTCAATTCCATTAACATAGGCTCTCGAGCATGACTTTGCATAAAGAATGCGAATGCAACGCTTCTGGCCGCTCCTTCTGGCCCCCTTCTTGCCCCCCTCTCTGAAGACTTTATGTTTCCGCACTGTTGGTCAATATTTATCTACATAGATAACTGATCAATTTGCTAGCTTAGGCGCATAGTTTGTTTGCTTTGCGTTTTCGTTTTCTTTTTCTGCCTTTTTTTGCACTTGATGCACTCTGAATGTTGTCGGCACTTTATCACAGACTTACACACACACACACTATGACGGAGCTTATCACACACGCAACAAGATAAGCAGCCAACACACACACACACACAGACTTTATGAGAGTGTGGGAGCACTTTGCTATTGTTGCCATGCGGCTTCAGTCCGCTTTACTCCATTTCACTCCCGATATATATATATATATATATGTGGAGAGTACGCTTATATCGTCGCAGCTTGTCAGCTTATCATGGCAACTTGTAAAACCTTGCACAACAAATTTTCCAAAGGGTTGCCTTACAATTGAATATACATACATATATATATATATATATCTGCTATATAGTTGCAGCCATAAGCGCCTTGTCGACTTGTCATGCTTTGCATGATTTTCTCATTACTTTTCATTAGATTCTGGTCCTAAGTAAATCATCTCGACCCTGCACGCGCACCAGCATCTCTCCCTCGGTATGCAACAATGTTGTAAGCACTATCTCCCTCTCTCTCTCTCCATCTCACTCTTTCTCTATCTCACTCTCTCTTGCTCTCCCGCACTGCGCTAAACTGGAATGCAACAAAGAAAGCGCCAAAAGAGGCGGAATTACGAGTAGTTTTACGCGATGATATCGTCGCCGCCTTCTGGTTTCCATAAGCTGTTAATACCCTCACCCTCGGCATGTGGGGCATATCGATTAGGCGGCCGGCCAGGCGCTCAAGTGCAACTCAATAAAATTTAAGTGCATCTAATTGTCGCAGCACTGGCACAATAACTATTTCGACTTGCTGTTAATTATTTATTAACTCAATTATCGCGGAAGCGCATTCAAATCTTGAAGCGCCTATGGAAAGTGCAATTTGCCGGCTCGCTCGCACTTGCAGGCGATCGAGCGAGCGAGGCCCACGTGCGCTTGCAGCGAAGAGAGAAACACGCGCGCAGTGCACTGCGATCGCGTCGGGAACGCCGAGAAAGGAAGAAGTTCGCAAAAAGATCGCCGCAATGTTTTGTTAATCAAAGTCTATTGGAAAAACATGGGGAAATCGCAGTCGCAATGATCAATCAATCGATCGACGAGAGACAAAAGCTCGAGATTTCATTTTATAGTAGAAATTAAACTAGGAAATTAATTATTAATAATTAATATTTCCATTTAATGTTTTTTTTTTTTTGTAAATAGTAAATGAAATAAAACATGAAAAGCTAACACTCTTATATATTTCAAGCTTTCTTCGTCGCTGAAATTATCATTGGGAAAAAACTCTTGCCTAACCTTATCTATGACAACTGTCCGGCAAACACTTCAGATATGACCGGACAGTCGTCAAACCCATAATACCTAGCTGCAAACGACGTGTAACGCTTACCACCAGCAGCTATAGATAAGACATTTACATAAAAACACAAGTCTATTCACAATATTCGCACAATTCACAACACTTATCGCAAGCACCATTGACCTATTTTATAGTAAAATACAAAACTTAACTAGAATTCGATCACAATTCAATGTCAATTTTATTTTTATTACAGAATTTATAAAATTAAAGAAATGCAAACTAGAAATGTGGCATTATTGTTAAAGCAAACTTTGAATAAGACTTTATTGCATTTGTAGAGCAAGTGTTTTGAATTATTTTCTTTGAGAACTTTAAGCTATGTTAAGCGAATGCTTATATTCGGTTGCAGTAGATTTTCTAGAAGTCAATTTAGCTAAAATTTCAAATTCAAAACGTTCAAATTGAAAACAAATTTCAATAATTTAATAAAGATTTTAAGCACTTCCAACTAAAGTATTTAAGTTTTCGTGTTCAAGACTTCTGCAACAAAAGTTTAACTGTATACAACACTATAAAAAAAAACAAAACACTATAATGCAATTTAAATTCAATCATTTCTAGTAAAAGTAACAAAAATTTGAATTGTATTATCAAATTTCAATAATTCAATGTTCAATAATTTCTAGCTACAGTATTTAAGACTTCGATACTACGATTTCTATTCTATTCATATAAGTCAATTTAAATTTAATCTAGCTTAAATTTCAATTTCAAAACCTCAAAAATTCCAAGTATTTCCACCTTAAGTATTTAAATCTCAATCAATCTCAATTCAATCATTTCTAGCTACAGTGTTTAAGTCTGCGATAGTACGATTTCTATGCCATTCAAGATAAAGTTGGCTCCATCACAAAGATATCTATAAATAATACTAAATACAATTTCAAATTCCGGCAAGTCATGTGTGAAATTTGATGTACCGCAGCGAGGCGTTTGAAAAGGGTACAAACCAAACTGAGCAAACCGCGCGGCGACAGCGACGCCAGCGCCGCTGCTGCGACTGCGGTACGCGACACGCGCTGTTGTCGCTGCTATCAGCGGTGCGTGCTATTTTTAGACGTATTATCAGCACTGCTCTAATTAAGATCTCTGCACCGAGCGCTCAAACAAAAAAAGCGAAAGAAACAAAAAAAAATAAATAAATAAATAAATAATAATAATAAAAATAATAATACACTCTAATCAAAATCGAAGCCCGAAAAGCAGTCAATGGAGCGTAGAGTTGGCAGTAGATCCAGAGTGGCATAAAGACTGCCAGCTAATCTGACGTTATGCTATTGATTACAAGCGATCTTCTCTCTAGTGAGGGCCCACTGTAGACACGTGCGTAGCCCGCGCTTGGCGACAGTAGTAGCCCCAAGATATTCAAACTTTTTTGTAGGCGTTAATTGGCCAGATGTCTCAAAATCTTGTTTATATAACACTCGAGGGGGACATGTCCAAATATTTATATAGTGCACACGCCTAGCTATAGCAACTATTTACCTGGCTAAATCCAATTGCAAGTGGAAGCAAATTCCCCGCTGATTTTTTGCTGCTTTTCCTTGTTGATTTTTATTTGATTTTTTTTTTAAATTAATTTTTAGCACTTTTCTCTATATATTTATATTTATTTGTTGCACTTTTCCGCTTTAGTTTGTTGTACTTTCTTTTGCGTTTTCTGATTGGAATATTTAGATAGATTTATTTATTTTATGTTGCTTGGAGCAGGTTTTTCGCATTTAATTATTTGGATTTTTGTTAGCTCTGTTTTTTAGGCTAATTCGCACACACACACACAAACACACAGGCACTCAGCCACACGCATAGGCAACGATTCTACACACAGAAATTATGTACGCTTTTAGTTGTAGTATTTATGTACGCACACACACACGCGCACACACTTTTGCTTTTGTTGTTGTTACTCTTGCTGCTCTGCTCTGCTTGCTGTTGTTGTTGTTTTTTTGTGGGCGGCTGTGAGCTACACATAAACATACAAACTTAACTGTATTTAACTTAGCAATAATAAAAAAGAGCAAATATATGTACGCACGCACACACACACACACACAGACGCGCGCGCCCGCTTACATACAGGCATAAAAGCTTTGTGAAGAGCGCGCGCAGCTTTGCACACAGATGTAGCACATAAGACAGCGAGTCTGTGTGTGTGTGCAAGAGAGCGCGCGGCAGCGCAGGGAGAGAGAGGCAGAGAGGCAGAGCGGCAAAGCGCGAGATCGCGTCACGTCACCAATTCATGCCAATTGGACGCATACAGAAATTAATTGGAATTCGTATAAGAATTCAATGAAAGCGTGCGACGACACACACACACACACAACTGATCACACACACACACACTTGTGTGTGCATTTGTTTAAAGTTCAAATGGAAAAAATATGTATGGCAGCACGTTTACTGTTTATTTATTTGCTAGCCATACTCCAATTTGAATTTGAATTTGTACAGCTATTTTGATTTTGCACCAGTGTGCGTGTGACTGTGTGCGTGTGTGTGTGCGCGCTGCCGGCCCCCAATGAGCAGAGATCATTTCAACGCATTGTTGTTGTTTTCTTTAATTTCTTACTACGCATTCTTCACACGCTTGATTTTATGCTATGCATGTGTGTGTGTGTGTGTGTATGTGTATTTTGTTTTGACTGTGCGCACTTTTAATCCACACGTATATGTATGTGTATATGTATGTATGCATGTAAATGTTTTGATTTGAAACTGAACGAAAGGCGACGCTTTATCACTTTTATTATTTATATTTTTCTTTCTGCTCTTCTTTCGCGTGAGAGCGAGAGCGAGAGAGCGCACGGGCAACACGTGATCGCAGGGCTTTTTATTTATTTTATTTGTTGTTGTTGTTGTTTAATTTATTTTGTTTTTTTTTTTTCTGTTGGGCAGGGCTCGGGTGAATTTGGTGACGTTGGGGTTAAGTAGCGCGCTAAACGCTCAACGACCTCGTGGCTTTTAACCGCAAACGCAACGGACTCTGCTCGTTAACTGCTTTCTAGTTGGATGCGAACTGACAACTGATTGGTATACGAAGCGCTACAAAACGAAGCGACGGCGACGTCGGCGGCGGCCCAACGACAGCGACAACAAAAACGAACACGACGACGAAACGACACGAACGGCCGCAGTCGGCAGCGGCAGCGGCAGCAGCGAGGCCGGCCCCGTCTCTTGCTAGCGCGAGAGAGCTTTGCGGCGAAAGAGAGCGCAATGCTGGTCGCTCTGGCATCCACACACACACACGCACACAATTGGGTTCCACAAATGTGCACGTTTTGTATTTTGGCGCTCGCGGTTTGTTTTGGAATTTGTTGTGTGCCTGTGTTTTATTACAACATACACTAACATATGGCATAACTATTTCTTATATACAGCTGCTCACACACACACACACACACACGCAAAAGTGTGTAGAGTTGTAGAACATATTTGCGTATTGCAAGTATTTTCTGTTGCATTTCTTGGTGGAGGTGGTCAGTTTCAGTGCTGTCAACGATTGCTTAAAGCTATGTACAGAAAAAAGCTAAAATTATAAATTAAGCTAAAAGCTATGTATTGAAAAGAGCTAAAATTTTAAATGATGATAAAAGCTATGTACAAAAAAAAGCTAAAATTATAAATGATGATTAAAGCCATGTATAAAATAAAGCTTAAAGCTATAAATCATGATAAAAGCTATGTATAGAAAAAAACTGAAATTCTAAATTATGCTAAACGTTATGTATTGAAAAAAGCTAAAATTAGAAATTTTGATAAAAGCTTTAGAAAATGGCTAAAATTATATATTTCAAATGTTTGTTGTAATAAAAAAGATCAAAAATAGCTGAAAAAAATTATTGATTAAGCATTTCGAATTTCCCGCTGTTATCAAGTGGAAAAAAGCTAGTTCTATAGGGAAAATGGCTGACGTGGCAACACTGCTCAGTTGTTGACCATGGCCAGCGGCTGATAAGCGTCAAATGGGCCAACGCCTCTTATCGGCTGTGGGAAATTTCCCGAAATTGCATTTAGATAATGCGCCAACTGCAGGTTGCCTAGCGCTAGCTTGAATATTATTACACCCGGTACCCACAACTTAAGCACACTCACACACACACACACACACATTGACTTATAAGCCAGGCCCACCTGGCGGAGCGAGCGTACGAAGTCGGTACCAGTTTTCGCATAGACTGGTACTGGTTAGGTTCATTCGTTTGGGCATTTGAGTTTTTAATGTGCCTGCCACATAAATTCCACAAATTACGCTGCTAATGAAGTCTAGACATTTCAGTTTAGCATAAGCAAGGCTTAGCGGTTTACGGCCAACAGCACAGCACCCTCCACTACACACAGCACCTTCCCCACTCGCCACAGATGCGACGCAAATGTGCCGCAGGCCGTGTTCCAATCTATGCTAGATGCAAATTTATGGCTTGAAAATCAATTTGGTTTTCCGCCAAGTTCTGTCCGCGAGGTTGTCTCTTCTATTGGCTTCACTTATTTGCCTCTCACAGCACCTTGAGGCAAGTCCCGTACAAGCCTTAACAGTTTTATGCTCAGCAATACATAATTTTACCATTAATTGCTGTCTCATGCGTTTCCGATTTGGCCAACACCTAGTTAATAAAATATCACTCTGTGCTGTACATTTCAATTCAATCGCTCGATAAAATATAATTTATTTGGTAGTTATTTAAACTCATTCCATAATTTAGAATAGGCATGCGGACAGCGAACACAATTAACTTAGTTTATTCACGGCTTCAGCTCTATTTACTCGATTTGAAAAATTGTATCAATAAATTCAAAATAATAATACTTTAAAAATTCTTAGATTATGCCTTAATTGTCTTGGGCAAAAACAATACATCTGAAAACCGAAATTTAATGAAAATTCACAAAAATTATTTCCATTAATGCAGAGTTTTTATTGTCCTACAATTTACACACCTTTAGAAAACTAGGTTTTTTTTTAATAACGCCGTTTTGTTGTTTTTTAGAAAAGCCAATTGTTTATAGTTGTAGACTAGGGCAGTATTTACTCGATTTGAAAAATTGTATCAATAATTTTAAAATAATAACATTTTAAAAAGTCTAAGAATATGCCATTGCTTTAGGCAACTAAAATAAATTTAAAAAATCCAAAAATTTAATGAATATTCCCTAAAATTTAGTTGTCTTGCCATTTATAGACCTTTAGAAAACTAAATGTTTTAAAACAACGCATTTTTGTTGTTGTTTTAAAGTGCCAATTGTTTATTGCCGTAGACTAGGGTGACCATGCGCAGCATTAGGTTGCAGTACGTTTCACTTGCGCTGTCGCGTGTCGAATTTTCAAGTCTGGACGTCGACGTCCCACTCGTAATCGCAGTCAAATTCGACACAGGGCATCAACTCGGGTTTCAACTGCGCCTCAACATACTCTAATGTGTGTGTGTAGGAGAGAGAGAGTGTGTGTCTGTCTGTCTGAGTTAAGAGTGACGAAAGCTCGCGCGGCGCAGTTACCGATGACGTGCGACAGCAAGTACCGCTTGGCGCTGCTGCGACGTTGACATCCACATGGCGCATGCGCCGCCGCCAGCAATTGACGTCGCGGCGTAGTTAGAGAATTAGCTTAGCGCGACGTCGGCGCAATTGGAACTAGATGGGAGTAATGATATCAGACGTTCCGGCTGGCCTTCAAAAAATTATAATTTCTGCTTAATGGCTCGATACGCTATGCGAGCGAGCAAGAGAGAGAGACTGACTGTAGTGTTGGCTCGCCAAATGTTTGCGCTCAGCGCCAGGCATGTACATTTGTATGTGTGTGTGTGAGTGTGTTTGAATTTGAATATGGCTTCTAGCAATTTTTGGCCCGTTGGAGTCTAAACTGGTATCAATATTGGCTATTTGTGCGACTGTGTGTGTGTGTGTGGAATGCCTAATGTGAAGCTTCTATAGCTTATTACTGTTATTTATGTGAGCTTTTTACTTGAGTATGCGAAATATTCGAGTTAATTCGATACTTTTCGAAAATTCTCGATTATCAAGTACCCCCAGCCAGTTCAGCCCACCTTATTGCCCATGTGGCGTAATGCATTTTCGTGCGATTAGCTAATCAGATCAAAGACGACAGCATGATTAATAAAGCGACGTAATTAATGCAATCGGACAACTCACGCCGGCGCGAATTGACGCAATTGAGAGTGGAAAATCTGTGTGTGTGTGTGTTTGTGTGTGAGTGCCTATGTGTGTCTCTTTCAGTCGCCGCGCCCCATCGCACATAGCTGGGGCGTCAATGAAAGTGCGACTTAGCTACAAACACACATATACTACACATACACACCTAAATACTCTCTCAACACACAACATACACACAAGCATAAATGTTCTGTTGCCACTCTATGAGACCAGTGCTTGCAGATCAGCTTTTTTCCGCTATTAGTAGGTTTTTCAAAACAGCGGACAGCGGAAAATCAAAATTATCTTTAAATTTCATGGTTTTTTTTACAATTTACCTAGTCCAAAAATGGAGAAAATGGCTTATAAGCCTAGTGCAGACAGAAAAAGGCGTGGTAGACCATGCAAAGTACATGTATTTGGCCATGTTCGTCTGTTTGTCCGTCTGCCTGTATACACACACAGAACTCAGCTTTTAAATAAGCTAGAGACACCAAACTTGGCATTAGGATTTACGCATAGCATACGCAGTTCAAGTTTGTTTCAAATCTTAGTTGTCATGCCCATCGCCTCTAAAAATCTATATTTTCTATTTTAAGCTTTAGTAATAAGCAAAAATTAATGCTTTAAACATAATTATTTGACACACAAGTGGTCAATTATAACATTTGCTGCATATTACCTCGAACGGACAAAATACGCTAAAGTTGTAGATATATAAAAGTTATTGGAAGCTTAAATTCGAAGTCTATCACAAGTATGGTTCAAAAATATATGGCTAAAGAAGATGCAGCTATAGTTACTTAGAACTGTTAGGCAGAACTTAGAAAACTTATAGTTTTACTTAAGAAATTGATTTAAAAATTCAGTAATTTGTTTATAAAGTGTGCAGCTTTTTAAAAATAAATAATACTTTTTTTTTTTTTTTTAATGCAAAAGTAGTAGCTATAGAAAAGTTATAGGAAGCTTAAATTCGAAATTCAAATTCAAAGTATGGGTTAAAAAATAAGTGGGCAAAGACGAATGAGCTATGATTATATATAAATATTTTAGTTTTACTTTCTACAAAGTGAATTAAAAAATTTAGTAATTCGTTTTTAGGACTATAATTAACACAATTACTTAACAATAAAGTGCGTAGCTTTTTTTTAATATATATGTTTTTGGCTTTTTTCACGCGATCTAGCTGCATATGCTTGTAACAGCAAATAGTGCGCAGCACTGTTCTATGAGGCTGGCAATTCGCCGAGCGGCCAAACGTCGATGACGACGCTTAATATGCAAATGGCAGCGAGGCGGCCTGGAGTCGAGTATCATACAGCACACATACACACACAGACGAATACGTGTGTATGTAGCTGCTTATGTATGCGCACATATGTAAATTTGATGAAGAACTTCCTGATGCCGCCGCTAGAAGACGACAAGACAACAACAACAACTCAAATAGCAGGCAGATAATATAAGATAAAAGAGCGTCGCGCGTCGCACGCTCAGCGCGGCCCAAATGGCATCCACAGAGCACAGAGCGCAACGCACGTTCACCAGCGCCAAGCATAGCATCCACCATGACAACGACATCCACAGCGACGATGCGTTCCACAAGTGAGGCAGGGGCTGGCGAGTCGCTAACACAAAACCACGTGGTCGTTCAAGTTCACCACAGAGAAGACTAGCAAAAATAGACAAAGCGTGGAGCGTAATAAAATAGGCAAAAAAGCGTAGAGCGTACAAAAACGAACGAACGTGTGTCTGTGTGTGTGTGTGCCATGTGAATTGAAGAAAACCACATGCTACGCGAAAATATTTGGTGGGAGGGGGTGCTGGCGGCAGCAGCATGACGTTGACAGCCGCGGCGCAGCTGGCTGCGCTGCGACTGCAGCAAACAGGTTAGCCGGCAGCGCGTACGAAGAAGTCAAAATGAAAACAAAAACAAAACCAAAAGCAATGAAAGCGGAAATAAAAAACAACACAACAACGCGAGCGGTTTATGTAAACAAACTGGAGCAGCAGAGAGAGAGCGCAAGAGAGAGCGAGTGCGAGAGAGCGCACTTTGGAGAGCGTCGCCGGTGATCGCTGACGTCTGTTGCAGAGAAAAGTGAAGTTAGAACAACAAAAAGTGCGAGTGTGAGTGTGCGTGTGAGTGTTGGTGTGCGTGCCTGTGCCTGTGCGTGTGTGTGTGTGTGTCCAACGTCAAAGCGGCACGAAGTTAGAAAACAGAATTGAAAACCTAACCTTACCTAATGTGGTATGGAATGACACGCACAGCGCGCACACACACATACAGTCACACATATGTACACCCATACATGCATAGCTCCCACAGATGTGCGCGCTAAAGTAGCGCAAAAACGTGGTTTTTTGCGTCGGCTGCGACAGCGACGGCGACTGCGACGCCGGCAGCAGCGGCTATTGCGTCGTGCTGAAATTTAAAAACAGCAACAACAACAATCGCGTGTTGCTGCGAAGAGTGAGTAAAAGTAAACTGATATTCGCTGAAAGTGCAGCTTGACCCACACACACAAGCAGAGCAGTACTAACTAATAAATTAATCTATGAACTATTCGCTATTAAGCTGATTAACGCGCTCGCTTGGGTTCCACACTGCCGGCCACTTGTATGATTTCCACTTACGCTCCACAGCGACTCTCGCAGGCGCACACAACATAAACATACGCACACGCACGCACCCGCACGCACTCACACTCACTCGCTCGCTCTCTCGCTGACTGCCACTCTCGCTCTCTTACAGTCAGCACAACTTTCTCTCGGCTGTACGCAGCTTCGTGTTGCTTCGTGTCGCGTTGTATTGCTTCGTGTTTGTGTGCGCACTCAACCCCCGAAATGCATCACAGTCGTCGCTCTCGCTCACACTGCCATGGCCGGCGCAGCGTGCGAGTGAGACGCACGGCTTGCAGTGCTGCTGCTGCTGCTGCTGCCTGTGACAGGTAACGGTAACACGTATACGCAACCGGAGCAGGGGGGACGCTCGTCTTGACACACATTTGGCCTGCTGTCCGCCGCACGCCTCCCGCCTGCCGCCGCTAACTCTGCTGGTTAATGTCGCCGCCGGCCCATTGGTGGGTGTGGCTCCTGTCGGCCTGCAGCCGGCGTCTGCGCAGCACGTCCTTAGCTCCAATAGGTTGCCGCTGCCGTCGTCGTTAGACGCGTTTAATTGCCGCCTGGTTGGCTCCCGCCGAGCCTCCTGGTTGGACAGCGCAGCCGAGCAGCCGAGCAGCGACGCCGGCAGCGAGTTCGAGGTCTGGCCAAGGCTATATGCGGCGTAGGGAGCGACGCACCACACACACATACACACACACACATTGCCCGTCGGCAAAGCGCGCACAGTTCAGGTTTCTGCCGACGGCTCTGCTAGGGGTTGCTGCGCCGTGTCCTTGGGCCTACAAAGACACAGCTACACACACACATACTTGGCTTTGTGTGTGTGGGAATTTATGCTGTGCGCGCTCTGCGTAAGCAGGTAAGAGGCCTGTTAATGCCTGTAGCTTGACCCCGCGTGAGCTGAACGTGGAGGGGGAGTGGCTACTCCACAGGTAACTACTGCCAGCGCAGCATATCAACACGTAATAACCATTCAAATTAGCACATCATCACTTCGCTCTCTCTCGCTCTCGCTCGCTCTCTCTCTCTCACTCGCTCTCCCTCTCTCGGCGCGCTGCCATATCAACAAGTGCCTCCTGCCCGCGCCCGCCCTGGCCACTTCCCTGCTGTGTTCCGGACACCCATTAGTAAATTGAGCAACGCCCATTATGCTCATAGTAAGTGGGTATTATGTGTGTGTGTGTGTGTGTGCGTGCGTGAGGGCCTTTCGCAGCTCGGGGCCCTGCTGGGGCTGACCTACTTAAGTCTGTATAAAACCTGTTAATTAAACAATTAGTCCTTCCGATCTGACTGACGGGTCTTTAAAGCCAAGAAGGAAGAGGCTCGTTGGGCTCTTGTTCGCTTGTATGTATATTCTTACTGTTAGATATTGCGTATTTATACCAGGAAATATATAAATAAATAAATAAAAAAATTAGTATTTTATTATAATTATAATTATTAACTAGTATTATTTTTTAAATGATCATAAATATCTATTAAGGCTTATTATTAAATTATATTATTGTATAGTTATAATTATTGATTAGTATTATTATTTTAAATTATTAAAACTACATATATTTATGTATATATTTTACGATCCAGACCCCGGCATATAATTTTGTATTTTATAGTGCAAAAATTTGCTTAAATTTTAATTATATCTAGCAGCAATTAAAGAGTCAACGATAAAAAAAACTTAGCATAAATTGATTCTAGCAGGAATTAAAAAGTAAACAAATATAAAAATATTGCATAAGAGCTCAGATTTTTTTTAGATATATAAATGCATTGAATGCTATATTCGTAAGTAGTAACTGATATATCTGACGTTATATATATTGAATAAACTGCATTAATTTTGCATTTCACTTTATTTTAAAGTCACATTTATTTCTAGCAGCAATTAAAGAGTATAGAAAAATATAGTATAAAAGGTGATGATTGAATTCAATTAAATATCCATAGGCAGTATTAATTTAAGTAAAGCAAATTCTTTTTCTACAAGTATTTCGATCTGGTAATTAAAGGGACAAATAACAAAAAGTATGTTATAAGTCAAAATAATATGTTTGCTTGAATATTATTATATTATCATACATAATTATACATTATTCTATATAGTTAAAAATCTACGCAGTGCTGCCATATGAATTAAGTGCAAAAACTGCTAAATTTAGAGAAGGAAAATTACAAAAATTGCTGAAAATTTGTTATGCGATGCTTTAAGCAGATATAGAATTCGGAGTACTTTTAAATTCACTCCCTTAATTCACTATGCCGTAATTTTAAAAATGTACAGCAAGTAAAATACAAGAAAACAAAACTTCAATGTAGAATGTTACGATAAAATATTTTAAAAGTAATTGAATATTTCACATAGTTTTATCAAAATTCTATAGATACTATCGTAATTGAAACGTCAATGATTTGAAACGCTTCTATGGTAAATTGACAGATTTTGAGGCTGGAACCACTTAAAGCCTAAATATGATTTTAGCTCCATGGCCTCAATAGACAACTACATGCGAAATTCTTTAGTGATTCAAGCACTACTTTAGCTACCCCTAGCAATTGCCTTCCTTGCATTAGCCACCCCAAACTCGTAATGTCAATTAGGTTAATGCACTGGAAGCATCTTTGTAATGCATGCTGAGATTTCGCCTATATAAGGAGAAATAACTTGAAAGGGAATGCCTAAGCGTATGGGGTATGGCCCACTTGACTACAAGAGGGTTATCACTTGTTTCGGGCACAAAAGAAATATACGAAAATTATACGGAAATTAATATAATTGCAAGGAATTATAGATTTACTATGCTATATATAGATATATATAGTCGCCTGCATATATAGGGTATAATTACGCTCGAACGCAATCTGATTGGGCTGCGGCTATAATCAAATACGGAACAGTTTAAACCACAATCTGATGATCTGCCCCCCCTAAGCCCCTCTTCCACCGCCCATGCATATGCAGGTGGCTATGGTTACATTGAACCTGGCGCAGTAGCGCTGCCGCAGTCGCTGCTTGCGTCGCAGTCGCAGCTATTGGAAAATTTTTTGTATCGCGCGACATTTGCATTATCTCTGTGTGTGTGTGTGATTATCAAGCATGCTTCGACAGACAGAGTGAGAGCGGGAAAGAGAGAGAGTAAGAGCGAGCGCGCGGGAGAGCGAGTGTAGTGCGAGCGTTTCGCAGCAAGCAGCTTTCGTCTGGCACACATCTCGGCCTTGCTGATTACACGTGCATGTGTGCGTGTGTGTGTGTGTGTAAGTTTTGTATGCGAGCTTATGCACTTCTCCAATTGCGACTGCTGCTGCGTCATGCTGTAACTGTAATTGTCGTAATACACACACACACACACACACACATACAGACACACACCTACACTTGCAGTTGCGAATATATGCGGAAACACGCACTTGTCTCTGTGGCAGCAGCTTCTTTGTTGTAATTATAGATACGACCGCTGCTTCAGACTGACTATATATAAATGCATGAGTATATGTGTGTGTGTATTTGTGTGTGTGTGTGCATCTTCCATATCGGTGTGCATGCTCCGTTGACATTTGTGCCGGTTTGTGTCTGGCGCTTGCCTGATAGCGTTCAAGGAATGCGATCGCCGTCGCCGTCGGCGTCTGCAGCTACAGCTACAGCCGATCGCAGCGAGCGTGCGATAGCGAAAAACGTGAAAACGTCACTATCTGCAGGCTAAGGCCTGTTACGGACAGGCTGACGAAAGAACTCGAATCATAGCATAATCCACTGCAATATAGCATTATATAGAAATCGATTAGAGGTATACTTTCTGCACGGTAAAAAAAATCCACTTTTTTTTATTGTGTAGAAATTTTTTTTAAGCTTCGATACTTCTACTATACTATAATATATCTACTACTCTTATATCTACTACTACTATATCTACTATACCTCTACTTAATCCACTTTTTTTACTGTGTATAATCAATCCAAAACGATCGCAATATTTGCATAATTATACCTCTACTTAATCCACTTTTTTTTACTGTGTATAATCAATCCAAAACGATCGCAATATCTGCATAATTTCGGATTTTCTTAACCCAAGTTTGGCTATATTTAAATTTTTTACTTTTTATAGTATCTAGCTGAAGAATATTACAAATACAACTGTGGGCAAAAAGTAAGGTGAATATTTTTTTAAAGTCAAAATTCTTTATTTATTCTCCTACATCAATTTCATCCCCTTCAAAGTAATCCCCTCCCGATAAAATACATTTATGCCAACGTTTTTTCAAATCCTCGAAACAGGCCAAATATTCCCTTTCCGGTATAGCCATGATCGCCCTCGTCGATTCCGCTATTATCCCTTCAATCGACTCGAAACACGATCCCCGGAGTGGTCTCTTGATTTTTGGGAATAGCCAGAAGTCACACGGAGCTAAATCAGGAGAATAAGGTGGTTGCGGAACGATATGCGTCGAAATCTTGGCGAAATGGTCCCGAAGAACGAGTGCAGTGTGCGACGTTTTCGGTACCAAACGAGATTTGACTTTTCGTAGGCCCAAACGGTCTTTCAAAATGCTTTTCACAGATCCTTCTGATATTCCGATCATATCAGTGAGGTCTCTAATAGTCAACCGACGATTTTTGAGCACTAATTCCTTCACTTCATTGACGTGTTGGTCATCTGTTGGCGTCGATGGTCGTCCGGAGCGCTCCAAGTGATCAACACGTTCCCGACCCTCTTTGAAGTCTTTGTAACACTAATAAACATTTTTCTGGGACATGGTAGAATCGCCAAAGGCCATCTTTAAACTTCCTCAACTTCATCAACAGTCCTGCCAACTCCAGAAAAAAATAACTAGTTCGCCATCTCAAACCTGCGAATTTTAAATTGAAAATTCACCTTACTTTTTGCCCACAGTAGTAGATTGTAAAAACAGTTTTGAGATGTCCAAAATTTGAAAGATCCCAGGCGTCATACATTCTTTATAGGCAATATTGATATAGTTAAATATTATTTTTTAAAACATATTTTTTTTCTTAATATTTTTTGAGTAATCAACTCTAGTAATGCAGCACTACAGGGCATCGCTTAGTCGTGCTGGCACTGCCCACTGTTGCCCACTTGTTTGTGCATAATATTGCGATTAGAACTTTGCTCGTTTGCATATGAAAGCCGGAGCGAAAAAAAAGAAAAGGTACAAGACCGAAAGATACAAGCGCACAGATACAGCTGCAGATACAGATACAGATATATTTTATTTTTGGAGCGCGCTTGCGTTGCCTAGCAGCGAGCCGTCAATCTGAGCGCGTAATCGCAGCTGACCCGCGGCGACCCACAGATGACCTGCAACGATTGCCAAGGCAGCGCGGCGATGGCCACTAAAAGGCTTAGATAGATAATCCATTAGTGCCAAAAGTAGAGGGGAAGAGAGATACATAGGTATAGGTATGAGGCAAAGCGTAGGAAAACGTCAACTTCCTTTTGCTGTGCGTGCGGGTGCGTCTGTGTGTGTGTCTGTGTGTGTCGCGCTGTCGACACAGCAATTTGTACAAGTCAAACCCGTTGGCGCCAAAAGTCTACGGCAAAAGAAAAGCGAGTAAAAGCAAGAGATGAAAATGCGCTTAAAAAAGTGCCGAACGTGCCAAAGGTATCTGCTGGCCCTGCTCCCCCCTTCGCTGCCCGCTGCCCCCTTGGCTGATAATTTATAGCGCTGGAAAACTTTGCGTACAAAAGTTTGGCGCGCGCTCTCTCTCCTCCCCCCCCCCTCTCTAACTTTATTTTTTTTTGTTTTTTTTTTTTTTTTTTGCATGTTGCGCGGCGTTTGCGCTTTTAATTCTTGCGCTAAATTGTTTAAAAATGTTTCACAAGAATTCAGGCAAGCTTTATCGCCAGCCACGCCCCCCGCCCTCCGCTGCTAACAAAGTTTGTGGCATGTTGACCACTTTGTCGCCGTGCAGATAGTTTTTCACGAATTTCGCACAAGTTTGCAACTTTAGGGGGGACTGTGGGCGTGGCAGCAGTGAGCAAAAATTGAGCCAAAGAATTTTGGGCAATAAATTTGCAAATTTGCCGCTCGCAACGCGCGCTGATTTATGCTCAATTAGCGCCAGGCTCACACAGATACTTCCCACACACACACACACACACACACACGCAGAGCTACACTGCTCAACAGCTCTACATTCCTTCCATTCATCAAAACTCTTTCGGCACTTTGTTTGTTTTTTATGCCTTTGACTTTTATGCGCGACATTTAGTACCAGCTGCCCCGCCCACCGAACGCCCCCAACCCTGACATTTGGCTCGTAAAAGCATTTAAGCCGACGCTGACGCCTTGTTGATTTTATGCTCAGTTAAGCCGATAGTGTGTAGACAGAGGCTAGGGGGCGTGGCACGAGGGTTTGTCTTCGCCGCTCGTAAAAAACTACACGCGCCTTCATAAAAGCGTCAAAGTCCATTTGCAGGATGCTTCTCCAGGAGTCTCGCAGTCTGCCCGTACGCAGCAGCACGTTCTTCTCTCGCTCTCTCTCTTTCTCTCTGCTTCTCTCTCTCTTTCTCACACGCTTTTTATGAGTTAATACGCGACTTTAACGTGGCGCCCATAAAAATTAATTTAAATCGATTCTTGTGGTTCCTCTTTGAGGTTTTGCGTTTCGGCAAAAGTTCTTTTATCGCTATGTGGAACGGGCCCAAGAAAAAGTTTGACGGGATTATTTTGGGGGCATCGAAATGGAAGTAAAGAGAGTTGGACAGAAGTGTGGAATTGTGGAGCTGACTTAAGGAATATTTAAAAAGAGAAAGTAGAGAGATTTTTTTTAAAATAATACATATAAATAAAATAATAAATAAATGTATAGTAAATAAAGAATTTTGACTTTACAAAAATATTCACCTTACTTTTTGCCCACAGTAGTATATAGAGAGATAGATAAATGGATGAAGTGAGAGAGAGCGGCAAAGAGGGTTAAAAAGAAAATATAAATTTTTTATTTTATTTTTTATCTATCTAAAGTGAAGAATTTTGAATATTTTTAGTTTCGCGAAGAAACTGCATTTAATTAAAGAGAGGGAAGCAGTTTTATATAAAGAAAATTATTTCGTAAGAGCTTACGAAATGAAATATAAAATATTTAAGAAGCTGAATAACTTAAGCAATTTATTTGCAAATTAAGTAAATAATTATTTTAATATCTTTTTTATTCTGCAAAGAAGTTGAAATTAAATAAAAACAGATAGAGAGAGAGATTTTTAGATTTTTTTTAGACATGTTTACATAATTCTGCTAAGAAGTTGAACTTACACAAGAAGAGAGATAGATATAGAGATAGAGAGTTGTATATAGAGAAAGCCAAGCTTATACAATTGGTATAATATAAATTATTTAAATATATACAAATCGTTTTTCTAATATATAAGAGGTTAAATATCCTATACAGTTTTTTAGAGTTTATCGCGCTTAAGCCATATATAACATATATAAAAGGTTTTTATTCTTTAAAAAATTGTCACGGTCAAATTATACAGTTTTTTTTTAGTATTTTTTGCGCTTTTGCCATATATAAAATACATAAAAAAGAAGTTAAATACAGGCTTAATTTAAACAATAGACTTTTTTTTATCGCGCTAATACCTTATGTTCTATAAGCTCACAACTTTCCATATAATATAAATAATTCTTAAACTTGTCAAACGATTAAGCGCATAAATATAAGTGTAATATTAGTATAAGACCTCGAATAAAACTGTTTTATCTTTATAAAACGAACTTGGTACGCGCTGGCCCAATTCCAAATGCAGATAAGAAACTCGGTAGCAGCGCAAGAAAGCGAGAGGCAGAGCTGGAGAGTGTAGTAGCTCCGTCTCTATTTGTCTCTTTCTTTCTTTCTCGCTCTCAACTACCATTTCGCTACGCTGTTTATCTTGCGAAGAAATTGGCAAGAGCGAAGGTAAAATGGAATTCTCATTGCGTCTTTGAAGAGGCAATGTTCGACGCGAGAGAAGAAAGTGACGAGGTGGCCGAGAGGTTAAGGCGTTGGACTGCTAATCCAATGTGCTCTGCACGCGTGGGTTCGAATCCCATCCTCGTCGGAATGTTCTGTTTTTGTTTTTGTTTTTTTTTATTTTTGCTAGTGTTTTTGCAGGGAATATA
The DNA here is from genome assembly GCA_035046045.1 of Zaprionus bogoriensis. Classification (NCBI taxonomy): domain Eukaryota; kingdom Metazoa; phylum Arthropoda; class Insecta; order Diptera; family Drosophilidae; genus Zaprionus; species Zaprionus bogoriensis. Next base: position 3,668,298 of record JAWNOI010000010.1, read on the forward strand.
ATAATTATATTCCTCAGCAACAACAGTCGCTTCTCTATATTAAAGAAACTATTTAATTTTTTATTACAGTTGAATATTTGTAAAGTAGATAATAATATATATTTTCAATTATTTTGTACATTTATATATTTATTTTAATTTTTTTTTTTCTCTTCAGTAGACAGATATTTTACATATTAAATTTTATATTTAAAAATTGCAATATTAAAGTAAACATTTTATAGCTTTATAAATATTTATAGCTACAACATATTAAATTTTATATTTAAAAATTTCAATATTTAAGTAAATATTTTATAGCATTATGAATTAAATAACTTTTAAAAAAATCAATATTTAAATATATATTTTATTGATTGTAATTCGTAATACTTAAGCATTACAATATTAAAGTATATAATTTTTTTAAAACTCTTAAATATTAAATTGCATATGTGCTCGAAAAATATAAGTTTATAAATTTCTAAGACTTAAGCTACTTCCAGGCATTATAGAATTAAACTTCGGCCAATATCTGCAAGGCTACCTTGCCTTCTCTATCTCATTTTCTTTCTCTCTCTCTCTCTCTATCTTTTTTTCTCTCTCTCTGTAGCTGCCTGTTTGCCAAGCACTTTCGGTGCGGCACCTGGCAATCTGCTGCTTGGCTGGCACAGATCGCACATAAAGCCACAGTTTGCCCTGATGAATCGTAACCGAAATGTCAAATAGTTGCTCTACCCTTTCCCTGCCAACGAAATGAATTGGATTGAATTCGAAATCGTAGGCGATAAAAATAAATCTTTGCAGCGCGACGCCACCAACAGCTGGCCGAGAGAGCGCGGGGGCAGCCGTGTGGGTGCAAAGGGTGCAGCTGGAGGGTGCCAAAATGATGAAATTGAAAAACTACACACAGGCAGGGGTATGGAGAGGAGAGCTGGAGACACCATCGCCAGCGATATGTCATACAATGTGCGTTATCCTTGGCGTCGGCGTCGGATATTGTGTGTCGCCTTCGCTGCGATATGCAAATGCTGCTCAATTGCGCGCCGCTTCAAATCCTTTAAGTTTCCGCATACATCCATCTAGAGATACATGTATAAACATATATATATATAGTATGTATGTTCGTCTGTCTGCCTGCTACTATGCTCCACTCGCCTCTAAAGACTTCCCATTGCCATCAATTTTTATGCGCTTTCTATCGCCGGCTATTCTGACCGACTTCATAAAAAGAACTTTACGATATCAACAAATTTTTGAGTAAAAACTATAAATGCGCTTGGAGTCTGCAAGTGCCAGAGTTGCCATGCCATGTGCTATGTGTGTGTGTGTGTGCGTGTGTGTTCCACCCCCAAGTGTTGCTTTGATGATGTCGATTCGGACATGTTTTGTGGGTGAAAGGGTTGCGCCCCAAATTGATTGTCCATAATCAGAGGGTCATATGTGCAGTACTTAAGAGTATTAGGGGATTTATGGTATACTTGATTAGGAAATAAGTGTGCATAAAACTCTATTTAATAAGTCTTTCCTCTATGTGAATAGGTTTTTATATTGATTCTAATTATTATGATATAGAATATGGCTTTCTGTTTATTATGAACGCATAGAACTCATTAAAAGTCGACAAAATGTAGTAAAAGATAGAGCAGAGAAAGTTTATCCTGAAAAAGTAATTGATTTTTTTTTAGCTAAGCCAAAAATGTTGGAAACTATAATATTATATTTTTATCATCCATGGTAATCTATATACCAAATTTAATGTACCTAACTCTTACAGTTCCAGAGTGCTAGACTTTAACATAGATTAATATATGAGTTTGCTTATAGCCATATAATTTTAAATGTTCAAGCTGTTTATATGATATTTAGCAAGCTAAATTCGATTTTTGATGTGGTCAGCTGTTATAGTTCCAGAAATCTAGGATATTATAAAGACTAACAAAGAAATTTATTATCATGATTTCTCCGAAAATCTTTAATAATGGTACATATAAACTAAACAAATGAATTTCGATTAAGTATAAAAAAAACAACACTCTAGAGTATATCTTATTAGTTGCTGCAATTCATATGATAGCATTTGCTTAGAGGTAAACAGTTGCATTTTATTATATAAATAAAGTTTTATATGAATAAGCAATTTGTCCAATGTTAAGTAATCTACATACCAAATTTGAGATTCCTTGGGCTTATAATTACAGAGATCTACCCTTTTTCTTAGAGATAAACAGTGAAACTTCGCTAAATAATAGACAATTTTGACATATAATTCGTGCAGCACTTTAAAAAAGAATTCCGTAGAGGTAAACAGTTGCATTTTATTATATAAATAAAGTTTTATATGAATAAGCAATTTGTCCAATGTTAAGTAATCTACATACCAAATTTGAGATTCCTTGGGCTTATAATTACAGAGATCTACCCTTTTTCTTAGAGATAAACAGTGAAACTTCGCTTAATAATAAACAATTTTGACATATAATTCGTGCAGCACTTTAAAACTGAATTCCGCTTGAATTTTATTTCATTTTCAGTACACGTGCTCGCATTTTTAGGTCTTACCTATCTGCCCGTCAAGGTCACACACTAACCTGAACCGAAAGTCATAACAGAAATACAACAAAAATAGGAAAAGGTTGTTTTTTTCGTTGTGCCGTTGCCCTTTAAAAGCTGCAAAAAGTTGCTTCAGCCTTTGAGAGGGCTTAGCTGTGTGTGAGTTTGTTTGTGTGTGTGTATTTTTCTGTGTTTGTTGGAAAGTTGCTGCGCATTAACCCCACGGCACTTGCTCCCACACATATGCCGTAGCTGCCGCTGCAGCTGGAGGTCAGCTTTGGCTCGGGCTCTGCGTCTGGCTGCGACTCCAGCTATGACTTCGCCTCTAGCTCCAGCTCTGGCGCTGGGCAACCAACTGTGCGCACTGAGCTCTGATTGAATAATCGTGCGCCATGTCGGCAGTGGAACAAATCGTGTCTAATAGACTGATTAATATCGCTAGATTTCCAGTTGGCTCAGCCCTGAACTTTGTCTTGCTGCCACACTCACACCCCCTCACTCTCTCTCTCTCTCTTTTAGCTGTGTGTAACATGATTCGAGTGGATTAAGTATGCTTAAATTGATTGATTGCTAAAATGATGTATAGTCATTAGTTTTTTTTTTTTTTTCTTGTGCAGCACCTGTCCGGCAACTTCCTCTTTCGCTCTCTCTCTCTTCTCCTCTCACTTTTAATTAGTTTCAGCTAAGCCAAAACTTCATTTCGCTTTTTTTCGCCACGCATGGATTGAAAGCCTTTTTGCGGCTATAAATTCTCGAAATTATAAATAAAATAATGATATAGTAAAGGATATCCGCATGTGCAGCATTGATTTACTTACTGCTTTTTTTTTTTTGCTTTTTCTGAACTTTTATTATCATACGCAACCCCCTTTAACGGGGCACCGTCTCCCGCTCCTCCCCTCGCTCGCGCGCTCACCTTATAGCCCTAAGTGCCAGGGCGGATGCGTGGTTCGGTTATAAAGAAGAAATATTACACATTACGCCAAATTGTGGAGACTCTCGGGCGACAATAATAACGTTTAAACCCAAATGGATGTCTTCGATGGGGTTGGCTTAGAAGGGTATGCGCCGGGGCAGGGGATGAGATTGGGTAGAGTACTTGGTTCCAGTTACAACACCAGACAGTTTTATTGTTGCGTGCCATAAAGTGTGCGAAAATATATACAGTGTTTAGGGGGAGGGGGAAGGGTAACCGGGGGGCAGCCGAGTGATGCAACAGCTCATTGATAAGAGCATTCGAAATGTTTATGCAACTTGCGAAAGTTTTTACAGTTGCACAACTGCACATCGAGTTGCTTTTGTCGTTCTCGAAGGTAAGTTGACTTGCTCGAGATTTGAAAGGCGATAGAGGGAAATGTGGGTGCAGCTAGATATAGGTATAGGTGTATATAACAGGCGAAAAGTTTAAGAAGTTGGCAGCATTTAGTTGCAGTTTGTAGATTAGTACGGGTACGCGTTGAAATTTATAGGGTAGATCAATGTTTTGGGCAGCTATGAGATGGTCGATTTCTGGAGGCGGTCGTCGTGGCATCCAAAAGTTGAAAATCCGCATTCTGTGTAATGTTACCAGGGACCATTCTACCAAATTTGATGCTTTTAACTCTTATTATAATTGAGTTATTCGCAATACATCGAAAAATTCCTTTATCTTATGTGTATGGTATACACGAACTCTACTACCAAGTTTGGTGGTTGTAGCTCATGTAATAGCTAAAATTTGTGTGTATACAGCGGACAAACGGACAGACGGACAAGAATATACTTTGTATGGTCTGCCACGTCTGTAAAATACATTTTCACAAAGTTAATACACAGTTTTTTGGCCATTTTCAGCGATTAAATAATAATAAACATAATTGCTAGATGCCGATAATCATATGTCAACATTATAATGAATAATATACCCGCTCACTTTCTAGCCAATTACTATAGGGTATGCACGCACCACCTATACCCGTTGCTACTTAATCAAATTTAGCACTCAGTAGCGAAATTTGAATGCCCCTTTGAATGTATTCGCTTGCTCCCACCAGGCTCACTCCCGCGTCGGAATCATAAGCTCAGTGGGGCATTTAGGGATTGTGCCGGCTCGGCACTCTCGGCTGTCGAGCGTCGGCCCTAGGCCGATTCATTTAGGTAAGTTCGCTAAATGGCCGACATTACCAGATGAGGGGTCAGGGGGGTGGACGCTACTCGAACGAACAGGGAAATAAAAATTTATTGCGCGCTCAAGTAAGAAATCAAAGTCAAATGGAGAGAGATAGCTGAAGAGAGAGAGAGAGAGAGAGAGGCAAGCGGACAGCTTAACCCTGGCAAAAGGTATACGCAGCTGTTGGCGCCTCTCATCCCGACATTGCTACCCCCTTCTCCCCGCCGCTCATGCCGCGCTTAAGGACACTAATAAAATATCGAACGGGCCATCGATAAGCGAAGGAGTTGCCCGGAGTTGCTACCGAAACTTGCGACAAACACAGCACGGCGGCACGTCAACGAACCTTCTGTAGTAGTAGGAGAGTGCAGAGGCGTGGGTTGGAAGGGGTGGCAGCCTGTGGAAGATGGCAAAGATGACGATTAAAACAAATTTCCACGACAACCTGGCGCCGTTTACCCAGCGGAAGGAAGCGAAATTGTTAAACGCAAAAGTTGCAAAATGCCAGCAGTGGGGCATGGGCCAGGGGCCGGCGGGTGAGGTAGCACAATCGGAAGCAAGGACTTACGAGACACACATACACACACACATACACACGCACACCTAGCACTGTCTCTTGGCTTTGGCAACTTGGCAACTTGCAGACAAGTTTCAAATGAATGAGCCGCGCTTCCGTTCAATGCGTTCTACCACAGCGCTTACCCCGCTCCCCCGCCACCCATGCTCTGCCTGTTGGCCCGTTGGCCAGTCTTCTGGCCAGTGTCCTGTGCGTCCTGCCGCTGCCAAGCATGACAATGCCCGTGGCGCAGCGCTCGAGTGGCGGCCACTTGCCAATTGCGATTATGGTTTATGTACAGTGCGATAAAGGTCGTCAATAGGTCGCCAGCGGTGCTGCGCTATCAGCTATACAACTAGATATAGCTAGATTTAAAAATTAAAATACATAATTAGTTTATTTAAAATTTTGTGTGCCACGCCCACCGCTTCCACAAACCTAAAGAGGCGTTTTTTCCGATTTTTTGCAAATAACGAAATTATTATAAGAGCTAGAAAAATCAAGTTTGATAAGTATTTTTGAATTACAAAAGTACCAAAAAAGCTAGAGCCACCAAATTTGGTAGGAAGGACCGTGGTAACATTATACAAAATGCGGATTTTCAACTTTTGGATGCCATGCCCACCGCCCTCAGAAATCGATTTTAAAAACCGATAAATCGACTTGAAGAAAAAGTAGCAAAGTTTCAAATATTTTTTTCGACATTCTGGTAGCTGTCAATAACGTTCATCTACCCTGTAACTTTCAACCTAATTGGACAATAAATACATTTGATATAGGTTCGAGAAGTTTCTCATATGATCATGATTAAAAAGGTAAATTTTGATTTTTTTAAAACGATTTTAAAACGTTCTTTAAATGTTTATAATAATAATTTAAAAAGCGTTATTCATAATTGATTTTAATATCTTCCAAAAATTTGCAGCGACTTCTGTCAAATTTAGCTTTAAAATTTTGACAGCACTGAGCGCCACACACACATACACACATATAGCTATATATATCTAGCTTGGCTGGTCATCGCAAGGAGCAAGTTTCTTGTATCAGTTCGCCGTTCCGCTGACCACTCGTGCGCCTTCAATGGCGCAATTATTTTTTTGGACAATTTGCGAATAAACCAAAGTTAGCCAGACGCCAGCAAAGCGGGCACTCCTCTAACTCGCTTGGCCCTCCTCTCCGAACAGTGCCCTGTCCTGCCCTGCTGCTGGGCACCCCTTTCTCTGCTGCTGTCTCTACCCCGTCTGCTGGCTGTCTCCCTGCTCCAGCGAGCCGCTGCTCAAGTGTTATTAGCCGTAATTGAGTTGTTGGCAAATTATGCATGAAAGCACAGTCAAGGGGGGATGGGGTGGGGACGGGTAGCAGTGGGTGTAGGAGCAGTTGCTACTGGTTGAGTCTCGCCTTGATCACAGTTCAATTTAATTCACGCGCTCGCCCGACGCAACAGTTCTTGAAAATTGCATTTTCTTCATTTATTTGCTATGCAAATTTATTTATTGACTGCGTCCATGGGCGCACACTGCAATTGACCATCAGACTGCGAGGACAGGCAGGCAGGCGGACAGACAGACGGACACGCGGACAGGCAGAGAGTGCAATGCAAGGACATGCCTGACGGCATAAATCGATTGTGCATGCTCGCAGCAGGCGCACGCATGCACACACACACGCACACACACACACACACACACACTTCTTCAGTGTTGAAAATCAGAACTGCATTGTCCCGCTTTTTCGAGCTTTCCAAATTAGTTTTCACACGCACGCACACATACATATGTACATGTGTCCTACATGTACAACACATCCAAACTTTTGAACATAGCTAGGATTAAAGTGCAGCTCAATCAAGATGTCAAGCCATGTAACTTTATTGAATACTATTTTCAGAATTGTAATTATTTTTTATTTAATTTATTATGTTAGGTTGATTGGTAATGACATACCGGTTTTTGCATTCAAATTTCGCGCTTAGCTTATGAAGTCAAATAAAATCGTAAGTATGCTATAAATATGCATTGTTTATATTTATAGTATTGACAGTTTAATTTCTACAAACTAGGCATACCGCCTTTTCACCGACTGCAGGGTATATCTTGCTATCACTTGCTGTAGTAGAATTTATATACTATATTGTATATAAACACATATGCACATCCCTTTCACTGTTTTCGGCTTTCATTTTCAAAAACCTGCCATACATCACATTTACCAACTGCAGGGTATAGGAAAATCATTCGCTGATATATAATTTATATGCTAAAAAAAATATAATATATTTAATATATAATCACATATGCATACCCCTCTAACTGTTTTTTGCGTTCATTTCCACAAACCTGGCATACCTTTCACTAACTGCAGGGTATAAAAAAAAATTTCCTTAATAATTCGCTTTAAAATCAAGTCTAAATATCAATAATGTCAATTATAATGTTTATATATGTGCGACTAGGTCAGCAAGCATACCCGACTTCCCTGATAGGCTGTGATAAGGCGTGCCCCGTAGAGGAATTACAACATAACCATAAAACACACACACACATACATACAGGCATACATGCAAGCGTTCCCAAAAAAAAAAAAAAACTTCGAGAGGCAAACAAATCGCAACTCTGCCAAACTGCCGCTACCCCACCCCCTCCCAGCCCTCACTCCAAACTCGACAAACAATGCAGCTCAATTACAGCACGCGACCAGCGCGCTGTGCCACTCTCTCGCTCCCTCTCACTCTCGCTCACGCCACGCAGCTGCCCCCCTCCACAGTGACAGTCGAAAATTTACTGTGTGAATGCGGCACATGCAAAAAAGAGCGCAAGAGAGCGGGAGAGAGGCAGAGCGAGGGAGAGAGAGAGAGGGAGTGGGGGGGAGAGCGGAAATCGACGCCCGGAAATATGCAGCGCGAAGCCACAATGAGCACCAAAATTGCCAGCATAATTTACGAGTGTGTGTGTGAGTGCGCGCGTGTGTGTGTGTGTGCGGGTGTGTGTCTGTGCTAATTAGCAGCATAATTTAATTTCCAATTGGAAGCTTGCGCATTTTTTGGCCACAGGCGTGAACTGTTGCACACACACACACACTCACAGACGCACGCACGCACACGCGTACGCGCACAGCATGTGAAATATACGCAAAAAATTAAAGCTCAAACGAAAATTGCACACATATGTTGACACGCCCCCCGCCCACAAGCTGACAAATGACTCGCATACCGCCCATGGGTCAAGCTGTTAATTAATCTTGATTTTCAGTTAAGTACGCGGCAGGGGGGGAGGGGTGTGGGGCGTGCGGGCAGCGCTGCCGACGCTGGCGTCAAAGTGACAATTAAATTAATCACGACGGCAAACGATTATGTCAACAGAGCAGAACGAAGGACACCAGCCGGGACACGAACCAGCACAGGAACATGTCAGACCGCCTGCAGCGTGCAGCAGACGGGGGCGTGGGCTGGGGGGGCGTGGGCTGGGGGGCGTGGGTAAAAGGGGTTAAGGCGTGCTGTGCGGAATCTCATTATGTCTGGTCGGAAAACTTATAATTACAATTTGGACCACAGCAAAATGCGCAAAAGCCAAACGAAAACTACACAAAAAATGCAGATAAATATAAAATATATATATATATATACATATATGTACAACTAACACTTGCAGTTCTTGCGCTCGAGACAATTTTTAATGAGTTTTGCGGGTTTTTTTCATTCCGTAAAAATTCAAAGAAATTTTCATATTCCACAAAAAATCAAAGAAATGTTCGTATAAAAACAGCAGCAGAAATGTACGCACAAATTTATTGTGCAACTTTAAGCAATTCATTTTTAATATTTTTTTTAATTTTTGTTTTATTTTTTTGAATTCAAAGAAATTTTCATATAAAAACATCAGTAGACATTTACACAGAACTTTATTGTGCAGCTTGAATAATATAACTTTAAGCAGTTAATTTTTTTTTTTAATTTTTGTTTTTAATTTCATTTAAAAAAAATCAAAGAAATGATCATATAAAAACAGCAGTAGACATTTACGCAAAATTTTATTGTGCAGCTTAAATAATATAATTTTAAGCATTTAATTTTTAATTTTCTTTTATCAATTTTTGTTTTTCTTTAATTTAATTAAAAAAAAAACCTTTATATAAAAAAAAGGCAATAGACATTTACGCAGAACTTTAAGATGCGGCGTAATTAATATAATTTTAAGCAAATTCTTATTAATCTTCTTTATTTTTTTTAAATTTAATTTTAATAAATTAAAAGAAATTTTCGTATAAAAACAGCAGTAGAAATTGACGAACAACTTTATTATGCAGCTCAATAAATATTATATTTAAGAAGTTAACTTTTTACTTTTTTTTTAACAATTTTTGTTTTTTTTTTATTTAATTTAAAAAACATTCAAAGACATTTTCAGCAATAGAAATTTTAGCTTTAGTATGCAGCTCAATAAATGTATTTTAAGCAGTAAATTTGTATATATTTACTTTTTAGAAGTTTTGCTTATTTTTTTTTAAATTCATTTCAAATTTTCAAAATTTTTCAAATCAACGAAATTCGCAAATACTCGTCAAATTAGCACAGACCGCAACCCACTGCCAAGCGCGCACACAAACCTTTCGTCAAGTGTGGAGCAGCGCTGTTGCGCGAGGAGCACATGCCTGTAAAAATTGTGGCGGTCGGTCGATTGTGCTGCCAATCAGACTGTAGTGTTGAAAGTCATACAAAAAGAAACACTCGCACGAGGCTACCGAGCAAAATTTAGTTATTTAAATTAATTGAAATAAAAACACGCAGCAGCATGGCCGAAACCGAGCCCGAGGTCGATGTGAATGGCACCGAAGCGGAAGCCGAGGACGATTCCCAGGAGCAGGACAAGAAGCAGAAGAAGCAAACGCGTCACGATGGCGGCGCCGCCGACTTGGAACGTGTGACGGACTACGCGGAGGAGAAGGAAATCTCCGCCGCGAATATATCGAGTGTGAGTGGGAGAGAGAGAGAGAAGAGAAAGAAAGAGAGACTAAAGCCCTCTAATGTCTCACTTTGCAGGCGGTCGAGCAATTCGGCAATCAGCGCAGCAAGGAGAACGAGCTGCGCGTGGCCAAAGAGAAGGAGCTGCAGAAGGTGCAGGTCAAAAAGGAGGACATCGAACTGATCGTGAGTAGTATGAGCATAGGCAGGCATATGTATACTCTATACGCTACATACGTTCCCCTCTGGCTAGATGAACCAGCTGCTCGTGAGCAAGGCACACGCCGAGAAGGTGCTGCGGGAGCAGAGCGGCGATGTCGTGGCCGCCCTGGAGGCCATCATTAGCAATTGATGGAAATTGTGCTGGCTGCGGGTCTCGGGTCCCAGTCCCGGTCCGGGCGCTAACTTTTACTTAGCATAACACTGCTTTATTTGTACATTTATAACTAGTAAAACAAAAACAACAACAACAACAAACGGGGAAAATAACTAGCAGGAAATGTCATTAGCTGCGGCACAGCGAAGACGGCATACCCTTTCCTCACTAATAACTAGCAAGAAATGTCATTAGCTGCGGCACAGCGAAGATGGCATACCCTTTCCTCACTATATACCGCTAGGTATGCCGTAATATGTATATTTCGAGGATTTCAATGTAATATTAAAATTCCATGGAAAATCATAATATTCGTCCGATTGCTCCTATAGTAGCTTTAGCATACGGCAAACCGATTTTATAAATATGCGAGTATTTTTTTCACGACGTTGGCTATGTTGAGTTGTCTAATTACATAAGAAATTATTTTTTGCTTGCAATAACTTATACTTGGCGCGATTATTTCTATGACAACTATAGGTTATAGTGGACCGTTTTTGTTCAAATTTTAAAATATTGTTAGGAGCATTATTGAAGAGAGATATGGCAAGTTTAAGTACGATAGCTTGAAAAATAACAAAAACCGGCCGATAGTTTCAGCTATTATAGTGATTTGATATTTTTAAAATTTAAGAGAAATGTTGGGAGCATTATTAAAATGGGATGTGGCTAGTTTGGTTTGAATTCCTTGAAAAATAACCAAAATCGGCCGATAGTTTCTATGAAAACTATATGTTATAGTGATTTGTTATTTTAAGATAATGTTAAAAGCTTTATCAAAATGAGATGTAGCTAGTTTGGTTTGAATCCCCTGAAAAATAACAGAAATCGGCCGATAGTTGCGATGACAACTATATGTTTTAGTGATGCGATGTTTTTGAAAATTTAGAGAAATGCTAAGAGCATTATTCAAATGAGATGTGGCAAGTTCGATGACAAATTCTCGAAAAATAACAAAAACCGGCCGATAGTTTCTATGGCAGCAATGCGATATATCGCTAGCAACTTGCGCATACCGACTTATCTACAGCGTGCAGTAGAAAGAAGCATATGTGCCAAGTTTCATTGGGATAGCTACAAAACCAAGCGACTTGTTTGCATTGCAACAGGCATGACGGACAAAACGGACAGACAAGCAATAATATATTAACTTTATAGGCTCTTCAAAGAGTCTAAAAAACTACAAATTCAAACGAGCAGCGATTCAAGATTTCCAGTTTATTGAGAGAACACTTTTCCGATCAAAGATATTGCCTATCTAGCGGCGCGTATATGTGTATGTGCATATATCACCTGTTTGTATATGTATCGTATGCATGTGTAGAAAATGAAAAGTAACTCTTGCGCGATATGATACGATGATGTGTAAGTATATGTGTGTGTGGGTGTGTGAGAAAGTGTTCATAGTAGTAGAAGAGACATAAACTATAACAATTGAGAGTAAAAATATTTTTATAACAACTACGCGGGACAGAACTAGAACCAAAAACGACAAAAATGTTAAATCACGTTGAAATTTCTTTGCTATCGTGCTGCGGATATTGAAATCATGTGATCAAATACTTTTGCAAGTTCTCGCACGACGGTGTATTGATGTTCTGCGCCTTCCGATAAAGATCTCGATCCCCAAAGGTGCGTGCCTTGGCCAGCATGGAGTCGCCTATACAGCAGAAAAAATAATAAATTAAAAAATTAAACAGTTATACTATATAGTTCAGTACTATGCACTTACGATAGTTGCGCTCCCGACTGCACGAGTGCTTCAAGTGATTCACGAAATCCTCCTCCACGGACTCCTCGAGACGCGCCACCGAGCCCTGATATTCCGAGTAGAAGTTATCCTTGACATAGTAGGGTATCTTCAGGCCGTTCGTCTCGCGCTTCACCGAGTATTTACTGCAAAGAAAAAGCGGTTTAAATCGGCAGAAAGACAATGACATACTTAGTATACCCTTGCAACGCACACCTGCTCTATGAAACTTATAGATTACGTGTCCGTTGTCCGTTTGATGTATGTTAAAGCTAATAAGTCGCTTAGTTTTAGTGCTATCTTGCTGAAACTGGCTATACATGCTTTTTACTACTGCACGCTGTAAATACGTCGGTATGCGCAAGATCTTAGCGATATATCGCATTGCTGCCATAGAAACTATCGGCCGGTTTTTGGTATTTTTCGAGAGTTTTTCATCAGACTTGCCACATCTCATTTCGATAATGCTCTTAACATTTCTCTTAATTTTGATAAATATCGCATCACTATAACCTATAGTTGTCATAGAAACTATCGGCCTATCTCTGTTATTACTTAAGCTATTATAAGCAAACTTGCCACAGCTCATCTTAACAGTGCTCCTAATATACTCTACAAATTTGATCAAAGTCGCTGCACTATAACCTATAGCCGCCATAGGAACAATCGTGCCAAGCATGAGTTTTCGTATAACAACAAATAATTTGGTATGATATTATAGAGTAGCTGGCTCTAGCTTATTTTGTATAGTAAAAACAATTTCCATAAAGTATTATAACTTTATGCTATAACTACTATAGGAGAAAATCGGATGAAATGTACGATTTCTTAAGAATTTCTATATAACATGGGATACGAGCTAGAAAAATATATACCCTGCCTAACTAAAAGATTTAAAATATATACTATCTGCTAGCTGCAAGGGTATGCCGCCTTCGGTGCACCGAAGTCAATGTTTCTCTCAAGTCGAACATACTGCGATGGCGTGAGGCTGTACATGGGATCCGAGATGAAGAAGGACGACATCATGGACAGGCCAATGAGCAGCAGTATGGGCAACAGATTAATCAGCGCCGACGAGTTGTTGGTCTGCAAGAGCAAAACAGGAGTATATCAGTCTCGACTTCTCTCGGGGATTAAGTCCAGCAATGCTTGAGGATTACATCTCGATCCTCGCGTGCCTGATGACGACGTCGCTGCTGCCGCATGTAGACATTCTGCTGGGGAAAGCCGCCGTTGAAGAACATATTGAAGAGCTCCTCGGCACTGATGTCCGCCTGGAAGCCGCGCGAGTAACCGTACTCATTGTACTGCTGTCCATGCCGATGGTGCACACCATTGCCATGGCCATACTCATTGGTCTCCATCAGATCGTAGTTCTTGCGCTTCTCCGCATCGGTGAGCACACCGGCCGCATTACCCAAAGCCTTGAATGCCTCCGCCGAGCCCGGCGCCTTGTTCTTGTCCGGATGCAGTTGCAGCGCGAGCTTCTTGTAGGCCTTCTTGATCTCCGAATCGGTGGCCGTCTTGCTCACGCCGAGCACCTCGTAATAGTCCTTGCACCTGTTGTCAGATAAGAGTATAGATTAGTCATTGCTCAGCTGGCATAATGGTAGTGTATAATTGATAGAGTGATAAGAATCTGCTCGCTCTCTCGCTCTTATCAGCTGCCTTATCACGCACTTTTTGACTTTACGCACTGCCTCCAGTTGATCTTTGGTATAGTCGGGCGCCTGATTTCTCGAGTCCGAGTTCACACGCTTCCGCGGTCCCGCATCCTTCTCATCGCTCGCCGCAGCCGGACGCTCCTTGCCGGCGCTGTCGCTGGCCGGCGTACTTCGCACCTGCGCGAGCAGCCCTGCAAGAGATCCAAGACTGAAGCTATGCTTTTGGGGGATCGCAAAAGTGTTGACTCACGCTTGGCACTATCCGTGGGGTAGAGCTTCTCCGCCTTGAGCAGAAACTTTTCGGCTCTGTCCGTCTTGTGTTCGGCTATGGCCTGCACGGCCAGATCGATGCAGCGCTGCGCCTCGTCTTTGTTGCCCTCCATGCTGGCGCAGCTGAGTTAATCCGTTGTGTCTGTATGTATGTCCGTCCGTCCGTGTGTTATTATTACGTGGTAACGCGCCGCACAATAAATAGTTAAACGAGCTGCGCGCAGGGAGTGTGTGTATGGGTGTGTGTGTGTGTGTGCGTAAGTGAATGCGGGATGTATGGCTGTGTGGCACTCGTCGGTGTATATTAATTTATGTATGTGTGTATGTATGTATGTTGACAACGTTATGTGGAGCACGTACTAATACTAATGTACACACCGAACGCCTGATCGAGTCCGTTGGCAGTTTCTTGTAATTGTTTATTTTTGTCAATTTGTAGATTGCACTAGAGCCGTCCGGCCGCTTAATTCGACGGTCTTCGTTGCCAATATTAACTAGAAGCCAGCTCAGCTCTATAATTTAATTGATTTTACTGCACTGCGTTGATTTTTTCATCAGCATGCAGGGGGGTGTTATCGGTCTATCGGCAACCCGCCACAAGCTATGGCAAAATCAATGCTGCCAGATTGATGAATACAGAGTTTGAATTTACTGACTATCGTGTGTGTGCTATTTTTTTTGTTGATTTTGTGGGGATCGAGAGTAACTGTTTTTTTTTTGTGAGCAAAGGAACTGATTTATTTGGTTCCCATGCCTAGTGAGCAGCGGCAGCTATTTTTTTTTGTTCTGAATTATTTATAATTTCACTTTTTGCGCCAACAATTTTGTTGAAAATCAAAATGAATTATCGATAAATGCAGGCGGCCTTTGACAGCTGGTAGCAGTGTTGCTTAGTTCGCTGGCGTTGCCGGACCAGCACTGCGCCCACTCACAATCAGACGTTGACACATGCACATTGTACTCGTACGTGTGTGTGTGTGCGTGTGTTTGTGAGTGCCGCAGCATGGAATGAAAAGCGCAGCGCGTACGCTGGCTTTATTCGTCTCGTATTTACTTGTAATAATAGAAATATTAATAGAAATTGCACATCAAGCTGAAGTGGAGTAGCCCCGAATTCGATTAGCCAACGGCAAATAGTCAAGTGCAGTGCAATAACCGATGCATTTCGGCCAATCGCTGTCGCTGTCGTCGTCGTCGTCGTCGTCGTCGTCGCTGCTGCCGTCGTGTTTCGTGCGAGAGTGTGTGCGTGTGTGGCGCAGTTCATACAAGTTGGCCTGAAAAAAAGTGAAAGAAGCAATATCGCCATATTGTGTTGTCAATATCGAGAAGTGCACTAAAATTCATCTAATTTCGTTTTGGCCAGGCAAACGCCCAGCGCATTGTCCAATTAGAGCGACTTATGTAAATCTAATTGCCAGAGTACGCAAAAAGAGAAATAACTATCTACAGAGGTGAGTGTGTGTGTGTACGTGTGACTGTGTGGCGCTCTGACTGTGTGTGCATACACATACGTACGATTCTTGCATGCATGCGCGTGTGTGTGTGATTTCTGAAAATGCAGGCACCCAAATCTTTGTCTCATGCTAATTTATTGGACTCGGTTTCTGCTTTGCCACAACAACAACAACAACAACAAGAAGCAGGAACAAGAGAAAGAACAGCAATAATAATGCCGTCTGACCCGTTTGCCCCGCCGCCGGTGCCCCGCGCTCAGTACATCAAAGCAATGCATTGTTTATATTTTCAATTGAAAGCGAGATAACAGTGAATCGATATTAATTAGAATTTATCGATAGGCTTATTTCGTTTTGCCTTTGCGCTTGCTTTTTCGCAAATACAAAATTGTGTTTGGCAATTAATTTCGCAATAAAATTGCTTAGAAGTATTTTGCAATTGAATTTGAAGAAAAAAAATTAATTTATATAGTTTTTTGGTAATCATTTTTTTTTTTAAAGAATTTTAAGATGAAGAAAATTAGTTTAACAATTATTTTTAATAAAAATTAAAATTGTATATATAGGTAGCCCCGTTTACCTTAATAAATACTATACTATACTCTGAATATTATTATGAAGGGGAGATTTTGTTTATTTATTTTTTTTTAATATTATTATGAAGAGAAGAAAGTCGTATTTAGTTACGAGTTTTAAGAAAGAGATCGACTTTCAGTTAAAATATTTATTATAAATAATATTAATAATTGTAAGATAATAATATGAGCTAAATTTTCATTTTGAATATTATTATGAAAAGGAAACTTTGATTATTATTTTTTATTATTATTATTTTTTATTATTATTATTTTTTATTATTATTATTTTATTATGGAGATTATTGATTATTTTTATTTGAATTTTATTTTAAAAAGGAGAGAGAAAGTCCTTTTTAGGAAAGAGTTTGAAGAAAGAGATTGACTGATTAAAATATTAATTATAAATAATATTAATATTAGTAAGATAATAATATGAGCTAAATTTTCAAAAAAGAAATCCCTCATATAATATTCAACAAATTTCAATCAATTTTTTAACTCCTTTCACCTAAAAAGATAAAAATCCAAATGTTTATTTTTTTAGTTAAAAAATGATGATTTTTTTTTTATTGAAGCATTTTCGGCTTTTGGTTTATTTTTGGTTATTTATTTTTTTGGAATTCTGAGCGCAGGAATTAATGCCAACGACATGAACACAAAGGAAACAACAATAAAAACAATAACAACAACGGTATAAAGTCAAAGACCGATTTGCGCATTTTAAACGTTAATTTTGTATGAAAAAAAATGTGTATAATTGTGCATAAGCTTAAAATACAATGGGAATGCGGCAATGCTTAAGTTAAGCCTTAGCCATGGCTTTTCCAGTAAATTCCCATTCGGAATTCCTTACGCTTATCAATATGCATCATTCGCATGCTAATCGATCTATAATTAAACACAATTTTCTCGTTTATTTACAGAATCCGATACCATCCGATACTCCTGTGCATACTGTCAGCTTGCAACATATCAGTAGGGAGGCATCAATAGGGTCGCTCGGTTGGTAACGTCACGTTACGACGCGGCAGAGCGATTGCTGTCGACGGTTCAAGAAGGTAGGTTTACTATATGCAATAAAGCTCGATTTGCCTTCGTTCAAGTTATCAATATAGAAATAAATTTCTCTAAAAAAGTTGTATTTAATGATACAAGTACTTAAATTTAATTTATATTGTAAGCAAGGTTCTTTTAGAGAAAAAAAAAACTAAACCCACTAATTAAACTAAACTACTTAAAAACTTTAATGGAAAGAAATGAGAAAAGCCAAAGCTACTTCGTAATCTTCATGCAAAGAAAGCTGATTAATAAGAGAAGCCAAAGCTTTAAGCTTAAGCTGGCAAAAATATTTTAATTAAATGAAAAACTCAAGAATTATCTTATTTTAAACTTAATCTGAAAGTGTTTCAGTATCATTACTTTTTATTTGAGCTGTTGCGTAAGCATTATCAGCTTTCGTTACTTTTATACCCAAGTACAGTGTACTCTATAAGCCGGACAATAAGTAGTGAGGGCATGTCCAAATTATTAGAGCGTTGAGACTATCCTGTCAAGTTTAAAACAACAAAAACATAATAATTAAAAAAAAAATAAAAAATAACAAGTAAAGAAAGCTACAGTCGAGTGCACTCGACAGTAAGATACCATTTACCTTTCGCTGTTAAATACTAATTCTTAATATTAATTACTTTTATTCGGCGAATAACAACGCATCGGATATTTTCGACGACAAATTCACATGCATTGACGCTTATGGCACATGCCGACTGCACACTGACTACACGACGACTGTGCGTACGCAGTCGGCGTGCGCAGTCGGCGTCGGCGTCGGCGTCGGGCCTCTACTGCTGTGAGCGAAACTTCTCGTGCCTATAACTTCTGTGTTTATTGTCCGATCGGATTTAAATTTATAGGGTTGGTAGATATTATTATTATCTATAATAATACCTAAAAAAAATTTCGGAAACTTTTCTACTTTTCCTATAATTTGATTTACCAATTTACAAAATCGATTTTTGGGGGCGGTAGGCGTGGCATCCAAAAGTTGAAAATCAAACATTCTCCGTAATGTTACCAGGCACCTTACTTCCAAATTTGGTGCTTCTAGCTTTTCTAGTTTTCTTTTAAACTATAAAAATGTGTTTTTTAGAGGCGGTGGGCGTGGCATCCAAAATTCTAAAATCCAACTTCTGCATAATGTTGCAAGACACCCTCCTACCAAATTTGGTGCGTTTATCTCTTTTCGTTATTGAATTATTTGGAAAAAATCGAAATACGCATTTATCGATTTGCGGAGGCGGTGGGCGTGGCACATCAAGTTTGAAATAAACTTCTTGTGTGTATTGAATACACGCACACTCCCACCAAGTCTGGTGCCTCTAGCTCTTTTAATAGCTGAGATCTGTGTGTTCATACAGACGGACAGACGGACAGACGGACAGACGGACAGACGGACAGACGGACAGACAGACGGACATGACCAAATCGACTCGGCTATTGATGCTGATCAAGAATATATATACTTTGTATGGTCTGCCACGCCTCCTTCTGCCTGTTACATACATTTGCACAAAGTTAATATACCATTTTTTACCCATTTTCAATGGGTAAATGGTATAAAAATGTGGAACATTTGATCACAAAATTATTAGATTTGTACAAGCATAGAATTATTCTTCAGCGTAAAGTCAAACCAGCTTCTTGTGTTTGGCTGCTCGTCAATTAAAATTTTATTTTTTTATTTTTTATTCTTGAAATTCGTCAAATTTGAAAAATATATATATTAAATTAAGTTTGAAAATTCCATGCTGTTAATAGAAAATTAAACTTGGTCTTCAAATTTGATTTATCAAGTAAAAAAAACTATTTTACAAGTTTTTTATTTGAGGAAAAAAAAACTGCTTTCTTAAAATAGTATTTTTTACTAGGAAAGTCAACTTTGAAGACCAAGTTTAATTTTCTATTAACAACATGGAATTTTCAAACTTAATTTAATGTACATTTTTTTTCTAATTTGACGAATTTTTATGAATAAAATCAACAGAAAATTCGGTTTAGCGACTTACAAGAACTTTAATCGGGATAATATAAATTTAACTGCACGAATTAAAAGCTGACATAATTTCCGACTGTACAAATTATCCAGTACTTACTGTACCAAACTCTTATCATAAGGATATTTGTGTTTACTTGAAGCGCGATAAAGAAAGCGACGTAATTAGACTAATTATTTGCCGTGTACTTTTACGCATTAGAAGCGTACAAAGTGTATAAGCCTTGATATGCCGCACGGACCTTGGGCGCCAGCCTCAACCACATGCATATCCTTCTGAGAAGTAGCAGCACTCCCTAACACAATCCTTTCTCCCTGCCATCGCTGCTGCTATCACTGTTGCCCGAAGAAGTGACAATTGCTCACTGTGTAGCCACAGCTGAGAGCGCAAAAACACAGCACAGAAAAGCTTCGGCGCAAAGTCAAGAGCAAAGCCAGTGGCAGCAAAAACAAAAGCAAAAGCAGCAGCAGCACAGCACGCCGCGCGCACACAAATCCAAGAAAAAAGCTCACTCAGTCGTCAGCTGCTGCGCGTTGCGTGAAGTTTGTGTGCTTTTCTCAGCGTGTGCGTGTGTGTCTTGTGTGTCGCTGTCGAGAACCAAAAACTGTAGACCTAAAACAAAAAAAAAAAAAAAAATAGAAAATTAAATAAAATAACGAATTTGCATTATATCGAAATCAATGCTGCTACCGGCGACGGCTCGCGCGTGTGTTGTGCATAAAACCCTGTGACCTTATTCGAAACATAGCGATACTACTAAAACACCAAACTACAGTATAAACTATAAGCTTACGCCCAGCACGCGCAATTAAACACGGTTCAAGTAGCGTACGAAATAAGAGCTTTACAACAACAACAACAATAGCAGCAGCAGCAGCAACTACAACAACAACTCGTACAACTTCCTCGAAGCGAAGACGTGCTAGAAAAAGCAACACACTCAAAACTTAGATTTTTGGTAGCTTGAGGTCAACCAAAAAAAAAAAAAAAAACAACCAAACAAAACAAAAGCAAAGCAACAACAATAAGAGCAAGTTTATTTGTATAAATCAAATACATTGATACAGGCGGCTTTTGTGGCGCTCTCTCGCTGCTGTGCCGCTCTCTCAGCAGCACAACACGCTCTGCCTCTCTCTCTCTCTCACTGCAACTAAACAATTGACAGCTAAGTGTGGGTGCTGCTCAGGCTCCATACGTTGCCGGATTCAGTAAAAAAAAAAGAAAAGTTCTGATGCCACAGCAAAAGCCAAAGCCAATGCAGTCAGCATTGAAGTATTTCGCTCTCTCGTTTCGTTTACACACACACAGGCGTTTGTATGTAGTGTATACATGCATGCAACTTGCTCTCCTACCGCCATCTCGCTCTCTCGCACAACATATGTTTTGACGGCAAAGCAAAAGTCAATTAAAAACATGTGCGCCACTATTTTTGTTTATTGTTTATAAATGAGCGCATCGAGCGGGCACACACACAGACACTCTCACTCACTCTCTCTCTCCCGTTGACGCGGCGCGCTCTCTCGCGCTGCGCCGCTCTCGTGCTGAGGTCATGCTCAGTGGAAGCAAAGAAGAAAAAAAAAACACCCACCGCCAATTTACTGCTATGACAAACGACCCTCGAGCCTCTGCGCGCAAAAGTGTGAGCGAGAGAGCGGGCAGAATGGGAGCACGTAAGCTTTGCGCTGCAAAGTCAAAAGTAAATGCAAATTGAAAGCTTTTTCAGCAGGTTTTTTTTTTGGCTTTGGCTTGTGCTTTAGCGCTAGCTTTTGCTTTGCTTGCTCTTGCTGTTGTTATTGTTATTGTATTTGTGCTGTATACTACACACGCGTGCATGTGTGTGCCTGCCTGGCTAGGTACACATGCATATACACGCAAGTAAATACACAGACACACACACACAATCGACTGATATAGGAAGAACCTTGTGTGCTCTCATGACTATGAAATGGAATTTAGTTGGTCGTGTTTTTTTTTTTCTTTTTTTTTTCTCGTGTTTCGTATTTTTGCTCTCTTCTTCTTGGCACTTCTCAATGCTGCGCGTTGTAGTTGTAGTTGTAGTTGTGTCTTGTTCAGATTACTATAGACTGGGCACACATAGAGATGCCGCTCCCCTGCCCCCGTCCCTGCCTTGCTCGCCATGGGGGTGGGTGGGTGTCCCTCATCGCATCTCGGTAGATTTGGCTCATCATCTGGCCAGGGCGTCAGTGTTGACCTCGCCTTAGCCCGGTGCACATTTATTGATTTTCTTTTTCGAGGTTTATTTTATCAATCCTTTTGCCGGGCCATGTGCAAAATGCTTGTAGAGTGGAGTGGGAGGGGGGGGGGGTGGGTTTGGTAGGGCTGTTGGTAAAGCCATGAGCAGTGCTGCTGTCATTGGTCTTGTTGTTGCTGCTGTCAGTGGCTTTGTTCAATTTCGCTGCTTATCAGCGAAAGGCTGATAAGCCCAGCGGACAAGCATACGAACTCGATTCGTTATTTCTTTTTTTTCGCTTTGAATCATCTTTTTGTTGTTATTTCTATTTTTTTTTTGTTTTTTCGTCGATGGCATTGAACATTGTTTGCAGGTTTCTTCACCCTTCTTTCTATATGTGCGTACATATGCCACAAAAACGTATGGGTGTGTGTGTGTATGAGTGTGTGTTTGTGTGCTTTTGGCGTTTTTTGCGCTTTGATAATTTCACGCACAAATATCACGTAGCCGGGAGAATAAACTTGGGGCCCATTATAAAGTGACGCACGTACTACCCGAATTGAAATGTGATAAATTTTGATGTGTGCTGCCGTCTTCTCGCTTTTGTTTTGACGGATTTGAGATGCCACTGAGATGTCGTTGCCATTGTTGCCACTGCTGCCACTGTCATTGTTGTTGTGCCGGCTAAAACTGTTGCATAGCTTGCGGCGTTGTCGCAGCTATCTAATTACTAACGTAAACCTCTTCGTGTGTAGTCTGAAAATGACGTTAATCTGACACCTCAAGGCAAGCAAAAAAATAGAAAAACTCGAAGAGAAAAATAAATATCAAAAGAATAAATAACACAAAAACTACAAACAAAATTTCGCAAAGAAGAATTTAACATTGAGAATTGAAAGTCCAAATAACGCGACGTGCATTGAACCAGAACAAGAATTTATATATATATATATATAGAGAGAGAGAGGCGCAACAAACTCCGTGGATCTTTCCTGCCGTACAACTTGTCACAAAAAATCTGTCAAAGTGGATGCTATCGCGTTGCCTCTCGGAGGGCTCTCTCATGTTAGAATGGCTTTAGCCAGGTAAGAGAACTTTAATAAATAAGACAAAAAATCAATTAAAATCAAAAAGTTTGGTTAAACCAAAAAGCGAAACAAAAACCTATTTTTACAGCTGGAAGTAAATCGAGCTGTAAAAAACGTGACCATAACAATGGTCTGATATTGTACTTGAGGAATTTACATTAAGGTAGTGATAAAAATGCTGATATTCTTTGTTAACAGCTGGCAGGTTGTGACTTTAGCTATAAGCAATAATTTTGGTAGATAAACGGAAGTTTATATTTTTAATGTACTTTTATTTGATTTGCTTTAGCTAAGTTCATGGTATTTTATAGAAAGTACCTTTATTTGCTTTGCTTTAACTAAAAATGATCTATTTACTTGCATAAGTACTCTATAATATTAAATTTAAACCATTTATCATTTTAAAATCGTTATCCTACACTGGCTTTTATAAAACCAGCATTTGCAGTTCAACATACTCTTAAAAATTAAATAATAGTGTAAATTTAACGTTTCTTCAATATTGCTAACAGCTGTAGAGTATTAAACAACACTGTTCTTCATGCAACTAGCATTTTCAGCTTAAAATACTTTATAAACATGAAAGCATACTGCAAATATTTTGTTTCTTCAGTAATTGCAGCTACTAAATCAATATTATGCAACACTAGCTGTCATGTTTTCCACAAAACTTAAGATTACATGCCAAAATACTCTTTAAAAATAAAATCATACTGCAAATTTAATGTTTCTTAAATATAGCTAACAGCTATGCAGTATTGACCAACACTGTTTTCCATGAAACTTGCACTTGCATTCAAAATACTCTTTAAAAATGAAATATTACTTTGAATTTAATGTTTCTTAATATTTGTAGCAGCTAATACTGTATTATTCAACACAATTTTCCACTAAATCAAAGTTTATATGGCAAAATAATTTTTTAAAATTAAATCATGCTGCTAATTTAATGTTTTTTTAAATAAACGTAGCATTGTCCAACACTCTCTTCCCTGTTTTACACGCCAAAATAATCTTTCAAAATAAAATTCCACTTAAAATTTAATGTTTCTAAACAATGTGCAGTACTGTCAACTAAAACAGCCTTATACTACACTGCATTTGCAGGCACTCACTAAGAGCAAAGTAAAGTCGTAAAGTCAATGCCGCCATAAAAATCTGTGAGAAAACAATAACAAATGTGCGCAAGGGAAAAATCGCATGCTTGCACTACACACACACACACACACACACACAGATTCATATGCGTAGTTTTATATCCGTATGTGTGTTAAAATTCAGGGGCAATGCCGTGCCTAGACGTAATTACCGTTATGCTCAAGTGCAACAACGCATATGGCAGATAAATATCTAAATATGCGCGACCCCGCCGGCTATGGCCGATCGTTATCATAAAGCGAAATGAAACGAAATGAAATGAAATTTCCTTGCCATGAAATTTCATTGCAATAACTATTGTAATTGTAATTGTAATTGTAATTGCAACCTTTGCGTTTGTCTAATGATAGCGATGCCGCAACGAGAGCGAAAGAGATCGATAGTTGCGTGTCTGTGTCTGTGTGTGTGTGCGATCGGGAAGTTGTCGTCATTTTTCACTCAACGGCGACTCTCACTCGTAGCTCGTATGTGAGAGGTGACCCAGGTCTCGCTCTCCCGCTTCCACTCCCTGCCCCAGCTGCAGCTCTGTCACTTTCACGCATTGGAACTCGATTTCAACTATTTATAGAGAGAAAGTAGTAGACGCAGCGCGGGAGAGCGCGCTCGATTGCGCTCATATTCAAAACAGAGAGCAAGGCACTGGGAGAGAGCAGTCAAAGAGAGAGTGTGAGTGAGTGGGCAGAGCGTGCGAGTGTGTGAGTGAGTGAGCGTGCACTATGCACAAGGCTCGTGCCAATTTGACCGAAGGTGAGAGGCAGAGGCTGCGCTCTTGATGATGCTGCTGCTGAGTGGAAAGTGTGCGCTGTGGTGAGGTGGTGGGGCGGTGAGGTGGAGTGTGTGCTGTGGTGAAGGTGTGTGCATGACGGAAGGATGGCGCCGCTGTCGACATCGGCAGAGAATCTCGCATGTGCGACAATAATTGTTGTTGGCATTGTTTATGTTTTGCATCTACTTGTAACGGTTTATTTGCTGTAATTGTAAGTGTGTGTGTGCGCGCGTAGCTCGCGCTGCCTCGCTCTCAGTGTGTTTAGCTGTGTGAGTGCGTGTGTGTGTGCGTACAAGGAAGTGAGCAAGCTTTTGTAATGTGTTGTGCAAAGGTGTTTCGCTTTGTTTGCGATTAGAAATACATGCATGCGCATACTTATCTATGCACGTGTGTGTGTGTGTGTGTGTGCGTGTGAGTAGCACGTGTTTGTCTCTCTGTGTGTGTGCTGTAATTGTAGGTTACAAAAGCGATTTGCTAAGTATTGTAGCACATGAAATGAATTTACACCATAAGGTCGTTTTGCTCTATGATTTTTCGTAATTTGCCTTTGATAATTTTTCAATGGGAATTCTATCTACACATATGTGCATATACACAAAGCATATTTACATGTATAGTGTATTTACATATGTATGTGTGATTGTTTATCCTCGATAATGTGCATAAATTATACAAAATTCAGGGAAATTAAACAATCAAATTGGCCCCAAAATGTTGCCTTATTTTCACTAGCAGAATTTTTTATACCTTTTAGCCTTGTCCGTTTGTCCGTTAGGCCTTTTGTAATGCAAATTAGTGGCTCAGTTTTAAAGCTAGCGTAATGAAACTTGGTACACATGCTTCATTCCTCTGCATTCATCTAAACAACTAGGAATGAATCAAATCGCATCAATATATCTTATAGCTACCATAGAAACTATTGACAGACTTTTGTTATTTTGCTAAATTTTGTAAACGAACTTGCCACAAATTTTATTTAAATAACGCTTATAACTATTTTTAAATATATATATTAACAGCAAGAACGATCGGCAGAGCATACCAACTTCGGTATGCTGCAGACAACATTTCTTTCTAGTTTTTACTTGAAGAACTTTTGACTTTTAGGTCAAGTAAGTTTTTTTTTTTTTTCATATTTTCCCATCTGATTATTATCATGTCTACCTCATCATCAGCTTTGAAACTATCAATAAATTGTCTTTGCATTCCAAAAGGCCTTAGCTTTGGCACTGAACGAACTTTTACTGTACAATATAAATACCTACTAGATTCCAATCCACCATGAGCTATTTCCAGCCTTGCTTATCACGCTTGAATCGCCAAGGTTCTCACAACTGTCAATCGACTGTGTTGTAAATTTGGAGGGTATCTGCCGCGACTTGATGTGCCTTGCTATAAAAACGTGTCAGATATTATAACGGATTGCTAGGGGTTCTATTTAGATAGTAGCGCTTAGTTATTGATTGCTCTATGCGAGAGCGCTGAGTTCCGATTTAGGCTTTTGGATTGGGCAAACTACGAGTTGTAATTATTTCATTACAATAATAATTAAATAATTAATAATGATAATTAAAAAATAGATAAGAATAATTTAAATAATAATAATAATTTAAATAATAATAATAATTTAAATAATAATAGTAAAGTAATTAGTTATTGATTGCTCTATTTGAGCATGCTGAGTTCCGATTTAGGCTTTTGTTGTAATTACTTAATATAATAATAATAAAAAAAAATAATAATTAAAAAAAAATAATACTTAAGTAATTAATAATAATAACAAAATAATTAATAAGTATGATTAAATAATATATAATTATTAGAAATAATCAAATAAATAATAAAAAGAATTAACAATTAAATAATTTATGATTAAATAATTAATAAATTAATAATAAATTAATAAAATAATTAATATTTTTATAATAATTAACAATAAACATTAATGATGAAATAATAAGAATTATAATTAATTTTATAGTGCAATATGACTTCGAGGTGAACTCTTAACACTATATATATTTATCCTTAACTATCGCCAAGGGATCGAGCACGTGGGCGACTGCAAGCGCGATTAAAATGCGCGCAACCACAACAAATGAGAAGCAACAAATGTAAAATACAACAACAACAACAACAATAACAATAACAATACTATAAAACAATGCATAGCAAAAAAGGAGGTGGAGGCTAAAAGCAGACAGCGCGACAATCACACTGGCCGCAGCGCCAGCAACAGCAGCAGCAGCAGCAAAAGCAGCAGCGTCAAAAATGCAGGCAGCGCCAGCGCTCGCTTAGCCTCGTTACAAGCGTCAGCCGCGCCCTCGGCAACGCCAACGCTAGCGAGCAGCAGCGGCAGCGACGTCAGCGAGCAGCAGCAGCAGAGCGGCAGCTCAGTTGCCCTCCATGCGACGGCGACGGCGGCCACAGAAATCTTGACGGCGAATTCGTCACCAGGTGGCGACTTACAGCTGCACGCTGTCGGCGTCGACGTCGACGGCGACGCCAGCGCGAGCAGCGTGTACTACTTTTGTTTTCATTGAAAACGTTTGTTGTAATATGTTTGTGGTATGCTGACGTCGCTGCTCGCTGCGCACATGGTCACTGAGCTTTGTCGAGCAACGCTGACTGCGACGCCGACAGCAACAGCGACAGCGGCGGCACTCATGACACTCATTTAAACTTAAACAGCCGCCACCTAGGTACGTGTGCGTGTGCGTGTGCCTATGTGTACATGAGAGTGTGCCTCTGTGCGCGTGTGTCTGTGTGCGAGAGCTTGGAGCTTGCGACCCAAGCAGCGTCAGCGTTACGTTATCGTCGCTGCTGCTCTGTCGACGCTGCTCTGACGACGCTGCTCTGACGCTGCGTTGCGTTGCGTTACGTTGCCTCGCGCGTTTGTTTTGGGTTGTATTGACCTTCTTAAAAAGTAGGTAACCTCATTTCTCATTTATCGTGTACAACTTACATGCTGCTGCTGCTACTGCTGCTGCTGCCGGCGCTGCTGCTGCGCTGCGCTCTCTGAGGCAGCGACGGCAACGGCGACGCTTCGATTGCTTGGCAATTGTCTGTCATTCACGTAGTGCGGCGTACGCACAGTGCGCGTCATTGTTTGACCAAAACGTTGGACACTGTGCTGCTTGGTGGGTTTGGGGGAGGGGCGGTGGGTCACAGATTAACATTAACAGTTGTACAGCCAAAATAGACAGAGAGCGTGCGAGAGAGAGAGAGAGAGAGCGAGACCGGTAGAGGTGCGTGCGAAAAGCTCGCTGGCATGGAGGGCAGGCGATTTGGGGGTGTTTCGCAATTCAAGGCCCTTTGTAAATGCTTTGCTCTATGATTGTTGCAAAAATCGAAAAAGCTAAGGAAATATATAAATAGCTATAATTAATATTTATATATTTTATGTGGAATTCTAAATATTGCATTCTAAATAGCTAGATCTAATATTTTGTAAATATCAGAGTGTTTTGTTTGCTGCAAGTTTTTTAATTATTTTATTCTCCGTAAAAAATTCCAAACTATAAAAAAAATGTATTAATATTATTGGCTCAAAATATAATATAATAAAAACTATAATGCACAATGTGATATACTATATAATAAAATATAAATTATAATTATACTGTTTTAGAAGTTCTGAAGTCTAAGAACTTATTGAGATTATTGCATTATTTTTAAAATCTTTCTAGCTTGATCTAATATTGAACTCAGATTTTTTGAGAGTGCAGTTTGATTTTTAAATATTTTATACTCCATTTTCAACATTTTAGTTGGGATTTTTAATGAAACATAGATGATATACTTCTCTTAATACTATTATAATTTATATGGTATTATAATATATTTAATATAATATTTATTATTTTATGTAAATTAAAATGATTATAATAATTAAATATAATTATAAATATTATTACCGTAGCAATATAATTTGTACGACGATTCTAATTCTATTGTTTGCCCATAAAAACAAATCGATTATGCATCTGCCAACTTTATGCCAAACTTAAGCTTTTAATCTCTTGCGGTTTCTGAGATTATCGCGTTCGTCTTGGGTATTGATTTAAGTCCGCAAAGCCAATCATTTCGCGAGTTAAGCTGCAATTAACGCTTTAGCAACGCATTAGCTTACAGTTTGGAGTTTGAATATTTTTGCGCAGTTACTCAACACTGAACCCGCAGCTTCCGTTCATTATCGACATCAGCTTGGCATAGATAGAAGCACCCAGTGCACACGAGTTTCCTTCCTGGTTCAACGCTGACGTCATCACTGTGAACTTCATAGTACTTGATGATAATCTTTAAATAACTTTGCATTGATTGCTGCACTTGGCCACGCCCCCCAATATGCGCAGCCTGCTCGCACGCAGCTTTGGCAGTGTGCGTGCATAAACATTCAACAATTTAGTTGCCAGCTGCCGTTGCCGCTGCCGCTGCCACCGCTGCTGCTGCTGCTGCGTCGACGTTGTCATCGTCGTCGTCAGTCTCGTTTACTATTGACACCATTAATGCTGCCATGCTGCCCCAATGTAGGTCAATTGCGCGCTAATTGCCCCGCACTCGCTGACGGCCGAGGGTGAGACGCGAGCGCGAGGGTCGTCGGTAGGGGGGAACGAGGGGGGAGGAAGGGGCACGGCTGGTGGGCGGTGTATCTCAATGTTGCCGCCGTTGAATGATTGACGTCGACGTCGACGTTGGCGTCGGCTGTTTGACCTTTTGGGCAGCGGCAGTGGCAGCAGCTGCGTTTTGGAAAGAAATTGCGCATATTACGCATACGACATGTGCGACAGTTTTCGAAGCTGAGGCGCCGGCACGCAAGCCGCAAAAACTCTCCAATGACAGCAGCAGCAGCAACAACAACAACATCTCGTTATAATTTCTGCTGCTGGGTATTTTTGGGCAGGCGGCAAGCAACTCTGACCCAGTTTCCGCTTTTTAGGCACAACTCAAAAACTCAGCTTTCGTGTCTCCAGAGCGACCCCTGCGGCTGCCCCTTTCCCCCCGCCTGTCTAAAAAGGTCATGCGTACATATGTATATATATATTTTGTTGCTTTTTTGTTTTTGCATATTTCATGATTTAATCAAAGATATACGCACACAGAGTGAGAGAGAGAGAGAGAGGGGGACAGAGTAAGGGAGACAGACACGCGCGCTTTGCTGCCATCCAGGGAGTGCCTGGAATCGAGCGCAGGGACTAACCACAAGGCCTGACCCCCCTCTTCCTCCCCCTAACCCTGCTCATCGCATAGCCCAATACTCCCGCTCCACATCGCACTCTCTTGTCGAGGGTAATAAAACTGAAACTTGACCCAATTCTGCCAATGGCAGGCGTCTCCGTCGTGCATGGAAACAGCGCCGACAACAGAAATGTTCGCATTATTATTGAAAATCTGTGTATATATCTGCTTTGTATATTTTGTGTGATGCTGTATGGTTGGGTATTGTTGGGCTGATGGGGTGTGGTTAGGGGCATGGGGTAAGCCTAGGGGGGGTTAGCTGAGAATGCTTGAGATGATGGCATTATGTTCGATAAACAATACGAAAACGATTTGATGTGTGGTGTGTATGGGTGTGTGTGTGTGTGTAGGGTGTCCCTGAAGGGTCGATAGCTCGCAGGCTAATTAGATTGCGCAATTCTAATACGATTCAATAGTTTTACAGTTGGAACTCTGCTCAAATCAAAATATGTTTTTTGTGCAATAGTTAACGATAGTATATCAATTGATAAAAAAGAAATCTAACAAGTGAAGAAAGCCACAGTCGCTGCTGCTGTATGGGCAACTTCCCGCGCCTATAACTTCTGTGTTTATTGCCCGATCGAATTTAAATTTATAGCGTTGGTCAATATTATTAGTATCTACAATAATACCTAAACAAATTTTTTGTAACTTTTATACATTTTCTAAAATGCGATTTATCGATTTACAAAATCGATTTCTAGGGGCTGTGGGCGTGGCATCCAAAATTTGAAAATCCGCATTCTGTGTAATGTTACCAGGAATCTTACTACCAAATTTGGTGTTTCCAGCTTTTCTAGTTTTCTTATAATTCAAAAAATTTGTTTTATATGGGCGGTGGACGGTACATTTAAAAGTCTAAAAGCCAACTTCTGCATAATGTAGTAAGGGACTCTTCTATTAAATTTTATGCTTTTATCTTCTATTGTTTTTGAATTATTTGCAAAGAAACGAAAAGAGCATTTATCGACTTACGGCCGTGGTGGGCGTGGCGCATTTCTTATGTGTATATTACGAACACTCCCAATGGGTAAATGGCTTAAAAATAAAAATCAAAATTTATCATCAATTCGATATTTTAAAAATATTCAACAACCCAATTTTAAAGTACTCGCAACTAGATATCTATAGTGAAATGAAAAAAATGCTATAGCATTCCATCATTTCCCAGAGTCATATCATAACGTCGATCTACGGCATCTGCAGGCAACGAGCGGTCTTTCGTTGGATCCATTCATTATCGCCACATATGCCTTCGCTATAGAATGAATAATAGGAACAATTATTGCCCGTGGACCGCCCAAATGATGTTAACCATTGATTAGTCAGACAGTTGCGGCCAGTAAGCACATCTGGCGACCCTACGCTACGCTACGCTCTCTCTCTCTCTCTCTCTCTCTATCTCTCCGTCTCTATCTTTCACTGCCATTCTCGACTCGCGTTGCTCATCGTTATTATTGTCGCAGTTCCAGCAAAACTCTGCGCCCTGCCCCCGTTTCAATCACTTAATACAGTCATTTGCCTAGGGCCCAGGGCCGCACACTCACACACACAGACATACAGACAAGCACGTTCTGTTTCAAGCCACTGTCTCTGTGTATCTCTCTCTCTCTCGGTCTCTCACTCTATTTGACTATTATTATTGCTATTTATTGTGTATATTTTCATTAGTTTTGCTGCTTGTTGCTAACCCCGAGCGAGTTGTAGGGGTTGCCGGGCAGGGCTGCAGCCAGTAGGGGGTGGCTAGGGGCAAGAGGGGGGAGGGTGGTGTGGTTAGCCCCGCGGCGTTGTTTTTCCGTTTTGTTTCTTTGTCTCGTGGCGTGTAATTTACGCGC
Organism: Zaprionus bogoriensis; assembly: GCA_035046045.1. Classification (NCBI taxonomy): domain Eukaryota; kingdom Metazoa; phylum Arthropoda; class Insecta; order Diptera; family Drosophilidae; genus Zaprionus; species Zaprionus bogoriensis. The sequence continues at coordinate 3,699,916 of JAWNOI010000010.1, forward strand.
TTCGATACTTTTTTACTGCGTCCCGTGCCGCAACTCCGCTGCGAGAGCAACTGGCAACTGACCGCGCTACGTTCCTAACCTTGTGACTGCTGCTGTAGTTGTTGTAGTTGTTGCTCTTGTACTTGTTGTTGTTGTTGTTGTTGTTGTTGATTGCGGTACCTTTAACCTTTGCTGCTGAATGAGCGCGCGCGCTGTGTGAAGTCGGCGTCGACAGCGCGTATCCTTGAAAGTGTCTGCTGTCTGAGGGTCATCAACAACAATTTTGTTGTCTCTGCTGTAGTCGTTGTTGTTGTCGTTTTGTATATATATATATAGTACATGTTCAGGGCCAGCGGAATCGGGAGTATCGGGCACACTTAGTCCCAAGTTGGAGACGCTTTTTGTGCCCAAGGTGTGGCATTTGATATGTTCTACAGTGTCTGTGTGAGTGTGTGTGTGTGTGTGCACACATTAATGATAATTATAAGCGATAGCTAACAGTGCCAGCGGCCCATTATCAGTAATTGCCATTGTCCAATATCGATTTTCATAGCTAAAGCGCTTTGCATGTTTGCTCGTGCCCATAAACTAAGTATAACATTAACCATCGCCAGCTATAAGTACACACACACACACACACAGACACATGCATACATAAGTAACATATGGTCAGCTATAGATACACATATTCAGATACATTTGTAGTTACCCATAAGCACAGCAAATAAAGCGGCCTTTCAGGTCAGGGCTTTAAAGTGCACACACACACTCGCACATCTATATAAATAATAAAAAATGCTCGCACTGGTTGATAATTATCTGACAATGAGCTGCGGGCAACGCTCATTGAAACACATAAGCAGAGAGCCCAAGCCCAAGCCCAACTTTAAGGCAGAAACCAAAGCACAAGCGAAAATCTCGGCGCCCTCCATTCACACAGACAGAGAGAGAGAGAGAGAGAGAGAGAGAGAGAGAGAGAGAGAGAGAGAGAGAGAGAGAGAGAGAGTGAGGGGGGGAGGTAGCGGTAGAGAGAGAGAAAAGTAAACCTCATGCAATAATACTACTTGTGCACATCTTTAGTGTAACTGAAGAGTCCGACGGCAGACAGAAACTGGGTTATAATTGAAGTCAATGGCAGACAGACTTCAATTTCGGCACTAACTTTGCGTGTCTCCAAGCGACGCTGTCGAAGAAGAAGCTAAAGCAGCAGCAGCAGCAGAGTTCGCAATGAGCTAAAAGTTTAGCGGGAAGCGCACAGTGGGCAGCAATGCACATTTTTTTGGCAGAGTTGAGTTTCGGGAATTAAATTTTATTTATTACTAGCAATAAATAATTTACAGTATATGCAATATTTATTAAATTCCACTTTCATCAATTTATTATATGTGTACAAGTTTGAAAATTGCTCTATTTTCAAATTTTTCAGTTCTAAAAAATGTATTTTAAGTACTCTCCTTGATAACTCAGCTAAACCTATATATTGCTCAATATAAAGTAGTACTCCAATGCTATAGAAAGCAAATTACAAGCAAATTTTCTCATTTTTCAATTTTCATGTTCCAATTTTTGCTTAATTTCCAAAAATGTAAATATCTTAACCTTTTCTAAGTACACAATGTCTTGGAAACTCAGCCAAGCTTTTGTTTGCCTTAATCTTGATTTATATAGTTTTTACATTTTAAAGAAATTTTTTTTATTATTTGTCATTTTCCACTGCGCTGATTTTTGTCTCATACACAAACGTTTTTTCAATTTTCACTTCTAGCTTCAACTCAGGCAATGTTTTTGTGTTTTTTCTTGATTTTTCAGTTAGTTGCACGTTTTATATCTGAATTTATTTAGTCTTGATAACCTATGAAAAATGTTTTATTATATGTATGCAACTTTTTTGCTTTCTAACTTGGAATTCGCTAGTGTAAAACTCTCTTTTTTAACTTTAAGCTCTAGCGTAGTCTAGGAAAATGTTTCTAAAACTGTGCTTAAAATATCATTCAAATAAATGAACTTTAAATGAGCAATAAAACTATAATAACTTACAGTTCTTAGTCATGGGAAATATATCTACTGTGCTTAAAATAATTTTTTAATTAATGGACTTTAAATAAGCTATAAAAACTTTTAGAATTAATCAATCAAATCAAATTTTTCTATCTGTTTAAACTACTTGAGCTGAATTTTTGTTTTAATAAATTTATTTTATTCTCAGTGCACAAAAACTCCGCTCTATATCTTTCTCAAAAAACTGTAAACATGTTTGCTTTGCTTTCGCCCACTGTGCGCCGGCGCAGATAGGCCTGTGTTTCATTCCAATTTGTTTCGAGACAAGCGGCATAAAGCCGCATAAATCTACCAGAAGCCTTCAGCAGGGACGACATGCACGTGCGTGACAAAAATGATGACAGCCCGTGGAGCGTGGAGCGTGCAGCATGAAACAGCCAGGAACATTGTCGGCGGCCACAGCTTTTCCTGCTTGCATAAAAGTTGCCGCTGGTCTGCGGCCGAGCGTCGCGCCGTTGAGTTTGCCTGATTTCTCAAGGGTAGCCTCGCGCGCGTTTCGATTCCATAACGTTTCGCCGAGCTGGTTAGTTTGGCTTTGGCACCGCCCCGTTGACCATGAGGCCGTCTACCTTCGGCGACGGCGACGCCGGCTACGGCTGCGGCTGCGCCGGCGACGACGACGACGACGACCGCAACTGCCACTTCCACTTACACTCGAGCAGACATGCTCTTTAAGCTCTTTTAATCATTTTCATGCTGCCTCCGCTTCTGTGTGTTTATTTATTGCCCTCCACTCGACAACAACAGCAACAGCAACAACAGCAACAGCAACAAGCGCGACGTCGTCGTCGTCATCGTCGTGTTCGCTTAGGCCTCAATCTCAATGTCTACCTCTTGTAATTTGTATCTTTAAGATACAGCAACTGCTGCCGCATCTCTCCACACACACACACATAGAGCTCTTCGCATTAAATATTTATTATGTAGCCAAAGAGTTAACTCGCTCAAAGGCCGCGCTGTCCGTTGGTCTTCGCCTCGTCGTCCCTCGATTCTTTGTTGTCGTCTTCGTTGTCTCTGTATCTGTATCTGTCTGTGTACGTATCTGTATCTGTCTCTGCCTCTGTCTCTGTCCGTGTCTGTGTTTCAGTTTCTGTTTCTGCTGCTGTTTCTGTTTTGCGGTCTTGTGTGCGCTTGTGTTTCCGCTTCGTGTCCAAAAGTATCTCAAGAGCAATAACTACATGTGCGCTGTGCGCTGTGCGCTCGACGCTCTGCTATGGCTGCTCTGCTGCTGCGGTTTGTATCTTTGTATCTGGTAGCTACTTAATGCCATGCGACTGCTGCTATGCTATGTCTTGCTAGTTACCCCGCACTCTGCTCTGTCTCATTCTTTCACTCTCTCAGTCTCCCCTTGCAGCACTCCTCACACTCCCCCGTCTAGCTTACTCTTCCTTGTGCTGTCTGCGGTGCGTCTCCCTCATTGACGGCAGTTCATACTCATACTCTAACTGCAGCTAGCTAGACTATGGCAGTGAGTTGGTAACGCTTGAAACTGCTTGTAAGTTGGCGTTGAAAAAGGAAACACATTGGTTATATTTATATTTATTTAAAATTAAGTTAGTTGAAATTAAATTTAAAACATTAAATTTACTTATTCTATATAGTAATTCTATCTTAAAAGTCTCAGTTTATTTAAACTATATGGCAAAGTTCGTTGAAATAGACGAGAGATCTAGTACTTTCCCATCTCTAAAGTCCGAGTTAATTTTTTAAATCCTTCGTAAGTATCAATATTGCAAACATTTAAATCATTTACTCTAAATCTGTTTTAAAAAGCGCTTATTATGTCTTCAATTCGGCTTATTCTTTATTATGAGTATCATATTGGAAGCATTTAAACTATAAAGAAAAGGAAAGGAAAAGGTTCTATATTTTGTTTGAAATTAATTTAAAATTTATTAGGCGAGATTTTTAAACACCTTCTGTCTTTTTTCTATAAAGTAATTCCATTTTAAAAGTTTCAGTATATTTTTTAAAAACTGCCATAAATAGCATATTGGAAATATTTAAATCATTTACTATATATATGTAATATGTTTCTCTATAAGCCCCATACTTTGATTTCATGTCTGAGATCTGAGATCATTTATAAAAAAACTAACTGCTCTATATATCGTTTTTCATAGAGAAAGGGTTTCTGAAGCATCATTAAGGTACATATCTAAGCGCTTATTTCTATATAGAAATTCAAGAGCAAAAATCTTAATAGTTTTTTATAATCTTTGAGGTTTGGTTTTCTAAACATTTTTTTTTTATATAATTATTTGTTTTTCATTTATTATATATTACTTTTTATTTATTTATTATATTATTTATTTATTATTTATAAGGATATCAATATAGTCTTTATATACCACATATTTAGAAATTGTTAGCTTATGTTTGCTTTTCAATTTATATAAGAAAACGAAATATATCGTAAATATTTATTTTTCTACTTACTTCAAAAGAGATTCTTGAGCAGCTTTATCAGCAGCAGCTAGAGATAGAGCATACACCTTTCCCTACGTCTAAAAGTGAACTTTGCCTGCTTTGTTAATAAGTATAATCTGACGCTATCCACTTCAACCATCGTCATCGCCGTCGTCGTCATCCACGTTGTCGTCATCTGCTTTTTTTCCGTTTTTTCTTTCATTTTATTTCTGCTTTTTATTGTTGTTAATCGCTTCTATTATATCGCTTTTGCCTGCCTGCTGCCTTCTGCTGCGGGTTATCTGCACATTTCGATCTCGACTCGTCATTTTCCATCTGCCTGCCGTGCCGGGCGAACTTCTTACTAATTACAGTTAATCATTTCACAGAGGTTTTTCCTACGCTCCCCCTTCCTTCTCTCCCCTTGCATTTGTTTTAGTTTTAGTTGCAGTGTGTGTGTGTTTTTTTTTTTCATGTTTTTCTTCCCCACCCCAAGTTGTTGGCTTTTAATTTGCATAGTAAATCAGTTCTTGTTGACTTGGGTGCTGTCAACTGAGTGTGTGTGTGAGTGTGGTGTGTGTGCGAGTGTGTTTGGGCTATTCGTTAGTTAGTTTGGGGCGCCTCTTCGCCGGAAAAGCGTGAAAATTATGCCAGCTAATCGCAGCTTTCACCAAATTCTTGTAAAGCCTATCGCTTCATTTACATCGTTTGCCGAGATCGTTTGACACTCACTTTGTGAAATTTGATAGTCGTTAGAAAGTACACGAGTCGCACGGTATGTACTCGAAACTAGATAAAAGACGAACGAGCACCGACCTATGGTATAGGCATAGGCTTAGGCTTAGGCCTAGGCCTAGGCTCCGCAGCATGGAGGCAGATTTAGGGCTGGCCGAAGAGGTTAACTGCGAGGTCTGATTCGCTTGATGCTTGTCGCTCTTTTTTTCTGGCTAAATTGAAAGTGGGTTGAGGTTTTGCTTGAATTGGATTTTTAGAGATTTTAACAAGATTTGGAGAGATTGCAAATAGATAGAAAAAAAGATAAATTTATTTGGATTTGCTGTATTAAAATTTACAAATTAAATAATCTGCATTTCTATAATCCTCAAGTGAAAGTAAAATAGATTAGGGCAAGCTCTTGAAAATATAGATTAATGTTAAATATTATATATACACATTTAAAACTATATAAAACATAAAACTGAACTTGAAGTTAAAAAGATTGAAGCAAGTTCTTGATTGACTTAAAGATTTAATGTAAAAAAAAAATAATGAAAACATAGACATATAATAACTTGCATATAACTAAAAGTTCTTGAAAAAGAAATCTATAATATATAAACGACAAACGCAAAGCAAGTATCTTAAATTATAGTAAAAAAATATAAACAAGAACAATTACAAAATAAATTAATAAAAACGGATAAATTGCTTTTTTAAAAATGATGTATTAAAACATATGAATATATAAAAAAGGATTATTTTATAGATCTAACTATTACCATCCAAGTTGAACAAATAGATTAATAAATATAGAATAAATTCTTATGCCAAAATTCATAGATGGCTCAGATATGATATATTAAAGTATATATATAACTTTATATATAAAATTATATCAATCAATCCTAAACTCATTATTAGCACTCGCGCCGCAAATAAGCTGAATTGAAGTTCAATAATCCTAACGAGTATAATCCTAACGATATAGCTATATTGTAATAAAACAGTGTTTTTAAGCACACCAACAGGCGCTCAGGCGTATCATTTGAAAATATAAAACTAAAACTATTTAAAAGCTATTTAAAAAATTACTTAAACCAAGCATAAACATGCGCAATGAAAGCATCTTGCAGCATTACCGGTTGCTAGCAAATCCGAAGACTGTATTAAGGCTATTAACTCGAGGAAAAGTGAATTTTTATGTGGAGTACTTCCTGTTTGTGGCATGCACACACACACAGACACACACACAAACACACGTAATTAGCTGCAATATTTTGTGGCTAGTTGAAAGCAGCGCGCTGACTTGTTGCACAAATTAAAATTGGTCCTTTTTGGTGAAATGAAAACGCAGCGATGAGTGCTTAAAATGAAAAAAAACCAAAAAAAAAATATATATATAAAAATAATTAAAATATAACAAAAAAAAAAAAATAATAAATAAAAAAAAAAATTAAAAAAACTAAGCGGGGCAGTGCTTGTGCTGTGGTTAGGGCAGGGGCGCAGCGGCGACTTTGCGGTGGGGTGGCAACAGCGGTTGAGGCGTCTCTTGGCGCATGCTGGGCGACCATCGCACGCTCGCGCAGTCAGCGTGAGTATCTTTCACTCGAATGAAAGTAATGAAAGTACACACAGCAGACACACACACACACACGACCAAAGAAACGAAATCAAATGAAGAAATGAAATTTGCTTTCAAAGCGCTGAAGCGCCAGGCCCCAAATGCCTCAGCTGCCAATTGTGACGTCGACTGCGCAGTCGCCGGCGCAGCTGACGGCGGCGGAATGAAAGCAAGCTTTTGGCACTGGCCGAAACCAACGACGACAGCTGCAACAGCAGCCAGAGCCACAGCAGCCGTGTTCAAGGTGGCAACTGTCATTCATTTGGCGGTCAGCCGGTAGCGGCCAGGCAGAGCGGCAGCGGGAGCGGGAGCGGAAGCGGGAATTGAAGCTGTAGCGGGAGCTCAAGCTCAAGCTGAAGCCGAAGCCGAAGCTGTAGCTGCGTCCTCAGCTTGGCATTAACTTGACACCTTGCTGCTTGAAATTTATGAAGTGAGAGCGAATGCGAGTCTTCCCCCTTCCTTTTCCCCTTCTCCCACTCTCTTCGCGTGCGCCCCTTTCGCTCGCCGCGGTTCAGCTGCATGCGGCATGCATTACTTTCTCTTCCTGTTGGCGCTAAATGATGGATATCATAAAGAGTGTTTCAGTCAGGGGAGGAGGGGAGCGGGCTGCACCATGTCAGTTTTTCCCATGTGGGTGTTTGCAACGCCCCCTTCCACCCACGCGCTGGGTGCAGGCAAAAAGTGACCAAAACACAATAACAAATGACAGTTGTCGCTTGTCCCCTGTCGCTTGTCTCTTGGCTCTTGTCTCTTGTCTCGCAACCAAGGCAGCTTTATCTCAATTGCCTAAGCGCAGCTGCTGCATGGCATTCTCTGGCCCTTCCCTGCCCCACTCTTCATTGCTTTTCTTTTGTCTTTTTTTTTTTTTTATTTGTGAGACACCCACAGTCAAGAAAAAAGAAAAAAAAAATACGGATAACAAATGATTTTACAATGCGATTTCTGAGTTAGCCAAGTGGCAACTAGTTGTTTGGGGCAAGTAATGTGTTTTGCTGTAATTTGCTGTTTAATTAGCCAAGTTGATCTGCTATTTTCGCACTGAACTTGGCGTTCTTTGAGTGCAGTTTGAATTTGTTGTAGTTGACAGATTTCTTTGATTTGTAGGTTGCATAATTTACTTAAAAATTAAGCGACTAAAAAGTTAAAAAAAAGGGCTTTGTGCATTTCAAAAATAAACTCTTGTTTGTTTTGCAAAATTTTTAATTTTTTTTTCGAATGTTAAACTTTCAAGTTTGTATACAATCGACTTTACAAAAGGTTGTGTTATATTTGTATGGTTTAATTATCAAAGCTGCTTTAAACTTTTATGTGTTTTAAATGCTAAACATTTATATATATTTTGCAGCAACAATTTTAAAATTTATCGGGTTCTAAAAATTCTGCAAATATTTTTTTAAATATATTTTCTTTTTTATTTTTTATTGTAGGATTTTGTAAAGAGATCAAGTTTACAAACATTTTTGCGGTCAAATTTCAAAATATACCATATTATATATACTTTTGGAAGTTTTTAGATTTTTTTCAAGTGTCATTTGAGCACTGATTTGAATTTAAAATACTTCATTTTTTTTGTCGAATTTTAAGACATTTTTAAAAAATTAAAAAAAAAATTCTCTTTTTTTACTTTTGCGTGTTGAATTTTAACACATTTTTTAAATATGGAAATTTGTATATCTTTATTAAAAGAAGTCTACAAATGATATTTTTATAAAGAAAATGTTTTTTAAAAATTTAAATTTTAATATTTTTAAACATAAAATTTTCTGGATAACAGCGCGACTATTGTTTGCCTTTACACAACGAAATAAGCTCAAATACTATATTTGCATATTGATGCTATAACTGAAACTCGCAAACGATTAAATCTTGCTCAACATTGCTTCAAAAAGTTTTTGAACGCAATTTAATTTTATATAATTTTTTTTTTTTGCAACAATTGCTTGAGAGTTGCACATTTATCTGGCGGCTCTAAACGATTCTGAGTCATTTTGCCAAATTTGCATATTGTAAATTGTAAATTGTTTGTTGTTATTGATGTGGTTGTGGTTGCTTTACGGTGCAACCACAACAACAACAAGTTGAGTGACATAAAGCATAAAGCGCGCTGCTGCACACTGAGACAAAACAAATGGGAAATTTAGTGGCGCAAGGAAAAGAAAATAAACGAAATTAATGAAAGCCATTAACGATTTTAGAGTTGTGCTTTAGGTTTATAATATGAGCAGATTGTAAAAAGTATCTGCTGCTGCTGCTGCTGTGATTGCCACTGTGCAGGCAGCGCGACGTTGACGTCGTCGATAAGTTGCGCTTTATGGCTGCGCCAGTTCATTAAATTTAGTTTACCAGACAGCGACAACAATGTCTGCGCCGGGCCAGAGCAGAGCAGAGCAGACCAGGCTTGCCTTGCAAATATACCCCAAGCACTGTCCCCCCCTGCTTCCCACTGTGCCGTCGTTCTCACTTGAGCTGCAGACTGCGGAACGGCAACACGCATACAGCTGCAGCCTCACATATACAAACCTTACAACTGTTGAAAGCCACAGCGACAGTCCTGCTGCTGCCCCCCTCTCCCTGCTCTCTCCCTCTCTCTGTTGCACAGTAGTCAGTCTCGGGCTCTGTGGCAAAGTAGTAAATTTAATGTCAGTTGCATTTAAATTGAAACTCGAGTGCGCATAGGGGCAGCTCAGTGTGGTGGGGGGATAGGGGAGGGGGGGGGGGAGTTGCCTGCCGTGTGGAACGTCTGCACTGTGCCTCGTCATCGTCAGCGTGGTACTCTGTGGCCTGTCGACAGTTTGAGTTAATTTCGTTGCCTCCGCCTTTTCCACACATTTAAAGCACACGCACACACACACACACACACACAGCTATCTGTATCTTTTGCATCTGCTGCATGCAGCGCTGGCCTCGCTGCCCGCTCCCCGCTCCAGTGGCAATCTGGAGCCCTAGCCCAACACCAGCAATCCCAATCCCAATCCCTTTTTATGGCCGCCGTCGCTTTGGCCCTCACACAAATTTAAAGTTGAGCAACAGTAAAAGTTGGCCCCTTGTGCCGTTGTTGTTGTTGTTGTTGTTTTGCCTTAACGCGCTCCACTGAAAGATACAAATTGTTATGCAAAATGGTGAAAAGTTTCATTTGGCATCCTCTGCGACCGAGTTTTTGTCGTTTTTCTCTTTTTTTTTTTTTTTTTTTTTTGTGTTCATTGCGCTCGCGTTGCTTTTTATGCAAAATTTTTTTACATTTTGATTTATTTTCATTTTATGTTGATCTGCTTTCCGCTGTCTTTTTTATTTTATTTTTTTTGTTGTATTTTTTTTTTTTCCATTGTGTGTGTGCGCGCAACTTCAATTGACTTTATTTGACTTGATGCGTCGCTTCCCCCTGTGCTGCTGCTGTTTGTCAACGTTGTTGTTGTTGTGTTGTTGTTGTTGTTGCTGTTGTCTGTCATTTCGCGCTCGCGATCCCTTCGCCTCAGCAGCCTTGCCCTCCCTGTCGACTCGGAACAATGCACGAGATGATGCTATCTTGCCGGTATCTTCACGTCGAGGCTGACAAAATTGTTGTGATTTCGTCGTGTACAATATGTTATTTATATTGTTTAATGGGCACTTACGAGCGCTGCGACCTTATTGCAGACGCTGCCTGCTCTTTGGACCTTTTTGGCTCTTAACTCAAATCGAATTATAAGCTGCAGCTATTAAAGGATTGCCGGCACAGGGGGAGAGGTACCAGTGGATTTGCTATCTGAAAGTAATTGAGAAAGCAAAAGTTTTGACAGTTAGTTGAGGGCACCATTGGAATGGAACAGGCAACATACAACAGTGTACGTTTGGCTTTTATATTCTAAAAATTTGGTAAAAAAATTTGAATAGAATTCACGTTTTTGTAGAAAATTTTTTTTTTTTCCCTTTTTATTGTTTATTTTTTTATTTAAAAAACTGGTAGCACGAAAGCTCTGAAACACTTGGAATAAACAAACAAATCGAGCATAATTTATATATGTTATATATGGTATAATATCTACTAGAATGATAATTATATTTTTTTTAATTATAACCAAGGCGTAAATATTTGATGAAACGCTTGTAATGGAACACTTTTCAGTGAAAGTACAATATTTAAATTATTTTTTTTTAAATGATAATTTTATTTATATTTTTTTTATTATTTATTTATTTTAGTTTATTGTTATGTTTCAGTTAAATATAAAAAATATAGCTGTAAAAGCATAGATAGCAACTACTGTCTGAAACACTTGGAACGAAACACTGCATATTAAATTTATATATTTCTTAATTCTTATACAATAAAATTCGACTAAGTAAATAATACATAAAAACGCTTGTCTTTAAAACGTTTCAACTGAAACATAAAATGAAATGCTATTTAAAATAAAGTAGCAAATATAGCTAAAAAAAAGAGAATGCTTTAATTGTTTGAGACACTTGGAATGAAACACTTTGCAAACTTTATTATCTTTGCGTGAACCTCTAATTCCTCGTTGTCTCATCCCGACATCACATCTGCGCACAATTATCGCTTAAAATATGTAAATTTCGACACTTAAAAGTCCAACATGATTTTATTGTTGCGCCTCTCTTTGGCCGTACAAATTGCCGGCTTCGTGTACGAACCAAATATACGCCGGTTCGTCGTCTTGTCTGTCTTGCGATGTTTGCCGATAGAATCTGAGAATCCCAAGGCCGGCAGTAAAAGAGCTGGCGAATCGCCTCGAGCGAAAAATACAGAAATACAGCAAAATCTTGCAAAAAAAAAAAAAAAAAGACGAACGCCCTAAACTTGAAGAGCTCATCGTACGTTTAATGCCCTGGATGGTCAGGCAAACAGACAGCGATAATGTGGGATACATATAGAAGACATTGGCTTCTATAACGTTCATAATTACTAAGCACACACACACATACACATACACTCGCAGCTCGTTAATTATGCCGTCTAAGCTCACGAAATTATGACAAATTTCAATAAGGCCAGAAAGAGGGAGAGAGCGAGAGAAACGAATAAATACGCCGGTGAAGAAGAGAATAGTAGAGAGTCAAATGAGTTCAAATAGTTGTACGCCCATTTAAATAAACAAAGCGAAACGTGAGGGGCTATAAATGAAACAACCAGGTCTTCTCTCACTCTCTGGCTATAGCTTCGTATATATATGTGTGTGTGTGTGTGTGTGTGTGTGTATATGGCATATGTGCCAGACACATTCTATGGCAAACATTGCCCGAAACCGAAAACCAAAAAAAACGAAAAACCCCGAGGCGTGCGGCATTTGAAACTTATGATGGGTTCATGGTCAAAAACAACCTGAGTTCGTTAAAACAATGAAAAGCCGAAGCACAAAACACGCAAAGAATTTTGACAGGCGCATGTGCTTGACCCGCAGATACTCTGTATAAGGAAATCGAAGGTCTACAGCCAAGTACAGACTCAATCCTGCTGCAGAACTATCGTTTAAATTGATGTTTATAGCAAAAACATTTGCATAATAAATCCAAGAAGCAGAACAATCGCTTGTACTATCGTTAAAATTAATAAATAAAAAAGAAACTTTGAAATTATTGTTGAGAACTATGTATATAACTGTCGCATATAATATACAAAAATGTGTAAAAGATAAACTTTATAATAGATGATAAATCGAAAAAAAAAATTGTAAGATAGTTTTTTACTATTTTATGTATAACTATCGCATAAATATAATAAATCTGACAAAAATATGTATTAATCTCACAAATTGTTAAGAACTATTCGTATAACTATTACATACATTTAAATATGACAAAAATATGTATAAACCTCACAAATGATGATCAGAACTATCGATGTAACTATCGCATTAATTGATATCAATTAATTAGTTGTTGAGAACAATTTATATAACTATCGCATCGTTTTAAATATGACATACAAAATATATAAAAGGATAAACCTTACAACAGATGATCATAACTATCGTTATAACTATCGCATTAATTGTTGTCGATTTTTGTTGTATACAAAACTCTGTGATAAATATAAAATCAAAGATTTCTTGGATGGATTGTAAAGTATGCTATCTTTGCACCTCTAATGTAGGGTATAGCGTTAAACTTCAAAGCCAAGTGTCCCCCAAAACGAGGAGCAAACAAAACGAGACCGAAAACTGTGTGAGGAATTGGTAACTTAGGATCGAAATTTGAATGCCTCTCGTGGCGCAGATGTCACACCTTGGTCACACTTGAAATGAATATCTTGGAAATTATGCAGAAAACATAAATCTCAAGTCGTGCACGAACGTATGCGATATATATTTCGAGGATGCTCGATTTGCTTAACATTTGCATAAATAATGTCTTCCGATACATAAAATATATATATTTTTTTTTTGAAGGTTGCAACTTGAGTGCTGTACTGTTCTCTCTCCCTCTCTTTTGGTTTGGCAATTTCTTTCTCTCCACTTGCCACGCCCCCATGCTAATGTCATAGTCTCTCAGGGCATGCTTAGACCCGTTAATCAGAGGGTTTTTTTTTTGGGCTTTGGGTTGGGCCCATGCCGACGCGAATCGAATCGAGCTTTGTTATGCCTTTGCAGTTATCCACTTTGAGCGATCAAGTTCAGTTCTCTGCGAGAGAATGCTGAAGGCTAAAGCCAGCGGTAGGGGACGGTGGCGGGATGCCACAGCGATCCAATTAAGGCACATAATGAACGCCAAATTGCAGTTGATCTTTGCATGAGGCTTTAATGTTGCCTCTTTTTGCTGCAGCTGCAGCCGTGTAGCTGTGTATCTGTGACTGTATGTTTGACCTACTTATGGCAGTTGTAAAAATTCAATAACAGCAGAAGAAAAAAAAAAAAGGAACGGAAAATTAACTGAAAACGGCACTCGACGCGGCCAAAATTGATAAGAGACACCCAAAGCAAAAGCGAACGAGCCAAGGCTGCAGCTCGGCACGATTTCTACTTGGGATGCCCTTCGCTCAGCTCTGCAGCGACACAGAGTGAGACAGAGAAACAGAAACCAAAATCCAAGGAGGAGTCACACACACACACACAGAGAGAGAGAGAGAGAAGAGACACACACATGTCTAGAGCTTGCACCCATTTCCATGCCATTTCCCATTTACGTGGTCGCATATTCGAAACGTGAGTGCTGGAGCTCGTCGTAACCCTCTCTTCTGGCTCGCTGCTTCCTTCTGCCCGTCGAAGAAGACCATCGTCGTCGTCGTCGTCGTCGTCGCCGCCGCCGATGACACCGACGATGCGTGTGCGTACGTGATGCAATCAAAATGTTATTAATAACGCAATAAAGTTACCATCATTTCGACCATTAAAATGCACACATTTTGCGCTACGTGCGGCCATAAAAACGCCAAATCCAAATCCAAAAAGCCGTAAGCTCTAAACCGTAAACTGTAAACCGTAAAGCGTGTACCCAACCGAACCCGAACGTAATTGAAGCAAGACCCAAAAAAAAAAAAATAGAAACAAGTACAGAGCAGAGTCTAAAGCAACGGCGTTTTAATGTCATGTTCAGGTGGGCGACAACAACATGCTGGCAGTCTAATTGATGCCACGCCCTCTGAAAAGGAGTAGCTAGTAAAGGCAAGACGGTATAAGCTGCTTTAGGTCTTTGGATCTACAGCAAGAGCCTGGCCTAGCAAAATCTGTAAAAATAAAATATTTAATCCGATATATTTGAGCTTCTATCGAAAGAAGTGTTTTATAGGGTTTGAGTTAAAAATTGCATTCCTCAATGCCCAATGAAATGGTAAACTATATTATTTTTTTTTAAATTTAAATAGTTGTTATAATTTAAGCATATCGCAACTTCAGGCATACTATCGGATCATGTAAAGGTTCTATGAGTAGCTTGAGTTAGGCTTCAGTTTCGGCTGCAGAAAAAAGTTCAATTAGGAATACTATTATAACTTAATTATTTTAGAAAGTTTAGAACAAGCTATTCAAGTGAAAAATGCGACATCGATAGTATGAATTACTATCGTAACTATAACGTGGTACAACTGTAGCGAGTGAATTTATATGAAGTTTAAGATTGAGGCGGCCTACCTAGCAGACAGCAGCTTAAAACTTAATAATATTAAATTGAAATGCAAAACATAAAATTTAATAATTTTTAAATTAAAAATGAATATGTTTGGTCTACTATCGTAGCTATCGAATGGCGATTCTGTAGATAACAGTGCCAAAACTTAACAATTAATACCGTTAAAAATAAATGCTGCCGAAATTTAAAATTAATTATTCTTATAATAATAATAATGCAAAATAATTAAAATGTAATAGGCTTAAAATTCAAAATAGATATGTTCCTTTTACTAACGTACTATCGTATAAAGATTCTATAGATAACACTGTCAAACATCAACAATTTATACCTTTAGTAAAAATATAGAAATACAGACCCTTTAATAGTCACAATAGTAGATAGTAGTAGCAATAAAAATGTAATACTTTTTCCTGCTACTATCTACTATCGTGACTATTAAAGGTTCTCAAGAAATCCAATTTCAAGTAGGTAAACTCAAATTAATGAAAGAAATTCTTTTCTACTTCTCTTCGCCTTTTCTGGCAACACATAAAAGACAGAGAACACACCAGAGATAAAAGATACATTGGAAATATTGATACCAAAATACAAGCAGGCAATGTCGAAATTACATTATTGTACATCCAAAAAAAAAAAAAAAAAAAAAAAACCATATCTTTAAGGCCAAAACAGAACGAAAATAGTCGGCACAAAAGGGGTGTGTGTGAGTGTGAGTGTGTGTGTGTGTGTGTGTGTGTGTATCTTCAGGTATAGATACAGATTGTCAGCACATGTCGGTGCTGTGTGACAGGCACGAATGCATTAGGCACTGCGATAAAACATTGAAAAGCTTCTTGAGTGCTGGAAAGCACAGCGAGCACAACAACAACAATACAACAACAACAGCACAGCGACAGCAATTACAGCGAGGCGTGTGTGTATCTATGAGATACTTTACATTGTTTCAGCTCATAGGCGCTTACATAAAGCTAAGAGAGCGGCAGAGAGAAAACGAAATTTGTTTAAAGGAGAAATCATTAAAACGACGCGTTGTTGCAGCTGGAAATTGTAAAGGTGTAACAGCGTGTGAGTGTGTGTGTGTGCTGCGATATCACCAAACTCAGGCGAAGTAACAATAAAAACAACAGCAAAAACAAAGCTCAATTGAGCTCGAATTATATTTATGACAGTTGTCAGTTTCGTTGTTGTTGTTGTTGTCGTCGTCGTCTTTAGTTTCGCTCAGCTGTTGTTGTTGCTGTTGCTGCTGCTGCTGCTGCTTTCCCATTTGCATGTGACGCTCTTTTTGCCTTCTCTTGGCAAATGCAAATTTGTGCAGCGATGCGTTTTGTCAGCGTTTAAAGTCGCGCGTGAAAGTCGCCAGTCGGCAGTCGGGCCAACAGAATATAGATAGGTCAAATAGATTTCTAAGGTTATGGAGTGGAAAGTACTAATTGATATAGAGATAATTGGTGAATATTACGAATTTTAAATTGGAATAGTTGGGGGAGTTACTAAATGAAAATTTGGCTTACATAAAGGAGGAATACAGAAATTAAAGTACTAACTGAAATAAAGTAAATTAGACACAATTAATTATTTTTTATTGATTAAAATTTTTTGAATTAAATTAACTTTGATTTATTAATTGAATGCAATTTTTGACATACTTTTTTAAAAATACATTACTGTTAGTATTGTGATAAAATGTATTATAGTCTAATAAATTAAATTATTTGTAGAAATTTACCTATGAAATCAAACTATTTATCAATTTACTATTTTCATTAATTAATTACTTTTATCAGTTGGTATAAATAATTTATTTAATGTAATTTAATAATACTGTTACTTAAAATATAAAATTTAAATTATAAAATGGTTAGTTTACAATTTTTATTAATTATTTATAATAATTAAATAGATATCTAGAAATCTACTTAAAATAGAAAATTTAGAATATAAAATGGTTACTTTACTATATTTATTAATTATTACGGTTATTGTTCGTATATTCTATACTTTATTTAAGTTTTATTTATTATTTATTTATTTATTTTTTTTAATTTACTTAAGCTACAAAATTATTAGTTTACTTTTTTCATAAACTTGTTACTGTAATTAATTAAAGATTAAATATAAATTAATAATGCATATAATGTAAGTGTATATATAACGTAACATTTTCTTATGTTTTAAATGTTTTAAACTATATAATAATATTATTATATTATGCATATTATATTTTAGTTGAGCTTGCCACTTAATTGAAAACTAACTAGTTTTTAGTTAAAGCTCTTCCAGCTCAAAATGGGGTCGTAGGCCTGTTGCCAAGTGGCGCAGAAAACACATTTCCAAATGCCATTCGAAAAGACAGTGCAAATTGTGTTTGCTGTTGTTGGTGTTGCTATTGCTGTTGCTGGCTTTATTCACACAAATTTCACGGCAATGGCCGCAACAACAACGACAGTCATCAAGAGCAACACTAACAACAACAACAGCAGCAACAACGTTAATAGCACTTGACAAGGTAAAGCGAGCCGGCGCAAAGCTTTTCACTTCGAGCTCTGCAAACTATGCCTATATTAAGGGGGGGCGCACGCTCGCTTGCAAGGCGGGGACTGGCCGTGAAACTAACGTCGAGGCAGAGAGACAACAGCAACAGCAGCAGCAACAACGATGGCAGCAGCAGCATCAGGCCGCTGAGCGTCACATTGGGCATTGCCTTCGGAGCGGCAATGGACAAATATGCGTGCTTATTTATTGTTTCAACTCGAGCTGTTTCATATTTGTGTTTGAAACGAGCCGCAGCGACCAGCAACAGCAACTACAACAACGTCAGAAAATGTTGGCTCATTGCCAGAAGCAGCGTGCGGAGGCTTTATGAGTTGACCCCAAACAAACGGTTGTTGCACTGTGCAAGAGATGCTCGCACATGGGATTTGTGGCTCATTGTCGAGCTGAAAAAGTACTTGAAGCATTTGCCAGGGGAGTATGCACTGGCCAGCTATATCAGATATAATAGACTCATACTGCTATAACTTCGGTGCTTATGTTCGCATCTTGTTGAAATCAATAGCAGACCAAGTTGAGGCTATAATACATCAGTCTGGCAAATTTCAAGCAGTTTGCTTTAGGCATGTAGGTTTTATTCGTCTTATAGGTCTGGTACGGCTTACGGTATATTGGCGCTTCAGCAGGAAATTCTAGCTAGCTTAAAAAAGGAAGAATATGCTAGGTAGATCATAATAATATTTTATATATAATTTATTATATATATATTTTTTTCTTATTTACTTTTTTTTTTATATTTTATTGTATATTTTTTGTATTTATAATGTGAGCTAGAGCTAAAAACTGAGTCCTACAGGCTGCTCTTAATAAAATATTGCTAATAACTCTATAGTCATCTATATTAAACTATATTATGATTTTAAAAATTTAAAATTGATTATATTATATTATATATACCAATATATTATAGATGTAAGTGCACATAATACCCCTCTTCAGCCATTTGTCTCTAGGGTAGAGCAAAAAAGGTATCCAAGCGAGATCATGGCATGGCAGTGACGACGCCCTACCTGTAGTGTGATACCTTTGACAGCCCTCAGGGCTCAAACGCTCCAAACTAGGCCCCCGTGTGCTTGTGTCCCATGTCAGCTCTTTTTCTCCCCGGCTTGACGTGACAGCCGAGTTGCCATTTGATTTATGTCGAGATTAATATCACCACAGCTCCGATCGGCTCGACTTGCCCCTCGGATCGGCTGAGCTCAATGCGGATCGGCTCAGGCGATTGACTTTTTCTCTGCTATTGTTATTATTATGCATAGTTTCGACGACTCCAATGTAGATTTCGAAATGGATTTCAAACTTTGTTCCAATTTCACTTTGTTGTTACGCTTCAGTATCTGTAGTGTAGTGTGTGTGTGTGTGTGTGTGTGTGTGTGTGTGATCATTTTGATGGGCCTGCCACATATTTCATGATGTTTTATGTGTGTTACAAGAATACGAACTGAACGCTGGACAAGATATTGACGGATTTATGGCATGTTTAGAGATATTTCGGCATTTTTAATGGTTTCCATTTAATGTTGAAATAAAATCGATTATGAGCACTACGTAAAGAACACTCTCGACATAAGACTTGATTTGATTTATGCGAGTACTGGCGATAAAAACCGTACACATTGTTGATCTTTAATGATTTCTGCCGCATTCCTAAGTGCTTGCAATTAATTTTCTTTAATACACTTAATTAACTTAATTTTCTGCTCTTCTTCTTTGCAGGTATGTAAAAAATTCCCCCTGTAAACCGTAGCTGAATCGGAAGTGAAACAGAAACCGATACAGCAACCTTGTGCGTGTGAGTAATTATAATTTATTTAAATTGATTACGCGACGTTGTGGCGAAACTCGATCAACTGCGATCAGCGGCGATCATGGGCGATCAATGCGGCGACCTATTTTAAAAAGCGCTCGCAATTATTCATTTATAACGACGACACCAAAAAAATGCACTCTATAAAAAAGGCTGCAGCTTAAACCAGTTGCATGCATTGCGCAGAACCCTTTGCTACCTCAAGCGGTAGGCTCTCGTATGGCTATGGATATATTTTTAGTTTTTCGCAAAATTCTGACAATGATATCATAAATTTGTTCAATATGATATCAGTTAATCGGCGATTTTGGCAGAGATAGGGCAGTATTTCCACCGAAATGCTTATCTAATCAAACCTCAAGGTTTCCTTATAGAAATTTAATAAATATACGCTAGTTGTATAACACTTCTGTATAACAGTTTTGTGTGATAGTTCTCTGTGGCGTGGCGAATTTAATAAATTTTACTAAGTACTTTGTACTGTTTAGGTGTATAACACTTTTGTTAAACAGCAGCATGTCGAATTGCAGACTCAGTCGAAAACTATTAAGAGTTTTATATAACAGTTGTCTGCAAATGGATATTATTAAATATACTCCAGTTGTATAAACTTCTATATAACTGTTTTGTATAACGGTTATGTGCAGCATGTCGAATTGCAGACTCATTTTAAAACTGTTAAGATAGTTGTATATAACAGTTATCTGCAAACGGAATTAAATAAATACGCTATGTATAACACTGCTATATAGCAGAACTGCAGACTCATGCTGAAAGTGAAAGAAATAGTTCTAACTATACACCATAGCTGTATAACATTTCTATATGACAGTTTTATATAGCAGTTTTCATGCCATTTGCGTTTACGCCTAAAACCGTTAAATTTGTATATATTGTACATTCTGAAAGTAGTATAATAGTTGTTGTTGGAATAATTAAATGTATACTTTGGCAGTATAACACTTTTGTATAACACTTCTGTATAACAGTGTTGTATAACAGTTCTCTGCAGCATGCCAAATAACAGATTCATTCAATAAATATTGTATTGGTTGTATAACAGTTTTGCATAGAAATTGCTATTGCCATTTCTAGCCCATTACTGAGTATCTCAGAGTCGTTGTTGGTTTTGCTCTCATTTAAGCAATGCACGAAAGCCGAAAATTTTTGTGGTTGCGCCGCGTGCGTGCCCCAAATATCACCAGTCAAAGTATGCAAGGAGGGGAAGTGGGCTGCGGGGGGAGAAATACGGGTGATTCGTATAAAGTCTCGACATGTCATAGGCATGTCGAAAGTTGTGGCGACTCTTTGGTGGCCGTTGGGCATGGTCAGTGCTGGCGTTGGTAGTTGAAGTGGCACCACTAGCTCCACCTCCCCCCCTGGCCAACGATTGTGTGACTAAATTTGTTTTGGGTGAACAGTACTACGAATAAT
This sequence comes from Zaprionus bogoriensis, assembly GCA_035046045.1. Lineage (NCBI taxonomy): Eukaryota > Metazoa > Arthropoda > Insecta > Diptera > Drosophilidae > Zaprionus > Zaprionus bogoriensis. The sequence continues at coordinate 3,720,558 of JAWNOI010000010.1, forward strand.
CGGGTCACACACACATACAACGAAACCGAAACCCCAAAAACGCGCCTCTAATTTCCCTGCGTTTTGCTGGCGTTTAAAGTCGCGCTCAAATTTTTTAATTGCGGATGCGCGCGACTTTCGATTTCATTTCAGTTGTAGTTGTGTTGCTTTTGTTGTTGTTGTTGTTGTTGAGGTTGTTACTTTTGCTCGTGTTGTTGTGGTTGTTTCTAGAGGCCTACGGCCCGTGGCGTCGCTGCAGCAGCCGCCGTCGTTGAGGCTTTCCAAAAAAAAAAAAAAAAAAAAAAAATACAATGGTGAAAAAAAAGCGCTGCTCAGTTTCACTTGAGGGAAATCGCGCAGCTCCCGGTGTCGCGGCGCCGGCGTCGCCGCTATGACATAACCGACGCTGCCGTCGCCGTCGACTGCGGCCGGTGGAAAGTTAAACACAAATTTGGTTTGTCGCTGGGTTTTTGCCTGCTTTTTTTTTTTTTTTTTCTTTGCGTTTGCTTCGACTTTTGCAACATGAAAAGTGATTTTTCTGGGGCAAGCTCAACTTTGAATTGTGCAATCTGCAAAAAGAGAAAAGCTAAAAGTTAAAGCTTCAATTTGAAAGTATCCCTGTTAATATGTATAACAGATATAGATAAAGATATATATATATATATACGCGATCGAGAGTTAACTTTCATTTAAATGAGGCGCTAACGATGTCGCCTGCCCGCAGCCATGGATTGAGTCACAGACGCCGACTAATAACAGATGATAATAATAATCACTTAATTTGAACTCTAATTTGTGGATCGGGCCTGCGCCTAATGACTTTCTCAGCGCGCAGCGTGAAAAACGAAAGGTGATCTGCTTTTTTTTTTCTATTTATTTCGGTTCGATAGGCGAGTGTGTGCGTGTGTATGTGTGTGTGTGTGTTTTCTCTTTCATTCAACTTATGCAAAACAATGAGCACTTTTTGTCCAGCCACGCCCCCGCCTTGCTGTGAGCCATTGTCGTCGAGCTTGTCTGCTTAGGCTTTCAATTTCAAGTCAAAAGCAGCATTCAAATTCGTTTTCATTTCGAATGGGGCAAAGGGAAAACTTAAGTGAAGGTCTGGACCAACACACACACACACAAATAGACACACACAGTCTTTCAGGGAGAGCGCTCTGTGGGTTGCATGACTCTTGGGCAGCAAAATGTTCGTGTCTGTTTTCCAAGTGTATCATTATTTGTTGCTAACGTTGCATGAGATGCGTTTTCGGAATGCTTTGCTGGGCACAGCGTGTGCTTAACGGCTTGTGTATAACAGTTCATTAGCTGGCCGAGCCATATAGTTGGCACTGCTTGGCCTTCTCGAGCTGCGTAAGCGAAACTTTCAAATGTATAACAGTATAACAGTTGTATAACAGTATAACAGTTGTGTGTAATTGTATATAATGCTTGCAAATGCAGATATCAAAATTTTAATTCTATAACACTTTTGTACAACTGCGTATAACACTATTGTATAACAGCTGTGAAAAGTATGTTTAATACTTTAAGAGCATTCTGCAAGTGTCATGCTACTCGTATAACAGTTTCATGTGCTGTATAATAGTCTACATTTATTATAATATTTGATAATGACCGTAATAATGCATAATGACAAGCAGACGAGCTTCAATTATGAGTGTATAACACTTCTGTATAACAACTGCGTATAACAATTTTGCATAAGAGCTCTGCAAAGCATATTATATACTTTTCCATCATTCTTTAGGTGTTATACTATTTGTATAACAGTTTTTTTGTGCTGCATAACAGTCTACATTTATTATAACGTTTGATAATGTTATTAATAATAAGCTTCATATTGTAGCTGTATAACACTTCTGTATAACAGTTTTGTATAACAGCAGCACAGTGTTATACTTTTTGTATAACAGTTTCGTTACGTTGTATAACAGTCTTCATTTGCTATGCAAGCTCAACATGTCGATCTTCTGCGAGCATGTGAAGCATTTACCATGTTTTCCAAACAACTCTCGCCTAATCTCACCATTAAGCATTAAATCAAACACAAACACACACACACACATACAGCCATTAACACCCAGAGCTAAACCCATTGGGCCTTTCGCCCGCGCTCAGACCCTGCCCCCTTGCAGCACCTTTTGCTGCTCGCATTTCAAATTCAATTTCCTTTCGTTTTGCCAATCAATTTAAATCTCGCCTGCACATCCAGCTGGCTGGGCAAATCCAACAATGCCGGAACTACACTCGACCCAAAACAAACAACCAAAACAGAAATGCCAAAAAAAAAAAAAAAAACACCAAAAAAAAAAGCTCATGCACTTTTTACCTTTTACGCTTGGCGCGGGGCGATTTCACTTGAATTCGTAACACCCAAAAGAGAGTTGCAAAATTTGTCGAGTTGAGATTTGTATTAAAACAAAAGGCAGGCCAAAACGAAACCACCCGCGATTTGAGTGTGGCTCACACACACACACAGACACACACAAGGAGAAAATCTCACCCGCGCTAACACATGAGGGGCAAACTCTCTTTTCTGCTGACGCTGCCGCTGCTGCTGCTGCTGCTAGTCGATTATCTACACCTTTCACCTTTCACGCCAACAACAACAACAATAACAACAACAACAGCTGAAGCGCTTGCCTCTGCCTTTGTTTTCCATTTCGATCTACGAAATTTGCAGCCTTTCTAATTTCAATTGTCGTCGCTGCCGCTGCCGACGCGCTGCCGACGCCGACGCCGCCTGCGCGCTCAAGTTGTGCAATCTCTCTACACTGGCAGCTTAATTGTTCAGGCTCCTGCATGTGGATTGTATGTGGATTGTGGAATGGAGTGGGCGTATTGGCACTGCAATGGGTTTGTGTATGGGGAATTGTACTTAACTTAACGCTGCGACGTCGACGTCGAGTGACATTTATAGCAACGTCTGGCGGCGCCCACAGGCAGCGCTGCAACTGCGCTGCAGCAGCATCAAATCAGACAAAAATCCATGACAAATATGCATTACATAAACACACTCGCAGGGATTTCCACACCAGGCGGCAAGCTGCAACAACAAGTCAGACAAGCACACACAGTCAAAGAAATACCAAAAAAAAAAAGAAAAAAAATGTATAGAAAAAAATTAGTTTCACCTCTTTTTCATGCCATGCGCTTAAAAAGCGCAGCAAATTATAAACAAGCGCCAGAGCGAGCGAGCGAGAGCGCGCGCTGCAGCGCCCACAGTTGCAGCCGCGTTGCAGTTCAATTTTGATATTTTTTTTTTTTTTTTTTTTTTTTTGGAACTGCTTTTTGGCAACACCAAAAATTGAAAACTGAGCGCAACCAAAAAAAAAAAAGAATTATAAATACAGCAACAAGCAAAACAATAATAAATAAAAGAAAACGACAACTACAACAAATGACAAAATGTGTAGCCAGCGTCGACGTCGACGCCAGCAGCGTTGGGAGGGGGGAGGCAGACGCGAGACTGGCGTATTACATAACAAGCGCGACACGTTTTTTGTGCAAGCAACGTTGCGACTGCGACGCCGACAGCGACAGCGACGGCAACGGCGACGTCACATGGCCAAAAAAAAAAGGGGGCACGACTGCGCGCCACAAGCTTCGGCGGCGCAGGCGACGTAATAAGCGGAACAGCAACAACAACAATAACAACAGCAGCTGAAACAACTCGTTGTGGCTTAGAGTTGTTGTTATTGTTGTTGTTGCTGTTGCCGATTGAACTCCAAAATTTTGGCAGCGCTTTGTGGCTTTCTTTTTCTGTTATATGTGCAGCTTCATCTTCATGTGTATGTGTAGCTTGTCGCTTGTAACTGTGGGCCAAAGAAACCTTTTCGAAAACTATAACTGCAGCAAATAAGAACAGCAGCTGCAGTGGCACGACGTGCAAAATGCCCTGTAAAGTATATATGAGAAGGAAGATCTTTATTTAAAATATTTCCTTGTAAGCTAGTACAGTTTTATTTATTATCGAAACATATATTAAAATTGTATAAGAACAATTGGTGTGATTACCAGACGAGCAGATGCCCTATAAAAAAAATTAGTACGATTTTTAAAAATATATTCATTTGAATCCAATCAAAACTGCAGCTGTAGTCGCCTCACAAGCTTTAGTAGCTTTGTAATCAAGAACTGGTGTGATTCCCCGACAAGCAGTTGCCCTATAAAAATACTACAACTTCGTAAAGAATTTAAAAAAAATATATTTTTCATCAAACTGGCAAATATTTATTGAAATCTTATCAAAACTGTAGCTGCAGTGGCCTGATGAGCTTTAGTCGCTTTGTAAAGATCTTAAAAGTTTTTTTTTTTTTTCAATCTATAAAATATATATATTTTTTTTAAACAATACAGAATTATTTACACATTTATATCAAACATTTTCTTCCAATAAACTATTTTATATCTATGTATAGAATATAATTCTATATTAGTTTAAAAAATTATACATTTTACAGATCATTTAATTAATTTAATTGTACCTGTACAGAGTTTATAGTTTGAGGAGAAGTTGGTTTCGAGCTATAAGATTTTCATAAAATATGCTATCTGATTTGCAAGGCTGAAAATAAAATATTCTCCTTTAAGCTTAGATCTGACATCTTCTTATAACAGCAGCTGAGAAAATACTTTACAGTTGTGCTGTAAAAAGGTGAAGGAAAAAGATTTTTTTGTGCTTCCAATTAGGAGTATAAATTACGTACTATCTCTTTAAAACTGTGAACTATTTCTAAATTTTAACCACGGATCAATCATGATCGTGATGCTATTTTATAAAATTCCCTATTTCATAAACGTTTCTCATACTACTATATTTACAACACTATAAAGAAAGTAAAGAAAGCTTGTGTGCCGAGCCCATATACCACCGCCCTTTCATCTACAGGGTATTTGCATAAGAGATGCTCTCTAAATACGTTTCGACTGTTGCTACTATCTTGGCCAACTGTTTGGCGTGCGCCTTTTGGGCCGCCCTAATTTCGCTTAATTACTCACACACACACAGCAGCACGATACAAACTCTCTCACCACACACAGTCACACACGCACACTCGCGATAACAACAACTTTACAAGTTGTGCGTAACAACGCGGCGACGTCGCCCGCATTTTGGTTTTTATTTATTTTCTTCTTTTTTTTTTTGGTAAAATTTTTTTTTTTTCTTATTTTAATGTTCATCTGTCTGGGCAGACGAAATTTTGAGTATTTTTTCGACTCTGCTTCTTGTTTCCTTTCTTTGTGCTGCGTTTTTTTGATGTAATTCGGCTTTTTGGTTTGTGGCACTCTTGGATTTATTTTTATTACATTTTCGGACTGCTTAATGTTTGTTCGCGCAGTTTTCACTCTTTCGTTTTCGACCAAAATTTACGTTTATTTACAATTTGTCTTCATTTAGGGCGTCGCAACACACTCACACACACACACACACACACGATTCGGGGCCAACTCTTTCCGAACTCGGTCTCTCTGTCTGGCCGTCTGTCCGTTCAACTGTTTGTTGTTGTTGTTGTTGTCACGCAGCACTCTTAACTGGGCCTTGACGATGCGATGGTTTTCGTTTCATACGATTGTGTTTGTTCGCTGTTTCGAAGTTTCTTTAGTTTTCTTTGGCCCTGAAGCTGTCTGATTAGCAGCTCATTTGAAAGTTTGCTTATGAGTTTAGGAGATGCCAGTCAGTTTTTTTTTTTTTTTTGGGTCTCCAATTAGCTGTGGCTCTGCAACTCAAGTACATTATGCTAAAATCGAAGTAGTACCGTGCCGATGCAACAAGCTTCAGTTTAATTTATCATAATTTCATTTTGCTACAAACTTTCATTATGAGTATGAAAAAACAAGTCAAATTATTGAAGTTAAAAAACGAAAATATCGATTTTTGCAGGCGGTGGGCGTGATACTCAAAATTTGTAATAAATAGGATTAGCATATGCTATACACGAACCTTCATGCCAAATTTGGTGTCTCTAGCTTTTGTAATAGCTGAGCTATGTGTTTTCATACAGATAAACGGACAGGCGGACAAGCATTTAGATAGATGGACATAGCTAAATCGATTTGCCTGATGCTGATCAAGAATATATAAACTTTGTATGATCTGCCAGGCCTTCTTCTGCCTGTTACATACAAATATAAGAAACAATTTTCAGTGTATAGTCAAAAATGGTATAAAAAGGGGAACGCACGCTCTCAGTACGCACTTTCTTCAAGTGGAAAAACCTTGTGCTAGAACACAAGACTCTCTTAATGGTATATGAGCACGTCTCAAGTGTCTTATGCCAGTCTATAACCGACCCTTAAAGTTTATAGACGATTGTATAACTACTACTACGAAGCTACCTCGACTATCAAGTCGACCTTAGTCATTTCCTTCTCATCTCGGCGGCAATAAAAACTAAAGTCAAAAGCATTGTATAAAGATCAAGCGGACTTAAATCAAGTTAGCCAGGTTAAACTACACACATGTGTGTGTATGTGTGTGTGTGTAGCTACTATATATGCACTTTGTTATCACACTGTGAGAATCAAATTTCGCGGACTTTGATTAATCGTTGGGCTCGTAAAACCGAAAAATGTGAATCGAAGTCATAAACTGTCTTCAAATAGAGCCCCGAGATAAGACAAACTACTCGAGCGGTAACCCTGACAACATCCACAACAACACGAGAACGAGACCCGACAACAACCTGTTGCTGCTAATTCTACGACTAATTACCAGATAAGAACCCATTGGGTTAAGCGGCTTTTTTAATGGGCGACATTTAATCCACGCCCCGCAACAGGACGGCAGTGGGGAACGAGAAGCGAGAAGAGTGAGGAAAAAGGCTGAAACAATATTTTGATTGTCCACGAGCAACAAGAACAACACAAACAAGCAAGAAGAAAAAGAAGGGGCTAAGAGGGTAGAAAAACAAACGATGACAGCCAAAAACAATTAAGACTAGCAAAAGGCAATAAAATAGAAAATTACAATGGCAGTAAAAGCAAAACTAAAAAAAAAAAAAAAAAAAAACCAAAAAAAAAAACCAAGCGAAGCGAAGCGAAAAGGGGCAAGAATCGTATTCTGATTCTCTGCCTGCGCACTGTCGCTGCGGCTACTGCGTCGCTGCGCTGCCGCGTCGGCCACCAACGCTGCTCGAAAAAGAACGAAAAAAAAAAGTAAAATTCGTGTGTGGCTCCTCCGAGGCCGAGGTCGTCTCTCCATGTGTGTGTGTGTGTGTGTGTGTGCTTAGGCCTGCGTCTGCGCTTGACACACTCGCAAACACACACACACACACGCACGCGAAGCAGCCGCACAACTTTGGTGGCATCTTTTTTTTTGTACTTTTTTATTTTTTATTTAAATTATTAAAGAAACAAAAAAAAATTGGTAGAGAGAGAGAGAAGGGGTTTCCTTTTCGGGCCGCATCCTATGGGATCGTCAAGCCGGAGCCAGAGCCAGAGCGAGCATTTGAATTATTGTTGCTGCTATTCTGCGACTCCCTGTTGCCCCGACTCAGTGATGCTCTCCCTCTCTCTCTCCATCTCCAGGTACCCGAGAGATGCTGTTCGCTTCGCGTCGGGCCACACACAAAGCGCCGCTCGACGCTCGCACGCACTTCAAATTAGCCTAGCCACAGCCAAAGATACATGCACACACATAGATACACATGGCATGTACGCATGTGTGTGTGTGTTCACTGCATATGCTGCTGCGCTACTGCTCCAGCAATCGCTTTAGAGCTCTATCCATCAGACGCGTAGACGTAGGCATCCATCACAATGGGCCGAGCGTCGCCTGAGCACAGTGAAGATTGAATTATTTGCCATTGAGGCGTAATTGTTAGAAAAGAGAAGCCAAAGAACAGCAGAGATCGTATATATGGTATACATATATATATATATATGGGTGTGTGGGGACCACACACGATCGCTTGGTCGCCGCGCAACGCTGCATACAGGTGCTGCATACGGCGAGCAGCTGCCCTTTGTGCCGACTGGTGGCACCTTTTTAACGTTTAATAAGCGCAAACAAACGCCGTGGGAAGTCCAGTACTCCATAACGAGCGGGCTGCACTGCGAGAAAAATTGCAGCGAAAGCAAAGCAAAAATATGCTATAAAATAATGTAATAATTATATTTTTAAATATAATAATATAGTTATAAATGAGAAAAGTATTTAAAAAAAAACTTAATAAATAGATAAATAAAAAAACATTTAAAAAATTTAAAAATTATACATTTTTATGATAAAAGAAAATACGTATGCTTCAAAAATTGAAGTAGCAATAGAAGAATAATAAGAGTAGGCAAAAGAGGCATAAAAAACTCAAACTCATTTTTTTGTAAACTAAAGTCGAAAGCAAAAATGTGCTTTAATAAAAAATTTCAAAATAAAACAAGTGAAGAAAGCTACAGTCGAGTGCACTCGACAGTAAGATACCATTTACCTTTCGCTGTTAAAAACTAATTCTTAATATTAATTACTTTTATTCGGCGATTAACAACGCATCGCATATTTTCGAGGACAAATTCATATGCATTGACGCTAATGGCACATGCCGACTGCACACTGACTACACGACGACTGTGCGTGCGCAGTCGGCGTGCGCAGTTGGCGTCGGCGTCGGGCCTCTACTGCTGTGAGCGAAACTTCTCGTGCCTATAACTTCTGTGTTTATTGTCCGATCGGATTTAAATTTATAGGGTTGGTCAATATTATTATTATCTACAATAATACTTAAAAAAAACTTTTCTACTTTTCCTATAATTTGATTTACCGATTTACAAAATCGATTTTTGGGGGCGGTAGGCGTGGCATCCAAAAGTTGAAAATCAAACATTCTCCGTAATGTTACCAGGCACCTTACTTCCAAATTTGGTGCTTCTAGCTTTTCTAGTGTTCTTTTAAACAATAAAAATGTGTTTTTTAGAGGCGGTGGGCGTGGCATCCAAAAGTCTAAAATCCAACTTCTGCATAATGTTGCAAGACAACCCCCTACCAAATTCGGTGCGTTTATCTCTTTTCGTTATTGAATTATTTGGAAAAAATCGAAATACGCATTTATCGATTTGCGGAGGCGGTGGGCGTGGCACATCAAGTTTGAAATAAACTTCTTGTGTGTATTGAATACACGCACACTCCCACCAAGTCTGGTGCCTCTAGCTCTTTTAATAGCTGAGATCTATGTGTTCATACAGACGGACAGCCGGACAGACGGACAGACAGACGGACATGACCAAATCGACTCGGCTATTGATGCTGATCAAGAATATATATACTTTGTATGGTCTGCCACGCCTCCTTCTGCCTGTTACATACATTTGCACAAAGTTAATATACCATTTTTTACCCATTTTCAATGGGTAAATGGTATAAAAACCTTTAATGGAGTCAAAAAATTAAAAAAAGAAGCTTTTTTGGCTTAGCCGAAAATGTTTTGTAAAAAAAAAGAGTCTTAAGAATCAAAAATTAATTTCAAATGAAGATTGAGAGTTAAAAGTGTGAAAGAAGCGAGACTTAAGTCCAAAAGTATTTTAATCAAATAAAAATACAATTAGAAAGTGTAGAAAAGTAATACAAAAAGTACAAAGAGAATACTTTTTATTTTTATAAAAACATTTTTAATACAAAAAGTACAAAAAATAAAGTACTTTTTATTTTTTACTTACCTTGCAATTGTAATCCCATTAAACTGCGACATTTTAAAGTCTAAACATCTGCAATAATTTCTAAGAACCCATTAAAATTTACTCGCATCAGTTCGCCACCGATTTCTCACAGTGCACCCGCTTAAGCAGCTCAGGCACTGAGCCTCCTTTATTTGCCTAGGCGCAACCTGAGCATTTCTTGTGGTTTTTCACCCTTAGCCAATTGCATTCAAAGACAATTTCATAACCAAACTGTGCCCACCCAGAAGGCTCAAGGGACAAGGCGGCCAAAAGGGAAATGCCCAGGGGCAGGGTACGGCAGCGGTACGGACAATGAAATAACTCTTGTTGTTTTGACGTCTACAGTTGCATGGTGGTCGCTTAGCCAAGCAAGCGTGGAGATAAGATCTGTCAATCCCTCGCCTGGGTGTTCTTTTGTCTTGCTCTTGCTCCTCGCTGTCAGATAATCTCGACTTGACATGACTCACATGCAGTGCATTGACAAATTTGAATGGTTCAATGGATCAGGCTCGAGCTCGAGCTCGAGCCGTCGAATTTTGCACCACGAAAGTGGACAATGGAACGAATTCCAGTTGCTGTGGACTTAATTGCCATAGAATAGACAGGAAATGGTTTGAGCGACACAATGAGAGGAAGAGAAACCTATTGAGAGAAACCCAAGACGACGACTGGGCGAGGTGTAGCTATGCTATATATTTTCTTTGAGCAGCAAACAGCACCAACGACTAACACACTTTCGGCCGGGTCGTCGGATATTGTATAATCGCTGAAAGCAGCGTGTAAAACCAAGCCAAGGGCACGTTAAACTCGCCACGCATTTTTTCGACACTTTTCCCCCATTTTTTTTTTTTTTTTTCGATGTTTTTGGTTAACTTAACCGGCCTAAAACAACTCCCAAAATGTACAAAACAAAAAAAAAGAGCCACAAAACTTGGTTACGAAAAAAGAAACTGAAAACAAATCGAATCAAGGCAGTAAATAGTTTATGAATTATGTCCGAACTAGTTTCGATCGAAAAGGGCGCGTGACAGAAACAGTTAAAACACATTAGACGTATAATAAATGGGCCGAACTCGTCGACCAACAACGAAGTTAGAAAGCTGAGATTTGCCGTAGATAACAATATAGGGCCAGGAAAAGCAGGCAGAAAAAGCAAACATACGAAAAAATGTATACAGCAAGCAATATTAAGAGATATTTGTATAAAAAGTGCATAATCTTGATAACTATGACAGTTCGCTATATGAAATTTGGTGTGTGTATTGCTAAAAACTGTATAAAGCCTTGGTTTATTTCAAATTTCGATTTGGTTTTCATCTTTATAAAATATGGCACAATTTTCATATAAAAAGCTCGAGATCTTGGCCATTTTGGCAGTTAGCTATATGAAATTTGTTATGTGTACTACTAAAATCTCTATACATCCCAGGCTTATTTAAAATTTTGATGAGATTTTTGAATCTATAAAATATATTACAATTTTTAAATAAACTGTCAACAATTTTAGCCAATCTGGCAGTTCGCTATATGCAATTTGGTGTTTGTATTGATTGAAACTGTATAAAGCCTTAGTTTATTTCAAATTTTGATTTGGTTTCACCATTTTTATGAAAAAAGTCTACGATCTTGACAATTATGGGAGTTAGCTATATGAAATTTGGTTATTTCATTTTTTAAATAAAGTACAAAAATCTTAGATCTTGGCCACTCTAGCAGTTGGCTATATAAAATTTGGTGTGTGTACTGCTAAAAATTATAAAGAGCCTTGGTTTATATTAAATTTCGATTTGGTTTGAGTTTTTTAAAAAATGTAACAATTTTTTGTTTGAAGCCAGGGCGAAACTTTGCTGAGTTTCGCTTCGATTTCGCCCAAGTTTGAGGCACATTTCGGCCAAACTTTGTTGAAGATTTCTACGAGTGTGTGTGTGTGTGTGTGTGAAATGCGGAAAGCGGCGCCGGCTGCCCGCTGCTCTAATCACTCATTTTGTTACATGGACAGCGACGGCCGCAAAACTATTGTGAAAATTTGAAATGTAAATTAGAAAACGGCAAGAGAGAGAGAAGAAACACATAGAAAAAAGAAAGAAAGAAAAGAGAGGCGGCAAAGCTGCAACGAAACGAGACGAAACGAAACGAAGCCAAAACGGCAATTGCTGCAAAGTGATTACGAAAAAAGTCTCCGAGTTTCACTCGGCACGAGTGCGGAAGTTATCCCACGGCATTTGGGCAGAGCGCTCGATGCCATGCGATGCGACTTCATTTCTTTCAGTGTATGTGTCTAACTCTGTCTCTGTGTGTGTCGTCCAACTCGTTTTTGGCTTTGGTTTAAGCTTTTTTTTAGTCGCTCTGATCGACAAGTAAATCGCCGCTTCAAGCCAATAAAATCAATTAACACTTTCGTCGTTGGCCCACGCAGCGCAGCGCTGGCGTCATAGCCAAAAAGAGAGCGCAGAGAGTGAGAGAGAGAGAGAGAGGGAGAAAAAGCTTGCCCTCAAATTTGTCAAATCTCCAAAGGTAACGCGTCGAGATGAGAATGGGCTGAGCTGAAGTGACGTTGACGTTGACGTCGCTGCTAGCGTCAGCGTCGCGTCGCTGCCTGCCTTGGTAGTCAATGCAACAACAACAACAACGAGAGCAGCAACTGCTTTGCTTTGCTTTGTTGCGCTACTGAAAATTGGGTTATTGTCAGAGCGCCATATACGAGCGGCAGGGGGGCACACTTCACGCTCGTATTGAACTTTTTGTTTTTGTTTTATTTTTTTTTATTTATGTGTAATTTGTTTTATTTATGGAAATTAGTGTCAAGTAAAATCATGTGTGCATGCGCTTTTGCGCTAAAACTGCAAAGCCACAACAATCGATAGACTACAATCGATAACACTGCTACTAATACTTATTATCGTCTGTGAAAGTTCGCAATTTGCATTCAAAAAAAAAAAAAAAAAACCCATATAATACCGAAGTTCTCGAACCTATTCGAACTGAACTATCAATGAAAGGTGAACCAGTTGGCGGGCCATTTCCGCGATCAAGAGGAAGGAAGTGCCGAAAGGTCAGTGAACGTCGTGTGGCCTTAGAAATAGAAATACCAGACGTATTTGTGTGCGAGCAAACGATCAGCCTTATAAGGTTGCCCCCCAAGCGTGTACTTGTGCGTGTGGGAAGCTTCAAGTGTGGCAACAAGTTCGCATACTGCGAATTTCGCAGCTCTGTCGATAAGAGTGCTGTGAGAATTTTTCTCAAGAAGTACCATTTTTTATTCCAAAAAAAGGGAAAAAGCTAAAAATTTGAAAAAACAAAAAATTTTAATAATAATAATTTTAAACACGTTTATATAAAAACTTTAACTTTTTTGAAAAGTTCCCTAAAAAGTGTATATACTCTAAAACGCAGCTCTGTCGATAACAGTGCTGTGAGAATTTTTCTCAGGAAATATAGTTTTTTTTTTTTTTAAAGGGGGAAAAAGCTAAAAATTTGCAAACAAGATAATAATAATGTATAACACTTTTATATAAATAAAATTATAATTATAAAAATTATAAAATATAATTTTTTTGACAAGTTCTCTAAAAAGTCTATATACTCGAACACCTACAATTTTCCAGGTTGCCAGCAAAAAAATTATATTTGAAAACTTCACGTCAAAACCGAATCTGTCGCTGCAGCTTCTTGTTTCTTCACACACAAATTGTCGTTCAATTGCTGAAATATTTTCTAAAATAAGTTTGGAAATTTCGCTATTTTCTTCACATTTTGTTTTTATTACACACTCTTTTTTGCGAAAAACAAGCATTTTTTACTTATACTCTACTTGCTTATTGAACTTTCTAAATTGTTGGTATTATGAAATAAAAACAATTCTAAATTTGTTTTACTAAACCGAAAAAGGCTAAACTTTACTGTATGAAATGCAGCATTCCCTTGCCACCCGAAAAAAAGCCAAATTTAACGAGAAAACTGCGTAAGCGGCAGCGCTGCTGGTCAATAGTAACGAGCTGTCAGCCTCACTCCTCCTCACTCACACCTCACTAAGGCAATTGCAACTCTCGCTCAACTTTCAACACCTTCTCTCTTACTGTCTCCCTCTCTCTCTCGCTCACTCTTGCTCTGCTCTGCTGTCGCAACTTCAAAGCAAACGACGCATTACTGTCAAATTTTCACACCAAACGCAGCTTCGGCTAATGGGCAACAGATTGACTGCGAGAGAGCGGGAGAGTGGGAGAGCGAGAGCAAACCACACACACACACACACATACAGTAGCTGCTGTGTGGCCCAGGACACGCGGACACACACGAAGCCCTGCGGCGGCCGATGCTAATTTGCACGCCATAAATGAAACGAATGTGTTGAGTGGGCATGCCGAGAGTGCAAGAGGAGGAGGAGAAGAAGGAGGAGGCGGCGAAGAGCATGCAGAACGGAGCGAAGTGAAGCGAACTGAAGTGGAGTGGAGTGAAGAGCCGGCCGAAGCTGCTGCGGCTGAGGCTGCGGCTGCTGCTGGGTGGCCCAAGACGTTGACGACGCCGTCGACTGCAGGCGACGTGACATGCGTTGCCGACAACGCCCCTGACTTGATACATACACACACACACAGACACACACACACACATGTGCGTGTAAGCAAATATGCCTGCCTGTATATGTATACTATGCTCCCCCTCATTATGTACACCCCCAAGCGGCGTCAGGGCAGAGAGCAAGGCGCACAAACGATATGTGCAATCGGCGTCGCTGCCGCCGCACACTTTGATGTAAAGTAGGAAGCGCCGATAAGCCAGCCGCGGCAGCGGCAGCGGCAGCAAGGCTACTGCGCTCTGTCGGCGGCTCAATTGAAGCGCTGCCTGCGCTGTGACTAAATGATTAGGGCTTATCTGCCCGAAGGACCTCCGGTCAGCGCGCTGACTTGCCTGCTCTCTCCCCATTCCCATTCGCATGCCCCTTTCCATTACCGTTTCATTACCGTTTCGTTCCCGTTTCGTCGTCGTGGCCTCGTTCGCCTCGCCCTCGTCAGCTGCGCTGCCGTCCTGTGCTGCGTCACACACATACATAGCGACACACACGTGCAGTCGCACTAGCCTGCCTATGTGTGTGTACATACAATTATCAGCTGCCGTTGTTGGCCCTCGGCTAGCGCACTCTCTCTCTCTCTCGCGCGCGCTACATGCGTTGCTCTCTCTCCGCAGTTGCGCTCAGTGGTTTTTCAGTGTCGCTTCCTTTCCCATGCGCTAGGCGACCTCACACAAAGCGCCCCACCAACGCCTCTCACTTGACTATGCCAGCGACGCGTGTAGGTGTATTTGTATCAATATGTGCGTGCATGTCTGCGTGTGTGTGTGTTTTACGTTTCGCCACACTACGCTGCTGCTGCTGCCGCTGCTGCTGCGTCGGCTTCGCTCGTTACATAGTGAAACGAAACGAAAACTGAAACGCTGCGAGCAGCGCTGCCAGCGTCGACACCAAAAGTCGCCGAACATTGAAATCGGACAGCGAATGCTGCCGAGTGAACGGCAGAGCAGCTAGCAGCGACGTCGCCGTCGTCATCGTCGTCGTCAGTCGCTCGACCCGTTGCTCAGTTGACTACACTTAGTTCAGTTCTCCGCAAACTTTCAAGCGAAGCGGTTGTGGTTCGTTCTGCTCTGTGTTCGATCGCCCACTCGAGAAAAAAATTAGCAGCAGCTGCGCAACAACAACAACTGCAAGAGCTTTGATAAACGGCGTGTGGAACGCGTTGCAGGGTTTCAAATAGTTTAAGTGAAAATCCGCATGATTTTTGTAAGTTTATAATCAGCATATAAAAAATTGGAGACGCGTGGAACGGTTAATTTAACAAAGCAAAAAAAAAACAAAACAACAAAAAAACAACGGCAAAAATTTGCAATAAAAAGAGCAAAGAGATATAAAGAGAGTGAGATATATGTATATATAAATAAATTTGATATACATGTGCAAACGTCTGTGTAAATGTGTGTGCGAATAGGCAGTTATTAAATCAAATCAAAAATAATTCAACTTAATTTAAACGCAAATTTAATTAAATTAAAAATTAAATTAAATTCATTAATTTCGACTGTAAAATGTTCGAGCCTTATGTGAAAATCAAGAAAAAGCGAAACGTGCATGAAATTTATCAGAATGAAAATATCGCCGTCGACGTCGATGTTGTCGATGTGAATTTGGAGCAACAGCAGCAGCAGCAGCCACAGCAGCAACAGTCGCCGCAGCAGCAGCAGCAACAGTCGCCGTCGCCGCCGCAGCAACTGCCAAGTGATAATTGTTGCTGCCAGAGTGGCACGCAGAATGTTGCCAGTGTTGGCGCAGCAGCAGCAACAGCAGCAGCAGCAGTGGCAAGCAACGCCAGCAGCAGCAGCAGCAGCAACAATTGCAGCCGCCTGCAGCAATTGATATCAACGCCTCCAGTATTACTGCGCAGATCGTCGCTGTCGACGTCGACGTCGGCGTCAGCGTCAACGTTGCCGCAACACCCACACACTGTTGCTGTTGGCACGCCATCGCCGCCGCCGCCGCAGCAGCAGCAGCAGCAACAAGCGGCAGCCGCAGCAGCAGCACCTTCGGTTTTGCAACAACATTTGGGTCACCTGAATTACGAAAGTGGAGCAACTGCAGCAGCAGCGGCAGCAGCAGCGGCAGCAGCAGCAGCAACAAGAAGTGGCACAGCAACACTGGCGCAACATTTGGCAACACCCAGCAGCATATTGCAGGCGGCTTTCAGCAACAGCAACAACAGCAACAGCAACAGCAATTTGCAAAACATTTTGACACGCGCACAAAGTTCCTCATCCTCGTCCTCCTCATCCTCCTCCTCGAACAACTGCAGCAGCGCCTGTGCGGGCAACAGGCACTACAACGGCGGCAACAACAACAACAGCAGCAGCAGCATTAGCAGCAACAGCATCATTGCCAGTCGCCTGTTCGGACCAACTTCCTCCTCCTCCTCCACGAACGTCGCCAGCTCGTCAAGCTCATCTGCCGTCGCCTCCGCCTCTGCCTCCCCCTCGTCGTCAACGTCGTCGCACCACCTGTCGCCGCATCATCATCTGCATAGCCATCATTCCGCGCTGACCAATTCCATTACGAATCGCATTAATCAGTCGATACGCAGGCATCTCAACCAGCAGCAACATCATCACCACAGCAGCAGCAGCAGCGGCAACACCAGCAACAGCAACAGCAACGCCTCATCGAGCAGCAGCTCCAGCTCCAGTTTGAGCTCGTCCTCCTCCTCCTCTACAGCAGCGCACGCTTCTACCTCTGCCTCCTCGTCGCACTATCAGGCGCAGTCGCACTTTAATTGCTCGCATCCTGCACAACAGCAACATCATCACCATCAGCAGCAGCAGCAACATCAGAGCAACAGCAGCCATCACCACAACAACCACCATCAGCATCAGCACCACCATCAGCAGCAGCAGCAACACCACCACCATCACCACAGCAGCAGCAGCAGCAATCACAACAACAACAACAACAATCATCAACAACAACAACAACAATCTCCTCTGTGCCTAGTATTATTAGTTAAATGCCCAAATTCTAAGGAGTTTTGTAACGCCGCCGCAAATTTCTGTGATAAAAGGTAAAATTCCAGCACAATAATTAAATTAAATACCGATAAAAGTGTAAAGCAATGCCAAAAAAATGCTAAAAACACTTGAAAATAAGCAAAAAACGAAAAAAAAATAAAAAAAAAAAAACATTTTATTCTGCTTACGAGTTGCCAAAATAGTTTCTGAAACAATCGGAAATAAAACAGACAGACTTAAGAGTGCCTAACTTAGTTTTTAAAACTTAAAACGACAATTTCTAGCAAAATTTAAAACCACATTTTCTAAGCTTGACCACAATTTATAGCGAGTTTTTTAAAAACCATCGAAAAAACAATTTGCAGTACTATAAAAACTGCATTTTTCGAAACTTCAATTCAAGCTTAAACAACTGCAACTCAATTTTTGAGCTGAAAAACACAATTTAAGTAAAATTTAAACCCATTTTAGTCAATTTTAAATAAGTTTGACAAGAATTTTTTGCAAATTTCTGAAAACTTAAACGAAAAACTTGGAGAACTAATTTAAACGAATTTTCTTAACTTCAAACTGTATTTAAACTCAACTTTCCAAACTGCTGAATAGCTTGACAACAATTATTGGCCAATTTTTAGAAACTGGGAGAACTTTTTAAACCAAATTTTCTAACTTCACTTCACTTCAAACTTTATTTGAGTACAATTTAAACTCAATTTTCCAAACTAAAATTCAGCTTGACCACCATTATTAGCAAATTTTTCAAAACTTAAACGAAAAACTGGGAGAATACTTCACTCGAGAGCAATTTATATCGTGAATTTGTTTTTGGGAACTTGAAAACCCCATACATAAGAGCGATTTCTGCTGAATTTACTGAACTTTGCAGACGACTTTCTAGTGACCCCATTTCCACGAGCAGGTCACTCTAGCCCACTCCACCAACTGGGGGTTACCTAAATAAAGTCAGCATTTCTTCAACTTTTTCGCCTCGTTTTTTTTCCAATTCAAAGCGCACATCCTTGAATTACGTTAACGGGCCAAACTTGAGCTTTTGTCTGGCCCGAACAAAGTTCGTAGTGTTATTATTATTATTATGATTATAACGGTTATTCAGTGTGTTGAATGACTTGTAGTTTCTTGCCACTGTGCTCTGGGTGTATTCATAAAGTATTCATGTGCCTCAGCGATTTGTGCTAGTTTAGTTTTCAGCCTCGACGTAACCCACTTTGCCACTTTGGTCGGATGACCTTACCGCCAGGGGAATGTGGAATATGGCGTGTGATTGAGCGCCGCCAGTGTTGGTAAACAGCTAATTCGGTTAAGCAAATGAACGAACGAACTACTCACTTGTCCGCCCTCGTGCTGTCCCACACTCACTCTCTCAATGTGACCTAAAAACCACCACAATCCACAAGTGAGCGCCCTCCCCCCCCCCCCTGCCCAAAAATATAGCCAGAGGGGGGAAAATAATCGTAAAAAAGAATTAATATAGTTTTTTTTTTTTTTTGTTGGGTTCTTTGCGTAAACATTGGCTAAATTTTATGCTGATGCGTTGCGTTTGTGCTGCTCCATTAATGAGAGTGGATTGTGGGCTGTGGGCTATGGGCTGCGGAGTGTGTGGACTGCATGTGTATGGTTGGTGGGTGCTGCGTGCCAGTCCAAAGGTAAACAGCTGCGCTGGTGTCATTGGCTCGCCTCTGTTTATAATGAAATGGGAGGCATGTGTTTTCGCTATATTTTCTTCAATTTCAAGTGTTCCAGCGCGACGACGACATTATTCTGCACTTGTTGCATATTTTCTCATTTCCATTTTCTTTGGCCTTGCGTCGGCCAGTCGCCAGACGGTGAAGACGACGATGACGACGACGTCCGATAGGGCCCTGAGGCGATAACATGTTTCTTGAGATTGCATTTCTTCCATTTGCCAGATGATTCACTTGGGAATCAGGCAGCAGCAATTAAGATGCTAATGGCCCTGCTACTGCTTGATATATATATAGCCTGATATATGGTATAATTATATATGTGTACTGTATTAAGATGTCTCGATGTTCTATTGAATAGATCGCAATTGCGCCTGGGGCATACGATATCCGATAACTTGTGAGTGCTCAAGGTTTATTTACTTTATTTATATTTATGCACAGTTGTTTTAGAAATTCCCATTGGCCTTTGGTTTCGATTACCGCATGAAATCGAAAGATTACAAACTTATATATGTGTATACATATATATAGTAGTATATGTAATATGTACTATATGTGGTATGAGCTTAATATAGGCATTATGGAGGGCATTCCATGGGGCAAAATATCAGAGTTCGCTGCGAGTTGTGTCCGGCACTGAGTTTGTGGTTTCCTTTTGGGGTTTTTTTTTTTTTTTTTTTTTTTTTTGCACGCCCTCTGAACAAACGGGACGGGAAGGCTGCTTCAGTGCGCCGGCGTAGCAAGGGCTTCTGGCCTGTTGGCCTGTCAATCAATGCAGCCGGAGTGCTTATATATAGGGTGTATAGTATATGTTTGGCAACATGTGGCAGCAACGTTAGAATGCGTCTGCCTTTTTTAAACATGTTATTTTTATTTTATCATCTTTTGTTTTTTTTCTTATTCATTGAACTATATAATTGTTATTGAATTTTTTACATTCATTTTTTAATTTATATATTATTTTTATTTTATAATTTTTTTGTTTAGTTTTTCTTATTTATTGAACTATATAATTTTTATTTAACTTTTTACATTCATTATTTATTTAAATACATTATTTTTATTTTATCTTTTTTTGTTTAATATTTCTTATTTACTTAAATATATTATTTTTACAAAATTTCTTACATTCATTATTCTTTTATATTCGAAAAGTATCCGACCTGATTTTAAATCTTGACAAACCAAAATTTTCAGTTTGGGAAATTTTATTTATTTATTGTTTTATTTTTTGTTTTTTTTATTTATTGTTTTTTTTTTATACATTTTTTATTTATTTATTTTTTTTTATACTTATTGTTTATTTAAATATGGAGAAAGTAAGCCCCACTGTGCTTTGCAACATGCTTCTTAGCAACATGTTGCTGTAGCTATGCGATCGCATTTGTGAAATTGTTAGAATCTGCGCTTATCTCTCTCTCTCGCTTTCAATCTCTTTCTTTCTCTTTCTCACTGTTCTTTTGCTCTGCTCATTAAATTAGTTTAATTTATTTTTCTATTGCTGAATAAAATCTCAACCCTTTGCAACATGTTGTTCCAGTGTGCGATCGCAGTTGTCTCGCTCTATCGCTGTGCTCTTCTCGCAATCAACGAAATTGTTGCTACATTTGTTTCACTTTTCACTCTGTGTGCGACGGACGCGCATTTCACCCAATAAACAAGCACGAAGAGAGTCGCAGCCGCAGTCTTTCTTCTTTCACTCTGGTCCCACATTTTGAATTTAGAACAAATCTCTACGGAAACCACAAGCAAACAAGCACACACACACACATACGTACACATACACTCAATACGCGCACACAAATTTCTAAGCCAATAAAAAGATATTCGAAGCCAAATAGAGTCAAACGGACAGACGAACGGACAGACGTTGTGAGGCATGCGCCATGCGCCTAGAGAGAAAAAGTAGTAGAAATCCGGCAACAACAACAAAAATGAAAGCACGACAAAAACAAAATGTGAAAACGCATGAAAGCCAATTTCTTGCCGCGTTTCCTTCGTTGCCTTCGCTTCGTCGCAGTCACCGCACAATTTGTTTAGAAAGTGCAGAGAAATGGTAAAAGCGGCAAAATGCAAACAAGCCAACAGCAGCAGCAGCAGCAGCAACAACAATGGCCAGGCCAAGCCAAGCCAAGTTTGGCCCAAAACTTTTTGTGCATTGTGAAAATTGGGCACAAAATGTTTATTAATTTATTGATTTCGTTTCATGCCCCCCCTCAACACGTTAATGATGATGACGAACGTGTTTGATCGTGTCGCTTTTCTCCCCACTGTGTTGTTGTTGTTGCTGCTGGCTCTCGCAGTCTACTACTATTATACAATACTACGCTAAACGGCAACGTGCTGCTGCGAGAGCGCAATGAGAGAGAGAGAGCGCGCGGTTGTAAGCTGCTCTCTGCACTAACTACGTCATCAAACAAGTTTTGACTTGGCGTGCTGCCGCTGTCGCTGCCGACTGCGCTACACGATTACATAAAGCTTCGTTTGTCGTCGTCTTCGTCTTCGTCTTCGGCTCGTGTTCGTGCCTGTAGCTGCAAATGTGCTCTCGTTTCACACACACACACACACTGCGCTCGGGTGAAATTCGCTGCCGACGCTAACGTCGCTGCTCGCCGCCTACGCGCCTATGCGGCTGCGCGCGCGCTCTGCCAGCAACAGTGCGCGCCATACGAATAAATACAGGCCAACGTTGCGACGTCGCTTTGACGCTGCAATGTTTACGTAATCGCACAATATGTTTGTATGTTTGTATGTGTGTGTGTTTTCCCTTTGTCGCTGTTTGTGATTAACGCGAAAATAGTGTAAACTTTCATTTATGCTGCAATGCGGCAGTTTCACAACATTTCACACGCAGCGCATTTGGAAAATATTATATATAGATTAAAGATTGTATATGTATATATGTACAGCTGGCGAAAAGCGCACAAATTTCACTCTACTTAAGTGATTTTATATATTTTATATAACAACAGCAACAACAACAGCAGCAGCAGCAGCAGCAGCAGCAGCGACTTTCACGAAAACTGCAGGCAAAACTGCAGACAGCGACGTCAACGTCGACGTCGACGTCGAGGAGCTTTCTCCTTATGGACGCAGGCGACGCTGCGCCGAAGCAGTAGCAGCAGCAACAACAACAAGCAGTAAAACGAAACGAAACTTGAGCGTGGGAGTTTACGAAATTAATATGCGCTCAAGTGTTGACATCGTCATGCATGCATGTCTGTGTGTGTGTGTGTGTGTGTGTCGCAGACGTAGGGCTCAGTGAAATTGCAAGAGCTTTGAGTGGGTGAGCGGCTGCTGTTGTTGTTGCTGCTGTTGCTGCCGTCGCTGCATTTGCGGAAGTAAAGAGAGTGAAAGAAAGAAAGAGAGTTTCTCTTTTGAAATCGTTTGCATTGGCAGGCAAAAGATCGCATTATTTAAATTAAATGGCCGCCAATTCGTATGGCGCTGCCTGCGTCGCTGCCGCTGCCGCTGCCAGTGGTTAAATTTATCTTTGCATCGCTTTTATATAAAGTCTGTCTGTCTGTCTCTGTATGGCTGTGTGTGTGTATGTAAAATGAAAAGCATTTCCTTTACTTCCAAACGTTTTTCACTCGACTCATTTGTTGTTGTTGTTGTTGCTGTTAGGCGAGTGAAAGGAGTATTATCGCTGGCGTTGTTTTGTTTTTGTTTTTGTTTTGTTGGTGAAACCGACAACAACAACAACAACAACAAAAGCAACAACAGCAGCGCCTCTTAGCGAGTGAAAACTCATGCGATAATTTGTTGTAAAAATGAAAATTTTCACCATTTTTACCATTGGCGCTTGCCTTTTGTTGTCGACTTATTTTCCACACACACACACACACTCATTTTCATTTTGTTGCTTTTCATTTCTATCAAATTTCATTTAAATGCTAATGTAAAGTTGCCGGAAGCGTGTGGAAAGCGGCGCAGCGCCTTCAATTGCATAACACACGCTACTTTGCCGGAAAATTGGTGAAAAGTTGTAAGTGATTGTTCGCCCCACAGTGCGGAGGTGTCTTTGCCTGTGCGTGTGTGTGTGTGTCTGTGTGACTGCCTGCTCATTTGGCGCGCTTTGCGCCAGGCAGCTGCACTCACACACACACATACGCACGCACGCGCCTCTCCCCCGCTCTGCAATTGCAGCCTGTGTGTTCCTTATGCTCTCGCTGCTCTTTTTGCTATTGCTAGCAACCCCCTACTCTCGCACTCGCTCTCCCTCTCTCTTCGTCTTAAGTTAAGCCGATTTATTGTACCTTAAAGCGTGCTGCGCCGCCGTTTGTCATAAATTCTCTTAACACGCTTGACCTGCTGCCGCAGCGCTGCTGTTGATTGAGCGGCGCTGTCGGCGTCGCCGTCGCTGTCTAATGCTAAAGATCGCCCAGAGCGTAACATTGCTGCAGCGTGTCCGTGTCGAAATGCATTCGTTTCAGCTGCCACTGGCGGCAGCGCTGCTCATTGTGGCGGCGACGGCGGTGGCGGCGGCAGTGGTAGCTTGTTTGCACACAAAGAATAAAAATGAGAATAGGCTGAGCCTTAAATGCAGCCTTAGATTATGACAAGCTAACAATGCGCTTAGTTTAGTTAGAATTTGTATTAATTTATGAAATCTTTATAATTATTATAATTTGTTATTACTATTATTATTTTTACTATCAATATTCTCATTTTTATTACTACTATTATTATTCTTATTATTTTTATTCTTATTATTCTTATTGTTATTATTATTAGTAGTATAATTTTTAGTATTATTATTATTATTATTATACCTATTATTAGTTATAATAATAATTATTTATAATTAAAAATTGAGAAGTAAACCACAATTAATTTATTAGACTTTTATAATTATTATAATTTTTTATTATTCTTTTTATTATTATTATTCTTCTTATTATTATTATTCTTCTTATTATTATTATTTTTCTTATTATTATTATTCTTCTTATTATTATTTTTTATTATTATTATTCTTATTATTATTATTTTTATTATTCCTTCTATTATTCTTATTATTATTACTATTTATAAATAACAATTCTAAAGTAAGTCACTGTCCCACTGTGCTAAGGGCCAGCCTAACGTGCTGCGTCATAGCGCACGTTTAGCGACGTCAGCGTCAACGTCAACGTCAGCGTCGCTGGCAGCGCCCATTAATCATCACGAGTTTAACCTCAGCTGTTGACCAGCAGCAGCAGAAGGGAGGCTGCCCAACACGGCATGGTTCTCTTCGCTGTCTCTCGCTCCCTCTCTTTGCCCGCTTGTTTGCCTGTGTGTGTGTGTGTGTTTGCTTGTCTCGTGTAACCTTAACTGCAGACTCGTGCGCCATGGGCTTTGCCTTGTGGCGCCGCCATCGCATGTTCTCCAATGTCATAATAAACAAAACTTTTTTGGCAGCCCTTCGCAGCGACATTAAGAGAGCGCAGTGTGCGCGTATGTGTGTGTTTATGTATGCAAGAGCGAGCACAGTGTGAGTGTGAGTGCGAGCGAGCGCGACGTCAGCTTAAGCTTTGCAGGTGTTTGGCTGTGTGTATGTTTGTCTGTGTGTGTGTCTCTCTCAATGCCAAATCAATGTCATTAACACTAAAGCACACTCACTAAAATTGAATAAAGCTACTTGAAGGTACTAAACCTGACGATATAGCGGTTGCCTTCGCCGCGTGATTGACGTCGCTGTCGCAGTCGCAGTCGGCAGCGCTGTCGGCTTGGTTCTGTCGTTGTTATTGTTGCTGCTGCTGCTTCCGATGCTGCTGCTGGTGCTGCTGCTTCGGTTTGTTGTACGTTCACCTTGATAAAAATTCGCGTCAACCTTTTAACACACGCACGCGCTGTCACACACACGCACACACACACACACAGGCGCGCACACACTGAAGGTCCTTCTTTCAAGCGTTTGATGGCCAAGCAGTCGCAGTCGGCGTCGCAGTCGCAGTCGACAGCGGCAGATGCCACGCAGTTGTCCAAGCAAGACGCTGTCAGCGCTGTTGTTGCAGCCTTGTAGAGATTTTCCTAGTTTTTCCTACGTTTTAATTGTTTAGAGTTGAAAATGTTGCAGTTGTGCCTTTGTCGTGTGTGTGTGTGTGTGTGTGTGTGCTTCCCCCTTGCATCTGCTGCGCATTGTCTCGCTCCCCTCGCTGTCTCTCTCTCTCTCTCTCTCTCTCTCTCTCTCTCTCTCTCTCGCTCTTCGTCTCTCGCTGCCTCTGGCCATTGTTTGTCAATTTTCCGCTCTTGGCTACATTTTGGCCCATTGTTTGATGTCATCTGCAGGCCGCCGCAGCAGTTGTTATCCTTGCGCTGCACATCCTGTTGTTGTTGTGTGCGCTGCGCTGCCTTTGCCTCTGCCTGTGCCTTAGCATTTTCTTCTTTTGGCCCTCGCTGAGATTTTTCCAGCCAGTTTCCATTTGCCGCTGCCGCTGAACAGTCGTCGCTCTGCGCAACTCCTACAGCTTCTTAGCTTCCACTCGTTGGATTGTAAAGCTCACGCACGCGCGCTCATCAGCTGAAAGTTCCTTGCAGCCTTAGCATCCACACAGTGTGTCCATACTTACTGCGCCTTAGCATCTACACAGTGCGCTGGCGTGTGAATACTAGCAGCATCTTAGCATCCACACAGTGTGTCCATACTGGCTGCACCTTAGCATCCACACAGTGCGCAAGCGTGTCAATACTAACTGCATCCACACAGTGTGTCCTTACTTGCTGCACCCTAGCATCCACTCTATACGCAGGCGTGTGGATTGTAAAGCCAACAATTGCTGAGCGCAGCTGCTGCAACTCAGCATCCACACGTTACGCAGGCGTGGGCTGTAAAGCTCACTCGCCCACGCAAAAGCTTTTGCGCATGCGCTGCTGTTCTGTTCTGAACGGTCAATCGCTTTCGTTTTCGCGGAATAACGGTGCACGTTCTGCCAGCGCCGGCGTCGACGTCGACGTCGTTATGCATGCACGCTGCACATTTTGGCGCATTTCGTTTTGTGATTTCCGTGTGCTCGTGTCGCTGTCGCTGTCGCGCGTCTGCTTTGTGTGATATTTAAGAACATTTTCACAAATTTCCGTAATTGTGTGTGCGTCTGTGTGTGCGTGTGTGTGTGCGAGTGTCTTGTCTGTGCGTGTCGTGTACGTGTGTATTCTGCGTGTGTGCTAAATTAGTGCGGCAAGCTGGAGAACTCGCTGCTGTTGAAGCTGCTCAATCTTCTGGCCAGGCACACGAGCAGCGACGATAGCAACTTTGTGAAGATCGAGTTCGAGCGCAGCATCATGGATCTGCTGCAGGAGCCGAGGTGCCAAATATATATATATATATATATATATATATAATAAAAAAAAAAAAAAAAAATTATAAAAATATATAAAAATATTTATAATATTTATACCAATAATATTAAATGAATAATGTAGCTGTAATAATTATTGCTATCTAACTATATATCTATCTATATCTTCTTATGCCTCGCTCTAACCTCAAACTTTGTACTCTGCTCTCTTACAGATTGCCGGTGAACGAATGTCAGGCAAGCCAAACAGCTAGAGTCACCTCGAACCTGCACGCATCCAGTAGCACAATGGCGGTCAGCCGTGTTCCCTCGCCGCCCTTGCCGGAAGTTAATACGCCAGTCGCTGAGAACTGGTGTTACACGCAGGTAAGATCAGATCCATTAAATCCAATCTCTCGCTCTCGCTTCACCTGAAGGATTAAATTACACAGGGTGCGTGCACCCTCGGTCAATGTGTAAGCATTTTATGCACATTTTGCATTCCTATGGATTTGCCTGGGATTACGTCTGTGCGACGAGCTCAAATTTCAGTTTGTCCTCTGTAAACTGAATCCCAATGCTGTGGTCGAGCACAGCAAAATGCATTTCCGTTGTCCTTGTTCCTTAGTTAACGCCCGAAAAAAAATCAAGATATGATCGGATTTATGAGCAGAGAAGACTGCAGAATAGAATGTAGATAATGATTTTTTTAAAATTTATTTTCACAAAGGTTATGAAATTCTAAACTTCTAAGCTGCAATATCTCATGGGATAAAAAAGGATCTCGTTAGCCAAGGATTAATGAGTGGATTTTTGATATAACATAGATATAAAGGAGAATTGGAAGAAAGCTGAAGAAGTTTCTTGAAAGTAATTTTAACGAAAAATAAGAAATTCTAAAGCAAAACTTCAATTTTTTATAAAATTCAAAAAAATCGCGTAAGATTTATGGTACAGGAAAAAACATACCACATTCCATTGAAGAGACAACTCGACTGGTAGAAAGCTGTAGAGCATAGACTAAAGCTCTCTTGAAAGTTGATCGAAGAAAGTGCAAGTGCAATCGATAAAAATTCCATAAAAAACCATGAAAGGAAGGTATTTTGAAGTCGTATTTCAGTTCTAAACGAAGCGGAAGAAACGCTAATACAGCGAAAGCTATTGGAAGTATTCAACTCTTTTTTTTAGTAGTTAGTAGAAAAAAGCCCTATAACTTCCTAATCTCTCAAAATCTAAAATAAAAAAATTAGAAATTTTGGAAAAGGATTTATGCGGAAGATAAGACCAGATAGAAGGTTGCTAGAAAAAAGAGCTATACATACTAAACCAAACGTTTCTAAACTCTCAAAATTGAAGTGAATATTTATTAAAGCATGTTAAAAATGATTTAAGACTTAACTGACTGAAAGCTAAGACTAGACTCAAGCTAAAGCCCTACAAAATTTTGTATAAGCTACAAAAAGCCTAAAATAAATTGAACAACATAATAATCGTATTATTCTCTGCTCTACTTGCAGGTCAAAGTGGTTAAATTTAGTTATATGTGGACCATAAATAACTTTAGTTTTTGTCGGGAAGAAATGGGTGAAGTACTCAAATCGTCCACATTCTCAGCCGGTGCTAATGACAAACTAAAATGGTAAGTCGCAGGAGTAAATAATAAAAATAAAAAGAAAATCTAACAATTATTTGTCGCAACAGGTGTTTACGGGTGAATCCCAAGGGTCTAGATGAGGAGAGCAAGGATTACTTATCATTATATTTACTGTTAGTTTCGTGTAACAAATCTGAAGTCAGAGCCAAGTTCAAATTTTCCATATTAAATGCAAAACGTGAGGAAACCAAAGCAATGGAATCCCAGCGGTAAGTGGCAGATAAAAGAATTTCTTTTAGTTAATAATTATTTTTATAAATAATATTATTTATTTTGCTTGCAGAGCTTACCGTTTCGTGCAGGGCAAAGATTGGGGCTTTAAGAAGTTCATACGCCGCGATTTTCTCTTGGACGAGGCCAACGGCCTGCTGCCCGAGGACAAGCTGACCATATTCTGTGAGGTCAGCGTCGTGGCGGACAGTGTGAACATCTCCGGACAATCCAACATTGTGCAGTTCAAAGTGCCCGAGTGCAAACTCTCTGAAGATCTCGGCAATCTGTTCGACAATGAGAAATTCAGCGATGTTACGCTTTCGGTGGGCGGCCGTGAGTTTCAGGCGCACAAAGCCATATTGGCAGGTAAGCATCTATATATATATTTTTATATATATTCCTGTACACTCTGATCTAATGCATCATGCATGCTCGGCTTACAGCGCGTAGTGATGTCTTTGCGGCCATGTTTGAGCACGAAATGGAGGAGCGTAAGCTGAATCGTGTCGCCATAACCGATGTGGATCATGAGGTTCTCAAAGAGATGCTCCGATTTATATACACGGGCAAGGCGTCCAACCTAGAAAAAATGGCTGATGATCTCTTAGCGGCTGCTGATAAGGTAAGTGTGCTGAAGTAGAAAGAAAAACTAGGCCTAAAGTTGGTTCAGTTAAAGCATATACTTGGAAGTTATAGAATGTCTGATTTTTGAATTTCGAAAATAGATCAACTCAATTTTTAATTTGTTTTGCTTAAGGCAGCATAGAGCCAGCTCTAGCCAGTTCAAGCTTGTTCAATTTATTCATATAACTAAATTAATAAATCTATTATACGTATTTTAATATATTTTTTAATATTGAGTTTCGGAAACTGTAGTTTTTTTCTGTTAATCTCTGTAATTCAATAGTTCAATTTATTGTGTTAATTTTAGTTCAGGCTTTCGAAAATTAGTTCAATATATATAGTTTTATTTAGTCAGTTACAGACAGGCTATAGTTAGAAACTATGCAATATATTTATATTTAGGCACACTTCAGCTAGAAGCAATAACTTATGCAATAGACTGTTAGATCTTTACTTATATCTATAAGACTTGCAAAAATTAGATCAACGTACTTTTTTTTTTTTTTTTTTTTTAACTTGCTTTTATATATTGAATCTTCTCTAACTTAAACGTAAAGTTGAATTCAGATTGGGCGAAAGTGAAGCTATAGTTTTATAGGATAGTTTTTTTTTATTTTTATAGATATCTTTATAACATATAAATAATAAAATAATTTAATATATAAATAAATAATATATATAAATAAATATATCATGATTTTTAGATAAATGCATAATTTGATGTTTTGAATTTGAGTTTGAGAATTTTAAAAAAGACTAGAATTAGCACTTGAATCAATAAGTCCCGAGACTAAATAAAAAAAAACTTTATAAAAGACTTTATTCAACAAAGTAGTCTCCTTGAAGAGAAGTAGCATCAGTCCAGCGCTTTTTCAATATTTCAATATCTTTCTTGTAGAACGATTTATCTTTGAAGTGGCATTTTTTTTTATTTAGAAAATTATACTATACTAAATTATCAGGTTGACTGCCTTTAGCTTAAGTCAGACTAGAAGTAGCAACTACAAATTGTACAATTTATATTTAAATCTTTATTAATCTCTCTTTCTCCTCTCTCTCTCTCTCTCTCTCTTGCAGTATGCACTCGAAAAGCTGAAAGTGATGTGCGAGGAGGCGCTGTGCGTCAATCTCTCTGTAGAAACAGCAGCCGAAACGTTAATATTAGCAGATCTCCACAGTGCGGATCAATTGAAAGCACAAACGATAGATTTCATAAATACGTAAGTACAGCAAAATACCCCAATAAATGATATTAGATTTTAATAGATATTTCTCTCTGTGTATCTGCAGTCATGCCACCGATGTGATGGAAACCTCTGGCTGGCAAAATATGATCACAACACATTCACATTTGATAGCGGAGGCATTTCGTGCCCTCGCAACACAACAAATCCCACCAATTGGACCACCAAGGAAACGCGTGAAAATGAGCTGAAACCGTTATGCAGCAGCAATACAACTAACAGCAACAGCAACAACAACTGCAACACCAACAACAACAGCAACAGCAACAACAAGCAACAACAGCAACAGCAATACCTACAACAGCAACAATAATATTAACAACAACAACAACAACAACAATAAAAATTGTAAAACAAATTTAAAAAGTTGCATTAACCCGAAATCGAAGCAGAACTCAATAGTAACACGAGCAGCTAATAGTACTACCAACAACAGCAACAACAATAACAACAAGCAACAACAACAGCAACTGGCAGCAAAAGTACCGTTGATTGTTTCGGGTTTATTTTATTTTATTTTCAATAACTTGATAAATGTAATATTTTTATTTTGTTGATTTATTATTACGTTTAATGTTTATTTATAAGTTGAAATTAAAGCAAGATCACACACACACACACACAAAAGCGAGAGAAAAACCCACAACAGCAACAACAACAATGAGAAGAGAACACCAGAAGAATTCTAATAAGCGTAAAGTTCATAAGCAAACGCAGAAGGCAAATATAATATAAATATAATATAATAATAATAATAATAATCGTATGCATAAAATAAAATAATATAAACTACAGATACAGATACAGATACAAATACAGATACAGATACAGCTATAAATACAGATACAAATAAAAATGGAAATGAAAAGCAAACAGAAAAAACTATTATAATTATTATTATTATTATGTAATTCTATTATTATGATTACCGCGTATAATTACAAAGCGTACACTTTGATTGTGATGTATATTCGATGAGTATGACTAATGCATAATGATACGGATATGATAATGAAGTTGATTTATATATTGTGTATATGTAAACGCTGCTAATTGAATGCGAGAGAGCGAGAGCGAGAACGAGAGAGAGCGAAAGAGAGAGCATTAAAGGTTTTATTTTTGTATTTACCGAAAAACTACAGCCCCGACTTCCCTACCACTACCACACACACACACAGTACAGCTGCAACACCACCGTCACACAGATACACACACACACACACATTGTAAACACAAAATTTCTGCGCTAATTTCGTTACAAAATAAACTCCAATGTTTTCTGTTTTTAAGTATTTAATGCAAACTTCTTTATTTCTTGTAAAAAAAAAAAACAAAAACCAACAAAACAAAAGCAAAAGCAAAACAAAAAAGCAAGCGAAACTATAAAAAATCTAAGCATTGACGAAATAAAAGCAAAACGTAGCACTCTGTGTATAGTAAGCAAAAACAACAACAAAAGTCTTTCTTATATGACGACGGGGTCGCAGTGGGGCAGACAGCTTAAAAATAAACAAGAAAAAAAAATATAGAAAAAAAAAAAAAATACTAAAGGTGATAATGATGCGGTATGGAATTTGTGCAGTATGTAAATATATATAGCAGTATAAAGCTTGCGAGCGCAGCGCAGGCGCCAAGCGGTTCCAGTAGACTCCATATACATATATATATATATATATATATGTGCTTCTTCAGACAACGACAACGACGTATTCCAATTGACCAACAAAGCAGGCAATAAGTTCAAGACACACACACACACACTTTTATGCATGCCAATCTAAATGTGTAGCAAACAATAAGCGAATCGCTGGCCAGATCGTAGTATATATATATATAAAAAAAAAAAAAAAAACCTATAGCAAACTGAGGGAGTAACGCGATTTTTAACATGCAAATTGTAATTGTATTTAACAAATTAGATAATAAATTAATATGTTCTAAAGCCGCATCTATTTCTTCTCCTGCTCGTCGAGGAACTGCTGCAGCAGTGCACCATCGATGGGTATGGTCAGCTGCTCGGAGCCGTCGACGCTGCGCTTCGACTTGACCAGCTTGTGATCGAGGAATTCGGTGAGCTGTGCACGCAGTGCCAGATCGGAGCTGACCAAAAAGGCCTCGCGACAGCTCCAGTAGAGATCCTTGAAGGGCATGCCCTGGTACGTGGCATTGCCCTTGTGCTTCAGCTGGAACTTCACGATGAGCATGTAGATGCCGCGCGAGTTCGTCGTCAGCGAGGAGAAGACGCTGCGCAGCGAGGAGAGCGCCAGCTCGCCGGAGTTCTGCACCAGCAGTGAGTTCTCGAACGCCGTCTCATCGCTATAGGGCAGCATGGTGGTGCAGTCCCACCACGAGAAGTTGAAGTTGCTCAGCTTGTTCTGGTCCCAGACTAAAATTAACTCAATAATTATTACTGCCATATACTAGACTAAATTTAGTTACTCACGCAGCGGCGTATTGATGTGGTCGATGGAGGCCAGCAGATGTATGTTGGGCACGCGTGCCAGGCGCGCCAGTATGGCCTGCGCCTTCACGTTGCGCAGCATGGCGCCATCGAGATTGTGCACTATGAGAAAGAGATGCGTTTCGGGTATCAGTGCGAACTCCTCCTCGATCATGTCCACCGCCTCGTGTGCATTGGCCGCACTCGGTCCGGCATCGAGTATGTCGCCCGTAATGCTGTCCAGCAGATCCTTGAGCGTCAGACTGGGAAAGAAGCCGTTGATCACCAGCACCGTCTGCTGGGCGAGCACTTGGCGATGAAAGGATTGCAGCAGCTGGCGCTTGGAGCCCAAGCCATAGAGCAGTATGTTGAATCCCTCGTTGAGTATGCACATCCATTTGGAGAAGTACGAGCGATACTCCTCCATGATCGCATTGATGGCAGTCTCGTGCTCCGGCGACGCCTTCATGTCGGCCAACAGGCTGAACAAACGATCGGCGGCCAAGCGCGGATTCTTGAGCCGATCAAGCGTGTGATCCGAGGTGAGTATCTTGCTGCTGGCATGCGAGTGAAAGTATCCATCGCTCTCCGGCACGTACTCATTGGATTTCTTGACACGCGCCGCTTGGCGCTGGCGTGCCGCCGACGGTGTCTTGGGCAGCACTGGCACAACGATGGCACGACGGGATTTGCTCGGCGTCTTGGGTTCATCGTCGGCGGCATCGTTGTCCGAGGTGGCACCATCGCTACTAGTGCTACTGCTGCTGCTCGAGGAGTTCGCGTCGCTGGGCCGAAAGTCGCTCTCGTCGCCGGAGAAGTCCTCATCCGAGTCGGCCACAATGCGTGCGATTTCTGGCGGGAGAAGAGGAAGGTAGAGGCATTAGCAATGGAGCAACTGGCTCTGGTTATAGTGTCATCATGGCTTACGCTTCTTCACCCGCGTGCGCACATGCGAGGGCGTCTTGGGATCATCTGCCTTCCTGCTGCGCTTCGTGTCTGGCGTCTTGACACCCAAGCGCGGTGTTTTCGGTGTCTTCGGCGTCTTGGGTGTGCAGGGCGTGGCGTTCAGCGCGGCCAGCGACATGGCATCACGCTTCTTGGGCGTATTGAAGCCGAACAGACTGGTCCCAGCCACATCGTGGTCGGCCTGCATGAGCTCAAGATCGTGTGCGTTGGGCTTGGCTGCACCGGCAACTGGCTCCACATTTCCGTCCTCATTTTCCGTCGCCTCCTGCTCCTCGCTCTCGGAGCACTCCACGTAGTTGAGCACAATGTGATCTTCGGCCACGCCTCGCTTGTACGCCTGATACTTCTTGGTGGGACTCGGCCGGCGTGTGGAGCGACGTCGCGTCGCCTGTGGCTGCTGCTCCTCCACATCCGCTGCGCTCGACTCCTCCGAGTTGGTCAGATTCTCTATGGACTTCAGGCTGGCAGCTTGCGGACGCGCTGCGAATTGCTTCTGTTTCTTTGGAGTTTTGTACTCCGCTGCAGCTGTCTGCGTCTTTGACGGAGTTCCACTCATACTTCACGCACTCGCGAAATAATTAAGCAATTAATACAATTTAATTAAAATTGCAACAAGATTAGTTTATAAATGGAATTCTTGTTGTTTTTGCCGCCGTTTTGTTAATGCCGTTATCGATCGTCAGCTTTTCTGATATCGATAAGGAAGTCACGAATTGGCGGCTATCGATGCCATCGCTTGTAAGCATGCAGTAAGCAATCGATGCATCCATTTGACAATTAATCGTTAAGCTGCAATGTTATTCGCAAATTGAAATTTAAAATTTTTAAAAAGTTCTTATATAAAAAATGCAATTATTGGGCGCCAGAAATAAATAATTATGTACTGCAACGTTTATACTTTTTAAACTTCCCGCTTTTGTAGAGCAGCGCATCGCCAGCCTCCACAGCTGTGTCGCTGAATATATCGATACATCATTAACATTTAAATTTCCCTTCACTTGTTTAATTTCCTGGCATCGCATTTAAATTGAACTTTTTAAATTTCTCGCTCAATCCAGCTGTTATTACTTAATAGAATATGCCATAAAAATACCAATACATCCCACAGACAAAGCTTTAAAATTTAACTCTGCTTGTTAAATTCTTCGTGCGCTTAATATATCAATACAAATTTTAAAATTCCCGCTCTTGCAAAGAAGCGCACAGCTCGTCAGTTCTGCTGTAATCGATTATGCTTCAAATATTAAAACATTTTTTTTTTTCCCCTCATTTTTAAATTTCCCGCCAGTTGTTCTATACTTGCATATGCCAAAAATATCGAACTTCGTAAAATTCCCACTCTCGCTGTAATCGAATATACCAAGCAAAACATCGATAGCTCTCAGTCGAATCAGTTACATCACTAACTCTGAGTCAGGCGGTTTAGCGTGCGGCAATTTTCACAGCAAGCAGTAGCCAAGTGTTTTTGATTTGTTTAATTTTTTATTAAAACTCGCACAGCAGAGACGAAAAATGTCGACATTGGCAAGCCCCCTGAGCATCGCTGGCACGCGACAGTCCGGCGCCTCTGTGCGCACACAGAACGGTAAGAAATCGAAGCTTTCGACAACAGCTGCAGCCGTGCAGCAGTCGCCGGGGGTGACAAGCACGTTGTCGCACGAGTGCCCAGAAGAATGTTCCCGAACAAAGCTACAGAGCAAAGCTACAATCATCTCGAGTATTGTGGGTGCGGGCAAACAAGCTGTGCAGCAGCACCACGGAGTACATGCCACAAACACTCGACAATACTCGAAGTGAGGTTATGGTGTGTTTGGGCGTCCGGGAGAGCAGACAGCAGATCTGGAAAGATTCCAGTCTAATTTATGCTCTGGCTTCTATTTTGCAGTCATGGCGGCGCTCTCCATTTCCAACATTGTGAAGAGCTCGCTGGGTCCCGTGGGCCTGGACAAAATGCTGGTCGATGACATCGGCGATGTGACCGTGACCAACGATGGCGCCACCATACTGCGTCTGCTCGAGGTGGAGCATCCAGCAGCCAAGTGAGTCCCTTCACAATTATGCGTGCTTGAAATGGTCTTAACTGTGTGTATTCGTATTGCTGCTCAGGGTGCTGGTGGAGCTGGCACAGCTGCAGGACGAGGAGGTGGGCGATGGCACCACATCCGTTGTCATTCTGGCCGCCGAGCTGCTCAAGAATGCCGATGAGCTGGTGAAACAGAAGATTCATCCCACTTCCATCATCTCGGGCTATCGCATTGCCTGCAAGGAGGCCTGCAAGTACATTTCCGAGCACCTGACCGCGCCCGTGGACGAGCTGGGACGCGACTCGCTGATCAACATTGCCAAGACGTCGATGAGCTCGAAGATCATTGGCGCCGATGCGGACTTCTTCTCCGCCATGGTCGTGGATGCCGCTCAGGCGGTGAAGATCACCGATCCCAAGGGCCAGACAGCGTACTCGATCAAAGCCATCAATGTGCTGAAGGCACATGGCAAGTCGGCACGCGAATCTGTGCTGATTCCCGGCTACGCTCTCAACTGCACCATTGCCTCGCAGCAGATGCCCAAGAAGATTGTCAACGCGAAGATTGCCTGCCTGGACTTCTCGCTGCAGAAGACCAAGATGAAGATGGGCGTCCAGGTGCTGATCAACGATCCCGACAAGCTGGAGGCCATTCGTGCCCGTGAGCTGGACATCACCAAGGAGCGCATCAACATGATACTGGCCACCGGCGTCAACGTTGTGCTGGTCAGCGGCGGTGTCGATGATCTCTGCATGAAGTACTTCGTCGAGGCCGGCGCCATGGCTGTGCGTCGCGTCAAGAAGAGCGATCTGAAGATCATTGCGAAGGCAACAGGCGCTGCGTTCCTTACGTCGCTGACGAACATGGACGGCGAGGAGAGCTTCGATGCCTCGATGGTGGGCGAAGCCGCCGAGGTGGCACAGGAGCGCATCTGCGACGATGAGCTCATCCTCATCAAGGGCACCAAGGCGCGGTAAGTGCAGCTCTAGCTCCTGCTCTAGACATGTAGTAATCTTTCACTTTAACTTTGCAGTGCCGCCGCATCCATTATCCTGCGTGGTCCCAACGACTTCTACTGTGATGAGATGGAGCGCTCCGTGCACGACGCACTCTGCGTGGTGAAGCGTGTGCTGGAAAGCAAAAAGGTCGTTGCCGGCGGCGGCTGCGTCGAGGCAGCACTCTCCATTTACCTCGAGAACTTTGCCACATCGCTGTCGTCGCGGGAGCAGTTGGCCATTGCCGAGTTCGCCAAGTCGATGCTGGTCATTCCGAAGACTCTGTCTGTGAACGCCGCCAAGGATGCCACAGATCTGGTTGCCAAGCTGCGCTCCTACCACAACTCCAGCCAGACGAACACCAAGCATGGCGAACTCAAATGGACTGGCCTGGATCTCATCGAGGGCGTGGTGCGCGACAACAAGAAGTCCGGTGTGCTTGAGCCGGCCATGTCCAAGATCAAATCGCTGAAGTTCGCCACGGAGGCGGCGATCACAATTCTGCGCATCGACGACATGATCAAGCTGAATCCCGAGGACAAGAGCGGCAAGAGCTATGCCGATGCCTGTGCCGCCGGCGAGCTGGACGGTTAAAGCTGCACTTAACAATCGCTTTATACTTGGTTAGGCATTTAATCTTATGTATCACTCACACACACACAAACTATCGTACTACACCCGCCTCCTCTACCCCCTCTACCATTTATTTGTATTAACAATCCAATTGTTTGCCGCTAACTGCGATTTGTATTAATACCCCTTGCGCACCATAAAAACGCCTACTCTCATCCACGTAATACGCATAATAAATGGAACTTCTTGAATATGCCCGCGGCGTATGCAAAACTCAACTGGAGATCAGTGTTTATGCTGGCAAGAGAACAAGACAAGAGAGAGAGAGAGGAGAGAGCATAGCCAGAGACTCAGAGAGGGAGATCGTTTTGGGGGGGCTATAAATAGCGCGTGCATCCATTTTGTCTATAAATACAAAAAGAAAACAATTTAGCGAGCAGTCGCGAGCGTAGTGTGGCACTAAAAAATATTCTAGTAAATTTCGGGAACATTATAAAATTATAAAGCTATAGAAAATGTCTGCGCATCCCGTCGCAGGCGATGTGAACAACAATGAGCCCGGTGAGCAGGCGGCAGGCGAGTCGCCGGCGCAAGCACAGAACGAGCTGCTCGACATGGTCTTCACGCTGGAGAGCGAGAAGCAGGCGCTGCTCGAGGAGTCTCGCAAGCGTATCGCTGGGCTGCGCAAAGATTTTGAGGTTAGTTTCGAGTGGATTGAGCGATCGTTCAGTTGATGCCAATGCCATTGCCATTGCTCCTAGGAAGCGCTCGGCGAAAACGAGCGGCTGAAGCGACGAGTGGCGAACCTCGAGCAGTCGCTCAAGCAGTCCGTCATGCTGGGCGGCACCGATGCGCCCAAGTCGCGACAGGAACAGGAGGAGCTGCTGCTCAAGGCCAAAACGCTGCTGTTCGAGAAGACCAAGGTGAACAAGCAGCAGGAGCAACAAATCGCGGTGCTCAAGAATCAAGTGGAGTCCGTCAAGGATGTGCTGCAGGTCACCAAGGATATGCTGCAGCTGAAGACCACCGAGTGCGAGCATACACAGGCGCGCCTGGAGAAGAGCCAGCTGTGGATCAAGGCCGAGCAGGAGAAGTGTGCGCTCACCGAGAAGAAGCTAGTGATCTCGAAGGGCGTCTACGACAAGCTGCGCGCCGAGTACGACACACAGTCCAAGATATTCAAGGTGCGTCGCAGGCAGGCGATACCAGAGCATAATACAAAATTAATTCTACTATTTCTTCTCGCAGGATCTGAAATCGGCGTACGAGCAGAAACTAAAGGTGCTGACCATCGCCTTGGAGGAGGCCAAGAAGTAGCTGAACAATTTAATAAACTACATATGTTAATTAAATGCACATGTCTTGTTTATAAGTTCAATAATTTAATCATCGTTACGCGCCGCGCCCGCTGCTCGTCTAGGCGCTCTGCTTGCCCGCCGGCTGCTGCTGCTGCTGTTGCTGCTGCTGCTGGATCATTTTCGCTGCGGCCGCCTGCTTCATCTCCAGCACGCCCATCACAGAGTTAAGGAAGCGCGACTTCTGCATGTGAATCTTCTCGATTTTCTCGATCTGTTCCTGCACGTACTCGACGCGGCGCTTGAAATAGTCCTTGGATCCGTCCAGATCCTGACCAAAAATAGAGATCAGCTAAGGTGAGCATTGGGGCTGAGTGACATTGGCATACCTTTTCGATGTAGTAGCCGGTGCCGATGTCGATGACGAAATTGTTGAGGTCCTTGATGCGGCCGGGCACGTACATACTGCTGGTCAGCGGCACGAGGATTTGGCGGTTCTCCCAATTGGGCTGAAATGATTCGAGTGCCTCTTTGGAGCCAGCGTATTTCGCTTTGCAGCCGTGCAGAGTTGACAGCGAGTCCTGAATGTTGCCGATTTCCTAGACGGGCGGAGCGCAAAACACAATTATTTCGACCATGTGCCACAGTCTCAGAGTCTGCATCTGCTGCGTGCGGCAGCCAAACCCCTCCCCCCCCCTGGGCCCACGTTCTCTTGCACTGTGACTAACACACCCACACGCGGCTGGCGACTGGCACTCACCTGCTCGAACTCTTGCCTGATTTGCATCAGCTGCTCGGGGCTGAGCTTGGTGAGATCGATTATCTCAGGCTTTGCGGTGTTATTTGCGGTTCCAGCCATGATTTGTGCTTAAACTTATAACTTATTAAAAATAATTTCAATTTTGCAGTCACACGCAAATCGCTGCTATGTGCCCTCACAGGGTGACTCGCTGCAGTCACAATTCTCGTTTGGTTCAAACGAACGTCGAGATGAATTCAAATGTGAACTTGTTCCGTAAGTACTGAACGAAACCAGCCATTACTAAGCGCCAACCATTTAAATATAGATTTTAATTATATTTTAATGAATTATTACTCTATATCATTGATTCCTTTTTATTATTACAAACATATACGTTGACTAAATGTTCGATAGTTGAAAAAAGCAAAAGAATTAGTTCGATTGAACAATACCTATCGGTTCTTGGCATAACATAGCTATGACATCAGCTTGACGCTAACAGCGTTTGACTGTTATTTAACATAACCGTTTCCAATAGCACGCAATGCAGCGCGCGGTTCTCCATTTGAATTCAAAATAATAACCGCATTTGTGTACTTTTATTTTATTTATTATATGCAATGTTATAATTCTGTGTTTTGTCAGTCATTCTGTATTTGTATGCATTTTTTACCATTTTCTTTCTCATAAATTATAAAATCTAACATAAAACAAAGCAATTTCTTTAACAATCACTGCCGCTACATGTACATACACCTTACGATTTGTTATAATATATGTGTGTGTGGGCGCAGCCATTACATGTTCATATACATATTCTCTGTAGTTATATACTGCGTATATATGCATGCATGTCTGTCTGGGCTGTGTGTGAGTGTGTGGTAGTGTGTGGGTGTTTGTTGCCTTTGTATATATATATTAGATAACAATGATATTAAGCCTAAATAGATACATATATATGTATGTATGTATGTAAGTTTAAGTTGTATTGATACATTGTTTGCATTTCATTCGCATATCTGTTCCTATGTCCATTCAACTATTACATGCTTTAACTAAGTTACTGTTACTCATTAAACTAACTGTACTTGCCTTGCCCTTATCAATTATGTTTATCATACATAACATTAATCCTTACTCATTTGGTATCTGGTATTGGGTTCCATTCTTTT
The DNA here is from genome assembly GCA_035046045.1 of Zaprionus bogoriensis. NCBI lineage: Eukaryota > Metazoa > Arthropoda > Insecta > Diptera > Drosophilidae > Zaprionus > Zaprionus bogoriensis. The sequence goes on from JAWNOI010000010.1 coordinate 3,760,637, forward strand.
CGTTTTCTTTTTTTATAATTTTTTTTTTTGTTTTCTGTCTAATATTGTTTTTAAACAATTTCTCGAGATAATAATTTGCATGGCGTGTAGAATTTTCAATTTGATAAATTTGGTTTTGGTTTTTTCTTTGGGCTTTAAAGTGTGCTCTTTTTTTTGGAATAATCGCAAGGCAAAAGTTCGGAAATTACGTCAATTGAAATGAATAATAATAATTGTGGTATTTTTTTTTTTTTTTGCGTTTTCATTTTAAATGCAAAGTTTTCCTTGTGCAGCATTAACATTGTGAAGATAGAAATTCTGGTTGTAGCCATTGGAGAGTGTTACGTACAATATTTAAGTGGGAATGGTAATTTGTTATCAACAGCATTCGTTTTTTTTTTTCGTTCGTTCGTTCATTTAGCAATTAATTATCAAATCGAAGGGACGTACGTAAGACATAATCCGTAATAATTCAGTTTACACTATATCGTAATCGTATATGTATGTATGCATGTATGTATGTATGTATAAGTATGTTGTATAGATGTACATAAGTATATAAAGAGTAGAGTATGCTTGAATGTATTAGTACTCGCTCGCATGTATATGTAGTAAGTAGCTTGCTTTCTCATTTGTATGTGTGTATATATATATATATAAGTACATATCATCGTATGTGTGCATGGTAATTGTTTTTGTATTTGTAGTTGTAGTTGTATTAGTGTAGTGTGGCTTTGTAATTGTCCTAAGTGTCCTTTTGCTAGATTCGCTAGTTTGTCTTGTCTCGTGGCATTGGTATTGGTAACTCGCTTGTATACAAGTTGAGGTCTTAAAAACTCGAAAATATATCAAAAATTTCTTGAAATGCAATATATATAAATATGTAGTTAGGTGTTCGAGACACACACAGACACACACACATGTATGTATAAATATATATGCGTGTGTGCGTGCGTGTAGATAGTACTTTCGATATTGGTAAAGACCGTGGCTAGGTTAAAGAGAATTCAGGAGAGAACCTAATGCATTTGCATACATAATTTAGCTAGTGCGTAGTATGCTTAAGTGTTGGTGTAAGTGTGCGTGTATAACTCCTTTATATATCGATATAAGTATGTAAATTTAGTAAGTAAATTTTATGATAGATATAATCAATTGGGAAATTACCTAAAGTTGTATAGCAGCAAAACCAAAAAAATAGCACTCCAAAATGATATATCCGATAATACAGTATATATATATATATATATATTAGGTGTAAAGTAAGTGTATGCATGTGTGTGTGTGAGTGTGCCTGTGAGTCCTCTTACTGTTAGTTGCTGCTGCTGCTGATTGTGTATACGTCACGTAAGCCTCGAAAAATACGCATAAAGCGGCTCTAATACTGTAAAATTGTTGCTTGTTGTCATTTTCGTCTTCTTTCTCCGTTTTTCCGTTTCCGTTTTCATTTTCCATTTTGTCTTTTTAGCTGTAAAGTAATTTTCCCTCACATTTTGTAAAAAAGCTAGGTAGGTTCGCTTCAGTGTCGTGTCTGTGTGCCTGTCTGCGTGTGTGTGTGTGTGTTCGTGTTGGTGTTGGTGTCTTGTTAATTGATATGTCCGAGTTCATACTGCATAGAGGCCTATGGCAGTATATAGTCTCAAATACATATACATAGTATTAAAAGTATATTTTTGTTGGGTCTCTACAACAACTTAATATCGCCTCGTGAACTCAATATATATGCGTGTGTGTATATATACTTAGTAGATATTGAGTAGCTGCACGCAAACGTAGAAATCGCATTGCATACATATGTGTTATATCTAGAAGTCAACTAAAGTCAAGGGAACTACGCTTCTCCTTTTATCTTTATCTTCATCGTTTCTCATTTAACTAATTAAAGCCGATTTCAATTCAATAAACAATCTTTAGCAGAGATTCTCGCTTTAGGCATATCATATCAATTATCAATTTCATACAATATCGTTAGCGTGATCATCATTATTATTATTATTGTTATTATAATTATTATAATAGCCTGCATTGTTTATTAGATTACAGCACCACATTTTGTAACTTTACACGCGGTTCACGCAACAAACAGAAACTGCTTACAGAACTTGATGTATGTATAATATATATATATTTATATGTATATATTTATTAGGTATGTTTAAAGTACGTTTACATCGAATTCCGCTACACTGTGTATATATGTTGTATATGTCTCTTGCAGTGCATTAAGATGCAGAACTGTTGCCGGCTTTACTTGGCTATCAATGCTGAGGCAAAAACATAGCATACTTTTCTGAGCACCAAATACTTACGTTATAGGTAATAACAGTAATAGTTGGCTATAAAAATATAATAATTATACTAATAAAAAATTAAAATTTGATATTAAATTTTAATGCAACAAATAGCTTTGATATAATATATGTAGATAAAACAAATGTATATATAAAATAGAATAAAAGGTAATAAAAATAAAAAAAATTATAAAAATTGAGAATATGTAAAATATAAAAATTGGAAAATTTGTATAAACAATAAAAAAAGTATACATTGTGTTGCTATTAATAATAATATAGAAAAATGCATAATATATGTAAATATTATATATAAAATTGATATACAAAATAGAATATAAAGCAATAAAAATTATAAAAATTGAGCTGATGAAAAATATAAAAATTTCAACATTTTTATACACAATAAAAAAAGTATACATTATGTTGCTAACAAAAAATAATGAAGTAAAGTACGCCACTGAAATTGGCAACGGTTCTGCTCCTCATTGTGGCCGCTTCGCGTTCCCCTGCTACTCGTATCCATAGCGAAATATCATACACAATTATTTGATTGGCTAGTGGCATAAGTTACTATAACATAATGATAATACATAATATATATTTATAGTATATATATATATGTATACATATATGCTTAAACGCTGCACGTTCTGATTTAGTTCATTCGCTTTTCTTTTCGGTTCTATTAGCAAGTCTTGAGTTTGAAGCTATATAATTTATAATTTATAATTTCTTAGGCATAATTTTGCTCGAATTCGCGTATTTGTTTGCTTTACTATTTTCTTCTTTTTATTTTACTTCTTTGCTCAATGCCATTAAAACTTAATGCATATGCAGCTAAAGTATTGTATTAGCATGTGTGTGTGTGTGAGTGTGTGAGAGTGTGTGTGTCTGCTTGTTTATTGCCATTACAAAGCAATCCGTGCGGGCTGCGCTTATTATCCTTCCGTCATTTGTACATCTCTTGCAATGTGTCTAATTAACGCCATGAGTTTGTTAAATAAATATATATGTGTATATATATATATATATTCGTATGCGTAGTCGCGTGGAGTATGTAGTAGTACTGAGAATGAAGTTGACTTGCTTTCGGATTGCTTGCATCACGTGTTTTATTGCTAATTTGACGCGCCTTAGACGTACCACTCCTTGACGTCCTTGGAGTCGCGCTTCTTGGCCTTCGGCTGCACCAGACCCGCCATCTGGGGTCGCCCATCGCTGCCGTAGCCCAGCGAGCCGCTGCCACTGGACATCATGCCACCGCCACCGCCACCGCCAGCACCACCGCCACCGCCAGACCCATTGTGTCCACCATTGTGGCTGTTGTGGTGGTGCGACTGCTGCTGCTGCTGCTGCTGATTGTGCAGTCCCTGGCCCGGCATGATGCCACCGGCGGGCTGATGATGCTGCCGCTGCTGATGGTACGAGCCATTGGTGCTGGTGTTGCCCAGCAGCGCGGCATTCGGATTGTGCGAGCCATAGGCGGCGGCCTTCTCGCTCTCCGTCTTGTAGCCGCGATCGCCGTTCGACTTGAGCCACAGCACCAGCAGTATGACCAGAATCACAGCGATCAGTATGCCCGCCACAATGCCAATGATCATGGCGGTGCGCTCCTCCTCAATGGAATTAATGCGTCCGCCCTTGCCCTTGGGCCGATAGTTGTTCACGTTGCTGCTGTAGGTGTTGCCGCCGTAGGGTCCGTACGGCGACTCCGGCGACTGCGGCGGTGGCAGTGGTGGCAACTGATGATCATCCGGCAGCTGCATGCGCTCGTGATCGCGATTGCCGCCCAAGCCACCACCGATGGCCACGTAAATGTCACGTGTGGTCTCCCGATCGGTCACTGTGGTGCGTAGCTCAGGCGCTGGCGTTGTGGTGCTGGTGGTTGTCGATGTTGTGGTTGTGGTTGTGCTGCTAGTGCTGCTGCTGCTGCTGCTGGTGGTGGTGCGCTGCGTGGAGCTGGTGGTGCCCAAGCTGCTGCTGGTGCTGCTCGAGATGGTGGTGGTGGTGCTGCCACTGCCCGCACTTGACATGGTGGTCACATAACTGACTGTGCTGCTGCTGCCGCCGACGCTGCCGACGCTGCTGCTGCTGTGGTGCTGCTGCTGCTGCTCGGTGGTGATGTCGCTGCGTCCGGTTGTCGAGGCGGTGACCAGCTCATTATTGGACTCTGCAAGTGGTTAGCAGCGGTTTTTAGTCTCTTAACTCAACTGATGCTAAGCTAAGTGTGTGTGTGTGTGTGGTTTTGTGTGTGTGTGCAGCGGCTGTGCGTGTGTGCAAGTGTATAGGTGTGTGCCCGCCCACAAAAAATAGGAGTCTCTATTTAACGCAGCTTGCAATTGCTTTCCATAGTTTATTGAACATAAAGTCAGAGAGAGACAGAGAGAGAGATAGAGAGAGAGAGAGAGAGAGAGAGAGAGAGAGATATGCTGTGCAGCGACTGGCTGATATGTACAGTACATATAGAGAGAGAGAGATATGTGGCTGGGTAAGCTATGCTATATGTCGCGATATGTCGATATTAAACTAGGCAAAAATACGTGCTGCTTGCTCCGCCTGCTTTGCTGCCTCTGCCTCTTCCACCTCCTCCTCCTCATCATCATCATTAGCTTCAACCCGCCCGCAGCCCTCACGCTAATGATTGCTGTGTAGTTGTTGTTGCTGTTGTTGTTGTTGTTGTTGTTGCTGTTAATATTATTGTTCTTGTTCTTGTTGTTGCTGTTGTTGCTGTTGTTGTTGTTGCTGTTGCTTTTGTTGGTGGTATTGCTCGAATAGAAACATATATGGTACACATCTATCGCATAACTGCCTAAACAAACAGAGTCGAGTAGCTTCTTAGTCTATGGCTACCAGACACGCTCGCATACTTGCACAAACATATACACATACATATACAAATACATATACATATGGTGTCTATAGCTTCAGTATCAGTATCAGTTTCAGTTTAGAGTTTAGAGTTTGAGTATCAGTTTTCAACATTTATGTAAATTTACAGAGTATCCAAGGCGCGATCACAGTCAGAAATATGAAGATGTGTTCACATTCTGAAAGAGACACATAAGGCGTACTCGAGTCAGTTCAAATTAGAAGCATCATCAACAACTGAATGGATGGCGCTGAGCTGAGGGTTGAGGTTGTAGGTTGAAGGTTGAAGGTTGAAGGTCGTGGGCTGAAGATGGCGCGAGTTCGAGTTATTGTGAATATTGAGCTGAAGTTGAAGTTGAAATTGAAGTTGAAGCTGAATCTGAAGTTGATATCGAGTCTTTGGGGGGGAGGAACTGAACTGGAGTTCGATTGTTTGATGGCTGTGGACTGTGAGTTGTGGACTTTGTCTGGCTGATATATAGGTAGATATATATTTATATATATATTTTGCTAGTTATATATGTACAGCTATTACAGTTAAGGCACTGCGGCAAGCGTTTGAAAAGCGTTCGGCATTCGGCAAGGCGCGCAAAGAAACCCCGAACTAAAAAGCGGCTTAACTAGTCGATTATATACAACAAACACATACACACACACACACACATACACTGTACATATATATATATATAGTCATATGTGTGCATGTGTGCTTGTGCATAACCCATTGAACGCTCTAGTGCTACTTACAAAATACTAGTCGAGCTAGCTAGAAGTATGTCTGAGATGATGTCGTGTGTGTGCGTGTGTGTGCATGTGTATTAGTGTGCGTGTGTGTGTGTGTGTGGTACACTGTGATGCAAATGTCAATGACACAATGACACCACATTGGCAAAGTAAAATAGGAAGAACCAAAATAATAATAATATGCTGCGACTCACCTGCACCTTTGGCCGTGCTCGTCGAGGTGAACTGCTCCGTGGTCTCGCCATAGTCCCCGGAGCCGTGCACACAATCCTCATCGTCACAGGCGCGCTCTGTGCCATTGTTGTTGTTCGTGTTGTTGTTGTTGCTGCTGCTGCTGCGATCCACTCCCAGACTGTTGCCCTGCTGCGTGGTGGTCGTCTGCTTGGTGGGCGGCACATAGACCGGCGTTATGAGATCATCCCCGCTGCCCGATTCGAAGGGAGGCGTGCACTCATCCTCGTCGTCGCCACGACAGCCGGATCCCGCGCCGGAGAAGATCAGATCGTCTATGGCACCCGGATAACCGCTTGCTGGCGTCTGTCGAGTAGAGTTCAGAGTCTAATTTTACTTCAGTTGATCTGGCGCCGAGCTGGCCAAAGCGGTTATTGTATGTCTTAGTGAATGTTAACTGTACGAGTATTAGTATCGGTTAGGTGCATTATATATGTATGTAGCTAGCACATGTGCGTATGTATGTGAGTATTCATATGAGAGTGTGCATATTGTTTATGATTTTGTTAATTTATTTTTGGGCATATGCCAGTAGTTTGCATATAACGCCTTTATTTTCTAGCTATTTTTATAGCAAAAAATGGATTATTTAACCAAAATCTATGATTAGAAAAATTACTTTAAATTATTTACTTTATTTAGACATTTTGGTTGCAAATGCAAATATTTTGCAGTTGAAAAATGAGAATTTAATTGAATAATAAATCTTGACAAACTAATTGCTTTTTTTTTAATAATAGAGTCAATAATACTTTTTTAATTTTCAAAAATTTAGTATTAATCCCAAATATGCGATAAGAAAAATTCCTTTGAAATATTTGGCATTTAAAGTAGATAAAAAGCAAAATATTTTGCAGTTAAAAAATCTAAATATTCACTAATTTATTTTTGCAGAAATAGCAATAGCTTGAATATTACGATATTCTTTTTTTTTGGAAACCAAATATTGTAATATTTTGAAAGATGTAAAGTATATGTATATTTATATGCTTTGACTATTTTGAGTAGAGATTTTAAAGTTCGTAAACTTAGATATTTAAAAAAATCTTAGAAGAAATTTGATATTAATTTTCTAACGGAAATTTCATAAAAATGCATCTCTGGTCACAAAAAAAGAGTTTCCCAAATTAAAAGTGTAGATAGTGTGTGTAAATGAATATGTGCTAGTGTTAGTATGTGTGTGTGTGCTAATTCATGTGTGAAGACATGCTGCATAAGTGCGCTCAAAACTGACTGCAATACGGTACGGGTACAGTGCAAACGAAATGAAAGAACTACCTGCATATGGTAGGTACTATATAGTATATGTGTGCGAGTGTGTGTGTGAGAGTGTGTGCTTATTAGTAGTAATACACGTATGAAGGCAATTATATTTATATATATATATATTTATATGCATATTCACAATTCAATTGCATATGCTGTGCGAGAATCGAAATAGCTGATAGTTAGCTGAGGTTAGTGGCAATTTCTGGGGGTTATTTTGCTGGTGCTGGTTAGAAGCGTATTACGTCACTGAACAGAACTGAACAAAAGGAAGACAAATGATAGTTATAAGTATGAGCAAATGTGGGAACATAAACCAAAGGTGGCATTTACACTAGTTTATACATTGATATTAGCTAATAGTTGAGTCTTTGCTTTTATTATTGAATGCTGAACCAAATTTCCCCGAATTTGCTGACTTTATGTGAAGGGAGGGGCGTATGGTTGGGAGTGCGATAGCGACAGTACATTTATAAAACTCGGTGCGATCAAATCTGCATTGGGGAAAAAGGGTTCACATAACGAATGAAGCTGATTAATAGTTTACGATATTAAGATTTAGTTTTGATATTAGAATTGTTATTTTTTTTGTTTTTTTTTTTGGTTGATTAAAGAAAGAATTTCGAATAACAAACGTTGGTTACGATGAGAAAAATACTTGGAAAGTTGAAAGTTGAGAGGAATTGAAATAAAATTTCAAATAAATTCCCTAACCTGCTGCATTCTCTGCAGATCATTTCTATCTAATACTCCAGTTACCAATTGAACATCTCCTCGTATGGTGATTTGAGGATCGCGCTCGACGGCCAGATCCAAGATGCGCAGCTTGTTGACCGACAGGCCGGCAATGACGCCGGCGAACGGACGCTCGATCCGCGTGCGACCGTTGCGACTGAACTTGCCGCCCACTTGAATGTTCGACATGGTATTGAAGGCGGTCGAGTGGTGGCCTGGCACAGAGCACAAGGATTAGCATTCGAACTAGCAAGCACAGCAATCACTTACCCTGCGGTGTCAGCGCCTGCACATTGTAGTCGTCCAGCTGCAGTGTGGCGTTGCCACCCTTGCGCGAGAAGCGCACCACGTGGTAGGCATTGTCATTGACCTTGGTGCCAATCTCGCCCAGCGGCAGATCGACACTGCCAATGTTATAGACCATAAAGATATTGCCCTCAACGATCTCCAGCTCCATGTAATCCTGTGTGGTGGCGCTCTCAATGCGCAGCAGCACCGCATCCGGTTTGGTCGTAATGAAGCCCAGCGCAATGTTGTCCTCCTCGGTGTCCGCCTGCGTGTTCTCCGGGAAATTGTACTGCACCATGCCCTTGTTGTTGCCAAACTCATAGGCAATCGATTCTGCAATTAGCCGGAATTATTCATCGATTTGCTAACTTGCTCATTCCACACTCGCAATTGCACTCGCACTCACCGTCATAGCAGGTGGGACCCGTGTACGAGGTCATGTCGCACTCGCAGGCGTAGGCGTTCCACTGCTGCACACAGAGTCCACGATTCGCGCACGCGTTCTGGCTGCACTTGGTGGGTCCCTCGCAGCCACTGACCACCAGGGAGCTGGGCACCACCGCATCGTTGGTCAGCGAGGGCGATGCATCGCCCAGGTCCAGCGAGGCCAGGCAACCCTCGAAGCCCGAGCGCGAGGATATCGATCCTGGCAGCTTGGAGTACATGTCCTTGAAGACGCCGCCAATGTACAATATGCCCGCCAGCTCGAGATGCATGTTGTTTCCGGTCAGCGTTACAATCTCAAACGAATCGTCCACGGTCAGCGTATGGGTCTTGGGTCCCGGTCGTCGTATGCTGACCTGATGCCAGCGATTGTCGTTCATGTGTATGCGCGACTTGTCACGCATCGTGACGGGACCATCGCCCAGATCGAAGGTGTAATGGATGTGCCCGTTGACCAGTTCCACAGCGACGAAGTCGTTGCGCCTGCCACCATTGAAGACGAGCAGACCGTTGGGTTCGACCGTCTTGAAGCGGAAATCGATCGAGATGCTGGTGTAGGCCTTAAGCATGGCCAGGCCCACGTACGAGTGCTTCGAGCGGAAGGTTGCCGCATGATAGGGTTGACCCGACGGCGAGTTGACGAAGCGTGCCGTCAGCTTGAACGTAGCACTGGGCAGAGCCGATAGCTCCGGTCCCAGCGACTTGACTATGTCCAGGTAGCTAAAGGGAACGACTTGAGATGTGAAGAGTGAGAAGGTTCGCCCCCACACACTTACCGCTGTCCATTGAATATGAAGCCTTGCATTTGGCCCACAAAGTTCGGCATGGTCGAGGTCATCTGTATCTCCTCCTCGGCGTGGAAGAGCCCACCCAGGTGTATGGAACGTATCTCCATGGTGCTGTGCCGGCCCAGAATTGTCTCAGCTGTGTCAAAGAATACAGCAGAGATTGATAAAACTCAAGGGGTTCGGGCATGGGGAGGTGCGCCAGCCCGGGGCTTGCTCTAATATAGTTAGTAGACTAGGCAAAGTACCGTTAACACTGGGTATAGGCATATCGATACAGTATATGGTTATAGGTTAAATGGATATTGTTGTTGTAGTTGTAGTTATTGTATTGTAGTAATTGTTGTTGTTGTTGTAGTTGGTGACAAACGAATGTAAACTTTAAGTTACATGAAGCACATACGCATATGTAGTATTCAAATAGTAGTAGTAGTAGTAGTATATAAGTAGTAGAATATAGTAGCAGTAGTAGTAGTAGTAGTAGTAGAGTATATAAGTAGTAGATGTATGCGTTAGTAGTAGACATTGAGCTAAGTTTGAGTTTCATAATCATTTCAAGCAATTGTTATTGTTATTGTAGTTGTTGTTGCTGTTGTTGTCACTCGACAGTGGTTCGATATCATTAGAATTGCTAGTAGAATTGTCAATGCAGCTTGGGTACATACTAAAGAAAGGTGCAGTTACGATATGCTTATCATATAGAGTTGTAGTTGTTGTGGTACTAGTAGCGCGTACGCTTGTCTATGTGGCATAAGTTCAAACCGATCGAGGCAAACGAAAATCGAGAATTGTATCGAAAGTAAATCGCTAGTGGTGTGAGTGTGTGAGTAGTTGAAAAACAAAGTAATAAGTAGTAGTAGTAGTAGTAGTAGTAGTGGTAGTATTATATATTGATAGATTGATTGAGTTGAGGGTGCGCAGTACATAGTACATATATCTACACACATACATACATACACAAAGTAGGTACATATGCGTTCATTGCCAGTCTTAATTCTACCATAGTTATCAAAGTTGATAGTTGATTGAGATTACATTTTGGGTGTGTGAGTTACGTTTTTCAATACGATTAGTTACGATAGCGGTGACTTGTTACTCGATACTGGTGCATTGCTTGAGAAACGAACTGAACTGAACTGAACTGAAGCTGAAACACAATTAAGTTGAAACAAAGATTGATAAAAAGAAAAGAGCAGTACGTTCCACTAACGACCTACAACAATGTGATTGAATTCATTTATTTTTGATTTTTGATTGATTTATTTTCATTCGTTCGTACACCTAAACGCCAGAAACAGAAAACAGAAAGAAGTAATCAAAAGTCGAAAATCAAAGGAAATTTTGCTGCGATTGAACGACATTGAACTAAACATCGATTCGTAATTTGTACTCATAGTTTGTTCTTTCGCCGATGTAATGTAGCTGTGTGTATGTGTATGTCTGTGTGAGTGTGACAGTGGGTGTGGCTGTGTCTCTGTGTCTAGGTGGACTATACAACTAGCTAATAACGGTGCATTTGAGCTCAGTGAAGCCCAGCGACTACAACGCGCGGCTCAGCGTGGGAATGATTGACAGCTGGACATGCGAGTGACTGCAGCAGGCGATAGGTAGAGCGAGAGAGAGAGAGACAGTGTGTCCCTGTGTGTGTCCGTGTGTGTGTGTGTGTGTGAGAGTGTGAAGTGGGGCACATTTGTTGCGAGCGTAGAATTAGGCGCAGTTACATTAATATTCAGGTTGATTACAAGTACTTGAGTTGTGGACAGAGAGAGAGAGAGAGAGAGAGACAGAGAAATAGAGAGAGAGAGAGAGAGATAGTTCTAGCTAATCGCGCAGCGTGTGGCATGCGATGTTCGCTCTTATTTATTCAAAGTTATTCATTTTGCTTGCTTTTCGCTTTCATTTCAGGTGCGCACATGCAAACGCTGACGCGTGCCGTGGTGTGCGAGCGTGTGTGTGTGCAGTTGTATGGTGTGTGTGTGCGTGCGCGTACATAACAACCGTGTGGTGCAGCAAATGCTCGAGGGTGTCTCTGTGTGTGTGTGCACACAACACAACACAACAAGCGAGGCAAATCGTTCGTTCTTGGACACGTTTGTTGTTGCTGTTGTTGTTACAGTTGTATTAGTAGTTGTAGTAGTAGTAGTAGTTGTTGTTGTTGTTGTTAACGAGTACATAGTTTACTTAACACAAAGCTAATTACATATTAAATGGTGCAAAATTACAGCCCTGGGTGCTTCCAAACATTGTTTTGCCCTCTCGTCTCAATAAGTCGCGGCTCGCGTGCGTTTCGTTTTTTTTTTTCTTTTCTTTTTTTTTGGCAATTGTGGTTTTTTGTTTTTTTTTTAATTTACTATTTGTTTTTTTTTTTTGCTTGCTCTCCTTCTGTTTATTCAATTCCTTCGTCACGCTCGCGACTTTTATCGAGCGATACGGGTAAAAAAATGTTTCACCGAGTTCTTGCGTGTCGATTTTTTTGCTCTCGCCTATGAAAAAAATTGGAAATTATTTACGATGCATATTATTCTTTTGCTTCTGCTTCTGCTTCTGCTGCTTCTCTTTCGCTTTTTCGCAATTTGCGTTCATTGTGTGTTTTTATTTATTTTGTGGCTTTTTCTTGCATTTTCGAAATGGAAAAGGTCATTTAGCTGTAGATCACAATTGTGATAAGAAAATTGCAATTTGCATTTGGCATTGTTTTTCTTTTTTTTCTTCTTTTTCATTATTGTTATTGTTGTTGCTGCTGCTGCTGCTGTTGTGGCTGTCGTAGTTGTTGTAGTTGTTATGCTTGTGTTTCTACATAAGTGACACACTCCTGAAACGAACTGTTCACGAACCACACACACGTGGCATTAAGTCATTGATTTATTAACACACACACACTGTCATTTAATTAAGTTCATACTTAGTTTGCCTGCAAGTACAAATCTTTCATATTTACAGGGAGAACAGAAAACGAAATGAAAACATTGAAAAAAGTAGACCATTTACAGGGCTTGATGTTGAGTGCGGGCACACGAATACAAATAGTAATAGTATGCATACTATTAAAATAGAATAAATGGCTTTAATATCTATAGCATACCTTCTAGGGTAAAGTAAATGCTTGCATTTAAATTTTGATAAATACGAGTAGAATTCAATTAGGACAAGCCTCAAAGAAATATCTATAGCATACCTTCGAGGGCAAAGTAAATTCCTGAAGTTTTTTTTTAATTTCGAAAACTTCTTGAATAAGAAGCCAAACAGATGGAAATATTAGTCAAAATTTGGTGCCTACCCAACATCAAGAAAACATAAAATGAATCCGAAATCAAAAGAATATAATCAGATACAGTTAGGTACTCAGTACGAGTAGGACATAACAATTTACAAGACAATCAGAGTAGGTTAATTATGTATATAACATTCAATGCGACTTTGGCAGCTGTAACTGTACACCTGAACTGATTCTTGGAACATACATACATATTATGTATATACACAGAAAGTATATATTGGTATATCTTATTTTGTTTGAACTTTTTTTTTTTGTTTTTTTTTTTTTTTTTTTGGCACACTGTCACTGGATTGGGAGTTGGCAATTGGCAATTGGCAATCATAAATAGTCGAAAATCAAATCAAACAATTAATCATATATGGCAATAGAGGTTTTATCGCAAATGAAAACACAACATCAAGATGTTCGAAAAAGTCTCAAAAAACTAACGAGAGTCGAAAAAAAATTATTAGATGAGCATAAGTATAATGAGATTGGCAAGTTAGGTAGTTAGGTTATTGGTTAGGTATTCAAATGGGCAGCAAGTCGCAACGAATCTTTCGATAATCAATCTCCAATCGGAACGGATTCAAAAACGAAAAAACACAACAAAGCAATTGAATGGAGTGGAAAGTTGAGGTTTTAGTTGAATTAATTAGGTGAAAGAGGCGTACAATGTATTCGGTGTTAGAGTGAATGTGATTATAGTATTATAGTAGTATGGGTGGGTATAGTACGAGTACGAGTACGAGTATGTGTGATCTAGTATGTTATGTTAGATTTTCAGAAGAAAATGCGTGTGTGTGTGTGTATGTGTGTCTGTGTCATGGGAAAATGAGTTAACGCGTTAAATGTTGGGAAAACAAACGTTCATAAGTTTCATATCTTAATTTCTCTTTCATTTTCGTTTCGTTTTGGGTTTGCTTAATTGGCTTACAACATTTTATCATATGTATGTGTATCTGCGTGTGTGTGCTGTTTTTCTTTTTTGTGTGTTCATTGTTTGTGCGTGTGTGTGTGTGTGTGTATTAAACGTAGAACAACCAAAAAGCTCTCAAATCAAAAGTTAAAGTTGAAGAAAAACTAAAAAAACCGCTGCTGACTGCACTCAAAGTTTCGTTAGACTTTTCCTCGTTTTCACCTATGTAACACCTTCACACACACCTTTACAACGAGGGCGGGCAGATCGGGTTGGATTGGCTATAGCTATCGATGCATGTGCTATCGATCGATTGGGCTTGAACTTGTGTTCTGTTCTTGGATTGCGCCTGGAGGGCAACACATCGATCGCAGCTGGCGATCGATCTGATGGAAGCACTGAGAGAGAGAGAGTACTACGAGTACTATGTATATGCTTGGCAGGAGACTCGAGAATTGGGGGGAGTTTCCTTCAAAAAAAAACGACACGGCACGACACGTAGTAGGGCAATAGATGTGCTGTTGATACATACATAACATACCCCTGACGGGGGGAGCCCCGTCGACTTGTAGACGCAGATTCGATGCTCTGCGCGAGAATCGTATGGTGTGCCAATTATTGTCATTGAGCACCGACTGGCCAGCGAGCAGGTTCTGCAGTGGATCAAAAATAGCACAGATATTTCAACAGATTATTCAACATGGCAACAATTGATCTCCCAACACACGTCGTCGTCTCTTCGACTGCGCGCAACTGTTACCTTCTCCCGATCGCTGAGCCTGACACTGGCGCGTATACGTCCTGCCACTAGCGCGATTTCCAATCGATCCGGCGAATTGGACTCGGCGCTAGTGAGCAGCAGTAGCCCAGCTGGCCGGGATGTCTTGAAGCGTATGATTAGCTCCTCCGTCTGCGTCTTGGTACCCTGGCCATTGGCCAGCCAAATGGTCATGTGTTGGCTGCCATTGAAGGCCAGCGTGGCAAGCTCCCGACCACACGTTGGTCCGCCGTACAAAGTCGCTGAGCAGTCGCAAATGGGTCGATTCCAGCCCTCCAGGCAGGTGCCGCCGTTCAGGCAGGGATTGCCGCTGCATACATTGCCCTGCACGTGGCACGATGGTTTCACTGAGGCTGCACGAAAAAAATATACAAATAAATTACTGGCAAAAACTGGTCTACATATGTATATGTATGTATATTAATATGCAGGCTTTCACTTACCAGAGTCCTGCACGCGTGCAAATGCGGCTATATCGATCGCCTTGCCGCTGAGCACCAGGTCACGCAAACAGCCCACAAATCCCTGTCGCAGCGTGGCCGTCCAGATGGCCGCCGGCCAGGCGACACTGTTGTAGGCGGGCCCAACGCCGCCCACATACATGTGACCGTCCAGCTCGAGTATGGTGCCATCCCCAGGGGTACGAAAATCGTTCCATACTCCATCCACACTGACCTTGGCATCGCGTCCATTGCGACGCAGGATGAGATCATGCCAGTCGCCGTCATCCACACGTCTGCGCGAGGCGCGTATCTTAGATGCACCGGAGCCCAGATCCAGATGAATATAGATGTGACCATTGAGTAGCTCAATGGCAATCAGCACGGGCTGGAAAAAGAGCAGAGAATCAGTATAAAATGCCAAAGAAATTACCTCAAGCTGCACTTACGTTCTTGGCGCGTGGTTGCTTGGAGCCAGTGGCTAGTATAATGATGCCGTTGGGTTCCTTTGTACGGAACTTGAAGCTGATGGAACTCTGCTTGCCCGTCTCCCAAGGTGGCAGCACCTATTGAAACAAAATCATTAAATGCTGAGTACTTGCCGGGCTGCTCTGCCACTTTCACTTACCAAATGAGATTCGCGTGTGGTAAATGTGACCGGATCCTGCGGGTCACCGCTGGGACACTGATACTCCACATTGCCCGCTACCTGTATCAGCTTGGAGCCACTTTTGGCCAGATCAATGAGATTCAGATTCAACGTGTCCGCCGAAAACTCCACCTTGCGCAAGCAACCCACAAAGTTGTTGTGCACACGAGCTCCCAGCAAGGCGCGCGGATTGACGGCGCCGCCCACATAGACGCGAGAGGAGGACAACATGGTGAACTTGCCGGCAATGTGTGAGTGGTCTGTGTAGACGTCATCGACGACGGTGACAAGCTATATATGTGTGTGTGTGTGTGTGTATAGCAACAATTAGAACTTGCCTATTGCTTGCTCGTAGTATCATGGTATACGCACCCGACAGAAGCTTGTTATGGACGAGATCTCCTGGATGCGCCGATGCACTGTGACCTTGTGCCACTGATGGTCGTCGAAGCGCACCTTGGAGGGCTTAATATGCATCTCCTGCTTGCCATTGGCCAGGCCCATGGTCAGCGAGACGCCACCATCACGCAGTGCTAGGTTCAGATAATCAGTGCCATGTCCCGTATAGAAGAGCAGTCCGTTCGGCTGGCGTGTGCGAAAGTAGAAAGAGATGGCATCTTGGGCACTCACGATGGGCTCCGCGCCCGTCTGGCCCAAATCGTACGAAAGGAACTGTGTACCGCGGAACGTTGCTTCCGATGGCGCCTTCTCCTTCTCACAATACTGGCCATCGTACTCGAGATTGCGACACTCGCAAATTGGACCGGAATCAGTGGATATGCATATGCCGCCGTGCTGGCAGGGATCGTTGCGTTCGCAGGCGTCGGTTGTGTTGCCGCCGCGCACACCCTACAAAAAATAATAAGTAGAGAAAGCTCCAGTCGTTACCATTGGCCGTTAAAAAAATACTTAATTTCAAATACTATTATTCATCGAATTAACAACAATGCATAGCATATTTCGCAATGGGTAAAAGGTATACAAATTCTGTTTTAATACTCTCACGTTTAAAAGAAGAACAGCAACTGTTCCTGCTTTCGCTATTGAGCGAACAATTCAAATATCTGCTCTCACGATTGAAAACAGAAGAAAAGTTTCGGCACTTGCACATTTTTGGAAGATGTGCTCACGATTGAAAGAAGAAGAACACGACTGAAGCCGAAGATCAGCTCGTGCTTTTGCTCTCATGATTGATAGATCAATAGCTTTTACTGCTTTGGCGATTGAAAGAAGAAGAAAAGTTCTGTTTTACTGCTCTCGCGATTGAAAAAAGAAGAACAGCTCGGTGGGCTATGCTCACGATTGATAAAAGTACGACTGGGGCTGCTGTGCTCACGTTTGAAAGAGAAAAAGTCATAACCGACATAACCGACAGCTCGGGTTATGCGCTCACACAGTTTCGGAAGATGCGCTCACGATTGAAAGAAGAACACAACTGGAGCCGAAGAGCAGCTCATGCTTTTGCTCTCATGATTGATAGACGAAGATCAATTGCTTTTACTGCTCTCGCGATTGAAAGAAGAAGAAAAGTTCTGTTTTACTGCTCTCGCGATTGAAAGAAGAAGAACAGCTCGGTGGGCTATGCTCACGACTGGGGCTGCTGTGCTCACGATTGAAAGAGAAAGAGCCTCAGGTTATGCGCTCTCGCAGTTTCCGAAGATGCGCTCTCGATAGAAAGACTTTAAATAGAACCGACAGTAAAGCATTTTCTTCAGTTGACTTTCCAGTGTGGTGCAGTGCAGACGTGTTTTAAATATCTCCTCCTCTACCTCGAGATGAGATCGGATACCTTCTTGGGACTCTGCTGGAAACGATGTTGACCCGTTCCTCATCTTCGTTGATCTCGTTGCAGTAAGTTGAAATCATTCTCTTTTACAACTTCGACAATGTGCTTGCACAATTTTGGAAAATGCACTTACGAAAGGGGAAGAGAGAAAGAACACGACTAAAGCCGGAAGTGCAGCTCTCATGATTGAAAAAAGGAGATCACTTCGTCTTATGGCTCTCAAGATTGGATAAAAAAGAAAAAAGGCTGTTTAACTGCTCTCGCGATTGAAAGAAAAAGAACAGCTCAGTGTGTTATGCTCATGATTGAAAGAAGTACCACTGAGGCTGCTGTGCTCGCGATTGAATATAAAGAGTATCTCGAGTTGCTGGACCCACGATTAAAAAAAATAAACAGGAAAGCTACAGCGAGCGCGCGATATCATTTACCAAATTTAAAACAAAGTGATTCACTCTTCTTTATATTTTAAAAGACTCACCCGCAATCCTCTCTCGCGGGGCGGCATCTCGCCGTGGTCACAGGGCGCATCGCCGCACTTAATGTCTCGTGGCTGCTTCATTTCCTGCCGCCTGGTGGTGCCTCCCGGCTGATCGGCGTAGACGAGATTGCGAATCGCGCCACGGAAGCGTGGCTCGAAGATAACGCTGGGCAGGGCAAGCAGTGCCAGCTTGCTGCTGTACCAATTGGGCATGCCGCCAACATAGACATCCGAATTGCTGGCAAATTTGCCGAACTGGAACTCCTTGCCCTTGGTGGAGCGCTGCTGCGAGACGCCGTCGACAATGAGCGAGGTCTGGTCATCGTTGCGCAGCACCTGCACCTTATGCCAGTGCCCATCGTGCAGCTCCCGCCCCACCGTTATGATCTGGGCACCTCCGCCGAGATTGTAGCGCAAACGCAGTGCACCCTCGACCAGTTTCAGCTCGAAGAAGTCATAGGTGCCGCCATCGTCAGTGTAGAGCACCAGGCCATTGGGCTGCTCCGTTTTGAACTCCAGCTCGAGGGTGCCATTCAGCCCGGTGTACCACTTGCGAAAGGTGTAGAACGAGTTTTGCGAGCCGTCGAGCTGAAAGCCAGCGCTGATCGTAATGAAACTGGCCACGAGGCTGACCAGGAGAGCCGTCACAATTAGCACACGATACGATCGACGGTGTTCCACCATGATGGGGGGCCGTGGACAGGGACGAGGACGCGAGTACTGAGTGCGCAGGAGGCGTTCGCTCTCGTCGATTCTTCGTCGGCGTCGCGCCTTATTGAACAGTAAGTCGGAGGAGCAGGCTTTACTTGTGGGCGATACTTCGTTTGGCTCGGGCCGCAGCCGTGTGCCGTTCCTATTCCTATTATTATTATCGGGCGTCGAGAGCGTGGGGGACAGCAGCTCGGCGGCAGCGGAGTTAGCGCTATCCATTGCGTGGACGTACTTGTTCTCAATGCTGTGGGCTGTCATGGCCGCAAATGCATAGTTTGTGCAGTCCTTGAACGATGTGCGATAGATATTAGTTTATCTCCTTGGCTGTGTTCTACTGATATGTTGCACTTGGCGCGCGCTCATTCACACACTCACAATGACAAAACGCAATGGCACTCGCACTCGTACACGCACACAGAGAGAGTTGCGCGCGTAAAACGTAAATGTCGCCTTGTGCTCGCTGCGACTGCTGCGTATACGTGTACGTATTCCAGTCCTTGAGCGACAGCTTTTGTTTCTGGCGCGTGTCCTTGTATTGGTGTCTACTATTACTACACTGAAGCGAGATACTTTGGAATTTTATCCGCGCTTGTAACTTTCATTGAACTTTTCCTGCTTGCGCTCGCGTAGCTGCGTGAGAGCACACTGACAGACACAGACACAGATAAAGAGAGAGAGAGAGAGAGTGTGAGTGGGTGAAGAGAGCGAGAGAGTTTGCGAGCGCGAAAAGCTCTGAGCACGCAAAGTTGGCTGTGACTGTTGTTGCACTGTTAAGGCTAATACGCTGTTATGTTATTATGTTGTTATTGTTACTTATTTGCCAAAATCGCATTCACTTGGTATTATTATTGTTGCTAATTTTGCCTGGTTTTGTACTTGCTCTTTGCGTTTTTGGCATTTTGTACACTTGATTTGCATAATGCTTGGCAAATTGTTCACAAGCCTGCACATTTCTTTGGCCATTTGTGTCGTGTTAGAGAGCCGTTAGCCGTTCGCCGTTAGCCGTTCGTCGTTAACCGTTAGCAGCACGCTAAGTAGCTGGCCATGGGGTGGGTGGCAAAAGCTCGCCGGACGCCTCCCCCGCCCGACGCTGCTGTGGTGCCCACGAGCGTTTCAACGTACATGTACATACTAAAAATCGGAAAAAATTTTTCACTGCACGTAGGCGAAAATTTTTAACGCAAAATCTGGGCAAATAATATTTGTAGACGAGCCGAACACTATATAGAATTGAGTACACCACACTTTACAATTCGCTTCAGTCGATTAAACTATTGATTTTGGCTTGAAGCTGATTAATTTTTGGGCGAATTAAGTTAGCTAACACAAGTGTGCGACTACATTTTTAGCGCACTCGCTTTTCTGGGTTAAACAATTTTGGTATCGGAATTCGCGTCAGTTTTCGTTTGATAAGCAGCCGTGTAAAGGAATTTTTGCAGACTTTATATCCAAACGGGGAAACACAAAATGATGTCGAGTTACGCTTCCCGCTGCTCCTGGTTCTAATATCGATCTGCGCTGCATTCACGACAAGACTGAACTGCAATTTCAAACTTAATTTCTTCGCAGTGTTTCCAATGGATAACGAAAGCTCCCTCAGCTTATTCACAGAGCGCTAACAGTCGGCCTAGGCAACAGAGCCAGGACGCTACTACGAACATAAGACTTTTTCACTACAAACAACTAATAATGTTAAGCTATGTTAGTAGTGGGATATGCAACTGTTAGTTAACATTTCATATAAATAATATTTAAAACAATGACTTAATCGTTACATTTTACAATTTTCACGAAAACTCCCAAGCTCCCCAGAAAGTATACTATGCATATAGCCGACCTGCGGATGTAGCGCATCAGAATGCCAAAAATTAAAAGCTCCCTTACTTCGACGAGCCACGTATGTGTGTGTGTGTGTGTGTGTGTGTGTGTGTGAGCGTATGCGTACTACTAACACATATATGTATATATGTACACACAGCCACACACATGCGTAATGAGCGCACAACACGCAGGTTCATAACCTGCACCACTCGAAGCGTATTAGAGGGGACAGGATACACATGCATAGGTATGCATGTAGGTATGTACGTTTGTATGTGTGTGTGCGTTCGAATGTATGTGCATGCTGTCGCCCACACACACAGGGACACGACAACGTCGACCCGTGTAAATGCCTTGACATTTATTATACACTACACAACTTCGACAGCTCGGCGTCAAATTCGATTTGCATTTGTTGATGTATTTATGTGCGTGCTGTGTCTGTGTCTGTGTTCGCGTGTGGGGGTACTCTGCCAGTGTTTGCGCCTGTGTGTGTGTGTGACTTTGTGCGTATAATATGCAGTTTTGCAGCAACACTGCAAGGCCAACACTTTATTTAAACACCACGTGGCTCATTGTTTTAAGCATACGAGACACGCACTGACCATTATTAAATATTCGAGAAATTCTCATTTGTAGAAAAATGCCGAGCAGTGCGATTTTAATGACGCGGATGTCCGTTTGAATGCATAAGCTGACTGCTGCAACGTGCTGCAGCGACAATGGCACGTCACAAAATATCGAACAAGTAGCATTGGGGCGAGTGTGTACAGGGTGATTCACGCTTACAGCCAAAGAAGGTTCAACATATTAGCAATAAGGTTATACCAATTATTTTAGAACAACAGAAAAGAACTCAGTTTATGCTATTAAATAATGTTCACGCTAGTTTTTTTGCGGTTGCAAGAAAATTGAATAATTTAACATTGTTATCCATGTGCATGTTATCGCTCTGCAATCTATTGTGAACGCAACGCTAGCAGCTGTTAATTTAAAATAAATGCTTTATTTTATATTGTGCTGCGGTTTGTAATAGTTTGTAAACTGATAAAACTGATTGTAAAACTGATTTAGTAATTTGCTCGCCAGCAAATATTTTTATAATATCCTTTATACAATTTTAAATGCACTCAACGGTAAGTTTCAACAACATTTTGCATTCACACGGGTCTGTCTTGGCGCGCTGATAGTCAGTGTTGTAAAGTGCTTTACTCACAGCTGTAGAAAACAAACAAAAAGCTTGCGAACGTCTGATCGCGTTGTTGTTATCGGCCGTTTACAGCTGGCCGGACTATCAAAACGGCTTATCGAACACTTTACAAGGCAGGTGTAGCCGTGCAGCTGTGTGTGTGTGTGCAGATTTACACAAACCACAAACAATTCGCGCTTATTTAGAGTGCACTCGAATCAAATGCATTGACAAAGTTGATTTATCATTTCCATAATACCCACCAGCTCTTACGTAATGCTATCCGGCACTCAACTGCACCGTCTGGCGTCTCGCCTGCTGCCCCGCTACGCCAGATCCGTGCACACGGAGCGCAAGGTGCCGGTGGAGGGGGTAGGTGACTTGCACATTGTGGAGAGCGGCAGTGGATCGCGCAGCCTGTTGCTGATGCCAGGCGCACTGGGTTCGGCCTGGACGGACTTCAAGCCGCAGATCGAGCAACTGCCCAAGCTGCTGCCCGATCACACGATCATCGCCTGGGATCCGCCTGGCTATGGCAAGTCGGTGCCGCCGCAGCGCAAATTCGGACTGGAGTTCTTTCGCGAAGATGCCGCTGCCGCTGTGCAGCTAATGCGCGCACTGGACAGACCAAAGTTCTCCATTCTCGGCTGGAGCGATGGCGGCATCACTGCTCTGATTGTGGCCGGACGTCATGCCGACGCGGTGGAGAAGCTGGCCATTTGGGGCGCCGGCGCCTATCTAAACGAGGCTGAGGTCAAGGCGCTGCAGGCGATACGCGACGTGGCCAAGTGGTCGCCACGCATGCGTGAGCCAATGGAGCAGGTCTATGGTGTCGAGCGTTTCGCTCAGCTCTGGGCCGAGTGGGTGGACGCAGCGTGCGCGTTCTACAAGCAGCGCGACGGTGATTTCTGTCGCGCCGAAGTGGAGCAGGTGAAGGCGCCCACTTTCATACTGCACGGCAAGAAGGATCCCATGATTGCCGCGGAGCATGTGCCCTGGCTGCGGGAGCGTTTGCCACAGGCGCGATACCATGAGTTCCCCGAGGGCAAGCACAACATACACTTGCGCTATGCGGAGGAGTTCAACAAGCTCGTAGCGGATTTCTTTAGGGAAAAATAAGAGCAATGTGCTAGGGGAACTAAAAGGTATAAACATAATAAAATAATAATAATTAAATATTTATAAAAATAAAAGAATAAAAATTTTATATATATATAATAATATACATATATTATTATTATTTTTTATTATACATAATAATTTATTTTATTATTTTTTTTATTACTAAAAATTTATTTTATTATTTGTTTTATTATTAACAATTTATTTTTATTATTCTAAATTTTTATTATTATTAATAATATATTTTTTATTATTATTATTAATACCAACTCAAAAGAAACGACAGATATTTTTGCTTATGGAAAAATTGCGTATAAAATTTATTAGTTTTTACAATGGACAGATAGGAGCTTATTTGACCTGGGCCAGCAGAGTGGGCACATAGGAGTCGAACTGGGCCTGGAAGAAGTTGCCGGCCACGGGGGCGCCGAAGTTGTACTTGGATACGTAGTCACGGATCTTGACGTTCAGGCGGCCCTCGCGGGTGCTGTGGAAGCAGAAGAACGCAAATCACAATGATTTTGGGACGATCGAGCAAGGCGTTGTGGGAGAGATGCACTTACGTGTTGGGGATGACCTTAGCGGAGGTGATCTTGTCGGCCTGCTTGAAGACCAGGAAGACATAACGGTGCAGACCGCTGCCCTCGCCGGGACCGGCGCCGACGTATTCGGCGATCACCTGGCCGCTGGCCACATCGCTGCCGGGAATGTTGATGACGCACCAGTGGAGCACCTCACGGAGCTTGGGATCGGTGCGGCTGGGTGCATCAGGATCGACCATGAGCAGCGTGTACAGAGCACCGGCCTCGGCCTCCCAGCTGATGGTGGGCTGATCCTTCACCTGTGTGGGTGTCAGCTCGTTGCCGAGCTCCACCTGGGCGCCGGACGGGTAGGCGACCGTTGCGCGGCTCTTGGGCTTCTCATCGATGATGTCGGGAATGATACCGCTGGTGTCCATGTTGCTGCTGCTCCGTGTGGTGCTTTGTGCTCAGTCCGAAGTGACTCTGCCGTCAGTTGGCGCGGCGTACCCTATTTATGGCTCCACCTCTAATCAGTTCCGTGCACTTTTGGCCTAATGCCAGCAGTGCTAGATAAAGATAAAGATACAAATATAGCTATGGCTAGAGGCGGCTGATAGTGACCAATATCTGCACTGGTTCAATTTATTGCATATGCTACTATATACATATATATATACATGATACATGATTCTCAGCCGGTGATATCTTTGTTGCGGATGGGCACATAGTCGTCGTACTGCGCCTCGTAGTGGTTCACCGCGATGGGCTCGCCCAAGCCGTGCTTCTCGGCGAACTTGCGGGCGCTGAAGTTCAGCCGGCCCTGGCGAGTGCTGAAAAGGTCAAAGGGTCAAGGGATTAGTGGTCATGGCATGCTACATTCACTCACCGTTTGTCTATGCGCGTGGCATCCTCAACCTTTTGGGTCTGGGCATACAGCAAGAAGATATAGCGATGCAGTCCCGTGCCCTCGGGCGGACCCGAGCCGATGTACTCGACCAGCGTTTGACCTTCGTTCACCTGATTGCCGGGTATATTTACGACGGCCCAGTGCACGATCTCGCGGTACTTGGGATCGCTGCGCGTGGGCGCATCGGGATCCACCATGAGCAGCGTGTACAGCGCGCTGCCCTCAGCCGATTCCCAGCTGACAGTCGGCTCATCCTTCACCTGCGTGGGCGTCAACTCGTTGCCATCTTCGACGGCCACACCCACGGGATACTTGACCTGCAGCTTGCCCTGTGGCGGCAGCTTATCGACAACATCAGGTGCAATTTCGCTCATTTTCTCTTCTTCTAGCTGTTCTCCGACCAGACTGACCAGTCGACGTGAGACAGAAAATCTCGGTTAGTGCAGTGTGGTGCGATTTCCGTTCTTATCAGCGTGGTAAATTTCGTAATTTGATATATGATTCAGCCGAATGATAGTGATAAGGCAACAACTCGATGGCCTGCCTGCCTGCTGTTACGTGCGACGCGACGGCTGCTCCTCAAGCAGAACCACACACACACACGCACGCACACACGAATAGATATGCAAAGATATCTATGGTAGTTAACTGTGTGTGTGTGTGTTTTTTTATTTTATTCCAATTAATTAATAACAAAAGGAACACTTCGAAGGCCTGGTGACTGTGCACAGTCGAAATTAAAAATGAACTTTGTCCAATGAAAGTTTTCTAGATAGTGTAAACCACACAGCAAAAAAAAACCAAAAAAAAAAAAAAAAAATTTCATCGAAGATTGTATACCCTTGCAGATACTTCAACATGCTTAACTATTATTTATGTAGTTGTACGTAGCTTATGCCTTCTCTCTCAACCTACTTCCATATGTTTTTTGAGCTCGAAGCATATTCGATGACTCCTATGGAAGCTACAGGATCAGGATATTAGATTTTAACGAATTAAAAAATTATTGAAAACATTACAAAATTTGCATCCAAATCCTATATTGAACTATAAGAATTAAATAATATAATAATAAATATAGAGCGATCTGAAATTCGAGGAGAACTTTGAAGACATTGTTAAAATGGGATGTGGCGGGTGGTTACGTTATCTTGAAAAATAAAAAAAATCGGGCGATATTATTATTGGGTGGCACTACAACCCGTTTCGGGTTTTGGCCGACTTCAGCGTCTCCCTCCAGGCGCCTATGCTCCTCGCGCGCCTCCTCCAATCGGAAATCCCCAGTGTAGTAAGGTTCTTCTCCACTTGGTCCTTCCATCGGAAAATCGGGCGATAGTCTATATGATATATTCGTTCTGGCTTGTTCCAAACTGTATTACAGCGTGCAGAAGAAAGAAGTATGAGTGACAACAGATTTAATAACATGGCTAGGTCCGACCCTGAATTATTTCTCGGCTCCAGCGTTAGTCTTAAAATTCCCCAAACTGTAGATTTTGGTATACCAAGATTAAAAAACAGGGATACTTTTCGGACAGACCTCATATACCTAACAGTTCGCAGATGTTTCCCGCTGTACCATACAAACATCTGGCCAAAATGATGATACTCTCCGCAAGTGTATAAATTAACAACAAACACACACACAATTATAAAGCGCTACCGGTTGGCACCAAACTCTACAATACAATTTCTCGCAACTTTATCACACTTCTGTTAATTAACTCCAGCTGGTACCAAGATAACCTACATATATATCCTATATGCGGACTAGTTGGTAACACCAGCTCGCCACTCAATGCAAAGTATTATCTATAGGATGCAGTTCTTGGCGATTATTAGAGCCGGGCGAGCTTATCTTGGGATTACCGGAAACTGTATAACCTTGTAGGAAACAAAATATGCTATAAATAATTATAAATATATATGTATAAAGTCTCGGCTATCGGCAGAGATATTCAGCTGAGGGACCACCATACGCTTCATATGTATGTACTCGTATATATATCATGCTATTTATTTGTTAAACAATTCGAATATTATTATAACACTTTGAATATCAATATTATTAGCGTTGACTGACAGGTTTGGTCTACTAAATACATGCTATGTAATCAGTGTGGATATAGTACACAAGAATAATAATTAATATAATAATACAAATCATAGTTAAAGAGTATAGCATAGAAAAAGAATAGAAAAACGTGAGCGTGAGATTTGAGACGCGCGCCAGGGCGTATATAAACAATAATAATATTACATTATATGATAGTGTAAACAATAGTATATAATGGTATGTATATTATGCACGGGCATATGCAATAGGTATCGGGGCCAATATAGGTTGTAGCCCATTGCCGAAGAACTAATTTTGGAATACGAGACAACATTGGTTCAATTTCATTGATGAAAACTCCAATAACATAGTAATGGCGATATTTCCATATTTTCCACTTTCTTTGTTTGTTTTTAAACTCAACACATATTAATTTTAATGTCGTCCACTTGCTCGATTGCTTTCTGGAGAATGAGAGAGAAAGAGAGGGAGATTGTCTGCAGTTTCCCCAATTTAACAACGGGTCTCGTAGAGCCCGCTGCGTCCGATGTAGCGCACCCATTTGACCACATCGTGGTCAGAGTAGTTGATCTTCGGCTCGAACACCTTCAGATAGCGCACTTTGAAGCCGGACGGTGCGAATGGCACCTCGAAATTCATCGAGATTGGTGGACGAGTCCACTTCTTTTTGGTATCCGTTTCCAGGAGCTCGATTTCCGCCGACAACTGCGTCTCCTTCATGCCCGCCATGCGCTTGATCTTCCACACAATCGCATTCTCCGAGGCCTTGTACTTGGCCTTGCCCTTGAGGCAAATCAATTGTACGCCCGACGTATTCAGCGGGGTGGGTATCTTCACTTCGATCTTCTGGCCGAGCAGCGAAGGCTTAAAGTTGGACTTGAGCACCACCTTGACCTCCATCTTTGTGCGGCCCACCTCGCGCACCAGCGGAATTACACGGAATGGCAATGAAATGTCTTTTGTTGTGCGATAGCGCATCAGCTCGAATTCGCCGTCCGGCGGTATGAAGCTAATCGAGTGCTCCGTCTCGAATTTGCTCAGCTTGACGCACTGATGGAACTGACAGTCGTCGATGACGACCACCGGCTTGCCGGAACGTGATGTCTCCGCCTCCGAGTTGCCCGACAAGCCGCGGCCCTTCGATTCCATGACGATTTTGTCGTTGATGCCAAACTTGCACTCGGGCATGCCTGGAACAGAGCATTGCAGAGGGATCATAAGACACAAAAGCATGGGGATGCAACTCACCCGACAAGTACGACTTCATGACCACCTTGCCGGCTACGTGGGCGGACAGCACCTGACCCTGCGGACTCATGAGCAGATTGACATATTCGAGTACGTCCAGGAACAATTCGTTTCGCCGATACTTGATGCCCTCGCGTCGCCAGCCAATCTGGCCAGTGACCTGTGAGGTTATTTGCATTTGTTCCTCCTTGGTGGCCGACTTGATGCCCTGCTGCGTGATGAAGGTCTTCAGCGTGCCCGAGTCCGTGTTCTGGGGATACCCAAAGTCCAGAATCTCGTCCAGCAGCTCGTAGATGAGCACAAAGTTGTTCTTGATGTTCTCCTCGGAGATCTTGCCGAAGTACGACTGCATCACTTCGATGATCTTGAGCAGGAACTCAAAGACCATGGCAGCATTGACGTTCTGTTTGGTGACCGCAGCCAACCAAATGTTGGCACGCTAGAAAAAAGGGGGGGGGGGAAGGAGATGAATGGAGAGGGAGGGAGAGAGTTTAGTTTAGTACGCTGACTTGCGACTGTGATAAAAACACATCCGGTTGACGTGGCAAGTACCTTGATATGGAAGAAGCTGGTCCTCGCGATGTTGGTCACTGGGGAGCGCACTTGCTGCCGGGCATGGATGACGTTGACCCGAAAGGCGTCCACGGCGTTGCGTCCGATGTCATCGCGATAGACACGGGAGATTAGAACCTCGCCCTTGTGGTTGTACACGAACAACCCGCCAATCATGTTGTGCGCTTTCTCAACCTAAGACTTTGATCCTATTTAATAATCTTTCTAACCGATTAGCAGTCGAATGCTAACGAAAAATTTTCCTCCAATTTGGGGCTCACTTAAGTTTTTCCACAAAAAAAAAATCAATTGGTCTTGCACTCCCCTTTTTTCCGATACTCTACTAATTATCGCACTTATCGATACTGATTCATCGCAAGCACAAGCATTTTCCAACACTGTTCAACAGCAGTTTGCTCAAAATATCGCAGGCAAATCGTAACAAGTAATCGATTAGAGCATCGGTATTATACGATATCATCGTATTGCAGCGCAGCCAACTTTAGTTCGTACATGACTCTGCGGCTTTGACAAAAACAAATTCGTTTCACTTGCGAGGAAATTGTTTTCCCGTCTGAGTAATTCAAGTTGCAAAGTAAATACAAAATAGAAAATGCCTGCTGAAAATTTAGAGGAGCAGGGTCTGGAGAAGAACCCCAACTTGGAGTTGGCACAGACCAAGTTTCTGCTAACGCTGGCCGAGCACAAACAAGATGCGGCACTCAAGACCAAACTGCTGGATGCCATACGCGCAGACAATATGGCTCCCTGGTACGAGCACATCTGCACGGAGCTCAACTGGAGTGTGGACAAGGACATGCTGGCGCGTATGCGCGAGCAAAACCGCATCGCTGTCGAGCAGCTGGACGCCGCCATCGAGGATGCTGAGAAAAACCTCGGCGAGATGGAGGTGCGCGAGGCCAATCTCAAGAAGTCGGAGTACTTGTGTCGCATTGGCGATAAAGCTGCTGCCGAATCGGCGTTCCGCAAGACCTACGAGAAGACCGTGTCGCTGGGCCACCGCCTGGA
Source organism: Zaprionus bogoriensis (assembly GCA_035046045.1). Taxonomy (NCBI): domain Eukaryota; kingdom Metazoa; phylum Arthropoda; class Insecta; order Diptera; family Drosophilidae; genus Zaprionus; species Zaprionus bogoriensis. The sequence continues at coordinate 3,789,751 of JAWNOI010000010.1, forward strand.
CATTGTCTTCCACCTGATTCGCCTGGGCCTGTTCTACTTGGATCACGATTTGATCACACGCAACATCGACAAGGCCAAGTACCTGATCGAGGAGGGAGGCGACTGGGATCGCCGTAATCGTCTCAAGGTCTACCAGGGCATCTACTCGGTGGCTGTGCGTGACTTCAAGGCGGCGGCGACTTTCTTCCTGGACACTGTCAGCACATTCACCTCGTACGAGCTGATGGACTACCCCACCTTCGTTCGCTACACTGTCTATGTGGCCATGATTGCATTGCCCCGCAACGAGCTGCGCGAGAAGGTGGTCAAGGGGTCGGAAATACAGGAAGTGCTGCACGGCCTACCGGACGTCAAGCAGTTCCTCTTCTCGCTCTTCAACTGCCAGTACGAGCAGTTCTACGTGCACTTGGCCCAGGTGGAGAAGCAGCTGCGAGCCGACTACCTTGTGCATCCCCACTACCGCTACTATGTGCGTGAGATGCGCATCCTGGGGTACACGCAGCTGCTGGAGTCATACCGTTCGCTGACGCTGCAGTATATGGCCGAGGCATTTGGCGTCACTGTCGACTACATCGATCAGGAGCTGGCGCGCTTCATTGCCGCCGGCCGGCTGCACGCCAAGGTGGATCGCGTTGGCGGCATCGTGGAGACGAACCGTCCCGACAACAAGAACTGGCAGTATCAGGCGACTATTAAGCAGGGCGATCTGCTGCTCAATCGCATTCAGAAGCTTAGCCGTGTTATCAATATTTAAGTACCCACACACACACTCAAACACAACACACACCCGCACTCGTACCCGAGAACATATAAAATTTATTAAAAATTCAAGTAATTACAGTGTATAACTAACATTACATAAAACGATAAAGTGTGTTCATGTTCATTTTTCTCTATTTAGTATTTTTGCAAAAGGTTCAATTGACTTAAATTCGCTAACCATTGTGATTAATTATCTAAATTCTTTGGAATTTTTGTTTGGTATCGCTGTCTTCTTAATATTTGAGTATTATTGCAAGCATTTCCGTTTGTACTTAATTTGGTATTTAAATTTAAGTCTAAACCGCCAAAGCGAAAGTGCGCCTAACTGACGCCAGATGGCGTGTGCAGTTCCGATAGCTGCCTACGAACCGATTGCACTCATCGTTCTGTGTGTTATCGTAAATGCAACGCTGGGCGCGCTCAATCAGTGCATATTTTGCTTTCGTTTTTGCATTTCCAGTCATTTTCCTTTGTCAAATCGTTAGCAGTATTGTCATTTTCCAAGCTCTTGCTGGCAATAAAATTACGTGCCATGTCCTCCAGCGTTGTAGAGCGAATGCCGCAGTCCAATGGCTCATCGCTCTCATACTTAAGAGCCTCGCTCGCTCGCTGTTGCTGCTCCTGCTGTTGTTGTTGCTGCTGCTGCTGCTGCTGACTGGCCTCGGCCGAGGCCTTGGCAAGATCATGCAGATTCTGCACAACCTCATCGATATTCGGCGAGCCCTGCGCCAGATGATTCGGCACCATGGCCATGGCTGGCAAGCCGGCGAGCCCGGCCAGATTGTGACGTCGCAAATCGGCCAGGCGATTCGTGCTCAGATTGATCAGGGCATTCATCATGACCTTGTTGCGCTGATAGTCCTTGCGCAGATGCTGGCGTATCTCCGTGTGGCAGTGCTCGTTGTTCGTCACTATGATCTCGCCCGTGTCCGTTGTGGTCACGCGCGCCTTGCAGTTGAACTTGCGCGACAGATTGCACTGCCAGTACTTCTTGTCCTTGCGCACGTACTGAATGCCGAACGTGTGCCCGTCGTGGACCAGCAGCGGCTTGCCCCGCTGGCTGAGCATGAACTCGAGCTTGCCTTGGAACCAGTGCTCGCCGGGTGCGACTACAATATATACACAAGATTGTCAGGATTGATTGAGCGTGTGTGTGTGAGTGAGTGTATTTGTGTGTGTGTGTGTTCTTGCTGCTGTTGTCAAGGTATATACGATGTGGTTATATGGTTTTTTTTGGATGGCAGGACAGACATTCACAGATGAACCCCGTTATTAGACCAATTGTTATGCTCTCATGCAGTTCCCTCGAGCCTGGCCAGACTTACCTGCTGCACCTGCTACTAATACACCTAAGACAGAAACTCGCTCGCCAGTACATTACAGGTTTTGTCATTTATATATATATATGGATATATATATAGATATGCCATATAGACTATATACATATACATTGGATCTAAAAACGAACACTAACTAAGCGGCGCCAGCCGCAATAAATTAATGCATCTGAGCAACTGGACGCAGCCCTCAGATGTTCTCGATCTTGAAATTGTGACCGCTGCCCGGTGATATCGTTATGGAGTCGATCACATGCGCCGTGGACGCCGCACTCTCCGCCGATCCGTCGGCGGTAGCCACGTGCTGCTGCTGTTGCTGCTGCTGATCCGCATCCACTGCGGACTGTGGTGGGGGACTCTTCATGCCCAGCGGCGACTCGGTGGCATGCATCGAGTGACTGCTTCGGTTCGACTGCGGACTCTGCTGCATGTGGGCAGGCGACAGTGGCAACATCACCGCTGCCGCACCCATTTCCAGATGTGGCGAATGCTGCTGCTGGTGATGATGTGGATGCGACTGCATCGGCAAATGCATCAGATTGGGATTGTGCATGATGTTCTGTATGACGCTATTGCTCGGCGGCGCCGGCGGTGGCGGCGCTGCTGCTGCTGGTCCAACTCCCATGCCATGTTGCTCCATGCCGCCGTGCGTGGAGGCGTGATGCTGCACCAGCAGATTGGGCAACGATTGCGTCAGATGTTGATGATGATGATGGTGGTGTGCATGATGCGAGCCTGAGCCCACGTGATGACCGCCGGGCAATGCCGGTGAAGTCCCCGTCGGATTGGCAAAGAGATTGCCGCCCAGACGAGCAGCAGCTGCGCTGTTGCCGGCCGACACATGGTTTATCTCCACGCCGGATGCAGCCGATGCGGTGGGCAGCATGTGACTGCCATCGGAGGAGATGCTGTAGCTCGCCTGACTGGGATTCGGATTGGGTGTGACTGTTGTCGAGGTGGTGCTGCTGCTGTTGTTGCTACTGATGATGTTGATGCTGCCGCTGCCACCAGGGGCGCTGCTACTGCAAGCGCCGCCGGCAGCGTTGCCGCCACGCATGTGCGGCAAATGATTGTGCACACCGGTGGCAGATATGATCCTGCCCAGATGCGTGATGCAGCGCGCCCGACACATGCTGATGCGATAGGACTTGCACAGCCAGTAGGTCTTCATGCCCTGCTGGGTGGCCACCGTGTTGTTGCGGTTGAACACGCAGTTGCCATGCAGCAGCGACGTGGTCGACAGCATCACCATGTTGCTGCCATCTGATGTGGTGATCGATCCATCATCATAACGGGATGCAGAGCGTCCGCAACAAATATACGTACAATTATGGAACGATTAGTGGGCAAGTTGTTGGGCGTGTACCAAAAAATGCTTAACACGTAACGGATGTTATTTACAACGTGGGGGCGGGGCTCCCGAAAACCCGGAAAGAAACTCAAAATAGGATTTTGATTTTTTTTTTTTTTTTGGTTTTTGTTTTTTGCAGGTAAAGAGTACCAAGCGTAATCAGGCATCCAAGCTGGCTCTACGTATTTGGCATGGTTAAAGCAGAGATGGAAGCCACAAGTGGAGCGATTACAACAGGGCTGCAAACCCTTGTTCAGGCCGAATTAATGTACCAAACTGCAACCAGCACCTTGAGCAAATGTTAGTAAATTCTAGAGAAATCAAACATGTAAGAAAAAAGCTACAGTCGAGTGCACTCGACTGTTTTATACCATTCACCCACTTTTATAATGCTTTGATATTGCTGTTTAAGCAGCTTTCAAGCTGTTTTGCTAAGATCTCTCACACGTACAGGCCATTCTCACACACACAATCAAGCGTGCAGGAGGCAGTTTGACGCTCTTTTGGCTATAACTTCCGCGTTTATTGTCCGATCGGATTGAAATTTGCTGTGAAGCTTTAAAATATAGTTGCCTACGTGTGCCAAATGCAATATTTAAATGATTTCTTAATATTCGAGCTTATAGTAAAAACAACGCTTATTTAGAGCATTATACATGGCACTCAAAATTTGAAATAAACTTCATCTGCGTAGGCTATATAGAAAGTTCTATGCCAAATTTGATGTCTATAGCGCTAACAATAGCAGAGAGCTGCGTGCTTAAACAGACAGGCGAGCCAAGGCATGCCCAAGCCGAGCAATGCCAAGCCTGCCCCTGCCCGTTACATACATTTACACAAAACTAATATACCATTTTTAGCAGGTGAGTAGTACATTAAAGAAAGCTTAAAATTGAAAAGAAAAGTTAGAGCCAGGGTTAGCCAGGGTAACCACCGATCTATCGAGTTTGCAGCCCGAGTTGCTCCATCGCTGTTTTAGGCCAATATTAAAATCAAAGATTAGTAGCAGAGGTGGACATGGGGAGTAATGAACGGTGCGGGTTATGTGTGAGCCAAAATGATAACGGAAACCAAAGCAGGGAATTAAAACTGTTAACCGGATTAAAGCCAAAGCATGCAACAGAGTTGTGGGAACATAAAGAGAGTATGGCGTGGATTGCGGAGGAGTGCGTGACCTACTTGACGGAATGTCCATGTGATTGGCAAAGTTCTTGGAGTAGTCGCTGGGCATGTACAGCTCATTGGGATACTCGGTGGCGGGCCCAACGTTGACGCCCAGGCTGCTGCCGCTGCCGCCGCTACTGCTGCCGGCGCCCATGCCGGTCACATTGTTGGAGCCGCTTGCGGCGCTGCTATTGCTCGCCTTGTAGAAGTTGTTGTAGTCCAGATTGAAGGCCGGTGTAAAGGGATTGCGCAGCGCGCTGACCGCCGTCGAGGACGACGATGTACTGCTGCCGCCGCCCACACTGACGCCGCCGCTGTGATGATTGTCTGCCTCGCGCTTCAGGCCGCCCAGTTCGTAGCGTGACTCCACCATCGAGATGTGTGGTATGGGCGGCAGGAAGAACTCCTCCGCCGAGTTGAGGGCGTTCTCCATGCTGGCGCCGTCCGCATTGTCGCCAGACTCCGGATGCTCGGTCAGCGAGCGACGCAGCTGCTTGCGCGAGTAAATCGACAGCGAATCGCTGTTGAAATCCGCGGAAGCTGAGCGCTTGCTCGGCGCGTACAGATGATTCGCATCGCTGCCAGAGCCGCGGCATCCGCTCGGCGATGTCGTCGAGGTGCGCGAGTTGCTCTGTGTGCTGTTCTTGTTGTCATTCTGATCCGCATCGCCTTTGCTGCTGTTGCTGCTGTTCGTGTTGTTGTTGTTGCTGCTGCTGCTGTTCTGATTGCTCGCGCTGCTGTTGTTGGGCTCGTCGCCGGCGGCATTTGCCATGTGGCCAGCTGACTTCTCCGACGTGCTAGAGCCTGGCGAGGCATTCGAATTGGTGGCCAGACCCTTGATCTGCAGCAGCTGCCCGATTTTCATGAACGACTGCAGCTCGGTGTGCTTGACGTTGACCACGCCTTGGTACATGAACTCGAGCAGCTCGCACATGATGTTGAAGCTCACATCCTTGAGGATGACTGCAGGGAAGAGAGCGAAGACGAGGAAATGAAATTATTTTTTTTTTTTTATTTTAAATCTTATCTATATTATTATTTAAATTGTTTCATAAATATTCCGATTGTTGCGGCATCATCATCGAATTTTATTTTATTATTACCAAAAAAAAAAAAATGTCATATATTTTCAAGGTGTATTTTTCCGTTTTGGAATTTTATTTTTCAAATGACTTATTTAGTATTTCGTATTATCTTGTAGATTTTGTATAATTCGAAAGGTTCTCGGTGTGTGTGTGTGTGTGTGCGTGCGCGATGAAAACATCATCAGCATGAAAGGAGGTCACATTCATAGTGGAGATGTTATCATCGGAGCGCTCAAATACTAAATCAATACATAAAAAAGCAACTATGATAAGAAATCTGAAAACTTAAATATAAACTCGACAACAGCCGCACAGCAGCAATAATTATAAAATAAGTAGCGTGTCATATCATCAGCGACACGGCCTATGAAACTGTCCGGGCTCTGCTACGGTCTCACCCTCTGCCTGCGGCACAGTGGTCCAAATATGCTGATTCCGGGGAGCTGATTAAAGCATATGATAATTCTCGAACTGTCCACGATTTTTCTAAGTCTTTCTAAGTCATTGATATACAAACTATATATACTTAACTTTAAAAATTTTAAAGACTGCGCAATCATATAATTATATTGAGAAAATTTGTTGATTTTATTAGGCCATTATTTCAAATACTTCGACCCTTTTGCTTTCATGTCCTCTGCCTATAACACAGTGATCACACTATGCTTATTGCGCAGAGTCATGCAAAATTATGTGAATTTCGATACGACCAATTTTTCCAGACGTAAGACCTGCAAAGCAAATTTCTCTACAAACTATACTAAATTTTGAAAATGGAAAGCATTTAAAAAATCGAATTGTTCTTTTACAGAAATTGCTTTATTTTAATAACCCATTATTTTCAATAAAATCAGTCAGTTTTTCGAGTCTATTAAGCCCCAAAGAATTGAGAATGTTTCTCAATCCCGGGCACACGTTTGCGATCCACTATGCCAACTCAATATGCAGGCGCGCACAGCACGGCATCAACATCTAGTTAAAAAAACAATATTATCGCTTGTTCTCAATAACAAATTCTATATGTATGAGTGTGTACATTAATCGACCGACTGTCCGTCTGTTGCTTAATCTGACTGTACGACGCTGACATCTCAGTTCCTATCTGGTACTCGTATCTGTGCGTCGCCATGTCCGTGTTTGTATTGCAAAGATCAAAATCCGAGCGTTATACGGATAGATAGAGATGTCGTTTAGCAGTATAACCCTCATCGATCTGAAAGCTAAGCAAAACATGAGCTTGACTGCTGATCCTAGATAGATACGGATCGAAATGTAACGAATCACCGCGAACTAATAATAAATAAACAAATACGAGTATAGTATATATAGGAGCATCTATAATCGATCTGCTGTCGATTATCAGCGATAAATATAGATTCGAAATCGAGTTACAATATTGTGTATACATATATGTGTGTGTGTGTACTGCAGATACAAAATGCACTCAATGTACGCGCCGAGATAGACAATTCCCAGGGGATGGCATAGAGGCATAGAGCGCAGGCACACAAAGAGATCCACACAGGCAAACACGATCGAATCTGTTTGCCACAGTGCGGAGGCTGTAGATAAACTTTTGTCGAAAGTTCACGGGAAACGTGATAAATACGCGTAGCGTATGCTCGTGATAAGAACCCGAAAGTACATGTGGCAAGAATTCGGGGCAGACGGATCAACGATTGTCAATTCTTCGTTTTTGTCGCTCGGATTCTTCTCGCTCTTGTTGTTGCCTAGCCGGTTGTATGCTTAAAATTATTTACTTGTACGCGAGCTGTCCGCGGCAGGCAGCATTATTATTATTATATTTCTGTTTTATGCCTGAACCCCGGTGATCCCGACTGATATCGCACAGCCATAGATCTTGTGTCTGAGCTAATGAGCGCACTCATCCCGCTCGGACTTCAATGATATACGTATGTACATATAGAAGTACAGCATTTCATTTCCATTATTGCCTTCGCTCCTCTACGAACTATTGCGGCTCATAGTACAGAAGCGATCCGCACAGAACACGCCCACTTGAGACGCAACAACCAATAAGATTGCAGTCGATCGGCTGCGACAAAATTTTTATTTTATGATTATGATAAATGTTTATCGAATCAGAACGCCAATAGGCATTGTTTTTGTACTCGTGTGTGTGTGTGTATGTGTGTGAGTGTGTTGGGTCTCGAGTGGGCTGTCGTCTTTCGACAATGTCGCCCTGCCACACACAAGCATTAATACCCGTAAATAAATGTTATCGCCAAACGCCATATTAGGCGAGTAGTCGAATTGTGCTTGTGGTAGTCTAACTACAACCTGATAAAAAGGCAAGAGGAGTGTCATATAGTTTTACCAGGATATTATGTACATACATATATCCCTTGCTGTCTTTAAGATAATGGCAGTTCTTCCTCATGCAATGGTTTTATCCTTACGAAAATATCTTTGCCACATAAAACCCATTTTATGAGTGAAAAATTCTGATAAATAAGGGAACGTGTTGCATATCACGTATACCTTCTCCAGTAAATTCCAATAATCCGTATTTTGCTGATGGGATTTTCCAACTATTCTAAACTTATGATATGATTTTCTCAATCTTTATGAAAGTTATAATACATTGTCACTAGATTTTTAATGTTAGTTCTTAAATGTTTTTATAGTTTTCCATATCTTTAAAAAACTAAAATGTTTCAAAAACTTGATTTTAAATTTTTTTTATAGTTTTTGTAATTTTATGCGAATTTATTCAAGTCACATCGGGGAATTCTCTAAGCATTTGAAATAATCTTTATGGCAGGAACATTAACCATCGATTTGATTCAGGCAGCATAATTAAGTAGTGATATAGAACCATAGCTTTGTAGGGTATATATTGCATTTCCCATTCGACATGAGATCAGCATTACTGTGTATTTTTCTACGAGGTAACTCTTTGTTATTATTCCATTTATAGCACGTGATAGAGGCCAGTAAATTAGTTTAGCGTAAATGCTTAAGCACATCTGAGCATGGCAATTATATTTTGGGTATGAGCCAAGGAATTAGCCGGGGACTGGGGACCGATAAGTAAATCTATTTGTTGCTACTACCGTTTGACTCATAAATTATTATTTGTCAACACACAAATGCCCAATAAAAACCGATGAAATTTCACATGCCCAATGCCAAAGTCTGATATTATATGATAGGAGTATAAAATGTGCTCCCGGTATAACACTACGTAAGCAGCGATTAATGACGTTAGCTCTCCAAGGGCGTACAACCGGGACTTTGCTGAAGAACTACTTTTAGATATATCGCAAAATGCGAATGGGAGCGATGCGGAAAATATAGGGATAGGCAGAATGCGATATTTGATTGTGAATATTGGGTTTTATAGCCTTTATGGATTTATTGTACAGTATATCCTGCTACTCATCATTAGTCAATTTCGACAGATAAATATTTTATTATTATTATTATCTCAATCGCACGCTTCCGGTTGAAACCACATCTTGCGATTAGAATTATACCAGTTACTATAGAATAACATTGAGTTTGATATTTACGACAAGTTCACCGGTCGATATTATATTATCTTCGTTTATTGTTGCTTTGCTAATATCAGCACAAGCCACGGTTCAATCGCCGGAGCACTTGAGAGCTGGAGAAGCACATATGGTATTTTTTTTTTTTTTCGGAGTGGCCAGTCGCTAATTGTATTTCAGGGGTATTAAGTGGCAATAGTGCTAGAACAGCAACAACAGCTAGCAGCTGTCTGAACGTGTTATCTGGGCCACTGGTCAATAAGTTGAAAATCTTATTTTACGATTTCAAATGATACCCAAAGCAGAGTGTGGTTAAAGGCACTAAAATACAAAGCTGATAAAACACTCGATTCGGCTCGACTCGCCACAAACGCCTCGAACGCCTCCAATTGCTATTTATGCCAATAATAAAACTTAAACGGAATCGAAATCGAAATAGATAATATACGAGGATTAGCACTGTACGCTCCATACAAAATGGCGTAGATATTGCAAGTGCCGTACGCTTGTTGTTGGGCCAAAGAGTGCTCTTAAGTATTTTGTATATATCGATCGCGACACGGCAACCGACAAGCGTCAGCGCCTTTGGTAGACGTAAGGGAATTGGTAATATGAATGCACATGAAGAAAAAGTTGGCCTACAAGCAAGATTAAATTTCTTTGACTTTTCAAATGAAGACTTATCGAAGTTGTATTCATTAGATATTTTTAAGGAATAACAATTAAAGATTTTGGATCTTTTCGCTGTGTGATACGGAGAAAAAGTTTTTCGACAATCAAGGGATAATTTTGTGGACTTCTTAAGTGAAGGCTTATCAAAAATGTTGTAATTTGATTTTTTTTTCAGTATTTAGAACTATAACAATTGAAGTTTTTTAAGTTCTTTTCGCTGGTACAGACAAAAGTTTCCGACAATCAAGGGATAATTTTGTGAACTTATTAAATGAAGACTTAAAAAAATTTGTATTAATTTGATTTTTTTTTGGAAAAATTTTTCAATATTTGAAACTATAACTACTGAAGCTTTTTTAATTTTATTCTCTATGTATATTGGTACGGACCAACAGTATTCCTATAATTAAGAACATATTTTTTTGCACTTCCTAAATAAAGACATCAAATTTATATACAGTACTTCCTTTTATGGAAATGTTGTCGAATATTTGAAATGGGAAGTTAATGACTACGTTTTTTCTCTATGTGTATTGCTAGAAATGCCATATCGCAATGGTAACAACAGCAACCTCAGAGCGTCCCCTAATCAATATCTCGAAAAGGTATTCGAGTGCCTGCGGACACCTAGGTGCTACGGGTGTTAGGCCCGGGACTCGGGGAACCTAGTTGGCTCGACAGTTGGGCAATAAATGATTGTTGAACGCGATAAAAAGATAAAATATTTGACTTTTGTTGTTGTACAAGTAGTTGCTGCTGCTGTTTTGTTGTTATTTAAGTGTAACACGCATCAGCAGCACCAGCAACAAAAGCCACAACAACAACAAAAACAACAACAACAGCAGCAAATGATTTGAGTTGTTAGCACCTTTACTATGCTTTGTTGAAGTTGTTGTATTATGACTTGGTTTATTTATAATAATTTTACCCCGAAGCATTATTTATAGCGTATATTAATATTCTTTATCGTTGGAAATAAAAACGCATGGTGATATTTGTTGTTGCTACTATTGTTGTTGTTGTTGTTGTTAGGTAGGTAGCACATTTCTGCTGCTACTTGAAAGATAAAACATTGTTGTTTATTGCCGCTTGATCTGATAAAGCCACCGTGCAGCAGACGTGTAGAACAAGCTAACCGGCCAGCCGGCCGGGCGGACGGGAGGACGGGCCTGCGAGCGAGTCAGCGAGTCAACTCAACCTAGGCGATATCATATCCATGTACAATTCCAGAGTCCATGCCCATGCTCGATATGTAGGTTGAGTTGCGTTAAGTTGCGTTAAGCATTTGTTGTACATTTGATGAGGTCAGCAACGCACCCGGCGAACTCATGCCTCAAGTGGAGCTTGCAAGCATTTCCTGTTATCGCAGCACACACACACACACACACTGCGACCGGCTGCAACGTGTCTGCCACGCAGCCCAGGAGCAGCGACAGTGCAACTGCAGCTAGAGACAACGTGGCGACGGCGCACGGCGCACGACACCCGGCACTAGGCACTAGGCACTAGGCAATGCGGGATTATCAGCAGCATGGTGTGTGGCAGGCAGGCAGGCAGGCATCCAGCTAATGCTGTTTGATTTTTGATTTATGATAAACTAAACGCTTCCATTTGCTGCACTCGGATATGCAGCCAGTCCCCCCCTTGACTGGACACTGTTTGGGTGGCTATATGGGCCCATGTACAGACGTAGGTGCTACCTCTTGTTGTTGATACCTTAACTATTCAATGTGACATCAAATTTATTATAAAGGTTGATTTATATCGGAACCGTGAACGGGCCTGGCATCTGACAACTGACGGCCCTGCTTAGATAAACTGACAGGTGGACAACGCGCGTATCAGTGATAAAATTTCACTCTGACGATGGTTGCAATATGTGCGTACAGTGCAGGCTCGACGAGGCGAACGAACGTTTGGCATGAGTGGCAAGATAATTCAGGCAATGGACATTTTAAGCAGCAGCAGACTAATCTTCAGATTTCTAGGAATGCTTTCTAAACTAAAATTACGGTGAAAAATATGATTACGAGAGTTTATACCACTTAGTACTTCAGGAACTATTTGAAAACCTCTCAGCTATAACCATATAAACGTGGACAATTATCACTTTCAAAAATCTGAATTCCTCAATCAATGAATCGAATTTTTTCCCAGCATTCAAAACGTTAATGTCTTCACAATAATAAGATTTGATGATCTAATGATTATACAAGTATAACTGAAATTTCCCAAGTCTGTGGACTTCGTTTGAAATATAAATAAATTTATAGTATATTTTTAAATGCGTGCAATTAGCACAATCAAAATTCTTTCAAACAAATTTGAGTTTCTTAAATTTACGCTAATTTTTTTTTGAATATAAATAACCTATTTTACAAAAATATGGAAATTCATTCAATAATAAAAATTATAGTCAACAAAAAAAATAAATTCGCACTTTCTAAAATCAAAAGCCGTTTTAAATAAATTTGTATTTCTTAAATTTGCGCTACATTTTTGGAATATAAATAAAAAAATTTTTTTAAAAAAATATAAATAATTATTTTACAAAAATAAAAAATAAATAAATTCATTAAAAAAAATTCAATTCAACAAAAGAAATAAAAAGGCACTTTCTAAAATCAAAATCCGTTCAAACAAATTTGAAATTCTAAAGTTTTCGCTACATTTTTGGAATTTAAATAAACCAAAATTAAAAAAAAAAAAAAACAAATATAAATACCTATTTTACAAAAATAAAGAAATTCATTCAAAAAAAAATTAAAGTCAACAAAAGAAATAAATTAGCACTTTCTAAAATCAAAATCCGTTCAAACAAATTTGAATTTCTTAAATTTTTGATAAATTTTTGGAATATAAAAAAACAAAAATATAAAAAAAACATAACTAATTACTTTACAAAAATAAAGAAATTTGTAAAAAAAAAAAAAATAAAGTCAACAAAGGAAATAAATAAGCACTTTCTAAAATTTGAATATTTCCAAATTTGAATTCTCCATAAAAAGCTTTGATATTATTGCAATGAAGACTGTACTTTTTCCCTGCTTCACTGTTATCTTATTGGCGAGAAGTTCCATGATTAAGTGGCAATAATCGGTTTCACACCTATCGAGTGTGCACCGTGGCAGACGGCACTCATAACACTCAGAAATGCGTGGAGTTTGGCGCGCTCATGGAAACCGTCGCCGTCGCCGTCGCCGCCGCGTGAACATTTTGGACAAACAAACTGGAAACTTGGAATAGGCAAAGACGGTGCTAAACACGAAATCAAATCAAATCGCACGACGGCGACGATGACAAAGACATGTGAAGGGAACGTGCCAATAATTGCAGCATGAGGAGGGGGGTTGGGGGCTAAATGGGTACTCACTGATGGGATGCTGGCAGGGATTGGTCGTGAATATCTCCTGGAAGTACGGACTGCAGATGGCCAAGACGATCTTGTGGGCCTGCAGCAGTTTGCCGTCGCAGGCGAGCGTCACATCGACGAGATCGCCGCGGTCGTAGAGGTTCTGGAATCCGCTGGCAATGTTGTCCTGGAAGTTCTTCCAGCAAAGCTTGAACTCATCGTCCATTGCGACAATGGACGCGGCGGCCAGCAGCAGGTGCCAACGATTCCAGCGATTCTTTGATTTGAAAGTTTCTCTCGAAATTGCAGCGTGTGTGTGCGGCAGCGAGTCGCAAGTCTCTGTTTTATTGCCGTTTTTTTTTTTTAATGATTCTTGTTTATTTGCTTTTGGCCGTGATTCCTCGCCTCGTACACTTTGCGCCTGACATTCACAACTGATGCCACAGAATGTCAGGTAGAACGTAAACACAAAAAGTATGCTAAAGCACGCTCACGAGCGCCGCCAACTGCCGTCGTATATATTGTTTTTTTTTTAGTTTTTTTTTTTTTACTCTTTCTGGTATTTAATTTTAGCAGATGCTGTTAGGATTTTATTTCTGTACACGTTCACGCGCACCAAACACGAGCACGAACCGTCAGCGTCCACAGCCACATTGACTTTGATTTCGGTTTTAATTAACACTTTTTGATTTAAAACATTTTTATCAGAAAAGCGTGAAATGGCAGCGGACGCTGTTTACGTTTCGGTTCGCTCCCAGATTGTGTGCGATAGAGTGGGAACGGGAGACACAGAGAGAGAGAGAGAGAGAAAGAGAGTGAAACTAGGGATCATGCGCACAAGATAACAGCTGTTCGAGCGCAACAGTGCTGTAAAGCGCGCCATAGTATTCAATTGGCGGGCGAAAGCTAATTTCAAATGGTTTCCGATTGCACAGATGGTATTCAATACTCATATCATTTTATTTCTTATTGCTTAATTTATTAAAATATATATAAAATACATTTTGTAAGCATTTTATTTGCAAGTAATAAAAAGTCAAACCGCTAGCACTTATAGTTTTGTCAGACACTACAGCTAGTATTGAGTCAAACTATCGATATCGATAGGTTTTGAGCGCGGCAAATTTGAGGCGCGTACATTGAAACGCAGCAGGGCCACCCAATGCCGTCTGATAAGAGCTTATCTAAATTGGTAAGTGTCACAGCCATGGTTTGGCCGCGTCGACTCGGCATGTGCGCTGAAAGCGTAGTGCCAAAATGTACAATATGGGATGGCCAATGTGCCCGGCCCGTTGATAAGACAGTCTTACCGTAACCGTATATAACCCACTTTACATTTTAAAACAAAAGCAACGGCTGCTTATCACAATGCCGTGAATCGCTTGCACGCACACCCTACCTACACATATACATAGATATCATGGCCGATTGGTCACCGGTTTGATTTCTATAATTTAGTGTCTTAAGAACTTTCAACTGCACGAGTACGGCAGACTCTCGCTAATCGTCATACTAAAATGGGTTGTTGTTGCAGTAAGCGAATTAATGATTAGCCACTAATACGAGCACAGTCTGATTTATGCTTGTATCTTGCAGGTACGAGTAAGTCCGTGGATTTGCCAGCTGTGCCGCCGGCGCCGGGCAAGCAGCGCAAGCCAACGTTACCGGAATTCCCGGGTGCAAACTCAGGGCAACAAAATTCCGGAATCTCTGGCGGAGTGACAAACGTCGCGCTGGAGGATGACTGAGCTAGCCAACGAGCAGGCGCACAGACTAGAAACAATTATGAGCCGAAATCCATACACAAAACTATTAGTTACAAGTTAAAACAAATACAAAAAGACAATATTGCATATAGAGAGTAAGTGTTATTTGTGCATCAAATGCAATTGTATTAAATTTAAATAGAAAAATTGCCAGAGTTAATTATTTTGCTGTATTTAACTTAATATATAATTATTTTGGGAAATTAAACGTGTTACTGTGCATATGTTTAAAATCGAT
Source organism: Zaprionus bogoriensis (assembly GCA_035046045.1). NCBI lineage: Eukaryota > Metazoa > Arthropoda > Insecta > Diptera > Drosophilidae > Zaprionus > Zaprionus bogoriensis. Next base: position 3,804,993 of record JAWNOI010000010.1, read on the forward strand.
AACCGCCGCCGTCAACAAGCATTGTGCAACACTGCAAACACAACTGTTGCTAGTATGTAGTGACTACTGTAAAATACTACGCAAAGTAGCAGTTACTCAAACAGCGGGCATTTGTGCGGCCACAACACGTGCATGTCGCTCGTGTGTTAAAAGTTTTTTTTAAAATTAATATTGGCTAATTATTTATGAAAACGTTGTGGTGAAACAAATAAAAATGGCAATTCAAACGAACAGACGTAAGAGAAAACATGAAAGCGCCGCCGGCGACCAAGCGGATGAGGCCGAAACGGAGGTGCCCAAGAAAGTGGCCAAGGAGTCGCACACGCCGAAAACAAAAAAAACGAAAGAAGCAACAACAACAACAAATGCCACTGCAGCGGAGGAGCTGAAAGAAGCAGAGCAGGAAGCAACGGAACAGAGCCAAGACACGCCTGCAAAGAAGCACAAACGCAAGAAGGAGAAGCAAAGCGAAGAGACGCCACAGCCTGGCGAAATGGACGAGGCCGAGATCAGCCCCGACTCGGGCATTGAGCCCGAAGAGAAACCCACGAAGTTCCCAAATGACTTCAAAATGATGCACTTTCGCACCAAGCTGCTGGGCAATAGCTTCATAACGGGTGAGTTGCAGCTTGATATCAAGTTCCCGCTTTATTTTAGTTTTTTTTTTATTTATTTATTTATTTTTTATTTATTTATTTTATTTATTTATTTATTTTTTATTTATTTATTTTTTTTTATTTATTTATTTTTTTTTATTTATTTATTTATTTTTTTATTTATTTATTTTCAGAGCTGCGCCACTTTCTGTACATGTGCCAGATACGGCCCAAGATCGTGGCCAAGTATATTGAGAAGCGCGGCAAGCCGCTGGAGCTGGCGGAAGCCTTCAATCGCATCGACCGCAGCAATGTGCTGCATGTGGGCTACCTCTGCGAGGCACTGCAGCGCATCATCATGGAGATACTGACCAATCAGAAGGCTCACATGGAGTCGGCCGCCCATGCAGGTCGTTACTTCCTCAAAGCGCATGGCGCACTGCTCGACCAGCTGCTGCAGTCGGCGCAGCCGAATCATCGCAAGCATGCGCTCAAGCTGCTGACGGCAATTGTCTGTGTGGACGCACAGCTGGGCCGGCAGGTGCTCAGCTCCTACGATATACTGTCGAATGTGAAGACCATGGAGGAGATGCTGTCGCACTCGAAGAACGACTACAAGAACGAGGAGACCGTGCGCAAGGCCTACATACACTTCATACTCGCCTTTCTGGTCGATGGCAATACGCTGCTCATTAAGAACATACTGGATCGAGCTCATCTTATACGTGTGCTGGCCAAGGGTCTGCTCTACGATGACCATGTGACGGTCTGCGTTGTGCTCAACACACTGCGTCAGTATGTCTTGGAGAATCCCAACATACTGAAGACCAAGAAGGTGCATGTCTTCGATCTGGAATGCTGCAAGCACTTGCGCCGCCTCTACGACTGGGAGGGACCCCAGAGCCTGGCGAGCATGTACAGCGGACGCAAGGACCTTGGCGACCGCAACTATGAACCCGAAGCACGTGAGGCTGTTGCGGCGGCAGTGCATCAGCTGCTCCTGGTGCTGTTGACATCGCGCAAGCATGGCATCAGCTTCGATGCGATGAGCAGTTACCGCCAGAAGCACAATACACTGCAGGGCAAGCTGCTAGGTTCACTGTACCGGCCATTTGCCGACGAGCGTAAAATCGAGCTGGTCATCAAAACACTGCAGGCCTGTCCCGATCTGGGCCGTCATACGGTGCGTAACTTTGCTACGTTCGTGAATCCGCATCGTCTGTCCGGAGCGGATCTGCCCAAGGGCATTGATCTGCTCGCTCAGGTCATTGCTGCTGTGCCGCCCAGCGCACTGGGCGTGGCCATGGACAAGATGACGCTGACCGACTTCTCGTACCTGATCAAGGAGCAATGCCTGCCCATCGAGTCGCTGGTGCATATTGTGAGCAAGCACTTGCTGCGTGCCGACGACTTCGACGTTCGCCTGGCCGTCAATCGCCTGCTGCTTTCCATGATGACGCAGTACAGCAACTATGTGCACGCCATTGCGCTGCGCGAGCATTCGAAGCGTGCCGGCAACTCGTTGCGCCGCTTCAAGTTCGAGCTGCTCAATCATCTGCTCGTCAACTTTCCGCCCATCGAGAGCATACTGTACTCCCTGTACATGAGCATACAGGACCAGCTGAAGCCGGGCGTCAATGTGCTGGAGCATCTGTCGGTCACGCTGGAGCTGGTGCTGCTCATGTGCAAGGAGAATCGCGCCTTTGTGAACAAGACCAGCCAGATCCTTGACTATCTGGTCGTGCTGCGACCCTTGTTCGAGACCCAATCCGATGAACCCCTGACGGCCCAGAGGCCCGGCGAACTGGGCAAGGTGGAGAAGATGAAGCTGGAACTGAAGTCGATCAAGACGATACTGTTGCTCTTCCCACGCGCACTGCATCCCCAGGAGGAGCTGTTCGAGAAGGTGTTGCGCTCGTTCATCAAGGCCTACATGCTGGACGATGTGCAGGTGAAGGCGGAGGCCGGCGAGCTGCTGCATCGCCTGTTCCTCAACACGGGCATGTTCGACTCCTTCAGCTATGAGATCGACATCTGGCTGGAGGCACTGATCGGCTTCGATGCGGCCACTGTGGAGAATGTGACGAGCATTCTGCTGACCATACTCTCGCTGGATCTGTCCAAGATACAGCAGTTGCCATCGCTCAATCCCGCCGAGACGGCCAGCAATGTGGACAACCTGCGCAAGCTGTTCGCCCAGATCGAGCAGGGTCAGACGGTGCAGGCGTATGTGGAGACGCTGACGCTGAGCAAAATGATGCCACTGCTGCTGCAGGGTGTGACCATAGCGCCACCGTATGATGCCTACGTGGAGCTTGTGTGTGTGCTGCTGTATCAGTACCACACGAAACCGGAGCAAGTGCAGCAGCTGTACAACACGGAGCTGCAGCAGCACAGCGGCTACATGCAGACTTGGCTGCAGGGCAAGACGAGTAAGCTGCCCGCCTCCATTGGCCAGCACTGGCCACACCTGGCCGAGCTGCAGCGTGCGATCCTCAAGAAGTCCGGCGGTCAGTGCTTTGAGGAGCTCTTCAAGCTCTCCGACCCGCCGCACGAGGATTACTTTGAGCTGCAGCTGGAGGAGGGCAACTCGCTGCGTCTGCATGCCAGCCTGCGTAATCCGCGCCGCAACATGATCTACGCACACAATCTGCTCTTCCTGCTGTCCCAGCTGGTGGTCAACAAGCAGTTGACGGCACAGCAGTCCCAGCTCATTGGGGACTACCTCATACGCCTGCTGCAGATCGCCGCGCAACTGGATGGAGAGCAGCAGTCGCAGCTGGAGCTTGCAGTCGAGCAGGAGCAGCAGCAGCAGCAGCAGCAGGGGGAACAACAGGAGACGCACACACAGCGCCTGCTGCACTACATCTATGGCATTCGATTGAGTCAGCTGCGTGCGACGCAGTTGCTCAGCGAGACGAGCGAGACGCAGCTGCACTACGTCTGCTTCCTGCGACGCCTCACCGAGCATTGCCGCAGCCTTGGCAAGTTTGCCAGCTACACGGCTTACTATCGGCTGCAGCTCATCATGGCACTGGAGATTGCGCTGGCCGGAGATGAAGCCCAACAGTCAGAGGTAGGCTTGGAGCAGCTGCTCGAGTGCGTTGCGCTCGTGGATGCCTTTGAGCTGAGTGCAGCGGAATGTGTGCAAATGCTGCAGTTACTCACGTCCAAGCTGCAGGCCAAGGATTACTTTGTGCCCGGCAACAGCAGGACGAATCACTACTATGAGCTACTGCTGCGCCTGCTGCGTCGCCTGGCGCAGCTCCAGGAGCCTGTGGACTGCAGCCAGGCCATTGCGCAAGTTCAGAGCTACTACAGGCAGTTCTGCGACATCGCCACGGCAGCGGAGCAACTGGAGCAGCTCGAGGCGGCACTGCTGCACTTCCTGAGCGCCCATCATCATCATTTGGCCTCGCTGGACGAGCAGTTCTTTGGCTGCTTCTTCTCCAAGTCCAATCGAAAGCTGAGCAAGGCAGCCATAAGCCTCGCCTGCCTGCTGCTGCAGCGCAATGCCAGCTTGGCGCCAAGATTTGCCCAGCTGCTGCCGGAGCATCTGGAGCAAAAGGAGTTGATCTATCCGCTGCTGGATGTGGCCTTTCGCACTGGCCAACAGCTGGAGCCGTCGCTGCTGCAGCGCTGCTATCAGACCTACAAGAACGGCATACTCAAGAGCATTGAGAAGCCGCTGAAGGCCGCCGTCATCTATCGGGAGCATGCCGAGGCGAGTGCGGCGCTCATCGCACACTGCATGCCCAAGTCCGAGTGCCTGGACTATTGCCAGAAGCAGCTGAAGTTCGATGCCGTCGAGCTGTTCCAGTTGCGTGTGCTACGCGAGATCTACTGGCAGGCACTGGCCGCCAGCAAGGATGAGCAGCAGCGCTCCAGCATCTTTGTCAGCTACATCAATCTGATTGTGCAGATGCTGGCGCTGGACCTCAAGAAGCAGAGCCTGCAGCTGGAGAAGCTCGAGCAGTTGGCCTACAACTGCTACGAATGGTGGCAGCAGCAGCAGCAGCAGCTCCAGCTCGACTGGAGTCGCCTGCTGAAGGCGCCGCATTGGCTGAACTTCTGTCGCAGCTGCCTGAAGCAGGGCATGCACATGGCCGAGGAGCAGCTGCGCACCGCGGAGCAGGATCAATGCAATGGCCTGCTGCTCAAGCTGTTGGCCTATCTGTGCGATCAGCTGTACGAGGATTACAGCGATGAGGCACAGGCAGATCCTGCACTGCTCTACGAGATGGTCTGCACGCACTCCTGCTGCTACGACCATCTGCTGGGTGAGCCGAGCGCCGTGAAGACACACCTGCTGCAGCTGCTCGAGACGCTGGCACGCAAGGCGCCCGAGGCCCTGCAGTCCGGCCACATACCCGTCATTCTGGGCGCCTATCATGCCCGCCTGACGCCAGCCGATCGCTATGCCCTGGCGCTGCTGGAGCACTACGAGCGCCACGACGTGGGACTGGCACAGTATCGACCCTTCATCTGGGGCGAGAGCGCTGTGGCGCACTATGCGCTGCGTGCCGCCGACGAGGATGAGCGCGCCAAGCTGCAGCAGCAGGAGACGAATGTGGCGCAGGTCTTGGCGCTGATTGTGCGTCAGGGTTGTGAGTACACCATCGAGAATTTCCCCGTCTGGCGCACGCTGCACGCCAGCCAGCAGCTGCCCGAGCTGCAGTTCGCCGATCCGGCGAGACGATCCCAGAGCTTTGGCGACAATCCACTGGAGCGGCGCATCGAAGAGGGCTGCACCGAGTTCTCGCAGGATGTGCGTCGTCTGTGCCCCAAGCGGGATGAGCTCTACGAGCGCTGCTACGATCCGGCATTCATGCTGCCCCTAATGATGCACTGCTTCGCGCCGGAGTCTGTGGTGCGCGCCCAGTGGCCCGTGCAGAATGGCCTGCTCGCGCTGAGCTTCTGTGCGCTCTCCTCGCTGGACAAGGACATGCGCCTGGCGGCCGCCTGCTGTCAGCAACGCTATCGCGCCCACTTCGAGCTCTCGAAGTTCTACGAGAAGCCGCTGTGGACGCAGGCCTATGACAACATACAGTCCGGTCTGAGTGAGCTGCGGCAGTCATGGCTGGCGCAGCGTCGCACCCATGGCGGCACACCACGCGTGCCCCTGATACCCACACTGTTCATCGGGCATAGCTTCAACCTGAGCACAGATCCCACGCATCTGCTGTACAAGCGCCTGATGATGTATCTGCAGCTGAAGCAGAGCTTCAACTTCCAGACAATACCCGAGTTCAATGTGTTCTTCTACTCGCAGGAGCCGGAGCATCAGCAGTACCGCGAGTTCATTGTCCAGCTGCTGGGCAATGGCATCAAGTGCAGTGCCGATCTCTTCCTGCTCGTCTCCACCAACACGTTCAAAGTGCTGCTCAGCTTCTATGGCTCGAATCTGGCCAATCTGGATACGAACCTATTGCTGCTCTCGGTGCTCTCGACCTGCGTGAAAATACCCGGCGCCGTCAAGATCATGCTGGAGCATGTGGGCATCCTGTCCTGGCTGCTGGGCGTTGTGCGCGACACGCAGTTCCATCAGTTCGACATCATCGAGGGCATCATTAGCATTGTGAATAATCTGTGGTACGCTGTCGCCGCCAGTCGGTCGGAGCTCGTGGATTACGACCATGTCCAGTTGCGTCTGCAGCGTCTGATCATACACTTGCTGCCCCTGCTCTCACCGCGTGTCTCAGTGCCTGGCATCGCCCGCCTGCTCAATGTGCTGCAGAAGACCAGCAGCAGTAGCAGCAGTAGCACTGCCAGCGGCGGTCAGTATCTGGCGCTGTCCGCACAGCAACTGGATCAGCTGCTCGAGTGTGTGGCGCGCCATTGGCCGCAGCAAATCGCCAGCATTCGGTACGTGCGCACCTTTGGCGGCGCCTATGCCACTCCACACTCCGAGTACTGCGATTGGCTGGTGAAGGAGCAACAGCTGGACAAGCATGCGGTGCTCGCGCTCTCCAGCCTGCGTTCCTATGTCTCCAGTTGGTGGCAGGCGCATCATCCGGTTGCCGCCGCAGCCACGCCTGTCTCTGCTTAGTGAAATCATCTGTAGCTTTATCTAAAAATTCGCTAAAATGTATGTAAATAAAATATTCTAATTTTGCATTCAATGAGCTTCATCTACAGATTTATATTATTTTTCTGGAAAGGCTTTGTATTAGCTTTGTGACGGGCGGAAGATCGGATCATTAAAGGTAGATCGTAAAAGGTATATTTATTCTTGATAGCCGAGGCGATTTGGCCTTGTCTTGTTTGTCCGTCTGCCTATCTATCTATTCATTTGAAGATCTCAACTATGGTTAGAGATACAGACACCAAATTTGGCATGAAGCTACCTGGTTGTCGCCGCATCCACCCCTGTCTCTGTAGCTTTATCTAAAAATTCATTAAAATGTATGTAAATAAAATATTATAATTTTGCATTCAATGAGGTTCATTTACAGATTTATATATTATTTTTCTGGAAAGGCTGGTGAATTAGCTATGTGAAAGGCGGAAGGTCAGATCATAAAAGGTATATCGTAAAAGGTATATATTTATTCTTGATCTGCATCAATAGCCGAGTCGATTTGGCCTTGTCCGTCTGTCTTCCTTCTTTGTTCGTCTGTCCATCTATCTGTTTATCTGCAGATCTCAACTATGGTTAAAGCTACAGACACCAAATTTAGCATGAAGCTACCTAGTTATCTCCGCATCCACCCCCGTCTCTGCGTAGTAAAATCAGCTGTAGCTATATCAAAAAATTTGCTAAAATGTATCTAAATAAAATATTATAATTTTGCATTCAATGAGCTTCATCTACAGATTTATATCATTTTCCTATGGAAAATCCGGGAATGGCTGGTGTATTAGCTATGTGACGGGCGGAAGATCAGTTCATAAAAGGTAGATCGTAAGAGCTATATTTATTCTTGATCTACATCAATAGCCGAGTCGATTTGGCCTTGTCTTGCTTGTCCGTCTACCTATCTATTTGTTCATCTGAAGATCTCAACTATTGTTAGAGCTACAGATACCAAATTTAACATGAATCTATCTGGTTGGATTCAGATTTACATAATTTTCCTATGAAAGGGAGATCGTAAAAGGTATATATTTATTCTTGATCTGCATCAATAGCCGAGTCGATTTGGCCTTGTCTTCTTTGTCCGTCTGCCTACATTCTGTTCATCTGTTCATCTGCCTGTTTATCTGTCCGTCTGAACACGTAGATCTCAACTATTATTAGAGCTACAGACACCAAATTTAGCATGAAGCTACCTATACAGCATATGCAGATAAAGTGGATATCAAATTTTGAATGCCACGCCCATCTCAATTGAAAATCAATTTTAAAATTCTTGAACTCGAATATTAAGCAAAGTTCTTAAGTAACAACATTGTAATTTAACACGTCCCTACTTAACTATAATGCTGGAATTTGCTGCAAACTTTAACTTGATCGGACAATAAATAGCGCAGTTATAGAAAAGGAAAGTTAACCATACAAAAGTAGCAGCAACACAGCAAAGAGCTGACTGCACAGTCGCGAGCAGCTTTTGTTTATGTTGCGTAACGTGTGACTGTATGTGTGAGAATGGACTGTGTGCGCGTGGGAACTATGGATTTTATGGATTTTTTTAAAGTAATTGTTTAATAGTGTGGATTCTGTACTTTCGAAGTGTGTGAATGGTATTTCACAGTCGAGCTGGCTCGACTCTAGCTTCCTTTATTAATTTACTTGACTACAAACTACTGTGTGGATATAATATTGCGCATTTGTCGTATGGCCGTCACCAGACGCGGCTCACAGCCGGCGCTCAGGCTCAGGTATTGCTCCGGTGCTGCCTTGAGCAGCACAAGGATTTGGGATAGCTGTAGATTAATGCTCAGGCCGAGCTCCTCGAGCACATTCGAGAGGTACTCAATGTCCACGGCCAGCTGCGTGGCGGATGCACTGGGCAACGACTTGATCTGCAGTATCTGCGCCTGGTACAGCACACAGCACTGCTCGACGACGAGGGAGAGCAGCACGTCGGCGCAGGGTATCGCCTGCGTGTACTTGATGTTGCACAGCTCCAGCGCCTGCTTGAGCAGCGCCGACGGCGACAGCAGCAGCGGCTCCAGATGCTGTGGCAGTGTCAGCAGATATTGGCCAATCTGCGTGATGCTCTCCTGCGGAGCGAAGCTGAACGCGGGCATATTGATGCCCGCCGTGGCGTTGTGCGAGTCCACGGGTGGACGTATATGCGCCAGGTGCACCTCGATGGGCTGCAGCAGTATGTTCAGCGTAATGTCGTGCGTCTCGCCCAGATATGTCTTCAGCGTGTTGTAGATCTGCGGAAAGATGCCCAACGTGTCGGCACTTGTGGCTGCCGTGGCCTCGGCGCGCTTCTGCTGGTAGTCCGTGATGCTGGCAAGGAGCTGCGTGTGTGCGACACGCTCACAGGTCTGATAGATGCTAATGCCGCCAGCGGCTTCGGGCCGCTGCAGTCGAGTGGCCAGCGTGGCCATGCGTTCGTGTAGCATCTGCTCGAAGTGGTGCAGCTGCAGCTGGAAGTCTGCCAGACACTGCAGCTGCGACATGGTGTACTGAAGCAGGGACCAGTTCTCGCTGCGTGCAGCACCGGCACCGGCGGCATTACCTGCAGCTGTGCCCGCACTGCTGCCGAGATTGAGACTCAGCTGGCGCTGTGTACGATTGAAGTTCTCCAGCTGACGCTTGAAGATGCCATTCAAGACGGTGATCAGTTTGCACAATGCCAGGTCGTTGGTAATGGAGGCGCAGCGTGCGCAGGCCTGCTGCAGCCACTCGTAGAGTTTGCGTGTGCTGTCCTCCAGATGATGCACTGCATCGCTGGGCGTGGCCTGGTTGGACAAAAGCCGATCCACTTGCGTGGACAGCTGTGTCTCCTCCAGCCGTGGATATTGCTGTATGAACTTGTGGAAATACTCGAAGATAGCTTCGCCCAGCTGGCGATGCAGCTCCGGCGACAGCGAGATTTGCGACTGCTCAAGCATGGAATTCAGATGCAGCACAAAGCTCTGATTGGCCTGGGCGTATTGAGCCAACAGTTCCAGGCGCTCGTTCGATGTCTTCAGCAGCTGCAGGATGTGTGCATCGCGTGTGGGCTGCAGTGCCGGCAGCAGCTCGGCAATGACCAGAAATGGTTGTGCCTGTGCCACGTCCGCTGACTCGTCGCCGAACAGCTGGACGCACCACTTCAGCTGGCGCTGGCAATGCTCCAGCAAATGGTCGTAGAAGAGTGTCAGGAAATGCTGCTGCTGCGTCGTCTGTGACTGCGACTCGCTGATCTGCAGCTCCAGTGTTTGCTTCCACTGCAGCTGGAGCACGTTCTTCTGGACGGCGCGATAGTACTGTTGCAGTTGTGGCAGTCGCTGAATGCTGGCAAAGATCTGTACATGCTTCAGTGCCTGCTCCAGATTGGACTCGGCAAAGCATTGCACCAGGCTGGGTGATGCCATGGCCTCCAAGCGATTCTTGAAATCCTCCACCTGCGTCTGGCGCTCCACATGCCCGGGCAGCTGCTCCTGTGCCTGCAGAGATTTCTGCAGTGCGATCAGCTTGTCGCAGACACCCTGCAAGAGAATATATTTAACATATTTCTATATATTGATTTTACAGCCAACACGCACCTTCATGTCGTTGCGTTCGAAGCAATCCTCGAGTTCGGCCAGCAGATTGCCCCAGCCGTCGGACTCCTGCAACGATTCCTTGGCCGCCTGCAGCTTCGTTTGCAGCGTATTCAGGCGCTCCAGCGTGGCCATGCAGTCGCCCGTCTCCTCCTGCACGGCAGCGACTTCCTGTCGCATGGCGCTCATCTTCTGCTGCAGCGCGGCGACATCGCACTGCAGCGTGGCAGCCTCCTTGGCAATGCGCGGCATGCTGGCGACAACCTGTTGGCTGGATTCCTCCACGGCGTAGTTCACCTGCTGCACATACAGCTGCAGCTTGGCCACGTAGCTTTGGATGAATGTTGTGGCAGTGGCGCTTTGATTGCTGGCATTTTCTTCTCTATACTTCTTGTAGTTCGCGTTTATCCATTGGGCGGCACTGAATTTTGGCTCTGACAGCGCCGAAATATCCATTGTTTATTAAACTTAATGAAAATGCGAAAATATTTGATTGTTTCGTATGGAAGCGTAAACTAGAGATGTTAGAAGTGCAGCGAACTATTGATAGCCTATCGATATAGTGTACGCCAAAACAGCTGCGACAACGTCAGCTAGGCACAGCTGTTTACGCCAAGTGTTGGTAAACAGTACCAAAGTCATAGCAAATTGTTTTGTTTAATCGGGTATTTCGCATAATTTTCTAATATTATTAAATAATTGGAAATTTCTACTAGCTTGCAAAATTAATTAAAGCCATTTGTAATTGGCAAAAAATTCAAAGTAATAATTTTCAAATTTTGGCATAACCGCACACGATAGCCTATCGATAAAGTGTACGCCAAAACAGCTGCGACAACGTCAGCTAGGCACAGCTGTTTACGCCCAGTGTTGTTAAACAGTACAAAAGTCATAGCAAATTGTTTTGTTTAATCGGGTATTTCGCATTATTCTCTAATATTTCTAAAGCTTTAACTAATTGGCAATTTCTACTAGCTTGCAAAGTTTATTAAAGCCAATTGTAATTGGCAAAAAATTCAAAGTAATAATTATCAAAATTTGGCATAAACGATAAATGTATATTTGCATCTTGTATTTTTTTTACATCTGACGAGTTCGATATTTTGTTGAGAGCAAACAGCAATTAATTTTGTATGCTGATGTTTGCTTTCAGTTTGTAAAACATGTCAGTTTGCGATGCCGATCCCTGGCAAGTGAAAAACAACGACAGCATTGAGCAACAACAACAGAACGGAAATATTCAAGTGATTGAGAAATTCGAGGATAATTTCAACCCCAACAACAAGGCCGAGACGCAGACGCGCACATCGCCAGCGCAAGTAAGCGAAAGTAATGCTACAGGCCCGCAACAACTGCAGCCGCTGCCAGACTCGGCAAACTACCTGCAATTGCTAGGTAATATCACACCAGTCAGCTATATCCAAAAATCAAAAAAATATAAAATATTTCTTTTTCGTACCGTTGCGCAGAGCGAAAACTGAAGAAGGTGCAAAAGGGAAGCAAACTGCTGGACTCGCTGCAGGAGAAGAAGCAGGACTGCATGCGAAATCTGCTCGGCTCGAACGGCGCAGCACCGGCAACCACACTCGAACAGCTACTCGAACTCGATACGCCCATCGAGAGCGGACGACTGCATCGGCATCTGCTGCCCGTGCAGGCGGTCACAGTGGGCGAAACACTGCACATTGTGGCACACGACGCGCTTGAACAACAGCAGCAGGCAGCAGCAGTAGAGGAAGAGGCAGACGCAGACGCAGACTTGGAGCAGCAAAATCCCGACAAGCAGCAGGGGGAGAGCAATTAAAAACTACTTGCACTTGAACTATGGACTCGACGTTCGGCAATGTCTTCCTCTTCCTGACCGATCTGGCTTGGAAGAGCCGCTTGACCATACCGGTGCTAGTCACCACAGCGTTTCTGGTGATGGACATACGTCTGCAGATTGAGATTAACATACAGACTGGCCAGGTGGTAAGTGCCGGACGCCTAGTACATTTATAGAATTTATGTATATTTTTTTAAGAATTTTCTTAACTTCATTATTGATTATTAGAGGCGGTGGGCGTGGTAGCTAACGTTTGACATGAACTTGAGCTGCGTTTGCTAGACAGACAACTTCATGCCAAATTTGGTGTCTCTAGCTATTGTAATAGCTGCGAACTGAGTGCTCATACAGACAAACGGACAAACAGACGGACATGAATAGATTTTCAATAAGTAACCTAACAACTTGCTCTCTTTCAGAATGCCAGCGATCTGGACGAGTCCGACGATGATGGCTTTGAAGGACGTCTGATCGTACAGGGCGGTCGCGACATCGACGAGGAGAGCGACGTCTATAGCGATGATCTCGAGGAGTATTTCAGCGAGTATACCAACGGCGATGGCAACAGCAGCGATGGCTCGCGCTTCAGCGGCGACAACTACGACGACTTGGGATCCGAGTATGAGGCGGACAACGATCTGGATGCGTACTATGCGAGGGATATGCACTTCTAGCTAGACGTCGAATATAAATTTGAAGCGTACAATTTGTGTATATGAAAAATTTTACTTATGTAGATTAGATGATAGCGTAAAACCATATGTTATAATATATACATATATATATATATATATATATATATATATATATATATATATATATATTCCTGTCAAATGATAGTTTTTAAAGGAATTTTGAGCCGTCATTATTTTGCATGATTTATTGACGGTTTACATGTACAACTTGATCAGCTCGTCGCTTACGGCCGATGGTGTCAGTATGCCCAGATCGGTGAAGAGCAGCGTGATATATGCGGGCGGCGTATAGTCCACCAGCGGATGCACCTTGGAGACGTCATTGAGATGCTTGCGGGAGTACTAGGGGAAAGAAATATATAAATATATAATATCGTATGACTATGCTATAGCTTTCTGTAGGCAAACGGACGAAAAGGATTTAAAGTGCAACACTATAACTAGGCATTAAGGCATATAGTAACAGAAGGAGCAATCCGATGAAGCATAGGCTACTTGTCCTAGCCCTACCTTGTACTCGTTCGGCAGGTCTCGCTGGTTGAGTGGATACAGGCGCGAGAACTTGAAGCTCTCGGAGAGCACGTAGTACGGCTTCTTCATCTCGCGCGCACACAAACCCATGGTGTAGGTGCCGATGCGATTGATAATGCCGCCGCTCTCAACGATCGCCTCGGCGCCCGACATAACAAAGTCGACCGATTCCATGACATATCCAATTGCCGAGTCCAGTATCAGTGTGCAGTCGATGCCAGCCGCCTGCAGATCCTGCACCATTTCCTCGCTGCTCACGTAAGATAAAATTAGCAGTGCTACGACATGGGCATTTTACTAGAGTATGGCGCTCACCCAGGATTACCGATGCCGCCCTGTGTGACAAACACATGGAAGGACTTCTTCTGCTGCGACGCCGCGATCAGCGCCTTGAGTACGACGCGGGAGCGCGAGTGCGTGAGGATGCGGCAGCCGTCGCTAATGAAGCGCTGTGCCTGCTGTGAAATAACCTGTCGCGAATTGAGCAGCTTGGTGAGAAAGATTTTGCCGCGATTCAACATGATCTGGCGGCACTCCTCCATGTGCTTGTCGTCCAGGCTGAGCGTGATGAAGCGGCAGAACAACTCGCCCGCCGACACGATGGCCGCAATGGAGAGGTCCGTGTTGCGCATGGCGGCCACAGCCTCGCGCATCGTGGTGTGCAGAATGTGTATGGTGCCGACTGTAAGAAGTAGGACTTATAGTTCCTAATCATAGGTAGAGTTATAGCCACTTACATTGCTTCTTCTCCAGTATCATGAGCAGCGTTTTGATGGCCGCAATGCCCGAGGACAGGTCCTTGTCGTCGTCGAGCAGCTGCAGGAAGTACTTGACCACGTCTGCAAAGTTTTTTAGTGCATTGTCGTTGAGCAGTGTGTAGTATTTCATTGGACTCACCAAACTCCTCGTTGGTTTTTGTATTTTGTGGCATTTTAATGTGTTGCAATTGAATCCGTGGCTGCTTCTCCTCGTTGTTGACAACAACAGCTGATTGCATTGCCTGGGGGTCTGCACACGTCTCGACCAGCTGTTCAGGCTAATCGGAGATCTCTACACGACAGGCAAATTGACGCGTGATTCATGTATTCAACAAGTCGAATTTGAACAATGTTTATATAATATTAAAAAAAATAAGGTAAATTTGTGTACATTTACTTAATAATATGCATTAATAATAAAATTCAGTAGAAATCAGCAGGTATTTTTGCATTTTGTCGTTCAGTGTGAGTTTCGCGAGAACATTTTCGTTGTTAGCCAACACTGTGTGCCGGGGCGAAAAAAGTAAACAATTGAGAGCTGTGGCAAATGTTATTTTGTTTCTTTTTCGTTGTTTATCATTTCGAATTTTCGGTCTGCCAATTGTAACAAAATTAACAGAATGTGCATTAACTTAGAAACGGCGAGGACGAATTAACAAGGCGTAACGTTGTAGTACTGGCAATAGCGCTGCACGGACGGTGGCGAACGGCGTGCGGCCAGCGGCAACAATGTTCAAACTAGAGTCATATATAACACCGATTCTGCTGAACTACGTGGCGAAATATGTGAAGAATCTGCGCGACGAGGACGCACAGCTGTCGCTGTGGGAGGGCGAGGTGACGTTCCACAATCTCGATCTGCGCCTCGACGTCCTCGAGGAGGAGCTCAATCTGCCCGTTGAGCTCGTCTCGGGCCACATCCACGAGCTGTCGATACTGGTGCCATGGACGAAGCTCACCTCGGAGCCGGTGCGCATCGAGATCAATACGATTGAGTTTGTGGCCAAGCTGCCGACGGAGGAGGAAAAGAAGCAGCTGGCCGAGCGGCGTAAATCGAAGCACAATGCGAACGTGGCCGACGACCAGGCCATGCCGGGGGCCATCAACTCGGGCGTCGTCAACAAGATCATCAATAACATCAATCTGCAGTGCCACAACATCATACTGAAGTATGTGGAGGACGACATTGTCGTCTCGATGAACGTGCAGTACCTGAACTTCTGCTCCGCGGACGACAAGTGGCAGCAGGCCATGGTCGATGTGCATCCCGTGGCGGTGTTCATGCGCAAACTGCTGCAGATCTCGGATCTGACCATTTGCCTGGACAAGCGCAATACCGCTGGCCGAATTGAGGTGTGCCAGGAGCCGGTGCTCTATCGCTGCACCCTGGAGTGCCGCATACTGCACAAGTACAATGTGAACACAGTGAGCACTTCGAGCACCTTGCGCGTTGGCGTCTTGACCAAATCCCTGGACATCAATGTGTCGTCGCTGCAATTCCCCATGGTCATCAGGCTGGTGAAAATGCTGATCGAGCTGAAGCCGAAGCACGACGACGACATCTTTGCCGCGCAGAAGCCAACGGAACCCACGAAAGTGGAAACGCCGCAGGCGGGTGCGCCCGCAGTGCCGGCAAGTTCGATGCTGTCTTGGGCCTGGAATCTGTTGCCCAGCTTCGAGCCGTCGCAGCCGGTGCCAGCAGCAGACGAGCCACTGGGCCATGCCTTCGATATCGGTATCTATGCGGAGGAGCTCAACTTTCAGCTGAAGAACTCGGAGCTGTTCACCGACCATGCCATGGGCATCAAGCGTATACGCTACACGCCCATAATGCGCATCAGCCTGGGCGGCATCTACTACGAGCGCTCGCAGCTCAAGGAGAACGACTGGGCCAATGTGAGAGCCGGCCTGTCCAGCATCAGCATGGAGCCGCTGGGCTTCTATCGCAGCGAGGATCCCGTGGATCAAGGACTCGTGAGCACAGAGAAGGTACTGCAGCATTTATTATTTATATAATTTATTTATATCCTTGCAGAGGATATATTCATTTCTGATAGCTAAAAGAAAAGAGCTTCGACTATATTAGGTATATATATTCTTGATCAGCAGCGATAATTGAGCCGATCTAGCTATGTCTGTCTGCCCGTCTGTCTGTTTTCTCTTAATTTTAAAGCTATCTATCATGATACTTGGCTAGTTGAAATATAAGATGGATTGAAGTATATATATTCTTGATCAGCAGTGATAGATGAACCGATCTAGCTATGTCTGCCTATCCATCTGTCTGTTTTCTCTTAATTTAAAAGCTATCTTCATGATACTTGACAAGTTGGTTAAAAGGATGGATTAAAGTATATATATTCTTGATCAGCAGCGATACATGAGCCGATCTAGCTATGCCCGTCTGCCCGTCTGTCTGTTGTCTCTTAATTATAAAGCTATATATCATGATACTTCGTAAGTTGGTTAATAAAATCGATTAAAATTTATATATTCTTGATCAGCATTGATAGACTAACCGATCTAGCTATGTCTGTCTGTCTGTTTTCTCTTAATTGTAAAGCTATCTACATGATACTTGGCAAATTGGTAAAAAATTAGGATTGAATAAATTTATACCGACAGTAGAAACACTGAACACGACTGAAACATGTGCGCGTCTCTGCAAGGGTATGCAACCTTCGGTGCTCCGAAGGTAAACACTACTTGGTATATATCTCTGCTTTCTCTACCCCCCCAACTCTCTTGCAGTTCAAGAACAATCACGCATTTGTGGACAAGAGCCTGTTCGATGAGCAGTACATGTATGCGGATCGATCGTGGTTCAGCAACAACTTTGACGAGTACTATGCACGGCACACCGACGAATACATGCTCTCTCGGAGTCCGGTGCTCGCCATCGACATTGTCGAGTATCGCGACCCTAACCAGGCCACGACGCGAGTGCCAGCCGACAGGCAGCTGCAAGACGTGGGCCTTCGCGTGAAGTATCGACTGCTGTCTGCCGGCATAACGTTCCACTTTTCGCAGTCGTTTCTACAGGTTAAAAATGTAATTAGTGATTTATTGCGTCCTTACGACTACCTCGGATATCATGCAGAAAACCCAAACGACATTCAACCCGTGAAACGCAATCAGGAGTACAAGAACGAATACATGACCTATGCCGATTTTGAGTACCTGATCGGCTTTACGCCCGTCTGCAACTATGATATCGCCTTGCGCAACATCACCGTCAAGTTCTATCCGCGACAGCAGAGCGAATTCCTGACCGCCGGCAATATGCATCGCTTGAGCACCACCGTCACGCAGTCCCTGCTGCCGTATCTGCAGCTGAAGCTGTCGTCGGTGGCGGGCACCATATGTGGGCCAGCGAATCCCAAGCGCTTGGTGCAGTTGATCACGCACCTGGAGGACAAGCCGCGCGAGGTAATGGACGCGTGCTACACGTCCTACAAGCTGGATGTGAAAAACCTGACAGTGTCGCTAATCAACACCACGTCGGACGGCAGCCACGGCAAGCTCATGAACATCCCCAGCATGCACGTACTCCTCAATCAACTGCTGTTGCCCCATCTGTGGCGCGAGGACATTGCGCCGCTGGAGACGGCTGACCTGCAATCGGAGCTCATCACGATAGAGTGCTCGAAACGGGAGGTCATCATGTTCAATAAAATGGTCCACCTGATTGTCAACTACGACAACGAGGAGCTGAACTCGATGGCCAAGCTCGTGGCATACACCAATGCCAGTTCGGATGTGATCAAGCTGCAGACGCTGGCGACAAAGTTGCGCTTCAACTACCACAAGTACCACACACATCTGTCCATACTGACGTCGCTGAAGAACCTCAACACAGATGTCTTC